>CM059838.1:393959-1706121 GCA_030444775.1 Atalantia buxifolia | reverse complement strand
CCACCTCCAAGTGCTCCACAAGAGCCTCCTCGCTCTCTTTCACTTATTCCTCCATGATCACAACTGCTCGCATACAGCTCAAGAAGATCTCACAATCACGGGGTTCAATTCGATGGTTATCCCGTATATCCAAATAAACAAAATGGACATTTCTTATGGATGTCCCCTGCTCAGAATGTGCGACCCAAATTGTCCCTGTTGGGATGATTGGGAAGAGGACGATGATTACGACACCAAAAGAAAAAGAAAACCCAAAAAGAAAACCTTACTTGTCCCATGTAAACACTGTGAACCCAAACCACCAAAAGACCCTCCACCTCCACCAAGTCCACTACCCATCTATAAAAAGAACTCAAATGGATTGCAAGAAATTGCAAATCAAGTTCCCTCACCACTTCCACACCAATCGTACAACCATTGGCTTGTATGATGTTTTCCTCCACCTCTTCAGACTATTCTTCATCTTTTCCTTCTCTTGATACCCATACTGATTCACAACGCAATGTTGTGTCTAAACCTTTCATTCCTTCAAATTATTACCTCAACCGGTCATCTTGAACCTCCTAAACCTTTTGAATCAGTCCTCAACCGCAAACCCAAAATGCCGAGCACAAAATGATACCTTGTTGAATATCCATTCCAAGGTCGAAAAAAATCGGTTCTTTAACCGAATGTATTGAGACGAAAGTTGACTCAATTACACCAAATGGAGCAGATCCACCGAATCTTAAATCCACTGTTCAATGATTGAGCTCCGAACCATGCTTGCTCAAAGATACAATGGCCCGTAGTTTGACCAAAAAGAAAGAGAGATCGACGCTACAAACTGAGCTTGCCCAGATTGAATCTGAAAAACAAAGACCTACCTTGTTTACCACATCACCACCCATACCTACCATAAGTCCACCTTATCACCCATTTGCTTCTATGCTTTCTCCAATCGATCTTATGATCCATCCAAATTATTTGGCATGACTCATACTCTATTCGAGACCACCCTATTCCACCAAAGACCTAAACCCAAATCAAAACCTCGCTCGATACCATATTAGTACGTGGCGTTGTTTACACTGTGTCTACAATTAGAAGAATCGTCTTTGGGCGAGTCTGCAAGTCCTCGTTTCAGTAGATATACTTGTATGAGCATCAAAATCCTTAAAACAATTTTGTAGGTTTTACAACCCAAAAACAGACTTTCCTTTTAGTCTAAAAAAAGTGGTACCAAACCAGATAAAATTTATCAAGTTTTCGATGCACAGGATCCTTCTTTGAAAGGCAAGTGCGAGAGCATACTTCCTTGAGATTTCAAAATGAAGATAAAACCTTTATTCTTTTCTTTTCTTTAGAACTTCATTTGCAGAGAGAGAGAAGAGTTTAGAAAGTCATAGAACGAGTTTCCACTTGGTTGTGTGCTCCGTCCCCACTGTGATTCCACCGTTCTTGGAAGTCCTCATATCATCTGCAAGCTTCGCCAATCTATATTCTCTGGTTGGGGATTTAGGTCCCGCAAGTCCTGGTTTCAGTAGATATACTTCTATGAGCATCAAAATCCTTAAAACAATTTTGTAGGTTTTACAGATGGCAAACGATATTGCAAACAAATGCTAGTGATGAATCATGGGAGCCATCCTTCTTGAAGAAATCAATGGAAAAGAACACTTTATCGCAAGCTTGCTTGATGAATGAACATTGCTCCAAAGTGTCGATGAGTGCGATCAAAGCTATTTTGGAATCTTACGAAGGGTTGAGTATCACCTTTATGTGTGGCCTAAAGAGAGGTGATGGCACAGCAAGATTAACTGTAGAGGTTCCCGGACTCATTAAAATAGGATCATCATCGGTGGTGTCGGCGTCACTAGTGATAGATTCCTCATCATCGTGTCGAGATGGAATAATCCTCTACGGTGTAGACAGCTCCCATTGGATTCTCACCAAGTATAGACTTCATCATCAAAGTCTTCTTCTTTGTATTAATGGAGGAGCTTCACCTAGCTTTCTTTTGGACTTGCATTGTTTATTATGAAAACCGAGAGGATGAAAACAAAGTGAGAGAAGCGGTTCATCCTTCGACTTGATTCGTTAGACCTTTATAGATACTACCATATTAGCCCCACTCTAAACCATCTTAGAGCTATAATTCCCATAAAGACAAAATGACCCAAGCTAAAGACTATCTATAAATCTTCGAAATCACTTTGTCCGTCCCATATCCTCTAGCTCAAAAGAAACATACCTTCCCATAATCTCTACAAATGAGGTTACAAGGTATAGGATGCAGGGATACAAGGGATTGCATCTTGGAGCTATCCAGATAGGAATACAACTACTGTTCCTAGCTGGAAAAGATATTACATGCTTCATTGCCATCCTAGATACTAGGTGGCAGACATTTGAAAAGGCCTTGATCACTGCTTTGTTGAAGCGGACTTAATCGTGTCATGTTGTTCTCCAAGTTGAGCCAAACTTCACCTTGATATAAACAAGCCATCCTCACATGAATCTTTATTAAGGTACTGATTCAGGTGAATGGGTTAACTATGAAACCTGATGAATCTGCCTTAGCAATTCACCACTCCATGACCTATAAAGTCCAAACCCATATGTTCTCTATGAGCAATCTTTTGGAAAGCCAATTACTGTGTTTCTTCTTTGGTGATGGCGAGTCTTTCAACTCAGGACTTATAGGCAAAACCAACTCATTTTTCCTCCACAATGGATTAATGAGTATGAGAAAAACAACAGGCCACAGCAGATCCATGAAGTTCCAAAAATCAAAGAAATTGCGAAGGAATGGTATCGCTTTCTTTCCCTACGAAACCAAAGCCCTTTATCCATGTGAAAATGCCAACTTGATGGAAGACATTCGCTTCTTGTGCACACACATGCCAAGGAGAACAACCTCCCAGAATCACGGGTCCAAATAATATGATTACTACCCCACCTTGACAATGAATTCGCCAGGGATGTTCCGTGGTATCTATCTTTGCCAAATGGGTAGTACGGAAGAGCAATCAATCAATTTGGTCCAATTGAAAAAGCTCTCAATTGGTCTAATATAAATCTTTGTCGAACAAAACCAAGCGCTACTGGGAGATATCATGGTCACACAACAATGATTCTTCTTGCCGATTTAATTTACATTATCGAAAAAGATTAAAGAAAACAAGAAAGCAACATAAGGTGACTACCAAAGAGTTTTCACAATCGCGTGATGATCGATGCCGCCAGAATCAAACATGATAGTCATGACAGAGAGCGAGATGATGAAATGGAAAGAACAAGAGAATGCTATACCAGAAAAAGAGTGTCCCGGCACTGGAAAAGCAAACCCACAAAACCATGGCACATTTGGGAGGAAAATGGATCTGGAAATTGTCAGAAAGCATTTTGGAGAAGTTATGCTCCACCTCCTCAATACCCATGGCCCCAGAAGGCAAATGGGATGGGAAAGCAATACGAGGATACAATAAGTATCTCAACAATGATACTTCAAACTGAAAACCCTCCTGTACTTATTCTTATGCAGAGAACAAATCCTGCAAATCCATTTTATGTGGATACAAGAGCAAGATTTGCCGCCTCAACACATGAGCAAGGACAGACCTCCAATCCAAACCAACCAACTCAACATCCATCCTAACAACTCAATTTATCGCTCTCCAATTCACTGGACAAAGATGAACCACAACCAAGCAAAGATCCTGGAGTAGAATCTTCTCGTCCAGAACAGGCAGCACACATTGACGAGGTGTCTCAAGGAGAAGAATGGGAAACCAGGGTACAATTAGGACACTCCACAACTGGGCAAGATGTTCGAACATTGACGGATCAAGCCTAAAGAAAGACCGGCTTATTTTGAAAAATGGTGGCTTGGTACGAAGGAGAATGTCAAAGAGCTCCTCAATTGAGCAAAAGAGCTGCCCTACGACTTATAGCAGATTCGCTTGGATCACTACGCCGATGGTGGGGAAGAAAGATTACAAGAGAACAAAAAATGACAGTTTATCCTCAAGTGAGAGAAGATCCTTGTGGAAGTCTTTTGGAAGGGAAATGCCTTTTTGGTGATGGCTTCGGAAGGAAGGGAATTAGCCATGAGAATAATGGGAAAGTGATATCCGGTGGAAACAAGGGCTGAGGTCAGCTTGGTTTTGAGAGTCGGGATAGCATATCGGGGATGAGGTTTTGAGATCCTTTTTATATGCTTGACAGAGAAATCATATTTAGAAAACCAATCTTTTAACTCGAGTAACATCTTTCCTAGAACAAGATTACCTTTAAAATTGAGGATATTAGGAAAGGTGAATCTGTCCATTCGATGAGGAAATGATGTCCAATAAGATGAAACTCAAATTTTTGATGCCATTTTTTACCGCTAAGATCTCTTTGAAGACGCTATGGTAAAGTGCTTCCGTGTGTCGAAATTGTCCACTAGCGTGAGCGATAAAGTGTTCTTTTCCATTGATTTCTTCAAGGATGGCACCCATGATTCATCACTAGCATCTGTCTCTGCAATGCGTTTGCCATCCGTGATCAACTTTAATGGTGGCAGATCTTGCGCAAGTTGCTTTAGAGTAGTGGACAAAGACTTGTGTGGTCCAATTCCACTGAGGCTTCTTTTTCAATAAAGCCGAAAGGTGATTAGTGTAATGGTCGACATGTGGGATAAAGTCTCTCGATGTAGTTGACAATATCAAGAAATTGTTGGACTTGCTTGAAAAGTTCTTGAAATGGAAAGTGAAGTAATTCTTGGGCAATGTGCTTTCCCGGCCGGTAGTGTCCGTCTTTAATGATCATACCAAGGAATTCAATATTATCCGCTGCAAGGGTGCTTTTCTTTCTTGACAAAGATGATGCCATGAGTTTGGATAATATCAAAGAATCGATTTAACAACGGCGATGTTCATCATGTGTTCCCTCAAACAGAAAATATCGTCAATGTAAATCAATGCATGATGCAAGATAGGTTCAAAGATTTTGACCATTGATTTTTGGAAAATGGAAGGGGCAGTTTTGAGACCGAAGGGTAAAACTGTCCATTGGAAATGAGCATTGGGAATACAAAAAGCGCTTCACCTTTGTGTTCTCTATAAGCTATGACTTTCTAAACTCTTCTCTCTCTCTGCAAATGAAGTTCTAAAGAAAAGAAAAGAATAAAGGTTTTATCTGTTCATTTTGAAATCTCAAGGAAGTATGCTCTGCACTTTGCCTTTCGGCAAGATCCTGTGCATCAGAAAACTTGATAAATTTTATCTGGTTTGGTACCTGCTTTTTAGACTAAAAGGAAAGTCTGTTTTGGGTTGTAAAACCTACAAAATTGGTTTAAGTATTTTGATACTCATAGAAGTATATCGGTGAAACCAGGACTTGCGGCTCTTGCCCAAAGTACGCTTCTAATCACAGACACTGTGTAAACAACGCCACGTACTAATATGGTATCAGAGCCATATCGGAGTTTTACTTACCTTGAAAACCCCTTTGTTTTCAAAACCTTGTTCTTCATTTCACCAAAATGGTATGATTAAATCTTTTATTCCTTTTTGCTCAATAGACTTCAGGCGCAGAGAGAATTTCTAAATCATGGCATCATCTTCATCTTCATCTTCAACTCCTTCAACCACTATTACTCTTTCTTCTACACTTTCTTTACCCAAATCTTGCACTTCTCACACTACCAATAAAATAGAAAATCTTGTAGAATACTCCTATATTCCTGAATCTGCCCAAATCAAATGAATCCTCCTACCTCTTATCACCTTACCATTGTCCAAACGACCCGCTTCTTTTACCCGAAGCATCGGAACTCTCATATCCACTAAAAGGCCTCACCCGAAAGAATACATCCAGTCTTCTAGACTTGACCAGTGTTCACTCCAAGCAACCACTGTTGAGCAATATGTAACTCGAAATCCTTCGAGTTAATCTCAAACTGGAAAAGAGAGGTTATACTCATCTCCATCTCGGAGGAGTAAGATTAATCCTCACCTTCATGGGAAAAAGGATTACCGGTCACAGCTCGAATTGCTATGCTAGATACCCGGTTCAAACAGTACCAAGATGCTGTTATAGGTACTGTCCTCACAACCCTTCATGCAGAAGTGTTCTACTCACTTTCTATCCAAATTTCAACCTTTCTTTCAAGATACCAACCTCCCAACAGCCTTTGAAAATCCAAGTCCAAATTCAAGGTGCAAACAAATTTCTTCACCAAAATTGCTACTCTCCATCATCAATTGGTCTATAGGCTTCAAAATCATGCCTTAGATCTACCCACACCTTTGAACATCACTCGACACCCTCATGGTGTTAGCGAGAATCGAATCGATCCCAACCATTATCCAGATCCCAAGACAAATACCTCGACATGAGCTCATCCAAACTTATGCCTCTTGAATGGATCTCAAACTATGAGCGCTTCCATAATAATACAGCTCCTATTCGGACATCGAGAAAGATGTTTGAAAGACGACACGATGGAACCGTTCGTATGACTTTCAAACCACCTCCAAGTGCTCCACAAGAGCCTCCTCGCTCTCTTTCACTTATTCCTCCATGATCACAACTGCTTGATACTCAAGAAGATCTCGCCAATCACGGGGTTCAATTCGATGGTTATCCTCAGTATATCCCCAAACACAACGGACATTTCTTATGGGATGTCCTCGGCGCAGAATGTGTGACCCAAATTGTCCTGTTGGGATGATTGGGAAGAGGACGATGATTACGACACAAAAGGAAAAGAAAACCCAAAAAGAAAACCTTACATCGTCCCATGTAAACACCGTGAACCCAAACCACCAAAAGACCCTCCACCTCCACCAAGTCCACTACCCATTTACAAAAAGAACTCAAATGGATTGCAAGAAATTGCAAATCAAGTTCCCCGATTACCTCCACACCAATCGTACAACCATTGGCTTGTATGATGTTTTCCTCCACCACAACATAACAAAGATAAAACCCCATGCATCAATACAAGGTGCTCAAGTAGCCAATCCATCTTCCGAACTCCGATGAATCTACTTCGATTCAAACCTAGTCATTTTAAACCTTCTACCGACATGACCTCTTCTTCCCCATTTACATCCAAAGTGATTACGAAAAGTCTTATCTGATATTACCAGAATCCTCATGGTCGACAATCCACCGAACAAGGTCAACCCTCTCGACCACCCGAACCATATTTTGACATTCCCTCAGATATTGAGGATGAACCCCCAGCTGAATCTTCTGCCACAAACCAACCCCATCAAAGTGAACCCAAAGAAAAACCCTCCAATGGCCCATGATTTACATTTGATGATATTCCATCTCATAAATGGCGAGACAGACTTATCAAATGTCTGCTGGATTGATCTCCAAATGTTACGATCCGGAAAGAACTACTCATTCCGTCCTTGGAATTTGCTACTGTTTACGGGTGCCCTAAGAGATTGGTTTGATTCATTAGGCCAAGACAGTAATCGCAATTTGTCCAATTACTGAAGTCTCAACTGCTTTTGCATCATTCATGATCGATTTCTAGGCGATCCAAATGCAGTTTTGAAGTCGCACGCAGAGACTATCTCAATATGAAATGCTCTCTCAATGCTAAAGATCTTGAATTCCATTACAAAAGAATGTCTCTCTTGTACTACAAGCTTAATGGATTCAATGAACCTACATCAAGCATGTCTTTCTCGCTTCCTACTGCAGATGAACTACAACCCCGGACATCCAAAGCGCAAATTTTCAAAACTCACAATCTTAGTCTTGACACTATATCTCTTGGCAAAATCTTTGAGATTGCTAAGACATGCCTTGATAAACTTTTTGAGCAAAAACAGTTTTCAAAGAATCATAATGAGACAAAAAGAGCCATTCCCAGTAGTGCATGCAAAAAGCCTTATCTCCAGATCAAGTGCAAAAAGAAAAAGGATTGTGATTGCTGTTCCAAAAGAAAAGGCATTTCCTAAATTCAATAATTCAGAGTATTCTTCAAAGCCTCGCAGATCCAGAAAGCCTTACAGATTCTTCAGAAAAAATCAAGTTCATTCGTGAGATCGAAACGGAGAAAATCAAGCGGATGTTTTATCTGCAAGAAAAAAGGTCACTATGCCAAAGATTGTCCCAACAAACGAAAAAATCTATTCGGCTAGTTGAACACCTTCAAAGCTACCACCGATTATTCTCCCGAAATGCCCGAAATTGTTGATGAGTGTAATGGTCGACATGTGGGATAAAGTCTCGATGTAATTGACAATGCCAAGAAATTGTTGGACTTGCTTTTGGAAAGTTCTTTGATCTGGAAAGTGAAGCAATTCTTGGGCAATGTGCTTTCCTGGCTGGTAGTGTCCGTCTTTAATGATCATACCAAGGAATTCAATATTATCTGTTGCAATGGTGCTTTTCTTTGCTGACAGCATGATGCCATGAGTTTGAACATCACTCGACACCCTCATGGTGTTAGCGAGAATCGAATCGATCCCAACCATTATCCAGATCCCAAGACAAATACCTCGACATGAGCTCATCCATTCGGCTAGTTGAACACCTTCAGGCTACCACCGATTATTCTCCCGAAAAGAAGAGCTTGAATCCTATTTCTCTCGAACAAGAAGAACCCACTCGATGAAACAAATGTTCGCACCGGAAGACTCATCTAGTGATTCGAAAAATGATGAGCCCCAAAACATTTTCCATCAAGGACTAGTTTCTTGCTTTGATTTTGGTCCGCTTGATAAAAATGAGAATATAGCCCAATGAAGCTTAGATCTATAGTCTCATTAGATCGAAGTATGAGGTCTTGATAATTTACATCATTAGAAATTCCAAAAACTCAAATGCATTACTAATGAGCTCCCAAGAGTCTCACATGATGTCACATTCTTAAATTGGAAAATCACTTTCGCATTATTATAAGTTATAGATAATGTAAGTTAGCACTGTCAAAATATGGAGAATTGTAACTCAACCCTAAGATCTACGAGCGAACTCATTATGTGCTAAGAGGGAATCGAGTCAATTCTAACATTCTCACCAATAGAGATGGCCAATGGGACAGATGGCACGTGGCCCGACACGTGTCCGTTCAGCATGGCACGACATGAGCACGTTTTGGTGCAGGACGCGGCACGGCACGACACACTCACAGTTGTTGGGTCAGGCTTTGAAATTCATGCATGTGGGCCTTAAAAGCATGACATGATGTAAAAACTCACAATAAGCACATTTATTTTTTTAATGAAAGTAAACTTAAAATTTTATGATTTTACAAATAACTTGAAATTGAATTTTTTAAATTCATTTGATTCTTAGTTTAAAACAAATACAATATTTGATTTATATTTATAATTTATTAAATAAATAATTGATATTATGATTTTAATGAATAAAATTATAAATATCATGATTTTATAAATATGCATTAATATTATTGTGAACTATGATCTATGACTCTATATAAGTCAAAGTTAACAATTAAGTTAACCCTTAAGAAAAATTTATTATTATTGTTGTTGTTGTTAAGTATTAAAAAAATTATAATAATATAAGGTCAAACTTAGTAATTGATATTTCATTCTCTTACTATTATTAGTTTATTATTATTGAATATGGACTTGAGTTTTGAATTTTCAATTCTATTAAATTTGAATAAAGAATAGAGCTAAAAAAAGTATACAAACTTGAAAAAAGATATGCCAATAGCTTGATATGCCCTCTTAAAAATTAGAAAAAAAGAAAAAAGTTTATTAGGCTTTTCTTCTTAGGCACGGCACGGCATGGCACGGCACGAGCGGGTACAACATGTGTGTCGGGCCAGGGCTAACAAAAAAAATTAGGCACGGCATGGCATGACATGAAACACATAGTAGACACGGGCACGGCACGGACACGAGTACACGTAGGTCTTGCCGGCACAACCCATTGACCATCTCTACTCACCAATAAAAATATCAAAAACAAGTAATAAAATCTTTTAAAGAATCATAGAAGCAACATGGGTCTGATTGTTAATCTAAGCTATAAAAAATGAAGATCTCAAGCAAAAACTTAGAATCTCACCATTCAAACAATGAATTGACAGTAGATCAAAGAATTTTTCGGTTCAATTGAACTTAAATAGTTTGCAAATGGCAAAATGGTCATTAAACTGAATTTGAAATTGAGATACAAGTGCTGTGATATAAATATTAAATCTAAAATCTACTCTCACAAATATTTAAGCAATCATTAATCATGGGAGAATACTAGTTTCTCTCTTCATGAAATCACTATTTACGTACTGCTATTTTTAAAATACCTCATAACCCTCTTGGAATAAGAACTTTAAAAGAAAAAGAGGGGTAAATGAGTCATTTGGTTGACATTAGCTCTTGGCAATATAAATAAGCATTAACTATAAAAAAATATTTTTCAAAAATACATTTTTGCCATCTATGCGAAAAGTAAATATGCATTGAAGGTTGAAATATTTTAAAAAAAATTTCATTTTGTATTTTTATTTATTACTATTTTAGTTTATAAATAATAAAAATAGATTAAAATAAGTAAAAAAATAAAGACATCTACACTCTCAAGTTTTCAAAAAAGGACATTAAGGCTCCCTTTTGACCATAATGCCTCTTACTTCTATTATCCCAAAAAAATGGACTCTATAATATAAAATTAAAATAAATATAATAATATTTGCATTTGAAAATAATTTCAATATTTAAAAAATATTTTAATATTTTACAATCTATTAGCTATATTTTACTATATTATAAATTTTATGATAAAGAGAATAATAATATTAAAATAAATGTATTAAAATTTAAATTGTTTTGAATATTATGTAAAATAATAATTTTAACATTATTAGTATGTGACATTTTTTTAATTGTAAAATGTATTTAATGAAAACATTTTATTTAAAATCCTACAATAAATAAAAATATATTATTAAAACAAGTATAATAATTTACATATTTAAATTTACTAAAATATTAAAATATTTTAATATTATTTTATAAAGATAAAGGGTATAATGGTCAAGGGAGTTTCAATGTCATTTTTTAAGAAATTGAGGACTTTGGATACCATTTTCCTAGATCTCATAGGTGTAGATACCCTTTTCCAGTAAGAATAAGAAATATCAAACAAATAATTCAAATGAGAATAAATTAGTATTTAAAAATTTTAATTTATTTGATTTATCAATTTTATAAGAAATATGAATAAAAGTATATTTTAAATAATGATAATATTATAAAATTATGATGTTAAAATGGTTGGTGGGTATTTAAAAAATAAAAAATAAGTCATGGTTATTGAATATCCGTAAGGACAGATGCCTTTTCTATCTCAATAGTTATATTAAAGAGTAATTTCCATTATCTTGAACATCAGTTAGTTCTTCTTAACCCGATAACTCTTGTGGACTTGAGGTCCGGTCCAATTGAGTTAGGCCCTTGGGCTTGAGTATTAGATTCATTTTAATCAATGACCAGGCATTATCACAAACCGCAAAAGCAAAATTCTTATCCCGCACTAAGTTCCACTTCAATAAAGGGTGCGTTGCTTTACAACTAATATAGTTATCCAAAACTACAAATTGACCATTATAAAAGTAAAACGTAAACTATTCGAAGCTTCGAGATTTTTTTCTATTAAATAATGTGATTTGCCCATTGCATAAATTTGTTGAAGCAATAAGAAGTTATTTGATTTGGAATGAGCAAACGAAGTGCTCTATTCCGACTCTCATTTATTAGCTAGACTTTAAGTGTACGTGTTTCATGATATCCTGAAGTAGGAGTGTGATGTTGAGGTGAGAAGATCCACCTTCTTGGATAGCCATCTTTGCCATCTTTGCAAGATTTAAAGCTCTGTTCCTTCTTTCTTCTCCGTCATTCCCTTCATCCATCAACCTTTCAACAGCATTCTTGACATCATCTCTCTTTACCAATACACCAATGTTGTGTTCCTCTCCCCATATCATTGGATTTTCCACCCCAAGTTTGACACCAATTTTTAGCACGTGCACAGCAAGTTTCTCATTTGTAAATTGGTCTGCGAAAAGCGGCCATGTTAGTAATGGCACGCCAGCACACACACCTTCCAGTGTTGAATTCCAACCACAGTGTGTTAAGAATCCTCCAACTGAAGGGTGAGATAATATTAGCACTTGTGGAGCCCAACCCCATATGACAAGGCCTCTTCCTTTGATCCTCTCCTCAAAGCCATCCTCTACAACCCATTTCTTCAATTCTTTTGATGTTTCTCTCTCTAATCACCCAAATGAATGGCCTATTTGATGCTTCTAAGCCTAACCCAAGTTCCATCATTTGCGAAGGAATCAGATTACACATACTTCCAAGGCAAGCATAAACTACAGATTTGGGATCTTTTGAATCAAGCCACTTCAAGCATTTATGTTCATCAAGTGATGATGTGTTACCTCTTTGAGCCTTATCCGAGTACTCCTTGTTGCCCAGTGAAACCGGACCAATACACCATACTTTGTCACGATTTATTTTCTTGTATTCTTTAACATAAGCTGGTTCCATTTCTTCGAAACTATTTACGACCAATCCATCTATGGCCAGATTGGCTGCACCAATTTTATCTTCAAATGCTTTGAATTTCTGACCCTGAGTAGAATCTACCTGCTTCTTTGTCAATTCAATTTTATCAGGCAAACCTGGCACAGCAAAGTACTCTGACTCTGAGCTGATACTCTCAAGAACTTTGGAGGCGAATATATTGTTGAAGCACACAATACTGAAGCAACATGTTCCATGAAAAGCAATCCTTGGAACGTTGAACTTGCCAGCAATTTGTGCTGTATACGGCAGACACACATCAGAGATTATGCAATTTGGCTGTGGCTTCAGCTGCCCGAACAATTTTTCAACAGGCTCTTGTAGCTTGTCAGCTGCTGTGAAGAAATCCAAGGCTAATTCTAGTGATGGCACCATGTCCATGTTCTCACATCCTTGAGGTAAGCCAGCTTCTAAATTGGGTAACTGGGTTTCGATTATGTGGATTTGCAGTCCGGATTCAATGGCTCGAGCAAGAGTTCCATGGAACCTGGCTGCATTAAGTGGTGTGGTAAAAATTGTGATAATAACGCCACGCTGTGCTAGTAGCCTAGCTATGTCTATCATGGGGATCATGTGCCCCTGCGACATGAAAGGAAACAGAACAAAGTGAAGCTGGCTTGCTTCTGTATCCATAGCAATTTTCCTCAAGTGGGTAAACAGTAATGTAGATTAGATTTGAGAAACTCATTTGTTGCATACTCACGATGATTAATGATATATGCAACTGTGTCTTCAATTGCCAGCTTTTTCCTAGCTGCTGATGTAATGGCATAGATAAGCAATTTTGTTAGTCCAATAAGAACGCGGTTCACAAGCGCAGCTTGGAAAAAGCCAGGTGGCATATTTCAAATCAAGAATGCGAGTGCGTCTTGACTAAAGATGAGAATTGAGATAAGGAACATAAGTTATAGAATTGACCAATAGAGCAAGAACGATAGCTACAGCAAGAGATTAATTCTACAAGATGCTTTATTCTCACCGAGTCATCGTAAAGGACTTTAATAGTGGTCACTTTACATTATTAATGAGGATTGTCAATGAGGAGGCAGCTATGGAACTTTAAAATAATTTTGTAATTAAGAATCTTTTATTTTAACATAATTAGGACAAAATTAAATATACGTTTCCGAGTTGAATTTTTGTTCAGCTTTTAAGGATCTTATTACACCTGTACACTTTCACTACTGACTGTTTGCATTATTTTATTCTTTTTCTTTTCTTTTTCCTAGTTATCCGTTACTAATAAAACATGCCTTTTATAACTTATCGCTTATTTTCTCACTCAAAGCACAAAACTTAGGTCCACAAGCAAATTGATTGAACATCTAATTTCTTTCCCTTTTTCTTTTCATCAACTCTTTACAGCATTTGTGTTTTTTTTTTTTTGGTTGATCATTTGGTGTTGATGGCACTGTCTCGAAATCTCATTGTTCGTTATTTTTTCTGTTCAGTTCTTCAATTTAATTATCCATTTCATGGTTCTACAACTTTAAAAGTTTACTTCATGATCAATTTTTGTGGTCTTAACATGCATTTGTGCTAAAATAATTCTTAGATGTATTTCATGCCTGCCACATGTTGGTAAAAGTCCTCACTGAAAAAATAGAGTGAGCCATAATTTTAATACTTATTTTGGTTAAGGTCTTATGAAGTGTTGCAAAGTGAGATTGTTGCAGAGAGAAGCATTAATGAGGAGATTGTTTCAATGAAGCAATTGGTATCGTAAAAACCACCAAGGTATTTTAAGAGATAGTGAATCCAAAGAGAAGATGAGGCATGCTTATCAAATACTATTAATGTATTCTTAGTTGCTGTTGGTTTTTAGCTTTGGCTGGGGATGTTATGTGCATGCCATGTTTGTCATTTTTATTGTATAGAATACATATAATAAAGGGAAAATGTAATGATTTTATTATGTACAATTATATTCTAGTAATTAAACTATTTTAGATGTTTATTGACATGTGAAGTTCAATTTCTGTATAAAGTTTGTTCTATTTCTGAAATTTTCTGTTTCTGAAATAGCTTTCAATTGAGCACAGTTGTGCTTGTTCAAAACAATAAAATTCTATTGGCATCAAATGTAAGAATGCACATCTATGAAGTTTACAACCTACATAAATTTTAGCATCTATCAATATACATAATATGTGAATTCAAGCTAACAAAACTTTAAATCAATTAACTCACAAATTAAAATGTAAAAGGCAAAAAGTGAAATAGGTGCAGAAACTTATCTTGAATACCATACTACAACAGCAAATGCATTATGCATAATAATTTTCTTCAATTAATCGTTAAAATTAAAATTCAGCACTAGGAAAAGAAACAATATGTCATACATTTTTGAAATTTCATTAAAACAAAGCATTGCTAGTTGAAATGTGAGTCTTGAAATGTAAATGAAAATCCTATTAAGTTTTGATGAAGCAAATCTTGAAAGCTGGTCTGCTGCGATTGTTCATAAGGGAGACATGGCACCAACTTAGGCACATTATAACCTTCTGGCGGCCGCTCCAACTAGAAGAACATTATAAAACAACTCAAGTAATATGTTACAAAATTAAATAAATATCAATATTCAATATTGAATACTAAAAGGGATCAAAAGTACTTACTGAATATGGATGGAGCACCATTGACAAAGGAAGAGTGCTATTAACTGTATAAACAGATTGAATATGTGCCTACAAGCATTTAACTCAATTAATCATTCATTTGGATTATTTATTTAAAAAAATATTTTAAACAATTGGTTTGATGAATAAGATAACTACATAATCAATAATCATCTTAGCATCTGCCCAAAATATATTAGTGATCTATTCCTCATTATCTAGTTGCATAAAGTAGCAAAATGATGGATTTTTTAAAGTTTCATCAGAAAAATATTTCAATAAATACCCCTGCTTCTCCATACATTAGATCTTTTGGTCTCTTTGTTCTAAGATAGTTATTTTGATCTAGTTTTGTGTATCCAAGAGATTCTCGCCCTCTTAATTGTCCGCCCATTAACTCATATGCGGATTTAAATGAAATCCCTTCTTTTGCCAACTCTACTTCTATTGCTTGCGAAGCTATTACTTTTCTTTGAGAAGGTAACATGTGGGCACACTCTTGCATTACAAGCGAATCGTTATAAGACTCAATAAAATAATTAACAAACCAATTCTTCTTCTTATTTAGCTTGATAAATAATCCAGCATCACACTCGGTTCTTGTCTCTACTCTACATTTTACTTTCTAAGATCTGTTTTTGCTTTCGATTGATAACCTTGGTTGCAACAAACAAATACTCTTGATGTAATTTCACAAGTACGCTTATTCTTAGCGTGGGTATCTTTTCTAATACTAAAGCCCATACTTTAAGCATACTTGTTATAGAATTCATATGCTACTTCTTCTTAATCAAACTCCATGCCTAGTCTCAGTTTAAAGGCTGAATCAATTGAAATTTCTTAATCGATAATCTCTTATGCAACCATTCTAATAAATGAAAAAACTATGCAAAAAAAAAATAATCATTTTTAAATTTGCTCTTTTTGAACTTTCTTCAATGGATATCACAATGATGATGATAGAACTGAAATGTGTTTCAATTTTGCATGATGACAACGATAATAAAAAGTGGGAAGAGAAAAGTAGGACGTTTTGTAATTAAGATTTTATTTTAGTACGATGCATTTTTGGGAAAGTAGAAAAAAATTAAAAGGGAAAAATCTTAGCCATTAATAGCTATAGTAGACAAGTGTAACAAGATTCTTAAAAGCTGACAAAAAACTCAGCTCAACACCGGATCCGAATCTTTACAAAAGAATATAATACAATATAGTGCATTTTATTTAGTGTAATATTGGTTTTTGTCTTTTAGCTTTGTCTAAACTATATCAAAGATGGGAATCCTTAATTCAAAGTGGATTCTAGACCTTTAATAGTAATTAAGTCATACCAGTAATACTTGGAAAATTACAAGATTAGAAAAAATAAGGCGGGTTTATACTGTGGGAGTGGTAGGGTTATAATGCAGTGGAAAGTATAAGTGAAATAGGTGATAAATTGATGGAAAAGGCTAGGGCTGTTTTAATATTACGTTTAATTTAAGAATGCCCAGAATAATGAAATAAAACTAGAATTCACATTGTTTCTAAGAATACCCACGAATCTAGGTGTTACGACTCATTAATTATATCGAATACTGAAAAATAATAGAAGCTCAAAACTCACACAACTCTCAAACAAAAGTTCAATAATAATCAACACAACCCAAATAAGAAATGCATCTAAACAATAAAACTCTAAATAGGTAACTAGAATATAAATTTATTAAAAAATTCTTAAATATTATAAACTTCAATTTAATTAGGATTTGTTGACTTTCTTGCTCTTCATCAAGTTATTTGAACCTCTAGATATACTTAGAACATTATTATTTTCTCACTGTTTTTGGATTTTTTCTAATTTTCTTTTTAATTGAAAAGAAAGAATGGGAAAATAAGGAAATTAAATTCTTTGTTCAACAATTTCTCTAACCATAGGCTATCTTAGCATTCTTTTAAGCTCTCAGAATAATCAACAACAAACTGGTTCTTCTCAAAATCTTCCACATATTGAAAAATCTTTTTATATTTCTCTCCATTTGAATTAGGTGAATGATATGAGATCATATCAATTGCTACCTCTTTTTGTTCTACAAGATCAAATGATATGTCACTCGTTACCTCTACTTGCTCAACATCATCACATATAGTCATCAAATTTTGAAGGTTGATCTAAAGCAATGATAGGCACTAGAGAAGTTGAAATTGTGAATAGCCGATCAATATTCACCTTGGATGGAGTAACATTGACAAAAGAAAAGTCATCGTTTTCCTCAATAACATTTTCTTTATAACCTGTATCATCATGAACATCTTCATTGAATCCATCACTTCTTTATGTGTAATGATTCCATATTTTGAAGTTTGTGTAAATCTTAAAGAAGCGAACGCTATGTCGTCAACATTCTAACAAAAATATCTTCTTTAAAGATGAAATTTTCACAATGATATTGTGATTTCATGATGCAATTTCTTTTTTCGCTCCTTTTCCTAGTTGAAAATATATCACTACCAAATATAAACCTAAAAGGGTATAACTATAAATAACCTATGAATTAACTAGAATCGGAAGGTAAGGATCGGATCTAGATGAATTAATGGTACTAGTTGTGTTAATGATGGCAAGGAAGGCTAAAGTTTAGCGGTGTAGCCAAAAGAAGCATAGAAAGTGGTGGTTTAATGTGATTTTTGAAGAATTGTGCATCGATCGACAGTGGAATTGATAAAAAGATTGCATTGGTGATTGGTGGTGGTGGTACTGGACAACCCGTAATAGAATTCAGTGAAAGAATAGTAGTAGAGTTGTATGGGTTTTGATATATTCAGGTGTTTATGGTGGCGGAAAAGTGGCGATCTTGGCTAGGTTTTGGTGGCTAGCTTCCTTTGACTCTGATGGTGGTGGTTGACCAATAGAAAAAGTGCTGGACTAATAGCGTAGAAGTCATGGGCGGCAGCTCGTGTGGTGGTTAAGGTGTACTATTCTAATTTTTAAATTTTTTTATTTTTTTTAGATTCTTTTTTCTTTTTCTGAAACAAAAACAAACATAAACAGAGAAAAAAAAGGTTGGTTTGGTGATTGATGATGGGATGACAACTATTTAGTCATGATCCAAGATTTTAGCTCTGGTACTAAGCTGATGTAATTGAAGTATAACTGTAACACGAATAAATTGATGGAAAAAGGTAGGCATATTTTCAATACTTCATTTAGTCTAAGAATACCTGAAATAAAGAAATAAAACTGGAATTCTCGTTAATTGTAATAATACTTCTGAATCTAGGTATTTTAACTCGTTAGTTCTACAGAATACCAAGAAATAACATAAGTCAAAACTTAGCATAGATTTTGATACTAAAGTTCAATAATAATCAACACTAC
Source organism: Atalantia buxifolia (assembly GCA_030444775.1). NCBI lineage: Eukaryota > Viridiplantae > Streptophyta > Magnoliopsida > Sapindales > Rutaceae > Atalantia > Atalantia buxifolia. The sequence goes on along the minus strand of CM059838.1, from coordinate 1,687,582 downwards.
TTAAATAAGAAAAATCTAAACTCCAAATAGGTAACTAATTAAGATTTCTTGAACCTCTTGCTCTTTATTAGGTTATTTGAACCACTACATATACTCGAAACATTAAACATTTCTCATATTTTATAATATTAAACTAGCCCTTATATAATTTACTATTATGGGCCGATAGGGTTGCTCGATCAAGTGGTTTTCCAACAATTTTATTTCACTAGCTACTTGGTTTCGAGTCCTGAAGGAGGTAAGAAACAAAAATTATTTTGGACTTTACCCTCTCCCTTACTTTATATTGAAATTATAGCTAAGCAATCCAAAAAGTGGGTGAATTGAGTATTTTAAAAATATACAAATAAAATCACAAAACAATTTAAATCAATGCTTTAGGAAATTCAGTGACAATAAATTTGAAAATGCATAAATTTAAAGAGACAGGGGATAAAAAAGAAAACATGTGAATTTAAAGAGATAGAGGAGAAAAAAGCAAGCACATGAATTTTTATATGGATCGACTAAACCCATCAATGCCCATGCCTCTAAGCAAATTGAGTTTAAGGATTTCACTATCCAAGCCTTTTAAGGCTACAAGATTTTTACAATTGACTTTCAAGGTGTCAATAAACCATTACAAGTAAAGATGAACACACACACCTCTCTCCCCAAGTGTTTCTCACACTTTCACTCACTTAATTTTAATGTTTATTACAAATATTATACTCTATAAGAGTATAAAAGCAAATGATAGCTCAATAATGATTCAATGTGTATAGATAAGTAAAATGAAAGCTGAAGGTAGATTGTATGATACAACTTATTTTATCTTGATAAATATTAAAAAAGATGTTAAATTTGATTTTGATTTAAGTTTTTATAGATTAGACAAGCAAACTAGTCATTATTAACTTTCTGGAGACTTGACGGATTGCCGTTAAATGAGGCTGTTAGCCGTTATGTTGATGGGGAAAGTTACCATTACAAATCAAATTTGAAATTTTGTCCTAAGCGGATAGTTGCTACCTTTTGATGGCTAGTCGCTTTGTTTCAGGACCTTAGGCAGATTACCGCTTGCTTCAAGTAGTTAGCCATTATCTTTCTCAAATTGAAGTTGCTAGCCACTATTGGTTAAGTGGTTACCCACAATTGTTCTAGATTTTATAAATTTAGTCCAAAAACTTTTTAATATTATATTTTGGCCTAAAACCTGTCTAAACATTTACAAATAGGTCCATTTTTCAGAATTTAGAACAACACTTAATAATTTCAAAGTTCTCTAAATCTTTTAATTTAGTCTATAAATTTGGAAAAACTACCAATTTTATAAAATTATTTGTCTTATACTTATAAAACCTTTAGTTTATGAAAAATGATGATTTATTTAAAATATCATGAAAGATAACTTGAACTTTCGAATGCTAAAATATGCATACATTAGATCATACCAACCTTACAATAATTACAGCAAAAGAAATCATTTGAGCTAGTACTCTTAGTGTTCATCCTTGGCTGTTCCATTGTCCATTAAATGTCTATAGCTTGATCAAACTTGAATGATTTTTACCCTTCAAGAACTATTGAATTGTGAAATATAAATTTACCAATTTACCTTTGACATGTGGTTTTTTATCATCAAAATTAAGTTTTATATAGCCATTTTAGGCCAATAGTCTCCCTATTTTTTATGATGACAAAAACCTCATGTATTTTGATATTTTTACTTCCTTTGAGTATGTGACATACATGATTCAATAATTAAACTTCCCTTGAGTCCATGATCCTTATAATTATATAACATTTGTAAACTCCCCCTGAGTATCTTATAAAATAGCAAAAAACACTTCAAAATACATGTTACTTATGTTCTCCCCCTTAATCATCAAAACTACTTCTCTACCATTCCAATCCATCAAAAACACTTCCACAATTACTAACAAAGAAATCAACATCAATATAGAAGCAAGAATCCATAAACATAGCCAAATCAAAATTAGAACAAAGGTATCAAATGCATACAATAATGTAGGTGCATAAAAGCAAGGACCGAAAGAAAATAGAAGTAAACAAAAAATGAAGAACACTAGTGTAGTGGCTGAAATGGTGAGGAGGATAGTGGCGAAAGCCTAAGAGTAGTAAAAATTCATTGCTGGTCATTAAAGATCTGCTATTATCGATAAAAAAAAAGCGCTACTGCTAAAAATGAAATGTTTCTGAATTGCTGTGAACTCTGACTGAAATGGAATGTAAAGGAGCCTTTGAAGTAGGATGCGGAGGATGTGGTCGCCGTGGAGCACTAAGATCAGGAAGCTGGTCAAGTGAAAGTATATTGTTAAAGATACAATGATCTTAAAGAGCAATCGCTGTAAACTAATTTATAGCATTTTGATCTTTAACCTACCTATTTTCACCTAAACAAACCCTAAGCTAGCTATAGCCCGATCCCTAATTCTTTGGATTCCTCAAAAGTTGGTTCAAATAAGGGAACCCAAAAATGCTTAAGGATTAGGGTAATGATGCTACCTAGAGTAAGGGATTAGTTTTCTATGCACTGAGTACTAAGCATATGCTGAATAATAACATATCTTACATTAAGCTCTCTGCCCTCAAAGGTACAATTTAATAAAGCAACATTTAAGCACGTAACTTCATCGCCATGTCCTCTTGAGGGCTAATCACATGCTAAAGAGCACTACAAAGATCCGAACTTGAAAGGGAAACACTTGTGATTTGAAAATGGAGTTACAAAAATCTGTGGACAGATCGGATCACCTATATTTGTTTCTTAACGGCACCAACTACAGAATACCAAGGATAACCAATTTTGTGCCTAAATGTATAAAGATGCAATCCACCATTCCTAGTCATAAGTATCATATTCATATCCTCTACATCAAACTTAATAGAAATTCCAACGACATTTGTAATAATTCTAATGGCAATGTCTACAGAGATAAGCATGTTTAAGTAAAATACTCATACCAAATTCGAATAAATCCATTCCCTAATGACTAATGCATTTGTTCAATGTATATTAGCAAACAAAGTCTTAAGAGTTTTGTTGTAAATAGAAAGATTCTCCAAATTATCAAGGTTGATGAAATAGGATGGAAGAATCGACCTTGTTATAAACTAGTCATAGAAACATTTTCACAGAGGCGCATTTGGGAAATGAGTTGAAATGAATTATGGAATGTCTTCATAGAGTTCTCATCGCTTCTTAGCCATATGCTTTCCCTTGGACTTCTCACCACTGACCATTGTGAAATTACCAAAATCCCCTCCCAAAAAAAAACACAAATTTGGGTTTATAAGAATTTGGGTGAAATTGATGAAATGGAACAATTAAAATAATCCTTGAGATGAGATAAGATAATGTTTAAGTTCAATTTAGTAAAACATGAGCTAAAAATGACTCAAATCTACAAGTTTATGAAACTAATAACCTAGGTTTATAAATTTAAGATTTAAAAAAAATGATGAAATGGTGCTTTAGGGAATAAAAATATATGTTTAGATGATAAGAATGAATTTGAAGACTTAAATTTGCAACAAAAAATATGAGGAATGGATTTTAGAGAGAGAGTGAGAGACAATGATAAAACACTCTTAAAGAGAGAGGACAAGTAAAGAATATGAAGTAAAAACCCTTTAAAACATGAAGCCGGCTAGCCACTTGAAGCAAGTGGTTAACTGCTTCAGCTCCAAAACCAAGCAGTTAGTTGTTAGCTTGAGGCAGACGTTTGATTTTGGGCATGATCTACCCTTCAAGCGGCATGCTTTGAAACAAGTGGTTAGCCGGTTCCCCCAAAAATTTCAATGATTTATATTTCGGCCAAAATTTGATCAATTCCGAGACCATTTTGTGATCCCAAAAAATTTTGAAAGCCATTTTTAATGCATAAGTCATAAGGATGAACATTCAAAATTACAAATTTAAGCATATAACATATTGAACACAAATACACATCATACAATTATCAAGATAGGAAATCAATAATGCTAATAGTCTCAATATCTTAAAAAGAAATGTTAGTGTGAAAATTTCATCATCCTAAGTTTATGTCAAATTTTGAAAATTTTTCTTTGCAAAGGGTTTTGTAAAAATATCAACAAGTTTTTTTCACAAAACAAATTCTAATGCAATATCTCCTTTTGAACATAATCTCTCAAAAATGATGTCTAATTTTCATGTGTTTGGTCCTGGGATGTTGAATGAGATTTTTTGACAAATTTATTGCACTAATATTATCATACATGATAAGAATGTGATCGAGATTAATCCTATAATCTTTAAGGGTTTGTTTCATCCAAATAGCTTGAGCGCAACAACTACGAACGATAATATATTCAGCTTTAGCGGTTGAAAGTGCAATTGAATTTTATTTTTTAATAAATCATGAAACAAGTTAATGTCTTGGAAAATGACAAGTGCAACTATTACTCTTCCTATCGACTTTATAAATGGCAAAGTCGGCATCCAAATAACAATTTTAATCTATGTTTTCTTTTAGGATACTAAAGGCCAAGATCAATGATTCCACTCAAATAATGAAAAATTCTTTTGACAATAAGCAAATGATATTCCTTAGGACATAATTGAAATCTTGCTTACAAGCATACATTGAACATTATATCAAGACTAGCAGTTAAGTAAAGTGTAGATCCAATCATCTCTCGATACATTTTAATGTCAACCTCTTTACCTTTTTCATCATTGTCGAGCTTGATTGTCGTACTAATTGGAGTGGTTTAGGTCTTGAGTTATCAATGCCAAATCTTTTGAATAGATCTTTTACATATTTAGCTTGATTGATAAAGATTCCTCTTTGTTTTGTTTGATTTGAAGTCGAAGGACATACCTCAATTCTCCTATCATGTTCATTTCAAATTCTTTACTCATGCAAGATGAAAATTCATTACACAAAGATTTATTAGTAGAACCAAAGATAATGTCATCAACATAAATTTGAACAACAAATATATCTTGATCCTTGTGTTTAACAAAGAGTGTAATATCCGATTTTCCCATTAAAAAACCATTTTCGAAAAGAAATTTACTGAGCCTTTCATACCATTCTCTAGTTGCTCGCTTTAAACCATATAATGTTTTAGACAACTTGTAAACATAATTTGAAAAATTTTCATTTTCAAAACCAAAGAGTTATTTCACATAGACTTATTCCATAATGTAACCATTTAAAAATACACTTTTGACATCCATTTGGTAAAAAATAAAATCTTTTTGACATGCAAATGCTAAAAGCATCCTAATAGATTTTAATCTAGCAACTGGAGTAAAAGTTTCATAAAAATCAATTTCTTCTTGATTGTATCCTTGAGCCACTAGTCTGGCTTTATTCCTCACAGCCACACTGGATTAATTCATTTTATTCATAAAAACCCATTTAGTTCCTATTACAGATTAGTTTTCTAATTTAGGAATCAATTTTCACACATTATTTCTCTCAAGTTGGTTTAGCTCTTCTTATATGGCCATAATTCAAGATTCATCATTTCCCTCATCAGAAAAGGATTTACGTTCAATTTGAGATATAAAAGTGGTATGTTCACATATGCTCCTAATGGATGATCCAATAGTTATGCCTCATTAAGGATCTCCTAAAATTAAGTATTTTGGATGAAAGGAAACACACCTCTACTCATTTGGAGTGTTTGAGAATTATTACCATTTTAATCCAACTTGGGTTGCTCTCTTTGTTGCTCCTCTTGATCTCAGATGGAGAATCATCTTCTTCTTTTTTTCGCAAAGGATTCTTCATGATGTAGTTTTTAATTATCCTTTTCTGTACCTACATCATCATCAACTAGAACTTTCTCTGTAGAGGAAGGGGTTAGATTAATCAAAAGTAACAAGCATAGATTCTTCAACAACCAAGGTTCTTTTATTATATACTCTATAAGCTTTGCTTGAATTTGAATATCCAAGAAAGAGACAATATCGGATTTTGGATCAAAATTTCACAAATTTTCTTTTGAGTTTAGAATAAAACATTTGCATCCAAAAACCTTGAAATAACCAAATTTTTTTTCTTTCCAAAGCTCATATGAAGTCTTGTTGAGAGATGGTCTAATTAGCACATGATTTAAAACATAACATGCGGTATTAATAGTTTTGACCTAAAAATATTTTGACAAGGAGTTTTCATTTAACATAGTCCTAGCCATTTCCTGAATTGTCTTATTCTTTTTCTTAATAACCCATTTTGTTGTGGAGTTTTAGGTGATAATAATTGATGTTCAATATCTAAGTTATTACAAAAACTTTCAAATGCATGATTTTCAAATTATCTACCATGATCACTTGAATGTAAAAATAATGTAGCCTTTTTCATTTTGAACTCTTTGATAGAAAATTTTAAAAGCATCAAAAGCATCATGCTTACTAGTTCAAAAAAAAAAACACTCGTATAAATCTAGAAAAATCATCAACTATCATAAATGCATAATATTTAGCATTTAGACTGGTATGTCTAGATGACCTAAAAAATCTATGTGAATATGTTGAAGGGGTTTTGAAGTAAAGATATGATTTTAGTCTTTAAAAGATGTTTTGACTTGCTTCCCAAATTGACAAGCATGACATACTCTATCTTTTTTAAAACCCATTTTAGGAAGACCTTTAATAAAATCATTTTTGGAAATCTTTAAAATCAAATCGATGCTTGCATGACCTAATCTTCTATACCATAGCCAACTATCATCATGTAATGCATAAACAATTTATCATGAGATGATGTACACTCTTTATGAATGGTATACACATTTATACATCTTTTTTCCAATAAAGAGAACTTTACCATCACATGCATTCTCAATGACACATCTTGGTTTATCAAAGATAACTCTATAAGCTTTATCACACAATTGACTAATACTAAGTAAATTATGTTCCAAGTTTTCAACCAAATATATATTTTCAATGATGGTAGAGGAATTTCTACTGACATTTCCTACTCCAAGAATTTTTCCTTTTCAGTTGTCTCCAAAATAACACATCTTCACCATTTTCGATTTTGGTGAAACTTGAGAGCCAAGAATAGTCACTGGTCATGTGTCTTGAGCATTTGCTATCCAAATACCATTTATTCCTTTTTCCTTTCTTTTTTGACCCTGTAACAAAGATCTCATACTTAGTTTTTAGGTATCCAAATCATTTTCAGTCATTGAATGTTAGTGATAGCTCCTTTCAGAACCCAAACCTTCCTAATGCCAAGATAAATATTTCTCCTAATTGGGATGCACAACTCATCTGACCATTTCCATTAGAATAATTGCAAATGGTTTGGTGCTCACTAGTTAAGACAACCTTAACAAAATAATCACATTTTTGTTTTGATTTAGGCTTTTAACCAAGGCCTCCTTTGTCAAAAACACATTTTTGAGAGTTGAGTAATTTTTCTAAATTCCTTGGACCATTTGTAAACTTTAACACAATATCATTAAGCTTATTGTTCTTCTTCTTAAGAGCTTCATTCCCCTTGATCAAATCATTAACATGTGAATTTTTGTGCTTAAGTGAAGTGCTTTGCGTTTCTTTGAATGAAATGATTTCTTCATGCAACATCTATTCTTTATTTCAAGACATTTAGTCTTTTCATTTAAAGAATTCTTTTGTTTTTGCAAACTATAATTTTCATTTGAGAATTCCGACATTTTCTTTTTAAGAAAAGCATTTTTCAAATCAATTTTTTTTTCAAATCATTATGCAATTTTTTAAATGGGCTTCATACCGGGGAGATAAAACTTGGGGATTATTGAGGAGTAGGAAAACTAAGATTGAACTGATAATTCGAATTGGTACTTAGAATTCAAGTTGGTGTTGAAAATTCATATTGGTTGGGAACGGATTGAAAAAAAAAATTGATTTTTTTTTTCGGCGGGAGCGGGATTTCCCCTCTCCCCCTCACCCGCTCACCCCTTTTTTTTTTTTAAGGTAAAGGCCTTACTCTATTCCTATCGGAATAGTGGCCTTCCAAAGAGAGGAGATAAGTTTTCAAAACCAAAGGCTTTAGGACCCTGCCCTTTGAAGAGGGACTTGCCTTCTGAGGAGGGAAAGAAGATATTTTTAATCTAAAAGCCAGGGTTCTCGGGAGGCACATCCCCCCATCCCCCTGACAGGACACAAAAACTAGCTTTCAGGTTCCAAAAATGAGCTCACTTGCAAGGTGACCTCCTTTCCTCTTTTGGTGAGAGCAACTTTAGTATTCCCAGTTGACCTTCTTTTGTAGATAGAATCTTCAATGAGTGGAAGATCATTTACCTCATCAAGTTCATCAAATGATTCATCTCTAATTGCTATAAGTGCCAAATTTGACATTTCATGTGATTGTTCTTCATCGGTGGATTCTATGTCACTATCATCCCATGAAGCCATCATAACTTTCTTCTTGAGTTTGTTAAGAAGAGGACACTCTGATTTTATATGACCTAACTTCTTATAGTTTTAAAAAAATAATTGCCTCATTCTTCTTTTGATTTTTGAAGTTTCTGAACTTTCTTCTCTTAGTTGGTTTCTTGAAGAATCTTTTAAATTTGTTGGCAATCATTACAATATCTTCATCTTTAAATTCACTTTCTTCATCAATTTCAAGTCTTGAAGCGTTCAAGGCAATACTTATCTTCTTCTTGTCTTCATCTCCTTTTTCAATGGCTAAATCCTCTTAAAAAAAAATAAATGAGCCAATTAAATCATCAATCGACAAGGTATTTAAACCCTTAGCTTCCTCTATGGCTATTCTTTTAGTTCTCCACTCTTTTGATAAAGACCTAATGATTTTCCACACCTTTTTACTATTAAAAAGGTCTTTCTTAAGGCTCCTAGGGTGTTTGCAATGTGCGTAAATCGAGTATACATGGAATAAACACTCGTTTTTTTTTCATTTGGAGCAATTTATTCTACTTGGTGTTTCTACTGTTTTAGACTCCTTGATTTGATTTGTTCCCTCATAAAAAATTTCCATTTTTTCTAAATTTCTTATGCATTTGAACAACTTTGAGACTTTTTCTTGTGGAATTTTTTTCTAGGTTTCTCTAAATTTCTTATGGAATTTTTTCTTGTTTAAAGCATAAAACAGAGCATTCATGACTTTGCAATTTAGAGAATCTTTTCTCTTTTTCGACCCACTACACTGACTCAAAGGTTTTAGAATATCTTTCTCTTCTTCATTTTTCATTTTTGGTGTAAATGGACCATTACAGACAACTTCCCATATTTCATAATTTAATGCTAACAAGTAAATTCTCATCTTAGTTTTTCAATAATAGTGTGTTTACTAATTGAGAATGAGAATGAGAATCAAGGAATGAGAATGAATGGTGTGTTTACTTACTTAAATAAGAGGTGGAATAAGAATCAAAGTAGTGGGTCCCACCTAAAATTGAGAATAATTACTAGAGTTCCCATTCCTATGGGAAAAGGTAGGAATGGGATTCTCATTCCCTAAAGTGACCATATTACCCCTACTTAAATCTTGAAATTCTCATTTTATCCTTTTTTATATTATTATTATTGTTATTATTAAGAGGAATAATAAGAAGTATTAATTATAATAAGGGAAATTATCTATCGTCCACTCATTGTTTCCAAATTTTTCAAAAATACACAATTCTTTTTTTTTTAGCTGGAATCCACTTGAAGTTACATTTCTTTTCACTTTTCCACTTCCGTTTGGATACCGTTAAGAAAACTAATGGAATATTGTTTAAATGAATTTTTTACCCTCAAATGTAAAAGATATTTTATCCATCGACCACCAGTTTTTTCGTATTTTTTTAGAAATACACAATTCTTAATTTTTTTTTTATTGAACTCCACTTGAAGTTATATTATTTTGCACATATCCACCGCTATGTCGTTGTGAAATGACGATTTTACCCTTATGATGTTAGCAAAGTTATAGCGGCCTCCAAACGGAAGTGAAAAAGTGAAAAGAAATATAACTTCAGGTGGATTCCAGCTAAAAAAAAAAATTGTGTATTTTTAAAAAATGGTAAAAAAACGGGTGGACGGTGGATAATTTCCCTTATAATTATAATATAACAACAACAACAACAACAATAAAAAAAATAACAATAATAATAATAATAATAATAATAATAATAATAATTATTATTATTATTATTATTATTATTATTATTAGAAACTAAGGTCATTTTAGTAACTTATAACTATCCATTTCGATTCCAAAATAAAGTAAGGCAATACAGTTCATTCCAATACTGATTCCAACAATTAAAGTAAATAGTTTATTCTGATTCTCATTCTGCATTCGGATTACTGATTAGTAAACATACCATAAGAGTAATCATTCCCATCGAAAAATTGAGGTCTAGTTGTGGATTGTCCTTTCCTAAAGGTTAAGTCACTTTAGGTTGCCACGGATCTTTTACTCTAGATAGTTAAGTCTTAATAAGAGAACTTTGCTTTGATACTAAATGAAATTCTAGCTAAGAGGGAGTGAATTGGGTATTTAAAAAATATACAAATAAAATCCCAAAACAAATTAAATCAATGCTTTAGGAAATTCAATGACAATAAATTTAAAATTGCATAAATTTAAAGAAATAAGGGAAAAAAAGTAAACACATGAATTTTTACGCAGTTCGGTAAAACCCACCTACGCCCATGTCTTCAAGCAAATTGAGCTTGAGGATAAAATGCAAGTTATGCAATCCAAAAGGGGGGTGAATTGGGTTTCTAAAACTTATGCTAAACAATTCGCACAACAATTTAATCTATTGCCTTTATCAAATAAAAAACAATAAGTTCAATAATGCACAATAATAAAACAGTAAGGGAAGAGAGAGCAAACACAATAATTTTTACGTGGTTCGGCAATCTGTGCCTACGTTCGCACCATCAAGCCAACCAAGCTCGAGTATTTCACTATCCAAGCCTCCCAAAACTTTAAGTTCTTTACAATTGACTTCCAAGGTGTCAATAAACCTTTACAACTAAGAAATTATTTCTCAATCTCTTCACTCAAGTGTTTCTCATACTTATAAACTCACAAATTTGATAAGAGAATAAAGATTACAACCAAGAACTCTCTTTTAGAGTGAATGAATAAATAATAGCACAATAATGATTCAATAATTGATAATTTGCGAAATGGAAGCTCAATATATATTTTATACGCTTGTTTATTCTTGCAAAAGTCTTTAAAATGAAGTTGCAGTTAGGTTTTTATAGCTAAAGCCCGAAAACTAGTCGTTATAGGCAAATTCCAGTGCCCAAGCGGTCAGCCGCTTAATTTAGTTGGCTAGCCGCTCCAGTATAGTAAAGTTACCGTTAAATTTGAATTTTGGTATAGTAACATTGTTTATAAAAATTACATTTTTGCTCAAAACTTTCTGTAATTATACTACAACCCAAAATGTCATAAACTTTTGCAAACATGTCTAATTTTAGAATTTCTAAATAATGCTTGTCATTCCCATAAACTTTCTAAAATTATGATGCGACCCAAAATATTATATTATTTTTCAAAAAGTTCCTCTTCAAGATTTAACATAATACCCATAAATTTTAAAGTTCTTAAAACTTTTCACTTTAGTCTAATTTTTGAAAATATGAAATTTTCCTCAGGCGGTTAGCCGCTCATGCCCTGTCCAATTTTGGATTTCAAATTTTTAGATTACGTTTGGGTTCTCAAACTTTCCTAAATTATAATATGGCCCAAAACATCTCAAATGTTTGCAAATTGATCCAACTTTGAAATTCAAAATAATACTTATTAAATTCAAAGATTACAAAACTTTTCATTTTAGTCCAAATTACTCAAATCCACAAAATACTTTATCTTATAAATATAAAACCTTTTAGTTTATGAAAAGTAATTATTTAAATAAACTCTTGAGCTTCTCAAATGTTAAATCATGCATCAATTAAATCATACCATTTACAAGAAGTTGTTGTAATAATTTTTCTGTTGAGCTCTAAAATTTATTCTTGATTTTGCCGTTGTCCGTTGAGTGTCTTGAACTTAATTTCACTTTATTCACTTGCATAAATATTATCCTTAAAAAACTAGTGAAAATGTGAAACACAATATTTATTAAATCACTTAAAACACATGTTTGTTATCATCAAAATTACATTATATGTAGCCCTTTAGGCTAACAGAGGATTCTACTATCCAAGTCTTCCAAAGTTTCAAGATTTTTACAATTGATTTTCAATGTGTCAATAAACCTTTACAAGTAGAGATGAACATGCATGCCTCTTTTCCTAAGTGTTTCATATACCTTCATTTTAGTCCAAATTACTCAAATCCACAAAATACTTTATCTTATAAATATAAAACCTTTTAGTTTATGAAAAGTAATTATTTAAATAAACTCTTGAGCTTCTCAAATGTTAAATCATGCATCAATTAAATCATACTAGCTTTACAAGAAGTTGTTGTAATAATTTTTCTGTTGAGCTCTAAAATTTATTCTTGATTTTGCCGTTGTCCGTTGAGTGTCTTGAACTTAATTTCACTTTATTCACTTGCATAAATATTATCCTTAAAAAACTAGTGAAAATGTGAAACACAATATTTATTAAATCACTTAAAACACATGTTTGTTATCATCAAAATTACATTATATGTAGCCCTTTAGGCTAACAGAGGATTCTACTATCCAAGTCTTCCAAAGTTTCAAGATTTTTACAATTGATTTTCAATGTGTCAATAAACCTTTACAAGTAGAGATGAACATGCATGCCTCTTTCCTAAGTGTTTCATATACCTTGACTCACTAAATTTTAATATTTAAATGAAGATTACAATGATTACACTCTATAAGAGTGTATAAGCAAATGATAGCTCAACAATGATTCAATGTATGTAGATAAGCAAAATGAAAACTCAAGGTAGGTTTTATGAATTGATCTTAGCTTGATAGAGATTGAAAAAGTTGTTAAATTTGATTTTGATTTGAGTTTTTGTAGTTTGGACAAGCAAACTAGCCGTCATTGACTTTTCAAAAACTTTCCGAGTCACCACTAAATTGAGGAGGTTAAACGGTATGCTGCTGGAGTAAATTACTGTTACAAATCAAATTTGAAATTTTGGCCCAAGCGAATTGCCGCTACCTTTTGCTAGCTAGCTGCTATGTTTCTGGACCTAAGGCGAATCACCACTTGCTTTAAGTAGTTAGCCGCTATCTTTTTGGACCTGAAGCAGCTAGTCGCTATTGGTTAAACGGTTAGCCGTTTCTGTTTCAGAATTTATAGATTTGGCCAAAAATATTTTTAAATTATTCTATGGCCAAAAACTTCCTTGAAATTTGTAAATATGTCCACCTTCAGAATTTAAAACAACACTTATTAATTTCAAAGTTCACAAAACTTTTCAATTTAGTACATAATTTGAAAAAACAAACAATTTCATAAATTTATTTGTCTTATAATTGTAAAACCTATAGTTTATGAAAAATGATGATTTATTTAAAATATCATGAAAAGTAACTTGAGCTTTTAATTCTAAAATATGTATACATTAAATCATACCAACTTTACAAGAATCATAGCAATAGAGAAAAATACTTCTCTAAAATAAAGAGAAAGTTTTAGTCATTTCTAATAAGAATGATGATTTACAAAAGCAAAATGAGGATTTGAAAAATGAAAAATGATTCTTTAAAAGAAAAGGTCAAGTGACATTAAAATAATAATGTTGTCTTGCAAATCTTAAGAAGATGGATGTTAACTTAAATGACATTGTTTTGTGTTAGGCTTATATCCGATGACTCTTTAGACAATGGATGCTCAAGACATATGATTGTGGCTACTCTTGGCTTTCAAGTTTCACCAAAGTTGAAAATGTTGAAGATGTCTCTTTCGAAGACAATTCAAAAGGCAAAATCATCAGAGCGAGCAATGTTCATAAAAATTGAAATACAAGTTATGCAACCCAAGAGGGGGGGTGAATTGGGTTTTTAAAAATATGCAATACAATTCGCACAACAATTTAATCTATTGCTTTAATCAAATCAAAAACAATAAATTCAATCAAGCACAATATTAAAAGAGTAAGGGAAGAGAAAGTAAACACAAGAATTTTTACGTGGTTCGGCTATCCCCGCCTACGTCCACGCCTCCAACCTCATCCGGCTTGAGGATTTCACTATCCAAGCCTTCCAAGGCTTCAAATGTTTATAATTGACTTCCAAGGTGTCAATGGACCTTTACAACAAGAGATTATCTCCCCAATCTCTTCACCCAAGTGTTTCCCACACTTGTACACTCACAATTTGATGAGAAATGAAAATCACAACAATAAAACTCTCTTTAAGAGTGGATAACCAAATTATAACTCAATGATGATTCAATAAATGATGATTTACAAATTGGAAGCTCAATATATGTTATATGATCTTGTTTATACTTGCATTAGTCCTTAAAATGAAGTTGGGATTAAGTTTTTATAGTTAGAGCCCGAAAACTAGCCGTTATAGATGAAATCCCGCAACCAAGTGGTTAGCCGCTTGATTTATCCGCCTAGCCGCTTGTAACAGTGATATTACTCATATTTTTGAATTTTGCTACAATAACATTGTTCACCAAAATTACACTTTAGCCCAAAACTTTTTATAATTATACTATAGCCCTAAACGTCATAAAACTTTACAAATAGGTCCAATTTCAAAATTTCCAAATAGCATTGTATTTCAAAACTTTTTAAAATTATGATATGGCCCCAATATATTATTATTACTCAAAGAGGTCCTTTTCAAATTTAACATAATACCCATAATTTTTAAAGTTTTCAAAACCTTTCACTTTAGTCCAAAATTTGAAAATATAAGATTTTACTCAGGCGGTTAGACACTTCCTCTGTCCAATTTTGGATTTCATGTGATTGAATTTCATTCAGGTCCTCAAACTTTCATAAATTATAGTATGGCCCAAAATATTTCAAAACTTTGCAAATAAGTCCAAATTCAAAATTCAAAATAATATTATCAAACTCAAAGATTGCAAAACTTTTCATTTAAGTCCAAATTACTCAAATCCACAAAATACTTTATCTTATAAATATAAAACCTTTTAGTTATAAATATAAAACATTTTAATTTATGAAACGTAATTATTGAATTAATCTTTTGAGCTTCTCAAATGCTAAATCATGCATTAATTAAATCATACCGTCTTTACAAGAATTTATCGTAATAATTGGTCCGTTGAGCTCTAAACTTCATTCTTGATTTCGCGTTGTCCGTGGAGTATCTTGAACTTGATTTCACTTGATTCACTTGCATAAATATTATCCTTCAAAAACTAGTGAAAATATGAAATACAATATTTATTATTATAACTTAAGACACATGTTTGTTATCATCAAAATTATATTATATGTAGCCCTTTAGGCTAACAAAAATTCCTATATCATCATTGAGAATGTTTGTTTGGTTGATCATTTGAGGCATAGTTTGATTAGCATTAGTCAATTATGTGATAAAGTTATAAAATTATCTTTGATAAATCAAAATGTGTTATTGAGAATGCAAATGATGGTAAAACCCTCATTGTTGGAAAAAGACTTATTAATATTTATACCATTGACATAACTTGTATACCATCTCATGATAAATGTTTTTTGGCATTGCGTGATGATAATTGATTGTGGCATATAAGGATAGGTCATGCAAATACATTTGATTTCAAAAATTTTTAAAAATGATTTAGTTAAAAGTTTTCCAAAAATTGGTTTTCAAAAGGATAAAGTATATGATGCATGCTAATTTGAAAAGCAAGTCAAAACATCTTTCAAAGACAAAAAACCATATGTCTACTTCAAAACCTCACAACTTCTTCACTTAGATTTATTTGGACCATTTAGATATGCAAGCATTAGTGGAAAATACTATTCATTTACTATTATTGATGATTTTTCTAAATACACTTAAGTGTTGTTCGTAGCTCATAAAAAGGTTATATGCTATTTCTTGCATTTAAAGTGACCATGGTAGGGTATTTGAGAATCATATTTTTGAAAGTTTTTGCAGTGAGTTTGGCATTGAACATCAAATCTCATCACCAAGGACCCCTTAATAAAATTGAGATAATGAGAGAAACAAGAGGTCTATTCAAGAAAGGACTAGAACTATGTTGAATGAAAACTCTTTACTAAAATATTTTTGGGCCAAAGTTGTTAACGCCATATGGTATGTTTTAAATCGTGTATTTATTTCTCTCAACAAAACACCCTATGAGCTTTAGAAAGATAGAAAGCCTAACATCGATTATTTCGAAGTCTTTGAATTCAAGTATTTTATTTTAAACATAAAAGATAACTTAAGTAAATTTGGTTCAAAATCCAATGCTGGTATTTTCCTTCGATATCAATAGTAAAAACAAAGCTTATAGAGTGTTTAATAAAAGAACCGTAGTTGTTAAGGAATCCATTCATGCTACATTTGATGAATTTAATCCTCCCTCTATGGAGAAAATCCTTGCTAACAATGATGTAGATATAGAGAAAGGGGAGGAAGATGTGCAGCTTGATAATCCTCAAAAGGAAAAGAAGATGATCCTCCATGTGAAAATTATAAAAATCAAGAGAAATAACAAGGAGAACAACCTAAACCGGATCAAAATGAGAGTAATTCTCAAGTACAAGTGGAGGTATACTCTTTTCACCTTAAAGATTTAATTTTATCAGATCCATCACATGGTATAACAACTAGATTATCAATTAAGAACATGTGTGAGCATACCACTTTTATATCTCAAATTACACCTAAAAATTTTCTTAATGCTAAAAGTGATGAATCTTAGATTATGGCCATGCAAGAAGAGCTAAATCAATTTGAGAAAAACTATACATCGAAACTAGTCCTTAAACTATAACATCAATCCATAATAGGCAGAAAATGGGTACTTACAAACAAGATGGAAGAATCCAGGTGTAGTTGTAAAAAATAAAGATAGATTACTAGCTTAAGGTTACAACCAAGAAAAAGGGATAGATTTTGATGAAACACTTAAACCCATAATTAGATTAAATCTATTAATATTTTATTAGCATTTGCATGTTATAAAGATTTCATATTATATTGAATGAATGTCAAAAGTGTATTTTTAAATAGTTACATTATGGAAGAAGTTTATGTTAAACAACTTCTAGGTTTTGAAAATGAGTAATTTCCAAATCATGCTTATAAATTGTCTAAAGCCTTGTATGGTCTCGAGTATGTTCCTAGACCATGGTATGATAGGCTTAGTAAATTTCTCTTAGACAATTGCTTTTTAATGGGTAAAGTAAACACTACACTCTTTGTCAAGCATGAGGATCAAGATATACTTACTGTTCAAATTTATGTTGATGATGTTATTTGTTTTTTTTCTACTAATGAGTCTAGGTGCAAGAAATTTTCATCTTGCATGAGTGAGGAATTTTGAAATGAGCATGATGGGAGAGTTGTAGTATTTTCTTCAACTACAAATTGTTCTGTAAATTAGCAAGTGTATTAGTCGGTGCAAGAAATATAATGAAGAATAAAGTATCATCTGACAAAGATTGTATATCATATTAGCTACCAAAATTATTCTAAACGTAATTTATTTGAATATCCAAATAATTGAATTTAGATTAAAACAAAAAGAAAATAAAGAACTGAAAATTAAATAAAGATGCAAGTAGTAATAGAAATCACCAAGAGGTTTATACACCAAGACATCCGATTTCACTATAACCAATCCAATTTAATAACCAATCCTTCATCTATGCTATTAAAATTATTACTCATGTTGATAGTGAATTTCCTAATCCATTCAATATCCTCTCTCAAGTAATATAAAAAATACCCTCACATATTAGTCTGTTGTATCTCTATGTGAATTTAAATATGCAAAGATTCATTAAGCTCAATGGAAATACTTAGATAAAATCACGCAAATCACGTTGGCACATCTTTATCTTTCGTTCAATTCATGACATCCATTATACAGAGCAAAAACACATAAATCTCCTCTCGATCTCATTATGCATCCTCAAAACATTCAAATATTAGCTAGATATTTAAAAGCATTGAGCATAATAATGAACATTCAATCATAGAATAATAAGCTAAAAATAACAAAGAAAATAGAAAAAGGAAAGAGAAAGAATAAATTCAAGAAGTTGTCTTTCTCCAATCTTTGCAATCGGCTTGTCCAAATTGTTGCTCCCCGATTTACAAAGCAGCTTCTTTCTTTTTTTTTTTTTCTTTTTTCTCTCGATCTCTGCTCTCAATTTTTGCAACTACTACTCTCTTTTTCTTATTCTTCAATTGATGGCCGCAAGTCTTCGAGCTTTTATATTGCTCCAAAATAGTCCATGTAAGTTAAATTCCTAATTAGATTAGGATGTTGGCCACCAACTCTGTATTTGCAATTCACATGCATGATTAATTAATATATGGCACTTTCTTTTCAAATTTTGCTTTCATGTGATTCCATGCATGTTGGGTAATCTTGCTTGATTTGTTTTAATTGAATTTCTTTATTTCTTTCCCTTTTTGGTTCCTTCAAACATATTTTTTCTCAAATGTTGCAATTTAATTCCTCTTTCATCTAAGATTATACCTAAAATAAAAAAATATAAAAATTAACATAAAATTAACATAATAAAAATATAATTTAACGTAAAATTAAGTTAAGGAAACATAAAAATAATATTATAAATGATACACACATCACAAATTAAGCAATGCGATAAGGGAATGTTCATAAATCAATCAAAATATGTGAAGGATCAACTCAAAAGATTTGGCTTTGAAAGAACAAAGATCAAAAGCACCTCAATGAGCCCAACAATCAAGCTTGACAATGATGAAAAGGGTAAAAATTTGGCACAAAAACTTATTGAGGTATAATTAGATATCTACTTTAACCAACTACTAATAGACACAATATCATGTTTAATGTATGCTTGTATGCAAGATTTCAATCGTGCACCAAGTAATCTCATTTGCTTGTGGTAAAAAAAATTTCATTATTTGAGTGGGACTATTGATCTTGGTCTTTGGTATCCTAAAGAAACACATATAGATTTAACATGTTACTTAGATGCTAACTTTGGTGCTTACAGTATTGATTGAAAGAGTACTAGTGAAACTTATCATTTTTTAGGGCATGCACTTATTTCATAATTTAGTTAAAAAAAAAAAAAATTTAGTTGCACTTTCTCGACCACTGAGACTGAATACATTGCCATCAGTAGCTATTGTGCTCAAATCATTTGGATGAAACATACTCTTAGAGATTATGGGATTAATCTTGATCACGCTATTATTTGCGACAACACTAGTGCCATAAGCTTGTCGAAGAATCCTATTCAACATTCAAGAACCAAGTGTATAAAGATAAGACATAATTTTTTTAGAAAGCATGTCCAAAAGGGGGATACTGTATTAAAATTTGTTTCGACTGAGAAACAACTTGAGGATATTTTTATTACAGAAACTAGACACAAACTTAGGATGATGAAATTTTCACATTAGCATGTCTCTATATGATATCGAGACTATAAAGCTATTGATTGCATTTTATGGTTACATATGTATGATGATAGAATGTATGATCTTTGATTTGCTTGATTTTGACGATTGTATGATCTTTAATTTCATCTTACTATTTGCTTATCATCATGTTTCATTTCATTAAAATAGCTTTGAGACATTTTGGGATCAAGATGTGGCCTTGAAGTTAATCAATCTTTGGCTGAAAATCAAAATTAGTGTGCAAAATTCAAGGGAAAATGACTAGCGACTCTAATTAGTTAGGAGTGAGTCTGAAAAAACCAAGTAGCTATCCAGTTAGAAAGTATAAACTCTGGCAAAATGCAGCAACTAGCCTCTACAAGGAATCTACTAACTAGCTTCGATTGATATAGCCTCGGGACCTACTTCGTTTGTTCATCTTCTTCATTAGTTCTTTATATTCTCTCTCTACAGATCAAACCTCATACCCCTCTCTCTAAAATCCATGATTTTCCTATGTGTTTCTTGCTAATTTGATGTTTCAAACCATTACCCATCATTTAAACATCATTCATTCATCATGCAAATACCATTTATCACTCTAAAATTGAAAATCCCAAAATAAAAAACCTAGGTTTGGCGAAAAGTGATTCTTTAAATTTGACTCATCTTTGCTCATATGTTTTCAAATTAAACCCATACATCACCTTAGAAGTTTAATCAGTTCTAATTTACAAATTTTGCTTAAATTTAAAAATCCAATTTTGAATAATTATGGTTTTGTTTGTGATAATACGTAGGGTTGGCAAAAAAGCCCGGGCTTGGGCCCGGCCCTCACACATGAGGGCCTGGATAAGGGCCCAAGAAAAAAAGTCCGGACAAAGCCCGGCCCATTCCTTTTTAAAAAAATAGTTTTATAAATTAAAATTGAAAAGTAATTTAAAAATAAAAAAGAAAACTTAAATTCTTAGCTTATAAATCAATTATGATTCAAAAAAGTTAAAATTATGATACCAAATTCTTTCTTTTGTGTCAATTAATTAAGAGAGTGTTTGAATTAGAAAATTCAGTATTAAAGAAAATTAAAGTTATGAGATTTTATTTGCTTTATTTATTATTTTAATTTGAAATATTCATTGTTTTTAATTTATCTATGGTTATAATAACTTGTTAATCATTAATTTATTTCAAATTTAAATAATTTAAAATTTTTAAAATAAATTTAAAAAAGGCCATGTCCGGCCCGGCCCAGGCCCTCGTGCTTCAATGACAGTGGGCCTGGGCGTGGGCTTGAAAAGCCCACTTGCCCGGGCCGTTGTTTGCCATCCCTAATAATACGGCTGGTGGTGAAAGTTCACTAGGTGCTAAGAAGTGGAAACAAGTAGTGTTAAGGTGAAGCCAACTATAAAAAGACCTCACAGATTTCAACTTTAACTCATTTTCCGAATCTCAGCATGGAACAACACTTCTACTACCGATTTATGCCAAGAACAATAATCTCCACTTACATTGTTAATTTGGATAACATGGAAATATGGTTGTCTTCGACAAAACAATTAGATATTTGCTTGAACATAAATTTTGTCTTCGACAAAACAATTAGATATTTGCTTGAATTTATAGGTTGGAAGAATGCCTTGGTAGTTGAAGAGCGTGTTTATCGTAATTTACTTATAAGTATTTTACTTGAACATGGATACATCCGCATCAAGTGAAAATAGAGTAATTACTACTATGCATGGGATAGCAATTGAATTTGATATGCTGGACCATAATGAGATCCTAGTAATCTCTTATGATAGGCTTGAAATTTATACCTCCAGGAAGGAACTTCATTTTGTTGGGTACTAACACACCAATGCCATAAGAAACATATGTAGGAGATCTGATCTTACTGATGAGTTTTGTAATGTCACATCACGCTCATAAGTTTTTGAGCCTTCAAGTCTAAATTCTATATATTATACTTAATCATGTGATTTACACCTGAAAAGAACATGCTAATAAGGTTACTAGTTTGGATGTGGCTTTGCTAGATTGCATTTTACAGGGCCAATCAGTCAATATTGGCTATGTCATAATTCAGCACATGTTTGGTACTCTTGCGACAGGTAACAAATCCTTCCTCTTAGAGGCATAATGACAAAAATTCTCAAGCATTTTTGAGTTCCTATCAATGAGCCTACATTTGAGCTATCTTAAGAATTGGGGGATAAAGTTGTTTGACGTTTCAATGGAAAGATGATAAATGGATAAAGGATATCTCTGCCAAGATTAAGTTCGTGGTAATTACATCTCCTGACCGTATAATGCTTAATGTGGCACTTCTTTCTAATTAGCTCCTCGATCTCCATGCTTCACAGAGGCCTCAACCTAGTCGTCCTACTCTAGATAATAGTGATGACATATTTCAGGATTTTTTAGGTCTATCTCTGATTAACAAAACTGCCGCCAATCATAATTTGAGAAATTTAAGCTCCTGCAACAACAGATCCTTGAAGGGTAGCAACTGATTTTTTAAGCCCTTAACATATCACTCCAACACCACCTCCGCCACCTTCTTAAATGTTTTCATTATTTTCATTATCATTTATGTCTTTTGCACCAACATTTTCTCATGCATTATCATCACATTCTATGCATTTGTTGCTAATATTGGATTATATCTCATCATCTTTTTTCTTAATTTAGTCGATATTTGTGGAAACTTTGATGTCTAATGCTATGATCTTATGATTTTTGCATGCCCTTGCTTGGTCTATTCTTTGTCATCTTGATTATTGATAAAGGGAGCTAACCTGACAACTCTACTTAGTTCTTGTTGCTTCCATTTTGGTAAGACACATTTGAAATATTTTTGTTGTTCAAATGGGAAGACAAAATAATATATCATTTTGATGATGGAGAGGAAGAAGTAATATGCATTTTGAGCACTCTTTGATGGTTAATATATATACTTGAGTACTTGAAGTTGAAATTGACCAAATGCCTATATATGTATTGTTATGTGATAGTATATAAACTTGTGACATAATTAGGGGGAGCTTTATATTTCTTGAATATCTTATTATTAAAATCTGCTTATGAATATAAAAGTTCGTGGAGCATTTGTCATCATAAAAAAGGGGGAGGTTGTTGACCTAAAAGGTTAACAAACTTTAATTTAGATGACGAAAAACTAAATGTGAAGGGTAAAATAGGAATATACCTTTTCAATCTCATTAGCTGGTGAAGGACAAAAATTAATCCACGGGAGATCAAGTTTAAGGCACTCAATGGACAAAGCTCATCAAGTCGAGGATAAGCATCAGGATTATTAGAGTAGGTGATATTTCTTGTCACATATCTTGTAAAGCTAGTATAATTAAATGTATGCATGATTAAGCATTTAAAAGCTCAAATCTTTCTTCACCAAATTTTAAATTCACATTATTTTCAAAATATAAATGTCCTATACTTAAAGGAAAATGCTTCTGTAAAAATGGTTGTTTTCAAGTTTATGGACGAAATTGAAAAAAATCTTGAAAACTTCAAAATCAACATGTATTGTTTTAAATCCTAGAAAAGGAGCTATTTGAAAATTTTTGTACCATTTTAGGCCATTATATAATTTTAAAAAGTTTTAAGGCCAAACAATAAATTTAGAAAATTGAGTTAGCAATGAACCGCCTCATTTTAGTGGTGAGCTGATAATTTTTTGAGAATTTTTTGGGAATCCAAGTGGCAAGTCGATGATTCTAAGCAGCGATCCGATTAAGCAAAAATTTCAAATGTTTTTATAATGGTAACTTGCAATGTCAGCTTCACACCAATCTGATAATTCATTGAATGTCTATTTTAAGTGAATAATAGCTAGTTTCTTGTTCTAGCTATGAAATGCCAACTTTTAACTCATTTTCACAACTTTTACCGAGCTAAAACTTGATCATTCATAGCACATTTGAGCTTTCAGTTACCAGTATACATACATTAAATCATTATTGAGTTGTAACTTATTTATTCACTCTCGTGAGGAGTTTGATCTTGTAAGAATAATATTTATTTGTAAGATTGAGAAGTTTTAAGTGTGAAAAATACTTAGAAAAAAAAAGATATATGATCATCTCAGGTTTTGTAAAGATTTGTTGACACCTTTGAGGTCAATTGTGCATATTTTGAAGCCTTGGGTATAAGGCTTGATTTGTGAAATCTTGACGCTTTCAATTACTTGGAGGCATGGACTTAGGCAAGCTTGCTGAACCAATAAAACTCGTGTTAGTTTTCTCTACCCTTATCTTTTTATTGTCCTAATTATTGCTGCTAGATTTTGGAGGTTGAAGTTGTTGAATTGTATTTTTTTAAAAAGAAACTTTTAAAAACCCAGTTCACTCTTCTTCTTGGGTTGTATACCTAGAATTATATTTTTAATAAATTTTAACTAATAAATTTTCTTTCTCGCAGTTTTTCTTTCTCAAATAGACTTTCCAAAAATTTCTCTTTTCAACAACGTTACGCATCCCAAATCTTAGTCTCAAAACACATTCTAAATAACGTGGCTGATTATGTTGCATCCCACTTATAAACTTCTAAATTAAAATAGACCCTTCAATATATAGTTTATCTAAATCTTTTCCCTTCACGATTAAATGTCTTTAAATGAAGGATTTTTGGTGCTGCAAACTAAGCAAGCAAAGAGAGGAAGTTTAAAAGAATTCAGTTTCTTCTCAATCACGGCAAAAGGTTTTCAATTTACACCAAACTATTTTATCATCACTTAATAATCAATAACCTACACTTTTCCCAAAAAAAATGCAACAATTTATTGTAAAATTAAATTTTTAAATTTCTTGTCTTTATATAAAATATTTCACCTAAGTTACTTTTATGATTGAGATGACAAATTTGGGGTCAAAATAGTTACAGGATTCCCCCAAAAATTATTACTACTGCAATAAATTACTTTTTATTTTATATTTTTATATAACTTATATTAAGATACTTTTACATTGTATTGATTGATAATGAATTTAATACTTTTTCTTTATTAGAATCTAGTTGTTGATGAGAATGATATACGCAATGAACTAAATGCAGAAGAATTATTGAACAAAAATTGGCATGGTTTTTTATACCACACATGATTTGTTTGAATCCTACAAAATGTATGGGAAAATAATGAGATTTGAAATTATCTACGGTTATAACTGTTTCTTTGCTGCAAAAGCATAAGCCCCTCAATTGAATGTTTAATTGTGAAGGGGTAAGATTTAAAATAAATTATTTTAGAGGTATCTATTTTAATTTCGAATAATATAATGTGTAGGATGTCAAATAAGCAGTGATGTCATTTGAAATGTGTTTTGAGATTAAGATTTGAAATGTTTACCATTATTGTAATGGAAAAGTGAAATGTTTACTATTATTGTAATGGAAAAGCTAGTTCATATAATATCTTTTCCCGTCATTATGAACGAATAATATGATTAGTCGAGAGGAATTTATTTTTACGTACTTAACGTTATTTAAATTTTAAATGAATAAGATGTGAAGGGCTGTATGATTTTTAATCTCAATCATGGATAATTGGATATACCATTAATTTTAGGATGGGGATATTCCCCAAAAATGATTTTCTAATTAGCGATTCCTAACTTTAATAGCTAAAAGATAAAAAAATTTATATTTCAATACACTATATGACAAAATACGATTGAAGTAT
This sequence comes from Atalantia buxifolia, assembly GCA_030444775.1. Classification (NCBI taxonomy): domain Eukaryota; kingdom Viridiplantae; phylum Streptophyta; class Magnoliopsida; order Sapindales; family Rutaceae; genus Atalantia; species Atalantia buxifolia. Next base: position 1,662,423 of record CM059838.1, on the reverse strand, counting down.
ATATTTATTATCTTTTAACTTATCTCTGACTTTACTAAAGTCAGGAATTCCTAATTGGAAAACTACTCTTCCCCCTATTATTTGTATAATTCTACCCCAATTATTAAACTTTTTTACTGTTACAATTTTCCCTTCAAATATTGTGCTTCACATTTTCAACCTCATTCTACTTTGTTGATTGCTTCACATTTTCAACCTCATTCTATTTTGTTGATTGAGACCTTTCTCTAGTCTTACCAAACTAAAATCAATTTAATATGGGTGCCACGATTGACCTACGCTAGCATATTCATGTATGCCCTTTTTTTTTAATTTTAAACCATTCATTTTCCTAAACTAGAATATAACGATAAGAAGCATTAGCAACCTAGTCAATGTTGTTATAATTGATGAATGATATATAAAATTGCCTGATTGGTGTACAATAATCATGTCACCTAATGAAAAATTAGTTAGAAAATTTAATCAATATAATCACACGCAAGTTCAACTAGTTCTATTAGCCTATATGGCTATAAATATTATTTTGATGATAACAAACCACATGTGTTGGTTAAATAAAGATTTATGTATTGTGCTTTTATAATATGAAAATGACTTTATGGAGTTATTTTTTCAAGTTGTGGAATAAAATGAAAGAATTTTACAATCTTTGGTTTTAATAAATATTGTTTTGAATTTCGAATTTGGACCTATTTGAAAATATTTAAATATTTTGAGCCATTTTATAATTTCACATAGTGTGGGTGATATCATAATTTCATAAAGTTTTGGGATTAACAAAGTATTATTTAGAAATTCTAAAATTGGACCTATTTAAAAATTTTATAACGTTTTGGGTCATAATACAGTTATATAAAGTTTTGGGGTCAAACTATAATTTTAGAAAATAGTTTATCTTGATCGGTTCCATTCTTTGTAGTGCGGCTAACTAGATGTGACAAATGGCTAACCAGATTTTGGGCGAAGTTCGGAACATAAGCGGCTATCCGATTTCAAAAGCGACTATTCGGATGTGAAAAGCGGCATGCCGATGTTCTGAAATTCAAATTTTTGTCAGAATTCGTAACATAAAAGGGAATCGAATTCTATAAACGGTAAGCATGGTTATCACCAAAATGTGCATAATGGCTAGTTTTGAGGTCAAACTATATAAACTCAAATCCAATTTATTTTCAAGCTCTCTAAAGAAGAAAATAAAAAAGTACACAACATATATTGAGCTCTCATTTCGTAAATCATATACATTGAATCATCTTTATTCTTCAATTTGTACATCTACTCTTAAAGAGAGTTTTTATTGTAATTTTCATTTGCTCATCTTAATTGTGAGTGTTTGAGTGTGTTAAACACTTGAGTGAAGATATTGAGAAATAATCTCTTTGTTATAAAGGTTCATTGACACTTTGGAAAGTCAATTGTAAGCTTTTGAAGCCTTGGAAGGCTTGGATAGTGAAATCCTCAAGCTTGGGTTGCTTGGAGGCGTGGACGTAGGTGGTGATTGTCGAACCACGTAAAAATCCTCAGAGTTTCTTTCTTTTTCCTACTCATTTATTATTGTGCTTTCATTGAACTTATTGCTTTCGAATTTATTAAGGCAATAGATTAGATTGTTGTGTGATTTTGTTAGGATAAGTTTTAAAATACTAATTCACCTCCCCTCTTGTGTTGCACAATTTGTATTTCAAGTTTGTCAATACTCAATAATAAAATACATTGCAGCAAAACTATGATAAATAGTGAAAGAAAGTTTAACAATTCATCTTTTATTTGTGCCAAAACTCAAATGATAGTTGCAAATTTCTTCATGATGATTGTGACTAGTTGCTTCCATTTATAGTTTGGTGTGCTTAGCCTTCTTTTAAAGCTTGGATGTATGTTTGTGGTGACTGGAGAGGAAGAAAATGTTGATTTAAGGGTAATTTGGTAATAAGAGGAGGGTTAGTTTATAAAATATTTGATTTACAATGCTTTTATGGGGTGTATTTAGAATTGGGTTGGTATTATAAAATAAATGGGATGGAAATATCATCACCCTTAATATTAAGATTGAAAAGTGATGTGAAAAATTATTTATTTTTGAGGGCCCACGCATAAGCATTGCCATTCATTTTTCTTTAAGGGATATTAACATTTTTCCATTTCATTTTTTTCTAATATTTTACTTTATTAAATTTTTCTCATAACTACTTTTTTCCATTTAATGTTTTAGGTTTTTTATTTTGATGTGAAACAGTTAAAAATAACATAAATTTTAATAAAATCTATAGTAAAAGTTTAATTTATCCCTAAATTATATAAATACAATTTAATCCTCAAAATTGAAATAAAATAAAATCATTTATTTACAAATATATAATGCTTTTAATTTATAAATTAATTATTTTAGATATCTAAAATAATCAATTAGAAAATTATAAATATTATAATGCTTTTGGCTTAATATACTACAGTTGTTAAAATACTCATGTGACATTAGTGATTGTTTAACGGAGTTTAACGATTTAGTGGTGAAATAATAAAAATTGAAATGTTGGGTGGGAAAAAATAACTGTAAAAATTTTTGAGTTAAGTGATATGTTAAAAAAAAGTTAAATGGTAAAATGATAATAGCCCCATCGTTTTTTGTATGATTATTAACTTTACACAACAGCTATAATAAAAGCAAAGAGAATAGGACATGTGTATTGCTATTTATTTTTCCTTAAGAGATATTATTATTTTATCATTTAATTTTCCTTGAATGTCATTTTATTAAAATTTTCTGACAAACCATTAAAAATAACATAAATTTTAATCGAATCTATTGCAAAAATATTTTTTTATCCCTTTACATTGTGCAAGTACAATTTAATCCTCTAAATTTACAGAGAGATGATGCTTTTAATTGGCAAATTAATTATTTTAGATATCGAAAATAATCAATTAAAAAATTAAAAATATTATAATGCTTTTGGCTTAATATACTACAGTTCTTAAAATACTCCCGTGACATCACCATTTTTTTTAACAAAAAATTGTTTACTAATAAAAAAATTAAAACAAAAATGTTAGTTGGAAAAAAAATAACTATAAGAAAATTTTGATAGTAAAGTGATATGCTAAAAAAATTTAGTAAAATGATAATATTCTTATCATTTATTATGAATATTACTTGTGCACAACAAAAATAATAAAACAAATAGAATAGGACACGAAAAATTCTAAAATACAACAGAGGTACTACACAAAAATAGAATAATGTATGTATAGCATGTCTAATTTAATTAAATATTACTACAAATTACATAGTGATTTTCTAAAAACAAATGCACAAATAATTTATATATATCCACATTTTAATTAAATGTAGTATCATTGGTATATTCTAGAATCTCTCCACATGTGGAGGAGGAGAATCCAACTATTAAGCGACAAATTGAGTCAAATGTTTGTAACAACGTATTGGGGCAAATGTTGTAACAATTATGATTATTTTTCTGAAAACTACCCGTACCTACCAAATTAATTAGCTCCGATTTGTCCTTGCAATTTTTACTTACCCCTTCACATTCTATGGCCTTTCCACATTTTTCTTATCCACATTCTAACAAGTCGGCTTAATCTTTGACTAACTATAAAAACAATTAATAGTTTGAATTCATCATTGATCAATCATTGTGTTAAAAACAGTATCCATGCCGAATAAACCAAAATGCTTATGCAAAATCTGACATCACTAAAGTAGCATTTACTTTTCGAATGAGTGTAAAGTATAGAATAAAAATTAAAATTTTATTTATTTATTTACTTTATCTTAAATAGGACTGAATTATTTTAAATTATAATTTTATTATTATTTAAAGAGTTGTAACTTTTAATTACAAGGTGAAAAAATATATGTTTCTAAATTAACTATTTATTTTATTATTACTTTTAATGATATGAATTAATAATAATTATTAATATTCTTGATTATATAAATCACAATTTTTTATCAATTTTAGTTTTAATTATGTATATTAAAATTATTGATAAGAGCAACACAATGAAATATTATTATAAATAATATAGTATATAATTAATGTTTTATAGTAATAAAGTATTTATTATTATTAATTACTAATATTAAATAAATATAATATTAAAAATTAAAAAAATACAATAATATTTATATTTTCAAATAAAGATAGTATATAGTAATATTATTAATTCTCTATGAATTATACAATAATATTATTTTTAAGTAATTCAACTTAGAATCAACATAAGTTATTATTTTCAACTAAATATAATAATATTATATTTAAATGAGTTTAATATTATTATTTTTAATAAATGTAATATTATTAAATAATATGATCATATTATTTAAATAAATGTAATATTATTATTTTAAATAAACATATCTTTATTTTATGTTAATAATATAATTAAATTATATTTAATAAAAAAAGAATTAAAAAAAAAAAGAAAGTGGATTTCCACTCTCATCTCCAGTAAAAATCACATTCCTCAGAAAAAATAAATATAACCCACAAAGTGATACTTCCACTCCTCTTCTTAAATGTACAAATAGACATTAGAATACACTCCCCCTCTAGCAATTAATCGCACAATAAAAAGTGCTAACATTCCTTTGTACAGATGACAAGAGGAGATTCACTCGTCTATGCAACTTCAGCCATGATATCCGAAGTTAGCCAGTTTCATTTTCTCTTGCTTCCTTTCTTGGCTCAAGGTCATTTGATTCCCATGATTGATATTGCCAGATTGCTTGCACAGCATGGAGCTATTGTGACTGTTGTCACAACCCCGGTTAATGCAGCAAGGTTCAAAACAGTGCTCGCTCGTGCCACACAATCTGGGCTACAAATTCGACTTACTGAGATACAGTTCCCTTGGAAAGAAGCAGGATTACCAGAAGGTTGCGAGAATATAGACATGCTTCCCTCGATAGACTTGGCCTCCAAGTTCTTCAATTCTCTTAGCATGCTTCAACTGCCTTTTGAAAATTTGTTCAATGAGCAAACTCCTAAGCCCTGCTGCATAATCTCTGACATGGGCCATCCTTGGACGGTCGATACTGCTGCCAAGTTCAATGTTCCAAGGATTATTTTCCATGGATTTTCTTGCTTCTTTCTCTTGTGCATGAACCTCTTGCGCGATTCAAAGGTTCATGAGAATGTTGCATCTGATTCGGAATACTTTACGATACCTGGTTTGCCTGATCACATCGAATTTACAAGAGTTCAGATACCAATATCCACCCATACGCGTGATGACATGAAAGAGCTTCGAGAGAAAATTTGGGCTGCGGAAAAGAAAACATACGGGGCTATTATCAATACCTTCGAAGAGATAGAGTCGGCATTTGTTGAAGGCTGCAAGAAAGGCAAACAAGGAAAAGTTTGGTGCATCGGCCCTGTTTCTCTGTGCAACAAAGAAAGCATAGACAGGGTTGAGAGAGGTAACAAAGCAGCAATTGATGTTCCCGAATGCTTAACATGGCTTGATTCGCAACAACCAAGCTCGGTAGTGTATGTTTGTCTGGGAAGTATTTGCAATCTAACATCTTCACAACTGATTGAGCTTGGTTTAGGCCTGGAAGCATCTAAGAAACCATTTATTTGGGTTACAAGGGTAGGAAGTAAATTAGAAGAACTAGAGAAATGGCTTGTAGAAGAAAATTTTGAAGAAAGGATTAAAGGGAGAGGCCTTTTGATTCGAGGTTGGGCGCCACAAGTAATGATATTGTCACACCCTGCAGTAGGAGGATTCTTAACACATTGTGGCTGGAATTCATCTCTGGAAGGGATATCAGCCGGGGTTCAAATGCTTACCTGGCCACTTTTTGCAGACCAATTTTGTAACGAGAAATTGATTGTGAAAGTTTTAAGGATTGGTGTGAGTATTGGAGTGGAAGTTCCAATGAAGTTTGGGGAAGAAGAGAAGATTGGAGTGTTGGTGAAGAAGGAAGATGTCGAAACGTCTATAACCATGCTAATGAATGATGGAGAAGAAAGAGATGCAAGAAGAAGAAGAGCCAATGAGTTTGGAGAGTTGGCAAAAAGAGCTTTAGAAGAAGGGGGATCTTCCTATAACAACATCAAATTGTTTATCCAAGATATCATGCAACAGCCATCCTCAGAAGTGATATAAGTATTGTTCCTTTAATTTCATATTGTTATCCTTACCTTGATTTTTATTTTGAATTTTTGTTTCAAGTTTGTTTGATAAAATATTGCTATTAAATGAAAAATGAAAATTACTGCTTATCACGGAGATCATGTGCCTCTGGGACATGAAAGGAAACAGAACAAAGTGAAGCTGGCTTGCTTCTGTATCCATGGCAATCTTCCTTAAGTCAGAAAAGACTAATGGGGTTGAGATTTGAGATTTGAGATCCCCATTTTTGGCGTAGGATGACTGATGGTATTCTACCAAGTCGTTGAAATTCTAGCTCTTCTCTAGTGCTGATTAGAGGTGGCCAATGGGTCAGGCGGCACAAGGCACGGCACGTGTTCGTGAAAGGCATGAAAGCGTTTGAAAGACGCGCGTGATAAGACAGCCCACGTGGACTTAGATTTTAAGCACGTGGGCCTTAAAAGCACGGTACGATTAGAGATAAGTCAAAGCACGATACGCGAAAAAGCACACAATAAACACGTTTCATTTTTTAATACAAGTAAACTTAAAATTTTATGATTTTATAAATAACTTGAAATTAAATCTTTTAATATATTTTATTGGCTCAAGTTTTTTAATTTTATTTAATTCTTAGTTTCAAAAAAATTATAATTGATTTATGTTTATAATTTATTAAATAAATAATTAATATCATGATTTTAATAAATAAAATTATAAATATAATGATTTTATAAATATGTATTAATATTATTATAAACTATGATATATGACTTTACGTAATTCTAAGTTAACAATTAAGTTAACTCTTAAAAAAAATTATTATTGTTGTTGTTGTTAAGTACTAAAAAAGAATTATAATACCATAGAGTCAAACTTAGCAACTAATATTACATTCCCTTATTATTATTAATTTATTATTATTGAATATGAACTTAAATTTTAAATTTTTTATTCTATTAAGTTTAAATAAAGACACATGGATCTAAAAAAAAATAAGCTTAAAAAATAAGAAAAAACAACATACGCGCTCTTAAAAAAATTAAAAAAAAAGGTTAATGGGTTATTTTTCCTAGGCACTGCACGGCCCACGGCACGCATGACACGTGTCGACAAAGATGAGCATGGCACGGGCACGAGTGAGCACGTGTGGGCATAGTACGTTGCCGGGCTAACACGACATGGCATGACAAAAAATGAATAATAAACACGGCACGAGTACGAGTACGCATAAGTTTCCTTTGATAGACCTGGGCCGACAAGGGACGACCTGTTGACCATCAATAATGCTGATGTAAGAGCGTACATACATTCCTTTCAGAAGCTATACTGGTTCTCTCCAGAACTTTGAGTAACCATAGAGTTAAGACTTTGAAGAAACAAACAAAGATTGAATGTGTTAGAGAAAAATCAGTTTTTTTAAATTTTTATAAAAATTTTAGGATCGCTCTCATATAATATATAAGAATTTGTAATCTAGAAATCGTCTTTAAAAATCTAATTTGGCTTTTTCTCTTTGAAGTGATTTAGCTCTTGATCACGATCTGTCACCGCCACTCCTATTAGATCACGATCCGCAAGACAAATAATTTTCTGGCTCACTCAAGTTTGATATGCACTGACGCGTGTGGACGCCTTTATCACCACTAAAGAATTAAGACGAAAAATTTTTCTCTCAAAATTAGAGAGAAATTTTTTTTTCTCTGATAGATAATGTGGCCTCCTTTTCTTTTGAGAGAAAATAAGCCCTTTAATAACTCTATCTAGTGAAACCCTAGCTTCATTTTTTATATTATTTAATTCTATTAAATCAAGTTTCATTTAAATTAAAATAATAAACCCAAAGTAAAGTTACTTTTTTTTTTTTTCATAGGGGCCTACCTTATAAAATAACACAATCTTTAAACACAAGAGATTTACATTTAGTCTCTCTACTAAATAATATATTTAGACTTTTAACCAAAATAATTTAGTTATCTCTTTTATTAATCCAGATAGATGTGACACCAATTAAATGAGGTAACCCAAGATCATTTGGGAATATCTGATAATGCGCTATCATAATTAGGCGCGTAATTAAACTAGCCCAATTATTTAATTCCAAATCTACTCCACTAAAAGATTAAAACTTACTTCATAATTGTATCTTGAATAATAATTAAGTCCCAAATCACATTGATTTCTTTATCATGCAATCCTTTGTACACATCATTAAGTAAATCGATATCTCAACTATCCAATCAATTTAATTATATCTTGTTCCTTGATTCTTACCGATTTTCTCTAATGATCATTTTCAACATACTAAATATGTTGACACACACTCTCTGGCCAAAGAATTACATGATCAGTGTCGAAAACTCATTAATAGATGTGTTGTACAAATTATGTGTTGTCAAACTAATACTCATAATTACTCCCACCAAGAATCTTAGGGTAATCGTAACTACAAAGTATGTGTCGTGCCCATTGGTAATTCAAATGGAATAACAATTACAATCATGAAATCATAATTAACTCAAGATTAAGATTACAAGAAAATCAATACCTATGAGATTTAAAATGTCGACAATTATTACAAAGTTAATTAAATCTCATATGTGATCTTGTTGAATATAGTAAGTAATAAATCAATAAATTAAATACATGACAAAGATAAATCATTCAACTAATTCATTACTGATTTATACCTAAATAAAGTGTAACTTTATTTATCAACCGCAAATTAAATTTATTTAATCATAAGATAACTTATATTTATACCTTTTATGAATCCACATAAATGATCACATAAATATATATAATATGATCAAATAAATTTTATTAAAATATTAATGTAATTAAGATATTTAAATAAAATATTTTATTTATTTTATTAATTAAAAAAATTATTTATTATAATTAAATAAACATACACAAGAAATATATTTTCCTAACAGAATGATGAGTCCAGGTGTAAGAACATTAACCACACCTTTAAGGCCGAATAAACCAAAATGCTTACGCAGCCTCCGACATCACAATGAAGTTGCTGCCACTCCTTCGTGTAAATGAAAAGAAGAGATTACCTCGTCTATCCTGATTCAGCCATGGCGTCCGAAGCCGGTAACTTTCATTTTATCTTGCTTCCTTTCTTAGCTCAAGGCCATTTGATTCCCATGTTTGACATTGCTAGATTGCTTGCACAGCATGGAGCTACTGTGACAATTGTCACAACCCCAGTTAATGCAGCAAGGTTCAAAACAGTGCTTGCTCGTTCCCTACAATGCAGACTACAAATCCGACTCATTGAAATACAATTTCCATGGCAAGAGGCAGGATTACCTGAAGGTTGCGAGAATTTCGACATGCTTCCTTCAATAGACTTGGCCTACAACTTCTTGACGTCATTTCAAAAGCTTCAATTGCCTTTTGAAAATTTGTTCAGAGAGCAGACTCCTCAGCCCTGCTGCATAATTTCTGACATGTTCATTCCTTGGACGGTGGATACTGCTGCCAAATTCAATGTTCCAAGGATTATTTTCCATGGATTTTCTTGCTTCTGTCTCTTATGCACGGACATCTTGCGTGTTTCAAAGGTTCACGAGGATGTTTCATCTGATTCAGAATACTTTAAGGTACCTGGCTTCCCTTATCACATTGAATTTACTAAATCTCAGTTGCCAATATCCCCCCCGACTGATGAATTGAAAGATTTCAATGACAAAATTTTGGCAGCTGATAAGAAAACATACGGGGTCATTATAAATACCTTCGAAGAGCTTGAGTCAGCATCCGTAAAAGAATACAAGAACGCCAAACAAGGAAAAGTTTGGTGCATCGGCCCTGTTTCTCTGTGCAACAAAGCAAGCATAGACAAGGTTGAGAGAGGTAACAAAGCAGCAATTGATGTTCCCGAATGCTTAACATGGCTTGATTCGCAACAATCAAGCTCGGTAGTGTACGTCTGTCTGGGGAGTATTTGCAATCTAACATCTTCACAACTGATTGAGCTTGGTTTAGGCCTGGAAGCATCTAAGAAACCATTTATTTGGGTTATAAGGGTAGGAAGTAAATTAGAAGAACTAGAGAAATGGCTTGTAGAAGAAAATTTTGACGAAAGGATTAAAGAGAGAGGCCTTTTGATTCGAGGTTGGGCACCACAAGTGATAATATTATCACACCCTGCAGTAGGGGGATTCTTAACACATTGTGGCTGGAATTCATCTCTAGAAGGGATATCAGCCGGCGTTCAAATGCTTACATGGCCACTTTTTGCAGACCAATTTTGTAACGAGAAGTTGATTGTGGAAGTTTTAAGGATTGGTGTGAGTGTTGGAGTGGAAGTTCCAACGATGTTTGGGGAAGAAGAGAAGGTTGGAGTGTTGGTAAAGAAGGAAGATGTCGAAACGGCTATAAACATACTGATGGATGATGGAGAAGAAAGAGATGGAAGAAGAAGAAGAGCCAAAGAGTTTGGAGAGCTGGCAAAGAGAGCTTTAGAAGAAGGGGGATCTTCTTATAACAGTATAAAATTGTTTATCCAAGATATCATGCAACAGCCGGCCTCAGAAGTGATATAAGTATTGTTCCTTTAATTTCATATTGTTGTTCGTACCTTTCAGTTCAAAATTTTATTCCGGAACATTGTTGTCGAACTTGTATCGATCACATTGTTTATGTATGGAAGTTATTGCTTTCTAGACTTGCATCTGACTGAAGTTAGTAGAATAATGTGCTTTAACATGAGTTCTTTCGCAAAGCTGAATCCCGTCGCTTGATTAACTCCTGTGGCTTTAATAGCGCAACAGTACTAGCACTTACTCTTGCGAACATATAAGCTTCTATTTGTTGCCAAACAGCGATTAAACTTTCGACAAACGAACGGTGTCGTTGTCTTACAACCAGGGGCACCACAACTTTGAAGAACCGTGGTTGCTCTATGCAATGTGGCAGCAGTCAACAATGGCAGCTTTATAAGTTGTCCAAAATTTTAATCACCATTTGGTAGCAAATGAAAGCTCATACGCCAAGGAGAGTACCATCGTGTAAATGGGGCAATAGAGATCCCACAATCCCATTTATCTCCTTAATGAATGGTAGGGCTGGGCACTATCCAATTTGGTTCAGTTCTAGCCCAGAACCAAACCGAACCGAAAACAAGTAATTCCTTAAAATTAAAACCGAAGACGAGCCCTCAAAAAAAAAAAAAAAAAAAAAAAAACCAAAGGCGATCCAAACTAAAGAACTGAACCAAACCAAACCAAATTCAGTAAAAACAAACTGGCTGGATGCCCACCCCTAATTTGAATGGTGTCCCATGGCCGCCAGGAAAGGCTTACGAAGGCCAGTTGTAAGCTCTCTTGTTTTTAGCCTTCATCTTTTAAGTTATTAAAAGACAATTGTACTTCACAAAATAGTAAGGGTAGCAAAGTTTTTCATTATAATAATCAAGAATAGAAGATGATATGAGCTGATTATAAGTTCAAATGCACCATCAAATTCCACTTGTATATCATTTAAAAACATTCTAACCCACATGGAAAGTAACTTTCCAATGGTTTCAGTTCAAATATTTGGAATTTGTCTACAATTTTACATAATTTTGAATCGGAATAGCAATATCTGCATCAATCACTTATTTCCTGATAACTTTATACAAGAAAACAGAAAGTGACACATATATACCTTGCGTGCATCATAGGGTACAAAGGAAAGGAATGGGAAAAGGAAGTAACATACAATTATTTCTAATCTCGAAGCAGCAAGAACTATTTCAATCCAATCCCTTTCTTCAACAAAAACAACCACTTCTACAAGTTTCCTGAAAGCACTTAAACTAGGTCGTAAATGCACACTAAAATTCTGTCCAAAATAAAACAATCAAAACATGACAAACACATATCCCACCACACAATCATTCCATAGGTCAACAGACGGTAACCATTTATAGCAAAGAACAAGCAGGAACTACAATTCTTTATGCTGAATCTAAAGCAATTTGACACCAGCTTCCCTCAGAGAATCAATAACGGCTTTCACTTTACCATGATATCTTTGTTCTCTCTTCAAGAAAACAGTAACAGCAGGTATATCCTTGAGAAGAAGTCGCTCACCTAGAATTTTCCCAATCTTGGAAGCAGCTGCCACATCCCGAGCGCACCCTATGCTTGACCTCAGGGCCTTCTCCTGTGAGCTTGCAGATGAAGCCACTGTGGCTGTTGGTGAGTGGATCACTTGCGCACTTACATACTTGTTCGTAAAGTGCATCCTCAGGACATATGGCTTCAGAAAGTTGGAAAGTTTAGGTGGCCTAACAGGTGGAGGAATTACCATCTCTGTTTTGCAATTAGATTACGCATTAATATTCGGTATAACTACAAACAGCAGCATAAAATGGCCTGAATTAACAAGGAGATAAGCAATTCTTCTCAAGCGAATTCCCAGTCTAGTGATGCAGCAAGCAAGATACAACTACACACACTGACTGACAAGATTCCGTTGAATGGAAAACCTATGCTGTGAGACAAAACTAATCGTGACCCTTTTAACGATGATATAAGAAGGTTGGCCATAAACTAAATTAATCCAACCTGCTCCCTAATCAATCCAGACCCAACAAAGAACAAACTAAGGGTATGTTTGTAACTACAGTAAAAGCCTCGATATGTGTTTCGGCTTCAGTTTAAAAGCATAACTGCAAAAATATTTGACAAAGACCCAATTGACAGCGAGTGATTCCAGTCCACCAGCTAGCTATGGACTGGAATAAAACAATAACGATATGCGACTCAAAAACAAAGTATCTAAGACATTGATGAAGAAGAGAGTCATTACCTAGGTTTAATTTTGGAATCACCATCAGAACATCGTGATACAGAAATGAAATTCCAAAGAAAATGCCGATAAAACTATGAAGATACAAATTAAATGCTAAGAAAACTAAAACGAAATTACCATAAATATGAGTTCTTCAGTAGAAGCGTTGATGGTCCGGCGTCGAGGAAAAGGAGGCAATGAGAGCAAAAGGCAAAGATGCGTCCTTCCTCTTAAAATGTCTTATTAAAACCACTCACATTTTTGTGTTTACAATTTTAACCTTAAAAAGTTAAAAAAGAAAGTGACACTATTTTTTAACATATCTTCTGTTAAGAAAAAAAAAAAAAAAACTCCGGTTTTCTATTTTAATTATCCGAAGATAATACTTCTATTGAAATTATTTTACACTTTATATTATCTGATTATGCGAGATAATTAGGACTGAAATAAATATTTCACTATTCACACATGAAAATTTATTGAATTTGAAATAGTTCATATAAAGAGTGAATATTAAGTTTTATTTTTCAGGAAGAGAAAGTCATGATCATTTATTTGATTTTGTTAAGAAATAAAAATAAAAGTGATGATTTGAAATAAGGTTATTAATACTCAAATTTATATGTGGGAGACAATCGAAACTAAAATAGGTGGCTCGAGAACATTATTTAAGTTGAGAAATTTAATAGAGAGAGAAAATTAAGATCGTTAGAGAGGGAAAATAAAAGATTTTAAAAAAATAAATGTGTAAGGTTATTTTGTAATTAAAGTAGAAAATTGGGTTTAAATTAGTTCTCTTGCTGCTGGTGTAATAATAATAGTAATGACATTAATGATAATAATAATAATAATTAATATAATAAAATTCAATAATGATGATGATGATAATTAATTGAGGTTATTTAGGAATTATAAAAACTAATGAGGTGAAATAAGGACTTCAAGGAGTGGGAACTTGATTTCCACCTACCCTCGTAGGAATCAAGTTTCTATTCTTTAATTTCAAGTAAATATCATAACTTACACCTATAAATCGTACTTTTTAAAATTCAGAATAAACAATTTTATTGGATAAATAGAGTAACCTTAAATATTTACATTGATAATTTTGAATGAATTGAAAATGTCTAGAAGCCGGAGCGTCTGCTCACTTGAACGGGAGTGACAGCAGTGGTAGCGTGGTGGGCATTTGTTACCGCTGTCAGTAGCTGTAACGTCGGTGTGGCTGTGTGTTGTGAATGAAGGTTCGTTCTCTCTTGTTCATAATGGAGAAGAAGAATAAGAAAGAATGATACTTAGAGATTGCATTTTTGCCTTATCTATTTTGGTGTGGTTCAGTTCTTTAGTTTGGATCGCCTTTGGTTTTTTTTTTTTTTTTTAGGAGGGTTCGTCTTCGGTTTTAATTTTAAGGAATTATTTGTTTTCGGTTCGGTTTGGTTCTGGGCTAGAACTGAACCAAATTGGATAGTGCCCAGCCCTACCATTCATTAAGGAGATAAATGGGATTGTGAGATCTCTGTTGCCCCATTTATACGATGGTACTCTCCTTGGCGTATGAGCTTTCATTTGCTACCAAATGGTGATTAAAATTTTGGACAACTTATAAAGCTGCCATTGTTCACTGCCGCCACATTGCTTAGAGCAACCACGGTTCTTCATAGAGTAACCTTAAATACCATTCATTGCATAAGCATCCGGATGCCTATTAAGTTAGTAACAAATTCATTACAACTATACTTGCAATTTCAAAAATATGTACCCTACATGTAGCACTTTCTATTGTGAGTGGCACTTCGTGACACATTAACTCTCAAGAGTTGGTCCTTACATAGTCTCAAGAAATATTCCTCACACAACTTCAAGAGGTAGCTCTCATACATCAATCCATAAAACTTAACATAATAATAAACTTCACAAATCATAAATAACAAGTACCATTAATAAACATAATTCTTTACCAATGAAGACTTATAAGAAACATTTGTATGTTCATGCTTATGCCAAAGCATATATCAAACACAGTTAAATACACTTGTCAAAACTTAGATAATATACATATTAAAATAATCTTTCTAAAATCCACACAAATGTATATGTTCATTTTGATCGCTGATTAGAGTCTAGTTTACTTACATCTAGACAATCACAACAAAAAATTTAACCTCGTAATCTAACCACTGTAATCTAACATTAAAGATTGGACTCTCATAAATATCATAATCATATAAAAAGATAGTAACAACCTATTCTCCTCAAGGAACTATTTCCTATAACTTCATGAATCTGAAGATTTCAATCTCACACTGTAGAAACATTAATGATCAGCCCTCAATCTCTAATTTTTATAAAATAAAATACTTATCCAAAAGCCTTGAAATTTTTCAAAGCTTAAATAGATGCATTAATATATAGGTTGTAAAAATTTCAAAACCAAATTCATTCAAAATCTATTGCAAATAAATTTTATTTCAAGATTATTATACCATGAAATCCAGAATCCATAATTAAAGCTTTAGTCATCATTAACAATAATTAAAATACAAGGACTTAGGACTCCAATTTTGGATATGATATACAAGAGTAGATCTAGAACATTTTATAATTTTTGGAGAAGCTTTTTTCAATCAAAATATTTTTCTCATTCTGTAACACTGCAGAAATTTCATTTTTCTAGAATCACATTATCTAATTCGAAAATTCATTAAAAGCATGATATAACTCATTTTTCAATGAAAAAAATTCTATATAACCTTCAAAACGTCTAGTTTTACTAGATTTAAGCAAATTTTTATAACACAAAATACATCTATTTTAAAATAATTTTGGGAATGAGTGAGTATCATAAAAATTCAGCACATTTCCTTAATCCTCATGGTTTTCATTTAATCAATAATTCCCCAACACATAATACCCATAAAAATCATACAAAAACCTCAAGAATCAAAAACCAAATCTTAATAAAAAAAGATCAAAGACAATAAGTCTAAGTTTACAATAGAAAAAGAGTACCCAAATGTCATAGAAATGCATACCTTAAACAGCTCTACAATTATCTAATAATTTTTACACTTCAATGATATAAGCCACCTAAAAATATTTATCCATCTCTCAATCTTCTTTTTTAGGAGAAGCTTAAGTCTCTCTCCTTTTTCTTTTTCCTTTTCAATTTATCTGTTTATACCTATAATGTGATTTTTTACTATTGGGCTCAGGTGGGCTTGACTAAAACAAATAAATTCTAGGCCCAAAATTAAATAAGTCCAAGCATTATTACATTATTAATATGGGTAATTTTTAGGAACCTCTCCTAAAGTTTAAAGTATTAACACTTTGATAGAAAATATTAATATAATTACACATACCTCCCTCGCCGTTAAGTATAAGTTAAGTTAACCGTTAGTTGACTATTAAAATTACTAAAATATCATTCTCGCCAAAATAATAAATTATTAAATAAAATGGATAAGAACCCATGGGTACTAAAAATGGCGGGAATCATAAAAAATCAAGAAAAGACCAAAATGCCCAATTATATGAAGTAATTGACATTGCTTATTAAAAAAAAAGTTAAACTAAAATAAATTTGTAAAAATAGCCATTGTAAGTAAACGGTAAAAATTTGAGCAGCAGCAGCAGCAGTTGCTATAAATGGAGGCTTAGTAAATCATGAAGTACAATTCATTCTTCATTTTCTTCTTATCAACAGAAGCATTCAACAAAGGCATAAGAAATCTTTGCATTTGTCTCAAACTCATCATTCATTCAACTCATATATAACAGCATTAAGCATAAGGAAATTGCTGCATTAGGGGCTATATATAAGTAAAGAAAAAAAACCAAAAAAGAGAATGCAATAGGAGTGGCGAAGAAAAAAGGAAAAAAAATTTGGAACCAACATGAAATTGCCAAAAATTCTAATAATTGCCAAAGTGTTTAAAATAAAACCATTATATCTCAACATCTACAAGATGCCATATAAGCTAGGATTTTGTTCGAATCTCTCCAGTTTCCAACAATAAATTAATTAATTACTGACGATGATGACGTGGAAGAATTCAAAACAAGGATAACTCAAGAAAAAATACTGAGAAGGGATTTTTCTTTTTTCTCTTTTCATTCCTTTGAATAAGTACTGAATTGTTAGAGAAAAACGAAATTTCCAAAACACAATATCATAACCCTTTTTAATCCACATATGAAAAATGTAAAATTAGCAAGCTCAGCACAATCATCAACTCAATGAGCAGAGAATCAATACAATAAAATTCAAAGAACCCATTTATATTTAAATCCATTGCATCAATTTTTGTTTAAAAAATTAGTAAAATTTTGAAAATAAAATGTAAATGCATACTACATATGAAAAACAAATTAAACTAGAATAATTATTTGGACTCGTTTCATACAATCTGACTAGCATGACTGCATTTATGGTAAAATCATATCATTTGGAAAGAAAAATGATTAGACAATCATCATATATAATCATATCAATGTCGTAAAGTACAAACCGAATGGCCTAAATTAGCCAAACTATCAATATATAATGAATAGTTTCTTATCTCAACACTTGTGTAATTGCATGATTATAAAATCCAAGTTGAGTCACAATTATTACAACAAGTAAGATTTTTTTTTTATCGATTTAATGCCAAAACATTAGATGAGAAATTATTACTATTCCTTGTCAGAGGATTTAATTAGGGATGACCATGGGGCAGTTATGGATTGGATCTACTGTGCTCCAAATCCAAATCCATAATAAAAACTGAGATCCGTATCAGCTCCAGATCCATTATAGATCCATGTTTTTCGCTCCATATCCGGATCCAAAAAAAAAATAAATATCTATATCCGCTCCAAATCCAAGAAAAAATATTAAAATCCAAATCTGCTCTAAATCCATCATGAATTCTAAAACTTTATAATAAAATAGCAATAATTTTTTATAATGAAAATTAAAGACTAAAATGTATTAATAACAATTAAATTATATAATTTATCTAAAAAGTCTAATAAATATTGTAGTTTATGGTTTTACACCAAAACAAGCAAATAAGAAAGGTAATAAAAAAAACGCAAGAGTAAGATCAATATAATATTCTATTATCTCCATTATTTTGATATCACAGGAAGACCACCATCATTCCTACAATATTAGATAATGTCATATAAGTTAAATATGATTTATATTTAATATTTTATTATTTTTATCATGACTATATTTAACTAAATATATGAATGATATAGTTAATTGTACCTCATTCATGTTCACATCTTCTGAATATATCAATCTAGTATGTGTTAAAGAATATGAATATGATTCTGAGCACAAAAATTAAATAAAAATTAAATTAATTAGACAAAAAATAGTTAATATAAAATAAATAATTCAATTATAAAAATTACTAATATGCTATGAATGAAATTTATTATCATTTATAATTACGTAATTGTTAAGAAATTTTTAAAAATAAAATAAAATTAAAAGATAGGTGGATATGGATATGGATCTAGATATTAAGACAGATCCAGACCTGCTCCAAATCCGTCTTAGATCCGCACATTGATATTCAAATCCAATCCAAATCCATTTTAGACCGACCCAAATCCGATCCAATTGGATTTGGATAAGATGGATCTTGGATCAAATCCGATCCATTGCCATCCCTAGTTTTAATTAACTTGTCAATTGATAGCAATCACATTGCTCAGTTCAGTGAATGCAGATTAGCTTAGACCAAGACTTTCCTCTCGATAATTTAATGTCCATTTCTGCCCCTTCGATATATATACAAATCATAATGCTCGGTCGTGATAGTGATAAACCCATTAATCTTTAAATCAAAATTTACATAAAGGCTAAAGCTTTCTATCATTACACTTTGATTAGCTCAAAATGAAGAAAATCAAAACCTACAGTTGTTGAAATCAGCATGCACAAAAAAAATTTAAAATACAAAGAACTCATTTTCAGGTTTAATTAACCGAGGTTCAACAAAATCATCTACTGCATGCGATTCACATGTTTAAACTGTAATAAATGAGAATTACCTCTTTCTCGCTCCAATTCCAGTTGCGGATGAAGCCGTTCGCCGCTGGTACTCGCTTCTTGGAAAACTTGGGCCACCATCAGAACTCATCTTGTTCGTAATTGAAGTCAAAATATTTTTTAATCTTGAAAAGGTTTCAGGCAAATGCAGCTGCTTCTTCACAACCTTAGGAAGACGAAAATGGTGCTGGGTGTTGCTTTCATGAAAGAGAAAGCTAAGTGCGGGCTGGATTTTGTGAAGATTTCTTTTGGTTTTGTCCACTGGACATTACACAACTCTGGATAATAGAGTAAAGCAAGCATGATTTCCCAGACATCAAGAAGCTTAAATTTTAAATTATTTTGAATTTTAAATAAGCTTTTACATATTTACCCTTTTACACTAACACCATACGTATTTTTATACTTAACGGCGAGGGAAGTATGTGTAATTATATCAATACTTTCTATCAAAGTGTTAATACTTCAAACCTCAAGGGAGGTCCCTAAAAATTACCCTTATTAATACTAATACTAATATTGTTGAGTTATATTCTACATTGGTTAGTAAAATGTAGATACTTGAATTTATAAGGAGTAGGTCACTTCACCCAATATGTTAATCTTTTGGGTTGGATACCTATAAATCATAGGCCAAGGCCCCTCAACAATTAGTATCGAGGTAGATCTTAATAGTTAGAATCTGGTAGTGGAAGTACGAAAGAAGTCTAGTAGTAGTTTCATCCGGGGAATGGATTGTTGAGTTGTGTTCTACATTGACTAGTAAAAGAGAGATACTTGGATTTATAAGTAGAATAGATCGCTCTACCCAACGGGCTAACCTTTGCGTTAGATACCTACAAATCCTAGGCAAAGTTCCCCCAACAAATATTAATAGTAATAATAAAAAACAATAACGATAATTATAACATAATAAAAATTTAACGGTCAAATAAGAAAACAATCAATAATAACAATAATACTATAAAAAAATAATACTCATAATTACTTACTTAATTCCCTAGTATTACAAAAATTTCTTTAACACTCAAGAATAAAATCCATATGAGAGTATCAAAAGCCTTAGTGACATCAAGTTTAATGCCAACATTCCCTTTGAACACTTTTGAATCCAGAAGCTGCGTATTGTCTAAAACCAAGCCAATACAATAAGAAATATTGCAACCTCTCAAAAATGCTGATTGTGTAGAAAACAAGAAGAGATACTATTAGTATCTAAATTGGGAACTCATCCAAAAGAGAAATTAAATTTATTTGAAATATAACCCTAGTATTTGATGAATTTAAAAAGAGTACTATTAAACATAAAATTAGTGGACTAAAAATTTGAAACATGTGTACCTCTAATTGAAAAAGTTTAACCAAAATTATAGGGCACTTTAACCAAAAATGAAATTCTATAAAGTAAATTTGGTATCTAACCAAAATTATTGGAATGTCACTAAGAAAATGGGAACATTCAGCACAAATGTAGTGAAATTTTTAGTTGAAACATACGCATCCAAAAAAGAGAAAATTTAACCAAAATTAGGAACTCACATAACAAGAAATAAAATTTACTTAGAATCTAATCTAAAATAAAGTTATTTAATGAATTAAATATTAACATTCATAAAACTAATGGATTAAAAAGTTGAAACATGTGAACCTCTAGTTGAGAAACTTTAATCAAAATTAAGGATTAATCCAACGAAAAATGAAAATTTATGGAGTAAATTTGGTACTTAACCCAAATTACTAGAATCTTACCTAAACAATGGGAAAATTCAACATAAAACTAGTGGAATTATTTGTTGAAACACCTAAACCCATAAGCGAGAAAATTCAACCAAAATTAAGAATGCATCAAATAAAAATGAAATTTATTGGAATAAAACCCAAATATTGGTATTTAACGAAATTTATAAGAACATTAAATACAAAACTTGTAGACTAATAAGTTACAGTAAATGAACCAATAAATGAGAAAATTTAACCAAAATTAAGGATATATGAAATAAACTTAGAAAATCCATTTATTTAATTGGTATTTAAACAAAAGAGTTTGGATATGCTTAATTATGAATTTTCTTTTCATTCGATTTATTATTATTTTTTCAATGTTAAATTTGGGTAGTGGCCGTATAAAATACGATCACTGCATTGTAGTATTCAAGAAAAGGATGGGAACACAACCTAGCATACTGATGGTGCTTTAGGAAAAGTCCATTGACAGTGCCAGGAATTAGATATAGGAGGGGCTATGTTATATAACATTTCAATTTTTTTTTCTCAATTATCAAAATGATAAATTTTAATCCGACACATGATATTGTTTAAATTCCACAATGGTTTACTTAGATCATAGTTAAGGTTTCTAAATATTTCATTATTTATCCTACAATATAGATTGAACCATTAGTTCGTTAGGATTTAAAATCTTGAAGACTTTTAATTTTACCTCTAATTTGAGTTGCAAATGTAGTTTGTCGATAGATTGCATTGTGGTGATAAATTCCTCAATAATTGAAAGAGAGATAAAAGAAATAAATTATTATAAGTTGTCTTAATTTGATAAGGTTAATAAATAAGAGGAAGATAATAGAATCTATTGCAACAAACAATTGATGAACTTTCATATATTTAGAGAAGAATAAAGAAGAAACTAAGACGAGATAACCTTTATATTTTAAAAATGGATTAATTTCATATTACTCTATTCGTGAATTGACTATTTTTAAATCACTTTTTATTTTGGAATATCTCATATTGCCCCTTAAAAGTAGTTAACTTTAATAGTTGACTGTCGTTGACTTGATAAACTATAAAAATACTCCTATTTTAACAATTTTTGTTAACTAATGATTTTAACTAAAAAAATTATCTGAATTAATAAAGTAACAAAACAAAAATGACTTGAGATCTTTAAAATTCAAAAGGAAAGAAAAAATATATCTTCTAGTTTCATCTCCATACAATTAGAACCACACTACACCCTCGCTGAAATATCCATAATTTTCCCTATGACGTCAATTGGTTGGCATGGTTACGAGGATTTGGTTTTAATGGCCGCATGCTTCCATGGGTTTAGGCGATGCCTTGGCTGCCCACAGCCATGGCTTGGTTTTTATGGCCGCAGTTTGGTTGCTTTGGCCACATGCAGCCATGGATTTGATTGCCTTGGCCATGTGTGGCCATGGATTTAGTTTCCATGGAGGCTAAGGTTTGGTTGCCTTGGCTGTGTGTGGCCATAGTTTTGGTTGCCTTGGCCGAGTGTGACCATGGATTTGGTTGCCATGGGTGGGTTTTGCTGACTCTGAGTTCTCTGAATTTTCTTGACCATGGTAGGCAACTGTAATTGATAACTGTTCATAGAGTATTCAAATCTAAAATATTGACTTCCAAACTGACTAGGTTATTGTAAAATTCATTTAGATTTTAATTAGATTTAAATTTTACTTTAGCTTTTATTTATGTTTAGGAGGTAGAATGTAACAGTTGTACTACATTTATTTGTTGACGAAAGCGATGAGTATTATTAGATGAAGATGAATGAACAATAACAAACGAATTTTTAGAATTTTATTTTTTGAAATTAAATTAAAATTTTATGTTAAAATACATTTTTCTCTTTCAAAATATAAAGGGTAATGAAGAGTAAGAAAATAGAAAGGTTTGACTTCTTTCGGCTAATTGACCATTTTAATTATATAAATACTATTTTATCCTTTTAACCAATAGAACTAATGGAGAGAGAACCGATTTTGATTTTCCAAAGTTGAGAACCGATTTTGATTTTCCAAAGTAAGGGGGAATTTGAAGATTGTCAATTAATGAGAGAGGTAATCCAAAATTAAATCTTTAAAAATTTCATAAACTTAGAAAGAGCTTTTAAGGTAATTAATAATAAATAGATTATTAAAATAAGGTAGGATATTTTGACCCCACAATATATTTACATCCACTGCATTTCAAGAAATATTTTACAAAAATCAAATAATTTTTTAAATTTTAAAATAAAGAGAAAGTTTGAGCAATTAAATAATTTGATCCAATTTTTTTACGAAGTCTCTTTATCGTTGTTGATCACTAATTTTGTTTTAGCATAACTTATTACTTTTGTTACATAAGCTTAAACAATCAAGGAAAATTTAATTGATTAATTATTCAAATTTGTTCTTTATTTTAAATTTTAAAAATAATATAATTATTTTATAATTATTTTTTTGAAGTGAGGTTGTTTCACAATTGAGTGGGGAAAATATCATCACAACTGAAAACAAAAAAAATTTTAATTTTTTCTTTTTTAGGTCAATAGGGGTTTTAGTCCCTTTTCGCACCCATTAACGAATGACGATAACTATATAGAGATGTTTGGTGTTAATAAATATGAAAATGGTGAATAGAGTTATAAAGAGCATAATATAGAAGAAAAGACAATGAAGGTGGAAAAGTGAGTGATAATCTAAAGATGGAAAGAGAGAGAGAGAGAGCCACCAAATATAGGTGGACAAGATATTTATATAGTTGATGCTAGTGGTGAGGAAAGAGCATAAAAGTTAGGATAAAATTTCACTCTTAAGTTAAAAAGGATAAAATTTCACTCTTAAGTTAAAAAGAAAGAATAATTTCAGGGCTATGTGTCATTTAAACAAAAAAGACAAGAATATTCCCTTTCTACTAGGTTTATTCTTTCCATAAACATCTTAATTTGTCCAACTTTGACCCTTTATACTTTCCATAAACATCTTAATTTGTCCAACTTTGACCCTTAATTTCTAAGCTCATCTAATGTAGTAAATTCTTTAAAATGATATCTTTATATTACTTCAAGTATTGTGACGATTTTAATAAAGTTTAGGATCCTCCAACACAACCAAAGAAGACACACTCACACCCCTCGGGTCTCACACCCTCACTCTCATCGGCACACCATTTCCACCACCGACAGCTTGCTCCTCTCTCACACCATACACACAAATGACCCTTAGCAAGTTAGCAAACGGCCTATCACCACCAGCCATTCATCGCGTTCATGTCAACCCCACAAAAACCATCTTTCACCGCATTCGTCACAAGTTACGACCATCACACAAGATTTCTCGCTTTTTTTTTTTTTTTTTTGAAGAGACTAATGCTCATGATATTTACAATCATACATATACTGAGACCCGTTTACATCAATTCTGATATGACCGCCGATTTTTAACCCTCTCAAATATTCAAGGACGCAACTCTCCTCCCTCATCGCTTCACTCAAGACGAGCTCAGGAAGAAAATTTAAATTAAACCCGCAATGTCTGTCATGGGCTGAACCCCTTCCTCACATTTGTGAGGAGGGGGTTCTAGTTGATTTATCAGTTTCTTCTAGTTTCTCTTAATTTAGATCAATTTCTGATTTTATTTTTGTTTTAATTCTATTTCTTTGTCCAAGTACAATAGCTTTATTAATTTTTGACCTTTTTCTTTTCGCTGTTTTTTTATATATTTGCTGCTGACCTGCTAGTTTTTGGTGACACCCATGTGTAGGCTTTTTTTGGTTATTGAAAAAATATTGGAATTAAGGGTAAGTGTTGAAAATTTTGGGAAAATGGAGAAATCCATGAGATTCTTTGTGTATTATTAATATTTTAGGAATAAAAGAATGTTATTATTTTTTTGTTATTGTCAATTTATAATTTGTATCGATTTCTTTTTTCCTTTTCCCCCTAAATTATGTATGGTCTGTGACTTATGTGTTAGGACTCTATTATTTTGCTAATTTGTGAATTTTATTATGTTATATCTAGTGTTAATATTGTGTAAGTAGTTTAATACAAGTGGAAATTGTAAAGCTAAAACTGAATAGAACCAAACCAATCCAAACTGAATCAAAGTTTAGAACTGATTCAGTTTGGTTTGGTCTAAACACCGGTTCGTATTTGGTTCCAATTTTAAAGAACCAATTAGTTATGATTTGGTTCGATTCTTGGCCTTAATCAAATTGAACCAAACCGTACCATATAGTGCGTAGCCCTAATGTTGGTTATGAGAGTGCCTAAACAGTGAGAGGGAAAAAAATTAGAGAGTTTGTCAATATTTCTCCTATTAAAATTAACATATGGAACTTACCTATCATTGTTCTTTTTTTTTTTGTGGTAAACAGGGCTCTAAACAGAGCGAGAATGGACTACCCCATAAACATAATGAAACAAGAAAGATCTAACGCCCAACGGAGGGGTGGTAAACCACAAGACCAAGAGGAATGGAGAAAGCTAGGCTTGCCATATAATCGGCCGCAAAATTAGCTTCTCCATAAGTATGAGTGATGGAAACTTGCCAATCCAACTTAAGATAATCCTTGATAGCTTGAATTAGTGGGGCATAGTGATTGATTTCCAAGGTCGGCTTAGTCACCAACTGAGCCACGCAACGACTATCTGTTTCAACTTTGAGCCTTCTTATGCCAGAGTTTTAAGCTAGATGCAACCCTTGATATAAACCCCAAAGCTCCGCCACTGTAATAGAGCAAGAGCCAATCATCATCCCAAAACCACTAAGCCAGCGACCCATATGATCGTGGATCAGACCCCCTGCAGTAGAAATTTCATTCCTGTTATGGGCACCATCCGTGTTCAACGTACACCAAGGCCAATCTGGAGGTTTCCAATAGATCCATCTATTCATATACCCTGTGGTAAGCGGATGACTTTGGAGCATATGCATCTCCGCAGCGCGCGTAAGAACATCCACTGACACAACATTCGGATCCATAGAAGCTTGATTAAAAAGGAATTGGTTTCTCCAAAACCAAAGTTTCCATAGCGCAATACCAAAGAAAATAGCCCAGTTAGAAACACTCCCCAACCTTTCAGCAATGCCCACATTCATGTTGAGCCACTCCCGTATCCGAGAATTGAAGAAAGACTGTCGTTTGCTATCGAGAATTATTAGGAGCCAAAATCGCTTAACCAAGGGACAGTCCCGCAAGGCATGGATAGCATCCTCAGTCGCAGCCCTACACTGGTAGCCGGAGGATGATACAGGGATGTGACGACGAGCCAACTCAGCCTTGATTTTCACCCGATCATTAAACACTTACCACAAGAAAATACGCACACTTTAAAGGCCTTTCCACCTCCAAACCATGCGCCAAAGACGGTCATCATGCATGGAATTTTCATTCGAAATCGCCAGGTAAGCTGAATGGGTAGTAAAGCTACCAGACTTTAAGTGGGCCCAAAAAATTGAATCTATGCCCTTAGCAGGGGACGGGGGCTGGAGAGCAACAATCTGAAGGATGATATTAGAAGGTAGAAAATGTTCAAACCGATCCCAATACCAAAGAACCATCCTCTTTGACGAAATCAGCCACCTTCCTATCTAAGATATTACTAGGAATGATGTCTGTAGCATACACAGCAAGAGGGGCATCCTTGGTCACCCAAAGGTCCCACCAAAACTAAACGGACTGACCATCACCCAAACATCATCGTCTACTCGCCAAGACCTCACTCCACACATTGCCAAGAGATTTCCGTAAATGGGAACCATAACAGGTATGAAGCATAGGAGGCTGGTTATGAGTGTCAACCCCATATTTAGACGCAGGAACTGAACCCAGAAGCTGTTAAGCGAGTATATTAGACCCCAAGAAAGCTTTATATGAAGAGCTCGATTCATCATAGCCAAAGATTTAAACCCCAGCCCTCCAGCGGACTTCAGTTTACAAATATCACTCCAACTAATCATGCTTAGCTTTTGATGAGGCGAAGAGCCACTCCAAATAAATTGTCTGGATGCCTTATCAATCCTCTCTCTAACCCCAGTAGGGAGAGAAACAGTTTGCATGACGTAAATGGGAATAGCCTAAAGAACTGATTGACTCAGAGTAATGCGACCGGCCAGAGACAAATAGGAGGCATTCTAACCAGAGAGCCGATTTTCAACCTTATCAATAATATCATTGAATATGTTATTTGAGACCTGCGTGTGGTGAAGAGAAACCCCAAGATATTTCCCAAGATCCTGCGTGACCGAAGAACCAAGAAGATTCGAAATCCTGGCCACGTCTCTATCCCCCACATTTTTGGAGAAATGTGTCAGAGTCTTGTTAATATTGACTTTAGCTTCTGAATTATAACAATAAGCATCCAAGAATGCCGAAATAACCCGAGCTTGCTCAATAGAAGCTTCCGCTAGCAAAAGGAGATCATCCGCAAAGAAAAGATGAGAAAGAGGGATACCATTGCAAACCAAATAGATTGGTTTCCACTTTCCAGCAGTAACAACATTGTTAATTCCATGGCTAAGGCGCTCGATGTAGAGAACAAACAGGTAAGGAGACAAAGGATCACCTTGGCGAATTCCACGGGAAGGCGAGAATTCATCAGTCACCTCACCATTCTACAGAACACTAATTTTCACTGAGGTTATACAAGCCATGATAACCTAAATGAGATCCAGAGGAAGCCGAACCTCACACAAAGTATCATTAATGAACTCCCAACTAAGGCGATCATACGCCTTTTCAAGATCAACCTTAATCGCCATGAAACCCCTCGCACTAGTCTTTTTTCGCATTGAATGGATAATTTCTTGAGCAATCACGACATTCTCCGTTATGTGACGACTAGGAACAAAGTTAGTTTGGTGGGGGCCAATCAGAGTAGGTAAAACCGATTGGAGCCTATTGGCAATAATCTTGGTGACGGTCTTATAAGCAATATTACAAACAGAGATAGAACGATGCAACTTCAAAGAACAAGGGTTCTCAGTCTTTGGAATGAGAGTGAGCAAAGTGGAATTCAGATCTCCAGGGATGCATTTACGCTGAAAGACATCCTTCACAAAACTGCATAAAGATGAACCAACCGTATCTCACTAAGTTTGATAGAAGATGGCGCAGAGACCATCCGGACCTGGGGCCTTGAGGGGGTGCATGCCAAAGACAGTACTTTTAATTTCATCATCTTCTACATGCCCATAAAGATGTTGAAGCTCATCATCATCAATAATAGGAAAAGAATTTGGATGAGGGTATGCCCGAAAATCTAAAGATTCACATGAATAAAATTGAATAACATGGGCTTTGATTTCATCTTTATCATAAAGCCAAGTACCCGAATTGTTTTGTACAGCCACGATATGATTTCGATGCCTTCTAGATAAAGTTTTCTGATGATAGTGGAAAGTGTTACGATCACCTAACAGAAGCCAATCCTTGTGTAACTTCTAAAGCCAGATAATTTTTTCTTGAGTAAGCCCTTCTTCAAGCTCTGTTTTCAATTTTATTTCCAGCTTAAGGAGCCCTTGAGAAGAATATTCCTCCAAAGCCCGTTGAATCCTCACCCCCAAAGACGAGCCAGTAAACGTCGTTTCCTCCAAAAAAATATTACCAAAACACCGCTTATTCCAATCCATGACTTTAAGACGAAAAGATTGGCTGCCTCAAGATAGTTGATGTCCCGATCCCATGAGGCGGCCACAAAATCCTTAAAACCATCATTCGTGAGCCAAGCCGCCTGAAACCGAAACGGACGAGAATCCAAATTGCTCGAAAATAAAATATTTTCTTTCACTAGAATCGGTCTATGATCAGAACAAAACTTTGGAAGATGAAGCACAGTAGAGGCAACATAATTCTGAGCCCAAATACTATTACAAATAACTCTATTCAGGCGTTTGAAAAGGTTGCCGCGAGACCAAGTGAAACGTGGCCCGTGGAAGTGAAGATCATGCATGCAATGTGTATGAAACCAAGAATGAAAAAGTCTGCAAACTCCTGTGCCCGTTGGAGAACCTCCTTTCTTTTCAGAATTATATAAAATAGTATTGAAGTCACCACCCAAAAGCCACAGAGCATCAACCGTAAGAGCAATATTTGTCAACTCATTTCAAAGATATCTCTTGATGCTTGGATTAGGGCTAGTATAGATCGTCGTCATCCAAGTTAACAAGCTATTGTTTTTAGAGATCTTGAGGTGAATGAACTGAGTATGATTCCTAGCAATCTCAACTTCGAATAAATCTTTCCAAAGAATCCAAATACCACCAGAAAAACCCTCTGCTTCCACCCGGTGAGATTTATCAAACCCGCTATTCTTAATAAAATTATCCGCCTTTGAAATACTAATACGAGGTTCCATTAACACAACCATTACGGGTTTATAATTATTAACCAAAGCAGAAAAAGAACGACGAAAACCTTGCGAAGCAGTACCTTGAGCGTTCTAAAACATAGTCGTAATACACATGATAAAAGAGTAAGAGGAAGATGGGAGGCATTACTGAAAAAGCCCCAAGGCTTCAGCTTCATCATCCATAACAGTGTCAGGAACCCCTGAACTCTCCTCATCAGTTAAGGGAAGCCTGTCCCTACCCGCAACAGCTGACTCTAGCTCCCCAAAATTTTCCACCCTTATATTAGGGCTATTGATTCCGTCATTATCCGAGAGCACTTTATCAAAACTCTGGGCCAAACTATCATCAGGTAGATGGTCATGGCTAAGCCAAGAGTGAGAGGATTGTAAGGGAGGGTTACGGAAGGAAACAACACTGTGATGTAATGGGTTTAGGGTTACAGGAACAGGAATCGGAGAAATAGCCTTGTTATTGGGATGGTCGTGCATGCAATGCATGGAACTAGAGGGAATATCAGGGGTTGCACATGGTATACACATGGTTAAAACCTTAGGGTTCACGTGCATGCCTTGCATGGCTAGGGTTGGGCCCTTTGGTTGGAAAGGTTTGAGTGAGGCTGTGAATATTTGGATTTCTGCTATGGGATTTTTGAAAGGAACTGGAATCTTTTTAGTAGGAAATTTTCTCATTGGTTGATTCACTTGCTTTTTTTTCATGCTTCTGGGTTTAGGGGCTAAGGTATAGAGATTCTCCAAGACTGGCTCCATAATGCCCTGATAAATAGCCGAATTATTCCCCTGATTTTGTGGGCCAGTTTCTCTTCCACCACTTTACTAAAAACATCAAACCGCGATTCCTGCAATTTCGGTCCATGTTAATCATAAACCGGATTCTTAGAGGACTCCTTTCTAAAGATCTGCGAGGGCGAGGTTTACGGGTTACTACCATCCACGA
This sequence comes from Atalantia buxifolia, assembly GCA_030444775.1. Taxonomy (NCBI): domain Eukaryota; kingdom Viridiplantae; phylum Streptophyta; class Magnoliopsida; order Sapindales; family Rutaceae; genus Atalantia; species Atalantia buxifolia. The sequence continues at coordinate 1,632,392 of CM059838.1, read as the reverse complement.
TCCAAACTTAGACTCATTCCGATCAGAAACCTCCCCGACCGTCATAGCCCGGTGTACAGCATCTGGACATGGAATAGGCGAATCACTTTCCAAGGAGTTGCACCACCTTCAGGGCATGCATCTTTGTAATGGCCAAATTTACCATAGTGAAAGCAGATCAAAGGCAAATTTTCATACTCCACATTCTTAATTCTTCCCTCAAAATTAAATTAAGAAACTAGCTGCTTTTCAAGGTCCAACTAAACTGCAATGCGTGCAAATTTTTCGCTCTGGGCCGCGGCAGTATGATAGTCAATCTTAATAACCGGACCAACAATTTGCCCTAATTGTCGTATAATAGTTTATGATAAAAATGAATGTTCATGCCTGATAAACGGATCCAGGCCACAATACGATCAATTTTATTCGTATTGACATCAAAATCCTGTGACCATCATTGAACTATTAGATAATGTCCTATGGCAGTCCAGGGTCCCTCAGTGAGTCCATACTAAACATCCTTCTCATTTTTAAAACGGATCAGGTAGTAGTCATTAGCCAAGTCGATCATGGAAAAACCCATTATTGAACTCCAGATTCACTTCAAACGTTAACTGATAACTCGATATCCCAAATTGGGCCCAAGAGTGTTAACGACAACTGAATTTTCCCAAGGTTGTACTAACTGGTCATGGATTCTCTGTGAGAACGCAATATAGGGCATAGATTCATCCTCCTTAAAAAAGACATCCTCCTCTTCCGGTTCCTACTCATCCTTTGTGCCAAAAACCACGTTCACAGAACCTTCTTGCGCTTCCATGGCTATATCACGGTAGGATAGGGGAGTAGGGTTGTCTCCATCATTCCCTTCAGCCCTAAACTTAGCCTTTTTGGTGAAACGGTCGCTTGCCTATGGCGGTGGAGAGACCTTCTCAGAACTCTTTTTTTTTTTTCAAGTTTCACCTACCATTGTTTTCATAATACCTAAAAGTTCTCAATCACACAAAATTTAAAGGAAAAGAGAGGTAAATGAATTATTTACTTGATAATTTATCCTCGGAATATAAAAATACATTTATTATAAGAAATATTTAAAAATAACAAAGAGAATAAAAAAGTTAAGGGTTCATGTATCTAGGATTTGGGTGGAGCCATTTGCGCCCACAAAAATACTCTTCACACCTATATCTTAATAAAGAAATATTATTACTGAAATGTCCTTCTACAAAATTACCAAGGAGGACATCGTAAACCATGGCACTCTCCTTAATTTTATGCACACACACTCATGTCCCCGTTTATTTTATTTTCTAATACTTTTTTCCTTGAATTATTGGATAATTGAATTGATATGTGACTTCCTCTTGTTTTATTTGCAGCAAAAGAGACAAGCAATTTTTCGTAGAAGTCCAATGGCTAATTAAATTTATATACCAGACGAATTATTTTGCAAAAGTTCAATGGATTAGGGAAGATTAACAAACAAAGCACAAAGTAGAAGATTTTCAGTTGAATTAATCGCATTTCATGAATCATATATATCATGATTTGAATAATAACATAATATACCTTTCAAACCACTGTTGACAATTTGAACTTTTCAATTCATATCGGATCAATGTTTTTTTAGAAAAATTATTTCTGAACTTTTATGATCAAACAGGGAATGAATAAAAAATAGAATATTGAGTTCAATTTTGGTGGGTTTAAATAGAAAACAGGATGTAATGTGAAGTTGTAATTTAGGGTTTAATTTTGGGATATTGAGTGGTTTATAGAACAAAATTTTAAAATTTAAATCATAATAGAGGGTATGTTAAAAAAATGGGTGTTAAAATGAATTTTTTGAATTCAAATAACCATATTCCGGGATTTTTAGACTAAGTGAAGGCAGTTTTCCTAGCTTATCCCTTAGTGGCTCCGCCATTGGGTATGGATATCAGGTTAATATTTAGCTTTGGTCCATGGTGGAAGATAGTCGCTTTTTTCCACCAAAATCTAAATATATATTGAATGTGCATGTTTTATTGGTATTGTGGTTGATGTGTGCTCTCGGATGTATAGTTGTTGGTTAAGATGTTTTTTTCTGGATCCGAGCTTTTAAAGCTCATTTATATCTAGGCAACTACAAGTGGAAGACTAATATTTGCAATTAAGAGTGAAAAACGGATTGGTTCAATTCAATTTGGTTCTGAATCGACTTGATCTGATATTTTTGTTAGAAATAATATTTCAAACCAATTCGATTCGATTCGACTTTTTCGATTTTAAACCACAATTTCCTTTATATTTCCTAAATTTTTCAGTATTTTTTCTCATATAAACATATTGATTTTTTTTAAACTGTAAAAACCAAAGGTTAGTTTGATTCAGTTCATTCGGTGCAATCGTTTTTTGCCCATCCCTATTTGCAATAGATAAGTTATAATATCAGCCGCTTGGAACTATTATGATGAAATGGGTGACCTATTGTGGAATCAAACCGAACTCAACCAATTCGCATCTAATTTTTGAATAACTAACAAAATTAAATTAAAATGAAACCAATCGGAGCAACTTTTTTTATTTCTGTGCCCGCTAATAATAACATGACAAATATATAATCTACGGAATGGTTAATTTCAAATTACTCCTCATGAAATAATAATCTTAAAAAACCTTCAAACTATTGTACACTTTAATTTACTCTCATTTTTATTGAGAAGATAAAAACAATTTATTAACTTATCCTGATTTTCTCCTTATCTTTTGAATAAAATGGAATAAGTTGAAGTTTACAATAATTTAGATAATATTAAGTAGATTAATATTTCACTAGGGGAATCCAAAATTTATCCCTTATTAAAAAGTTTGAATTTTCATTTCGGTTTTCTATTCTAAAATGAAGAACCAAAACTGAATTGACTTTTTCGATCGTAATCAAAGAGTAAGGACACGATACTAGTTGAATGCTCTTGACAAACAAACAAACTGCTCTGTGCTTTAATTAATTATCTGGCATAATTGCTTGCTTGTTTTCTCTTTTTCAATAGAAAAAACAAATGTTATTAGAAAATATGCATCGAAAACTTCAAAACAAGAGAAGAATTGAAATAGATTCGTTACAATGTCTATTGAGAAAGATTTATTGCCAAATTTAGAATATTACTATAAATTTGATTAATAATTTTGCATCTCAAAAAGCCTCAAAAAGTTATTTTAAATAATTATAATTTTTAATATAATTAAAACATATATTTTACATCAAATTTTTATAAAGATCTAATTAAAATAACTCACCTAAAGGCCCTAAATAGGTTGAGCCGCCCCAAGTGCCTACATCTATATGTGGAGGTTGATATGAAAGAGCCAAAGGGTATTTGGTAAAACTACTCCAACTGATTGATGATGTTATATCAGTTTAAAGAATAATGATAAGGTACGTTAGCATCACATGATTTATAGTTGTTTTGATGGCCGTTCTTTAACCATTATGGATAAGGAAAATGCTACATATCAAGAAGAATAAGAGAAAGATGAGAGAATGAAGCATGTGTTGAGAAAAGAGAGAGACAAAAAAAACTGACAGAAGAGAGAGAGAGGAAACAAAACAGCAGCCTGAATTGTAGTTTCTCTCAGCTTTCTCTCATTCTTCTAGCCATTTAGCACAGCAGTTTATGGATAAATATTATTTCTCTAGGAAAATGCTTACCGTTCAGAATGGCGAGAGAATGTTGAGAGAAACGGGAGCTTGTGCTACCGTTTCAACTTCTCTCTCTCCTGCCGTTCTAATAGTTTTTTATTATTAAAAATTAAAAAAAAAAAGGAGAAAATGACAGCCCATATCCACAGAATCCCCATTACTCCATCAATCTTTCTCCCTCTCTCGACTTTCATCTCCCTCCCTGGTTATTCTCCAGCCGATGACTATGTACTAAATTCGATTTGTTAGTATTAGGACTCTTAAAATGCATTTTGTTATTTGCTTGTTATCAAGTCTTGTTAAAATATAAATGGGGACTCTTCTTTTACATTCTTGTTGCAGCATTTTCTCATCTCACTTAATGGAGATTGGAGTGGCTGTGAGCGCAACGTAATGGAGAATCTTCAAAGCAATAATGATGGAGAAGTGACTGAACCCACTGAACCTGCTGGTGAAGAACATCAGACCGATGATCAGCACATGAAGGCTGCAGAAACAGCACAATATAACTATACTCCAAGCAAGCACAGAGAAGCTTTGTGAGCATATAGTCCGTCAAGTATACACTGGTGTTGAAATGCGTTATGGGTCCAAAGAGGAACCTCCAAAACAAGTTGAAATGTCTGGGGAAGGGCATCATACTAATACAGAGCAGATGAAGGTCATGGGAATATCATCACGAAATAGTGAATGTCAAGTTATGAAAAGAGAGGATCCATTGTTGAGAGATGATGAAAGTCGAGAGAGGGAGAGAGAGTGATGGAGTGATGGGGATTCTGTAGATATGAGCTACTTTCTTTCTTTTTTTTCCTTTTTTTTAATATTTTTAACAATAAAAACTATTAGAATAGTGAGAGAAAGAGAAGTCGAAATGGCAAAACTGCCATTTCTCTCAACATTCTCTCGCCATTTTTGACATTTAGCACGACTGATTTCTCTATAACTTATGATAAAAGTGTTTATAACTATTCAGAATTTTAATATTTGTAATATAATTATATAATTTATTGAAGGAAAAATGACATTTACACCCAAGGTTTAGGGAAATGATCACAAAGACCCCTAAATTTTTAATAACGGACACCAAGAATTCTTTTCTACCATAATACCCTTTGATCCTATAAACCTAAAAAATTAACCCCAACAGTTTATAATAAATGGTAATATGGCAATAAAATAAATTTAATAATATATACATTTTAAAATAATTTTAATATATAAAAATATTTTTATATTTTACAATTTATTAGAACTATTTTATTATATTAAAGTAATTTTTAATAATAAATAAAAACATAATTTTAAAATAAATTAGTTGAAATTGAAATTATTTTGAATTTTATATAAAAATTTAATTTTAATATTAGTAATAGGGAGGTTTTTTTAATTATAAAATCTATTTAACCCAAAGATTTATTTAAATCTTTATAATAAATACATTATATTATTAAAATAAATATAATAATTTAAAATTTTAATGTTATTTTAAATGTTAAAAATAATTTAATATTATTAGTCTACTAGATATATTATATTATTTATATTAAATTTGTCTTAGTTAAAAACCTCTAAAGTCAATTTTTTATTTACTATATGCTAAGGGTATTATGGTCAATAAGGGATTTTAGTGTCCCTTTTTAAAAATTTGGCCTTTTTGTGATAATTTCTCTAAATTTTGGGAGTGTAGATGTCTTTTTCTTTTATTGAATAATGACCTGCTAGGCTCTATAAAAGAATACAATAACAACAATGACACTAGACATCAAAATGTCGGCAGATATCAAACTAAAAGTTTAAACAAAAGAAAAGTAAACCATAACTTGTGTTTACAAAGAAGGTTTAAAGAAAAACAAAATTTTGCTCTGAAATTGGGTGCTAAGAGCAAATGGTGAAGGGAATACTTATTTAGAAGAAGTTTGTGGGGTAAATCTTTGAATTAGTTCTAATATTTTGAGTTAAGTGTTTATTTAGTTTTTATATTTAAAAAAATAATCTCAGGATATTCCTATTGTTAAATATATTACACCCTTATTTTTTCTCCTTTTATAAAAATACCCTTGCAATAACAATTTTGGAGATATTAATAAAAAAATTAATAATTTATCAAATTAACCTTAATATTATTATTTTACTTTTAGGATTAATTTGTTATATTAACTTTTATAAAATAATTACTAGTAAGATTGTTATAAGAATATTAAACATTACTTTAAGTTGACTGATATTACTTTATTTATAAATAATTATTACTAAGGTTGTTGCTCGGTACAAAAAATACTAGTCCTTTTAACTAATATTCATTGGTTAATTTGCTAATATATAATTATTGGTTAATTTACTATTTATATTTTTTTCAAATAAATTAATTAATGTCAAAAATATTGTTGAAAGGTATTATTATAAAAAGAAATAAAAAGAGTAAGAATGTAACGTATTTAACTGCAATTGTATTTTAATATAATTTTTAAAATATAGAGACTAAACGAACATTTATCTGAAGTTTGTGTCAAATCTCAAGGATTAATTTTGTATTCCAAGATCACTAAATCAACATTAATCAGCCTTCTAAAATCTCCAAACTATTATAAACTTTTTTAGCTTAATATTCTATATATAATTAGAATCCTGATTAAGAATTTATCTACAAATTACTTTTACCTTGAAGAGATAAATTTAGAATTCGTATTAAGTGGTGGAGATAAAATCTGACCACATATTGAATTTGTAAACTAAATTTAAAGATATCTTAAAATTAAAACTCAAACTAACTTTGAAGATATCTTAAAAAAGGTAGTTGTTAAGTTCATCATATGTAACTTATAATAATTTTAAAATAATCATCCAATACAAGAGAGTGATAGCATATGAAACAAATGAAAAGTCATAAGTAACTACATTTGAATTTATAATAAGTTTCATAAATGCCTGCTATTGTGGCTCTATATTCGCTTTTTGAGTAATGATAGGCATCCCAATGCATAAGTTCCAATTTGATTTCTAGTTGATCTATCACTTATCTATTAGATGGTGGTTAAGTAATTTTACTAATTATAAAATCCATCATCTAATAGATGAGTGACACATAATATTAAGGTTTAAGTTGGTATTTAAATAATAGAATCTCAAATTTATTTACTTTTTTAATGTAATTAGGTAAATTGCTATGAAAGCTGTTTAACTATTAAAAATTAATATGTTCATGTACCAAAACTCGGTCAAGGGAGGAAAATATGGTCAAAGTCAAATGAATGAAGCACTAAGAAATTAAATTAGAATGAGATACGTAAACCGCCAATGCATCCAAAATGTGCATTGGGTGTGGTCCATTAATTGTTCTTATCCGAGCTAGCCCGCGGCTTTATTTTATCTTGTTTTGCTTTGTCACCACTCACCATGTTGTGAGCCTTGTTAGGTCACCCCGACACTAGTATAAATGACATGTCATCAATTTCTAATAGGATTCGAGTCCTGGTTACCGTATAAGTAATCATTTCGATAAGATTTGGAGTCCACGTTACCATATAAGTCATCATTTCTAATAGCATACTGAGTCCACATTACCATATATAAGATCAGCAAATCACACAATTTCATGTGTTAATTGGATATCATTATGGAAATTTACAAAAGTAACCACAAAACTTTAACTTTTTTTCATTTTAACCACACAAACTTATTTCTATCAACATTAGCCAATCGCACGCTGTTCTCTCCAAATTACCCTTATTTACGAATAAAAAAAACTTTTCTTTCTTCTTCTCCGTTCTCAAACCAAAAGCAGCTTTACAAATTATCAGCAGCGTGGACGTCTAAAGGCAACGGCAAACGCCGACGGGAATCCAATTATAATCCATCCAGATTCAACATTAATCGACATCAGTAAGTAATACGAGTTATTTTTTAATATTTAAATATAATTTCAGTCAGAGCAATTTACCCTCTGCTGCAACAGTGGGCAGCCTGTCGCACTTACAAATGTGCGACACGCACCGAAAAATAGATTGATTGTATTTTTTATTAATTTTGACAGTGGATAAATATTTTTTTTTTCTTTCAGACCTCATGGATTCAGTTGTGCTAGAATTGTGTTATGATGGTTGGTGGGAGACGGCGGAAAATGGCAGTATGGAGTATGTGAATGGTCAAAACAGAGCTTTTTTAGTGGGGAAAAATTATTTGTTTGATCAGTTTTTATCGAGAGTTTATGAGGTGTTACAATTAAATCCTAATGAATATAGTATTACAATGAAGACAACTTTAAAGTCTAGTAATACATCATATCGTATATGTGCAATGCCTATGGATATATGTGATGATGAAATGGTGAGAGTTGTGTTATATATGGCATCTAATGTGGCCAATTATGGATGCATACCTATATTTGTTACTACGTCACCTCGAGTACCGAGTGAAAATATTGAGCCACATGTTGAAACAGAAACTTCTTTTGGAGCAAATATGCCCGCCCGATAATGAAAAAGAGATGTTGCCAAGGACAATGTCGCTGCAGCAATATTACTCTCCAATCAACGATAATTATGATAATATTAATAACGACGGAGTTACATTAGAAGATGTTGGAGAAGGTATATTACCACTAAGGACGTCGTTAGAGCAACGGCATTCTCCGTATCACAACAACGACTTTCGGGACACTGATGATTTTTATGCTGAGACAGAGGTGAATAATGATTGTGCAGAGCCTGCTAATAGTATGAGAGGCAGTCATTTCAATAATACAGGTGATGATGGAGAAGCTGGTCCTTCTAATATTCCGTCATTTGAGCATGATGATGAGTGTGATGATGATATTCCTGTGAATAACAGAGGTAATAGATCTATTCCTCCAATGGTTCGATCGAGAAGGAGAATTGATCCCCTCACAAGTCTTGCTCCAATTTTACCTTCGAACACGGTTGGTCCAAGCTTTATTAGCAGTTGTGACTCAGATGATATCAGTGTGGGTAAGCTATTTGCTGAGAAGAATGAGTTGATATTACAACTGCGTAAGGTTGGCTTTAGGGATAAGTTTGATTTCAAGATTTACGGTCTACAACGACACGTTTCGAGGCTCACTGTTGTTCGGAATCATGTGGATGGCGTATTCGAGCAACTAGAAGTTCGAATGAGCAAAATGTTCCTTGGGTGGTGCGGAGAATTGACAGTATACACACTTGTCATAATGAGGTATTGGTTGACGGCCGTCATCAAGTAAGGAGCCAGGTTGTCGGTCATATTATTGCAGATAAATATGTTCAAGACAAGAGAATTTATACTCCGAATGACATAAGAGCAGATATGCAACAACAATATGGTATTCAGTTAACATACCAACAAGCATATCGGGCCAGAGAAGTTGGTCTTGAAATTGTTCGAGGCAACCCTGCAGAGTCATACAACTTACTCCCCGAAATACTCTCACGTATTGAGTAAAGCGAATGAGGATTCAGTCACTCACCTCGAGCGGAATGGAGATGGTAATTTTTTGTACTACTTTGTAGCACTTGGATCTTCCATTAAGGGTTTTATAAGATACATTCGGCTGTCATTGCTTTGTTGATGGTACTCATCTAAAAGGGTTATATCGTGAAGTATGTTTGTAGCAACATGTCCGGATGGTAAAAATCAATTATACCCGTTAGCCATTGGGATCATGGATTCAGAAAATAATGACGCTTGGGAATGGTTTATGATGAAGTTACACGGAGTGATTGGCGATAGACCTGAGTTGGTAATTATCTCGATCGATGCACCGCCATAAGGAGAGCCGTTCAAAATATTTTCAATGCAAGTCATGGTATTTGCTTTTACCATGTCAAAGGTAACATTAAAGCAAGGTTTAGGATGTCAAAAGCTCTTTGGGATGAATTTGAGCCTGCTTTTATTAATGCAAAAAAAGCATATGGACATGAAGATTTCAAAAGACAACTTGAAGGATTGTGGATGATCCACTCAAAATAAAAAAAGTACGGCCGATTACTTAGAAAATAATGTCGGTACATGTAATTGGGCAAGGTCTCAGTTTGAAGGGAGGAGGTATAGCATACTTACCACCAACATCGCAGAGAGTGTGAATTCTTTAATGAGAGAACCGCGAAAATTTCCTGTTACTCATCTTGTTGATTACTTTAGGAAAACGTTGTAGCAATGGTTTTATGATACGAAAATTGTAGCTGAATCAATGAGTACTCGACTAACAACATGGGCGGATGAAATAGTCACTGAAAGAAGAACTATAGCTGAAAGAATGATCGTTCGGCCGGTGTCTTCGCATCGATTTCAAGTTGTTGGTGGTGGCATTAAGGAAGGTTTAGTTGACCTGCAAAAGAGAACTTGCTCCTGCAGAGTATTTCTTGATCATAATTGTATGTGCTCATGCAATTGCGGCGTGTCTAACTATCCGAGTGGATTTCATAAATCTTTGTTCAGACTTTTACACTACAGAATCATTGGTGATGGCTTACGCACAACCAGTGAAGTCGGTTGGTGATGTGGCTGATTGGGAAGTTGCAGATGAAATTCAACAAATGCAAGTAAATCCACCAGTTGAGGCACCACAACCTGGTCGTCGTAAAGAGCTCAGAATACCCTCTGCTGGTGAGGACGTTATCCGACGTACTGTTAGATGCGGACGGTGTAATGAACTAGGACATAATCGTAAGCGATGTAAGAATCCCATTGCATCGAGTCAACATTAATTGTATTCCTTACTTATAACTATTATTAATTTTTATGTATTCAACACTTATGTGTCATGAATTTTTATGTTATTATTTATAATTTAAACAAATTAAATATATCAACCTAAATCTTATTAAAAAAATTAAATTAAATTTTAAACATTCTATTCTACCAAAACTTACAAATTAAAATAAATAAATTTAATCAATACAGAAACAAAAAAAAAACCCGAAAAGGTTGGTGCGACAAAAACATACGCGTGGTGTCGCACCAACTTTGGTGCGACAAAGTGGTGTCGTACCAACCGCACCAAAACTATATAATGATGTGGGAGTAGAAAAATTTGGATTCCCCACATCAGTATACACTCCATAGTCATCTGAAGCCTGTCCATTCGGTAAGATACACATATTAACAATAAACAAATTAAAAGACAAATGAATAGAATTGTCAAAAGCATATGTACTCACAGTGAACGAGCGTCCAGTAGGAGAATCCTTGTTAGGGCGTTTAGAAAATGAATCGATAAATCCCACCACGGTATCTTTAAAGTCTTTAAATTCTGACTTAATTTCGTGGATGTTGCGATCAATCTTGTCCATTCGTCGTCGCATGTAATCATTAAACTGCTTTGTCCTCGACTAAAAAAAAAGTAAAGGAAATTTTATAATAACAGTAAATAACAAAAAATTATGTATGCATAAAAAAAAAATTTTTAACCTCATAATCACATGCATCATCAGAGTGGTCTGTCTGCTCCTGGTGGTCATCTGCAGGCACCTCATCTGCAGAAGTCTCATGATGCTGCTTGGGTGTTGGGCTTGGTATGTCGGTATGCTCATCTGATTGCTTTGTAATAGATGACGGCGCGTTGATTGAGGGTTGGTGCTGTATAAAGTAGCATGTAAAATAAAAAAAAAATCAAATTACGATTAAATAAATAATAGTACTATAGAATACCGACCTGATGAACCCAAATGAATACGTGGCATGTAATCCTTTACATCGGTCAATATTTTTTACTCTTCTCCTTTCCATTCGGCTCAAGAGTTTGTAAAACATCCCCCTACCATGAATTTAACCCAAATTGATAACTAAGTATATATAGAATTTAAATTTAATAATGTTAAAAAAATCATAACTTATTACTTACAAGACGAGATTCGTCATGTAAGAATGAATAAACTCCAAAGAAAGTTGATTTTTAAAGAAGCCATGGGCTTCCATTGCAGAATCACGGAGAATTTTTTTCTTCGTTTTACAGCCCATTCTCATTCTGACGGTAAACCTCCGATCATTTTGTAAATCCAAACCTACACCAACCAAAAGTGAAAAAATAATTAATACAACTATCAAATATTTAATATTATAAAACTTATAAATAAAAAAAAACAACGCACCTGAACTCCGGGTGTAAAACCATAAACATTGTATTTTTCAATTTTATGCTTAGGATTTTCCAACCGCATCCTCCTAAATTTCGTCTTTCTCGTACAATGCACAAATCAAGACTTTCGTATATAATTTCTCAAGACAAAAAACCCCATGGACGATTGCGGAAATACTCTATATCATCGACTTCATCAAGCCATGTGAAATTGATTTGACAATGACCCTTTCTTGCACTTAAAATCTTGTCCGCCAAAAAAAAAAAAGTGCAATCTTTAATGCGTCAATATCATCCATTGCCTCAAAATTCAACTGCCAAATAATGCATCAAATTGCTTAACAAAGGATGTTGCGATACAAACCATTAAAATACTTTTTCACTAGTCTATGGTTTGTGCTATTGGTTGCTTTTGCCTTATCTACACCATAGAAAGTTCAAGAATCGGCACCATTCAATAATTGACAACCGAATCAAATATCCACCAATGAAACCATAACCGATTCTCTCTTGTCGCATCGCTTCATCGATCAATTGCCTAAGCAAAATATTATGTAAAATTACACCACTAAATGGAAAGCTTCGACATTCTAAAAAATGTCCAAATATATCTTTCTTGAACAGATTTAACTGCCGGTTTGTCAATTTTCGCTCAATGGCTTTTACTATCAAGATAAATTACACATGCTCGAAATTCGCCCTAAAATGATCAAGATAAGGAAAATACATCCTGCCTAGTTGGAATTCTTTATTCGCCATGTATTCGTAATATTTATAACATAACATTTAACACAGATAAAAAATATAGTTCAATAAAAACAACTGCAATTTTAGTGCGAAGGCCAAATTTGGGTGCGACGGCAAACTGTCGCACCAACATTGGTGCGATCGCAAGCCAAGCGCTCTCGCAGCGAGCTCTACCAGCGATGAGCGCAAGCTCGCGCGCGCTGGCCAGCGACAAGCGCGAGCTCGCGCCGTTACTTTGCCGAGCGGCGGCCCCAAATAAGACACCTAAGCTCCCTCCATTCACAACAAGCCAAAAGAATACACTCCCAAAATCACAAACAACACCAATCCCAACATTCTCAACATTCTCAATATTCAATTTCTTAACTATCATTCTAAAATTTCATTTTAAATAAAGAAATGTTACAATAAAATCACTAACCTAAGTTTTGAAGATCAGATGCTAGATCGGGTGCCATTAATGGATGAAACCGCCGATGATGAGCGCTAGTGTTGCCGCTTGTTATGAGCTTTGCTACGGTTTGGGAGAGATGAGGGGAAACAAAGAAGATGAGGAGAGGGATAATTTGGTCTCAAACTTTTTCTTTTGGCTAATGTTGATAGAATTTTTTTATTGTGGTTAAAATGAAAATAGTCTAAAGTTTTGTGGTTGTTTTTATAAATTTCCCTATCATTATTATGGTTTTTTCGAATAACGACTTGCGATTATGTGTAATAATGCGACATAAATATTTTTATATAAATTGATGTGATATATTATTTTTAATTTAATTAAAAAAGTGATAGGACTCATATGATTTTTTTGTTTTTTATAATTTTATTAATTTATTATATCTTGTTACATTAATTTATATAAATTGTTTGTAACTCTACAATTGTTTCTAGAATATATATTGAAAAACAAATAAAATTATGAAACTAGATGATCCAACTGCGTGATAGAGACATCTCACTTAAGATTATTTAAACAGATTTTTGGGCCAACGCTACGACCCGCATGTATCACATACATGTGGGTAATAAAAATTTAAAAATATATGGCCATTGTTTGGTGCCAAACGAAAAACAAACTTGAGTAACCTGGTAAAGGGCAACCGATTGCTCCTTAATTAATATTAAATTATGAAATAATATAATAAATAAAATAATAATTATTTTAATAATAAAGGCAACATAATTATAAAAATTAATTTTATAATAATTAAAAATTAATTTCAAGTTTAATGGTAGTTGTTTCATGTTTATTAGTCTATTAATTAGGGTTGCAAGTTAATGATCCTAAGTTTCATGTTCATTGCCTTTTCGCCTTTCAAGTTCATTGCCCTCGCCAAGTTCATTGCCCTCGCTTTCAAGTTAATTTGATTTCAAATTTAATGGTCCCGATTTCAAGTTAATGGTAGGTGTTTTATGTTTATTGGTCCATTAATTGCATGATTTTTGGGATTACAAGTTAATGATCCTAAATTTCATGTTTATTGCTCTAAGTTTCAAGTTCCTTTGATTTTTAGTTTAATGGTCACGCTTTTCAAGTTAATGGTAGGTGTTTCATGTTTATTGGTCCATTAATTGTGGGTTAAAAGTTAATGATCTTAAGTTTCATGTTCATTGCCCCCAAGACTTCAAATTCATTGCCCTCGCCAAGTTCACGTGGTTTCTAGTTTATTGGTCCTAGTTTTAAGTTAATGGTAGGTGTTTCATGTTCATTAGTCTATTAAACGAGGTTGCAAGTAAATGATTCTAAGTTCCATGTTCATTGCCCTTAGTTTCATGTTCGTTGCCCTCAGTTTCAAGTTCATTTGGTTTCAAGTTTAATGGTCCTAGTTTTAAGTTAATGTTAGGTGTTTCATGTTTATTAATCTATTAATTGGGGTTGCAAGTTAATGATCCTAAGTTTCACGTTTATTGCCTTCAGTTTCAAGTTCATTGCCCTCAGTTTCAAATTAATTTGGTTTCAAATTTAATGGTCCCAGTTTCAAGTTAATGGTAGGTGTTTCATGTTTATTGGTCCATTAATCGGGATTGCAAGTTAATGATCATAAGTTTCATGTTTATTGCCCTCAGTTTCAAATTCACTTGGTTTCAAGTTTAATGATCTCAGTTTCAAGTTAATGATAAGTGTTTCATGTTTATTGGTCCATTAATTGCATGATTTTCAAGGTTGCAAGTTAATGATCCCAAGTTCCATGTTTATTGCCCTCAGTTTCAAGTTCATTTGGTTTTAAGTTTAATGGTCTTAGTTTCAAGTTAATGGTAGGTGCTTCATGTTTATTAATCCATTAATTGCATGATTTTTGGGGTTGCAAGTTAATGATCCCAAGTTCCATGTTCATTGCTCTAAGTTTCAAGTTCCTTTGGTTTCAAGTTTAATGGTTCCAGTTGCAAGTTAATGGTAGGTGTTTTATATTTATTGATCCATTAATCGGGGTTGCAAGTTAATGATCTTCAGTTTCAAGTTCTTTGCTCTTAGTTTCAAGTTTAATGATTCAGTTTCAAGTTAATGGTAGGTGTTTCATATTTATTGGTCTCATATTTCATGTTAACCAGATTTTTAGGTTTCCATTTCTTTCATATTTAATAATAAAAAAAAATCTCAGCCATTTGATCTACTTCAATTTAATCCAATGGCTATTTTTTATACATGTATGAGATACATGCATGTACTTTAGTCAGAGCCTTGATTTTTGATTTATCCAATGATGAAAAAAATTATTATAATTTTTGTTATCCTCATCAAGAGCTTCAAAATAGCAAATTATACTCCTAAATCCAACAAAGATTTATCCTATCTAGTTTTTGCCGAAAAGTGTTCGACATTATAATGTTAAATTACATTATAAAGGCAAACTTATCTTTTCATAAAGATTTCGTAATAAATTTTAGACCTATCAACGGCAAGGCATAAAAATGGTATTATTAGAGAGTGCAAAAATAATAGATTTCAAACGTTTGTAATATCTTTTACTTTTTATCATCTACAAGGGAGAAAATGTTAAAAATAACTCATAAGTGGTTATTGTGAGTGGGATTCATTAGAGTAAATGAAAGTTTGAAATTGTTTTGGAACTCCTATGCAAGTACTTCATAATGGTATATTTATATATTTAAAATGATGCTTAGGTGAATGAGAAATTATCACTCAGTGTGCACCCATAGAATTAAAAGAAATAAATCAAATGTATTTATCCAACATTGAAAAGAGAGTTTTTTTAATACTGATTACACATCAGATTACTGTATTACACATATATTTACAATTGCTATTACAAAGCAGACATTACATTGATATTTATAATCAGATATATATAACTAGAACTTACATTATTATATTAAATTCTATGAAGTACATGCTCGGACAAATAACCCTCACAGAGGAGGGATATCTCTGCTACACTCGCATTTTGCAAGAGAGAAAGGCTTGTAAATAAACTCTACATAATCATGCATAATACTTAATTGAGAGAGTTTTGAGTCCATGGAGACTCAAACCCCTACCCCCACAATCCTTCTTAACTTAAGAGTAGAGGTTCACCACCGGACCAAAGGCCTGTTGGTTCGAAAAGAGAGTTAAAGATATGGAAAATTGATATATAATTACCTATGTGTATATGGGTAATAATATAAGCATAGAGACTCTCTTATGTAAGTGCTCACACAAGGAGGTGCAATCATAACCCAATTAGCTTGACTCATATGCACCCACATCTTGCCTATGCAAATGTATGCCCAAATTGTGCTAGGCCTGTATTATAAAATTATAAAATTTAAGGTAGTTGTTACATCTCCTTATTTAAGACCGAAATGCCCCTCTCAATGTCTATAAATTGATTGCTCCTTTCATTTTTGACCAAAATTTCCCTCTCAATGTCTACAAATTGGTTGCTCCTTTCATTTTAAAGACACTACATGCACCACACAATTCATTATTCTTTAGACGTTAATTCGTATTTAAGAGTTCGAGCACACTGGAAGTTCGCTTTGAAACGATAAGGTGTGTTGAAATTAATTCGTCATGAAACAGTTGCCATTCAAACCTAAAGCACCTTACAAGAGATTGCAAATCTATTTAAGGAAACTGTCTAGTACAGACCTTGGGTTTTCTTCAGTATTTCTTATTTAGTTTATGTTTTTGTTACTGTTATATACTGATTTTGTCACTTATCCGACTTCGTTTGTTATTGCTGTTGTTGTTGCTATTAAGTTATATTGCAATTTATTGTACTTATAATGTTGCAGAGGTGGATCCACCTCATGACCAATGTGGACTAAGCCCCTGTTGGAGAAAATAATTTCAAAAAGAATTAAAGAGAAAATTACTTAAGTTGCTAATTAGCCCCATTAAACTTATAAAAATGGCCTCCATAAACTAATAAACTCATAAAATTTAATCTTTAACTTTGAGAATTATAGAAGTTCACACTTTAAATAAAAAATACGGATCCATAGTAACTTATATGAGTAGTTTCACAATTATTTAATTTAGTCCCTATTAAATCTATTAAAATAACTTTTACAAACTCATTAGCCCATAAAATTTTAATTTCACATCTTATTGTTATATAAATTAGCCACTGATAAATTATTTTTTTCTAAACCGCCATTGTTAAGTTGCATATTTCTAACAGAAAAATGGCAATTTCCTTCTTTTCCATGAAAGAATGTAGAATGACGAAAAGAGGTTTGGTTATTGAGCAATAATTATAGTTATGAATTCTAAAATTCTTGCATTTGATAACTTGAAAATGTTTTTATTTGCAATGTATAGGGTTGGTTGTTATTATTATTATTATTTTATAGAAAACCGATTTTTTAAGATATTTGGTAAAATAATAAAATTTGTTTGAAATGTTCATAGTAAAATTGAAATGCATTAATAATTTGAGGTATTTCTTTAATGAGAGAACAAATGCTTTCCAATCTTAAAATGATATTAAACAATTTCAATAAATAAATATTTATCACCTAGTGAACAACTTGTTTGTATTACAATAAAATGTTGTGGGGCTCACATCATCAGTGGCGAAGAGATTGGAATTTAGTCAAGTCAAAAGATAAAGGGAAATTTATAAAAATAGCCACAAAATGTTAACATTTTTCAATTTTAACTCCCAAACTTTTTTCTATCATAACTAGCCAAACACCCTATTTTTCGACTATATTACCCTCATCTTTTTCATCAAATTTACAAAACCATGACATTGAAATTTCCAGCCCTCATAAACGGTAATTTTGCTCAAAAACTTAACAAATTTCATCATTCTCAACAAATTCCACCACTCTCAATAAATTAACAAATTCCATCAAACAAGTATTGCATAATTGAAGATATAATTATCAATTGCAGAGCTTGTTAAGGTTAGTTTATACTCTTACCATAATCTAAGCTTTTGATCTATTGATTTTATCATTTAATTTCGAGATTAAAGAAGATTTTTGTTACAAACATTGTTATTTTTCATAAATAAAACAATGTGATTTGTTAAAGTAGTTAGTTTCAGTTGAGAAATGAAGATAAATCATTAAAATTTCTGAAAAATCGGGCAAAAAAGAAGCCTAGATCAAGTGAGACAGGCGCCTGTCGCACATAAAGCCACTGATTTTATGTGAGACAGAGACGCTTTGTCCCACCGCTTGTCTCACTAAAATCGCACATAAAACCATTGATTTTATGTGAGACAGTGCCTGTTCCACCGCTGTCTCACTTGTTCTATGGTTTTATGTGGACAGACACTGTCCCCACTACCTGTCTCACTAAATTTCAGCTATTTTCCGAAAGTCATAACTTAGGTTACATGTATCCGTTTTAGGCATATAATATACTGTTTCGAAGCTTACAACAAAACGAATCAAATCCAAAATCGTATACTTTATTTCATCTATATAAATGTAGTGCATATTCACTTTACTAGATTTTGTAGCATGTAATTTTATATCTTTTATTATTCTTTATAATTTATAGGTTTAATGGATTCCGTTGTACTTCAATTATGTTACGATGGTTGGTGGGAGATGTTAGCAGATGGTCGTATTTTAGTATGTGAATGCCAATAATACAAAAGATTTTTAGTTCAGAAAGACCGTACGTTTGGGCAATTTCGCACGGGTGTATGAAGTTTTGCAGATAAATCTTAATGAATATAGTATGGTGATGAAGACAACTTTGAGGTCTAGTAACATAATGTAACATGCATGTTCACTACCGATGGACATATTTAATGATGAAATGGTTAAGGTTGTCTTTGCCGCACATGGCCTTTGACGTGGCCAATTATGGATGCATTCCTATATTTGTCACCACATCTCCTCGAGTTCCTACTAAAATTTTGAGCGGCTTGTGGAAAGTGAAACTTCATTTAGAGCAAACGAGTCTCCCCGATATTGAGGAGGAGGTGTTACCACAAAGAAATGTCATTCCAAAGAACGTTACTCTCCACTTAACGAAAACAATGACACTATTGATGAGAACGGCATGACGTTAGCGGATGTTGAAGAAGAAGTGTTACCATTAGGGACATCGTTAGGGCAATATTACTCTCAATTTCATAATAATGAGTTCTGCAGTTATGATGAACTCCGCTTATGACACCAACAAACGAAAACCGATAATGCTTATTTGGAGCCGTTGAATAGTGTGCAAGGCATAAACTCCAATACAAGGGGATAGAGGCATTGGTCATTTCGATATTCCTATCAATGATGAGGATGAGCATCGATGACATTCCTATTAATAACAGACAACCAACCTATTCCTCCGATGGCCCATTCGAGGAGGAGGACAACAGCTTAATCTCTAAGTGAGTCTTGCTCCAGCTTTACCTTCAAACTTGGTTGCTCCAGGACTTAGTTAGAAGCTGTAATTCTACCGACATTGGTGTTGGAAAGTTGTTCACCGAGAAGAGTGAGTTAATCATGAATCACAAAAGTGGCCTTGCGAGAAAAGTTTGATTTCAAGATTGCACGGTCCACAACAACACGCTTTGAGGCCCACTGTTCTTCAGAATCATGTAATTGGCGTCTTCGCGCAACGAGAGGTTCGGATGAGCAGAATGTTCATTGGGTAGTGAGAAGAGTTGACAATATTCATACGTGCTCTAATGAGGTATTGTCTAGTGGTCTCCGTCAAGTAAGGAGTCGGGTTGTTGGCCATCTTATCGCGGAAAAATTTATTCAGGACAAACGGATATACACGCCGAATGACATTAGAGCAGACATGCAGCAAGAATACGGTGTCCAGTTAACATATCAACAAGCATATCGGGCTAAAGAAGTCGGTCTTGAAATAGTACGATGGAGCCCTGCAGAGTCATACAACTTACTTCCCAAGTACTCCCATGTCTTGACTAAAGAGAATGAGGGTACAGTCACACACCTCGAGCGGGATGGAAATGATAATTTCTTATACTACTTTCTTGCGCTTGGATCTTCCATCAAGGGCTTCACGCAGTACATTAGACATGTGATCGCTGTAGATGGCACTCATTTAAAGGGGCTATATCGTGGAAGCATGTTTGTAGCAACATGTCTGGATGGTAATAATCAACTATATCCATTAGCTATTGGGGTCATGGATTCAGAAAATAATGATGCTTGGGAATGGTTTATGATGAAGTTACACGGAGTGATTGGCGATAGACCAGAGTTAGTATTTATCTCAGATCGATGCACTGCCATCAAGAGAGCCGTTTTGAAAGCATTTCACACAGCTGCTCATGGCATTTGTTTTTACCATGTCAAAGGCAACATTAAGTCCAAATTCAGGATGTCCAAAGCTATTTGGGATCAATTTGAGCCAGCCTTTATTAATGCAGCAAAGGCATATGGACACGAAGAATTTAAAAGGCAACTTGAAGGGTTGTGGATGCTCCACTCGGGCGCGGCTGATTACTTAGAGAATAATGTGGGTACGTGTAATTGGGCAAGGTCTGAATTTGAAGGTAGGAGATACAGTATACTTACCACCAACATTGCGGAAAGCGTGAATTCTTTATTGAGGGAACCGCGAAAATTTTCAGTTACTCATCTTGTTGATCACTTTAGAAAAACATTACAGCAATGGTTTTATGATAGGAAAATTGTGGCTGAATCGATGAGCACTCGGCTAACGACGTGGGCAGATGAGATAGTCGGTGAAAGGAGAATTATGGCTGAAAGAATGACCGTTCGTCCTGTGTCTCAGCATCGATTTCATGTTTTGGGTGGTGGTGTAAAGGAAGGGATAGTTGATCTTCATGAAAAGACTTGCTCCTGTAGAGTATTCCAACTCCATCAGCTTGTTTGTGCACATGCAATTGCTGCTTGTCTGACCATCTGTGTGGATTACATAAGTCTTTGCTCTTATTATTACTCTAAAGATTCTTTGGTTATGACATATGCACACCCAGTGGAGCTGGTTGGCGACATGATAGATTGGAACATTCCAGAAGAAATTCAGGAAATCAGAGTTAACCCACCGATCGAAGCACCACCACCTGGTCGTCGTCCGGAGTTAAGAATTCCTTCTATCGGTGAGGATGTTAACCGAAGAACTGTGCGAAGCGGGCGATGCAACCAATCAGGTCATAACCGCAAGAGATGTAAAAATCTCATCGTGTCGAATCCAAACTGACTGTATCATTGTTACTCATTATGGATTCTGAACTCTTATTATAAAGTGGAACTATACAATTACATATATCCACGGTATTTAATTTTATATTAATTTGCATAATAAGTACTATAGTACATCAACAATTACTTATAGCGAAATATATGAACATATCAAAAGTTTATATCCAATTAGAATAATCTTAATTCATACATCAAGTCTCGAACACAATACAATGACTTACAAGGCAATATCGCCAAGAAAAAAAATATCAACAACAATTTTCTTCCTTAAGTAATGCGCGTGGCTACCATCAAAATCAAGTTTGAGCCCGAACATCAAATACATTGTATACATCAACATAAATACGCCGCAATCACCACTTTCAGGTTCTTGTTGGGACACATCTTTAACGATTCTTACTTTCCAAGATTCGGTACTCTGTAGCTCAGGTCAGATGTTGTAGAATCCAACATCTTGAAGCCATTGAGGGAAAACGACCTGAAGAGGCTTGAATTGACCCAAATATGTTTTGTCATCGGAAAGGGTAACCAACGAGTCATAAATCCGTACCCTCTTTGCGCGAAAGTCCGCTCGAGCTAGTACCCAATGATTGCCGGTCAAATTTACAGGGATGAATATCTACATAAATAAAATGTTAAATTATCATATTTCATACACAACTTCTATAAGATTGAGTGACAATTCTTACCACATCGACGTCCGTAAACGGCTTTAACATGATATCTTCCCGCCCATCCATATAGTTGTTCAAGTTGTTGCCGTATTGTAATGAATGAACATCACAACTACCATTGTTCCATAATTGCTTTAGGAACACCTATTGCACGATAAGTAAGAAATTAATAATATTTCGAGATATTTAAAACATTGAAACTATAGTTAATGATTAATGAGTTTGTAAACATGCCCAAAAATATGTATCCGTATGCGTGACGCGCTGCGGTAGTGCATTTGGAAACTGTGGTTGCTTCTCGCTGATCAAGCGGTAAAACGTGTGAATATGATGTAGAGGAATTAAACCAAGTAAAATTATAACAGATTTCATGGCAGCGAAAATATGAACATTATTGTAATGTTTTGACTATTAAGCACACTTACCTCAAGAAATTCTAGTTATGCAACCCAAGAGGGGTGAATTGGATTTCTAAAAATTATTGAAATATAAAACAATAACTCAATGTTAATCTAAAATGAATTTAAAGCAATAACAAATAAATTTATCACACTATATAAAGATAAGGGAAGAGAGATTCAAACACGAGATTTTTACGTGGTTCGGGCAACCTCGCCTACATCCACGCCTCCAAGCTTTCGGGCTAGAGGATTCCACTAAGCAAGCCTTCAAGGCTACAATTGCTTACAATTGACTTCCAAGGTGTCAATAAACCTTTACAATATGAGATTATCCACAATCTCTTAACCCAAGTGTTTCCCAACACTTACAATCACTCACAATTTTAAGATTACAAATTGTTTCACTCTCACACAATTTTTAAGATTACAAATCAATGCCCAATGTGAATAAATGAAGAATAAAGGTGTTTCAAGCTCTTTGAAGATTGTATTCTCGAGTGTATGCTCAATGATGAAGGAGTGATCAACCTTTGTTCGGATTTGAATGAGCTTATTTATACTTGGAGCTGAAAAGTAGCCGTTCTTCGATCGCTCAAAACGGTTCGCCGTTAATCGTTAACGGTTAACCGTTTATTCTCAAAAGTTACCGTTAGAGCTAATTTTTCAAATAAACGGTTTCCTGTTAAGGATTACCCTTAACCGTTAATTTCCAGAGACCTGCAAGACAGATTTCGGTTATCCGGTTTCATTAAACGGTTAAAGCGTATCATGGAATAACATTCTGGAAATTATCGGTTAACCGTTTTATATAAACGGTTCACCGTTTAATTCCAGTAACCTCCAAAACGTTTTAGCCTTATCCGTTTCCGCTAACGGTTAAAGATTAGCAAGGAATTGAACTTCTGGAAATTATCGGTTAGCCGTTTTATATAAACGGTTCGCGTTTAATTCGATAGCACGCAAAACGTGTTAGCCTTATCCGTTTCCGCTAACGGTTAAAGATTAGCGAGGAATTGAACTTCGAAATTATCGGTAGCCGTTTTATATAAACGTTCGCCGTTTAATTCCAATAGCCTTTTAAACGCGTGTTAGCCTTATCCGTTTCGCTAACGGTTAAAGATTAGCAAGGAATTGAACTTAAATTATTATCGGTTAGCTTTTAAATAAACGTTCAAGCCTTAAGAGTTGTTTACTCTGGATTTAATCGGTTTGCCGTTTTCAACATAAACGAAAACGTTTATTTCGAACCACTTCTATAGCCAAAATTGCGGAAAATATTTTTCAATTGAATTTTAACAAAAACCATCTTTCATGAACATGTTAAGGAGACATCTTAAGACTTTCTTTTACTAAAGAAAGACTCCAACAATTTAATTATAAAGCATTTAAAGTTTGTTATCATCAAAATCAATATTATGAACATATACAAGTTAACAATCTCCCCCTTTTTGATGATGACAAACTTCATTCCATATTTTGCTCCCCCTTAATATATGCTCCCCCTAAATGTATAACTTATCTCAAAACAAGTCCAATGAATATTATTAGCTCAAAGAACCATTTGAAAAACAATCTCCCCTTTTTGTAAAAAAATCAAGTTATACAAGAGTCTCTCCCCCTTCATCATCAAAAAGAAAAGATAGAAACGAGCAACAGAAAGCATAAAAAAAATTTTGGCATAGGCCCCCCCATACAATGAAGCAAAACCTCAAAACAAAAAACACAGCACTTCCAAAAACATTAACCAAAACTCCATGTACCAACAACTCCATCTTTCAACATATAAGTATCCAATCATGAAGAAAAAAAAAATCAATCAATCCATCATCAACAGCATAGAAATGTAATAGAGAATATCAAAACACAGTATGAAGAGTAAAATACAAATGAACATAACATAAAAATGTATGTGCGAATATGAAAGCCGGAAACTAAGAAGGTGGCGGAGAGGAGGTGCTGCCAGGGTCATAGCCAAAATAGCCAAGAATGCGGCACAGGCAAAGAATGATCTCATAGTGCTTTGATCGATAGTCTGCTCTCCCCAGAAAAGTCTGGCCAGGCGAGAGCGGAGCTGCTGGCCGTCGCGAAAGGGCGTCAATCTGTCGAGGATCATTCGCCTCTCGGAATTCTGCAACATCATCGCCCAAGCTCAGAGAGTTTCCAAAACGAGAGGCTGAAAGTGCTAAGGCCGCCGAATAGAAGATGGTGCAGGCGCGGAAGGCGGCTCGGGAGGCTGAGAAGGCATGGAGGTGGATGGAATATCAAGATCCATCTCTCGCTCCTGGGAATGTAATCAGCCGGAGGTCAGAACAGAGCGACGTGGAGGAGGCGGAGGATGAGCTCCAAGCCTAAAATCGGGAAGGCGATCGGGAGGGTAAACATCGTTGAGCATCCGATCATCCTCCTGAGCAATTAAGGTATCTCGGTTCTTGGAGTTATTGGTCTTGACCCATTGTCCATTCCTTCGAGAAAAACCTATACTTTGGTCAAGGCTTCCTGACAATCCTCTTGACTCGTATACACTGCGTCCCGAAGAGGCACGTTAAAGTGCCGCAGAGCTTTAGAGATAATACTACCATAGGAAGTAAGCGGTGGTTAACCGCAGAGTACTCAACATGTGGCGCACAATAATGTATCCAAGATTAATAGGTCGCCCCGAATAAGACTATCTAACAACCCAACATCCAACCGTAACCTCATCCGAATGACCCTTCCTAGGTGTAATGATATGCTGTAAAATACTATGAAGGATGCGAACTTGGAGAGGCAATAATTGAGACCGAAAAGGTAAATTACAGATTTCATTGCTGTGATCTCTACTACGACAAATGTTTGGACACCCGAATGATGAGAAAAGCTGAAAAAGACAAAGCTTTCCTAAGTGTAAACCTTATGCCCATCATTGGAAATTCCTAAAAGGTTGTTTAAAAACTCAACATCAAATTCAATGGGCACACCACCAACCTGAGTAACTATGTTATCTACCCGAGTTTCGTAGATTTCCATGTTTGAATAAAAACTCGAACTAGATTAGAAAACCTTGTAATCTAAATCTATCATGGATTCCCAAGGACGAAGCATAGTGCTCACACTTCTACGACATACAACTAAGTCCCGAAAATCGTCTATATCAACATAGAATGAATCTAATACCTTTCGACCCATGGCGATCCTCAAAGCGCTTGCGCAATGGTGCAGTGGGAAGATGAAGTTGTTCAAATTCGGAAGTCTCCCGAGGTGGAATAGGGTTGCTTAGGGGAGCCTGTTTCCTTCTCCGAGTGGGACGCGATGAGCTGGCCATGGTGGTGACCGAGACAGAAAGAGGGAAGAGATGTGATTTTGAGGCTCAATTTGAGTGAAGAAAGGCAAGATTTCAACCAAACAAGAGGAAATCGATTCCGCTAACCTTGGGTTTCAATTTGGGATTTTCGAATGTTGGGCTCGATTTGAAGATTTGAATCGGTGAAATTGATCTAAGAATGAAAATAAAGGTTTTTAGCGGTGTGATTTTGCAAGAAAATGAAGAAGACGAGATTGGAGAGGAAGAAAGCTTTGCCATGCGCAACAATGGTAAACGGTGAAAGGGTAACTAAGTAGGAAGAAAAACCCTTGAATGCTTTTATATTACACGAACGAACCGTTTTCAGAAACGCGATGAGGAGTAAATTCCGAGAAGCAAGCATAAAACGGTAGAGGCTTAATCGTTAACGGTGAAAGGTTAAAGACAAACGGTTTACCGTTTGTATGAAACGGTAAGAGGGTAAGGCCAAAGCATTAGAGCATAGTTTCAAATTAAACGGACTGTTTATTTTCTAAACGGTTAACCGCTTATTTACCTAAAATTTTGCACATTCTGATTTGATTTTTGGCCGTAAGTAATACATTCTAAGATCATTTAATTGATCCAAAAACGTTTTACAAGCCATTTTGATGCATGATTCATATACTCACATGTAATCAACCAATCAATTCATATAAATTCAAAAATTAACAAGCCAACCACATCACTTGCATATCTAGCTTAAGCATTTTACCAAGTAATCAAACATTTTAGCAGACTTAATAACATGAATAGAAATGTTAATGTAAAGACTTCATCATCCCAAGTTCATGTCGAATTTTAGAAAATGTTCTTCCCAAGAGGTTTGGTAAAAATGTCGGCGAGTTGTTTTTCCGTAGAATAAACTCTAATGCAATAGCTCCTTTTGCACATGATCTCTCAAGAAATGATGTCTAATTTCTATATGCTTGGTTCTAGAGTGTTGAATGGGATTTTGGAGAGATTTATAGCACTAGTATTATCACACTTAATAGAATTTGGTCAAGATTAATGCCATAGTCTCTAAGTGTTTGTTTCATCCAAAGAGCTCTGCACAACAACTTCCTGCAATTTATGTATTCAGCTGAGTCCGTAGTTGAAAGAGCAACAGAATTTTGTTTCTTGCTAAACCATGAAACAAGTGAGTGACCTAGAATATGACAAGTTCCACTAGTGCTTTTCCTATCGACTTTATAACCTAAAATCGGATCGAATAACAAGTTAAATCTATATGTGTTCCTCTAGATACCAAAGACCAAGATCTATAGTTCCACTCAAATAACGAAAAATTCTTTTAACAAGCAAATGAGATTCCTTGGGACATGATTGAAATCTTGCACACAAACATACACTAAACATGATATCGGGTCTACTTGCGGTTAAGTAGAGTAAAGAGCCAATCATACCTCGATATTTTTTAATATCAACATCTTTACCTTTTTCATCTTTGTCAAGCTTAATCGTTGTGCTCATTGGAGTGCTCTTGGTGTTTGAGTCATCAATGCCAAATCTTTTTAGCAAATCTTTGACATATTTCGCTTGGTTTATGAAAATTCCTTCCTCGTTTTGTTTGATTTGAAGTCCAAGGAAGTACTTCAACTCTCCCATCATACTCATTTCAAATTCTTTTGCTCATACAAGATGAAAAATCTTTACACAACAACTCATTAGTAGAACCAAAATAATATCATCAACATAAATTTGAACAATAAGTATATCTTGGCTTTTATGCTTAACAAATAAAGTTGTGTCCGCTTTTCCCATCGAAAATCGTTATCTAACAAGAAGTTTTTAAGTCTATCATACCATGCTCTAGGTGCTTGTTTAAGACCATACAAAGCCTTAGATAACTTATACACATGGTCTGGAAATTTTCATTTTCAAAACCAGGAGGTTGTTTCACATATACTTCCTCCATAATATAACCGTTTAAAAGCACTCTTGACATCCATTTGATATAAAATGAAATCCTTATGACATGCATAAGCTAACAGCATCCTAATGGATTCTAATCTAGCTACAGTGCAAATGTTTCATCAAAATCAATTCTTCTTCTTGGTTGTAACCTTGAGCCACTAATCTAGCTTTGTTTACAACCACACCGGATTCATCCATTTTGTTTCTAAATACCCATTTAGTACCTATAACAGATTGATGTTCTGGATTGGGACTAATTCCCACACATTGTTTCTCTCAAATTGATTCAACTCCTCTTGCATTGCCATAATCCAAGACTCATCATTTTCCGCATCCGCAAAGGATTTTGGTTCAATTTGAGAAATAAATGCAGCATGTTCACAAGTGTTCCTAAGTGATGATCTAGTTGTAACACCTCGTGAGGGATCTCCTAAAATTACATCCGTAGGGTGAGAAGAGACATACCTCCACTCCTTGGGGAGTGTTTGAGAATTACCTTCATTTTGCTCGCACTTGTTTCTTCATGATGCTCTTCTTGAATTCCATGAGGTGCATCCTTTTGGTTGTCATTTGATGATTCTTCTTGATGTTCTTCTTCGCATTATCATCAACAATTCCTTTCTCCGCAGAGAGGGATTAGACTCATCAAATGTGACATGCATAGATTCTTCCACAACCAAAGTTCTTTTATTATACACTCTATAAGCTTTGCTTGAGTTTGAATAACCAAGAAAAATACCAACATCGGATTTTGAATCAAATTTACCTAGATTATCTTTTGTGTTCAAAATAAAACATTTGCATCCGAAAACTTTGAAATAGCCAATGTTGGGTTTTCTATCTTTCCAAAGCTCAAATGGAGTTTTATTAAGATTAGGTCTAATCAACACACGATTCAAAACATAACATGCGGTGTTGACGCTTGGCCCAAAAATATTTTGGTAAAGAGTTTTCATTTAGCATGGTCTAGCCATTTCTTGAATAGACCTATTCTTTCTCTCTACAACTCCATTTTGTTGAGGAGTTCTAGGTGATGAAAATTGATGCTCAATGCCAAGCTCATTACAAAACTTCTCAAATGCATGATTTTCAAATTCTCCACCATGGTCACTTCTAATACAAGTAATTGAATATCCTTTTTCATTTTGAACCTTTTTATAGAAAATTCTAAATGCATCAAAAGCATCATCCTTATTAGTTAAGAACAATACCCATGTGAATCTAGAGAAATCATCCACAATTACAAAAGCATAATATTTGCCACTTAAACTAGCATATCTGAAGGACCAAATAAATCTATGTGAAGTAATTGAAGAGGTTTTAAAGTAGAAATATTTTTCTTGCTTTTGAAAGAAGTTTTGATTTGTTTTCCAAATTGGCAAGCTTCACAAATTCTATCTTTTGAAAATTGATTTTGGAAGACCTTTAACCAAATCATTTTTCACAATTTTTGAAATCAAATCCATACTAGCATGACCTAATCTTCTATGCCACAACCAACCATCATCATGCAATGCGAGAAACATTTATCATTTGAGAATGCACAATCTATATTGATAGTATAAACATTAACACATCTATTTCCTACAAACAAAATCTTGCCATCACATGCATTTTCAATAAGACATTTTGATTCATCAAAGATAACTCTATATCCTTTATCACATAATTGACTAATGCTAAGAAGATTGTGTTTCAAGTTTTCAACCAAACATACATTTTCAATAAGAGTAGAGGATACATTACCGACATTGCCAATGCCAATGATTTTTCCTTTTGAATTATCTCCAAATGATACCTCTCCACCATTTTCGATTTTGGTAAAACTTGAAAACCAAGAATAATTCCTGTCATGTGTCTTGAACAACCGCTGTCCAAGTACCACTTATTCTTCTTCTTCTTCAAGCCCTGCAGAAAAAGTCTCAAGTTTTAGGTACCCAAACCTTTTTGGGTCCTTGAGAGTTAAGAATGGTTCCTTTTGAACCCAAACACATTTCACACCATAATGTGCATTTCTCTTTACCGACATCTATCTTTCATATGACCATCTTGATTACAATAATGACATACAATTTGATTTCTAATAGATGTATTCCTTTACAAAGTAGTTCTTGTAATATTTTTGTTTCAAATTTGGTTTGTAACCAATCCTCCTTTGTCAAACACACACTTTTGTGAATTAAGCAAGTTATCCAACATCTTTTGCCCATTTGTAAATTTTAGCACAATCTCATTTAGATCATTGCTCTTCTTTCTAAGCAATTCATTTTCATTTTTCAAGTCATTCACATGTGATTCTAAATGCTCATGTGATGTGCTAGAATTCTCAAATAGTGCAACTTTATCATGCAATGTTTTATTCTCTAATTCTAGACAAGTAATCTTTGCACTAAATGATTCATTTTCATTTTTAAGCTCTACCATTTTCTTTTTAAGGCAAACATTCTTTTTACCCATTTTCATCAATTCATCATGCAATTCTTTAAAGGCATTATGTAATTCATCATATGTAGGAAGATCACTTACCTCATCAAGTTCATCACATGATTCTTCTCCAAAGGCCATGAGAGCTAAGTTTGTCATTTCTTGTTGCTCTTCCTCATCACTTGTTTCCTCATCGCTATCATCCCATGTGGCCACCATAGCTTTCTTTTTGAGTTTGTTGAGGAGAGGACATTCCTGGCCGATATGTCCTAGCTTTCTTGCATTCATAGCAAGTAATTGGTTCTTTCTTCTCCTTTTATTCTTGTAACCTCCGAACTTTCTCTCGCTCATTATTCTTCTTGTAGAATTTTCTGAATCTTCTAGCCAACATTGCCAGCTCCTCATCATCCATCTCGCTTTCCTCATCATTCTCATGTTTTGAAGCTTTGAGAGCGATGCTTTTCTTCTTTTCCTCATGCCCTTTTTCTGCACGCCAAATCCTCTTCATATGAAATGAGAGAGCCAATTAAATCATCAATAGGTAAAACATTTAAATCTTTGGCTTCCTCAATGGCAGTCCTTTTGGTCTCCATTCTTTGGGAAGTGACCTAATGATTTTCTTAACTTTCTCGCTATTAGAAAAGGTTTTTCCTAGGGCTCCTAAAGTGTTCACTATGTCCGTGAATCTAGTATACATAGAATATACACTCTCATTTTGTTCCATTTGAAATAATTCATATTGTCGAGTGTACCTACTTATTTTTGACTCTTTCACTTGATTCGTGCCTTCATACACGACCTCAAGTTTGTGCCAAATTTCATTTGCACTTTCACAACCGGACACTCTAAAACTCTTTCTTATCAAGTGCACAAAATAAGGCATTCATGGCTTTGGAATTTGTAGGCTTTTCTCTTCTCCAAATCATTCCATTCCCGTGAAGGTTTTGGAATATCTTCCCCTACTTCGTTTTTAGTCAAAGGCATGAATGGACCATCACATACAACTTCCCAAATTTCATAGTCTAGTGCTTGTAAATAAATTCTCATCCTAGTTTTCCAATATGGGTAGTCATTCCCGTCAAAGAACGGTGGTCTAGTTGTGGATTGTCCTTCCCTAAAGGTTGAATCATTTTGGGTTGCCATGGATCTTTTACTCTGACGGTTAAGTCCTAACAAGAGAACCAAGCTCATACCAAATGAAATTCTAGTTATGCAACCCAAGAGGGGGGGTGAATTGGATTTCTAAAAATTATTGAAATATAAAACAATAACTCAATGTTAATCTAAAATGAATTTAAAGCAATAACAAATAAATTTATCACACTATATAAAGATAAGGAAGAGAGATTCAAACACGAGATTTTTTACGTGGTTCGCCAACCTCGCCTACATCCACGCCTCCAAGCTTTCCGGGCTGAGAGATTCCACTAAGCAAGCCTTCAAGGCTACAATTGCTTACAATTGACTTCCAAGGTGTCAATAAACCTTACAATATGAGATTATCCACAATCTCTTAACCCAAGTGTTTCCCAACACTTACAATCACTCACAATTTTAAGATTACAAATTGTTTCACTCTCACACAATTTTTAAGATTACAAATCAATGCCCAATGTGAATAAATGAAGAATAAAGGTGTTTCAAGCTCTTTGAAGATTGTATTCTCGAGTGTATGCTCAATGATGAAGGAGTGATCAACCTTTGTTCGGATTTGAATGAGCTTATTTATACTTGGAGCTGAAAAGTAGCCGTTCTTGTATCGATCGGCCGCTCAAAAAACGGTTCGCCGTTAATCGTTAACTAACCGCTTATTCTCAAAAGTTACCGTTAGAGCTAATTTTTCAAATAAACGGTTTCTGTTAAGATTACCCCAACCGTTAATTTCAGACCTGCAAGACATGATTTCTGTTATCCTAGTTTCATTAAACGTTAAAAGCGTATCATGGAATAACATTCGAAATTATCGGTTAACTGCTTTATATAAACGGTTCACCGTTTAATTCCATAACCTCCAAAACGTTTTAGCCTTATCCGTTTCCGCTAACGGTTAAAGATTAGCAAGGAATTGAACTTCGAAATTATCGGTTAGCCGTTTTATATAAACGGTTCGCTTTAATTCCATAGCACGCAAAACGTGTTAGCCTTATCCGTTTCCGCTAACGGTTAAAGATTAGCGAGAATTGAACTTCTGAAATTATCGTGAGTCCGTTTTATATAAACGGTTCGCCGTTAATTCCATAGAGCTCGAAAACGTGTTAGCCTTATCCGCTTCCGCTAACGGTTAAAGATTAGCAAGGAATTGAACTTAAAATTATCGGTTAGCCGTTTAAATAAACGGTTCAAGCCTTAAGAGTTGTTTACTCTCTGGATTTAATCGGTTTGTTGTTTTCAACATAAACGGTAAACCGTTTATTTCCGAACCACTTCTATAGCCGTAAATTGCAGAAAATATTTTTCAATTGAATTTTAACAGAAAACCATCTTTCATGAACATGTTAAGAGACATCTTAAGACTTTCTTTTACTAAAGAAAGACTCCAACAATTTAATTATAAAGCATTTAAAGTTTGTTATCATCAAAATCAATATTATGAACATATACAAGTTAACATTACCAAGCCACCCCATTTGGACATTTCCCACAAGTATTTCAAAGAAATTTCTGGACTCATTGAACGAGCCAATCTACGTAAAATTTTACCAAGAAACCACCGATCAAACTCCTCACACAGCCTTGAATCTTCTAGTCCCCTTAGCGGATTTATATCTACACTCGATCTTTTATCAAGCTCATAGTCTGTAATTTTGAGTGCGGGTAGAGGCCGACATTTCTAACTCTCTTCAAAAGAGGAATGAAGTA
Organism: Atalantia buxifolia; assembly: GCA_030444775.1. Taxonomy (NCBI): domain Eukaryota; kingdom Viridiplantae; phylum Streptophyta; class Magnoliopsida; order Sapindales; family Rutaceae; genus Atalantia; species Atalantia buxifolia. Next base: position 1,599,718 of record CM059838.1, on the reverse strand, counting down.
TGGATCGCCAAAGATGTATGACGGTCTATACGGACGTCCAAACTTACTAATGCCGGGCGGTGCCTCCGTAAGTATCTCGCACACTGTCACCACTTATGTCTCCAGAGAGACTGCATAACGATACATGGGGTGTGTGCTTATCGTCATTACCCGCATTCGTATTCGTATCAGATCCAACATCGGGGCCGATCGAACCATAGCCATCTGGGGCGGCAATTCGAGGAGATGAATATATTAAACTAATTTAAGGTTTCAAAGCATAATAACATATAGAAGCAGGTGAAACTTGCTCACCGTGTGTGAGCGGCCAAACGGAGAATCACCGTACGCGCCCTTCGAAGAGCCCGCGCTAAACGAAGCCATAAACCCCATGACCGCATCTCTATACTGTTGTGCGTCTCTGCGTTCTGCCTGAAGTTCTGACCTCAGCTTGTTAATGGAACTGTGTTCTGCCTGAACTTCCGACCTCAATTCGTGAATGGAACACTCTATTCTGTCAAGTCGTTGAGCGAAATAATCATTGCGAAACTTAGTCCTTGCCTGGTATTATGAAATAAGAAAGAAGTGTGAAAGTGTTGAAGTTACGTATATGTGCTTAAACAAAAATGACCAGGACGACAGAAGTAACCTCGTGCTCATGTCTGTCATCTGCATCGTCTGCGGATTCGTGATGGTCGTCGGCAGCAAAGTCATCCTGAACAGGATTCTGCTGCAGTTCTGTTTGGAACGTTGTGTCATGCTCCGCCTCTTTGGTCCTTGTAATGGATGCCGCGTTGATCAAGGTCAGTCTTTTTGGGCAAGTAAAACAGAAAAATAGTAAGTCCAAAAAAAATTCAATTTTGTTTATATTTTAAATGATACTGTAAAGGATACCTACATTACGGACCCAACTTGGCATATATGGCACGTACTCCTCAACACTCTTCCAATAATTTGTGGTTCTCTCCTTTGCATCCGGTTCGATGCTTTGAAAAATGTTGCCATCCTGTCGTAAAGAATATCAATTTTTCAATTAGTAGAATCATATTGTCATTAATAATTATATACAAACATCCATATAATTGACTTACAAGATGGTCGTTGAGGTATGAATTGACTTCGCCGAAGTTTATATTCGAAGAAGCCAAAGGCTTCCATCGCACGATCCGAGGACCCTTCCTCTTAATTTTCATAACCCACTGTGATGGTAGTCCTCCAATCGCTTCAAAAATCCATGCCTTCAACAACGAAAATTATAAAGTCATAAACTGTTTCATTAAATATTCATTCTAACAAATCTAAGTTATTAAAATAAATAAATTCTTCACTCACATGCACTGCAAACAGTAAAACTGTAAACATTGTATTTTTCAATTTTATGCAACGGATTTTGTGCGCATGCCCTCTTAAACTTACTGGCTTTGCCGTTCAATGCATTATCAATGCTTTCATATATTATTTTCCATGACAAACCACCCCACGGACGACTTCGAAAGTGATTTATGTCATCCACCTGATTAAGCAAAACGAAATTGATCGACAATGATCTTTTCTTCCGTTTAGTACTCTATCAGCAAAGTAAAATAGAGCGATTTTTAGCGCATCGGTGTCATCCATCGTCTTGAAGTCTAAGTCCATAAATCTTTGCTCGAATCGCCAAGATTTATATCACGATATCTGCTGCCAAAATACTTCTTAAGTAACCTATGCGGTGTTTTATTCTCCATCACAAACACATCTTTACTGAAGCAAAGTCCTGTTACTAGGCACCACTCTCCAATTGATAGCCGTATCAAATGGTCGCCAACTTGAAACCATAACTCATTGTTTTCATTTCTAGTTGCGTGGGACACTTGCTGAAGTAATATATTATGAACAATCACGCCACTCGAACGAATAGTTTCGAAGACCGGAGGAAATGCCCAAATATATGATCTTTGAACAGTTTTAACCAAGTTTTTGTTAATTTTTCCCGGATGCCATTAACAACGATATCTAATTTGCACTTACTCGTGATACGCCCGGGAAAGTGATCGCCATAAGGTATCTTCATCATTCCCGATTCTTTTCTCGGTTCGGGCAGATTATGCAATGCTATTTTTGATTTGCCCATTTATCTGGTACAAGTTAAAAATATTACATGTCAATAAATTATAAACAAAAATAATAAAAAAAAACTCTGCTGTTGTCGCACCAAGGGGTGCTGCCTCATGGTGCGACGGGGTGTCTGTCGCACCAAGAGGCAACGCCCCATGGTGCGACAGGCACCGAGAGGCTGCACCAACAGTGCCGCCTCTTGGTGCGACAGTACCGAGAGGCAAAGAACAAGAGACTCGCCTCTTGGTGCGACAGGCACCCGTCTCACCAAGAGACAGCGTCTCTTGTTGCGACAGAAGGAAGGAAGCCTTGCGCAGATCGCGCTGGGCGGGACTCAACTCGCACGCACAAGCCGCACTCATGTCACACGCAACAGGCGCGACCTCGCACGCAGGATGCCCCCGCGCGCGTGAGATGCGTGGTAACAGGCGCATCCGCGCGCGCAGATGAGCTCTGTCGTGGGTGAGATGAGTGAGACAAGAGCATCCGCGCGCGCGATGCGCCTGTCGCGGTGAGATGCTTGGGACAGCGCATCCTCGCGCGCGAGACCGCATCTGCCGCGCACGAGGTCGCGGCTGCCGCACGCATCTCAAGCGCAAAACGCGAGGCGTCGGCGCTTGCGAGAGATGCGTGCCGCCTATCACTTCTCTTTCGGTTTCCTTTGACTTCGCTTTCTCCTCTCTTCCCTTCCCCACATGCATTTCCCCCCCCCCCGCCATTAAACACCAACAACAACACCAACAACAACAACAACAACAACAACACCAACAAAAACAACAACAACAACACCAACACCAACAACAACAACTCACCTAGGGTTTCCAATTTTTGTCCTATATTTTGGAGATCTCCGAATATTTGTATCGTGATTTAGCTTTTTCAGCCGCCAACAACTTTCTCCGTCATGGATCTACGCCGCCGACGATTATACGGAATTCCGGTGATGAGATTTTCAGGAAAGGGTGAGAAATTTTGCTTGAGAGAATCGTGAGAATGGTGAGGATAGTTTTGTCCTCAAATTTAGGTTTTGGCTAATGTTGAGAGAACCAAATTTGGGGGGTTAAAATTGAAAAATGAATAAATTTTGTGGTTAACTTTGTAAATTTTCCAAAGATAAAATGCTTGCTTTTAACAACTAATAAATTTTAATTCACCCAAATAGCATAATAATCTTTAATTTATTAATATTTTAATTTGTTTCTTATTTATTTATAAGATGATGATAAATTTGGGGTGCATTGATTAATTTTTTTATCCTTTTAATAATAAAGGGGTAAATTAAAATTATCATTTTGTCGGGATAAATTGAAATTTATCCTACAAAAACTATCTCTATATCTTAAAGACTAATTTGAGATTGTTTTTAGGAAATTCAAAATGATTTTGAAAAATTAAAAATTAATTTTGGTGTTTGGTAAATTTTTTAAAAATTATTTTTGACAAATCATCACATCCTATCACAAATTTTAAAAAACAAAGGAGTATCTATTCATAATCTGATTTTGAGAATAAATTATATACTTAATACAATTTCATATATATCCTTAAATATATTATAAGAATCTAAAATTATCCTTATTAATTAGAAAATAAAATTATTAACTTTAAAGAGATTATTATTACTACTAATTGTATTGAGATACGAAAATAAAAATAAAATTAATTATATAAAATATTTATTTTAGTTATCAATTATTGTATGTACATAATAAAAATATTTTATATACTTATTTATAAATGTATAAATAATTTTTATTTAATATTATATTCAATTAAGTTATTTATATTTTTACGACAGTTTAACATTAAGATTTACCAAACACATATAATTGTTTTTAAAATTCAAAGTAGTTTTAAATTAATTTTTTCAAATATTTAACTAATTCTCATTACAATTAATTATTTTTATAGTATAACTAATAATAATTATTTTAATAATTACAATATTAGTAGATTAACCCTAAATCATATTGTTTAAAATTTCATTTAAAACTATGTTTGATTCATTTATTGAATGGGTTTTGGTGTGCTACAGTTTCACACAAAAATTACACCAAAGATTTGGAGGGACAGGGCATAATGGACATCATTCAAGCTGGCATTATCATCACGTGGCATTATCATTCTTCAAGCTAGCATTATCAACATTACTGTACTCACAATCTAATTGATAAATATCACATTATTTGAGATGATTTTTAAAATAAAAAATTTAAGATACGCAAAGACTACTCTAATCATTATCTTCTCCATTTCATCTCATGCTTTTCAATTAGATTTATTACAAATTTACCATGTTGAGCGTATCATATTTGAATCTCTATTTCTTATTTCCACCACAGCCTTACAAGTTTATAAGACATCTGAATTTTCACTGTATATAACCAATTTATTATTGTTTTTTAAACGATTTTTTAAAAATAAGGTTAGAAATTTCTTTAAATATTTCTTTTTTTTTTCCAGCACATCAATTTTGACCCTTATACCACAAGTCCACGACAACAACGAATCCTTGATAACATTATATATTTTAAATGTGCCCCACCTAAATTTTATTTAAAACCTTTTTCTTTTCTAAATTCTTATTTTGACCAAGGATGTTTGCCCATCGGCATGGGCAGACCCCACGGCCACACCAAAGGTTCGCTCTTCTTTATCTCAATTAATCTACGATGCAATAATTATTTCAAGAACCATTTTGCCAGGTTTACTAAAACCAATAAATGATCTTGCACATTTTATATCAATATTGAACTAATATTTTAATGATTCTTAGGCTCCGTTTGAGATTATTTTTGGGAGAGTTAAAAGTGATTTTAAAAATCTAAAAGGTAATTTTGGTGTTTGGTAAAAAAATCAAAATCACTTTTGACAGAATCAACTCTTCCTACAACCGATTTTGAAAAGTAGGGAAGGAATAACTTTTAGATTCGATTTTGAAAATCAATTTTATCTTTTAATATAATTTCATAAATATCCTTATAATTATTACTTAAACCCGAAATTATCCTTTTTTAAATTGAAAAAAATTAATATTTTAATAATTTTTTATTATAATTCACACACATATTTTTTTATTATAATATTGTTGTAAGTTTAATGCGTATATGATGTTGCATGACAATCTATTATTTGTTTTCGTTTTGAGTTTTTGTAACTCATTACATTTTTTTATGTTTATTCTTGGAATACCTAGTTATATTTTGCTTAATGTTATTTAATGAAAATTGTAGTTGATTTTTAAATATCAATTGTTTTAAGATTTATAAAAATCCATAAATTTTATTTTTAGTTAAAATTATTATAATATACAATTAAAGATATTATACGTGTACATTTTTATGTGTAAGTAAATTTTATCCTACATTATGTATATTTTTAGTCATTTATTTTCTTACAACAATTTAACAATAAGATTTACCAAACACCCATAATCAAGTTTTCAAAATTCATAATACTTTTAAAAATAAAATTTATCAAACACTTAATCGATTCTCTTCACACTGATTATTTCAACAACACAAATAACATCAATTATTTTAAAAGGTATAATATTATTAAACCGCCCTAAGATAAATGATAGTATTAAATACTCATTGTTTAATAAAATAGTCATAAAAACTCAATTATTTTTAGAAATAATCGCAGATATCTTTCTTAAGATGATTATATCCTTCAACTATAGTGAAACAACTGTATTTTATTTAATTATTATTGTTTAAAATGGGACTATATGACTACTATGAAAATAAATAAGTCTTTTTGACAATTTTAACATTACCAATGGCGTATCTTTGACATTTCATCAGGTTAGGTCAAAGAAAGCATGGAATGTCGCCCGCGTGCAACGAACGATTTTCCTTGTTGCTTCTTCCAATTTGCCTCCTCTTCTCGTCATACGTAAATATAAAATACTATATAAATCGAAGAACCACATGCTTCAATTTAAAGACAGAACACAAACAGCAAAGACTCGTTCGGCTTTGTTGTTGTTAGAAGAGAGATAGAGATTACTGGAGAGAAAGAGAGAGAGGGAGGCTTAAACCCATAACAAATACAAGGAGAAAATAATTAATGGCGGCGTATCTCAACGTATCTTCTCCTTCAACTTCAGCTCTCTCTTCTCCTCCGTAAGAAAAAAATTCTCTTCAATTTTGAATGTTCTTTGTAGTATATATGCGTGTATATAATCAATTGCTTACAATCAATTTAATAATTCTATTTCTAGTTATGATGCTTTTATTTTATTTATGTTTTAATTGAGGTCCTGAGGAGATTCTTTTTCTTTTAATTTTTAAATAAGTTGATTAGATCCAAGATGCTTATGAATGTTTAGATTTTGTATTGAAATTTAATTTGTTCATAAAACAAGGCAAGAAAAGTTGATTTTTTTTTTCCCCAGCTGCTTTAAGGCTTTGTTTTAGTTTATGCTATTGTAAGGGATTTAATAAGTGGTAAATAAGGGATTGCAGCTTTACAATTGTGATTAGATATATGTAACAAGACTTTGCCGTATGCCATTATGAGATCTGCTATAATTATTCATATAGAAGTCGAATGGAGGAGCTTCTGTTTCTCATCTTCATTGTTTAAAACTGTTGGAAAATCCCAATTTTCTTATGGTCTAAGAAAGGATTATGTCCAAGAAGGACCTCAATAGGGATTCACTGAATAGATGCTTTACCCAACAATTTCTGTACACAAGGAAAATGTTTGTAGTATGTTATCAATTGAACTCTTACCAGGGAACTTCGAAAGTTTGGTACTTTTTATGCTCAGAAAAATGGAGTTATTTTGGTAATCTGTTGATATTCATTTTAAAAGTTCTTCATATGCAAACCTCAACTAAAAATGCAGTGATCTGTACTATGTTGGCTAGTGTTCTCAACTTTATTTTTCTGTTTTCTCCGTTGGACAGTGTTAAATTTAATTTTGTTACATTAAATTCTTTGCAGAGCGTGCAGAAATGTGAAATTTCTTAGTGGATTTCCCAGTACGAAGTCACTTTTGGCAAATGGGCACTCTTCATATTTGGCCTTTGTAAAGCTAGCTACTAAATCGTCCATTAGTATCAAGGGTGTCGGCAAAACTAGAGCTACACTGATATCTGGAGAAGGTGACCTTTTAGCTTATCCCAATGGCAATAACCTTGTGGCCGAAAGTACTGTTGCTGATGATCAATTGGTGGGGATTGAGTTACAACCAGATGCAATAGCATTTGGAGCACTTGCAGCAGATACTGCTCCCACAACTTTTGGATTTTCCAGTGATGATGATGAATTTGATTTGGATAGCCCTACAGAAGGTTTTTCTTCTATCCCGAGGCCATTGAAGACATTCGCCAAGGAAAGGTTAGTTGTTTCTCAAGTTTGAAATGTGACCTGTAATATGGTATTAAACTTGTTTCCTGTTTCTTACATATCATTTCCCTATCTATTTTTATATTTGCTGATTGGAATAAGCAATGCAGTTTGTAGTGGTCGTGGATGATGAAGATAGAGAAAATGAGGGAGATCTTATAATGGCAGCACAGCTGGCAACACCTGAAGCTATGGCATTTATTGTAAAACATGGAACTGGAATTGTTTGCGTGAGCATGAAGGGGGAAGATCTGGAGAGGCTGGATCTTCCTTTAATGGTTGCACAAAAGGAAAACGATGAGAAACTTTGTACTGCATTCACAGTGACAGTGGTATGTATTTTTCAACTTGATGTCTAAACATTTGGAATGTATGATCATTTTCATGTCCTTAGTGTGTTCTCTGGATCATAGTTTCAATAGAAATAATGCAAATGGAGATTGAAATTTTATTGTAATAGTATTCCACCTTGAAAAAACAATTGAATTATGAATGAGATAATTGACAACCTAATTTATGGGAAGTGCCTAAATACGTTGATGCGATGATTGTAAATCAAATGATGCTCTCACTGATGAGCTGCTCTGAAAAGTTGTTGGGTCATATAACCAATTGAGAAGAGTTTTTGTGATATTTAGTTACATTAAGTTTATTTTTTTACCTCATTTTATTCCTCTTTCTAATCAGCTTTCATGCAACCTGCCTATTAGTATTATTTCTTAGACTATTATTTTGAGCTTGACTTTTTTATGTAACCTGATTTTGAAGGATGCAAAACATGGAACAACCACAGGGGTCTCAGCTTGTGATAGGGCAACAACTGTTTTGACTCTTGCTTCTAGGGATTCAAAACCTGGGGATTTCAATCGCCCGGGCCATATTTTTCCTCTGAAGTACAGAGATGGTGGAGTTCTGAAAAGAGCTGGTCATACAGAAGCTTCTGTTGATCTTGCTGTGCTAGCTGGATTAGACCCTGCAGCAGTTTTGTGTGAGGTTGTGGATGATGATGGTTCCATGGCTAGATTACCAAAGCTTCGTGAATTTGCTAAGAGGGAAAATTTAAAAATTTTATCAATTGCTGATTTAATAAGGTAAATTTGGTGGGCTTCTTTATGAACTTATGACTTACCTGTTAGACTGCTTCATCAAGATCTAGTGTTTGATTTTGTTTTAGTATTTTTTTCCTGGGAATAAGTTTTTTTCTTTTTGGATGTTTAGGTGTACCCATGCCTTTTTTTTTTTTTTTTAACTTATTACTTTCTAATGCCAATTGCAATTTGTTTAATGATTGACAGGTATAGGAGGAAGAGAGATAAACTAGTAGATCGTTCTTCTGCTGCAAGGATACCTACGATGTGGGGTCCATTTACTGCTTACTGTTACAGATCAATTTTGGATGGAATTGAGCATATAGCAATGGTTAAGGTGAGCAGTGTTACTGAGATACTTTATTGTAAATTTGATGTGTGTCATAAACTGTTGGTATTGCATAATAAACTTGCGCTTGTACTTGTGCCATTAGATCTTAAGTATCACAAATGTAACTGGTGTATCTAGTGATTTGTGTTTTTCACAGTTAAAGTAACTAGAAATAGTATGATTTTTCTTTCATCTCTTTGTTGTTTGTTTATTTGCATATTTATGTTTTAGTTTTTTTGGGGTATGCCGTACCATTTGACACATATAGACTGAAAAATGAAATTTAGTTTTACATCATAACACCAGTAAAAGTCCTCTATGCCATCTTTTTTGTGCATGCATCCAAGAGCATGAACATGTCAAAAGATTTGAGATTATGGGATTACCTTTTGGCGTTATATTCAAATTAGTAGAGGCTTTTCTAAGGTCCTCTTAAGGCCTATTTGTTGAGTTGCTACTGACTACTACATACTGATAAGATATTTCTCCAAACTTAAAGTAGATTCTTATAATTTTCTTTTATAAAGAGAGATTTGAATTGAAGCATGTGATCTGAACAGGGTGACATTGGGGATGGACAAGATATTCTTGTGAGAGTGCACTCAGAGTGTCTCACTGGAGATATATTTGGATCAGCCAGATGTGATTGTGGTGATCAGCTTGCACTTGCAATGCAGCAGATTGAGGCTGCTGGCAGGGGTGTATTAGTTTATCTCCGTGGTCATGAGGGAAGGGGCATTGGTTTAGGCCACAAGCTTCGCGCTTATAACTTGCAGGACGATGGGCGCGATACAGTTGAAGCAAATGAGGAATTGGGATTGCCTGTTGACTCGCGGGAATATGGCATTGGTGCACAGGTACTTAATGAGTATAAAACACTTATAAGTGTTTAGCTTAAGAAACAAGGTTTTGCATTGGCATCTGCAGTAACATGCGTTCAGTTGAAATCAAGAATTAAGTCAATGATTTATCTGATTACGTATGGAGTCGGGAATCATATTAATAGTAGATTAAAATTTGCAAATTTATTATTCAAAACTATTCCAACCCTAAAATTCTTTGGAACATTTAGTTGTATTTTTATATTTTCAATTTATTATCAAAACTGTTGCAAATGATGAATATATTGCCTTATCTGCAGATGCTAAGGGATCTTGGTGTTCGAACAATGAAGCTGATGACAAACAACCCTTCAAAATATGTTGGACTCAAGGGTTATGGTTTGGCAGTTGCAGGAAGGGTTCCCCTAATAACTCCCATTAAAAAGGAAAACAAGAGATATCTGGAGACTAAACGTGCTAAAATGGGTCACATTTATGGGTTAGAATCCAATGGCCGGTTACCGAATCTCATTAATGGTAGCGGTAAGCCGAGCATCAAATCTTCATCTGACACTGTATCTGACTTGTAAGCTGCACTAATTTACTTGGTTTGGACACGTGATTCAAGTATGAGTTGAAGATAGACTCTAGCATGACAAAAGGGGAAGCATTATCACCTCAGAATACAAAATTTATTTATTGATTCAAATTCAATATTGTATGCATACATAAGCAGCAATTCAAATAATTTCTCTGTTGATGTCGAGTGCACTGATGAAGAGCGATTCATTCTTTTTCTCCCTGATGTGTAAATTAGCAGAAGAAATCCAATTATTTTGGCTTGTCCTTTGATAGGCATGTTAATTTCCCAAATTTTGTCTATTGGAATAATTTGCTTTTCATCGACATTGCTAGGCCGTGTAATCTTGGACTACTGACCTACATGATATGATCCAATATTTATTGTCATGGGGAAGAGATACAAACGCAATTATTCATCACATCAGGCAGAGAAAGTTGTAAAATAAGCACGTACTCATCTTAAAAAATCTGCGTATCTGGCATATAAGTCAATAGGGTGAGGATGTTTTAGGTGGTTCAGTTGCTAGCACGCATCACTCGGGGTATTTGTGCCACATGTATTTTTCAAAACTTAATTTATTGTGAGCACACAGTGGATTTGTGGCTAGGTGTCATTGGGTGATGAAGCTCTGATGATGGCAGCATACAAACTCTCAACAATAAAACTAGTAGTTATAAAAATATTTGGTAGAATGACTTGCTCTTTCAGTTGTGTTAGTTCCACGTGAGTTTTTGTTTCTGTATTTTGGACTCAACACTAAATATAATTGAATTTTAATCATTTAATTGTTTTCGAATGTGTTAATTTTCTAATCTAACACTTTTGTCAAAGTTGTAAGGTACCCCCTAAATTTGCCTTTTTGTGATCCGACTATCGGATCCAATGCAAGAATAGCAAATTATTCCAACGGCAAGGATGTTTTTGCTTAGATTGTTAACATTGCAATCCCTGTTGTTTCTTTAAAAAGTCAGGGAAAAAAAATATAATTAATATATTACTATCTTTGAATCTCCTGTTAATCCTCCTCCTATCTTCTTCCTACCGAATTGGAGATCGTAATGGGTACCGCCCACAACGGGTTTGCCATTACTAAATCCAAACCCACACAAAATTTAAATTACCAAATCAATCTGCAACCCGCAGTAGATTTTAATTTTTTTTAAGAAAACTCATCCGCAGCGGGTTTTAATAATTACTAAACCCGCAATGATACCTGACGGATTTTTTGCTTGTTTCCATATTTAAAATCACAAATGTTTAATATATATATTTATAATAATGACCTCAAATTCCATATAACATACTTAATTTTATATTTAAACAATGTCAATGAAAATTTAAAATTTCAACATCAATCCAACACAAATTCTTAAATTTAAATATAAATTACACAAATCCATTTAAAAAATACAAACAAGTATCTAAAAATAATAATTATATTTCATATTATCATTTAAAACAAGCTCCAAGAGAAGATATTCATTTCATTCACCACCATAAGCACCCATCCAACACGATGCCTACAATAATAATTAAAATTAATATTTTCAAATGCTAATTCAAAGAAAAAAATTATAATAATAAAATTATTCATGTATTAAGTTAAAAAAAATAGTACATACAAAATTATAATAGATATATAATAATCCATGAATTAAGTTGGGTGTAGGGCATTGGCTCACTGTCATAAGCTCACTACCGGTGAAGAAGAAAAGAATGATTGAATGAAGGCAGAGATAAGAGATAGTCACATGAGTGTGCGGCTAAGTCAAAAGGAAAATGCCTTTAGTTTTCTTTAGGTCATGACTTTAGAATGGAAGAAGGGCCACATACATACATACACAACTTTGGGCCTTTGGCTATTTGGTAATTTAAATAATTACATTATTTTCTTTATATATTTTCAGATTAAAATTAAATTAAAAATATTTGGAAAAAATATTGTGGGTTTGGTGGATATCCGTGTGGGTATCCATCGGATATGTGGTTAATACCAAACTCACCCGGATCCATGTGTGGGTTTTAGTTTATAATACTAAACCCGCCCGCAACGGGTAAAATTACCCTCAGCATGTAGTTTGGGCAGATTTACGGGTAAAATTGTCATCCCTGCATCGAACCTTGAAGAAATTTTCATATTACCATTTTTTTTTTCCTTCTGTCTCAATGTTGTTTATTCTATGTTTTTTAAGCTGAAAATTTTTATTTATTTGCTAAGTTGTTAAATTATATAATTGAACTGGGAAATATTTTTCTGCTTTCATTGTAGCGAAAAAAATGAAGTTGAGTATTGGTAGAATAACTATCCATTTTTGTTTCGTGTATATTTGGTAGGATTTATTATGAGTTTACTCATTATTATTTAACACAGATATAATTCAGATAAAGATTTCTAGTAATTTTGTTGATTTGATTTTTATGAACTAAAATGAGAAGAGATTTTGTTTCCTTTTTAGCTTAAGAGATAGACATAGATAGATCAAAGACCTTTAGTTGGCCAAAACTTAAAAAGAATTGTCCATTGTTTGATTATTTTCATATTTGGCCAAAAATTTATGGTTTTCAATCTTTTAATGGCGATGATATAATTTGATATGGATAAGTTATTAGGCGGTGCTACTATCCCAAACGTGCTCTTAGTGTAATTTTTGTCCAATCAAACTCAATATAGTTTCAACACTTGTTTAAGCATTTTCTTTTCAACATTAGTGATTAAAACTTTGAAATTGTAGTTGGGAAATGGAAAGGATTAGAGAGAATATGCTGAGAGAGAGAGAAGTTGAATCTTGGGCCTCTATATATAATAAAAATTATAACTATTTATAGTTATTAACAAAATTAATCATTAAATTTATTGATTGTGACAAAAATTGCCAAATTAAGCTGAACATTTGAGAGACCAAGACCGCAGATCAAATCTAATTTTTTGATTTGCTATAAAACCTCTCTTAATATCTTTGAAAATTCAAAAATTCAAAATTATCTATGAAAATCTACGAAAATAAAAGGAGAGAAGAACAAATAAGATTAAAAAAAAAGTTTTTAAAAAAAGTAAAGGAAAAAAAAGGTGGAGTAGGAGAGGGATTGACAAAAAGAAAGAGAAAAATAATTTTTAATTAGGGCTTATATATTAAAATTTCGAAACATTAGCTTTTTATTATTTTCAAAAAACATCAGGCACTGTTGTGTAATTGAGTCAAAATTGGGGGTAAAGTGGGGGACACGATAGTATAAAACAAATCGTATTATTTAGATTTATATAGTAAGATTTATTCATATTTCATACATATGCAAATTCATTTAGATCGCAGATGGCGGGAAAAAAAAAGCACCGTTTTTCTTTTCACTTCGGTCTGAAATATTTTTTTTATTTTTTCAATATTTATTTTGAAGAGTGATGCTACAATTCGAAAATAATATTTTTAAATATTTTATCCTTAATGATATGATAATAAGTTGTTGGTGCTATATTTTGAAAGTAATATTTTAAAATATTCTATCATAAGTAATGTAATATTAATTCATTAGATGGTGGAATGGTTAAACAAGTATTTCATAAATTACAAAAATTAACTGTTTAATAGAGAAATGATACACTTGGAATCAAATCTCTTGAGATATTATTTAGAAAGTGTTATGTTGTTATTTTCTAGATTACTATTAGCGGTACTTACCAAAATCTAATCAATTTTTGTTCAAATATTATATATTTATTTTAAAAGATTGCAAATATACAAAAAAAATGAAAAATATTATTGGATCATAAATGAAACACGATATGATTATTTGAATGGTTAATTGTGCTGTAACCCGATTTCAAAACATTTTAAATTCTAAACCTAAATTCAACAGAATTACTGGATAAGTGGCATGAACATGACATGATCGATAATTTTGTCATCTTAAGTCAATTAAAATTTTTCAACTTTATGTTGTGTTTGTATTAGATTAAAATAGTATTTTTTACCTGAAATTTGAATAGGTTTGAATTTAATTTAAGTTTGAATATAAATATCTGAATGACATGTTTTTTTTTTATTTTTAATATAAAAATACAAGTGACATCTTGTTCATTTTTATAAATAAAAATATCTTAAAAATAGTTACTTAGCACTTATATCCTTATATGTCAAAATGATCATAGGGGATTAGATTTTATAATTTATGAAATAAGTGTGTTGAATAGAGATATTTTAAAATATAGTATTTACTTTCCATTCTGATATTTTTTCATTCAGATAAAAATCATAAAAATTTATTTTTCTATTCAATTATAAATGTCTAAAAATTAGATATAAATTACAAACAAAAATTTTAAAAATCTTAAATTAATAAAATTTTAGACTTTACATTTAACAAGTAAATCCTAATTGATCTTGTTTCAAATTGCCCGAAAAAGGAGTTAAGCGTGTACTTCAGTCATAATAATCCTTACTCAAAACTATTGAATGTTATGTATGAAAAATGAGCACTTGCCAATTAAAAAAATTCATCTATCTAAGTTGACGTGATAGTATACATTTGATAACAAAAAATAAATTTTAAAAAAGAATATAAACAGATGATGAGACAATAATATTTATAATATTTTGATATTATTTATTTAATTTTATTTTGCTATACCAATTTGCATGAAACAGTAAAAGAAAATAACTATTTCTTCTTATCAGACTAAATTTCCAGATCAGTCATATAAAATATTTTATCTATTCTTTTTTTCTTTTTAAAATTTGAGTAATTATAGATATCTCTAATTTTTTATTTTAATTTTCATTTTAAATAGTATGGTATTTATTCAGTGATTAGTAATTATTTATAAAATTTAAATAAATAAATTATATTATTAATTTTTAGGATAAAATTAAATAATGAATATCACATTATTTATGATACTTTTTTAGGATAAAAAATTACAGAAAAAATTTAATTTCTTTTTTTTTAATGAATAAAGCTATACATATAATTTCAACAAGATTTCAGTTACCCTTTTTGACTGGGGTTTCGTGATTTACGCGTTGGAGTGTTTTAAATACATTTCCATTTACATACATGCCCCCGGGCCCCAAGATCTCCTTCCATTTTTTGACCGTTATACAGCTAAGCATAAGTCTGTAACAAATCCAACGGTTCAGATTCACCTTCCTTCCCAACTTTTAAACTACGTGTACGACCAAGACTATCAGACAACTGTCCGTTGGTGCTTTACCAGCTTGGGACTTTACTTAAAGGCAACCAAAGCGTGTTATGTCTTGGTTGGCCAATCATCATGATCACACGTTCACACTTCATTACCCCACAAAGATTCTCAGCCGTCCGATTTATTCTCGCTTTAAGCGCGTCTAATCACTGAGCCACTCTATAAATACTCTCTCTCGGTTCTCCTTAAAAACCACTACTCCCAAGTTATAAGCCTCCAACTCTGTTAATATATCTCACTTTAAAAGCCTGCGACTCCGTTTTAAATCCGTAAACCAAAATGGCTCGCTCTTGCTTTGCAGTTTTGATCGCCATGGCTTTGCTTTCTGTTTCCGCAATGGCGCAATCTCCTGCGCCGTCTCCAACGAAGACTCCACCACCAGCAGCGCCATCGCCATTGAAGACTCCGCCAGCCGCTTCGCCTTCTCCGTTGAGTAATCCACCTGCGGCCGCCCAGCCTCCAGTCACTGTCAGCTCTCCGCCCTCACCTCCTCCATTTTCTTCTTCTCCGGCACCGGCGAATTCTCCATCATCGATCTCTATGCCTCCATCCGATGCTCCTGCTCCATCTGAGAACTCTGCCGTTTTGAACAGATTTGCCGTTTCCGGATCTCTGGCTTTCGGGCTATTCGCTGCCGTTTTGGTTATATAGAGTTCACTGAGTGGAACTTCGATTTGTTATTGTATTTGGACAATTTTTTTCCTATTCCATTTTTTTATTTATTTACATCATTTTTGCTCACAGAAATAATTATTTTAATTTACTTCTTATTATATATATATATATTTTTTTGTATTTTTTTGCCGTTAGTTTTATTTTCGCCATGTTAAGCTCACTGATCATATACATCTACATACATACATATATATAAGGAAAAAAGAAAAAAAATGCTTTTACAAAATATAGTGCTAATAACGTGTTATGCGTAAAATATATAAAAATTTAAAAACTAAAATTACATATAATTAGTAAATAACATTTATTCTTTATTAAGACAACACTTTATCTAAGGAATAATATATTGAATTTTTTTAATAAAAATATGTAGTAGACACTTTCATAAAATAAATTCTATACTTTTATTTCCTAAAAGAAATATTTCGAAATACTACGTCTTTACTGTCATTAATCATTATGAAGCACATGAGAGCTAAATGATTTCCACAAAATTCGCTACCGAAAGTGATGGTTTCAAGTTCAAAGACTCTGTTGATAGACGTGACTGAATATTGGTTAAGAGAGATATTATACTTATGGAATATTTAATTTGTATTTAAATTGATGTGTTATTAATAAAAATTTATTATTTAAATTAAAAATAATAAAATTTAATAATTATGTGTTATTTGAACTAAACAGGTAATGACACATCATTTACTATATCAATTAAATAAGTATAATATTATCAATTCAAAACAATGCTTGTTTTCATTTTCTTATTCACTGAGAGTACATTTACATTTTGTTTTTGAACAATAAATTTTTAGAATTAAGAATTGTTTTTCCTTGTCACTCTGTCTCTTGCTGTACAAATTTATCAACAACGGTTCTACAAGTTTCTCCAAGTCGTTTATATCTTGCTTCACTTCATCAACCTGCATTCATTCAAACAAACACTGGTGAAAATACGACTAATTAAAAAGAAAAGAAAAGAAAAGTATGCGTTGTCTGTTTTTCTAGGTTTCGTTAACTAATTACCAACAAGAAAACTAATAATAATAATTTTTAATTCAAAAATTAAATCATTATTTTTACATTTGCATTTTATGGTGGGCAGGAGGATTTGAGCCCATTACCAAATTAATCTTTATACTTTTAAAAAATTATGTACTTGCTTCTACATGTTAAAATCTACTTATTTATGTATGTTCTATTTTTCATGTGTTGCACGTCATATTTGTTTGAATATTGACCCAAACCTTAAGGATTAAAGGATAATTTATCTTTTCTTAAGTGGTACAAACATTAGTCTTCTTTAGCTTGTGGTAGTAATTAAGTTACATATTATTTTACACTAATATAAAAGTCATACTTAAGTGCGGACGTTTATATTATATTAAGTGAGGATACACCCATTTACCCATTTACATCAATAAAAAGATTTTTTTTTCAATGACATAAATTTGTTTCCAGCACTGTGCAGTTCCTCTATATTGATGTAAGGAACTTGTTATCTTATATGATGGTGTAAAAACATGACTTTTTCAAAACCGTTTGATGAAAATCCAACAATCCTGAGAATATAAGATAATAAAATTTTATTATTTTCACAATCCTTATATTTTCATCAAAACGGCTGCAAAAGATAACTAGAGCCCTGATGTAAATGATGAGTCCGTGCTTTATAAAGTAGATGTCAGCACTTGAGCATTTTCAATAAAGCATTACACGTTACAGATGCAGCTGAAAAATAAAGTGAAATGTGAAGAATTTGTACCTTATGAATGAAATTTTCAGTAAGTTGAGCATCATGTGCTGTTTCTTTAGCAACCCTTTCGACAAACAAAGCCGCATCTTTAAATTTGGTGTGATCAGGAAGTATTTCAGCAACCTCTGCCGATACATTCTCTGCCACGGTTGCTACCTTTTCTACCACCTCTGCTACTTTTTCAACCTCTTCAATTACCATTTCTGCGTCCCCTGTAAAAGTATACAAATTAAATAAATTACAGGCAAATTTCATAATTTGGGAGAGGCTTATAGTTATAGAAATTAAAAGAAAAAAAATTTGTGCGTAAGTTTGACTTGTGATCTGAAAATATTTTCAGAAATTAGAGGATGAATTCAAAATATGAGTTTATTTTTAACATTTTTTAATTTTTGAGAATGCAATTGATTCAATATAATAAATCTGGTTCAGAATCCTAAATTTATTAAAGCCTAAAAAGTTATTAAGGCATATGATTTAATAGTATAATGTCATTACACTATTAAATTATATAACTTAATAATTTTTTCCGACTTGAACAAAATCTAGATCCTAAATTGCAACATTTTAATTTGATACAATAGTTATAACATAAAATATGTACAATTGATCGGGCAACAACCATTCCAACTAGAGTTAAAATGGAGAAACTATAAACACGGTAGGCTATAAAATCAATGGTTAAAATTTATTTTGTCTTTTTTATATTTTTCGTATCTAATAATTATTAATTTATTACTCAGCAAAAATTCACATCAACAGTGAATCTTTTTCCCATAATAGAACCTGTGTAAAACTTTTCCTATAATAAAACCTCTGTAAAACATTTTGTACCAAACGTGAAGTGTACACAAGTGAAAAAGCACACAAGTGAAAAAAAAATAATGCTAATTATTTGATTTTTTTAATTTTACATTAGAGTTTAGAATTCAATTCAGAAATTATTTTGAGAATAGAGTTGCCAAAAAATGTTTATCTAAATTCCTTTAATTCCTTGTTTCTTAAAAGCAAAACTTATGTTTAAATTTTACATCAAACAGGCTAATCAAAGGAAATGGTAAAAGAAATTTAAAACATGTACTTCTCAAATATGCCCCGCATAGAAGCAGATGCATGTTTTCGTGAAATTTTACCTTCTATTTGCTTCAATTTCTCCCATTTCTGCTTCCAGAAAGGTAGCAACAGAGACAGTATAGAGCCCAACAACCACTTTGCCCTGCAGATTTGATCAAAGGATTTAAGATGGCTCTTATTCCAATTAGTAATAAGAAAAACTATAAAAGAAAATTTAAAAAAATCGATTACCAGAGGGAAAAATTAAACTTTGAAGGAGAAGGAGTTGGTGCTGGGGGATTGTTATTGTTCATACCACTCTTCGCCCTGAAAATAAAATAAAAGTAAAATCGACACGAATTTATATCTTTTGGAGAAATCGAAATTGAGCCAGAAATAAAATATTTTGTAGAACTAATCACATGTGGGCATCTCGTTTCCTCCATGATTCACCGTTGCTGCTGATCAAATGCAAGCCTTGATGCATGGAGTAGCCATGCCGAAGCTTAGCTACTGTAACACGAGGAATGTGGCCTTTAGAATTGTTGGTGGAAAAAGCCATGTAATGATGAAATGTTCGAAACAAATTTTGCATTTTATTGCTTCTTGTTGACATGATGAAATTTTTTTTTCTATAATTATGCTGAATGAATGCCAATATTTATATGCTATATGTGCTTTGATTTGGTTTGCAGAATGGAAGTTGTTGATTTATATTATTAAGGTTATTAATTTACGTGTGGGAATTCTTGTCCCGACCAAACTCTGGGAATATATGTTGCAGATTTGTTTATAAGCACGCCAAGGAAATGCCGTCGTTTTGGACATTTGCTCAGTTCTGCTGATGTGGTCGCTTCTACTTGTTGGGAGTCGTTTGTGGGACAGACCACCGCCTAAATATGATTAGTTAATATTTCCAACCAATTAGGATTTATTATTTAGTAACTGTGCAGATTTCTTGATGGGATCATTTTCTTTAATAATATTATGAGTTCACAAAATGATAAATAATAAATAAAGATCCCATTTACGAGACTTACTAAATATTCAAAATGATAATTCTTAATTGATCGGACTCATCACATGCTGAAATGGTGTGCCTACTGCACAAAAATATTTATCCACTTTAAAATGAGGAATGCAAGCTAAGCGTGTCAATTGTTCCTTGCAAGTTATAACTTGAAACGGTCATCAAAGCTTTAAGGCAATCCCACAGGTTGCTTCTTCAATTTAATTTGTTACAATTCCATGGTTAAGCGAATAATATTATATAGAAATGAAATAAAGTGTTATTTGAGATACTCGTTGCCCCTGGTTGATCAGTTGAGTAGAAGGGTTTAATTGAATAAATAAAATGCCTTAAAAAAAAAAGCAAAAAGCGAAGTAACCAAGAAAGGAAGGAAAAAGATAACTTATATAAAAAGACTACAATTAGAGCAAGTCAAAAGGAGGAAAAAAAAATAATAATAATACAATCAGGAAGAAAACCGAAATGGAGTGAGTACCGAAATTAAAGCCAAATTCATGCTCAAACCAGCTAAAAGGGTTTCAACGGGCATTTCAAATTCAACTGATCAAGTCTTCCAGTCTATAACGGGAAAAGTAACATTTGAAATTTGATTGGGTACCAGGGGTGTTAAATATATATTGTTAGAGATTTTAATATTTGAAACTTAATTTATACTCTAACTAATGTAACATTTATTTATTGAATGGTATTGTTTTGTCTAGATTTTAGGGTGAAGAAAAAAGGGAATAAATTGTTGCCTAACTTTAATACAATAATAGTGTGTTTATTTCATGGAATAAGAATGAGTTGGAATGAGAATGAGCTGGAATGAAAATGAGATTTCAATGTTTATTTGGAAAAAAAAATAAATGGGAATGAGAATATACTGAAATACTATTGATGTATTTACTTGACAAAGTAAATGAGAATGAGGAATGAGAATGAGAATCAATTTACCAAAATATCCATAATATTACATAATGTAATTTTCATTAACTAGATACATGTATAAATATTATTATAAAATGATATTAATTAAAAAAATAAAATTAATAATAATAATAAATGTTAATAATGATAATACTAATAAAAATAATAGTAACAATAATTAATGTAACTAAAATAATACAGTTAATAAAATTTAATAATAATAATAATAACAATAATAATAACATTTAAAATAATAAAATTAATTTTAATTTGAACGAGGGTAATTTGGAAAATATGAAAAAATTAGGGGGGTACAATAGTAAACATGAGTTTTATTCTCATTCCCAACCCCTCATGGGAATGAGATTCCCATTCCTTATTCCCAAATTGTGTGAGACCTACACATTTTATTCCTATTCCCAAATTACATTTTGTCAAGTAAACGTGGGTTTCATTTCTATTCCTTCATTCCTATTCCCTAAAACCTCAAGTAAACACACCATAAATTTATATTAAAGTGAAAGGGTGCTCACGTAACCAAGATGTGTTGTTCATTTTACCCTTAGACAAAGCTTGAGAAAGAATGGCAGACGTTCGATTGTCGTGAAAGGCTCACATCAGGAGAGAGTTGGCTTGATGGGCTGTGTTTAACCTAAATAGAGAAAGGAGGTTAGAGGTGGAGCCAAGGGTGGCTATCGACCACACTTAGTCTCAAGTTAGTGTTTGGGATTTTTTTTTTTTTTTTAGTGTTAAGAGCTTGCAAGCTCTTAACAATGGTAGCTGCAGGTTGAACAAAATCTCAGCCTTGTTGTTTGTGTATTGGTTATGATTGAGAAATATAGAACTTGAGTGTTTTATATGGAGTGCCTTAAGGTCTATAGCTACCATGCCACCTGGCACATTTCTATTGGTGTTTTTGTTGGCTTACAAGGATTTTTTCGTGCTTTTGCCCATATAATCATTTGGGCTTTTAGGAGCATTCTTGGAGAGCAACTTTAGTGTTATTTTCATGGTTTATCCACATACACACGTGTTGGACATTGCTGATTGGTCCAACACATTTTTGCAGAGGCTGTTTTGGCATTTACGGGCCTGACAGTTGAGGACCATTATCTTGGTGAGCAGCTTTTGGCCTTTTACAATGTGGCAGCTTACTGTCTCCTCTTTTCAACAAAATATTTCTTACTTGATTCCTCACTCTAAGCTAAAGATAAATTATCCTTTTTGAGCAATGGTGACGCTTCACGTGGCCAGCATTGTGTACATTTTTTCTACCTTTATATTTTTAACATGGTGTATATGGGCGTTACTTCGATACCTAGTGTACTGGGGGTAAGCTATTTTTTTTTCTTTCTCTTGACATGTGACATTCTCTTATTTATTCCCCAATCAAGATCCCTTTAATTTCTTTATGGAGAAAATATTTAAGGCAAAATAAACTCTTAGAAGAATTATAAATGTCATTAGAGATGTTTAGCCTTTTTCAATTGATGGCTGATTAAGAAAGGGGTATCCCATTTATCTTTTATTCTAGGCTAACCACATGAGTTTTCCATGTTTGGAAACCACCTCCCTATTTGCTTGCATCACGAAGAGTAATTGTTGTGTACTCAGTAACGGGTCTTGGGGGAAAAGAACACACCCGTGGGCCATTATTTGGCATAGAAACTTATTTCCCGCATGTTGGCTAAGGAGAGTTTAAAGTCTTTCTTGGCTAATTCAGAGGATTATAGTTATAGCCTCAAGTCTCCTTGTGATATGAGACCAAGTCATAGTAGCCTTAAGACTCTCAAATAGTCTTTGATGCTTAAGGAGCTCAGTCTAAAAGTAAATCCCCTGTTAGTCGATTTAGAAAGAAAACCATAGTACAAACTTCCCCTTATGTCCCTAAATCTTCCCCTCCCTCAGTTTCTAGATCCAATAAATCTTGATCTTTATGGGGCAGGAAGGTTATCTCTCAAGATCTTGAGCACATCAAGGACAAGTATAAGATTTCCAAGCACTCAAAGCCTGTCAAGATATGAGTATTTCTTCAGTTCTATCTTTTTTTCTTATTTCCTCCCCTTTTCTTTTTGTGTGTTTACTAGGTATCTCCTACTGGCTATAGATAACATTTTTCTTGAGTCACTATTTTCAAAAACTTAAGAGTACCTTTAACGCTCAATTAGAGGTTGAGAAACTAGAAGGTGAACTCTAAAGCTACAAGTCCCATAAAAACAAGCTTACTCAATAAAACAAAGTTTTGAAGGGATGCCTCAATGATCTTTCCAGGAAAAAGCTTGTGTGGCCAAAGATAATAAGGAGTTATGGGTTAAA
Organism: Atalantia buxifolia; assembly: GCA_030444775.1. NCBI lineage: Eukaryota > Viridiplantae > Streptophyta > Magnoliopsida > Sapindales > Rutaceae > Atalantia > Atalantia buxifolia. Next base: position 1,576,526 of record CM059838.1, on the reverse strand, counting down.
CCCAAATAATGATTAAAGTTTAGAGTGTAGAGCCAGGGTTAGTAGTACTTAAGGTGGAGAAGTGGTTAGATAAATCAACTATCTTGGCAGCAATTGAAGGCAAAAGGGAATCCTGTGTACCTTGGTTTGGTAGTCCATAAAGGCCATCAGTGTATCTGACTTACAATTGGTAGGGTACATTGGGTTCTTCACAGGGCTTACCACACAAGGCGTCGAGCTTTAGAATTTCAGGTGGAAGATCTTATTTGGGCAATCCTAACCAAAGATAGGTTTTCAATTGTGAGTACAACGAGCTTTCTATGAGGAAAATCAAACCTTTGGAGATTGTAGAAAAGATAAATTCTAATGCCTACAGAATAAAGCTTCCTAGTCATATCTGCACCACAGATGTATTCAATGTCAAGCATCTTATTCCTTATAGAGGTGATTATGATGCAAATGTTGTTACTAACAATCCGAATTTGAGGACGAATTCTCTCCAACCTGGGGGGAATGTTGCAGCTTAAGAATCCTTATCATATTTGGATTAACTTCCTTATTATCTAGGGTTTAGGAGTTTCGTTTTCCTGTCTAATTTAGAATTTTATTTTCCTTTTACTTCATGATTTAGGATAATTACTACTAATATAAATAGCCATCTCTTATAGCCTTTGAAGGCATATTCGAGCTTAATAATATTTTCAGAATTTGAAATCTCTATGTGAGTATTTGAGTTTAGCTAATTCTCGTTATTCTGCTAAATAGCTAATTCTCGTTATTCTACTAAATCAACAAGTCTTAACCCCTAAATTTGCAATATTCTTTTGAATCAACATGGATTTAGTTTGTTCTTTTTATTTCGGTTCTCTCTACAATCAACATAATGTTTTAAACATTGAACTTCCACTGCATCAATGGTTCTTGACCTAATACACACTACTACTCGATGTCAAGGCAAGACAATCCTTCATTAATTGTCCTTAGCTAACCACAACGAAAGAAAAATGGTGAATTGATCATACACTACCTTCTATAAAATTTGCTACAAATGTTAAACTAGAAAAATTACCTTTACCAGTACTGTGACTCTATTGAGCACTATTATAGCTACTAAAGTGTTATTTTTTCTAAAAAGAAAAAAACTTTAGTTGTTGATTGTATTACTGGCTAGCTGATTAATCTCCATGCTCTCTCTCTCTCTCTCTCTCTCGTTCTACTGCTAAATTTACTTACTGGCCTAGTAGACCTCGTTAGTGCTGCTACGATCAACTCCATATGCCTCTTGATTCTTGTAGCAACTTTAACTATTGTGCCAAAATCCGTAAATTTTACTTTGATTACTGTAGTCTGTATATCCTCTCAAAGACCCCATTCGAACTGTCAACATTTTTCTCTCTCATTTAGTATAGTAAATAGAGCAAATTCTTAATAGTTTAGAGAATTTGGAGTCATATTCCTCCATTGTCGTAGATTGTGGTACAAATTCACAAACTCATTCATCTTGTCCTCCTAATAAATAATGGAAATGAATTTATCGGTAAATTCTCTCTAAAAATCAACCCATGTAACAGCTTTATATCTGTCATATCAACGTTATCATTGACATTTGTCGGTGGTTCATATTGTTCCTCTAGCAAATACATGGTAAAAGATACACTCTGATTGTTTGTATATCTCATCATAATAGACTCCTTTAGTTGGATTAATTAAAAATCTAAACTTAGTGAATTATTGATGCTTTGAATATTCATAGTCTGTAAATTACTATACACTTAATTGTATTTTCTATCACTATTGAACCTTAACCACAATTGGAGCAACAAAAGCAACAACCCTTACTAATCTTTCCAAACACTGATCGAGATTATATCTAATTGTTGGCTCTTAATTAGCATCTGGATTTAATAGGAGCTAAACCTGTGTAATCTTATGTCTATAGAAAAGACTCACGTATCTCATTTCTTAAAGTTTACTGGACTCAATTCCACTACAAATTTCATGTAAGGTTGGCCACATCTAGCTATGTTATATCAATAAATGGTGTATGAAACATGCACGCATTATGTTATAGTCTATATAATCTATGATCATGCTTTAATGTCTCTTTGGCAAGCTCCGAGCTAACCTATTTGTTGGATCCAAAGTGGATCATGCGAAAACTCACTTATTACCTTTCTTATGCTCATAAAAGCTTATAACATAAATTTAATCCATCGACATATAAAACGAACCCCAGGCTTCTCTATAAACATATAATAGTATATGTGTCTCATCTGAAAACATATTCGAAACTTGCACACCTTCCATCTCACTATACATACATACATTTCAAATATATATATTTAAATATAAATGTGCTCAAAACTCAAATTATATAGGAATGTCTATTGTGGTCGTACCTTAATTTATCATAAACTAGGCTACACGAAATCCTATGTAAACCTAAGAGAAATGGGATAAATAAGAACATAGTAAGTTATGGCTCAGTGCACGGATATAATTTTTATATGAAAATAGTAAGTAACTATATGATATAACTTTGCACTGATTAGAATGCATAAACAAACAAGCATATATGACAACTGCACCAAATAATACCCAGGGAAAATAATTATCATATTCGCTGAGATCATTGTTGTGCCAGTACAATGGGGCAAAACCCTTTCGTACTCAATGGAATTAACATCATCATAAAGGCAGGCACTAGCTCTCAATATATATGCACAAAGCACCTAATAAATCTAGTACAGCGGGGCAAATCCCTCTTCTACCTAATGGAATTCACATCATCATACCTAATGGAATTAACATGATAATACTTAATGGAATTATCATACTTGCTTAGATTATCATCATGCTAGTACAGTAGGGAAAAACCCTCTTGTACCTAATGGAATTATCATACTGGCTGAGATCATCATCGTGCTGGTACAGCGGGGTAAAACCCTCTCGTACCTAATAGAATTAACATCATCATATAACTAAAGCAAGCTAGCTCTTAATACGTATGCGTAGAGCACCTAACGAGACAGATGGTGACTTGCAATTATATCTCATAACATAATCAATCAAATAATATTCATACATGTAATCATATCATGTTATTGAATCACTCAATCAAACATTTGGAATACATAATAGTAATAACATTAACCCATCATATATCATAGTTCACTCATAGGATCATTGCGACTCTTGTACATTCTTGGGCACTCGAGTTTCTCTAAAACACATGGCTAAAAAATAAACTGTCAGAACTAATGTAAAAACTAATACATATTATGAAAACTATAACATAGCAGTCTGAATTTTATAAATTTGTTACCGACTAATTCGCTAGATATAAAACTAACTGCCCAGCTTTTATTGTTGTAACTTTTCCACTTTGGCTTTCCCTTCCAATTTCTTTCTCATTTTCGGCTTTCAATTTTCTCTTTTTTTTTTATTTCCTTTTTCTCCTCTTTTTTCTTTTCTTTCTCTTGGTTTTTTTTTTTCTTTCCTTCTATCTGTTTTGCTCTCGATTTCAAATTGATAAATGAAGCAGCTCTCAATATTTGCACTTACACATATATAGCCACCGAATCCAATGTAGTAAAGCTAACACATGCAATCTAATGAAGAAGACAGCTAAGTGCTTGTAAAGCAATAAGCCACATTTGGCCTTATATCACAAGCATCGTGTGTTACAGTCATATACAATTTGTTAGATATGTTTTTACTATTCAAAATAATATAAAACTGATATTAGATCAATTTTTTAATATTCGAAATAATTTAAATTTTATATTATTTTATATATTAGAATAATTTGATATTATATTTATGCTTACAATAGAAATTTATTTTAGGGATGGGCATGGATAGGGTTAAATGAGATTTGTAAAAACTCAAACTAACTCACCATTAATTGGATTTTAAGAATATCAACCCAATATAACGAAATAAATATGTCCAACCCAACCCAATCCATCCGACAATCCATTCCTTAGATCATTGGGTTGGATTGAGTTAGATTGATCGAGTTGACTAAAATTAAAAATTTAAACATAAAAGGTAAAAAAAAAATTTGGTATTTAAAGTCAAATTCAGATAATAGAAAAACACATTAATTATCCATCATAATATTAGATATCATTAATTGTACCCAACATCTATCAATAAACAATATGATGTTATCATAAAAATTAAGGTTTGATTTATGAAATTTGCATTGAGGGAATTCAATCAACATCGGATTTAAAAGTGAGCAATTGAAAAAAGTCTTTTTATGAAAGAATAAAAATGGTTCAAAATTAAATTTAGCTATTTAGGGTTTAACAATTGACGGCTAACATAATATTTTCTATGATTTTTTTAGTATTCTTGCGTTGATCATTACCCACCCTAGTTTATTTAAAGTCAATTTTTTGGCTATTATAATATAACGGTATAATTATAAAAAAAATTATGTGACTATTCATGAGATTAAAAGGATTTAGGTAATCATTTAATAAACGTTAAGGGTGTGTATGACTTTTCCCATGATAAATAAATAAGTGAATAAGAGTGTGGCACATAAAATAGGACAACACGAAAAATGTTTAGAAAGTACAAGGACAGAGCCTTAACAAAAACCATGAACCGATATCGGTTTGCAGTGGCAGATCTAGGCCTAGCCCGGCAAAATTTTATTGATATGTTTTTTGTTTTTGTAGTGCTTCATATAATAACATAAATTTTATTTTATTTTTAAGCATATCCCCTTTTCAACTCTATTTTTCTTTCGGTTAGAATTAGAGACTTATCTTGTAAAATGATTAAATCATATGTTTGTTGAATAAATTGAAATCAGTAGAGGACTAAAATATTATTACTAATTTAACTGATTATAAAAAATGATATGGTGTGGTCTAATTGAAAATAAAAAAGAAAAAAAATATGTCAATATATTATGTCATCTTCACTAAAATTAAAAAGTTACAAAATGAAATAATAATAATTAATAATATTTTCATAATTTAATGGTTTATCTCCTTTGCATTTAAATATACTTTTTCTTCTTCTTTTCATTAAATCAAGTTATTCTAGCATTTCATATTCTCTATCACTAAAATAAAAATAAATTTTATAAACAATCTTTTTGATATATGATTTTAATGATTATAATAAAAGCTTATTGTTGCATTGTTGTCATTCTTTTATTAAATATGTATTAAGAGTTTTGATGTCGCATTATTGTCATTCTTTTATTAAATATGTATTAAGAGTTTTGATGTCGCATTTCTTGATATGTATATGTTATCTTTACTCCTTCATATAGACCGGCATTCACAAATTTATAAATTAGAATGAGGTAAAAAGTCCTTGTTGCCCCTATTTGTTTATTATTATTAATTTTTTAAGTGAATAAACTGACATCATTTATTACAAGCCCTAGTTTTGAAATGGGTTCTCTTTTGCCGGCGAGAGATACAGATAAGTTGAAGATTCCGATACCGGAAGAATATGGAGTGACGATGGTCACAAAGAGATTTGTTTTCGATGGACTTGCGAAATCAACACTTAAAGCCAAGGCCAAGGCCATTGGTGAGGTTTCTCGTGTGGCGATTGTGACAGCTGTTTTATGGAAGGCTCGGATACTTGCGGCCCAAGCGAAACATGGGTTGTTGGGGCCTTCTTTGCTAAACATATCATCCAATTTGCGGGGAAAAACAGGTGTAAAAATACCTGAAAATTCTTTCGGAAATGCATTCAAGTTGGTTATCGCTTGATTTAAGCCATCCGAGTACAAGTTGGATTTTAATGACTAGGTAGCTCTCCTTGGGAATTCTATAAGGGAAACTGCTTCAGATTGTTTAAAGACAGAAGATGCTGATGATTTGTTTAAGTTGATAATCAGTTCCATGAGAGAGATACATGAAGCATTGAAAAGCAGTGGCAGATTTTAAAAAATAATTTACCGGTGGCTAAATTAAATAACAGCAAAATATAAAAATTGAAATTTAAATATATAAAATTTTTGGTAACCCATTTACAATTGTTTTCTACGCGATTTCATATTCTGAAAATATTGTGCAATAAACTCATTATCAATACTATTAAATACATCTTTTTCTACATAAACAATCAAATTATCATTCATCCATACATCTCCCATCCGATTCCGAAGTTCATTCTTCACAAATTTCATTGCTGAAAATGTTCTCTCTACTATAGCTGTAGAAACTGGAAGAACTAATGCTAATGTCACCAATAAATAAACTAAGGGATACACCTTATCTTTCTTTGTCTCAACCATTCTTTCAGCAAGGTCACCGATTCCCTTCAATCCTACAAACTCAGTACTTGAACACATATCCATTATGTAAGTTTAAAGCTGAGTCTTAAGTGCCATAAGCTCTATTGGTGAAAAATCCTTTGGATAAAATTGAGTAAGACGTACTAACTTGTTCTTATCAAAAGCAGTAAATCCGTCATTTGGACATAGACATGCCAAACAAAGAAGCAATTCCATATTCACCTCATTGAAACGATTATGTAGCTCTTGAAGTTGCAAATCTAAAACAACAAAAAATAGTTCAACTCGAAAATAATGTATGTTTGAGATCTCTCGAGCCATACGTCATGATCGACCTCATGGCAAGAAAACATCATTCATGTTAGGGACATCAATATCATGCTTCAATAAAAAAGAAGAAGCCTCAGAAAGCAAAGAATCCCACCCATTGTCTCCTATCATTTGCAAGTTTTTCTTGCATATTTCAACCAATTTTATGCATTTAGAATATCTTGATCCTTTCTTTGAAGTGCTTGTGACAACTCATTTGAAAGTGCAAGTATATCCCTCATTAAATATAAACTAAGCACAAAATCAAAAGATTGCATAAACTCTACCAAATAATTTGCTTGAAGTCTTTGTTCGCTAGAGTTTAACTTATCTTTTGCAACTATCTCAAGCACAATAATTATATGTGGAAACAAAGAGATTATGCGAAGCAATGTACCATAATGTGAGCCCTAATGTGTATCACTAAAACGTTTCAATGTAATCTCTTGATTTTGGCCTTACCCACTCGGTAAGTCATCATTTTCAAGTGCTTCAACAACTAAAAGTAATTGGTTCTCTCGACAATATCTCAGCGTTTGCATGAAGCCTCAACAACATTGACAACGTTAGCAACTACATTGAAGAAAGAATTAACTTGATCGTGCTTCTTTACGACAGCCACAATAGCTAACTGTAGTTGATGAACAAAACAATGTATATAATAAGCACACTCATTCTCATTCATAATAAGTGTTCTAAGACCACTGAACTCACCTTGCATGTTGCTAGCCCTATCATTACCTTGCCCACGCAGCCTAGATATACTTATTCTATGCTTAAAGAATAACTTATCAAAAGCTTCCTTGAGCGAGATAGTAGTTGTACTAGTAACGTGCTTAAGACCTATAAAACGCTTAATGACAAATCCATTCTTATCTACATATCGTAATACAACAGCCATCTGCTTCTTCATAGATACATCACGGGTTCATCAATTAAAATAAAAAATAATGCATCACCTATGTCTCTAATAATAGCATTGGTTGTTTCAATAGAACAAGCCCGTACAATATCTTTTTGAATTGAAGGTGCAATCAACATGTTGTTTCCAGGAGCGTTCTTCAAAGTAACTCTTTTGATATCTTCATTGTGATCGGCAAGAAATCTCAAAATTCGAAGATAATTTCCTTGGTTACTTGAATTATTAGATTCATCATGACCTCGAAATGCAAGGCCTTGTTATAAAAGAAGCCGAACAACATGAATGGATGCAAACAAGCGATTTTGATAATCTTTTCGATCTTGATCAGAATGGTTGTTGAAAAATGTTCGAACATGCTGCTCTTATTTTATTAAATCTTCACAATAACCCACGACCTTGTTGTGAGCACTATTAGGACCTCCAATATGCTCTTTTAATCTTTTTGGTTTTTTCCAATTTGAGAACCCATTTTTTGTAAATATCTCACCATTTGCTTGCTCACCAATTTCTGGTCTGAAAAGATAACAACATAAACAATATACAGCATTCTTTGATATACTATATTCTAACCAATTTTCGTCGTTGTTGTTGCCCAAATTTAAACTTACAAAAATTGTAGAATCTACGTTGGCAAGGACCCATTTGTAGATATGCTCTGCAGACTTCATCTCGAACATTAAGATTGTAAGAAGAAATTGGAGGTCGTTTTCCAGGATCAGAAGGAAGTTCTGACAATTCCAAGTCAAACTTATTTCATTTTTCTGGACCACTTTCTTCTCTCTCTGGAAATTGCAGCATCATTGATTTTCTTTTAAAATACTTTTCCATAACTGTATCAAAATTATATATATGAGTACTTATGTAAAAATAAATTAATTACAATTGAAAAAATTAATTTACTAATAGTTATAAACAAAATCACTAAAAAAAGAAATTGTAAAGATTAGAATTAGTCACTTGAACAATTACAATTTGTATAGAGACGTGTTGACATGTGAACAAAAAATAAAATACGAAATTCTTAACTTAATTTAAAAAAAAAAAACGAAAAGAACATGTTTACCTGATGCAAAATTGATGTAAAGGCAAGCCGGTCCCACGTCCCACCCACTCAAGCCCTCGGCAATTAATAAATCACCGCCCTCCTAGCTCCTTCTCCTTCTCCTTCTGCTTTTTTCACCGGGATTCTGAGAATAAAGAACAAAACTGTTGCTTGCAACTTCCTCTTTTCTTCAAGACAATCCCTAATTTCAAGTTTGGCACACACGGTTCAGTTTTGGGATTATAAATATTTTGGGCTGTGGGCTTTATTTTTTTAAGTCAAATTATTACGTTATAGTTATTAAAATAATAGTTTAAATTTTAAAGAATGAGGCTATTTAATAATTTTTACAGAGGCTATTTAAAATTTAAAATTTTCTTTTAAATAAAAAGGGTTTTTTTTTTCAGTGAGGGCTTGAGCCCCCGGTGGTCCTGCACTGCATCCGCCCCTGTTGGAAAGAAATGAGACTGACATTTGCGTGTTTACAAGCGTTTGTGGATTTCCTTATTATGAAGTTGATTTTGGTTGGGGAAAGCCTAGTTGGGTAAGCAGTGTGCATAAGCCTTCAGATATTGTTCTTATGATGGACACTGAATGTTGCAGAGGAATTGAGGCATGGGTAACTTTGGAAGAAAAAGACATGCTAAAGTTTCAGCAAGATGAGGATATTGTGGTCTCCAATTCGATCACCTCTAGTACGATTGAGTCAAGTAGATAGACTGTTATTAATTATTAGGAAATTAAAGATGATCATTTGTACTCAATAAGATCTAACAGATGTATATTATTTCATTGATTATACTTTCCCTTTCTAATTTAAAACTCTATGTATAACTTGGTGGTTGTAAAATTTGAACAGGAAATATTTTGGGTATGACACATGTGCAGCACCCGTCATGACTCATAAGCCCTTATAAAGAATGAAGAAGGAAATGAAAGGACAAGGGCATAATAAGAATATTTTAAAGAATAAGTTTTAGCAACCTTAACAGCTTGAAAACTGTAGAAGATGTCTTCTTCAATGCACCAAAACTGTCACATGTCAGCTTGGGACTACTTAGGTAATGACAGTTCCACCAATAAAGCTGCAACACATCATCATAGCGTGGTGGCCACCAAGACTATCTCTAAAATATCTCACCACAAGTCACATGAATCAAATATGAGAGATTGAGACCACACAATTGGCTCATTTAAAATGAGCCAATTAGGGCTGAGAACATTCTTTCAACAAGGATAGTTGTCCAACACTAGAAAGCCCAAGAGCCTCAACGAGAAGAGCCAAATTACTCCTAAACCCTTACCTGAGTGGGGAAGCAGTCAATGACAATTTGCCACATGTCCAAAGGACACAAAGATGCCCTTAAGAGTGCTCCCCTTTATAACGTCAAGTTCGCCTCACAAAAGAGGTAAGTTCTCTCACTTACACGAATACAACAATTTTCTCTTTTGAAGGGTTTCTCTAAAACCCATCATCCCCTTCAACCTACAGCTGACCTGAGCATTAGATTGTTATCGTTGACCACCAAACATTACCTCTAACAATTGTTTTCTTTGATTTCATGCTTGTCCAAGACACAACCATCCTCAAAAAACTATTTTCAAGCGACTGAATCTCTATTATCGCTAAAACTATCCCTTGAAGTGAAACTCTCATAGCGTTTTCAAGCTAAATCGAAATAAGAACAAAACATTTGGCACCATCTGTGGGGTTCGAACGAAAGTTCACCATCTTAGACTTCGTTGACAAAGAGGGTTTTTTACCTTCAAAGATGCCCACTTCACAATCATAACTCATTTTCTTAAATTGGCAACTATCTTTTCCACTAAAAATAAAAATCACATCTTTTACCCAAAAAATCTATTGATAACTCTATAAAATGAGAGTTATCATGATACTTTTAGACTTAAATCAATATTACTTATAGAGTAAATGACATGTTTTTATTGCGTTTTAGTTTTATTTTGCATGAATAACAATTTTAGTTTATTTTTAATAAATTGCGTTATTTTAGAATAATTTTGTGTGCTTAGATTATGTGCATAATTGTAAGTGATTGGAAGCTCAAATTTCAAGGAAGGAATGCTACTGCAATAGGCTTGCAAAAGATGGAAAAGAACTTGGCTATAAAAGAATTGAAACAAATCTGAAACAGTGCAGTTGCTGTAGCAACCATTGCTGTAGCAATCTGAAACAATGACAGAGAAAATTTTGCGCGAGATATTTAGAATATTGTGATCTGCTATTTCTTAATCTGGAAGATACTCGTCCTAAACTTCCGTTTACCCTAATTTTTAACTATAAAAGAAGCACACATTATAAGGAAAAGGGAGAGCAGTCACCCAAAGAGAAAAACCACCAAGAAACAAAAGAAAAATAAAATTCAAGAGAGAAATTAAGGGCTGCACAAGAGAAGAATTTGCATAAATCAATCGGGAAATCAGTCCTTTTGATTTTTTTCTTGTTTACTTTTTAGTCATGAAGATGTATTTAAAGGCTGAAACTTTGTTGTTTACTTTCCTTTCACAACTTATGAACTAAATTTACTTGTGGTTGAGTGATAAATAACCTTAATTGTTCCTTGACTGAATTCATACGTTGTTGCATATTTCCTATAGCATTTTGTTTTGGTAAACCCATTTAATGATACAAGCTAAGAAAGAGTCACAAAAGGACTTATCTCAGTGGAATATATCAGAAAAATACTTGGTTTTAAATTGAGTTTCCTAGATTAAGTTTCCTGGATTGAGTTTAAATTGATTCCAAAAAGGTCATACTTAATTTAAAATTAGTAATGAACTAGACATAGGGATTCACCTTGTAGGGTAATTAGAACCTAAGTATGTAATGCTATATCTTATTTGACATAACAACTGATCACTGTTAGGCAACATATAGATATAAGATATCCAATATGCGACAGTTGAGGATATATAAGTATTTTGCCTAGTGTTATAGCAGATGCTGTAGCAACCGAGCCAAACATTAGAAAAATAGTCAAAACCATTAAGTGAGTTTAATCACTCAACTATTCCATTCCCATTGGTTTTATAATTATGTGTGACGGGAGAATTTATTTATTTGCATTTTTATTTATTGCATTTTATTTCAATTAATTTATTAGTTTTATTACATGTTTTATTTTTAATTAAAGCAAAACTGCATTGTTGAGATTGTTTTAGCAAATCTAATAACATCAATCCTTGTGGAGACGATCTTAAATACTCATCGTTATATTACTTGTTGTGTACACTTATACATTGACACCTATAGTATTTGAATTTATAGCAACACCTACCCTTCCTCTAAAAGGCTTTCACCTTTACCCACAAAAATATCTCTGCCCAAGAAACATGGTTACCTACAACCCATATAAGGTAATGACCACAAAGAAGACATCGTTGAAGGTAATAAGGCATAAATCATAGCCAATCGAATCGGGCTACTAGAGGCAAAGCTCCAGCAAAATAGCCCTCAAACAAAGGATAAACCTTTAAGTCGAAATGATGCTCAACAGTTGATAAAAGATGCCTTTTAAGTTTGATCTGCACTTGACGTGTGGGTGCCTTTATCACCACTAAAGTGGCTATAATAATTAGGTCTGTAATTAAACTAGCTCAATTATTTAATTTCAAATCTACTCCACTAAAAGATTGGAACTGACCTCTATAATTGTATGCTCGAATAATAATTTGTCCCAAGCCACATTGATTTCTTTACTACACAATCCTTTGTACTACATTATTAATTAAATCGATATCTCAACTGTCCAATCAATTTAATTACATCTTGTTCCTTGATTCTTACTAGTTTTCTCTAATGATCATTTTCAACATACTAAATATGTTGATACACTCCGGCCAGAGAATTCTACGATCAAGTGCCGAAAACCCATCAAGAGATGTGTTGTACAAATTCTATATTGTCAATCTATAACTCCAATACTTATAATTGCTCTCACTAAGATACCAGATAATCTTGACTACAAGTATGTGTCGTGCCCATTGGTAATTCAAATGCATTAACAATTACAATCATGAAATCATAATTAACTTAAGATTAAGATTACAGTAAAATCAATGCGTATGAGATTTAATAAGTCTGACAGTTATTATAAAGTTAATTAAATCTAATATGTGATCTTATTCAATGTAGTCGTACTACATCAGTAAATTCATACATGATTAAGACAAATCATTCAATGAATTCATTACAGTCTATACCTAAATAAAGTGCCCAACTTTATTTATCAATTGCAAACTAAATTTATTTAGTCATAAGATAACTTGTATTTATGTTTTCTTTGAATCCACATGGTGATTACATAAATACATATAATATGATTAAATGGACTTTAATCAAAATATTAATGCAACTAAGATATTTGAATAAAATACCTCATTTATTTTATTAATCATAAAAATTGTTTATTACAATTAAATAAATGCATATGCTTTTAAAGAGCACATTTTTCCAATAGTATAAACCATCATCGTTCTTACAAACCTACCTTTAAGGCTAGTATTGATGCAGTTCAACAAATTAGTAAGGCTAATCAAATGATTTGTATCTTTCTCTAAAAAGTTTATGTTTCACTAATTTAATGTCAAGAATCGCTATCTTGTTTACTTAAGTGTACAACTAGATGGATTTGATAGTGGTTTGATAATGGCTTAGTTACTAGTTTATTTTTTATCTGTAATCTTAAAGAACTAGTGGCAGATGTGATTATTGATTATGGGATATTTTCATTTGAGCTTGTTAAATATAATTCGAGATAAATAAAATGATCCTATTTGTCTATTAATTCAATCTATATCTTTTTTTATTTTGATACTTTCATTAAATTGAATCTAGAGAGCTCATTCTTTGTTATTTCATTGAAAGAGGTTAAGTAAAACCTTGTTTTTCTTAACAGAAAAGTAAGAAATGATTAAGACCATTGAGCATGTAATTATGTTAGGGTCTTCGTTTTTAAAAGAAAGTAAATGATAATTCTAATAATTGACTAAATTGAATGTTTATTGGTGGAGGATGATTCTTTGACCATATTTATCATAATATTTTAAACCTTTAAAACTTGTTTTTTGCAATTTCAGATTTTCTTTCCAAATTACTTTAGCTTAGTTTCCATGGTAAATCAACTTCAAATCGCCCAAATTTTGTGTTAGTGTTTATTAGTGTGTCATTATTATATATGGACAGTTTTGTGTTTTTTGTGTTAATAACTTAATTAGAAATAATCTTTTGTGAGAATGACCTTAGTTTGCATAGAAAGCATATCATTTTCACTTTGGATTAATGAGGTAACAATAAAATATTGTTTCCACGAGTTTCGGTGGGTACTTTCCTTACGTGTAAAGCTTTGGTCTCTTCTAAAAAAACTCATCTTTTTCTTTTTTCAATGTAAGTGTATCTCCATCATTCAGTAGAATATTAAGAAAACTTTCATAAGAGTTAGGTACAACAACTTAAAGAGGACTACTCAACAAAACTTTCATAAGAGTCAGTCAAAGAACTTAAGATGATGATTACTTCTCATATTCCATCTTAATATCGATGCTTTCAAAATTTAAAGTTATGTTGTTAAAACTCATTAATATGATCTTTCACTTTCAGCAAGACTCCATCTTCCATGAGAAGACTATAGTTTTCAAACTTTAAGCATCCTACAAAGATCTGAAGCCTCTTTATCAAAAACCTCTCTTAAGTACGGTAAATGAGTTGGGTCTGATTGTGCTTGGCCAAACCCAAGCCCAAGCCTAGGCTAAGGCTCAAGACCATGTTTCCTTAAACTGTCTAGCCCTTAAAAAGTTTGTCCAAATTTAGAGGGGCTAGGCAATTTGAAAACTCAGGCTCTATAAATAATCTAGAAGGCTATGCTAGGAATTTTTCAAGTCCAGTTTGGGCTCGGCCCGTCACCGTACGATGGTTTTGGGTTTCTTGATGACCAAAAAAATGGTTATATATTGTTCCTATAACTTTTAGAGAATAATAAAGGTTTGTAAGGTGCAATTAGGTTTGTTGGGAGAAGTTTGTAATATAGCGCCAGGTTGGCTAATCACAACTTTGTCGTGATCTTTATGAAATAAGTGGTGTTTTTGTGCAAGAATCTCTAGAACAAGGATATAAAAATTTGGAAATATGATGGAGACAATGGGAAAAATAATATATTTTGTAAGTAATTGGTGAACCGCCAGACAAATTCAAACATTTTGCGTATTAATTAATATTGCTTAATTAATAGGAAATAAAGTTGTTGTTGTTATTATTATGATGATGATGATGATGATGATGATGATGTGAATCTCACCTTATATTATATCTCATATTAAATAATCCTTTCTAATGTTAATCCGAGGAAATTGCATTTAAATCATTATTTATTTTAAATAATTTTTTATAATAAAATTATTGTTACAATCCAATCCATTATGAACAACATAATGCATATTGGAACACCCCTTAATCTTTTGTATACACTTTAAAGTAATTTCCAACTCAACTGGTATCTCCATTAGAAATTAATAACTAGTTTAGCATTGAGGTTGAGCAACTAAAACTTAAAAGTTACAGCATTAAAGAGTTTAGAAAATACTAATTGCTACAATTTAAAAGCTACGTTAATTAGACCCCACAAGTATATGATAAAAAGCCTATAATAGATTTATTGTTTTTATAAAAATTATTATTTAAAAGTTACATTGGCTACACATTATCAAATTTTACTTTGTAGTTATAGGTTTTTTTATAATATACTAAAATTTAAAAATTATATCACATCAATAACAACCAAGCCGTAAGTGGAGCTTGTACTTATATACGGATCTTGTAGAAAGTGAAACATGTTCTCCTCTTCCAAGCTCACCCAGGCTTCAATCGCGTTACCTTCTTTGTTGTCCAGCAGTATAACAGTTTCAAAGGACATTCGTATACCACTCACCCATGCGGGCTTACCCCAGGCAAAATCTACATAAATCGGAAACCTACAACAACTTGTATACGTGCAAACATCTGCCTCATCTTTATTTAACTCTTCACAATATTCTTTATAAGGATCAATCACGGCCGAGAAGAAATCATCATCACCAAATTCATCAGTTTTTGCAGAGTCCAAGCTAGGGTTTCGAAATGCATTGCCAATCAAATCGACAAAGTTATGCAACTCCATCTTACTCTCATCTGCATTAAACCTTGGGTTAGTGAATTTGTAGAGGTTTCCATAGCAATTTTCTGATACTCGAGGAACAGTTTTCCCTCTCAAATTCATTGGAAGCATCAGCAGAAAGTCCCTCAAGTGGCCACGTTTTGCTCGAAGGGCACTAATGTGAGCCCTCCATATTAATGCTATTACCATCTGAACTCGAGTGACTTGGCGATCATCAATTTCAGCCTTTAGCTTCGTTATTGCTTTCCCATCAAATAGAAATCTCTTGGTGACAATCTTCAGTCCAGATTTTAAAGGGGCTGCTGGATCCTCGATGTTCGGTAGGTCCCTCACAGCTGGGAAGAAAATACCCAATTCGAAACTAGGTCTACTCACCTCATTTAACCCTAAACGGCATGACTTTGCCCATGCGATGATGAATGTTGAGAAGGCGAATCCATCAGCTATTCTGTGCGACATACAAATGCCAATTGCTAATCCACGGTAGTTAAACATGTCGATTTGTGTTGCTAGTAAAGGACTTGTTGCTGATTCAGCATAACAATTTGGAAGAAACTTGTTTAATAGATCAGTCTCAAATTCTCCATTGAGAATACGAGAGAGTTGGCCATCAACTTTGGCTTCTATAAATTCAACTCCTTCATCGTTGCAATTTACCAAGGCATTTTCACTGTCATATCTTCCAGCTAGGGGTAATAAAGGGTTACTGTTTACGGCTGATTTTGGGTTAAGGAATAACAAACCATAAAACCAAACCAAAGAATAATAAATTTATATTTTGTTGGGGAGTGGGGTGCCTCTCTTGTTCAGCACGTGCAGACTGTTTAGGCTTTTTGTGGAGTGAAGGAGGATTGAGGTGGCAATGGATATAGAGGGGGTCTGACTTCAGGTGCGGAAGGTTAGAGAAACTCGCCTTAAACCTGCGAAGCAACCAAAAAAGAGGTCAGAGGTCGAGCCGGGGGTGGCCAGCGACCACACTCCGATGCTCAAGTCAGAGTTGGGTTATCTCAGGTTAGAGAGCTAGCAAGCTCTCAATAATGGAGGTTTTTAGGTTGAAAAAACCCTAGTTTTTTAGTGGTGAGTGTGTTTACTTGATAAAAATCAAACCTGAGTATTTATATGGTGTACCCCGGTCGGCGTGCCACCTGACGCTATTTTAATGGCGTTCCCAACTGTCATGTCAGTAATATTCTTATTTTCATGTGTGTGGCGGCTTAGGCATTTCAAAAATATGTGTGGAGAGCAAGTTTGTGGTGTATTTACGTGCTGGGCGTAGTGGAGTGGTCCCGCGTACCTCTGCAATTCCGTTGTAATTTTGTAGGCGCAGTAGAAAAAGCTGGTGGTCCCAACTGTCATAATATCAATTTTTGGCAGATTCGCTAGCGTGACAGGCGGCTGTCTTCTCTTTGGCGGCACGAGATTTTCAAGTCGATTTCTTATTTTTTGACACATATTAAGCCGATTTTTTTGAAATGCGGGCCCACATATCCCTTCACCTATTTACGAAATTTTTTTGTATCCTTACATGGTGTACCCTAGGTACCCCCGGAGTACTTAGGCAGCTGAGGTACCTAAGGTACCCGGGGTACCCGAAATAAATTAATCTCTTAAATATCAACACGTAGCGCTTCTTCATTGACCTCATATTTTCTTCCCAAACAACAGCCCCCTAGTTTCTTTGTGGCGAATATAATTGAGGCACAAGAAACTTTTTAAAAGAATTGTGCGTGACGCGTGGCGATATTTAACTTTTTTTTTTAATAACAGGTGGCGTTCCAATAACTTAATTGAAATAAAAATTTAAGCAGAAAAAAACCTATCTGTCATCAATGCTACCTCTTACTCTGACTTTTTAAATTTCAAAACTAGTTCAATTTTTTCAATTGCAGACTTTGTGTCATATCTTCTGACAAACCATCTTCTACACGTTTTTATTTCTACTTCACTTTATTCTCTTTCATTTTGCAATCCCAAAGAACAACTTTTTCTCTTCCTCTCGATTAATCATTCTGCAACCCCTCATCTCCCTTTTCTCTTCTTTATTTTGACTTTTGCTTCTTGTACCTTCGGCTTCCATCTTCTCTTTATTATTATTATTATTTTTTTACTTCTCATTTTTTTCTTTAACTTGTCGTCTCCTGGGCTCCATTAGCATTTCACATCCAGGTAAACAACCTTCCTTTACTTCTCTTTTTCCTTTCTTTTTCACGAACCACCATTATTCTTTTTTTTTTTTTGCTTTTTGCCTTTTCATGTTACCATTTTCATGGTTTCTCTCTTCTTTTCCTTTTTCTTTTCTTCTTTCTTCTTTCGATCAACTCTTTTTTTTTTTTACGGCTGGACTTATTTTGGCTTGATTTCCGGCGAGACTTCGTCGATTGCTGCAACGGTCTTCGGCGCCCGATCCGGTTGGCGTGCGGATGCCGTTCGCGGCTTCTGGCGGGTTGGCGCAGTGCTTATCTCCCCCACATTCACTTCCTTTTCTTCTTTTCTCTTTCTTTCTTCTACTGCGTTTTTTTTAAACTCCTTTTTTTTTTTTTATCCAGACTTTCTCTCTTTTTTTTTTTTACATATCCAGCTTTTTCTTTTAATCCAGACTTCCCCCTCTTTTTTTTTATTACATATCCAGCTCTTTTTTTTTATATTCGGACTTTTCTCTCTTTTTTTTTTTTACATATCCAGCTCTTTTTTTTTTATCATCCAGACTCTTCTCCCTTCTCTCTCTTTTTTTTTTTAAATCCCTAACGGGTTTAATTGTGTACATGATAGCTTCACTTTCTGAGTAATTTCTGGCAATCGACAACTTCTCTTGACGATTTATAGTTTCTTCATCTGCAAACTCTGGTTTTCTAGCGACCAAAATTTGCTGCTCTCGGTGAAGTCCAGGTATGAATTTTATATCTACTTTTGGTTTCTTTATTTTGAAAAATGTTGTCGTGGCTTTGTTCTGGATTTTATATAGAATGTTGGTGTTTTTTCTTTTTGTTTATGTTTTTATTGGGGATGTTGGTGTTTGGCTTGTGATGGATGAGGGCTGAAATTGTGAGGGCATGTTTTGATGTAGAGACTGTTTTTTTCAACTTGTGTCTTATGTATCTAGGGGAACAAGATGGGGAGAAAAATTGCGAGGAAAAAGGGGGGTTATGTGGTCAGGGAGTTGGGGGAGTCTAGTGAGGAGGCTCCCTTTTCAGATTCAACTCCTCATATATCCCTTAGTGACAACGACGGGTCTCCTTCAGCTGGCCCCAAGTTATCTCGAGCCATCCCTAGTAGAAAATCAAAGATTAAGTGCAAACAACCAGCCAAACCAAACTATAGAAAAACTCGTGCAAAGAATTCAACTCCTCATATATCCCTTAGTGACAATGACGGGTCTCCTTCAGCTGGCCCCAAGTTATCTCGAGCCATCCCTAGTAGAAAATCAAAGATTAAGTGCAAACAACCAGCCAAACCAAACTATAGAAAAACTCGTGCAAAGAATTCCAGACCCAAATCTCCCACTTCTGTTAACATTCCTGAACCTCCCATGATTCCCCCTTCTGCCTCTTTAGCTCGTAGGCCTTATGCACTAGGGGGTAGGCCAGCTACCCCAAGAGATTTAGAAAGAGTTAGAGCCAAATACAATATACACCATTCAGTCCACCTTAGAGTACCTCACAAGGGCGAGCGCCCTGAGCACCCCTACTCTGATGGTGTTGCCCTTCATATTGACCTTTTTGACTTAGGTCTCTGTTTGCCTCTTCAGCCATTTTTTAGAAAAATGTTCACTGAGATGAAGATAACTCTCGGACAATTATCTTTACCCGGTTGGAGATTGCTCACGGGTTTGGAGGTTTTATAGCTGGATATATTTGGGGAAAATATTTCTTATGAAGATCTGAGAGGGCTTTATCAGTTAAAGAAGCCGGTTGGTTTATCTGTAGCTTATTTTGCTACTTGTGGGGTTCATGGTAACTTAGTGAGACCGGACCCTTTGCTGAAAAAGGGCTATAAATATGGGTGGTTTGTGGCCGAGGGCGAGTGGGGGAGGAGTATTACAATGGGGAATGAAGTTGTTCAAGTTCGGAACTTTTTCAATGAAGATAGATGTGTTTCTTCCCTCTTCTATCCCCTTTTTATGTATATATACATTTCCCGCATGAATTTTCTTCTTATTCATTGTTTCTTAGAATTTTGCAGACATCACTTGGGCTAAGGGAACATGCCCAGTTCCTCAAGTGGGGAGAAAAGTGAGTGGTGTTATAGAGAAGTTCCAGCTTTTGCAGAGTGAGGGTGATATTCTAAGCACTACCCGGCTGGCGAGAGTTGGTTTGATTGAGGAGGGTCTTCCGACTTCTTCGGGGGTGATTCACGTATGCCTATGTGGTGTTGCTGAGTTACCCCACCTTCACGGGTTTTTGTGGGGTGCCCCCACTATCTGAACAAACTTTTCTTTTTTTTTTCTCTCTCTTTCTCTCTTTTTTTTTTTGTTTCAGCGACTATCTCTTATTTTCTCTTAATGTGCCTTTTTGCCTCAAACAATTTTGATTTTTCTTTGTCTGCTTAATGTCGGACAGGCATGGATCCTTTTGCCGAAGAATTCGATGCCTTTTTTAGTCGCATGAGTGGCAGCTCCTCTCTTACCTTGGGTTCCTCAGCAAAGGGCGATCGACCTCCCCTCGTTCCGAGCTGCAAGGGAAAATTACCTGTTTTCTCTTTTGGGGATTCTCGGGGTACCCCGGCTATCCACAAAAGGAAGTGTATGGAAGGTGAGATGGACCCGGTGGTAAACAAGCGGATATCTCACCTGCCTGATTGCTTCCTTCATTCCTCCGAGTACATTTATGCAGACATGGCCGCGGAGGCGGATAGATTGGATTTAAGTGAGCGCTGGCCGAACACTTAAAGCTTGTCATGATGTGAGCGCCTCCTTCTCTCTTTTCTTTTTTTTTTTATCATCCTGACTCTCTTTTTCTTCTCTTTATTGTTTGTTTTTTATTTATATATTTTCTTTTTATAGGCAGCCTTCTACCTCAGCCACAGTTTCCGCAATTTTAGTGGCGTCTCTTCTGCACAGACCGAGGTGGAGAAGCTACGAGGTGACGTCAGACTCGGCCAGTCTCGAGAAAGAAAGCTTGGAGAGGAGGTCAGGGCTTTGCAGAGGCGCTTGGACGACCACGCTCGGGAGAGCAACCAAATGTCCAAGAAGTTAGAAGAGGTGGAGTTGAAGCACGGCGAGCACTATCTCGCTAACCGGAGATTATGGATAAGGTTTTTACTCTTATCATAACTGAGGTCTGGAGCGTCGACTCAGAGCTGGTGGGGAAGTGAGATGGTGGAGCCTGGAATACCTACCTGTTGATGCCACCGTTGAGGGAAACGGTGGAGAAGATGTTCCCCCATCTGCCTGATCCTCCTTGCTTTTGTTATTTAGAGTTCATCCTGGATATTTCAGTAGCCTTTTGTACCTTTTGTAATGTGGTATCCCCCATTTGATGTATTGAGATAGTTGTCTTTTGGGAGGTTGCCTCGACAATCTTACTACTTGTTCGCAACAAACTTCTGCAATAGACTCGATTTGGCATGCCATTGAATTCCTCGCTTTGATAGATTTATGTACTCTCATGGGGTTCCTCGGGTACCCCAAGTACCCCCCGATGTGTTTTGGTGCTTGTGTGGTGATTTCCGTAGATGTGCTTATTACTCATCTTAATAAAGATCATGGCGTATCTCAAACAATTTAATAATTTGAGCATCATCATAACACAAAATGAAGTTCATAATTGGCACAATCAGGATGTAACAAAGATTACGGCGTATCTTAAATAGACTTGTGGAGTTTCTCGGGTACCCCAGGTATCCTTTTTTTATTTCTTGCAGAAATGGTCAAAAACATGCTTGTTTTGCCATCTGCTTCTAATCAATATAAATAGAGGTGCATGCATGCCTACCTCTTTTTTTTTTTTTATTTAGGCATTCAACTCTTGTGATTGCCATTTGTCTATTCTTTACTTAGCTAAGTAAAAGAATGGAGGTGTAGGCGTGTGCATACCTTAATGGAACCTCATGGCGTTAGGGTATACTGGTTTACCTCGCCCTCGGGTCTTCTCTGACCTTCTCTCTTTAAATTTGTTGCACTCTTTCTTATTGGCGTTGACCTCAAGTTCCCCTGATTATCTTGAAATGGTGGAATAAAAGCTGAACAAGACATGGCGTAATAAGATAGAGTCACATTAATGGCAAAAATTCAAGCATAATCATATTCAGTAATCAAAAGGAGAACATTACATAAGACTGACTCATTGTCCCAATGAGAATAGGAAATCGTATAGATATTCATTCTCTGGAACTTAGGGAATTGAAAATTTCACTTGCACATGTGGGGTACCCTAGGTACTTTTCATGGCTTTATCATATTACATATATAGTAAAGAAAATAGGAGATAGATAAAATGAACGGTAGGGTTTAAGATATTGTCCTTATGTTAGTAGTACTTCCTCAGCATTACGGCATTCTAGGGATGCTTGACGATTGTTCCATCCATGTGAAGTAACCTGTACGCTCCTGATCCTACCGACTTGTCTATGCGACATGAGCCTTCCCAGTTTGCTCTGAAAGAGCCCTCCGAGGGTATCCGGGTGTTTTGAGTTACCCTTCGTAGGACTAAATCCCCTTTTTTGAATGATCTGGGGCGTACCCTCTTGTTATACAAATCTGAAATGCGGTGTTAGTATATTGCAACCTTCAATTCTGCTTTGGCCCTTTTTTCTTCAACAAGGTCAAGATTGGATGCAATTAAAGAGGCATTCTCGGCTTCATCGAAGTATGCGGTTCTGTGAGAGGGTATGCTGATTTCTGCTGGAATGACCGCATCAGTCCCGAATGCTAGAGAACGCCGGGTAGCTCGTCTACCCAAGCTCCCTTCGTTTCCTCCAGCCTTTTCTTTAGGATACCCTTGATGATTTTGTTGATGGCTTCCACTTGTCCATTAGATTGCGGGTGAGCCAGAGAAGCAAATTGGTTGGCTATCCCAAGCTCCAAGTAGAAACTCTGAAATTTTTCATTATCGAATTACTTTTCGTTGTCGCTGACAATTCCATTAGGGATACCAAATCTGCATATGAGGTTCCTCCAAACGAAATCAGTGGTTTTTCTCTCAGTAATACTTGTCAACGGCTCCGCTTCTACCCATTTTGTAAAATAGTCAACGGCTACAATTGCATATTTAGCTTGCCCCCTCCCAGTTGGCAATGGGCCAATGAGATTTATTCCCCAAACAGCGAATGGCCACGGAGAAGACATGACAGTTAACTTTTCTGGAGGAAGGTGGGGTACCTTGGCAAATCTCTGGCACTTGTCACAACTCTTGACCATGTTTTTAACATCCTTCTATATCGTAGGCCAATAAAATCCTTGACGAAGGGCCTTTTGTGCCAATAATTGTGCTCCATAGTGGTTACCGCAAATTCCTTCGTGTATCTCTCTCATGACATATTTGGCTTGTTCATCTCCCAAGCACTTTAAGTAAGGGAGGGTAAACCCTCTTCTGTATAGGGTATCCTTGATGAGAGAATATCCTGCAGCTTTATACTTTAGCCTCCTTACTTCACCCTTGTCCGAAGGCAGATCCCCATTCCTGAGATATTTTATGATTGGTTGCATTTAGGGTTCCCCAACAGTTATCGACCTTACTTCATTTGGCTCAGGTAGGTTCAAACTTGGTGTAGGTATAAACTCAGCGTTAGTTGGACCAAGCGACTGAGATGCGCCGAAGGAAGCCATTTTGGTGAGATTGTCAGCTTTACCATTTTCTGACCGTGGAACTCTTTCCACCTTAACCTCAGCAAATTAGGACATTAATTCTCTAGTCCTCCCGAGGTACCCCTTCATATTTTCTTCCTTAGCCTGATACTCTGAGTTGATCTGGCCGACCACCAATTGGGAGTCACTCTTGATGTGGACCCTTTTTGCACCCAAAGCTTTTGACATCCTGAGCCCCGCAATCATAGCTTCGTACTCGGCCTCGTTGTTTGAGGCTTTGAACCCGAATTGCAAGGTATAATACAGCTTCACCTTATCCGGATAGATTATTATTACTCATGCACCGCTTCCGTGCGAGTTGGAGGAATCATCTACATAAATTTCCCAAACATGTTATTCTTCAACAGCTAATGTAGTTTCGCCTGGGTACCGCCTGGGTACCTCGGGGTCTCCTCACCCCCAGAGTCATTGGTGAATTCTGCAATGAAATTAGCAATGGCTTGGGCTTTGATAGCTGAGCGTAGCTTGAAGATAACATCAAACTCACTCAATTCAAGAGACCAGCGAAGAAGTCTTCCAGACATGTCCAACTTCTGGAGGATTTGTCGAAAAGGAAGGTTTGTTGCAACGGCAATGGTGTGGGCCTGAAAATACTGCCGGAGCTTCCTTACAAAGATAACTAAAGCCAAAACCAGCTTTTCTGCGGCGAGGTACCTCTTTTCCGCATCCACCATTACCTTGCTGGTGTAATATATAGGCCGTTGTACCCCCTCCTCGTCCTCTCTAAGTAAAACAGAGCTAGTGGCATGCTCGGAAACGGCGAGGTACAACAAAAGCATTTCTCCGAGTTTAGGTTTGGCGAGCAATGGTGAATTAACGAGATACTCTTTTAGCTTTTGGAAAGCCTCTTCGCACTCGGTGGTCCATTGAAGCTTCTTCCCTGCTTTCAAAGCTTTGAAAAATGGCTTACACCAATTGATGGCCTTGGAGATAAAATGACTCAAGGCGGCTATTCGACCGGCTAAGCTCTGAATTTCTTTGATAGTACTTGGTGACTTCATCCCAAGAACCGCACGGATTTTGTCGGGGTTAGCCTCAATTCCCCGTTGTTGCACCGTAAATCCAAGGAATTTACCCAAAGTTACCCCAAATACACATTTCTCAAGATTCAGGCGCATCTGATGTTCTCTCAAAACATTGAAGGTGTCTCTGAGGTGCCTCGTGTGATGACTGGCGTACACCAACTTTGTTATCATATCATCGATGTACACCTCCATGGTGCGACCGATTTGCTGTTTGAAGACCTTGTTCACCAAACGCTGATAGATGGCGCCCGCATTCTTCAAACCAAAAGGCATAACCTTGTAGCAGTACAACCCACGGTTGGTGATGAATGCCGTTTTATCTTGATCAAGCTTGTGCATTGGGATTTGGTTGTACCCGGAGAAAGCATCCGTGAAACTAAACATCTCATGTCCCACTGTAGCATCGACCAGCTGGTCTATCCGGGGAAGCGGGAAGCTATCCTTAGGGCAGGACTTGTTTAAATCCGTGAAGTCTACACACATGCGCCATTCCAGTTGGACTTTTTAACCAATACAACATTTGACACCCAATCGGGGTACACCGCCTCCCTAATAAACCCCGCCGCTAGCAATCGGTCCACTTCTTATTCAATGGCATCATAACGTTCCTAGTTGAAAGTTCGACGTTTTTGCTTGACAGGCCTATGATGTGGATCGACATTGAGCTTGTGACAGGTGATAGAAGGCGGGATACCTGGCATGTCCACGTGAGACCAAGCGAACACATCAATATTGTCCTTCAAGAACTCAATAAGCTACTCCCGGTGTTGGTCAGGGAGGTTGGAGCTAACCTTAACCGTCTTGCTTGAGTAGTTGTTGCATATCGAAATGGAGACAAGATCCTCAACTGGTTCTCCTCGCTTTTCATCTTTTGACATTCGGGGATCTAGGGGTACCTCGACCTCACCCATTGATGTTGAACTATGACTTTGGGGTACCTGAGGTGCCCTAGGAGCTACTGTATCTACTTTCATTGGTCCATCTTTATATGGTGCTTAGGGTAGCTGGGGGTTCATGGACCGTTGAGCTTTCTTACGTGCTACTCTCCGGCGTCTGGCCAATACACGCTTGGACAGGCTGAGAGGTGGCCTGATCCTGACGGGGTACCCCTTCAGTGGCAAGTTGGTGGCAATTTGATAACTCATTCTCGAGGCAACGGAGTAACATCCTCGAGCCGACTGCTGATCCCCTTTGATGTTGATAATTTCCCCGGCTATTGGAATCTTCATGGTGAGATAATGTATGGAGATGGCCGCTTTGGTTGTGGCTAAAAATGGTCTTCCCAAGATAATATTATATGCGCCGGAGTGATCAACAATAAGAAAGTTGATCATGTGAATGACCCGGTGGGGTACCTTGCCAATCGTAACAGGCAAGGTGATGATACCCTTAAGAATAATCATGTCTCTTGCAAAACCGATGAGTGGTGTGTCACATGGAGTAATCCTTGGCGATTCAATCAACAACTGATCTAAGGCGCTTTTAAAGATAATATCCACGGAATTACCGGTGTCCACCAGAGTCCGTGCGACTTTACCAGCGACGACTTTTAGTGTTATAACCAGAGCATCGTCATGGGGGTATAAGACACCTTCCGTATCTTTCTCTGCAAACAGAATAGGGACCGAATGGTCGGGTACCTGGGGTACCCCTAAGTGATTTCGACAAGCGAAATTCACTTCTTTTCCAGGACGATCAAAAATTGGTGACTTGCTGTAATGTTTGATGGCCCGTCTGGATTCCCCCGCGAGGGAAGGACCTCCTGCTATCATTCAAACATAAACACCTTTCTTAGACCCTTGGGGTACCTCGACCTCAGGACTAGGATTAGCCACCTATTTACCCTTATCTTGCTCGGAGAATTTCCTAGCCTCCCGCATACCAGCTACAAACTCCTTAAGGTACCCACTCAGGATCAATGACTCAATTTCTTCCCTCAAATGAAAGCATTCAGCGGTGCTATGACCGAAATCTTCATGAAACTCACAATACTTCAAGCTTCGCTTCATATTGGGGTATTTCCGAATTGGCTTAGGTGGACGAAGCATTCCCGTATCCCTAATATGGTAAAAAAATCTGCTCTGGAGATTGATTCAAAGGATGAAAAGAATCATATCGGGATTTTTATGGCCCTTCCCATTGTTCTGGTAGTAGCGGCTTAACATGTTGGGGTACTCGGGGTACACCAGGAATATTCAACCTTCTTCCCCGTGGGATTGGACGAGGTGGGCTGTGTACCCGAGGTGCTCGAGAGGGTATTTGGGGTACCTCGGCTCTCTTGGGCTTCTCTTTGTTTCTAACGACTTCGATTCTTTCTTCCTCCCGCTTTAAGTTGCACTTCTCATCCATTTCTATTTGTTGCAGAGCTCGAGAACGAGCTTCCCCATATGAAAGAGGGTGGTGCTTCTAAAATGACCGCCATAACTTCCCCAAACGCAAATTCTTTTCAAAATGAGTGAGAGTATGTTGGTGACCAAATGTACCGGTACGCAACAACTTTTGGTGGAAGTGGGTTACGTACTCAGCTAAAGACTCCGAATCCCCTTGCTTGATGAAAGCAAGCTTAGAAGACGTTATATCTTAGGCGGATGCATAACCAAACTCATGAACAAAATCTTTTAGGAGCTGGTCTAAGGAGGATACACTACCTGCCTTTAACGATCGAAACCATGATTTGGCTGGTCCAGTCGGGGTATGCGGGAACATCCGGCACATAGTATTGTCACCCACTCCTTTAATCATCATCTGGTCATGATACAACTCAGCATGTTCCACGGGATCCGAGGTACCCGAGTATTGTTGTATTTGAGGCATGGTGAACGCTTCTGGGAGAATCGCTGTCCGAATCTTCATTGTGAATGGCGAGTTATACGCTGCTGGCGGTAGAGCATTGGCGAGGTTTTATTTTTCAGAAAGGAGTTTCACTTGAGTTTCAATGTACTCCATTTTTTCCAGGAACTCGCGAGATACCCCCAAGTGCATCTGAGGATGCCGCAGTTGTTTGGGAAGCTCTTTTGGTGTTCAACTTGTATCGAAGGTCTTCTTGAGCCTTTTGTTTTCGTTTGGTACCCTGACTACTACGAGAATAGCAAGAGGCAGTGGAGCGTTCCTCTCGAGAGCCACCGGTTTGAAACTTTGAACGGGTGTCCGAAGGTCGGTGCTTTGGTCTACTTTCCTCTGGTATTTTAGATCTTGGAATGATCTGTCTCTCACCTCGTGGAGGTGAGACATCTTGAGTTACCGGGGAAGTGGCTACCTCGGGTACCCAAGATCTGACCGCTCTGAGAATCGCATGAGCTAAATCCTCAAAGTGTTTATGAGTAACGGGCTCTTCATCCGAGCGGATACCCCTAGATTGCTTAACAAATTTGCCTTTATCTAGGCGAGATGCCCTCCTTATCGAGTCGCCCCTCTCATCACTGCCGTGGTCCTCCATTCCATCATGACCTAACACTAGGTTATCGGCGGGTACATCGGCTGCCATGGTTGCACAAGCACACGTACTGACAAGCTTAACACCGCGGGATGGCTTTTTGTCCGGTCCCCACAGACGGCGCCAATTGTTTGCGGTTGATTTTGGGTCAAGAAATAACAAACCACAAAACCAAACCTAAGGACAATAAATTTATATTTTGTTAGGGAGTGGGGTGTCTCGCTTGTTCAGCACATGCGGACTGTTTAGGCTTTTTGTGGAGTGAAGGAGGATTGAGGTGGCGATGGATATGGAGGGGGTCTGACTTTAGGTGCGGAAGGCTGGGGAAACTCGCCTTAAACCTACGAAACAACCGAAAAGAGGTCAGAAGTGGAGCCGGGGGTGGCCGGCGACCACACTCCGATGCTCAAGTCAGAGTTGGGTTATCTCAGGTTAGAGAACTAGTAAGCTCTCAGTAATGGAGGTTTTTAGGTTGAAGAAACCCTAGTTTTTTAGTGGTGAGTGTGTTCACTTGATAAAAATCAAACCTGAGTATTTATATGGTGTACCCCGGTCGCCGGGCCACCTGGAGCTATTTTAATGGCGTTCCCAGCTGTCATGTCAGTAATATTCTTATTTTCATATATGTGGCGGCTTAGGCGTTTCAAAAATATGCGTGGAGAGCAAGTGTGTGGCGTATTCACGTGCTGGGCGTAGTGGAGTGGTCCCGCGTACCTCTGCAATTTCGTTGTAATTTTGCAAGCACAGCAGGAAAAGCTGGTGGTCCCAACTGTCATAATATCAACTTTTGACAGATTCACTGGCGTGACAGGCGGCTGTCTCTTCTTTGGCAGCAAGAGATTTTCCAGTCGATTTCTTATTTTTTGACACATATTAAGCCGATTTTTTTGAGATTCGGGGCCCACATATCCCTTCACCTATTTATGAAGACTTTTTGTATCCTTACATGGTGTACCCGAGGTACCCGAAATAAATTAATCTCTTAAATATCGACACGTGGCGCTTCATCATTGACCT
Organism: Atalantia buxifolia; assembly: GCA_030444775.1. Lineage (NCBI taxonomy): Eukaryota > Viridiplantae > Streptophyta > Magnoliopsida > Sapindales > Rutaceae > Atalantia > Atalantia buxifolia. The sequence continues at coordinate 1,547,552 of CM059838.1, read as the reverse complement.
CATATTTTCTTCCCAAACAGTTAGCATTTTTGATAATGATTTCTGTAACAAGGTTATGGTTACGATATTTTGGGGCTTGTTGTTGTTGTCATTGTTGTCATTTGCTGGATAGTAAAAAATGAAAGACATGTATACTGGGGGAGCATGCTGATCAATGAATGATGCTCTCATGTGTTTCAGATGATTTGGAATTGAAATACTTGAGGGTTTGATCAATTTCTTGGAAAGAATTTGAACCTCCTTAAAGAAATCAATAGATGTATGGCAAAAGGGCTTCAAGTATTATACATGAATGACTTAAAAAAAAAAGTATTATGCATGAAAGGTGGGCACCCGCTTGGTTCTTAGCTAGTCTAATTCCTATATATACTTATATTGTATTTACGAATTTAGGATAATTTAATTAGGTTGGACTATTTTGACTTAAAATTTTAATAGTTCTTTACTGTTCAGTGTATTAAATTCAATGTTAAAGCGATCCTCTTTCTCCGTGGTTAGGAGGGGAGTCTTTGGCGATGCTAATTACATAACCATGTAGCACTCTATCCTCCAATTGGTTGCTACCAAATATACATTTATCATTAAATTTAAAATTATCATAAATGTACTATAGCTGAATTATGTATATTTGATATATAACATCCAATTGAATGGAGGTAGGGTTTTGACGTGGTGGTATATACCAAAAAATTTTATTAGGTAGAACTATTTTGACTTAAAATTTCAATACTTCTTAGTTATAGATTATATTAAATTCAATAATGCTAAGTGCATTCTTTTGGTTCTTAGCTGAGTCATTACTTCTCTATATATAAAAAAAGAAGTATATTATATTTACAAATTTAGGATAATTTAATTAGTTGAGCTTATTGTGACTTAGGAGTGTTTGTTTTTTAGTCTAAAATATAAATGTGTTTGAATTTGGTTAAAGTCTGAATAGGTTTGAATGTATACATCTAAATGACATATTTTTTTTCTTTTTTCAATATTTGAATATAATTCTTAGTTGTTTTTTTCTTTTTTTTTAATACAATTATGATATTTTGACATATATAACTTCGTAAATGTTAACAATGTGTACCTTATTATTTGATTAATAAAAAATTGATAATGTGTACCTTATTAAGGCATGAAAAATAAAAAATATATCTAACACATGTATTTTTTACATTAATACATGATGCTTATAATGTTATTTTTAATATATTATATGAAATTTTTTCTTGCTAATTATGTAAGCCAACCAAGAATTGTTTCAACATTTGAACTAAAATTAATGTATTAAATAATATTCAAAACCTATTAGAGAAATAATAATTATAAATATAAGGAGAGATGGGCCTCTTATAAGACAGCCGCCTAAAATTCTATTATATTTCAAATTCTCATTCATAACAAATAAACTGACAATTAAATATGTAAAGAACAAAGAAAATGGATTAAAAATAACAAAAAAATAATTTATATAGTAGAAAATAATTGTATTTAATAGGGGCATTAATAAGAGAGAATATTAAAGTTCTATTGAGATATTTTGTCATTTATATAAGAGTCAAAATATTTAATCCTTTTTATTCAGCCCTAAACATCTTATAACCAAACGTAAGTCATAGAATACAAACAAACTAAAAATTTTAAATGTCTAAAAATAATTAAAATTCAGACTTCAGTTAAAAATGCAATCAACCCTTGACTTCAAAACTTCTTAGCTATTTATCATTATATTAAATCCAATATTAATTCAGAGTACTCTTCGTTCTTACCTGGAGTGTCAGCTTCTAAATCTTAATAAGAACAATTTCATCTTACTTTTTGCAAACGATATAAATTATTATTTTCAAATTAATTTAAGGTAATTTTATTAGTTGCTACTATGTTGACTGAAAAATTTACTACTTTTTATTGTATTGAATATTATTATCTAATACTAAAGCGATAAGTACATTAAATGCTACTGCTTTATCATAAGCCAATCAATATTTATGGTAATAATGTTTTTATCATATGCCAATCAATATTTATGGTAAAACAGTAGGGATGACAAAAATCCTAACGGGGACGGGCACTCTTGGGGATTTTCCCTATTTGGAGAGGGTATGGAGATGATTTTATACTCAATTTTTTATTCGGGGAAAGGACGGGAACAATTTTTTTCCCAATTTATTATTCGGGGAAAAGATGGGGATGAGGTGGAATCCCCATCCCCTACCCATTTCCCCATTTCCTTGTATTAATTTTAAAATTTGATTTTATTTTTTAGAATTATTAATAAATGAATAATGAAATTTAAATTATAAAATATTAAATATTAGTATAAATAATAAATATCAAAATATTTATACAAATCTGTTATAAAAATTTCGAGCCTACTTAACTAGTTGTAGTCTTGAATTACTATTTAACCATACCTTATTATAAAGGTCTTGACCCAAAACTATTTTAGATGATGAGTCATGTTGTTTATATTAATTTATTGTTTCAGATTTGAAACTTGATACTATCTTTCAATTTGTTACATTCTTTGAGGAAGAATAGGAGGAGCATGAGGTGTAAGAGTAAATGCTTTTATTACAAAAATTAATTTTAGTATTAATACCCATTTCATTTATTTCATTATTGATATAAAAATGATTTTTTTATTATAGGATTATAAAGATTGATGAAGATAATTATTCTGATTATTTGTATTTTGCAGTGTGATTTTATAATGGATTAATGTTAGTATAAAATATATTGTCAAACCTTACTTTTGTTTAAAATTTTATTTTAATATGATTAAATCAAGTTCAGAAATTAAAAATATAACCGTTATTTGGGGATCGGGGATCCCCTCAAGCAATTCTGATGGGACGGGGAGGGGATGGGGGTATGTGGAAAATATCGGGGATGGGTATGGGGATGTCAGTCCCCTCCCCTCCCCTTCCCATTGCCATCCCTATAAAACAGTGTGGCATTATTGTCCTCTTTATTACAATTTTTATTTTTATTTTTTTTAAAAAAAGGGACTTTTACATATATATTTCAAGTATTTTTCTAATTGATCATTATTGGGATTATATGCTCCTTAAAATATATTGTTTATTTATTTATACCAAATACATTTTCTAATTAATAAAATAGTTGAGATATTTTTTAGACATCTTAATACATAAATATTTTGAATAAATTTCATTTAATCATATTATATGTATTTATGTGATCACCATACAGGTTTACAGAAGACATAAATATAAGTTATTATATGATTAATTAAATTGAGTTTGCAGTTAATAAATAAAGTTAAGTGCTCTATGTACATTTAAGCTGTAGTAAATTCATTGAATGATATGTCTTAATCATGTATGAATTCATTGATCAATTTTATTGATATAGTTTGACTCCATTAAATTGAATCCCATATGAGATCTAGTTAACCTTCAAATAACTGTCAAACTTAATTTCATAGGCATTTATTTTATTGCAATCTCAATCTTGAGTTAATTCTAGTTTCATGATTACAATTATTATTTCATCTGAATTATCAATAAGCACAACATACATTTGCACTCAAGATTACACAATGTGGTACAAAGGATTGTTTAGTAAAAAAATCAATAGGGTATGGGTCGAATTATTATTTGAGAACGTTATCCTATACAACATATAATTATAGAAGTTAGTTCCAATCTTTTAGTCAAGTAAATTTAAAATTAAATATTTGGCTTAGTATAATTACAGACCTAATTATTGTAACCACTATTGTATATACCAAAATAATCCTTGAGTTAGCTCACTTAATTGACTGCACTACTACTAGACTGATAAGCAATAAAACTACATATTTAGGTCAAAAGCTTACAGGCCAGTTTGGGAATGTTGTAACTTCTAAAATAATTATTGTTAGTTGTGCTGTAAAAATAATCAATTATGAAGAGAGTCAGTTAAATGTTTGGCAAATTTTATGTTCAGAAATACTGTGAGTTTTGAAAACAATTATGGACGTTTGGTAAATTTTACTGTTAAACTACTGAGAGAAAACAAATGACCAAAATATACAAAATGTAGGATAAAATTTACTTTTACATATAAAAGCATGCACATATAATATTTTTAATTGTTTATTATAGTATTTTATACTAAAAATAAAATTTATAATATACAAATTTTTTATTTTTATCTCAAAACAATTGATAATTAAATTTATAATATAGTGAAACAAATTTAATAATCATTCGACCAACAAATTGATATTAATAAATTTATATTGATAAATTATAATAAAAATCTGTTAAAATATTAATTTTGTTTCCAATTTAAATAAAGATAATTTTGGGTTTAGGTAATAATTTTAAGGATGTTTATGGAATTATATTAAAGGATAAAATTGATTCTCAAAATCAGAATATAAAAGTTACTCCTTCCCTACTTTTCAAAATCAGCTATAGAAGGGACTAATTTTGACAAAAGTAATTTTGATTATTTTTTTTTACCAAACACTAAAATTAGCTTTTAGATTTTTAAAATTACTTTTAAACCTTCCAAAAACAATCCCAAACGAGTCCTACATATATATTTGATGGGATGCTCTATTCAATATGCTCGAGTATACGGGGGTTGTGTTATTTTATAAAGCAAACCCCTATAACAAGCATACGTAATAAACCACTTTTGACTTTATCTTATCTTTCAATTTGAATCACATATTTTTTTATTTAATAGAATTAAAAAGGAGATAAAATAAGGAGCCTAGTGTTTCCACTAAAAGATTAAAAAAAAGGCTTACTTTTTCATAAAAAGGGGAGGGAGCCACAATATACAAAAGAGCAAAAAAAAGAAGCAATTTTTTCTCTCTAAATTTAAGAAAAAAAAAATCTATTGGTAGTTCCAAGTACAAATCAAAAGTTGAGTCATAATTTGAAGGATTATTGACGACGAATTGTGATCTAACGAGATTAGTGGTGATAGATTGTGTCTTGAGAGACTAGATTACTACAACAAAAAAGCAAAGGTATAATTTCTAGATTATGGTATTTCTATATCTTATATGAAAATTGCAATTCAAATATCTTTGCTGCAAAATGATTTTTAGCCAACAATTATTAAATGTAATGACATAATTTTTTTTTCTCTTGTAGTCTTTTTCACGCTTGTGGCTTTCAAAACCTAATGAGCGTCGTAACACTATAATGTTGTGCTTACTTGTTGAAGTGGAAGTGGGGAGTATGGATTCCTCTCACTCTGGCATTTACTTACTCATTTAAAAAGATGAGTAAGAGTTCTACTTTGTGGGTCCCACTCATTTTTAAAGCGACGGATGGTGTACCCACTCCCAAGTCCCACCTCTTCTTTTTTTACCTTTCCCTTATCAAATATAATATAATTATATTTATTAAAATAAAATAATGTCACAATTATTTAAAGATAATAATGTCATATCATATTATATTTAATAATATTACATGTATTAAAAATAGTAATATTAAACTTATTTAAATATACTATTATTATATTCGTTTAATCTTAATAGTATTATTTTTAAGGGAAATTATCTACCGTCCACCCGTTTTTTCTAACTTTTTCAAAAATACACAATTCTTTTTTTTTTAGCTGGAATCCACCTGAAGTTACATTTCTTTTCACTTTTCCACTTCCGTTTAGATACCATTAAGAAAACTAACGAAATATTGTTTAAATGACTTTTTTACTCTCAAATGTAAAAGATAATTTATTCAGGGACCACCTTTTTTTCCGTATTTTTTCAGAAATACACAATTTTTAATTTTTTTTTTTACTGAACTTCACTTGAAGTTATATTGTTTTGCACCTATCCACCACTGTGTCGTTGTGAAATGATGATTTTACCATTATGATGTTAGCAAAGTTATAACAGTCTCCAAACGGAAGTGGAAAAGTGAAAAGAAATGTAACTTAAGGTGGATTCCAGCAAAAATAAAAAAAAAGTATTGTGTATTTTTGAAAAACGGTGAAAAAACGGGTGGACGGTGGATAATTTCCCTATATTTAATTAGTAGTAGTAACAACAACAACAACAACAACAATAATAAGTAGTTTATTCTAAAAAAAAATTAATTTGGTACTATAGTATTAATAATAATGTTTCATTTGTGTTGTTCTTATTAATAATTTTTAATTTATGTAATTAAAATTAAAATTAATAAAGAAATTTTGACATAATTAAGAATATTAATAATTATCATTAATTTATATGATTAAAATTAATAATAAAATAAATAGTTTATTTTACAAATATATTTTGTTATCCACTTTGTATTTAAAAATTACAGTTTTTTAAATAAGGGTAAAATTATAATTTAAAATAATTTACTCTTAATCCAAGACAAAGTAAACACATAAATGAGATTTTAATTTTTACTTCATATTCTCATTCTAATATAAATAAACAACTTATTTCTACTCGCACTCTGCACTTCCAATCCAAGGCTTCCTATTCCTTGTGATTCTCATTCCAATTGAGAATTAAATGCTACCTAAATGTTTAGGGAAAAGTTTGGTTGATGAAAATTTAAGCCCATGTTTGGTTAGAATGAATGAGAGGAAATGAGAGGATTGAAAAGGAGACACAGAGAGAGAAAATAAGGAATCCTTAAATTCCTTCAAACCAAACGTGCCATTAAGTTTGACCTTATTGGAAAGCATTTGTCTCCAATATAGTATTTGGGAAAAAATTAGGTTTTGATCTAGGTAATGCCACTCCAATATTAATCCATGTTCTTGTTTTTTTCCTTTTTTGCTAATTGTTTGTGTTTGTCTGGCATTTCTGTTTTGTATGGCTATAAAGTTAAAGAGTATTGTTAGACAATCTAAGTTTTATCTTAAAATTTCACTCTCAAGAAAGCCAATGCACTCAAAATGCATGGGTTTGAATCTCAACTATTCCCATCCCAGCCTCCCAATTAAAATGGGTAGGGGTAAAAAAGTTTCTCCATTAATAGAGATGGAATAAATATCCATTTAGTAAGATGTAAGGGTACCTCCCAATTACATTAGGTATAAGAATACCTCCTCATTAATAGGGATGAAATGGATTTTTTTTTTTGTATTATTTGAGGGTAAAAATTGAAGCAATGTCATGTTAAAATTATTAAAAATAGTCCTGATAAATTTTTTGATTGTAAATATCAATGTATAAAAAAAAATAGTATGTTAAGTTACAAATTAGGAATAATACATTGACACTCAAATTAGTGCAAATATGAGGATTTCTAACATTATTTTATTGATTTCTAGCATTATTTTATTAATAAAAATACCTAACAGCTGGTCTATTAGAAAAAGCCCAACTATACACTTGGGCTAGCAGGCTGGCACAGTGCCGCCTTGAATAATGCAGCTGCAGGCCATGCTTTTGGCAGAAGCCCAATTACGGTTTCAGTCTTTTTGAAAAAAAAATTAAGACTTTCATAAGAACCTTGCCCTCATACTTGGCCTAATGTCACAAAGACACAAACACCATTAGTCCTATGATTTTTTAAAAAAATTATATTATACATGAACATAGATTATTTAAATAGGCTTATTTCAACTTGCAAATATAATTATACATTATTTTTAAAATATAAATTACAAGGTAATTCAAATCAAACATTTAGCAAGAACATGTTGTAACTCGCAACAAAAAATCTAGTTCAAATTTAATAATATATTTTATATTTGTAAACCACATCATCTTATTTTTTACTTCTTTTTTCTTAAAGGCTACGAAGATGGGGAAAGCACAAAATAAGTTTTAAGCCTTCTATCTCCTTTGAAAATCAAATGACCGAATGACTAGCTAAATAAAACTACCACTCAATCAAATCCCTAGAGAATATAACATAATATTATTTGATAATATAAATTCAATTTAAGTTAATGTGGTTCAAAGTATAACAACTAAACTTCATATGCACGCAAACATATCGAATCGAGCCTAGTTTAGAGGTTTGATTTCCACTATCTCATAAGGTATTGAATTTAAGTCTCCACCCGCAGGCTTTGAAATTTGTCATAAATAACTGTAACAAATAAAAGAACAATAGTACAAAAATTATAGACTATAACAATTGCAGTCTTAAACTTACTCACTCATGTTCTGTGCTTTGATCCTTCTTTAATTATTTAATTGCTTTGATCCTTCTTTTTATTATTATTATTTTTTATTTCATGAGGCTATTGTTCAAGAATATAACTCATATTACATAAGATTACAACTGATATTTACAAATTAGACTATTACTAGAATTAATTTACATCAATCTTATGAAACACCGTCCAAATTTTTATCATTTCTAATGTTCAAAAGACGTTCACTCTACTCACATTTCGTAAGGGAAAAGATTATTTTCACTAAAACTGAGGAAGTTGTGGAGGCTTGAATCCTTGATCTCACAATTGTGAGATTTAGATTTTAACAACTAGACTAAAGCCAAGCCTAGTGGCTTTGGTTTGATCTTCTTTAATTGTTCATCATTGCATTTATGGGCAGCATACTTAAAATTCTAGGCAGCTTACAGGTTATACTGTGTCGTATCATATACAATATAGACACTGCCATACTCAAGTAGCTCGACCTACCAGGCAATTAAGTTATTCATCAATTGTAATAATTTATTTATAAATATTTATCAAACACAATGAACGTTGATACATTACATAACCTCAAGAAATTTTGAGATAAAAGAGATAAAATTTCAATGTCTATTTTTATAAAAGAGAAAGTGATTCTACTTTCATTTGTTTATTTGTGATGCACTCAATTTGGCAAATCTGAACAAGGCCATATCTATCTATAATCATAAATAAAAGTCTCCAATACTAAATATAAATAATAGGACAGTGATTATGGTGAAGTTGTTCCATCATAAAATATTATTTAATAATCACACGATAAAAGAGATAAATAAAAAAAAAATTATTTTTACGATCATGTGATTATTAACGGTGCTCTACGATAAAACAACTCCACTGTATCCAAACCGTAAATAATATTATTAAAAGTGTACACTCCATTAATACAAACTGATGTAGCAATATTATATCGTTGTGTCATCTCACATTTTTTAGGAGAAAAAAGGTCAATAATACCGTAAAAATTATACAATACATCACATTATTTTATACAAGAATTTGTAACATTGATATTATTAAAATCAAAATAGTGACAACAGTTATACACTCTTATCACGCATACCAACCTTAAGTTATGTCTAGAGGTGGACAAAAATACCTCTGCCCTCCCCAAAAAAGAAAAAAGAAAAGAATCAACCCTCAGCTCATTTCGGTTTCAAAAATTAATAAAACTAATCGGTTCTTTTGACAAAAACCGAAAACTGAAAAAAAAAAAATGTACAAAGGAATTAACGCGAAAAAAATAAAAAGAGAACGTAACCAATTCGACTCAGATTCTATAGACAGCAAAAACTGATTGGTTCAATTTGATTCAGAATAGAACCAATCAATGCCCACCCCTTGTTCTGCGCGCCATTAAAAACCTCCGCCATAAGTTAAAATATCAGGGGCTTCAACATACCGGGGAAAATGAATTTTACCACATTCTTTATCTCTTAAACCCAATAATTCCTTTTTCCACCCCATCAATATACAGAGAACTAGGCACCCATTTCGGCAAGGCTAATGCAAAGTTCCACAAACTCTTCAACGGTACCATATCATGTCTTTTGAACAAATTAAGATGCATGCATAAATACACAAGCAAAGTAGAATTCTAAAAAAATAGTTAGTCATATTGAGCTAACCCAGTGAGGAAGCACAAGCATACCTCCATATGTTTAAACCCTCATCAAGCACAATTTCATAAGCGTAAAAAAGGCAGAGTTAACCCATTAAGGTTTACAATCCTAAAATTACAAGAATGACAGAAGTGAAGTGATCAATTCCAGAAAAAGCCATTTACAGATAACAAAAACAGAACAGACTTTTTATACACACACATGGATAAAGAAGCATACACATGGCAGTTAGAAGTAATTGAAACGTATCAAGCAGTACAAGATAATAATAAAGAAACTCCTCTAAAAAGTTTTCCTCTCAATATACATGCGTATATACAACCGGTATGGTTAGCAACTGAAATCCCAATTGCTGTCATCTTTTAGCGAAATGAACACATCTTAACTAAAAAACCATGTTATACATTCTAAGATTCTACTGGAAATAGAGAAGTGACTATGCAATCAACAATCAAAAAAGGTAGCTACCGACCATAAACGACGCTTCATCAGAGCAAATCTGTGAGACAACCAAGTGCAAGTGCAAGAAGTTTCCATATCTTTATAGTTAAAAGAACAATTGCACTATAGTAAATACATACACGTAGATCTATAAAGAAACCTAAACAGATGAACCAAAATATCTGAATGCTCCATGTGCCAATTTCCTACCCATTGAGACAGTTGCTTGTACGGCATCGCCTTGACCTCCTACTGACAACTCATACAGCATTGCACTACAGTAAATATATACATGTAGAACTATATAGATACCTAAAGAGATGAACCAAAATATCATTTTCCCTTCCATTCTTTTTTTTCGAACACAAAAGTGACAAGACGTTAAAAAATAAAGAATACAATTTTCCAGGTATATAACCCACAGGATCCCAAAGGATTAGTAACCAATCAATTGCAAGATAAATCACTAAAACACAGATAAATTATAAATTTCTTTTTCCCTGAAAACACATATCCTGATGAATGCCTATTACAGGAAGAATATGATGGGGAACCCTCACAGTTCCATTTACCTATTTTATCTGTTCCATTACCTGCCCCGTATTTTATTACTCTTTGCCATGCAACAATTTCCACGACATTTGATTTTCTAAGAAATGTAGCGATCAGATACCATTAAAAAATTATATTCCCATTCAACTCTTTAACTCACAAATTTCATTGAAGATACAAAACGGTAATTTGAATCATAGCTAAAAGTCACAGATCTCATTAAAACTACAATGAACCATTCCGTACGCCAACACCAAGTACCTATGATGAACTATAAGACCATCTTGTCATCAAGGCTGCTAGTTATAAACTATGTAAAATCAGTCAAATACTTGATTAGTGTTATCCACAAGACACTTAATGATTTTGTTAATTCAATGAATCAGAGCATTACCTCTTACAGGGCCTCAAACAGAAACATGTGCTCAAAAAGTGTAGAAAAGGACCAAACATATAGCCCAACAAAACTCTAACAAGTCTAAAAACAGCAATATACAAAATGAAAGCAACTACAATTTCATAAGTTCACCTCCGGGTAAACCCACTACTCTTTGAAAACGACCTATCTCTCCGACTCTTCTCCATAATCAATGCTCGTTCCCTCTCCTTCTCCATTTTCTCCCTCTTCCACCGTTCTTCCCTTAACTCCTGCAGCGTCTTCTTCCCACCATTTTTTCCTTCCTCCCGCACTTTTGTTGACTCATCATCCTCATTACTTTCAAGATTCTCATCATGATTGCTCCGCTTTTCAAGGTACCATGGCAACTTAACTCCTTTCCCCGCAACACCATAACCCAACCTATACTTCTCATCCTCTGGCGTCACAACCTTAGCCGATGATGCTACCTCCTCTTTCCTCATCTTCTTCCTCTTAAAACCATCTTTCTCAGTACTTCTTCCTTCCTTCTCCACTAATTTGACAGGGTCAAAAATCTTAATCCCCTCAAACAGATTGATATGATTCGACTTTGATCCTGATTCAACTGCCTCTGTAACTGGCTCTTCCAAAGTCTCTTTGACAGGCTCCGGAGCTTGATTCAATGGAGCCAAGCCACGGGAAGCCCTAAGACGCTCTAAACGGAACTCAGCATCTCGTTTTCTCGCCTGTTCACGCTGGAGCTGCTCTTCTCTTGCTGCAGCTTCCTCGTCTTTTCGAACTTTTTCTCTGTTTTCGTAGTTGTACACATTCCACCGCTTTTGAGGCAGAATATTTAAGCCTCCATGCCCTCCCATACTTGCACTAACTTGGACTTAACCTGCTATTGTTATTTAGGGTTTTTAGAAATTGAAATTCCTAAAAACTGAACTAGAAATAAAATTAATTATATATGGAATTTAAAACTATTAAGAAATTCAATTACACGACTAAAGTAGGCTCGTAAAATTAGGTCCCGATACTGTCTTGTGTGTTAATTTCATTAGGGCATAAACAAGAAACCAAAATTTGAATTGAAAATTAGAAAGGAGAAAAATAGGAAGATCATAAAACAGAAAAAATTAGAAATTCGGAAACCTATAAATAATTGTGCATAAGCATATAAAATGCGGAAATTAAAATAGAGTAAAAAACTATCAATAAATTCACTTACAGGCAACGATGGGAGGAGAATACGCCGATATGGAAGCTAGAAAAGTCTTCGTCAAATTAACATAATGGGTGATATCAATGGATGTTAACTCGGATCAAGATTTACTAATGGGCCTCATGGGCTTGATTTTCATATGTTATGGGCTTGACTTTCAAATATCAACTTTATCATACTTTATTTTATACTTTAAGATGGCACCTATTCAAACGAGGGGCTTTCAAAAAAAAAAAAAAAAAAAAAAAAAAACGGGGGGTAAAAAAAAAAATTAGGTGGCACACCGCACATGTATTGCATTATTTAGTGTCAACAACTACATGCCATGCCAGTTGTATTTCAATGACTTTAGATTGTAATTTTAGTACCATTTAAATTTTAGTCATTGGATCTATCCGATGGTATTAAATATCAACAATATAGGGGCTTTTATTTATCATAGATCTTTTTTAATGTAGATTTACAGCGAATGAAAGATTTATTTCATGTGATAGTTGCATTATTTTGTAGATCCAAAGATGGTGATTCCGACGACACCAAAATTTTATTGTAAACTCATCGGAATATGGTGGCCACTGCCAGCGGCCAGCGATTGCAATTCCAGTGTGCATATAATATTTTGTAACATATTATATATTATTGTATCCATTAATTATAATGATTTGAAACAAATAAAAGATTTAAAAGAAAAAAAGATGAAGGCCCGTTAGGCAAGCCCATGGGGGGATGCGGCTTTCCCTCATGCTGCTAACCCATTGTACAACATGATGCTGCAAGCCTGCATTGACCATCGGCATTATGGTGCATTAATGTAGCCTCTTGGTGCTGCCAAAAATTAGCCATACGTTATTAGAAGGCCGGTACTCAATTATCAAATCCAATTTGATTCGGACTGAGCTCAAGCTACAGATAGCCGCCATGAAATACAAAGTCAATAACGTGCAAGAAAAACCAAAACACTTATAAAAATTAAAACACTTATCTTCTTGTTTGTTGTTTGTTGACCTACCAAATTAAACCAACTAAAATTTAACCCGTCTCCTTTTTTCTATCTCCTTCTTTCTGTTTCTTCTTTTTTTTGATGTTTTCATTTTCTTGATAACATGGAGTTGCAGTTGCAACGACATAGAAAGTTCATAAAATATTCAATCAAGGAGGCAGCAACGGCAGATATATGTCCATCATATTGTGACTTATCTGATACATCAAGCTTTTGTAGCCCACCATGTTTAACTTCTTGTCCAAGCTACTGCCACGATTTTTGGCAATCCCTAATCCCTTCTCCCAGTCCAGTGACATTCAAATATCATATTCATCACAAATCTCGCAAGTTCTTGATCATTACAGCCTCAGTTCTGGCTACAACAATTGTTGCAGTTCTATGTTATGTTGTTTTTGTTAAGTTCTATTTAAGAAGGAGATCATCATCAGAGCCGCGAATACTAAACGAAACCCGTGATGATTTTCTTGATGAAGATCATGGCCCTGTGGTTGATCACCCAATCTGGTACATCAACACCGTTGGTCTGCAGTCATCAGTCATTAGAGAGATCGCTGTTTTGAAGTATAAAAAAAGTGATGGTCTTGTTGAAGGAACAGAGTGCTCTGTTTGCTTGAGTGAGTTTCAAGAAGATGAGAGTCTAAGGCTTTTGCCAAAATGCAATCATGCTTTTCACATATCTTGTATTGACACCTGGCTTAGATCACACACCAATTGTCCATTGTGCCGTTCTCCTATTGTCAAGATCAATCATGCAGCTAGAGCACCACTATCATCATCAACATGGGAGTCGAATAATGAGAATTCAGGCACTAGAGAAAGTACACAAGTGGGTATTTTGACAGAAAATGGTGGTAGAAGTGACATGGAATCGGCAATTGGTGTTGTTGAAAGGAGGAATATTAACGAAAGAAATGATCGAGATCCTGATGATGAGATACAACCAATAAGAAGATCAGTTTCTTTGGATTCTTTATCAGCTTCTAAGATGATTCATGGTTTTGATCCTGAAGAAACTACAAGAAATTCAGATACCCAGTTGGCTAAAGAGAGATATTTGAGTATGAAAACTGTTTCAAAGAAAGTTGGAAGAAGTGAAAGCTTGATGAGACCTTTGGAAAATGCGCCAGTGTCATTGAAGAGGTCGTTGTCCTGCAGTGGCAAATTCTTGTTATAAAGATCAGGCTGAATCAGCATTCAAATTTTCATTCTCAAGTTGCAAAATATGTGCAAGTCTACAGTTTCAGGTAAGTTATCTATATGTTTCAGACTTTGGAACTCTCAACAAGGTGAGAGTCCCATAATAAATTGTTTATGTTGGATAAATAGCATAGTGATTCTTATTTTAAAGCAGAATTTTGTGACCTATTGTGTGTAAGACAAAGGTCATGAATAATTGAGCTACTCCTCCGTGAATATGTCAAAATAATGTATTTGTATGCTCAAAATAATGATGGAATGAATAAGAGTAAGAGTTACCAAGATTGTAATGTCTAGTTAAATTTGGAATTAGTTATGCAACAATTTCATAATTTATTATTTGTAAATATTTAATATGTGATTAATGGGGCTGCGGTTATACTTTTAATTTAACTAAAGAATTGGTTTAAAGGTTTAACAGGCAGCGGTTACGCTTTTAGTTAGATATTAAAAGTAGCGAACATAAGTGCGTTTTATAAGAAATTAAATGCATTGATCACACAATTCTATAAATTGGCATATCCCTCTTTCTTTAAAGAGATGCAAGATACATAGAATGTTCAAAATGAAGTAATATAGATGAAAGAATAGGATTAGATCATCTTTAATTTCTCCTTTGTTGTATATCCATTTTGATAGAGTTCAACACAATGAAAGTTCGCTATGAATGACCTAATGGTGTGCCAAGTTATTCAATACTATTATATCCTTAAAAACAGACATCATTCAAATCTTAAAGCACCTAAGAGTAAGAGCGAATTTGTGTTCTGTTTTTTAAGAAAACTGTATGATCACAAGGGCCTCAATTTGTGTTCTCTTTTTTTATCTTATTTTTTAATTGTTATCTCATTGCTGTGAATATTATTACAACTATGATGTTTGCTATTTTTCAAAGCCCAATTTGTGATATGTGATTTCAAATATGTTTTTCATATATTGCGTTTGTCATATAGGGAATTTAATTATTAACTTGTCTTAAATAATGATGTTAAACTCTTTCTTTTTTTTTTGGGTTTTTTTTTAACATTGTATCAGAACTAAGGCCTTAACTTCGAATCCCCTGCTTATAAATTTTTTCAATAGTTTTTATAATTTCTTAATTCACTTCTAGGCTCTCCCATAGTACATATTTCACATGAAATTAAGGGAATGTTGAGACTTGTCACTCAAGTAGCTTTTAATTTGCAGTTTCCTTCCAAGAATATTATACTAAAATGTAATAAACTAAATTGATGCCGATGCTTGTAGATCATTAAAAGAATAGATTTTCTATATAAAAACCAATCAATTATAAGTAAAACTTTAATCCGTGTATTAATAATTGAAACCGTTTTAGTTAGTGCTCTTATTTCATACTCTCAAACGATATGGAATTACTCTTTATTTCTTCTATAAGTTTTATTTATGTTACTTTTGCCTTATGAATTTCCTTCTGTATATTGAACTTTTGTGTAGTTGGTTGCTGTTCGATGAGTCATTTATTGTCTGCTTGTTTAACTATTTCACATTTATTAAAGAATATGAATTAAAAAGATTTATAAACAGGTGGACTTATTCACACTCTAAAATTTACTGTAAACACTTTTATTCTACACACTAATTCAATAAATTTCAAAAAAAAAATTTTACTCTGCTAACTGTTTCAAATGTCAAAACCGTTGTTTCTTAAAATCATTTTATTACATTCATAAAATATTCAGAATTCTCAAGTCATATTGTGTTAACTAATGATTCCCAAGCTCAATTAAGTTTCAAGATTTTTGTTGAAACTGTTTTAATTGCCACTGCTATGTAGATATATATTCCTTCAGATAGCAAGCAGGTTTGGAAATATGTTGTATGGCCCCGTATCAAATACATATACCTTTATATTTAATATGCTTCTTCTATGATTAGTTTTTTTTTTTCAGATTTAATTTTTCTTTATTCTTTCTCTTAACTTTTCATTTGATGCCCTAAATGAATGGCGAATACTCAATTTATTAATCTTGTTCAGATTTATTCTTTCTCTAATAATAGTGTTTTTCTAAATTATATTAATGTTCTTGATAGTAAATTCAATTAAGGTTATTTTAATAATATAAAATTTTATTAAAGGATGAGGTTAGTTAAACCATTTTATAACTTTTAAACCACTTTTGTTTATATACCCATCATTAAAAAAAAAAAATTCAATTTCTACTCAAAGAAACCCTCTTATATTTAAAAAAAACAACCCTCCTCTCTACCAAGCTTTTGCTCGTAAATGGTAATAAATTGAAATTGCAGCAAGTAAGAATTTTGAACAAAGGAAAAAAAAAAAGTTTGTCCCTAAATCAAACCCCAAAAAATCATAAATATATGCGGGCATCTTCTGAAAATGCTACAATAAAAGTAATGAATAGACTTTTTCCTCCAAGAAACGTTGAATTGAATAATAAGAAGAATATATCAGCTGGCTCAATTAATTCAACCTTCAGCAAACACCGAAAACCTCAGCAGGGGAGTCTTCACTCTTGAGACATAATGATAGAAAATGCAGCAGATGAATCCGACATATAACACTCTCTTAATCAAAAAGCAGAATCTATAAATCATCAGTTAAAACATGCAATGGCAAAATCCCTTTTAATCAAAAAGCTTCAAGAAAATTTTCTTGCAAAATTTCAGAGAGCATTTATCCTATATGCATTGCAAAGGAGAAGCAACAAGGCAAGGTAACTTTCCAAAATGTTAGAATTCTTTCCATTGATTGTCATTTCTCTAATAATGAAAAAAATTATCTTTCTTAAAGCGCCTAAAGAATTTTTGCTCTAGAATGGTTGTCAAAATGAGTATAAAGAGAAGATTGGTATGCCAATCTTTTGGGATGGTCATGCCATGCCCATGCCAAACTTAGCCAACGTAGGAGTGATCTGTTGGAAAAATATGCTCTTTAAAAGCATATGTGTTTATTTAATTGTAATAAATAATTTTTTTTATTAATAAAATAAATGAGGTATTTTATTCAAGTATCTTAATTGCATTAATATTTTGAGTAAAATTCATTTAATCATATTATATGTATATATGTGATCACCATATAGATTCATAGAAGACATAAATACAAGTTATTTTATGATTAAATAAATTAAGGTCGCAATTGATAAATAAAGTTGAGAACTTTATTTAGGTATAGATATAATAAATTCATTGAATGATTTATTTTAATTATGCATGAATTTATTGATGTAGTTGGACTACATTGAGCTGGATCACGTATGAGATATAATTAACCTTAAAATGACTGTCAGACTTATTAAATTTCATAGACATTGATTTTACTGTAATCTTAATATTGAGTTAGTTATAATTTCATGATTGTAATTGTTACTCCATTTGAGTTACCAATGGGCACGACATACACTTGTAGTCAAGATTAGCCGGTATCTCAGTGGAAGCAATTATAAGTATTAGAGTTATAAATTAACAATATAAAATTTATATAACACATCTCTTGATGGGTTTTCGGTACTTGATTATAGAATTCTTTGGTCAGAGCGTGTCAACATATTTAGTATGTTGAAAATAATCATTAGAGAAAACCAATAAGTATCAAGGAACAAGATGTAATTAAATCAATTGGACAATTGAGATATCGATTTAATTAACGATGTGGTACAAATGATTGAGCAGTAAAGAAATCAATGTGGCTTGGGATGAATTATTATTCGAACATACAATTATGGAGGTCAATTCCAATCTTATAGTGGAGTTGAGTTGGAATTAAATGATTAGACTTGTTTAATTACAGGCTTAATTATTGTAGCCGCTATTGTATGTTCCCAAATGATCCTCGGGTTAACTCATTTAATTGACTGCACCACTACTGAATTAATAAGTAAGATAACTAGTTATTTGGGTCAAAAGCCTAAATACATCATTTAGTGGGAGACTTCATTCAATATGCTTGTGTGTAAGGGGCTTTATGTTATTTTATAAGGTGGACCTCCTATAGGAAAAGTAAGTAATGTGACTTTTGATTTTTATTATTTGGAGCATAGGGTTTCACTAAAGGGAGGTATAAAAAGGTTTATTTTCTCCAAAGAAAGAGAGAGAGCCACATTATACAGATCAAGAGAAAAAGAATTTTTCTCTCTAATTTTGAGAGAAAAATTCTCTTGCTAGTTGCTTTTAGTGGTGATAAAGGCACCCACACTTCAATTGTAGATCAAATTTGAGTCATAGCCTAGAAGATTATTTGGTGGCGGATTGTGATCTAACAGGAGTGGTGGTGGTGGATCGTGATCTGAGAGGCTAAATCACTTCAGCGGAAAAAGCGAAGATTGTTCATCTGCTCGGATTGTCAAAGTATGATTTTTTAGATTACGAATTCTTATATATTATATAAGAGCAGTTCTAACAGTTTTATAAAAAAATTAAAAAAAAATTAATTTTTCTCCAACATGACCCACATTGCCAAGTTGGCTTGTGCATTTTACCCCAGCCAAAATCAAATGGTCTGGGCATTTTGCGCACACCAACCTTGAGCAATGCGAACATGATGTTAACATGGGCGACAACAAGCCATCTCCCATTAATTCCCCTTTTTTTTTCCGCTTTTTTATGTAAAAAGTTTACTAGCATCATCTTGGAGGGGCTTATTAGGCCCCAAAATGGATTTGAAAATCATAAAATAGGAAAAAGCACGGTAAAAAATGAAAGAATTATGCAAAAATGAAGCAACCGCCAAAACAAAGTAAGATGGCAACTCGTGAAAAGATCAAGCGATGGGATGTCGCCTAGGCAATCGCCGCATCGCCCGGGAATTTTCACGTGCACAATAACTTTCGCTTGCGAGATGCTACAAGGGAAAAAATTGAGAGACGTGCCTGTTGCTCAAGTGAAATGTGTTGTCGCCTAGACTTACAAGCCTAGATCACAGATGCTTGTAAGTCTAGGCGACGTGTGTTATCACCCAGATCAGAGGCACTTGCAAGTCTGGGGCATGCAATTGTCACCCAAATTATGGGTTTCATCTTCAAGAACATGAAATAACCAATTTCATCATATTTTACTAATTTATGAGTCTATTAACTCACATTAACCATCTAATGTACTCATTTTGCAATAAAATGGAGAAAAGCAACCCTTTGTACCTAGGGGCCAAGCCAGAAAAAAATTTTCGGGTGGCCTAAATTTTTTTTTTCAAATCCAAATGTTATCCCAACTGAAAATATTAAGCTTAATGAAAATTTTATTAATATATAAGAAAATACATCAAATTTAAGAAACAATTCAATTACAATTAAATACTATTTCAATTGCGCCTTGCGATGCTTTCGAGAATTAAATTAATCTATTATTGAAATCGACGAAATTGTTGTCCATCAAATGAGGTTGGAAACTCTTCTAACTTTGGTTGATATGGACTCATGCTGATGTACATTCTCCTAATGTCATCTTGTTGATCAACATAATATGTCCATATTGGTTTACGTAACTTCGGATTACGTTCTAATGAAGCAATATTTTCACTTTGAGCTTCAACTCTTTGAGACTTAGATGTGAGTTGCTTATCTAGTTTAGGATCATCAACATTACATGGAACCTCACTTGACGACTGATCCCCATCTTTTTCTTAAAAAATGCAAAGAAGAATTTTTAGGCTTTAATGATTGATTGTTTGACGTTAATTAACTCCTAGAAAATAAAGAAGTAAAAACATAAAAGTAATTAAAAAAATCACCGATAAGTTTAATTAACAAATTAATAAAAGAATAGAACCATTAGTTCATCACAATAACGTATTGATACTATTTAAAAGCCAAACAATAAGTTTAATTGAGAAATTAACATTATATTTAAATTGAATTTATAGTCTCCATTTGACCTAACAATAATTTAATCTTATACAATCAGTTTATAAATATATTGTAAGTGATTAAACAAAAAATAAATTTTCTTACTAGGAAGAAGACGAAGAATAGAAGAAGCCAAGAAAAAAAGGACGAAGGAGCCAAGAGAAGAGAGAGTGCACGTTCTGGAATCTGCTCTGCAACCTTGAAAAAGGCAGTTTCCTTTTTTTAAATTTATTCATATGAATGGGCCCTTTTTATTCAATAAACAAAATCCCCTTTTTTCTTAATTTATATATACAAATGGGCCGAATGGCAATATTGCAAATAATAGAACGGTTACAGTTGTAAATAAAAGTACAAATAATGATAGTTTTGTAAACTAGGCATAATATTTTTGTAAATTTTCTAAAATTTTGCCACACATAGCCTCGCCACTGTTTGTACCAAACCCACCTAAAAAACTACAAACCGAACAAACTTTAATCTTAACTTCTTCTCACAAAAATTGTTGTTTCATGAATGTGATAAGTGTGAAATGGATAGTGTTCTTTTTTTCCCCCTCATTTGCGAAGATCGAGTTTGGCTATTAGACTATCAGACAATGGAGGTTTGGTTTTGTTTGTTTTAGGCATATTTCAATCCAAAAAGTTTGTTAAGTGGTTGATATTATCAGAAACATAGAGGTATAGTCTTTTTTTAAAAGTGAAAATATGAAAGAGGTTAAATTCATAAAATTCCCAAAATTGTTTATGTACAATTATTTTGGGTCGAATTATTATTCGTTATTAATTTCCTAAAAAGAGAGAAGGTTTAAATCATTTTGCTAGTGTATATCACAACCTTTGTTATACAATGACTAAGGCCCTTTTATGGTTGAGCTTGAAACTCAATAATTTGTTTATCATATAATTTTTGACAAAAATAGTGGTTGATAAATTTTGTAAAAATAGCTTATAGGGTTACTTTTTATAAGCACTCATTAAATAAGTAATTAAACCTTTTTAAAGTTCCTATTATAACCTTAATATTTTAACAAAAAAATAATTATATCTTACTTTTCCATAAAACCTAATATATAAACCATTAGAAATCACATTACCAGTACAATCAAATTACTACTACAACTATTATATGCTCTCTCTAGTATTAAGGTTTTGATCTAGTAATTTCATATTTTTAATTTATGTTTATTTTGATCATTAGATAATAAAAATAACACTTTCATAATAAAATTTACCGAACACATATACTTTATTTTTCGAACTTACAACAACCGCAACAATATAGTTTATCAAAGATTGAGCAGTCTTCTTAATCAGCAGCTTATTTCATCCACACACTAAAGTAACTTATTTAATCTGCAACCGCTATCTCAAACTAGTCCTAAAATCTATTAAAAAATGAAACTTATTTATATCATAACATTAGGGAAGATAATGAAGTATTATGTTAAACATCAAAAATTCCAAAAGGCAATAAATATCCATATTAAAAATTTAGATATTGATGTGATTTCATTATCACCATCCAATAACGTAGCCAAAAAAATCAAATCAATTGAGATAAAAATTTTAACCAATATAAAATAAAAACAAGGATGAAAATATATAAAATATCAAAAGTGTATATTTTGAGAAGGTAGAATCTCTTATTTTAAAATAAGTGTTGTAAATATTTATGTAATTTTTTAAGTAAATTTAAACTTAACGAAATAAAAAAATAAAAATTATCTGTAATTTTTGCGCTAAGCAGGGACAACTGTCCCAACTTATCTTCTAGTCGCTCCGCCGCTATCACCATCAACTGACAAGAAAGTCTAGCTGTGGCCAGATAAGTGCATGCATTATAAAAGCAAAACTTGACCCGTTCCTAAGCGGGAAGAGTAAACGGCGCCTGTGGGGTTACCCTGCCCATGCAAGTTGCCAATTGCCAAATGAAATAAATGCCCACATTTCCCAGTTAACACAGAGTAAAAATAATTCAGTAACGTCCGTTTCTATTAAACACAATTGTTCAATTAATTTCTCATCACTTTAATTATTTGCTCTATTTTTATCCGATTCAATCACCGATTTCTTTATTACATATAACCTATCAGCTATCTGTCAACGGCAGCAAAAATGGATTGCGTCAAAGCGCTGGCCGAATCTCCTGGCCTCACCTCCATTCCTTCCACATACAACTTCACCCAAAATCAACACGATCATGAAGCTATTTCAGAAATCGACCCAGAAGATTCAATCCCGGTTATTGATTTCTCTCTACTAACCTCTTCCAGCCCCGATCAGCGTTCCAAAGTCATCAAGGATCTTGGTAAAGCCTGCAGGGAATGGGGCTTCTTCATGGTATAAGTATTTAAATACCACACATGTCTCGACTCATCAAAAGCTACAACTTTTATTTATTTTATATATATATATGATATGCAAACATATACAGTGTAACCAACTGAAATAAGAAATTATTGTAATGCTATAATTTCACATCCCATCAAAATTTTTGTTTCATGCATGACTCAAGTAATTCTTTATGTTAGATTTTTAAATTTCAATTATTTTTTAAAAGAAATAGAAATTAATGGTAATCCTTAACTTAAGAAAACTCGGACGAGGGCTTGTTCCCTAGACCCGGGTCGGAATACAATACCAAGGAAGATCGGGGTACTAGTTGGAATTCACATATATTCTTGGATAACCTTACATTTGGCTTATCAAGTTTATAATTGTTTCATTTTACCCCTAACCAAAATCCTAATTCAGCGGTACTTGAGAACTGTAAAATTAATTACAATAAAACATATAGTAGATGATCTTCTAATGTTACTGTGACTTTTTTATCCCGTAGTGTTATGTTCATGTACTTGTATCAAATTTTTTACTGATATAAATATCCTTGTGGGCTTTAATCAGGTAATAAATCATAATGTGCCAGAGAAGTTAATGGAGATGACGATGGATGCATGTCAAAGATTTTTCAATGTTACGGAGGAGGAGAAGAGAGAGTTTGCGGGGAAGCATGTTTTGGACCCAATAAGATGTGGTACTAGCTTTAATGCTTCAGTTGAGAAGGTTTTCTTTTGGAGGGATTTTCTCAAAGTCTTTGTTCATCCTGAGTTCCATTCACCAAACAAGCCAGTTGGATTCAGGTATTGATTTTAAAAATTAGATACCACTGAAAGACAGCAAAATTTACAACAACTTAAGAAAGTTGGGATCATCGAGAGAGGATCATAATTTCAATAATAATATACACGAGTACTGCTTTTTGGCTCAAATTTTGCTGTCCATTGCCATTTAGAGCAAAACAAATTATTGTCGTTTACATCATTACATGGACACTAGCTCTTTCCAGGCCGCAACCCATTTAAGTACTAATGTATACATCTTCATTATGCAATTGGCTAATGATTGATAAGCTGTGAACCATTATTATATCGTAAGGATAAGATTGATCGATGATTGATAAGCGGTGCCCACATTTAAATTTCTTTTTCTTTTTTAAAAAGAGGGTTAACAAAATTCAGATTAATTTGTTGATGTTTATCTATCTCATAATTTGAATTTAAGTAATTAGTTAAATAAAATTGTTTAAAAATTACTCAGTTAAGTTCTTTGTAGTATTTTTTTTTAGAGGTTGGAAGTAGGTAATGCACGATGCGAATTTTTTAGTTCCTTATCTTTTTTAAAATTTGACCTAAACTGATCAGTTAAATAAAGTTATTTTAAAATTACTCGATTAAATGACGACCAAATTTCATTAGTCATTAATAATCAAATTACCAAAGTAGCTTAGTTTTCGTTGTAAGGACTTGTCTTTGATTACTGTCTGTTTCTGGTGGGTGCTGCAGTGAGATTTCACTAGAATATTGCAAAAGAATTCGACAAGTTGCAAGGGAGTTGCTTAAAGGGATATCAGAGAGTTTGGGATTGGAATCCTGCTACATCGAGAGGGCCATGAATCTAGATTCAGGTTTGCAAATCCTGATTGCAAATTTGTACCCACCGTGTCCACAGCCTGAGCTTGCCATGGGAATGCCCCCTCATTCTGATCATGGCCTATTGACTCTCCTCACACAGAATGGAATTTGTGGCCTTCAGTTGCTACACAGTGGAAAGTGGGTCAATGTCAATGCTGTCCCTAACTCATTTCTTGTTAACACTGGTGATCACATTGAGGTATCTTCTTGGATTCTTAATGCCAATTCTACTATATATAGTCCTGTCCTCAAGGAAATTTTGACAGAATGATAAAAATCTCCTTGATGGTTCAGTAAATTAACTATTTTTCTCTTATGTACTCTCAAAATTATAGTGCATTTTACAATTTTATCCCTGAAGTGGTAAAATCACCATTATTGAAAAATTTATAGAAATAAAATAATAAAAGCTAAAAAAGCTGAAAGTTAATAGAAATTTTTTTAACGGCAGAATAATTTTGTTGGGTTTCAAAACATGAATAAGTAAGATATTTTTTTTTTCAAAATTTTTAGCCTAGTTTCATTTTCTATCCAAATCAAATAATTATCATATGCGAGCATCAACACTTCAGCGTGAGCTCATAAATTTACTATAAATGTTGTAAACTATAGAGGACTTGTAGAGGTTGCAAATGGGTGAATCCGTATTTTATAAAATATCTGCACCTGAAAAATATGTGCGTGTGTGTGTAAATTGATCACAAGATCTGTTTGCTTAATGCCAGATTCTGAGTAATGGCAAGTACAAGAGTGTTGTGCATAGAGCTGTCGTGAACAACAAGATGACAAGGGTATCGCTAGCCATTGCGAACGGACCATCTCTTGATACGGTCGTTGAACCATCGAAAGAGTTGATAGAACGTCAAAGTGAAGCTTCAGCATACATTGGAATAAAATACAAGGACTTTTTGGAACTTCAGCAAAGCAACCAGCTTGATAATAAATCTGTTTTGGACCGTGTGAGGGTATGAATTTATAGCCTACGTATGATTGCATTTGTGAGAGCATTGAAGCTTTCAATTTTAATTTAGTTTTATATTATATTTTAATTTAAGTGTCTGTATAGTTTTTATATTTTAAAATATATCTCAAACAATATTTTTGATATTAATTAATTTTTTTAAAATTAATTAATAAATTAACTAATAAATATCAATGTGCAAGAACTAGTATTTTTTGTCTATGTATAACAATTAATAATTATTTAAATAAAGAAGCAATATTTAATATTCTTACAATGACCTTACCAATAATTATATTATAAAAGATTAATTTACCAAATTAATCTTTAAAGTAAAATAATGATATAAAAATTCATATAAATTTTCATGTTACTTTTAAGGTTAATTTGATAAATTATAATTTTTTTTATTAATATCCCAACAATACTGCTACAAGGATATTATTGTTAAAAGATAGAAATAAATAAGGGGTAAGAGTGTAACGTATTTAACAGTAGGATTGTCTTAAACTATTTTTCTAAATTAAAGACTAGATAGTTACTTACCTCAAAATATAGAAACTAAACAAATATTTACCCATCTGTAAGAGGTAAGACGGTAAACATAGTTAAAGATGATTCAAATGTTCAATTCTAGAAATTGTAAGACACGTATTTTGTGTCCTTAAGTGGCTCATCTAATATAATTAATAATTATCATTAGATAATTACGTTTTAATTAAATTAAACATCTTGTCTTTATTTATACTTGTTATTGTTATTATATTTATTTAAATTTCAAAATTTAATATATGATCAGTTTAAAGAGAAGTTATATAACTTCCACTACTTCTAATATCTCTCTACATGTTACAATGGTTACACTTTTAATTAGATATTAAAAGTAGCGAACATAAGTGCGTTTTATAAGAAATTAAATGCATTGTCACATAATTCTATAAATTGGCACATTCCTCTTTCTTTAAAGAGATGCAAGATACATGGAATGTTCAAAATGAAGTGATATATGAAAGAATAGGATTAGATAATCTTTAATTCCTCCTTTGTTGTATATCCATTTTGTTAGAGTTCAGACACAATAAAAGTTCGCTATGAATGACCTAATGGTGTGACAAGTTATTCAATACTATTATATCCTTAAAAACAGACATCATTCAAATCTTAAAACACCTTAGAGTAAGAGCGAATTTGTTTTAAGAAAACTGTATGATCACATGGGCCTCGATTTGTATTTTGTTCTTTTATCTTATTTTTTAATTGTTATCTCATTGTTGTGAATATTATTTCAACTATGATGTTTGCTATTTTTCAAAGCCCAATTTGTGATCTGTGATTGCAAATATGTTCCTCATATATTGCGTTTTTCATATATTTTCCCTACAATTTATTAACTTGTCTTAAATAATGATGTTAAACTTTTTTTTTTTTTTTTTTTTGGGTTCTTTTAACATTGTATCATAACTAAGGCCTTAAGTTTGAATCCCCTGCTTATAAATTCTTTCAACAATTTTTATAATTTCTTAATTTACCTTCAACCTCTCCCATAGTCCATATTTCATGTGAAATTTTTTTTTTTGATTACATGAGACTACAACTGATATTTACAAATCAGACTATTACTAGGACCAACATACATCAATACTAATGAAGTTCTGCCCAGATTTTTAACCCTCACTAATATTCGAGGGATGTTTACTCCTCACACTTGGGTAAGGAAATAAACTTTCTTCACTCAAATTTTATTGAGGAAGAAATACCCCCACAATGATAGTGTGGGGGTTCGAACTGCTGCCCTCTAACTTGGAGGGCAGCAGCTCTGACCACTCGGCCCAAGGCCGAGTGGCTATATTTCATGTGAAATTAAGGGAATGTTACGACTTGTCTTAAGTGCTATTGTCGAGTCTTAGTCCACATTTCACATGAAAGAGCCTCTTAAGACTTTTCTTAAATACTACTGATGATATACCCATCAATTTAGTTTTTTGACTCAAGTAGCTTTTAATTTACAGTTTCCTTACAAGAATATTATACTAAAATGTAATAAACTAAATTGATGCTGATGCTTGTAGATCATTAAAAGAAAAGATTTTCTATATAAAAACCAGGGTCATTCTATAATGCCGTAACTAAATTTACGGCATTGACGCTGAAATTAATATGGACCGTTAGATTTGAATAAAAAATCTCTACTATTAATTCTAAATAAATAGATAACTTGTTACCTAAGTAGCATGTAATTCTTTTTTTGTTCAAGTTCCACGTTACATTTACTAATTTTATTTGTGATTTACAAGTTTTATACAACAGTTACAAGTTTTTATTTTGTTTACAAGTTCTTCTTGCAATTTACAACTCAAACATTAATTTACCGATTTTTTCATCAATTTACTAATTTTATTTGTGGTTTACAAATTTTTTATTTTTATTTCACACTTAATGTCAATTTACAAGTTTAATGTCATTTTTCTAAGTTTTTGTTTTGTTTACACTTTTTTCTTCTAATTTACAACTCCATCATTAATTTACCTCTTTTTTCATCAATTTACTAGTTTTATGTGTGATTTACACTTTTTTTTTGTTTCATTTTTTACTTAATGTCAAATTTAACTAAAAACAGTAGCAAATTTACCTTGAAACAGTAGAAAATTTATTGGGAAAGGGACTACCACAAGTAGTTATAAATTAAGCGGAAATAAACTCTTTCCCTCTTTGTGTGATTAAAATAGGATGTGCACCTCAAATAGAAAAATAAACCAATAAATCCAAATCAAAACCAAGCACAAGAGACACAAATTTTTACGTGGAAAACCCAAAGCGGGAAAAACCACGGGACCGTAGTTCGATATAAACTTCCATTATATTAATGGGATTACAGCACAAAATCTTCTCTAGATAATACTAGAGGCTACCAACATCAAGAGTCTCACTATTCTTGGCTTACAGTAACAGCCTAATAAATGTATCTTTAATAAGTAGCTTTCTCAAATAATAGCCAAGGAGAGAATAAAATAAAAATAAAGACCAGTAGGATTGTAGAGGGTGATGCCAGAAACTTACCCTCAAAATTTGGGAGAAAACGAAGTTAATTTCGCATTCCGATCACCCAATTAAAGATTGAAATCATTATTTCATTCTACTATCTTTTCTCTCTCTTGCCGCTTTTCTTCCTTGCTGCCACTATTTTTCACGCTGTATTCCATTAGGGCAGCGCTTGCTTTTATAGCCAAATTACATGACAAATTTCATCCAAGTCCAAGTCTTAGTAATAATTACAAACTAAGCAAACTTATATAGACTTTAGGCTTTTGGGCCCCCAAATGAGATGGACCTAACAAATCTCCCCCTCCAGATCATATGGGGGGCACCACCAAGCCCGCTTTCTACATATAGCTTTTTAACTTCTCCTTAGGCAATGGCTTTGTCATCATATCTGACCCATTCTTCGTTGTGTGTATCTTTTCAACCTGCAACTGTTTTTTCTCAAGCACATCTCGTATCCAATGATACCTCACATCAATATGCTTGGATTTAGAATGGTATGTCGAATTCTTTGCCAAGTGAATGACACTCTGACTATCATAGTACACAATAAAGTTGTCTTGCTTCACATCTAACTATCGTAGAAAATTCTTCATTCACAAGGTTTTTCTGCAGCCTTCAGTAATATCAATATACTCTGCTGCTGTGGTAGATAAAGCAACACACTGCTGAAGCCTGGATTGCCATGAGACTGCTCCCCCTGCAAAGGTGAGCAAATATCCTGATAGAGCTTTTCTCGAGTCAGCATCTCCTGCCATATCTGCATCTGTGTATACTTGTAACACATGTTTGTCACCACCAAAACATAAACATGCTTTGGAAGTGCCTCTGAGATATCTGAGAATCTACTTCACTACTGTCTAGTGTTCTTTGCCCGGATTGGAGAGAAACCGACTGACTACACCAACTGCATGAGCAATATCTGGTCTTATACAAACCATGGCATACATCAAACTACCAATTGCCGAAGTATAAGGAACTCCTCTCATCTCATGCTTCTCTTTCTCACTTGTAGGACAATGCTCAGAACTAAGCTTGAAATGGCCTACAAGTGGAGAGCAAACAGATTTTGCCTTGCCCATGTTAAATCTTTTAAGAACCCTTTCAACATATGCTTCTTGAGATAACCATAACTTACCAGCTTTTCTATCACGAGAAATCTTCATGCCAAGAATCTGTTTCGTCGGTCCTAAGTCCTTCATTGCAAAAAGCTTACCAAGCTCTCTCTTCAGATTATCAATCTTACTTACATCCTGGCCAATAATCAACATGTCATCCACATAAAGCAAAAGAATAATAAAATTATTATCACCAAACTTTTTCACAAAAACACAATGATCGCACGTAGTCTTGCTGAAACCATTATTCTCCATGAAAGAATCAAACTTCTTGTACCACTGTCTTGGCGCTTGTTTCAGCCTATACAAACTTTTTTTCAACTTGCACACAAGTTCTTCTTTGCCTTTGACACTGAACCCTTCAGGTTGCTCCATGTATATTTCCTCCTCTCAGTCACCGTGTAAGAAAGCTGTCTTTACATCCAGCTGTTCAATCTCCAAGTTCAAGCTAGCTGTTAATCCCAGGACAACTCGGATAGAAGATATCTTCACCACAGGAGAAAATATTTCTTCAAAATCAACACCTTTCTTCTGATCGAAACTCTTCACAACCAATCTAGCCTTATACCGCTGTTGTGAGTTATTTTCAGTCTTCAACCTGTAAACCCACTTGTTTTTCAGTGCCTTCTTTCCCCTAGACAGCTTCACTAGGTCATAAGTGTGGTTCTCATTCAATGATTTTATCTCATCTTGCATGGCTTTAACCCACTCATTTTTATGCTGATGAGACATGACTTCTTCAAAACATTCTGGTTCCCCTCCATCTGTAAGCATCACATACTCATGTGGAGAATATCTAGTGGAAGGTTGCCGTTTTCTGGTAAATCTTCTTAATTCTAGCTCAACTGGTGGTACTGGTGATTCTGGAGGTGTCTGGTCAACTGGTTCTGCTGGACCATCATTATTATCCTCTCCAGCTCCCTCATGATCATCATGAACTACAGGTGGAGAAACTGAAGTTGGAATAATAGGAATCTTTGGAGATGAATGAGACTCATCACTCTTCTCTGCATCACCAGTTATCTGATCTTCAAAGAACACAACATCTCTACTTCTGATCAATTTTCTTGTCACTGGATCCCATAATTTGTACCTAAATTCTTCATACCCATAGCCTAAGAAAATGCATTCTTTAGCTTTATCATCAAGTTTCGATCTCTCATATTTGGGGATGTGAACATATGCTCTACAACCAAATACTCTCAAGTGTTTATAAGAAGCATCTTTCCCGGTCCAAACTCTCTCAGGTACATCATCGTCTAATGGAGCTGAAGGAGAAATGTTAATCAAGTCAATTGCAGTACGCATAGCCTCTGCCCAGAAGGATTTAGGAAGCTTGGCATCAGAAAGCATACATCTGACCATCTCTTCAATTGTTTTGTTCATCCTTTCTGCAAAACCGTTCTGCTACGGGGTTTTTGGTACAGACTTTTCAAGTCTGATTTCATGGGATCTACAATACTGCTCAAATGGCCCTCTGTACTCACCACCATTATCTGCCCTAACGCATTTTAACTTCCTTCCTGTCCCTATCTCAACATAAGCATGGAAGAACTTAAATATATCAAGCACCTGCTCTTTAGATTTCAAAGCAAAAGCCCACACTTTTCTAGAACAGTCATCAATAAAAGTCACAAAATAAAGTGCACCTCCTATTGATCTACTTTGCATCATGCAAACATCAGTGTGAATCAAATCGAGGATTTGTGGCTTTTTAGATGGCGAAAAGCTTTTAAAAGCTACTCTATGTGTCTTTCCAGCTAAGTAATGAACACAAGTCTTGAAGGACATACTTGTGAAGCTGGGTAGAAATCCTTTTCTGGCAAGAGTTTCTAACCCTTTCTCACTAATGTGACCAAGTCTTTTATGCCATATCTCAATGTCAGAATCTTTTACAGCCATATTCACATATTCTTTCTTGATCTTGGCTTCTATCATATAGAGAGTATTTATTTTCTTCCCCTTAGCTAACACTAGGGAGCCTTTGGTGAGCTTCCATTTTCCTTCACTAAATTGGTTAGTATAACCATCATCATCAAGCTTGCCTGTAGAGATCAAATTAAGACGAATATCTGGTACATGTCTAACATCTTTAAGCAAAAACTTACAACCAATACTTGTTTCTAAGCAAATATCTCATATGCCTACAATCTTGGATGCCTCTTCATTTCCCATCCGAACATGACCATAATCTCCATTAACATAGGATGTGAAGTAATCACGATGTGCAGTAACATGAAATGAAGCACCCGAATTAATTACCCAATCACTGGTATGGTAAGTGAGATTTACTGAACTCTCATCATAAATAATACCCAAATCACCATCAACTATGGCTGTAGTGTTCTCTTTGTTATTTTTCTGAGCACCATCCTTTTCTTTCGCCTGTTCTCTTTTCCACAATCTACACTCCCTTTTAATGTGACCCATTTCCTGACAATGGAAGCACTTGAGGTTTCTCTTCTAGGACTTATATCTTCCTCTAGGGTTATCATTATTCTGCTGGCGGGAATTTCTACTTTGGCTCCTCTCCCGCCTTTCTTGCTTTTCTAAAACAAGTGCATCAGACTCTGAGGGAACTGCTTCAACACTCTTTCTTCTAGATTCTTCATTCCGCAGTCTATCTGTAACCATATCCAAAGTTAATTTCCCGTTCGGCGCTGAATTGTTCACTGACACCACTAATGTCTCCCAACTATCAGGCAGAGAACTAAGCAACAATAGTGCTTGTAACTCATCATCTAGAATAATCTTCATAGTAGTCAACTGATCAACCAAGCTCTGAAACTCACTAGTGTGTTCAGTTATACTGCGCCCCTCCTTGTATTTTAAGTTAACAAGCATTTTCATCAGATTGGCTTTATTCTGTACTGTCGGCTGCTCATAAATTGTCTCTAATTTTCTCCAAAGAACATAGGCCCTGGATTGCTTCGCGACATAGTGGTACACACTCTGATCAATCCATGATCTAATAGTACCCATGGCCTTCTGGTTTAACTAAGCCCATTTTTTATCATCTAAATCAGCGGGTCTAGCTTCTTCGCCTTCAATGGGTTCATACAAGTCTTTCATGTATAGCAAGTCTTCCATCCTAGACTTCCAAATACCATAATTCCATGACTTCAATTTAATCATGCATGCCGAGGAATCCTCTATCTCAACCACACAACTAATAAAAATAAAACCTGAAGCTCTGATACCACTCTATTGGGAAAGGGACTACCACAAGCAGTTGTAAATTAAGCGGAAATAAACTTTTTCTCTCTTTGTGTGATTAAAATAGGATGTTCTCCTCAAATAAAAAAATAAACCAATAAATCCAAAGCAAAACCAACCACAAGAGAAATAAATTTTTACGTGGAAAACCCAAAGCGGGAAAAACCACAGGACCGTAGTCCGATATAAACTTTCACTATATTAATGGGATTACACCACAAAATCTTCTCTAGATAATACTACAGGCTACCAACATCAAGTGTCTCACTATTCTTGGCTTACAGTAACAGCCTAATAACTGTATCTTTAATAAGTAGCTTTCTCAAATAATAGTCAAGGAGAGAGTAAAATAAAAATAAAGACCAGTAGGATTGTAGAGGGCGATGCCAGAAACTTACCCTCAAGATTTGGGAGAAAACGAAGTTAATTTCGCATTCCGATCACCCAATTAAAGATTGAAATCACTATTTCCTTCTACTAGTTTTTCTCTCTCTTGCCGCTTTTCTTCCTTGCTTCCACTATTTTTCACGCTGTATTCCATTAGGGCAGCGCTTGCTTTTATAGCCAAATTACATGACAAATTTCATCCAAGTCCAAGTCTTTGTAATAATTACAAACTAAGCAAACTTATATGGACTTTAGGCTTTTGGGCCTCTAAATGAGATGGACCCAACAAAATTATTCCAAGAAAAGTAGAAAATGAAGCCCATAAAACCAAAAAAATTTATCCGAAAACAGTAGTAAATTTATCTAAAAATAGCAGAAAATTAAACTGAAAAACAGCAGTAACTTTACCCAGAAACAACAAAAAATTTAACGCAAAAACAACAGCAAATGAAGCCCAAACCACCAAAAAATTTATCAAAAAAATTAAAACCAGCAACAAATTAGCCCAAATACAGCAGAAAATTTACCTAGAAAAAAAAAGCATATCAAACCCAAAATTTTTATGCAACTTCATGTAATTCTCGGTCACTTCAATTATATTTGAGACAAAAACCCACCTCTAGTTTCAGAATTGTGGTCCCTTACACTTAATTTATCTGCTTGTGTTTGATTTATATTTTCATTTATTCATTGTCCCTATCCATAAATCCATCCGTGATCAAAGAACTTGGAGGTGCAGCTCTTAATTACAATATGAAAATATGATTAATCTAAAAATATGAGAAAGTAATCCTTATATATTTTTAAAAAAATGCAAAGAAATTTGTGAAATTGAGGCAAAATTGTGCAAAGAAATTAAACATGGTGACAAAATTAAACATGGTGACAAGATAAAGCAGCCTAAATTTAAATTAGCTTCATGCACCAAATTAAATGATCAGACCAAGATGCTTGATTTCCCTAAAGTTAATGTCTTCAAAGTGTTGAAACTTGAAAAGAAAACACAACCCTTCCGTCGAAACCAAGAGCGAGATTGATTAGGATAGCCATTTCATACACATGAAAGATATAACGAGTGCTAATTTGCTTTTCTAATAACCTCTTTCTTAATGATGGCGTTTTGAGTTGTATGGGAGTGAAGTGGGCGCAATGATGGCGATGGAGAGAATAATGGTGGGAGAACATGATTATTGATAAAATAGAAAATTCATTCTTAGGTACACAGAAGGAATACTATATAAGTTAGTATAAAATTGAATGAGAAATCTGGAACCAAATTGCTTAACATAACATGAAACCTTTGACTCTTCAAAGTTAAAAGCCAAGAATTAATCTTACCTTGCATGGGTGACGACGGCCAAACCAAGACGGAGGCAGCGACAGCAGAGACTCAGAGTTCGAAAGAGACAGAAAATCAACTCAAGAATAGCTGCAATATGCAGACGTATCGCTAGCGAACCCCAATGAAAGTTAATGCGGCTGTAAGTGTGATTAGGGATGGCAAAAATCCCCATGGGGACGGGTACCCTTGGGAATTTCCTCCATTCGGGGAGGGTGTGAGGATAATTTCATACCCAATTTCTTATTCCGGGAGGGGACGGAGAAATTTTTTTACCCAATTTCTTATTCAGGGAGGGGATGGGGATCCCCATCCCCTACCCATTTCCGCATTTTAATTTTAATTTTAATTTTTTAAAATTACTAGTAAATAAATAATAAAATATGAATTATAAAATTATAGATATTTGTAAAAATAACAAATATCAAAATATTTATATTATAAAACTTTTAGACCTAATTAACTAATTAAAGTCCTAAATTTTTATTTAAGACATTAAAAAGACCTGGTAGATTCTATTAATCTAAAAATTTTGTTTTAATTTTAATATTCATTAAATATTTTAAACTTAAATCTATTTTTTATTTATTTTTAGATGTTATAATTCTTTCAAAATAATCACAATTTTAATATCTAATCTCATCGAATCTAATATTTACTCTTGATTTGCTCCGACTTAACTATTATGATGCAAAGAGAATAGTTCACATTTATAAAGTGTCCACGTCACCATTGAAAAAGTTAATTTTGAATCTAAATTTATTTTTTTGTAACAATTTTGTATTAAACTATTAATTTGTTCATAATAGTTTGTAAAAGAAGTTTATATCTCTTGCATGCTGCGTTACTGACTAATTTAATAGATGTGACTTTTGTAATAGATATTAATGTAAGATATATTTCGAACTTTATTTTTATTTGAATTTTTTATTTTAATATAATTAACTCAAAATCGAAAAAAAAATGTATTAGTTATTTGGGGATCGGAGACCTTCGGGGATCCATTGTTATTATTTGAGGAGGGAATGGGGATTCTCTCAAGTAATTATGATGGGGACGGGGAGGGGACGGGGACATACGTAAATTATCGGGAATGGGTACGGGGAGATTAGTCCCTTCCCCTCCCCTTCCCATTGCCATCCCTAGGTGTGATTTTCTCTTTAGCAATTCTTTAATTATGGATTGAATTCTCCCTTTATATCTTTTTATTCTTTTAAAAGTTTTTTCTTTTAAATTTATACCGGTAAAATTGTATTTTTAAAACAATACTTGACCGGCTTATACCCGGTTAAACATAATTTAATTAATTTTTTTATTATGTTATAATTATTGTGAATCGTTAATTTAATCTAACGATCTACAATAATTACGGCATTGATGCCGTGATTTTAATCACGGCATCATAGAATTTTCTATAAAGACCAATCAACTGTAAGTAAAAGTTTAATCCATGTATTAATAATTGATGCCGTTTTAGTTAGTGCTTTTATTTCATACTCTCAAACGATATGGAATTACTCCTCATTTCTTCTGTAAGTTTTATTTATGTTACTTTGGCCTTATGGATTTCCTTCTGTATATGCTCTTACTAGCCTAGAAAAATTCTTTGTGGTTTTAATTATATGTTGAACTTTTGTGTAGTTGGTTCTTGTACGATGAGTCATTTATATTCTGCTTGTTTAACTATTTCACATTTATTAAAGAATATGAACTAAAAAATTTATAAAAAAGGTAGACTTATTTACACTCTAAAATTTACTGTAAACACTCTTTTATTCTCCAAACTAATTCAATAAATTTCAAAAAATAAATTTCACCCTGCTCACTGTTTCAAATGTCAAAACCGTTGTTTCTTAAAATCATTCTATTACATTCATAAAATATTCAGAATTCTCAAGTCATATTGTGTTAACTAATGATTCCCAAGATCAATTAAGTTTCAAGATTTTTGTTGAAACTGTTTTTTATTGCCACTGCTATGTAGATATATATTCCTTCAGATAGCAAGCAGGTTTGGGAATATGTTGTACGGCGCAGTATCAAATACATATACCTCTATATTTAATATGCCTCTTCTATGATTTAGTTTTTTTTTTGCAAATTTAATTTTTCTTTATTCTTTCTCTTAACTTTTCATTTGATGCTCAAAATGAATGGTGAATACTCAATTTATGAATCCTGTTCAGATTTATTCTTTCTCTAATAATAGTGTTTTTCTAAATTATATTAATGTTCTTGATAGTAAATTCAATTAAGGTTATTTTAATAATATAAAATTTTATTAAAGGATGAGGTTAGTTAAACCATTTTATAACTTTTAAACCACTTTTGTTTATATACCCATCATTAAAAAAAAAAATTCAATTTCTACTCAAAGAAACCCTCTTATATTTTAAAAAAACAACCCTCCTCTCTACCAAGCTTTTGCTCGTAAATGGTAATAAATTGAAATTGCAGCAAGTAAGAATTTTGAACAAAGGAAAAAAAAAAGTTTGTCCCTAAATCAAACCCCAAAAAATCATAAATATATGCGGGCATCTTCTGAAAATGCTACAATAAAAGTAATGAATAGACTTTTTCCTCCAATAAACGTTGAATTGAATAATAAGAAGAATATATCAGCTGGCTCAATTAATTCAACCTTCAGCAAACACCGAAAACCTCAGCAGGGGAGTCTTCACTCTTGAGACATAATGATAGAAAATGCAGCAGATGAATCCGACATTCAACACCCTCTTAAACAAAAAGCAGAATCTACAAATCATCAGTTAAAACATGCAATGGAAAAATCCCTTTTAATCAAAAAGCTTCAAGAAAATTTTCTTGCAATATTTCAGAGAGCATTTATCCTACACGCATTGCAAAGAAGAAGCAACAAGGCAAGGTAACTTTCCAAAATGTTAGATTTCTTTCCATTGATTGTCATTTCTCTAATAATGAATAAAATTATCTTTCTTAAAGCTCCTAAAGAATTTTTGCTCTAGAATGGTTGTCAAAATGAGTATCAAGAGAAGATTGGTATGCCAATCTTTTGGGATGTGGTCATGCCATGCCCATGCTAAACTTGGCCAACGCAGGAGTGACCCGCATTGCCAAGTTGGCTTGTGCATTTTGCCCAAGCCAAGATCAAATGGCCTGGGCATTTTGCGCACACCAACCTTGAGCAACGCGAACATGATTGCATGTCGTTGCCTATTGCAATA
Organism: Atalantia buxifolia; assembly: GCA_030444775.1. Classification (NCBI taxonomy): domain Eukaryota; kingdom Viridiplantae; phylum Streptophyta; class Magnoliopsida; order Sapindales; family Rutaceae; genus Atalantia; species Atalantia buxifolia. The sequence goes on along the minus strand of CM059838.1, from coordinate 1,509,969 downwards.
TGGGCGACAGCAGGCCATCTCCCATTAATTCCCATTTTTTTTCAACTTTTTTATGTAAAACGTTTACTAGCGTTATCTTGGAGGGGCTTATTAGGCCCCAAAATGGATTTGAAAATCATAAAATAGAAAAAAGCACGGTAAAAAATGAAAGAATTATGCAAAAATGAAGCAAACACCAAAACAAAGCAGATGGCAACTCGTGAAAAGATCAGGTGATGGGATGTTGCCCAGGCAATCCCCGCATCGCCTAGGAATTTTCGTGTGCACAATATCTTTCGCTTGCAAGATGTTACAAGGGAAAAAATTGAGAGACATGCCTGTTGCTCAAGTGAAATGTGTTGTCGCCTAGACGTACAAAAGGAGGGGGATATAAGTTAAAACCTCCCAAAATAAATGTAAATACATAAGAATGAAGGCAAAAGTATGAAGCAGCAACAGAATGGAAAAAGCAATCTTATCGTCTGATATGAGGAATCTCCTCAGCATCCAAATGAAGAATGCCAGATAGGCTAGCAGGAAGATCCCGAGAAGACAAAATATGTCGGCTAACCGGATGAGTGCAAGCCTAATTAGCCAGAAAATCAGCAGCAGATATAACCTCCTTGAGTGCATGTCTTACCACAATAGGGAAAAAAGATGTCAAATCACATACTCTACGTAACAAGTAAGCATAGTCCCAGGGAACAGGGCTGTGGGATTGAATCTAAGAAACCACAGTGGTGGAGTCTGACTCTACTTCTAACATGGAGTGTCCAAGCTGAACTGCGAGATCTAATCCCTCGTAGACAGCCATAAGCTCAGCATAAAGTATTGGTTGGTGACCAAGGAAAGATCCAAAAGCAGCCAAAAAATCTCCCCGATGATCACAAAGAATACCACCTGAGGCAGTCATCCCGGGATTGCCCCTAGAGCAACCATCCACGGTCAGTTTCACAACCCCAAAAGGCGGCCGAATCTAAGAGACCAAGCGAATTGGCCTCTTAGGTGGTGCAATTATTTGCAAACCCTCTGCAATCCTAGAATCCAACACTCTTCAAAACTGGGAAGTTTGAAAACCAAAAGCAAAACTATTAAGTCCAAGGTCCAACCCCACTCGATGGATAATTGCCATGACCGAGAAAAATTGTTAATCAAATCTGAAAGCGTTACGAGCCTTCCAAATCTGCCATAAGATGAAACAAGGTAGGAAGACTCGAAGATGGCTCTGATAAGGGGTGCACCATTGCTAATTAAGGAGTAGATGATGGGTCAGAAACACAACTGTACACATGCCTAGAATCCACCTAAAATGATCCCAAACCAACCTAATCCGTGGGCTAGCAAGGAATAAATGACGAGCAGTGTCAGCACCACCAATGCATCGAGAAACCATGTAAAAACCCCTAGAACATAAGGCGTCATTAGTAGCCAAAAATCTATGCAACATCCGCTAGAGAAATAAGGAAATTCGAGAAGGGATGAGCCGCTGCCAAATAAGAGAAAAGACCTTAATTCTTGGTTTAGTACGACGGACAAACTCTTATGCTGATCGTATTTGGAAAGTGCCATCAGTAGTGAGATCCCACCTAATCAAGTCTAGCTCCTCCATAGAAATAGGGGTTAAAAGAATCCGTGCCACGATCGAAGAGGGTAACACATCCTGGAGTTTACCCGGATCCCAGACTGTACCCTGCCAGTAAAAAGAAACTAGAACCATAAAAGCCGCTGTAGGGTTATAGGTACCAAAGTAGAAGACCCTAGCCAACAGTCATACCAGAAGTTGCATTCCTGTCGACTTATCAACCAACGCACATGGGGCCCTACAGTACATCGAATGGAGCAGAAGCATCTCCAGAGAGGAGAAGCAGGATAATGAAACTGAACTAGGCTCGGATGTGTGGCTATACAATACTTAGACTTCATATATGAAGCCCATAGGGAGCACCGCTCTTGAAAGTTCCACCAAAGTTTAAGTTCTAACGCCTTAGCCATATCATCAAAAGACCGAATACCTAGGCTGCCCTCATCTACCGGGTAACAAACTGTCGGCCATCTATTAATTTTTTAAAAAGAGAGAAGGTTTTAATCATTTTGCTAGTGTATATCACAACCTCAAACAGTCGCTATACAATGACTAAAGCCCCCTTTATGATTGAGATTGAAATTTAATAACTTGTTTGTCTCATAATTTTTGATAAAAACAGTATTTGATAAATTTTGTAAAAATAATTTATGGGATTGCTTTTTATAAGCACTCATTAAATAAGTAATTAAAACTTTTAAAGTTCCTATTATAACCTTACTATTTTAACCAAAAAAAAATTATATCTTACTTTTTCATAAAACTTGATATATAAGCCATTAGATATCACATTACTAGGACAATTAAATTTACTGTTACAACTATTGTATGTTCTCTCTAGTATTAAGGTTCTGATTTAGTAATTCCATATTTTAAGTTTATGGCCCCATTTGGGATTGAGGTTGAAACTTAATAAGCTGCTTATTTCATAATTTTTTATAAAGATAGTGTTTGGTAAATTTTACAAAAATAGCTTATTTTATAATTTTCTCCATTTTGTCAGTAGCTTTTAAAAGTAGGTAGAGGGTTGCTTTTCATAAGCAGCTTATTTAATAAGTTACTATATCTTTTTAAAATACCTATTATAACCCTAGTATTTTAATAAAAAGACAATTACATCTTCTTATCCATAAACCCTAATATATAAATCATTAGATATTATTTTACCGTCATAATTTTTAGTTATCGCTATAACCACATACGTTCTCTCTAATTTTTATCCAGTAAGTTCATCTTCTAATTTCATAACTATGCTTTTAAAGTTTAATCTATATATTTATATTTTTGTTAATTAATTATTTCAAATCCGTTGTATACTGGAATTTGAAGCCTGTCTGTCTGTATAGTCAGGGAATTGAGTGGGTGCCGGCACGCAGAGCAGGGCAAAATAATGCACGAATTATTAAAAATAAAAAGAAGAAGAAGAGAAAAATTAATTGAGAATAAAAAAAGCAAAGAAAAAGTAAGTTCAATTTCCGAGTCAGTGGAGGGTTTTATTTTACGTAATAGAAACAATGGTGGCTTTGGGTCTTTTTTGTATTCATTGTTTGCCATTGAATGAAGATTACGCATTAAGTGATAATTGCCATTGAATGATAATTGCCATCGAGTCTTTCTCTATATTCATCCAATAATTCAGCGTGCTTGTTCATTGGTTTTAATTTAGTGTTTTATATCTAACTTTAATATATAGTTATATTTTAGCATAGCCATTTTTGCGTGAATATGGCATTTGATTGTGATATGATAATTAATGATATAATTGCTTGAGTTATTGAGTGCTTGATATCTGTCATTGCTTGTTTGCCATGACTGTCATGAATGAGTTTTGGATTTTACATTTTAATATTATAGATGAAGAACAACAATATTGCCAACTCTGCTGAAACTTCCAGTAATGCACAACTTATTAAGGCACAATGGGATGCACATACTCTAGTTATATTCTGTGATTTGTGTATTTCGGAAGTAGAGGCGGGACGTCGCCCTGGAACTCATTTTACTAATGTTGGATGGGAAAGCTTAGTTGCAAATTTCACTAAGGCAACTGGAAAATAGTATACTAAAAGACATTTGAAAAATAAGTGGGATGCTCTTAAAAGTGATTGGAAACTATGGAAAGATCTTGTGGGGAAAGAAACTGGTTTAGGATGGAATCCCATATTAAAGACTATTGATGCTTCTGAAGAGTGGTGGCAGAAGAAAATTAGGCTACGTTTGGAAGATAGGATTGGATTGGATTAGCTTTTAGGATTAGATTGGATTAGATTATATTGGATTACATTATATTGGATTATACTGGATTAAATATAGTACTGTCTTTTGTTTGGTGCATGTCGGATAGGATTATAATAGTGTTATCCTATGTTTGTCATTTTACAGGACTGGATAATAAAAATAATAATAATTAATAAGGAAAGTAAGTGAAATGCCGTATGCTTAAATTTTGACAATAACTTTTGAATAAAATTTGCCTTCTATAAATGAAATCAATAAAAAAGAAAAAGAAAAAAACAGCACCTAATTCAATAATATTCCACATCTCAATATGTAACAACTGCAAAACTAGTATCTCCAATTTATAACATTATCAAAAAATATAAATTGCACAAACTATTGAGCAACAATTCAATAAAAATGAGATACAATTTTTAATATAATATATTTAATTACATAAAACAACTACAAAACAACTATTTATAAAGTATTTGACACATCATACATGTTCATCATTAAGCCACTTTAACATGTGGTTAAATACTTACAAAAAAATGGTAGGTATCATTTGTTAAAAACAATTTAGAATCACCCACAAACAAAATATAATTCATATGATTAGTTACAAAAAAAATGTCATCTTCACATTCATAGACATACCATAATTAGGCAAATGATATGTCTTCATAATTCGGTTAATTAAAAATAAATTAAAGAGAACAAAGTAACAGAAAATTGATAATAATAAGATCCAAATGAAACAAAACTGTTATGAGGAAGAAAAATAATAAAAACCCACCAACATCTAAATAATATATATTGGCAATGCAAAAATTAAAGGAATATTACAGTAAGTTTGGAAAAAGTAAGCAAAATAATTAAGATTTAAGTAAGGAAAGCATATAGATTCACTTACTGATTGAAGGAAAAAGGTGAGTTTTCAATTCCTGCAACCAAGCCAACAACAAAAGAAAGAGGGAAAAAAAATCAAGTTTAAGATTTGTACTTGAAGCCCCATTTAATTGGAAGATAAGAACCAATTTAAATAACATTTTGAGTACCTTTGATTGTTGCTCAAATCATCTAAAACAGTTTTTGGAGAATCATGATTTGTTGAGGAAGGAAGATGTGCGTGCTCTGCATTTGTTTAAGAGTAATTGTAATTGGGTTTGCTTTTGGCTTGACGAAAGAGAAGAGAGGATTGTAGACTCACTAAATATTTTATCCAAGATAAACCTACCTAAAAAAAGGGATTGATAATCCCAAGATTATAGGATAAAAGATTGGGCTTATTTTTTATTTTTTACAGCCAAACATGACTATGGATAGGATTAATATTTTTAGTCCTGAAAATTAATCTTATCCTGCTTTTATCCCAGCAGCCAAACGTAGCCTTAAGGTATGAAAGCTGATTATTTTGCCATTCACAATATTTTTTTTTATTATGTACAAAATAAGTGTTTAACTTTATACAATGTATATATATAGATGTATCCCAAGGCAAGCAAATTTCGCAGAGGAGGCATTGATAAAAAATTAGACACCTGTTCATGAACATTGCAACCACTGGAGAGCATGCTTGGGCACCTTCAGTTGGTGTCTTTCAATTTGAAATTCGTGTAGAGTTAGACAAAAATGTTATTCCACTAGAAAGTAATGATGATTCAGATGAGTTCACTGATCAATTAGAATATGTCAAAAGTATTGAAAATTCTGAGAAATTGGTGGATAGAAGAAAAGTTGAAATACATGAGACAACAGATAAAAAGGCGAAGAAAATTAAAAAGGTTGGATCAGGAGGGGCAAAGGTGGGAGGCGCTACAAAATTATCACAATAGATTGATCGTCTTATAAATGTTGTTGAGGATAAAAAAAATGAAACCAATGGATGTAGTATTCCTGAAGTGATGCAAATGGTTGAATCTTTGCCTGGAGTGAAGTTGGAAGTGACTTATGGTTATTTACCATTCGACTATTTTTATCTAAAGAGAAAAGAGAGATGTTTTCCATCATGAAATACCCAAAGACAATGCTCAAATGGCTTCAATTTGAGAAATCATCAGCTTATAATCTTCAAAACATTTTATTGCAGTAATCTTATCAGACGATATTAGATTTTTCTTTATGCTTTTAGATTTTAGTTTCTTGTAGGAATAAGGTGTTTTCATGAACAATTAATTTTATGATATTGTTTTCATACTACTTTTCATCAAACATTAGTTATAATAATAATTATGAATGATTTTCATAATTGTTTATAGCAACATTTTATTTTTACTTATTTATTAATTTTGCTACATGTCTAGTGATACTTTTTGAATAATTGTTTACAGGTTTATTTTAGAAAATGGATGCATCTGATCATGAGGTGTTCGACCAAATTGTATGTATCTCTGCACTTCTTATAGAAGACTACTATCTTAAATATCTTCATAAACAACCATGCATGAATTCTATGCAAACTAGAAATATGTGGTTGAAGGAAGTATTAGAAGGAAATGATAATCGATGCCACAAGATGTTTAGAATGGAAAAGGCTGTATTTTTTAAATTATATGCTGACCTAGAAACAAATTATGGGCTAAAAGGTTCAAGAAGAGTGGGGGCTGCTGAGATTTTAGGAATGTTTTTGCATACTTTAGGACATAGGGTTGGAAACAGGTTAGCACAAGAATGATTTCAACACTCAGGTGAAACTATCAGTAGGTATTTTAGTCAGGTATTAGATGTTGTATGTCTTATGGCAATAGATATAATAAGGCCAGAAGATCCTGAGTTTAAGGAAGTGCTTAAAGAAATACTGAGAGATTCGACATACATGCCTCACTTTAAGGTAAGTAAAAGAAAATTGTTTTTAATTTTTGTTTTACAAAGTCACAGATTAGTGATAAATATGTTTTCATGCTATTATCAGGATTGTATTGGTGCTATAGATGGTGTGCATGTTCCTGCCACAATATCCCCAGAAGATCAAGTACCATACATTGGTAGAAAAGGAATACCGACTCAAAATATAATGGCTACATGTAATTTCGATATGCAATTTACTTTTGCACTTGTAGGTTGGGAAGGTAGTGCACATGATGCAAGGATTTTTCTAACAGCAATTAGAAGTCCTACAATGAGTTTTCCAAAGGCTCCCAAAGGTGTTTTACTTTATTTAATATTTCTTTCTTAAATATTTAATATTTTTCTTTACAAAGTATTAAGTCAAATTATAACTTAATCTTTTAAAATATTATGATACAAATTCACATGTTTTTTATTCAACAGGAAAATATTATTTAGTGGATGTGGGATACCCCCAAATCAATGGTTTTTTAGGTCCATATAAAGGTGAAAGATACCACCTTCCAGAGTTTCGTTAAGGTGGTAAACCCACAGGTTATCAAGAATTATTTAATCATGCTTACTCATCGCTTAGAAGTGTTATTGAACGCACATTTGGAGTATGGAAGAAAAGATGGAAGATTTTAAGAGATATGCCCAGCTATCCATTTGCCAAACAAGTAAAAATAGTCATAGCAACCATGGCATTGCACAATTATATAAGGAGACATGCACAACATGATCTTCATTTTGACAACATTGAAGATTATCCTACTTCAATCTTTGATGAAGGAATAGAAAGAGACAACAACACTCAAGAAGAGTATCACAATGTTAATTGCTCCGGATCCCAAGAAATGGTAAATTTGAGGAATTTTATAGCACAAAATTTATTGTGAATGTAATACATATTACCTTTTATTTTATTTTAGATTATGTAAAAGTATAAATTTTCATCATATTTTATATAATAGATTAAATTATGAAGTTCTTCAAGTTTTTCTTAATTGAGTTTTTTAATTTAATTTTACATATTTAAAAAAATATGTCTAGACAATTTATTAAACATAAAATAAAAAACAATTAAAATGTATGTCTATTTTGGTCATTATATAATACAACAACACTTTCGTAATAAGATTTACCAAACGCATGTACTCTACTTTTCAAACTCACAAAGAACCGTAATAAAGACAAGCCACCAAACACCAAGCTATTTTTTTTTAATCAAGAAATTTTATTTCATTTCAGACAAAGACAAAGCAACTTATTTCATTAACCACCGTAATCCCAAACTGGCCTAATGTCTATTTTGGTCATTATATAATAAAATAATATTTTCATAATAAAATTTACCAAACGCATATACTCTACTTTTCAAACTCACAACAACCGCAACAATACAGTTTATCAAAGATTGAACAACTTTCTTAATCAGCAGCTTATTTCATCCACGCCCTAAAAGTAGCTTATTTAATCAGCCAACGCTATCTCAAACTAGTCCTAAAATTTATAAAAAATTGAAACTTATTTATATCATAACACTAGGGAAGATAATGAAGTATTATGTTAAACGTCAAAAATTTCAAAAGGCAATAAATATCCATATTAAAAATTATAGATATTGATGTGATTTTATTATCACTATTCAATAGTGTAGCCAAAAAAATCAAATCAACCGAGATAAAAATTTTAACCAATATAAAATAAAAACAAGGAAAAGATATATAAAATATCATAATTATATATTTTGAGACAGTAAAATCTCTTGTTTTAAAAAAAAGAGTGTTGTAAATATTTATTTAATTTTTGAAATAAATTTAAACTTAAAATTTTCAACTACATTTTGAAACTAAATGTAATATATTTAATCAATCCAAGAAAAATAAAATTTTAATTTAACGAAATAAAAAATAAAAATTATCTGTAATTTTTGCACTAAGCAGGGACAACTGTCCCAACTTATCTTCTAGCCGCTCCGCTGCTATCACCATCAACTGGCCCAAGAAAGTCTAGCTGTGGCCAGATAAGTGCATGCATTATAAAAATTATCTGTAATTTTTGCACTAAGCAGGGACAACTGTCCCAACTTATCTTCTAGCCGCTCCGCTGCTATCACCATCAACTGGCCCAAGAAAGTCTAGCTGTGGCCAGATAAGTGCATGCATTATAAAAGCAAAACGTAATTATCCCAAGCGGGAAGAGTAAGCAGCGCCTGTGGGGTTACCCTGCCCATGCAAGTTGCCAAATGAAATAAAGGCCTACATTTCCCGGTTAACACAGATTAATAATAATTCAATAACGTCCCTTTCTATTAAACACAATTGTTCAATTAATTTCTCATCACTTTAATTATTTGCTCTATTTTTATCCGATTCAATCACCGATTTCTTTATTACATATATCCTAGCAGCTATCTGTCAACGGCAGCAAAAATGGCTTGCGTCAAAGCGCTGGCCGAATCTCCTGGCCTCACCTCCATTCCTTCCACATACAATTTCAGCCAAAATCAACACGATCATGAAGCTGTTTCAGAAATCGACCCAGAAGATTCGATCCCGGTTATTGATTTCTCTTTACTAACCTCTTCCAGCCCCGATCAGCGGTCCAAAGTCATCCAGGATCTCGGTAAAGCCTGCAGGGACTGGGGCTTCTTCATGGTACAATACATACCACACATGTCTCCACTCATCAAAAGCTACAGCTTTTATTTATCATATATATATATATATATGATTTGCAAACATATACAGTTCAAATACCTGCTGAAATGTGAAGCCTAACCTAATATTAGTATTTGGGACTTGTCTACATGTATTATAGACTTAAAGCTGGAGTACAGCAAATAAAATAATAAACAAACATACTCCTATGTTCATATATGACTAGAAAAGTCGGCTTCACGGAGAAACCGAGGAGGTGTGTAACCAACTGAAATAAGGAACTATTGTACTGCCATAATTTCACATCCCTTCAAAATTTTTATTACATGCATGTCTTAAGTAATTCTTTATTTTAGATTTTTAAATTTCAATTTTTTTAAAAGAAATAGAAATTATGGTAATCCTTAACTTGAGATGACTGGGGGGAGAGGATCAATGTTGTTGGCTTGTTCCGTAGACCCGGGTTGGAATATAATTCCAAGGAAGATTAGGGTACTAGTTGGAATTCATATAATTTCTTGGATAATCTTACATTTGGCTTATCAAGTCTATAATTGTTCCATTTTACCCCTAACCAAAATCCTAATTCAGCGGTACTTGAGAACTGTTAAATTAATTACAATAAAACATATGGTAGATGATCCTATAATGTTATTGTGACTGTTTTATACCGTAGTGTTATGTTCATGTACTTGTATAAAATTTTTTACTGATATAAATATCCTTGTGGGCTTTAATCAGGTAATAAATCATAATGTGCCAGAGAAGTTAATGGAGATGATGATGGATGCATGTCAAAGATTTTTCAACCTCACAGAGGAGGAGAAGAGAGAGTTTGCGGGGAAGCATGTTTTGGACCCAATAAGATGCGGTACTAGCTTCAATGCTTCAGTTGATAAGGTTTTCTTTTGGAGGGATTTTCTCAAAGTCTTTGTTCATCCTGAGTTCCATTCACCAAACAAGCCAGTTGGATTCAGGTATTAATCTTAAAAATTAGATACCACTGAAAGACTACAAAATTTATAACACCTCAAGGAAGTTGGGATCATCGTGAGAGGATCATAATTTCAATAATAATATCACGAGTACTGCTTTTTGGCTCAAACTTTGCTGTCCATTGCCATTTAGAGCAAAACAAATTATTGTCGTTTCCCTCATTACATGGACACTAGCTCTTTCCAGGCCGCAACCGATTTAAGTACTAATGTATACATCTTCATTATGCTATTTGCTTGAAGTCGACGTTTGTGAACCATTATTATATCATAAGATAAGATTGGTCAATGATTGATAAGCGGCGCCCACATTTAATTTTCTTTTTCTTTTTGAAATAGAGGGTTAACAAGATTCGGATTAATTTTTTGTTGTCTATTTATCTCATAATTTGAATTCAAGTAGTTAGTTACATAAAATTATTTAAAAATTATTTAGTTTTAAAAATTACTTAATCAAATTCCTTAAAGCATTTTTTTTTTTTGGGAGGTTAGAGGTGGGTAATGCACGATATGAATTTTTTAGTTCCTCACTTTTCTTAAAACTTGACCTCAACTGACTAGTTAAGTAAAATTATTTAAAAATTACTCAACTAAATGACGGCTAAATTTCATTGGTCATTAATAATCAAATTACCTAAGTAGCTTATGTAAGGACATGTCTTTAATTACTGTCTGTTTCTGGTGGCTGCTGCAGTGAGATTTCATTAGAATATTGCAAAAGAATTCGACTAGTTGCAAGGGAGTTGCTTAAAGGGATATCAGAGATTTTGGGATTGGAATCCTGCTACATCGAGAGGGCCATGAATCTAGATTCAGGTTTGCAAATCCTGACTGCAAATTTGTACCCACCGTGTCCACAGCCTGAGCTTGCAATGGGTATGCCCCCCCATTCTGATCATGGCCTATTGACTCTCCTCACACAGAATGGAATTTGTGGCCTTCAGTTGCTACACAGTGGAAAGTGGGTCAATGTCAATGCTATCCCTAACTCATTTCTTGTTAACACTGGTGATCACATTGAGGTATCTTCTTGGATTCTTAATGCCAATTCTACTATATATAGTCCTGTCCTCAAGGAAATTTTGACAAAATGATAAAAATCTCCTTGATGGTTCAGTAAATTAACTATTTTTCTCTTATGTACTCTCAAAATTATAGTGCATTTTACAATTTTATGCCTGAAGTGGTAAAATCACCAGTATTGAAAAATTTATAGAAATAAAATGATAAAAGATAAAAAAGCTGAAAATTAATAGAAAATTTTCTAACGGCAGAATAATTTTGTTGGGTTTCAAAACATGAAAAAGCAAGATAATTTTTTTTTCAAAATTTTTAGCCTAGTTTCATTTTCTATCCAAATCAAATAATTATCATATGCGAGCATCAACACTTCAGTGTGAGCTCATAAATTTACTACTATATATGTTGTAAACTATAGAGGACTTGTAGAGGTTGCAAATGGGTGAATCCGTATTTTATAAAATATCTGCACCTGAAAAATATGTGTGCGTGTGTGTAAATTGATCACAAGATCTGTTTGCTTAATGCCAGATTCTGAGTAATGGCAAGTACAAGAGTGTTGTGCATAGAGCTGTCGTGAACAACAAGACGACAAGGGTATCGCTAGCCATTGGGAACGGACCATCTCTTGATACGGTCGTTGAACCATCGAAAGAGTTGATAGAACGTCAAAGTGAAGCTCCGGCATTCATTGGAATCAAATACAAGGACTTTTTGGAACTTCAGCAAAGCAACCAGCTTGATAATAAATCTGCTTTGGACCGTGTGAGGGTTTGAATTTATAGCCTATGATTGGATTTGTTAGAGCATTGAAGCTTTAAATTTTAATTTAGTTTTATATTATATTTTAATTTAAGTGTATGTTTAGTTTTTATATTTTAAAATATATTTCAAACAATATTTTTGTGAAAAAATTTAATTAACTAATACACTAATAAATATTAGTGTGTGTGCGTGAGCACATTATGGAAATGAGGGATATAGCTGCTCAACTCAAGTCTTTCGAAATTGATATTTTTGAGTCTTTTCTGCTTTACTTTATCCTCAATTCACTCCCATATGAATATGGACCTTTAAAATCTGAGTGGTTTATTAGTGAACTTTTGACTTTATGTGTGGAAGAGGAGAGGAGGATGAATTAGGAGAGGACGGAAAGTGTCCATACATTGACTCATGGAAAGAAAAATGACAAGAAAGGGAAAGGAAAAGGAAAGGCATCTCTTAATTAAGTCAATAAAGATGTTATTAAGTGCTTTTTCCAAGAAGAAAGGACACATGAATAAAGGTTACTCTAAATACAAGACTTGGTTTGAAAAGAAAGGCAATCCATATCTCCAGTATGTTATAAATCTAATATGGTTCAAGTTCCTCAAAACACTTGGTAGATTGACTCTGGTTCTATAATCTATGTTGTCAATACCATGCAGGGATTCTTAAACCAAAGGAAACTTATGAACAGTGAATGTGCAATCTATTCAGGGAACAAGATACTTTCACATGAGGAAGTTGTGCGGACCTAAGGACTTGTTCTTAATTTTGGCTTTGTCTTAAACCTTAATAAAACTTTTTATATTCCATCATTTTCTAGAAACCTTATTTATGTTTCAAGACTTTTACCTCTTGGTTTTAGTTTTAATTTCATTGGGGCATCGTTTTATTTGTTTAAAGACTCTATTGTTATTGGTGATGGAATTTTATATGATGATTTGTTTGAACTTTGTTTATATCCTACTTTTGATTATAACCTTATGACTTTGCCTAGTAATATTGGTACAAAAAGAGGTGTTTTAAATGAAAAACCCTCCATGTTATGGTATAGAAGATTAGGCCACATCTCCATTAAATGAATCAAAAGATTAGTAAAGGATGGTATTCTTGAGACTCTTAACTTTATTGATTTTGGTACTTGTGTGGACTGCATTAAAGGAAAGCATACCAACAAGACCAAGAAAGGTGCTAGGAGGAGTTCTGACGTATTAAAAATTATACACACTAATATTTGTGGCCCATTTCCAAAAGTGTGCTTAAATAATCAGAAATATTTTATCTCGTTTATTGACAATTATTCACGTTATATTTATCTTTACTTTCTTTATGATAAAGGTGAAGCACTAGATATTTTTAAAGTTTATAAAGTAGAAGTAGAGAAACAATTAGAAATTGTTACCTATAGAAAGTTTGTTATCAATATCAAAAAATTTAATGATCGATATTACTTAGAGATGTTCTATTCGGACCAAACATAGTTGCAGCCATAGGTCCTAGCATATGTTGTTTCATATTTGGATCCCATGTAGGAGGTCTCTTAAGTTTTATTCTTTTAAAGATTGAGTTTTCTTTAATAAGCTTTATGGGCCTGTTATTGGTTGGTGATGTATTTAAACCACACGAGATTGATGAAGGTTGAACCACATACAGCTAGTGTGGAACTAGATCAATTCCTATAAAAGCCAAGCAGACACCTCAAATCAAAAACAATACTGGCAAGTAAAATCTTGGGGATTACCAGACAAAATAAATCTCTCAGGTTTGATGAGCTTGGCAGATAAATATCCCCATTTCACAGGAGTGCTTCATGTACAACAATTTTAAGGCTCATAAGATCATAGTAGAAAGTAATTTATTAGTAGAATCATTATATCAATGGATTATGACATGCTGTTAGGGTTACAGACCAATTTGACAAGAATGGAAATAAATAAAAGGGAGATTGCCAATTTCCCCTCTTCTGTTATCAATATACACTATTTATCCCCTTTTATTTTTATAATAGTCAATAATTCCCCTGACAATATAAGTTTACAATATTACCCTTATATTCAAATATACTTTTTTTCAAATTTATTGTAGATTAAATAAATCACATGAATGGAAATTAAAATAAAAAATTGAGTATTAAAAATAATAAATATATATTTTGATGTAAAAAAATTAATAATAAAATATTTTTCTTGTACTCTTTTATTTTATAAACATTTTCTTATAATAAATATTCTATAAGAAAGTACAATAAAATGTTTAATACAAAAAAAATATGTTTAAAAAAAGGTTTTATAAACATTTTCTTGTAATAAATATTCTATAAGAAAATGTTTATAAAGTAAAAAAGTACAAGAAAAATATTTTATTATTATTTTTACATCAAAATATATATTTCTTATTTCTAATACTTAATTTTTTATTTTAATTCCATTCATTTGATTTATTAATCTATAATAAATATGAATAAAAGTGTATTTGAATTTAAGGGTAATATTGTAAACTTATGTAGTAAAGGAGATTATCAACTATTATAAAAACAACATGGGATAAATTGTAAATATTGATTATAATAGGAGGAAATTGACAATCTCCCTAAATATAAATGAATAGCAACAAACTATCTGACGGTATTTGAGTATTTGCAGGAGACACGGGCTTCAAATGCTAACATCTAGGTTTCAAATGCTAACTTAACTAAGGGTAGGGGTTAAGGCACTTTAATTTGTACTTTTAACAGTTTTATTTTAATAAAATTTTATATTATTCAAATAATCCTAATTAAATTTACTATTAAGGATATTAATATAATTTAACAATTATACTATTACTAGGGCAAGAACCAATCTTCAGATTATTAATAAATTGAGCATTCACAATTCATATAGAATACCAAAGGAAAAGTAAAGAGAAAGAATAAAGAAAAATCAAATCTGAGGAAAAAAAAATTCATCGAAAAACTTAAAAAAAAATTGAAAGAAAGAGGCATTAAATATAAAGGTCAGTTTGTGATGCCATAAATTTTTATAGTATCAATAATGTAGCAATTGTGTGCCATTGAATTTAATCAATGGTTCATAATATCTGTATTGAAAAAATAAATTATTTAAAAAATATTTTAACCTGCTTGTTAGCCATTTAAGCAAGAGGATAATTTTTGTGAAATAATGATGACCATCATTAGAGTTTGAACAATTTCATTTGAATAATATATTTTATTTAAGAATGACTTTTCATCTCTCCTTTAAATTTGCGATGTGGTTATTTTTTTCGTAACATAAATATTTGGCAATTATCCACTTATTATCTATTTGTTTGGACTTTTAAAAAATACACAAATATTTTTTTTAAAATTTTAAGCGCGCCACCTAAATTTAGTATTTTCTTACACTCATCTACGTCTGTCTTATCTCAGTTAATAATTTAATAGAAGTCAAATAAACTTTTCACCCTAAATGCAAAATTATTATTTTACCTTAAATAAATGACAAAAAAAAATAGCAATTCCAATTTTTAATGGGCTGATAGTTTTTAAGTTAAAAGATATTACAACTTTGGAAGATAAGTCATAATTAAATGTAATTTATACAGATTTTAACCATTATTTATTTAGATTTTTTTTAAAAAAAGAGGCAACAGCAAATCAGCAATGGCGTAGTGGGCGCTTTACCAATAACTCCACAATCTCGCATTTCCTCTTCTCAATCTCAAATTCTGGGCACACCCCTCAGCCTCAATTGCTCACTTTCACTCCCTTATACTTTTTGTCCTTCAATTCCCTACGTGTACTACAGCCGCGGGGACAAGAAAACCTCCAGAGGAAAGCACTTCAATCACTCCTTGGGCAACGTGAGGCCACGTGACAAGAAGAAAGGCAAAGGACCACCCTGACTGACGGCACCTCTTGCCCTGCCAAGGAAAGGCCTGTTTGATGATGATGAGAAATTGGCTGGATTTTTAAGCCTGTTTCGTGGATGAAAATGGACGGAAATTGGAGATAAGTTGGCTGGATTTAAGCGTCGTCAGGCAGAGTCAAACGTGAAGGTGGTTGATGGAAATTGGAGAAAAATGACATTTGTTGCTCGTTGGATTTACAAACAGTATGGGTGTTTGTTTCTTTTTCTTTTTCGATGGAATTAAATGACATCGGTTTTTCTTTTGAGTGATGATACAACTACTCTTATATAAATTTATTTTATATAAATTAATTTAATATAAATTAATTTATTGGTTAAATAAAAATAAATTATTTAGATCAAGAGATATATAATTCAACTAATTAAATCATGACACATTAGTTTATAAAAAAAAATTTACAAGAGTTTGTAATTATATTATTACTTTTTTTTTCCTCACAAATCACATTACATGACGTAGTTTTTGCTGTTAAGATGAAATGACCATTTTACCCCTATGATGTCAGCAACGTTCCAAGAGTGTTAAGACGGAAGTGAACGAGTATAATAAAATGCTAACTTTAGGTGGCACGTTGAAAAGAAATGTGTTTGTATATTTTTGAAAAAGTCTGAAAAAAATAAGTGGTCGGTAAGTAATTATCCTAATATTTGAGAATCTATTTTTAGTAAGTGTAAGATAGAATACTAAGTAGACTATCTAATACAAATTCAATAAATAATTTGCAATTTGTTAAGAGTTTTTACTTTTATGATGGTAATTAATGGTGACAATGAAAAAAACATCACCTCCAAAATATTCATATATAGCAATAATGAGAAAAAGGGCTCTTCATTCATTTTTATATTTTTATTACAAAATCTTTGTTTGGGCTATGTCAACTCAATATTTTAATACAAAATTTAAGCTATTAATCTCTCACAATCTAATGGTTAATATTGAAAATTAAAGTAACATTTTTATAATATTAAATTTGTTATGAAAAATGTCTCATTTTTTAATGAATAAGTAATTCCTCTTTGGGACTTAATTTATTCAAAGAAGAATATAACTTGTATGAGGAAAGAAATACGCCTCATGCAAAAAATAATCACTATATATAGTAAGGTTGGTTTCACTTGTTTTTACAATACAATAATCAGTTTTCTATAAATAGGCAGTTTAGCGTGTGAGAAACAATAAGTCTGTTGAGAGATTGAATGTTATTAATATTTTTTGTGTGAAAAAAGTACTAAATGATTGTGAAAATTTTTCACGCATTAGATTTTTCTCTCGTCATCTTTGGAGGTCGTGGTTCTTCTCTAGTATAAGAGTTTTTCATGTGAATTTTTGCTTGCAAGTGCGTGAGATTATAATTCCCTAGCAAAATCATTCATCATTGAATTGCAAGAAGTCAATACTTGAAATTTTATGTTAAAAATTTAAATCAAAATAATTTAACCCTAAAAATACATATCCAAGCCATCACAGAGTTATATACACATTTTTATATATTCAAGCTGTCACGGAGTTGTATGCACATTTTTTTTTTAATTATAGTTGTTAATTAAAATATTTCTCATTTGTTGCGGACTCATAGAGCTACTATAACATTAGTAATATATATTAAATAATTTATTGCAATGCCTTCAACTATCATTATTGTTTGAGTACTAATGGCTTTGTAATTAAATTCATACAATGTAAATATTATAAGACCTTTTGCATTGTTATTTTCCTTGGAGGGATGGGAATCAATTTTTCCATTTCTTGAACTCTCCATCCAAAGTGCATAATTTCAGTTTTATCATCAATTAAAATATTATTGTTATTATTTTATTTTTGTAGTTGTTGTTAATAACGATGACGATGATTTAAAAAATAATAATAATAATAATTAATCATAATAAAATTAATGATGATGACGATGATAATTTTAACAATAATAATATTAATATTAATTAATAATGATAATAGTAATTATTATTATTGTTGTTGTTGTTATTAAAATTATGATTATATTGCTATTAATTATTTTGAATAATAATAATCATAATTATAATAAATATTGACACTAATCAACTACGGTCTTTTTAGTAACTTGCAACAATCTAGTCTGATTGTATGACAAAGTAAACGATGACAATATAACTTATTTTGATTCTGATTCATATAAGTAAAGTAAATAATATATTTTAATTTCTATTCCGATTTTAGTCCATTCACTTGTTAGTAAACAGCACCATAGATATAGCTATTATAGTAGGATTTGGTAATTTCTCTATTTTCTTTACTTTTGCTTTTATTTTCTTTCACTATCCAACAAGGCAAGCAACTTGATTTGTCAAAATCTTTAATTTTTCTTTTGCCATCAGCGCTTCAAGAACAAACCCCTACCGTCGTCGCTGCAACAGAAGGTTTTCTTTGATTTTTTTCTACTGCTCTTTGTTTTCTCTTTTCATTCTTTATTTTTTTCTTTTATCATAATCATTTTTTTTACACTAATATTACAGTCAAACTTTTTAACTTAAGCTTTTATTCTTTCACTTTCTAGCAAGCCAAACAGCTTGATTCATCAAAATCTTTAATTTCTCCATTTCTATCAGCACTTAAAGAAAAAGTCTTTACCTCGTCATCATAACAGAAGGTTTTCTTTATTTTTTTATTGCTTTTTTATTTTTCTTCTTGCTTTTATTATAATTATTTTTGTACTAATATTACAATCAGACTATAACTGATATTTACAAATTAGACTACTACTAAGACTAACTTATATTAATTCTTATTAATTCTACTAGTTTACTTCACTCACGTTGCTTTGAGGGATGTCTACTTCACTAATATTCGAAAGACGTTTACTTCACTAATATCCAAAAGACATCTACTTCATTAATATTTTCTACTTTATTAGTATTCGAGGGACATCTATTGTATGTAAAGGAGATTATTCCCTTACTCAATTATGTTAGTCCACTCACATTTCTTTAAGGGATGTCTACTTCACTAATATTGAAAGACATCTACTCTACTCACACTTTGTTAGGAAGACGGTTTTCTCCCCTTAATTATAGTAGTCTTCTCCACTTACAGTTCTTTAGGGGAATTTTACTTCACTAATATTCAAGGGATATTTACTCTACTCACATTTCGTAAGGTTGCTTGAGTGACGTCTACATCAGTAATAGTTGAGAAACGTCTACATCTACTCCACTCTCATTTCTTTTAGAGTCATCTACTTTACTAATATTTTAGGGACATTTACTCTACTCACATTTCGTAAGGTTGCTAGTGGAGACGGTGGATGTAATGAGCAATTTGGAAGGGATTATGTAGTAAAAGCAACTAATGAGAATGAATAGGCGTAAAAATAGCTAATGAATAAGGTGCAAAAGCAGCCAACCCCCAGAGCTGCATTCTCACCCTTTGTTGCTTTTGCAGCGAAGGTGAAAATGCATACGGCATTACTGAACATGATGGTCACAATACTCATAGTGATCTTAATACTGCAGAATAAGGTATAATTGCATAAGGCTTTGCCAAACACGATGATCATGGTAGTCTTAGTGATGAACAAGGGGTAATGATCAAGCTGCTGGTGTAGATGGTGTTTGTGTGCAAGTGGAGACTAGCATAGTCATTATGGCAACTAATGCTTTCCTTCAAAGGGCATGGAGCTGGTACGAGGGTCTCTCTGACAATTTCTCCCCGACTCACATTAATGAGATATTCAATGTTCATAACTTCTTTTCATTCTTTTTATTTATTTTAGTTTTAAATTGCATCATTTTCGTTTAAAAACAATAGTCATTTTTTTGTATGTGTTTGACATTTCCTCCATTTTCAGCGTAAGAGAAGTGTAACATTTGGTCTCCCTTTACGTTATTTTATTTTATTTTCTAGTTTATTTTTTACTTTTTAATGAATTTTTTACGACATTATACTTTGCACTTGCTATTGCCTTTACCATATTCTAATGTGTATTTTCTGGAGTTTTTTTAGAACAATATATCTCTCGTTATAGGGATAATAATATCCATATGTTTTGAATGCTTGGGTGGAGCAACTTTAAGCCAAAGATACGATATAACTTCCTATTTTTTTTATGGCCTGTTAGGAAGTGTATGATTGTTATGACTGTGGTAGTAGTGTGGAAAAATATCTTTTTAGTTAGTTGTAATTAGCATAATTATAGAAGCTTTAAATTAACAAGATTATAAGAATTAATTTAGGAGTCAATTTAGGAAAGACTAGATTATGTTTTCCTATAAATATGTAACTGTATTGATTAGAAATAAGAATAGAGAAAAATTATTCTTTTTCACATGGTATCAGAGCTCTGTCTCTCTGATTCTTAAACTGATCTTAATTTCCGGAAAAATTATTGGATGGTGTGTATTGAGATTGCTACGAATAGATCTACATAGCTGGAATTGAAGGAGTGAAACTTGACCAACATATTCAATTCAATTCAATTCAATTCAATTCAAGTCAGAACTATTCTAACCACTGTTCAAGAATTTTTCAGACTTGTAACTAGTTAAGTTAGAATCTGAAACAAGCTATGCCAAGTCAACTTTTTCTCGCTAAATCAGTTTAGGACTAATACTTATTCAGCATTTGTGGATCATTTTACCACTTCCTTTGAGGATATCAGTATAATTCTAAATTATCTAAGCCTATTGGATCTTTCTTTTACAATCTTGTTAGTCATCCTATTGTTATTTAAACTAGTCTATCTGTACTTTTACTTCCATTTGCGATCGACTAGAGTTAATCTTACATCCTCTTGCTCCTTGGTTCATTCTACCAGCTTCAATGTTGCTTCACTTTTAGGATACTCCTGGATCATTAATTCTAGAGCAACAAATCATATGACTAGCCACTCTAATTTATATACTTCCAATAACCCTTGCTTAGGTAGACAAAAAAGATAAGATTGCTGATGGTACACTCTCCTTTGTTGCCAGAAAAGGGTGTACTCCTATCTCAAAAAATCTTTTCCTAGATTATGCTTTACATGTTCCAAAACTTTCATGCAATTTGTTTTCAGTTTGCAAAATAGCCAAAGATCTAAATTGTGTTGCTGATTTTTTTCCTTCCTACTGTGAATTTCAGAACATGCGCACGAGAAAGGTGATTGACATTGGTAAGGAGATTGATGGACTCTACTACTTTGAAAGTGAATCTACAAGTTCAAGTAATTTGTCTTGCACACACTTGAGCTCTTCTGATTCAAGTTCCAAACAAAAAATCGAACTTTGGCATAAAAGTTAAGCCACCCAAATTTTCTATATTTGAAAAAAAAAATCCTATTTTATTCAAGGAGAAAAACCACTAGGACTTTCAATGTAAAGTGTGTGAGTTAGCCAAACATTATCGATTATATTTTCCTGCCTAACCATATAAAGAGTTGCAACTTTTCTCTCTTATCCATAGTGATACTTGGGGTCCTTCATGTATCAATAACATTTCCAGGGCTAGGTGGTTTATTACCTTCATTGATGATCATACTCGTGTTAGTTGGGTCTATTTACTTAAAGAAAAATCTAAAGTTGCTACGACATTTCAAAATTTCCATAAAATGATTAAGACCCAATTCCAAGCCAATATTTTAATTCTTTGTACTGATAATGGAAGAGAGTATTTTTCCTCAATACTTGGTTCTTACTTGACAAATCATGGGATTGTACATTATAGTTCTTGTGTAGATACACCCCAACAAATGGGATTGTTGAAAGAAAAAATAAACATCTACTGGAGATCATCTAGTATTAGGTTGGGGTGCAAAGTTGTTCTTGAAAATATTTCCACATATGTAAATAAACAAATAAGTTAAACTTGAAAGTTAGAATATCTTGATTTCACTTCTGCAGTTCTTTGATGAAATTTTTGGTTAATAAGTAGCAATCAGAGGCTTTTTAGCCTTTTTCTTTATGCTATGCCTTGATTAGTATTTTTCTTAAAAGATTTGTTAATTACCATAAAAATATTACAATGAAGGTCTATTTAGGAGTTTAAATCCTTGCAATTGTAGTATATGCTAGTGGTTCTGCTAGATCCCAACCAAACTTGAAAATCTAACTTAATTAAAGCCACACCCTATCACACATCTATATATATTAGCTAGGCATGAATGAGTCTCAATGAACATCCAAACTTGAGTGAGACAATTGGCGTCCCTCTAAATATCTTTTAACACTCTTTTTCTTAATTAACCCTATGAAATATTTTAAAAAATTATAATTCTTTTAACACCTCTATCAATGATAAAAATACCCTTAATTAAAACTTATTAGTGTAAACTCCATTCTCTAATAATTATTAATTTTTATTATTAAACCACATTTCAACAATGGGTTTCTTTCATTTAAAAGAAAAAAAACAACGGCTTTTCATTCTCTCCATTGCAGCCACCAATGATCAATTCCTTATAGGAGGGGGCATAAATCCACAACCCATGGATTTACCAAAACCCAAACTAAATAAAATGTTTTGAACTAGGTAAATCATGAAAATGGGTTAGATTTGTATTTTAATGTAAGAAACCATGTCATAATGGTTTGGGTATGGTTTACCCATTGGCGATGAACAAATTCCCAAAACTAAACAAAATAAATTAAACAAAATAAAAAAAAAGGTTGAATCTCTCTATCTGACACCATCTTTTACAATCTATGTCAACAAAAATGATGTCACAGATCTGTCAGTCGATTGTCATCAATTCTTGAAGCCCCTCATGTAGATTACAACCTTTCTATTGATTTAAGGTGAGGCTCTGTTACAAAAGCTTCAATTTTTTTTTTTGTTACTGCTGTGGTGGGGCCCTATAATGCTTGAATTCTGTTATGCTAGCACTGAATTTGTTTTACATATTTTTAGATGCTCTTATATTTGTGTTCAATGAGTAGAACTTAATTTGTAAGAATAACTTTGTTTATTTGATAGTTTAAGTGATTTACTTAATGGGTATGTGTTGAGTGTTAGAAAGTGTATATTTATAAAGGAGAAAATCGTCATTTTACACTTCAAGTCTCACTAACATCTCTAATTTTATTTATTTAAGTCTCTTGTTATTTAATTATATATGTTTTGTTTTAATTAAGTATTTTGTGTATTTTAGGGGTATCATGGTCATTTCACAATGAACGAGATTTCGGATAGCAAAACGGATGTCACTTTTGAACTCAGGACAGTCGAAAATGTTAAGAGGAGCATAAAAGGAAAAATGGCACTGTTTACACGTACGGTACTATTCACATGTACGTCTTGCATTCGTTTATCTTGTATCGTCACGACACTCGCTCGCATTCGTTCATTCGCTTCATGACGACGGCGCAATCCTGTGCATCCAAACTATTTTTAATCCGATGGCCATGATTCACTCAATGTATCTATAAAAATGGGGCCTCCCCCCCTAATTTGATACCCCTGAATCCATTTTTGAGCTTAGTTTTCTGTAATTCTCTCTCCATCTTGTATTTTCTACGTATTTTAATAAAATTTCCATTTTACCCCTAGTTCAATAATGAGTAGCTAATTTTCTTTCAAGCTTGGGTTGAAGGTGAAGTCTCAACATGTGTCATGGGCTTTATTTAGTAAATTTATTTTCTCTTCCCCTCTAATTTCTGTGGAGGTTTTGACTTTTCGTCGACAAATAATAATAATCTTGTCTAGTTCTTCGCCCGGTTTTACCGGCACCCTAGTATAAGGTTATTATTATTTGGCACAATAAGCCCTTAGCACCATATTGATTAGAGCGTGGTTCATGAGGTGTGGAAATCCCCCTCATGATTTAATTGGTATTAATAAGGAATATTTAGCCCATGGTGTATGCTGATACGGATCCAGATGCCCAAGTGCTTTATCTCAATAGTTTCCAGTTTAATTATTTCTGCCAATCCAATTTAAATTCCAGCATCATCTAAATCACTTCCACACGAATCCAACCACCCATTTACATAATTAATTCTACACACAATTAAAATCCACCTCCTCGTGGGATCGACACTCAACACCATTGATCTATTCTACAATAGATTCGTGCGCTTGCGAGTTCAACAAAATTTGTACAACAAGTTTTTGGCGCCGTTGCCAGGGAAGTAAGTATTTTGATTTGTAGAATTAATTTTTTCTAAATAATTTTATTATTACTATTAGTATTATTATTATTATTTTAGTTGTTTCCTTGTAATTTTTTTTC
Organism: Atalantia buxifolia; assembly: GCA_030444775.1. Taxonomy (NCBI): domain Eukaryota; kingdom Viridiplantae; phylum Streptophyta; class Magnoliopsida; order Sapindales; family Rutaceae; genus Atalantia; species Atalantia buxifolia. The sequence continues at coordinate 1,485,831 of CM059838.1, read as the reverse complement.
TTAATTAATTAAAAAAAGTGAATTTACATTTTTAGGTAAGAATTTCTTTTTCTCTTCTTTAAATTTCTGCAATTTAATTTTCAAGTTATTTTTCTTTGTAATTTTTCATTTATCTCATTAATTTATTTTTATTTTATTTCACGTATTTGTTTTAGTGTATTTTATTTTTATAGAAAGGTTGTAACAGCGCAATTAGGTTAGTATTATAATTTCTCCTTCTTATTTATTTATTTATTTATTTTCTCTCATTTTTATTTTCTTTGCATGCATGGTCGTAGGTCATTATTACCTAATCTTGAACCTATAGACCTTGAATTAGAAAGAACACTTCTCACACACAAACACATTGCACTTAAAGATAAAATTGAAATGGATTTGCAACAACCAGAACCACAGGAGAGGCCATTTAAGGACTACTTTAGTCCCTTAGCTAATTTGAGCACATCTTGCGTAAGATACCCAAATGTAGCTGCTAGGAGTTTTGAGCTAAAACCTAGTGTGCTAAATTGTCTCCCAATGTTTTATAGATTAGAAAATGAGGACCCATATAATCATCTGAATGATTTTCATACAATTTGTCAAACATGTAAATATGAGAATTTTTCAGAAGATGATGTTAAACTTAGACTATTCCCATTTTCTTTAAAGGATAGAGCTCGTTCATGGTTCAATACATTGCCTGCTAATAGCATTACAACATGGGAACAAATGGTAACAAAATTTTTGAATAAATATTTCCCAGTGCATAAAACCAATGCTATTCGCAGGGAAATCTCAGAGTTCACCCAGAGAGAAGACGAGCAGTTTTTCGAAGCATGGGAGCGATTCAATGGGTTACTTTTGAAGTGTCCACATCATGGGTACGAGAAATGGCATCAATGCCAATACTTGTTGGAAGGATTATTGCCAAATGTGCAAGAATGGCTAATGGCGACAAGTGGAGGAGAGCTAATGTCAAAAAGTGCATCAGAGATTTGGGATTTCTTCCAGCGACAAGCGGATAATTCCCAACAACCGAGTCGATCTCTTAGGAATACTAGAAGAATTAAAGGAGTGAATGAGGTTCACATTGGCGAGTCAAGTTCGAGAATTAAAGAAGTTAAAGAGATAATTGAAGGGCTCTCTCGACAAATAGCATCGTTAACGACTGCCAAATTAACAGAGCCACATGACCATGAGTCGTATTCAGATCAAGCCAATGCCATTGGTGTCATGAGAAAGCCATCAAATTACAACCCATACTCCAACACATATAATCCTGGATGGAGAGACTACCCCAATTTTTCATGGTCTCAAGGATTCCAACAGAATGGACCAACAGCTCCAGCTCCACCAATGCAACCAATTCCTCAAGTTCCTCAAGCCTCTCAGCCACCATTTAGACCATACAATCAGAACTAGAATTACTCTCAACCCAGACCATGGGAGGATTCATTCCAAAATTTCAAGAATGTTACTCAATCTACAATCGAGCAACAAAACCGCACCATTGATGGACTACGGAATGAGATGAGAGCAGGCTTCAACTCACAAGCCCAATCAGTTTCAAGCCTCGAGAAGATGGTGGGACAACTTGCTTCTTCAGTTTAGACTTTGGCAATGACTGTTGAGAAAGGTAAATTTCCAAGTCAACCAGTGCCTAATCCTAAAGCAGTGCATGAAGCAAGTACAGTTCACTGCAACAGCATGGAGAGATCAAAGCCGTCATGACCTTGCAAAAAGGGAAAGAAGTCGACAACAAAGTGGAGGTGCCAGTGACAAAATCAACTCAGATTGTACCTGTAAATGCTGAGGACTCACCACCGGAGGAGAAAGAAGAAACCAACCCATGGGAATACATTCCTAAAGCTCCATTTCCTCAGAGGTTAGCTAAAGGAAAGAAGGGAAAATCCACAGGTGAGATTCTTGAAGTCTTCAAAAAGGTAAGTGTTAACATCCCTTTACTTGATGCAATAAAACAAATTCCATCTTATGCCAAGTTTCTTAAAGACCTTTGTACTAAAAATAGAAACATTCATGTTCAAAAGAAGGCCTTTTTAACTGAAAATGTTAGTTCTATACTCCAACATAAAATTCCTCTAAAATGTAAAGACCCAGGCTCCCCCACTATCTCATGTAGTATAGGGAACCACACAATTGAGAATGTTTTATTGAATTTAGGAGCTAGTGTTAATTTTTTGCCTTACTCAGTATTTGTAAAACTTGGACTGGGAGAATTACACCCAACTCCAGTGGTGTTACAGCTTGCAGATCGATCCACGAAAATATCTCGTGGTATTGTGGAGGACGTGCTTATCCAGGTAGACAAGTTTTATTTTCCTGTTGATTTCATTGTAATTGACACTCAACCAATACAGGATTCAAGGAAGCACATCCCCATTATCCTAGGCCGACCTTTCTTGGCAACTGCGGATGCTCACATTCAATGCAGGACTGGAAACATGCAGTTGTCTTTTGGCAATATGACCATGGAGCTCAACATCTTCAACATTGCCAAACAACCTCACAATGCAGATGATGGAATTGTTGATGTGGATTTAATTGAAGCATTAATTGATGATACTTTTATTTCAAACCTTAGTGATGACCCTTTACAAACATGTTTAACTCACTTTGGTTTGGATTTTGATGTTGACAGATCAGTCGATGAGGTCAACGCCTTACTTGACTTCAAACCATCCATGGACACCGATAAATGGAAGTCAAGAGTTGAACAACTAGCACCATCGAGAAGAAAATCATCTCATCATCGAATCACCACCGAAACTCGAGCTCAAACCATTACCCAACACTTTGGAATATGCGTTCTTGGGAGAAGAAAGCACTCTACCGGTAATCATCTCATCATCTCTAAATGACGAGCAAAAAGGTAAGTTGTTGGATGTTTTAAAAGAGCACAAAGGAGCATTAGGATGGACCATAGCAGACATAAAAGGTATAAACCCAGCAGACTGCATGCATTACATTCACCTTGATGAAAATGCTAAATCTACTAGGGAAATGCAACGTCGGTTAAATCCTAATATGAAAGAAGTTGTTAGAACAGAAGTCCTTAAGCTATTAGATGCATGTATCATTTACCTAATTTCTGATAGTTCATGGGTCAGTCCTGTGCAAGTTGTCCCCAAAAAGTCAAGAGTCACAGTAGTTACAAATGCTGATAATGAATTGATACCCACTAGAATGACTACAGGATGGCGTGTATGCATTGATTATAGAAAATTGAATTCTGTCACACGTAAAGACCATTTTCCTTTACCATTTATTGATCAAATGCTTGATAGATTAGCAGGCCATGAATTTTATTGCTTTTTAGATGGCTATTCATGATACAATCAGATTCCCATAGAACCAAAAGATCAAGAGAAAACCACTTTCACTTGCCCTTTTGGCACTTTTGCATATAGGAGGATGCCATTTGGATTATGTAATGCACCTGCTACATTTCAACGATGCATGTTAAGCATTTTTTCTGATATGGTTGAACGGTTTCTTGAGGTCTTTATGGATGATTTTTCTGTCTTTGGTGACTCATTTGATCAATGTTTACATCATCTAACACAAGTTTTGCAGAGATGTATAGAGAAGAATTTGGTCTTAAATTGGGAGAAATGTCATTTTATGGTAAAACAAGGTATAGTTCTCGGTCACATCATTTCATGCAAAGGTATTGAGGTTCACAAAGCCAAGGTGGATCTCATTTCCAATCTTCCTCCACCTAAAACAGTCAGAGAAGTAAGATCTTTCCTTGGGCATGCTGGTTTTTATAGACGTTTCATTAAAGATTTTAGCAAAGTTTCTAGACCGTTATGCAATCTACTTGCTAAGGATGTACATTTTGTCTTTGATGATTCATGTCTTGTAGCATTTGAAAAACTAAAGCGATTGTTGACGTCATCACCCATCATTCAGCCACCAAACTGGAGTTTACCATTTGAGCTTATGTGTGATGCATCTGATTATGCAGTAGGAGCAGTATTAGGACAAAGAGTTGATCGAATTCCCCATGTTATTTACTATGCTAGTATGACATTGAACGATGCACAGTTGAACTATTCAACTACTGAAAAAGAAATGCTAGCAGTAGTGTTTGCATTAGAAAAATTTCAGTCTTATCTCATTGGTTGTAAAATTATTGTGTTCACAGATCATGCTGCTCTGAAATATCTTCTCACAAAGAAAGATGCAAAAGCTAGACTAATTCGCTGGGTGTTACTTTTGTAGGAGTTTGACTTAGAATTCAAAGATAAGAAAGGTTCTGAAAATATTGTGGCTGACCATCTCTCTCGTCTCCATTTTGACATCAACACAGAACCCTTAACATTAAATGAGTCATTTCCAGATGAACAATTAATGGGTGTGGAAGTATTACCTTGGTATGCTGATATAGTTAATTATCTTGTTACAGGTAAACTTCCAGAGCATTGGACCAAGCAAGACAGGGCCAAATTCTTTGCGGAAATAAAAATTTTTTTCTGGGATGACCCCTATCTGTTCAAGTATTGTGCAGATCAAATTATTCGACGATGTGTCCCAGAGAATGAATTTCATAACATCCTTTCGTTCTGCCATGAACAAGCTTGTGGAGGCCACTTCAGCGCTAAGAAAACAGGGACTAAAGTTCTACAATGTGGTTTTTATTAGCCAACTATATTTCGAGATGCTTACACCTTTTGTTCTTCATGTGATAGGTGTCAACGAATGGGGAGCATTACACGAAGGAACATGATGCCACTAAATCCAATTTTAGTGGTTGAGATTTTTGATGTATGGGGTATCGACTTCATGGGACCCTTTCCCCCATCTTTTGGCCATCAATACATATTGGTTCTTTGTTGACTATGTTTCGAAATGGGTAGAGGCAATTCCATGCAGAACTAATGATCATAAAGTGGTGATAGGGTTTTTAAAGAGCAACATTGTTTCACGCTTTGGATTCCCTCGAACAATAATTAGTGATGGTGGTACCCACTTTTGCAACAAATCATTCAAAGCACTTTTGACAAAGTATTCCATCACTCATAAAGTGGCGACCCCGTATCATCCGCAAACCAGTGGCCAAGTTGAGATCTCTAATCGAGAAATAAAGCACATCTTAGAAAAGACAGTGAGGCCAGACAGAAAAGATTGGTCATTAAGACTCGATGATGCATTATGGGCATATAAAACGGCTTTCAAGACCCCAATTGGGATGTCACCCTACAGGCTAGTGTATGGAAAAGCTTGCCACCTACCTGTGGAACTCGACCATCGTGCGTACTGGGCCATCAAGAAATTCAATTTTGACATGCAGCAAGCTGGCTCAGAAAGACGATTACAGCTGGCAGAACTTGAAGAAATTCGTAATGATGCATACGAAAATGCCAAGGTTTACAAGCAGCGAATGAAAGTCTTTCATGATAAGCAGATTATGAGAAAATCTTTCACTTCAGGTCAGAAAGTACTTTTATTCAATTCTCGTTTACACCTATTCCCAGGTAAGCTACGCTCTCGATGGTCTGGCCCCTTCATTGTTCATACTGTTTTTCCACATGGGGCAATTGAAATTAAAGACCCAAAAAACGGTGTCACGTTTAAAGTTAATGGTCAAAGATTACAGCCATATCTAGAGTACCAACCACATGGAGAGGACACCGAAATAAATTTGAGTGACCCATCACATTTGAATTAAGATTTTTCTGTTTTTTTTTTGTGATTTGATTTTTTTTCTTTCTTTTTACTATTCTTTTGCTAATTGAAATTATTTGTGCATAAGTGTGTTTGTTTAACCATTGAGCTTTCTTTTATCACTTTTAATCATGAGACAGTTCCTCCTGAACATCCTTAGACGACTTCAACGTGTCCAATCTCATCTCAGAGGCCAGATACGATTTTGTAAAACACATCGTATTTGGAAGCTACAACCACCGGAGTTAATATCCCACGTTGAGGATTTAGAAATCCAACTCAGAGACATTGAGAGAAGTGTCTACAACATCCAGTTGGAGCTTGAGATAAATTTTATAAGAGGACGATTGTGATTTTCTTTGTGTGTTTTTATTTGTTTGTTATTTCGTTTGTGTGTTTTAGTTTGTCACCCCGGTTAAGTGGCGGATAACGGTACTCCGTGACAATCAAGTCGGTTACTTCAGTTTCCCACACCACGATCTTCTGAGGCGAAGGTATGGACAGAAATGAGATCTTGGCAAAGCTTCACAATCGATTCCCTTCACTTCCTCAGAATGCCCTCCTTACAATCTATAAAGCTCGATCTGAACGCATGCGATTGCTCATGAGGAATAACATACCTGCTGATATTCGCTGGTTAATCGAGGCCAAAGTACGCTTGGCAGGAATGGTGTCTGATAACAGAGAAGATAAGATTCAATTCATTAGGGATGGCTTGAATAAGGAGTCATTGGATGATATCCTTTTGTCTCTTGAAACGCATCCCAGTGGATATGTGCAAGGAGCGATTCTCCAATTATGGCCATCATTTCAGAAAGAGCATGCACGATACAGTCTCGGGAATCTGACTATAAACGACCCTGTTTGCCAGTTTATAAGAAAACTGGATGGGAAGCCTATCATCGACCCATAGAGGACGTTGAAGCCGTTTCTGGACGTAAAACCAGAGGAAGATGTGAGCCACAGTCGTAACTACTTGTAAATATCCTTTTACTTTACTGTTGTTTTATTTCACTGTTGTTTTAACATTTGCATTATTGTCTTTAATAATTTTATATTTGTCATTACTTGCTTTTCCTTTTTACTGTTCCTTTTTTTACTCTCAAGCCATGTGCATTACACGATTAATTGACATAGACATGACACCTCATTCACAGCTGTGACCCACTGCCGCCAAGATCCTTAAATATGATTCTTTTCATTTGCACTCACAAATTATTTTTGAGAATTATCCTAATGGCAGCTACTCCCAATAAACAATTCAAGAACATTTGTGTGCTTTCTGGATTTAACTATGGCAAATATAAAGAGTTCTTTGAGGCAGCCATTGATCTTGGTCGAAACATAGCAGAGAGAAAATTACACTTGGTGTACGGTGGAGGTGACCGAGGGTTATCAAAATTGGTCTTAGAAGCTGCTTTTGTCAGAGGAAGTCAAGTGTTAGGCATCATACCACAAGCCCTAAAACCTTTGGGCTGCTTGTCTAACTCACCGACTGGAGAAGAGTTAGTTGTCTCAGGTATGTAAGAAAGAATAACTGAAATGCTTAATCATGCTGATGCTTTTATTTTCTTACCAGGAGATCTTGCAACTCTAGAGGCACTTATCACATTAGCATCTTGGGCCCATCTGCACATTCATCAGAAACCCATCGGTTTGTTAAATGTCAATAATTTTTATGATGGCTTTATCGCATTTCTTAACCATGCAATAAAAAACTACTTTATTCCTTCCTCAGTGAAAAAGCTTTTTATTTGTGCTCACACTGCTAATGAGCTACTTGATCTGTTACAAGCTTATCGACCAGAGCCAGATCCCAAGACCTTGGTGTTGGAGTGTACAAATAACGATGGTAACAATAGCAGCAGTGAGAAATGCAAATTAGATTTAAATCTCCGCCTGTAAATATTTTATTTTGTGTTGCACTACCCAGGTGATGTCTTCTAAACTCTACTTCTTTCCTTTAAAACATTGAGGACAATGTTTCGTTTTGGTTGGGGGGAGGGGATAGTTGATAATTGTGGAATGTTGGTTAAGTTTTTACTAATTTTTTGTTGTAGAAACTAACTGTTGCTAACTTTTTGTGTTGAAGATGGCTGAATATGGAGTGTAGTTACTCTAGAAACGCATCTTCTTAGTTTAAAAACAAAAAGAAAAAAAATAATAATGAAAAAAAAATTTCTTATTTTTCGTGTGATCTTTCTAACTTTTTCTTTTTGACTTCTCCTTTATAAATATGCATTTTCAAATTTTTGAGTGTAGTGCCTCTAGAAACGCATCTTTTTCGTTTAAAAAAAAACCAGTTTATTTTTCTATCATTTTAAGTGTAACTTTTCCAATTAGTTTTTCTGCATCATTTTCACATTTCTGCATGCATATTTTCCTTTCATGTTTAGAATAGGTTGGGGGGGTAGAATGTTATTTAAAAAAAAAAAATTAGTGTGATTTTGTTTTTATTTTTGGATGACATGATAACTTTCGAATTTTAGTATTTGTATTATCTTTGGTCTTGAGTGATGTTACACTATGTTTGGTACTCTACATGTTGATGTCGGAGATAAATTTGAGTTGCTTGAAAGAATTGACATGTCATAATGAATACCAAGTGAGCTTTTAGGCCTATTATTTTTCTTGGAGAATAACCCTTTTTGCCCATCTTTCATGCAACTTAGTAGTTTACTATTTTATATACGATCTCTATATTCTTTTGAATCAACCCTCTAAAAAAAAATTGCTTAAAAAAAAAAAGAGAAAAAGTTGTTGCTACATCTGAATGTCCATTTAATTAGTAGATATGGAAGATTATCTAGAACCTTAAAAGATGATGAAAAGGTCATCTTTGACCCGTTTGAGCCTTTCTAGCCATCCCTTATGTGAAATATCCATAGTTAGCCCTTTTGAGCCTTTTATTAAAAAAAAAACTTTTCTTTGTCAACTTATCGTCTTGACCCACTCCAATTTGGAGTATTACCCGATATCTTATAAGTTCCATCACCTATTCATGTTTGAGAAAAATATAAATAATTGTTTTATTTAGTAAAGTTGTGTAATACCAAAAAAAAAAAGAAAGAAAAGAAAAAAAATTCTCTAAAAAAAAAAAGAAAAAAAGAGAGAGATATAATACAATAATAAATAAGTGAAATGCACTTTTTAGTTTCCAAAAAAAAAATATATTCTTTTTCTCAAACATATATTTTGTTTTCTCTATTTTCCTTTCTTTATTAACCATGTCCCTAGCCCACCTTATATCCTAATAAAAGTCCTTCTTGATTTTAGGGAACTATAGTCTGAAGTAGAAGCTAGTTATATGGGATGAAAGGATGTAGTGGTGCATAAAAAAAAATAAATTGGGTTGACTAGCATTTTGTTTGACTTGAGATCGTGTTATTTCTAAGTTGTGGGCATATTCTTTTCACCTTGGTGAGAGTGTGTGATATTATTTCTTTACTATCTTCACTCCATTTATCATTCATTGAAGTGACAATTTTTTTGGGTTTAATTTCCTTGTGAGAGTGTCACTATTACCGGTGAAATTTTGGGGTTTGACATGTCATTTTTAAAAGTAACTGTATTTACTTGGTTGATTCATGTGGATGGTTGATGTGGGTGTTATGTTTCTTTAGACTGGAGATAATGCTTATACTTTTATTTGATTGCTATCATTAGTCTGATTGAATAAACAAGTTTGTTTAAAAAAAAAAAATTTTTTTGGTTTGAATTTTATTTTCGCTTTATTTGCTAGGGACTAGCAATAAGCTAGTTGGGGGGTGTGTTGAGTGTTAGAAAGTGTATATTTATAAAGGAGAAAATTTTCATTTTACACTTCAAGTCTCACTAACATCTCTAATTTTATTTATTTAAGTCCCTTGTTATTTAATTATATATGTTTTGTTTTAATTAAGTATTTTGTGTATTTTAGGGGTATCATGGTCATTTCACAATGAACGAGATTTCGGATAGCAAAACGGACGTCACTTTTGAACTCAGGATAGTCGAAAACCTTAAGAGGAGCATAAAAGGAAAAATGGCACTGTTTACACGTACGACACTATTCACATGTATGCGGTGCATTTATGGATCTCGCTTCACGACACTGCTCGCACCGCGTTCTTGTTTCAAACCGTGTGCAAACCGTGTTCTTGTTCAAACCGCGTGGTCAAACCCGTGGTCAAACCGTATTCTTCGTTCACGATGACGTGGCGCCATCCTGTGCATCCAAACTATTTTTAATCCGATGGCTATGATTCACTCAATGTATCTATAAAAAGGGGGCCTCCCCCCCCTAATTTGATACCCCTGAATCCATTTTTGAGCTTAGTTTTCTGTAATTCTCTCTCCATCTTGTATTTTCTACGTATTTTAATAAAATTCTCATTTTACCCCTAGTTCAATAATGAGTAGCTAATTTTCTTTCAAGCTTGGATTGAAGGTGAAGTCTCAACATGTGTCATGGGCTTTATTTGGTAAATTTATTTTCTCTTCCCCTCTAATTTCTGTGGAGGTTTTGACTTTTCGTCGACAAATAATAATAATAATCTTGTCTAGTTCTTTATCGGTTTTACCGGCACCCTAGTATAAGGTTATTATTATTTGGCACGATAAGCCCTTAGCACCATATTGATTAGAGCGTGGTTCATGAGGTGTGGAAATCCCCCTCATGATTTAATTGGTATTAATAAGGAATATTTAGCCCATGGTGCATGTTGATACGGATCCAGATACCCAACTGCTTTATCTCAATAGTTTCCAGTTTAATTATTTCTGCCAATCCAATTTAAATTCCAGCATCATCTAAATCACTTCCACACGAATCCAACCACCCATTTACATAATTAATTCTACACACAATTAAAATCCACCTCCTCGTGGGATCGACACTCAACACCATTGATCTATTCTACAATAGATTCGTGCGCTTGCGAGTTCAACAAAATTTGCACAACAGTATGCTTGGAACTAGTGACTTTAATTACTTGGAGTATTTTACTTGTGATTTAATTGGAATATTTGTTTCTTTTGCAAGGTTTTGATTTCGGTTTTTGGGATTTGTGAATATAGGATTCTGGCACTTTTGTTTTTCATTTTTTTATTATGCTTTTCTTTGTTAAAATTGCTTTTATAAGTTCTAAGTTTTCGTTCCTAAACACCCTTTCTTCCTTCAGAATTCAAGGTGAATTGGTCATCACAGTGTTGTGACGAAAATAGGGAACTGATGAAACCACTCACACTGAAATATGTTGAAACTAATTTGATGATATATGAATTTGATTAAGCTAATATATGAACGTTAGTAAACTAATTTGCTGAAACCAATTCAAGGTGAATTGGTCATTGTAAGTTTAACTTTACCCTTAGAAGAATACATTAATTAAATAATTATTCACATAGAACAATGTAAAAGATCTTGAATCCACATGTTTAGCCTAGTTATTGCATCTACTATACAATGACAAAATTGCCCCACTATGTGGTAGTTTATTTCAAGAATAAAAGCTTTCTATAATTTTTTGTTTGAAAATGGAAGTTGACTGGAAACTAGATTGAATGTTGAATACTTAACAGAAAAAAGATTAATAGAATGTATGATGATCAGAATAGTTTCTCTGGCATATTTTTGTTTTGGAGAATATTTGCAGATCTTGGCACCTGAGGGATGTATGATGCTTAGAATCTTCTTCCAAAAGCTTGATGTTCTTACTAGTACTATTGTTGTTATTACTTATATTTGGTAAAAGTTTTTGCTGAATCGGCTTAACGTTATATGATTTTTTTTAATTAATTTTAGATAGATGAGAACTCAAGTTGTCATGGTACTAATTCGATGGACACTTTGGCAACTACTCAAAGCAAGAGGAAAAATTCATCAAAGAGATCGAAAATATGGGACCACTTCACTAAATACGATCCAGCTAATAGATGCAAGTGTAATTATTGTGGTAATAATTTTGCTTGTAAAAATAAACATGGGACTAAAATTAAGACTAGTACATTAAGGAATCATTTGCTTCATTGTCCTGATTATTTGAGCACATTTGAGGATGAAAATCAAACAACTTCATATGAAAAGAAAGATGAATCTAAGTCGCATGTCTTTGATAAAGAAGTATGTAGAAAACCTCTTACACGGTTAATTGTTATTGATGAATTACCTTTGAACTTTGTGGAGAAAGAGCGTTTTTGACAATATAGTAAGTAATTGGAACCAAACTTTGATCTACCACCTAGGAGAACCCTTACTAGAGATGTGTATAAACTTTTTTGGGAAGAAAAGAAAAAATTGAGAAACTTTATTTGTTTCAAATAAGCAAAGGGTTTGTATAACCATAAATGCATGGACTTCTATTTTGGGATGAAAAGCAAAAATTGAGAAACTTTTTTGTTTCAAATAAGCAAAGGGTTTGTATAACCATAAATGCATGGACTTATATACAAAATTATTACTATACGGTAATTACAACCTATTTTATTAATAGTGAATGGAAATTGCATAAGAGAATTTTAAATTTTTACATAGTACCTGCCACAAAGGGGAGACAATTAGAAAGGAAATTAAGTCTTGTTTACTTGAGTGGGGCATAGAAAGGGTATTACTGTTGATAATGCTAGTTTAAATGAGTTAGCTATCAATTATGTCAAAAAGAAATTGAAGAATTGGAGTGAGAATGGCCTTGTGCTAGATGTTGACTTTTTACATATGAGATGTTGTGCACATATTTTGAATTTAATTGTGAATGAAGGGTTGAAAGACTTGCAAGTGTCAATTTCTAGAATTCTTAATGTTATCAAATATGTAAAGTCCTCTCCCACAAGGCTAAAAAAATTAAAAATATGTTTAGAGCATGAAAGAATTGAAAGTACTAGCCTTGTGGTTCATGATGTATCCACTAGATGGAATTCCACTTACTTAATGTTGGAGAGTGCTTTAAAATTTCAAAAGGCTTTTGAGACAATAAAGGATGATGATCAATATTATATTTCATATTTCATAGAGGATGGAGGACCTCCTAATAGTGATGATTAGGAAAATGATAATGTTTTTATGTTGCTTTTTGACGTTATTTTATGAGATAACTTTGAAATTTAGTTGGTTAATGTACGCGACTTCAAACTTATATTTTCATGAAATGTGCTCAATTCATTCTGATTTGACATCACTAATTGAAAGTGTCGATGGTCCTGTTATATCTAAAATGGAAACAAGTATGAAAAATAAATATGACAAATATTGGGGTTCAATTGAGAGCTTGAATATTTTGTTGTTCATTTTAGTTATTCTTGATCCATGTTATAAGTTAAAATATGTGACATTTTTCTTTGAAGACATTTTTGTTATTGATGAGGTTGGGAAGAAATTCAAAGAGGTGAAAAATCTTTTAATACATCCTTATGATTACTGTTGAGTTGTGTCCCACATTGGCTAGTAAAGCGGAGATACTTAGGTTTATAAGGTGGTAGGTCACTTCACTTAAAAGCTAGTCTTTTTGGTTGAATACCTAGAAATCTTATGTTAAGTCCCCCCATGATTTGGTATTAGATCTCGGTTTCTTGATCAGATACAAGTATGGCTGCTTCTAAAGTTGATCTTGAGAAGTTTAATGGGAAGAACGACTTTAATATGTAGAAGGTAAAAATGGAGGCATTATTGATTATACAAGGCCTGAATGATGCCATAGAACCAACAACCAAAAAAGAAGGAAATGAGGTGTCTCATCAAAATCTCCAGAACAAGCTGCTGAGATCGACAAGAAAGCTAAAAGTACAATAATTCTGAGTTTGATGACTCGGTTATTAGAGAAGTGGCTAAGGAAAAAACAATAGCTGAGCTATGGGCAAAGCTTGAGAATTTGTACATGACAAAGTCACTGGCTAATAAGCTCTATATCAAGAAGAGAATGTTTACATTAAAGATGGTTGAGGGATCCTCTCTTAATGAGCATATTGATGAGTTTAACAAAGTTTGTGACACTTTGGAGACCATTGATGAGGGTCTGAATTATGAAGGCAAAGCTCTACTTCTAATAAGTTTCTTACCACATTCATACTCTAATTTTGTGGATGCTCTGATGTATGGAAGACAAACGTTGTCACTAGATGAGGTTAAGGCTGTATTGAATATGAAATGTTTACAAGAAAAGCAAGTCAACTTAGAAAATAGAGAGAGATTAACTGTGAAATGAAGAAATGACAGAAATGATGGAAAGAAAAAGAAGCAAGGGAAGGGAAAGAATAAAAACAAGAACTTGAAGTACTTTCAGTGTCACAAAGAAGGACACTTCAAGAAAGACTGCCCTGAGAAGAAACAAAAGAAGAAATAACAGAATGGAGATGCAGCCATAGTTGAAGATGAGGGATATGAATCAGTTGGAGTGTGTGTGGCAACTGAGGAAGTGCAGAAAGGTAAGTGAATCCTTGATTCTGGTTGCATTTTTCCTGTGAGCCCTGTAAAGAGTTACTTTTCTGATTACCATGAATATGATGTGGGAACGGTAATGATGGGAAACAATACAGTGCGTAAGGTCATTGGGATATGAAGCATACATCTGAAACTACATGATGGGACTGTGAGACTAATTAGGCATCTCAGGCATGTACCAGACCTTAAGAGGAACTTAATCTCTTTAGGGATGCTTGACCAAATAGGATGTAGTATAAAATTGGAGTATGGTGAATTAAAAATCCTAAATGGCTCAACATTGATTATGAAAGGGACAAGGAAAAATGGGGTATATGTCTTGGATGGGGAAGTAGTGATTGGTGATCTAGTGTGTCTGTTAAAACTAATGCTGATAATACCAGGCTGTGGCATCTAAGGTTAGGACACATAAGCCTTAAGGGTCTTAAAGAATTAGAAAAACAGGGAGTTTTAGGGGCTAACAAGATTAAAGAACTAGATTTCTGTGAGGATTGTGTCCTAGGAAAATCCACACGAGCTAGCTTTAAGAAATCGGTTCTTAAAACCAAAAACATCCTAGACTATGTGCATTCAGATCTGTGGGGACCTTCACAAGTTCCATATTTGGGAGGTAATAGATTTTTCATGTCCATAATAGATGATTACTCTCAGAAAATTTTGGGTGTATGTACTTAGAACCAAAGATCATGTGTTTGGGAGGTTTAACGAGTAGAAAGCACTTGTTGAAAACCAAATAGGGAAGAAGCTGAAAGTTCTTGGAACTTACAATGGACTAGAGTACTGCAATCAGATGTTTCATGAATTTTGCTCAAATGAAGGCATTGTTAGACACAGAACAGTGAGGCTCACACTATAGCAAAATGGTTTGGCTGAAAGGATGAATAGAACTTTGATGGACAAGGTCAGATGCATGATGATACAGTCAGAGTTACCTAAAGGGTCATGGGCAGAGACTCTACTGACTGCTTGCTTGCTGGTTAATTTGAGTCCTTCCTCAGCCTTAGATTTTAAAACACCTCATGAAAAGTAGTGTGGCAAACCAGCCTTAGCTTAACATCAATATGTTTGGTTCTTCATCATCAATTTGGTTGTACTACTTATGCACATGCAAACCAAGGAAAGTTAGCACCAAGAGCTTTAAAAGGGCTGTTTCTATGTTATCCAGAGAGGGTGAAAGGCTATAAGATTTGGTGCACTGACTTGTCCCCTCCCAAATGTATAGTCAGTAGAGATGTGGTGTTTAATGAGTAGGTGGTCCTAAGTAAAGAGAAACTA
Source organism: Atalantia buxifolia (assembly GCA_030444775.1). NCBI lineage: Eukaryota > Viridiplantae > Streptophyta > Magnoliopsida > Sapindales > Rutaceae > Atalantia > Atalantia buxifolia. The sequence goes on along the minus strand of CM059838.1, from coordinate 1,470,476 downwards.
ATTGAAAAAGTTAAAACTCATAGTAAAACTGATGACACTATACAGTTTGAAGTGGAACATCTAGCAAACAAAACTTCAAGTGAAGCTACAGATTCAGATGAAGAAGTTGCTGGTGATATGGATACAAGCTCAGAACATCCAAGGCCTCATATAGAAGACTATCATCTAGCAAAAGATAGAGAAAGAAGAGTTATAAGACCCCTAAAGAGGTTTGGTTATGCAGATCTTATTGCATATGCACTTGCCACTTCACGAGAAATTGATGATGAAGAACCAAAGTGTTATAAAGAAGCAATGCAAAGCTAATACAAAACTAATTGGCAGCAAGCAATGGATGAAGAAAACAATTCAAGTTCACTGTGATAGCTCAAGTGTTATCTACTTGAGTAAAAACCCAGCTCATCACGAAAGAACTAAACATATTAATGTTAAGCTACACTTTATTAGAAATGAAATGTCAAAAGGTGTAATCAAGATGGAAAAATTTCATACAAATAATAACCCTGCAGACATGCTTACAAAAGTTGTTCCTACAGCCAAGTTCAGAGCTTGCTTGAACGTGGCTGGAGTTTGTAGCCTTTAAAGATACAAAGGGTTGAGAAGAAAATTTGATCAGGATTGATTTGCTTCAAGGTGGAGTTATGTTGGATTAGAATGAAACAAATCAAAAGGCTAATGTAAACGACATGAAGCATTGTGTTTTGGCATCTGATGAAAAAGCAAAACGACACAGTAAGCTGTATTTCATTAAGTCTAAATATCACTTTTCTAAACGACCCAAGGTTCTACCATTTTGGTTATAAGAATCACGAGCAATGCACATGAGTTTTTAATTGACGTGTCAAGGCTGTTAAAAGCCGTTAATAATACTTGCTGTTCACGTCCATTACAGGGGGTGGCTTCTGGGTTGTTATAAACACAGGAGCTGAAGCTGATTCTGGTGTAACAATTACTATAAAGATCTTGACACTAAGATTAGTGGTTGTGGATCATCTAGTGGTGTTGGTAAGTTGTCAATTGTTGATAGTAGGAAATTTAATAAAAAGGTGGGATTTTCTAAACTTTCAAATGTTGCAAAGTTCAAAAAAAAAATAAGAAAAGATGATTGTGTCGAGATGAAAAACAAAGTAGAGAGGTACTTTTTGGAGCCATGTGAACATGATGATGATGACTTTGAGATTTTGGCATGGTGGAAAATGAACTCAATAAAATATCGAGTTCTTTCACACATGCAAAGGATGTGTTTGCAATTCGAATATCTACAGTAGCTTTAAAACCTGGTTTATTACTGAAGGACACGTCATTGATTCATTTTGTAGTTCTTTAAGTCTAAAGATGATGGAAGCTTTGATATGCTCGCAAGATTGGTTACTCAACACTTTTGTCTCATTACAAGATGAACCAACGATGGAGGAGCATGAGTTTTATGAAGCCATGGTGTCAAGTAACTATTTATCATAACAAGTAAAAAAAAATTACATATTTGTTTATCACTAGTCTTTTTTTTCATTAATTTATTTTTATTTAATGAAGAGTTTGGATCAAGTGTAACAACGGAGGTGATGGCTTTGAATTGATGTTATTCTTACGATTTTGATATGAATCATGTTCTTTTCTAAATTTACTCATCTTTAAAACTATTCAACATTATAATTTTTCATTTTTGGCTATCTATTTGTTGGTGAAGGAGCAGGCTCAGTTGATCATGGAATTTTTCCATTAAAGTACTGCGGATAAGATTGATTATGATGGATTGCTTTGATAATTCAGTCTGGATGTTTTACCTTATTTTGATTTGTATTGGCATTGTTAGCATTTTTGTTGTAATATGGATAATACTACTAGTTTTTTTTCTTTCTTTTAATTTACTTGTTGATGTCATTTTTGTGAAAGTTTATTATTAGAGTTTACGTTCCCATTTATTGAGAAATAATGATTTTCGTGATTAAACTTTATTTTAATTTTCTAGTATTTTTTAGTTTAAGGATAAAGTTATTATAAAATCTATTATTTATAATTTTTTATCCATTATATTTTTTCATATTTTAAAATTAATTTTATAATAAATAACAATAAATAATTGTTATAATTTTTAAATAATTAAATTTATCAAAATAAAAAATATTTTGATCACAAAATGAAACTCAACCCAAACCCAAATGATTTGGTTTAGTTTGAGTTGGGTCCAAATTTTATGATTTTGCTTAGATTAACTTAAAATCCAACCCATGTCCACCCCTGATTTCTTGCCAGAAAATTATAGAAAAAAGCAACTTTTTTAATGTCTAAGATGTTAAATTTTTTTAAGAAAAAAATTATTTAATTTTTGAGTGGGGTTTAAAGGAGTTTTAAAAAGTATTTGGAGGGGTGTTAATAGTCCCGCTCCCCAAACTTTTGCCAAGCCAATAGCCTAGGTGGCAGGTTTCACATGTTTTTGTTTATAATATCTCATATACAGCATTTGCCTTTTTTTGTTTTCCCTCCACTCTGAGAACTGCCTGTGCATGTATTAGATCTTTTGTGCATGCGCACGTAATTTTGATGATGCATATATAAATTGATTCAATGTTGGTTTGATCTTTGTGCTGATATTTTTAAAAAATAGTGAGTGAGGGTCTGTTTGGTGTTGTGCACGAAAGTATTTATGTTTACTTCAAGCTAAACATTTTTAAATAATTGATATCACAGTAGTAGCATTTCTTTGTTTTCATGTAATAGATTGAATTTATGCTGACTTTGATGGCAGGTTCCATGATAGATTGGACTTTGTACTTGATCTATCTAATGAGTTGCTTGGTCATCGTTCTTGCAGGCAATAGAGACCTTGACTTGACCATTCATCGTTCTGTTGCCTTATTTACCTTATTGACTTTCCAGCCGTCACTTACTGAATTTTATGCTGCGTTTGCGTAGATGGTCAGCATATGTCATGGATGGGTGGGTTAGGGCTCTGAAAATAGAACATGATGCCCTGGCAGACGTAAATATTCCTGTTGCTGGTCATATTCTGGAACGTCTGAATTAATCTGCTTGAAACTTGTTTTAGTAAAACTTATATTACATTCGGGAACTTCGGTTTCCATATCTTGATGAATTATTTGACTTCATCAGTGGAATTCATTTTAACCAACAGCATGAAATAACAGTCCTCTCTCTATCTACTCTCATCTCATCAACGATGGTGAGAGAGACCCATAAAATGTGCAGTCATTTACGCACATTGAGAAATTTACATCTGAATCTATAGCAAAGAATGTCGGTATTCATAAATATGCATGAAATTATATGGGTGCGTTTAACAGCGTACTGGAAAAAAAAAAATGGGAGATTTGCTATTTTATAAGGTTCTATAGACAGAAGATAAGCTTCAATTATGTGGTTTTTCTTTTGCTTCAATTTGTAATTTTGCATGTTTTGTTCTTCAAATTCACGGAGGGAGTAGATTTTAGGTTGTATTATATGTTTATATTTTAATTTTAATTGCTTTTACTTTTATTATTCAATAATTTATAATAAATTTTAATTTATTAAATCAAATTTAATTGAAATAATAATTTAAAATATTAATAAACCTAAACATTTAATAAATAAATGTATTAAAATCATTTTAACTATTTTACTTTAAATATCTGAAAATATTTTAATTATTTACCAAAATACTAAATTTAAAAATAAATCTAATTAATTATATTCAACATTAATAAAAAGAAGCTAATTATAATTAAATTGAAAATTTAATATTAGATGGGGAGAGGAAATGGTTTTGGAATATGAATGAAATATAATATCTGAATGTATAATGCCTTAAATGATATATACTTTTTTTCACATCTAAATAAAATATTATTTTTACTTATTTATCCTTATAAATTAATAATATTGGCAAAGGTAAAGTTTTATTAAAGTAAGATGTTATTGTTTATGCAGAAATAAATATCCTACAACTATGTATGATACATATAAGATGCGTTTGGTACACTGTAATACATTATATTATATTAGTCGTGTTGTACTATGGTGTACTGTATTAAGTTGTAATGTAATACAATATTTAGTGTCATATAGACTGTATTATATATAATAGTATTTTGTAATATTATTGTATGTTAATATTAAAGTAAAATTAGTATTATTTAAATTTATTAATATTTTCGTGTTATATTATTAGTTCTTGAAATTAATTATTAAAAAATTATTTTTTATATATTTATTTTTTAACATAAAAATAATGTAATAATATGCTATTATCAAATGGCAGCTGGGATTTCATCAATCCATACAGCTGAATCTTTGATTCTTATGGCTAGCTTAGCCAAGGAATGAGCGTGTACATTACAGGTTCTGGGAGTATGCAAAAAGATTATTGTTTTCCACAGATTTTAGGGGTACAAAAAGATAAATCTATTTAGAACAATAAATTTTTATTTTTGAGGGAGACGGGGTACCTCACTGGTTTGTTGTGTATGTGGTGTTTTCGGAAGTCCGGAGAAGGTGATAAGTGACGGTGGAAGTGGTAACAATTGTGAAGGGTTTGAACCAAGAGAAATGTCCCTCGAAATGGGCTTCACGCCTGCAAAACGGTGAATCGAGGTTAGAGGTGAGGCCGGGGTACCCCGGCGTTCACACTCCGACGCTCAAGTTAGGAAACTCAAGCTTTTATGGCAAAGAGAGTTGGCTAAACCTCTGTAAATCAGGGTTTAAGGCTAAAGAAAACCTATTTTTTCGGAGTGTGAGTATTGATGGTGAGTGAGAATATGATGGAGAATGAAACCTAGGCACCTTTATATATGGAGTATCTCAGCTGCCACATGGCGTATCCTTTTTGGCTAACGTCTTTTTACCCTTTTATGATTTTTAGGTCATTATGTGCATGCCTGGGGATCAAGAATGACATTCGCGGCGTATCTCACTTTTTGGAAACATGGGGCGCGCTAGAGAGTAGTCCTAGGGTACCTCTGCAGTGGCTGTTGGGTAGGCGGTTGAGGACCACTGTCCTTGGATAGTGTCCTTTATTTTTGACAGAGGTGGCAGGTGGCTGTCCCCCACTTTTCAGCACAACGTTTTGGTATTTAATTCTGACGAAATCAAATGTTATTCTTCAAGCGATGGAGACATTTCTTATTGCGAATTTTTCGAAACCGTTCTGCAGGGTACCCCCAAATTATATAGCTAGGGGTACCCCCAAATTATATGGGGTAACCCTAGCTATGGGGGGTACCCCCAAATTATATGGGATACCTTAGCTGTGGGGGGTACCCTTAGCTACTCCCCAATTGTGTGAGGTACTTCGAATTATTCGAGATATCTCGAGTTATTCTTAGATATGCGGGGTACCTCAAATTTAGCGAAGTACCTTAAATTGTGTTAGAGTTATTCCGCTTGTCGACACGTGGGGCTCTGCTACCCTTTTATATTTCTCCCCAAACAATTATAATTTGAAAATCCTTACTCATACTTTGTATCTTTGAAACTACCCCAAAGATTTCTGTTTTGTTGCCTTGCTTGTTGTTGACAAGGTTAGCCATTTCTTGACAATCTGTTCCTTCAATCACAGCAGACGACATTGCTTATTTAGCAGCTTGTAGTCCCCATTCAACAGCTTCAGCTTTTGAGAATCTGACCTCCCTACAAAATGGCACAGTCTTGACAGCTGCCGCACTATTTTGCTTCTAGAATCTCTCACAACAGCCCCCCAATCCATGTAGCCGTGCTTCATCTTGGGTGGCTACGTCATCATTAATCTTGTACACTCAGCTGGGGGAAGGTTTTCATTTTTTTTTTCAAAGTTCCAGCAGGCTTCTTTCTAAGAGATGTTTTCCCAGGCCCTTTAACCCTTCTGAAAGCTTCGACTGCTTCTGCTTTGGCTGTAGAAATCGGGGGATTCACTTTCTTTGCTTCAAAAATCCTTTTGTTTCGTGCATTCTAAGCAGCCCACCAATAAGGTACCAACAGCTCCAACTCAGTCTTCGTAAGCTTCTTATTTTAGTTCCTGCATCACACACAATAGGTCCTAGTTTTTGGTATCAGGAAGCTCTACTGTAAAAGGAGCATTCCCCTATATCTTTTGTGAGCCTTTGCACTGCAAGAGTTCATGAGATATATGGTTTCCTCACCTTGCCTGCAAGTCTGAAAAACTGGGATTTCAGAGGCTCTTTGTAGTTGGGAGCAAGTTTCTAGCCACCCTCCACAAGAAAAAAAAATTGATTTTTTTAGGCAATTCAAGAGTCCACAGTCATTCCAATATGTAAATTCATTGCTTGAACAACTTAAAGCACCGGAAAACTTTCACTGGAAAGCGATCTGATAACCACTTTTAACAAAATAATGGCCTTTCTGGTCAAAGTGCCAGAACACTTCATCGTCCTTAGACCTCCTTAGCTATGGGATTTTAAGAACCACTTCTACATTTTCCCTCAAAATGTGTTAACGGATCAAGTTCTCATTCCACTGATTCTTATAGTCAATCACCTTATCAACTGTAGCATCCATAAATAATGATAATGATGAGATTGGTTTAAAGGTCACTGGTTAAGGAATCCATCTATTCCTGTATATTTGCAGTTTTTCTCCATTTCCAATCCTCTATCTGATACCTTTTTGTAGGACCTGTCTACCCCACAATGTGCTCCTCCATGTAAAAGATGGGTTAAAACCAGCTTATCATTTAAGAAGTCGGATTGCCTGTAATATCTTGCCTGTAGGAATTTGGCTACTAAGGAGTTTGGGAACTGGCAGTCTCCATCCTTGCTTGGCAACCAAAGCTTGGTTAAAGCTCGTAAGAACTCTGAAGCCTAAGCCGCCGTTATTCTGTATAACTTAGCCTCTCCTATCTAGCCCAGTGTATACCCCTTTTGTCTTCCTTTAAGCCCCACCAAAACCAGGCAATTGCTCTCTAAATATCATCACATGATCTAAAAAGTATTTTGAAAATAGCCATGGTATAGGCTGGAATAGCTTGTGTCACTGTCCTGATAAGCACCTATTTACCTTCACTAGAGAAGAATTTGTGTTTTCAGTTTGAAATCTTGCTCACAACTCTGAGCTTCATATCATAGAGAAATCCATCTTTTTTATTCCTATCATAGATTGGAGACCAAAGTACTTTTCATGCCTAGACATCACTTTGAGTTGAAAGATGTCCTCGATTGCTGCTACTTACCTTTCTGGAATCTTGTCACTAAAGAACATTAAGGCTTGTCGTAGTTGAAGACTTGTCCTGAGGGGAAATAGCATTCCAGGCTTTTAAATGCTTACAAACTTCAACAAATGCCTTAGTGAATATCAAATTGTCATCAGCAATTAGTAAATAGGATATGGTTACATCTATACTGAACTTTAAACCTTGGATTAGCTCCTCTTCTGCCTGCATCAACAAATTCGAAACACATGATCAATATATAATGAGATCATGGGCAGCCCTCTCGTAGTCCCCTCTTAACCCCTTTGTAGTTACATGAATGAGCACAGAAAAGGATAAAGTGGTGATACAGTTCAAGATTTATTTTATCTACCAATTTGAAAATCCTAATCTCCTCATTGTTTCTTTCAAAAGGCCCCATTGAACATCGTAATAGACTTTGCTTATCTCCTGATTTCAAAGTTACTTTCTCATTTCTCTTTCCTTTGCTGTGCCTAATCTTTTGGAGGCATTCATAAACAATAATAATATTATTAACAATAAGTCTATTGGGTATGAATGTACTCCTGTGGAGAAGTTGATTTAAGAAAGAATAGGTTTCAATCCATTTGCAATGGCTTTAGTAACAATTCTATAAATCACATTACAAAGGCTAATTGGTCTAAACTATCTATGTGACTTTTCTAGACTTACCTACCTTAGGGATTAAGGCAATGCATGTGTGGTTTAAAGGAGTTATAGTACCTTAATGATTGAGAATGTATAGGCATGTTAAGAGTTCACCCGCAGTTAGTATGGATAGTGTTGTCATTTTAGGTGCTACAATAGTACTATAGTATGGATAATATTTTATCTTTTATTTTGATAAGGTTTAAATATCAGTACTCTTTTATTTTATACGAGGGTTACTCTGTATCCATGAAGAAAGTCAGGAATTGTTTAAAATGATTATGAATTGTTTTCGGGACAAAGGGTTAATCACTTGAAAAGTCATTGTTTATTATAACCATCAAATGAGTATTGATTGTTCAATTACCACGATAAAAAAGTTTATCCACTAAACATCAGCTCTTATTTACTCGAACTCGTATCCTTAAAGACTGTTCGAACTGGTAGAGCTTTTAGACGTCACTGGTGTTGATTGAAGCCCACGCATGCTATAATGCTAAGCTCGATCATGTTATATGTTGTGTATTGTTTGTGAATGCAGCTCATGGAATGATGACGAGCCCACTAGTGTCACGGGCCGCGTTGCTAAAAGCATGGGCTTGTCATTAAAAATAAAAAATCATAATCTTTCTAATTTAGAGATTGCGCAGATTTCAACTTTGGTCATGCGTTTGGCAAAATGTTTTCGACACCTCAGTGATTTTATTTTTATTTTTATTTTTTTCAAAAGGTTTATTGCAACTTGCAAATAAAATCATCCATTATTTTTAAAGTATAAATTTTAATTTTGTTTCATTCAAACACTTAACGCGAGCATGTTGTAATTCAATTCGATTGTGACTATGTCATCAAATCAAATTTGAAGTAGAATAACAAATTCAATTCAATTTTGATGATATGTTTTATAATTTTAAAAAATAAGATAATTTACATTGGTAATAGAAATTCAATTTAATTGAATGTGGATTATAGGATAACTGTTAAATTGCAACCCAAACCAAATCCTAACCCGAAATTATAACTCAAACCCGAATTAAAATGAATAGAATTAACTTTTGAATTCATTTGAATTAAATTCTTAAAATCGAACAAGTTGTAACTTCAACCAAAACTCGAAACACCTACTACTGTTATTAAATTAATAAAAAACTTTTTTAAAAAAAATAAGTAAGATGTGGGAGAAAAATTTATATGAGACCGAAGGAAATGGTGAATCTGTCTAATAATGATTTGCATATGGCAAAATTATGGTGATAAGTTTTTAGAATAAATGTGATTGCCTATTTTCTCTCCCATCTTTTCCTCTCCCACAATGATTATTAAAAAATAATTGAAAATAGAGGCAGAATATTTATTTTTAAAAAAATTATAAATCGGAACCGAACGCTGCGTTCTGTGAACAAACAAATTAGAATGTCCGCAGTGACTCAATGAGTCGCCCAGTTAACACAACTGTAGAATTAGCAATGGCTGCTCGCTCATTCTTCCTCGGTCTAAGACGGTAAGAACATTCGACTCTCCTTATGTTTCCCATTTTAAAGCTAAATTAAGCTGGTTTTAGTATCTTTCATGTCTAAACATTCACCATTTGACTATATTTCTTTCTTTCTTTTTGTCAAACCCTTAAACATGGCAGTGCAAGCAACACAAAAATCAAGAACCGCGCTAATTCCAATTCCGAGTCTTTCTTTCCTTCAAGATTTCTCTCTTCTGGATCTTTGCAAAACGAATGCCTCGAAGAAGAGACTTCGAATTTGGATGGAAAGGATGATCTCAAATCCAGAATCTTCAGAATTAGTCTGCCAAAACGTAGCGCAACTAACGTTATTCAGAGGTGGGTCAGCGAAGGGAACCAAGCTACCATTTCTGAGCTTCGACACATCTTGAAAGAACTCAGAAAGTCTCAGCGTTACAAGCATGCCCTCGAGGTTTGATTGTCTTTTCCTTTCCTTTTTTCGTATTTTATGGTTCTTTAAGCTTAGAAATATCTTAAACAGGATTTGAAATCTGATTGAATCTTGGTTACTGGTAAACTTTGTAGCTTGAAATTCACTGAGTAATTCTAATGATTCGGCCTTTGAAACTGATGTGATGTAGCAGCTTACTGCCCACTAGGTTAGTTATTAATGTTTAATGTAGTTACCGGTAAACTGCCGCATAGTTGGGGTTCAAGTTGAGACTCAATGTAGCTACTGATATACTACCACATTAGTTGGACTCAAGTTAAGACTCACTCGCTCAAATGCTGAGTTCCCTAGTTTTATTTAATTATATTTTGTAGAAAATGAGTTCACATTTGTCTCGCTTGTAAAAATGCTTAGCCTTTGCTTGCTCTTGTTGCTGTCATATCCTTTGAATTTGTAAACAATTCGGTTGTGTAACTGATACAAGGTCGCAGATATCTGAATGGATGGTTACTCATAAAGAGTTTGTGTTATCAGACTCTGACTATGCTTCCCGTATTGACTTGATGACAAAAGTATTTGGTATTCATTCGGCTGAGCGCTACTTTGAAGGGCTTCCTCTCTCGGCAAAAACTAGTGAAACATATACTGCTCTCCTCCACTCGTATGCCGGGGCGAAATGGACTGAGAAGGCTGAAGAGCTTTTTGAAAGATTAAAGCAGTCAAACCTGGCCTTCAATGCCCTTATGTATAATGAGATGATGACTTTGTACATGTCAGTTGGACAAGTGGAAAAGGTAGCCTTAGTTGTTGAAGAGCTAAAGCGGAAGAACGTTCTGCCAGATGTTTTCACGTATAATCTATGGATTAGTTCATGCGCTGCAACACTCAACATCGATCAAGTTAAAAAAATTTTGGATGAAATGAGCTGTGACTCTGGCGGCAGTGATGATTGGGTGAAGTACCTCAATCTCGTCAAGATATATATAACTGCCAGTCATCTTGTGAATGCAGAGTCCGGCACTCTGGTGGAAGCAGAGAAGAGTATAACACAAAGAGAATGGATAACCTATGACTTCCTTATCATTTTGCACGCTGGTTTGGGAAACAAAGATAAAATTGATCAGATATGGAAATCCTTAATGATGACTAAACAAAAGATGACGAGCAGAAACTACACCTGCATTCTTTCATCTTATCTGATGCTTGGACATTTGAAAGAAACGGGAGAAATTATTGATCAATGGAAACAATCTGCCACTTCAGACTTCGATATCTCTGCCTGTAATAGGCTTTTGGGTGCATTTTCAGATGTTGGATTGACTGAAAAGGCCAATGAATTTCATATGCTTCTGCTGCAGAAAAACTGTGCCCCCGCAAATGCACCAGGATAGAGTTTAGTTTATCATCACCAGAACAATGCATTCTAGAGTAGCGTCATGATGGCTGGATATTTTGAAGAAAAACATGCCTGATTACTGCATCTTCTGCATCTTTTTCATGAAAGTGGATTTCATGGCTTCTATAAGTATTGTTCTTTCCTTATAATTCCCATTTGATATATGAGCAGAGCTCCATGCTTTCATAATGCTTATGTAACTGATATTTTGCAACTTCTATAACTGATACTGGATGAAATAGAATGTTTTTGAGAAGAGGAATTTAAACGATTTAGATCATAATATGTTGCTTCCTCTTGGTTATGTGATTCACCTTTGGATATTTTTCTGTGTAACCCTGTTATGATCAAATGATACCTCTTCCTCCCCTAACCTTTTGCTTCTAGCTCGTCTTTTTTTCTTTGGCTTGTGTCTTAAGCTTTTGTTTAATGAAATTACTTGCTTATGTTAATGGTCCTTGTTTAGTGACTTGATTGATTTTCCATGAAGTGAATATTGTTTTCCATAGTTAGATCTACAGCTTCCTTTTCCATTTTTCTCTATCACATTTACATTTGCCAATATGGAATCTATATATTTTCCAGTTTAGCAGGGAAATTCTAATGAGAATGGTGAATGCAAATGTGAGTGCAGCTTTAGTTACTCAATTCTCATATAAGTTGTTTCTTGATGATTTTCAGCTTTAATTACTCATTTGCAAATCCAAATCTGAATAAAAGGCTTTGAGTCCATTTGAGGTAACTGCTCCACCCCTATATTTTAGGAGGTGGAGCAGTTGTACTATGGCTAGGGACGGCAAAATCTGAATTTGGATCCGGATGAAAAAAATATACGGACCTGAATGCGGATAATATCCGCACGGATTACAGGCGGATATTTCGGATATTCGGATCCGTATAATAATAAATTTAAATATAATTTTAAATTTAATAATTTGCATAATAATATTAAATAAAATTCAATTATAATTTAAGAATGAACAATTTAACATCAATTCAACATAAATAACATGCAACAACACCATAAATTTACAAACAATAATTTCACAACATAAATCAAACATAAAAAAATTAAAAAAATCTAAGATAAACCTATTTATTACAAATTCTCTAATAATAATAATAATAATAATAATAATAATAATAATAATAATTATTATTATTATTATTATTATTATTATTATTATTACTATTATTATTTTAACATATTTTTTAAATTTAATGAAGATTATAGAGTTAATTATGCTTATACATTTAAAAAAATAATTTAATTAAAAAATAAAAAATCTAAGGTAGACCGATTCATTACAATTTTTTTAATTATTATTATTAATTTTTAACATATTTTTTTAAGTTAATGAAGATTATAGAGTTAATTATGCTTATACATTTAAATAAATAATTTAATTTATATTTATTTCAATTGAAATTTAATTAAATATATAATTTAATTATATAAAAATGTGGATCCGGATATCCGATTTCCCAGACGAATTGTAATTTTTAAGATTCGGATCCGCATTTTTTAACATGACAATCCCAATTTTTCCAAATTTGGATCTTCCGGATTTGGATTTTATTGCCAACCCTAACTGTGGCAGTGCGGTTGTCCCTCGTGGACCCTTTTGTCTAGGATTGTGATACTATAATTTTAATGTCGTAGCTATCATGAAATTAAAGTTAAGCACTAGAGATGTACATAATTTCATTGAAGTAATTGCATGATAATATCATCAATGCTCGAAGGAAGGAGATTATTTCCTTCACTCAAATTCTCTAAGAGAAATGTCTTGGGATTTGGATCATGAGCATACATTTTGCTTACACATGAAAAGTAATCGAATGAGTTCCAAAGCATAACGTAGAATTTAGATTAAGAGTTGACTTGCACGTATCAGTAGTTATAAGTAACTTCAGGTTTACTCTCTCTTTGTGCACCTTTACGCAATCATATTGATCTCAAATATTTTTAATTCCTTAAGTTGAATTATAACTGAAGTTACCAAAGGAAAAAAATTATCTGATTTCTATAAATTATCTCTGCTAAGAACTACAAATGATTAAAATTTTACCAACTTGAAATTGAAAAAGAAACAAATTCAAGGTTAAGTTAATTTGGACTGAAAGTAGTACGAAACTACTTAGTTCCATTTAATATAGTTTTTTAAATAGAATTTATTTAAGTAGAACTTTTGATAGTTTTTTAAATACAACTTATTTAAGTAGAACTTTTATAAAAAAATTAGTTGTTAGTTGTTAATGAGAATTTTTATTAGAAATTATAAAATTACTTTAATAAATAAGTTTTTTTCAAAGTTATATTATCAAAAGAAATAAAATAAGATCGTTAAATAAGTAAAAAATATTTTAGATATTTTAAAAATAATTTATTGACTTTCAAAAAAAAATAATAATAATTTTTTTAAAGTTTTTAAATAAATATTTATATCATTTAGATAAATTATACAAACTTTACTTCTAAATGTTAAAAATTTAAATTTTTTCTAGTAGAGATAAAATAATTTATTGAATCTCCAAAAGCTTCATTAAAGAAAAAAATAATAATAATTTTTTTTAAAGAGAACTTATAAGATTAAATAAATATTTATATCATTTAGATAAATTATACAAAACAAATACTTAATAAAATTTTAATTTCGTACCACTATAATTTGTGTTATAATTTTTAAAAGATTTTTTTAGATTCAAAATGTAAGTGATTAGATATTAAAATTGTATTCATTGTGAGCAATATAATATCTAAAAATAAATAAAAAATAGATTTAAGTTTAAAATATTTTTTTAAAATTAAAATAAAATTTTTTTAATAAAATCTATCCTAAGCGGAAATAAAAATTTAGAACTTTAATTATTTAATTAGGCCTAAAGTTTAATAATATAAATATTTTGATGTTTGTTATTTTTACCAATATTTATCATTTTATAATTAAAATTTATAATTTATTTACTAGTAATTTTAAAAAATAAAATTAAAATTAAAAATTAAAATGGGGAAATGGGTATATTTCCTCATCCCCATCCTCCCCCGAAGATAAAAAAAATTATATATATATATATCAGTGGTGAATCCAAATTCTGGCCAAGGCCCTAAAGCTAGCAGCTCATTAATTAATTTTGTTTTCTTGTGAATATGGGAATGGAATCGTGAAAAATCCTTCGTACTAATAGGCAGAAGTATTGTTCCATTTCACCTTAAATTAAACGGTCGTATTTACTTTAGAAAAAAGTTTCGTGCTTCCAGCCATAAAATCTGGAGGTTACAAAGGTAAGTCCAATTAAATAAATAAATCCATTGATGAAACATTGGCAAGTGTGATGCACATCTGTAGAATCCTGCAAAAGCTGGCAAGCAACAAAAACAATCCTTACTCCATTCTTTCTTCCTCTCCCTAATTTTTTAAATTGATGAATTATGAAAAATTTATTATTGTTTTGATCAAGGAATTGAGTATCAGTGAGAGTGATGAATCCAGGAAGCTGACTCGAGAAGCACTTGACCCATAAGCTGCTTTTTCACAACTCCAGCAACAAATTTTTTCTCATTTCCCATTTCTCTACGCCATGACTAAACCACATCCACAAATTGACAGAACTACCACCACTGCGCCTGCCGCCGCAGCAGCAGCCGCCTCCTCGAAAAAACCCCACAATCGTAACGTTTCATCATCATTTTCATCCTACTCACCAAAGCTCTCATTGCTTATTTTAGCCATTTGCGTTACCCTCTTTGTTATCTTTCAAATCCGATTCCTTCACATTTCACAATCTCCTTCTCGTTACCCTTCACCAGCTTCATGGCCTTTCATTTACCAGCAATGGCAGAAACTCACAAATAACTACACGCAAGACCTTGATCCGATAACCGAAAAGCTTAGAATTTCGGTTACCTTTCTCCCGCTCAAAGACTTGCGTTATTCGGACAAAGCCCTTGTGGGTCACACATGGTTCATGAGCTCTTTGTATGATTCTCATCAAGAAGGTGAAGTGCAGTATCAACAATTTCCATCAAAATCATCACAAAATAGATTACTGTGTATCAAAGGACGTGACAATCACGACGGCTCCTGGAATTACTACGCCTTAGCATGGCCCGACGCCCTGCCTTACAACGCCACGCTAATGAAGGGCTTAACATTTGTGTCCTATAACCATTACAGTTATGAGAATATTTGGCATGGATTGTCAGCAATGGTACCCTTTGTTGCATGGCATCAAAAAAACAATTGTGAGTTGCCCACCAGGTGGATTTTGTACCATTGGGGTGAGCTCAGGCTGGGGATGGGGCCGTGGCTGCAAACCCTAATGCGTGCAACATTTGTTGGGGAGCCAATGATTGAGAGATTTGATGGGATAAAAAATGAAGATGGTGATGATCCGGTTTGCTTCGAAAAGGCTGTTGTAATGAGACATAATGAAGGTGGGATGTCGAGAGAGAGGAGAATGGAAGTATATGATTTGATGAGATGTAAGGCTAGAATGTATTGTAATGTGAGTCTTGATAATAAGGATGATAATCACAAGGCTGTTGGACTGACATTGCTTATGAGGACGGGGCCGAGGTCTTTCAAAAATGAGTCGGCCATCATCGGAATCTTTGAGAAAGAATGTGCTAAGATTGATGGCTGCCGGATAACGGTGGCTCATTCCAACAATCTTACCTTCTGCGAACAGGTTAGTGCATTTTTCTATCTTATAAATTTATTTTTTTAAATTACATTAATACGTTGCAATGTATAGACTACGGAGTTATTATCTAATAAGGAATCTCTTAATAAAAGTTATTAAAATAAGGAATAAATTATAAAAGATAAGTAAAACACATACTCCAATACCATATTCCGATAGATTAAAGTGTATATTGTTCTTATTCTTTAACTTATCTCTTATTTTAGTAACTTACAAATTCCTCATTGTTCTATACATAGAGATATTGTTGCGGGATATGAATAATGTTGAGACATGTAATAGGGTAAGAGAGAGGCTTTTTAACTATTTATTGATACCATTAATTTATCCAATTAAGATGTCGTGAAGAGCACAGTGAAAAGAGAAGGTAGCACTAGCAGAAGTTAAAGTGTTTTTTTTAAGGGTGGTAGTTAATATCCTTTATAATTGAAACTCCTTCACCGTATCATATGTGGATATTTATACTTGATATTATTTGGCCCTACCGCTTTAAAAATAAAGGGTGTGCCTGCAAAGTTCGCCAATAATTGATACAAACTTTAATTAACCGAATATCATTAAATCATTTCCTTAAATCACACTTAATTGAGGTCAAGAGATATATGGAAGGCAGGCTACATGATAAGAAGTTTACCAATCAGATGACTGGGTTGCCTCAATCTTACCCAATCGAAGACTTTTTTCCTCCTCATCTTTTATTGATCGCTTTAATGTTTTCGAGAAGTTATGCATGTGATTATAGCCTTCAATCACAAATGAAATTTTTTTTCCCTAGAAGGAAAAATTACATTACAAACTACTGATATTTAATTAAAACTTTCTACATCAGCTTTGCGATGATCGATGCGGTCAAGATATTTGGACCCAATGCCGGCCAGTTTTTTTTTTTTTTTAATCAAATACAAGAACTTAAATCTTCAACTTGAAAAATAAAATGAAAAAGCATCCGTCTTCTCTATATTACTATATTTTTTGAGTTAATAATTTTATATGAGAGGCTACTTAACTCAATCATTTTGTTGTTGTTACTCTTCAATTTTCTATTGAAGTTTATCTCATAGAGTTATTCAAATTAGATTACTGATCGATTCATAGATTTCATCATAAATCTAGTTGTTACTTTCAATTACGTAAATTAATAATTTAAACCAAATTCAAAGGTAGAGAATTCTCTATTTCATCATAAGAACTTCTAACCAAAGAACTGTATGCACTCACAAACAAACTTAAATAATTAATATTAACTAAATTAATTATTGATACACAGGTGAAATTGATGAGCATGACCGACATTCTTGTTTCTCCCCACGGAGCCCAGTTAACAAACATGTTCCTAATGGACAGAAACAGCAGTGTGATGGAGTTTTTTCCTAAAGGATGGCTGAAGCTCGCCGGCGTCGGCCAGTACGTTCACCATTGGATTGCAAGCTGGTCAGGGATGAGACACCAAGGTGCATGGCGAGATCCCAACGGAGAGAATTGTACTTATTCTGAAGATGATCGTCGCTGCATGTCAATTTACAAGAATGGAAGAATAGGATACAATGAGACCTATTTTTCTGAGTGGGCCAGAAATGTACTTAGTGAGGCTAAAACAATGAAGCTGGAAAAATCACAGTCAAACGGCTCAGCTTCCAATTCCAATGGATGCATGTGCTAATTAATTGTGGCTGAATTGCATGTTTAATTAATTTCTTTAACACGATGAGCAGTTTTATTATTATTATTTTTTAACATAGTACATTTCTTTTGAAGTTATATAGAGAGGGATATCGTCCTGTTAGATTATATTAACTTCAGATCGATTTATTTTCTTTGTGAGAATTGAATCCATGATCAGAAGTGATCCTATATATAAATTCTTTACTGTGCGTGGATAAATTCATACTTGTTAAGAATTTAGTTTTATCAAATCGGTGTTGGTTTTGTTAGCGGATAATCAAATATGAAGGCAAAAAACAGTGAATTTTATCTTAGGATTTGAAACGTGTTTTCACACTTTCCTTTAAAGTTTTATTTGCCCTCACCACTCTTGATTTGCTATAGAGTTCAATGACAAATTACCCCCAAGATATAACAAATCCTGAATACAATCTCTAGCAAATAAGATTGTATTTCCAGAATACATGGAATATGTGAAAAACTCTGATTTAATCTAATGTATGTATCTATTTTAATGAAGAACATGTTTATATGAAAGATTACAACTATTAGAAATGGTACTTCTTGAAAGACACTCCTTGATTTGAAATTTGCATCCATTCACAATTGATTTTCCCGTTTTCCTTTAGCATGCTAACCGTTTTTCCAGTTGATGTGAAAACATAGTTTCTGAAGAAAACAGTTCGCTGTTTTCTCAATAACGGCGAGCCGTTTTATTCTAGAATGCAAAATAAGTTGCTCTCTGGAATTAAACGATTAGCCGTTTTCTCCAAATAGTTAGCCGTTTTCTGTAGAACAGAAAACATGCTTTCTAGAATTAAATGGTTACCCGTTTTCTCTAAACGGTTAACCGTTTTCTTTAGAACAGAGAAACGTGTTTTCTGGAATTAAACGGTTAGCCGTTTTCTCTAAAAACGGTAAACTGTTTTCTTCCAGAATGTCAAACCAAGATTGAAAAATGTTACAATCTCTCTTACAATCCCCCACTAGATTGTACTATTTTTCCAGATTTATTAATGATAAACTTATACATACAAAATGGTATCTTTCGATTTTAACCTTTAATTAGTGAGTGTAATTCAAACATTTACAAGACAATAGTGTGCTAAGCATTAAGCTTTGTCTCTTAAGTAAATACCGGAGATACATCACATATCAGCTATCCCAAATTTCAAAGTTATGTTCCAATATTTAGCACTATTCCGCCCTTGTGCTCTATCTTGGATTTATGAACATTTACAAGATTAAACCATGATCTTGTTAGAAACGGCACCATTTCTTATGTTCACTTAGGTGAAGTTTCAAATCATGTCTTTAGCTACTATAAGACTTGAACTCCATTAAGAGTAAATACTCAACCTCAACCTCGTAGCTATTTGCACCGAACATCTTGAATGGGATTTATTTATTTTCGGTGCCAAACCAGTCACATAACAACAACTTGTTATTACCCATTTAACTATGGAATAGCGGTATAATTATTACATAGTTGGGTTACTGTCGTTGGTGACTTTATCGAGAAATGGTTTCAATCCCATTCCAAAAGATGTATCCTTAACTAAGTCTCTTGAAAAACGTTTTGTTAATGGATCCGCTAGGTTCTTATTAGTCCTAACATAAACAATATTAATAACACCATATGCTATTAATTGTTTCATATATTCATGTCTCAAGCTAATATGTCTAGACTTTCCATTATATACTTTATTATAAGCTCGAGACAATGTAGCTTCACTATTGTAGTACAAAGATATAGATGGCATCGGTTGTGGCCACAACTTTATATCAAACAATAAGTGTCTCAGCCATTCTACTTCTTTGCATGCAGCTGCAAGTTCTATAAACTCACTTTCCATTTTTGAGTGAGTTATGCATGTTTGTTTCTTTGATGCCCATGAAACAGCTCCTCCAGCAACTGTAAAAATCCAACCAGAAGTGGATTTATTATCACTTGTATTGGTTATCAAACTAGCATCTGAATATCTTTCCAGTACTTCAGGATAATCATTATAAAACAAACCCAAATTAATAGTCCTTTTAAGGTAACCAAGTATCTTACCAATTGCTTTCCAGTGTTCAACACTAAGGTTACTCGTGAATCTTGACATTTTACAAACCGAAAAGGCTATATCAGGCCTTGTACAATGCATAGCATACATCAAGCCACCAATAACACTGGCATATTCTAGTTGTGCTACTGCTCGGCCTGAATTCTCTAGTAATTTATTACTAGAATCATATGGAGTATTAGCTTCTTTAAATTTCACATAATTAAATTTAAGAAACACTTTCTCTATATAATGAGATTGACACAACGAGTAACCCCCACTATGTTTCTTCACTTTCACACCTAAGATAGTATCAACTTCCAAGATCTTTCATCTTAAACTGTGAAGTTAAATACTTCTTTTTGTCATGCACTCCTTGCATGTTTGTTCCAAAGATAAGCAAGTCATCAACATACAAGCATATAATCACACCAAAATCATTTGTAAATTTAGAATATATGCATTTATCAGCATTATTATGCTTAAAACCGTGAGACAAGATTACCGAATCAAACTTCTCATGCCATTGTTTTGGAGCTTGTTTTAAACCATAAAGCGACTTGACTAACTTGCATACCTTTTTGTCATTTCCAGGCAAAACAAATCCCTCGGGTTGTTCCATGTAGATTTCTTCATTAAGATCACCATTTAAAAAAGCGGTCTTAACATCCATTTGATGTACATGCAAATTGTTCAATGAAGCAATTGCAAATAACACTCTTATAGATGTTAACCTTGCCACCGGAGCATATGTATCGAAATAATCAATACCATTTCTTTGCTTAAATCGTTTAGCTACTAATCTAGCCTTAAAAGTTTGCAAAGAATCATCACTATTGTTCTTTCTTCTAAATACCCATTTGTTGCTAATTGGTTTAGATCCTGGAGGAAGATCTACCAAGATCCATGTTTGATTCGACATAATCGAATCCATTTTATCATTTACTGCTTCTCTCCAAAAGGAAGCATTTCTAGAAGACATAGCTTCGCTAAATGTTTTTGGATCTTTTTCAACATTTAGCAACAATGGTACTTTGTTAAGTACATTCTTTCTATCCTCTTCAACTAAGAAGAGTAATGCTTGTGAAGAAATAAAATTCGGAGCTAAGCTCTTTTCTTTCTTTTCACGTTGACTCCTCCTTGGTTCGAAAGATGTCATAGACTTTTTCCTTTTATTGTTATTAATGGAGGTTTCAGGTGTATTACCACATGGTTAATCAATAATTGATTCTGATTCAATATTAAAATCATGTCGAAATTTATTCTCAATAAATTCAACATCTATAGATTCCACAATCACATTTGAATCTAAATTTAACAACCTATAAGCCTTGGAATTTTCAGCATATTCTACAAAAACACTTTTCATACCTCTAGCACCTAACTTTGATGACTGAGGATCATGTATTTTATAAAAAGCTAAACAACCCCAGACCCTTAAATACATCAAGTTTTGTTTTCTTCCTTTCCAAATTTCACAAGGAGATACATGTGTTTTCAAAGACGTGATTCTATTATGAATATGACATGCAATGAGTAATGCTTCTCCCTATAAATTATATGATAGTTTTGCATTAAGAATCATGGAATTTATCATATCTGTAAAGATCTTATTCTTTCTTTCAGCTAAACCATTTTGTTGAGGAGTAAATGGAGCTGATCTTTGGTGAATAATCCCAAATTCTTCACAATAATTATCAAACTCGATTGAAAAATATTCACCACCTCTATCATTTCGAACCATTTTGATTTTCTTATCTTTTTGGCTCTCAACTTCAGCTTTGAAAATTTTAAATTTATCAAAACTTCATCTTTTGTTCTAAGTAAATACACATAAGTATATCTAGAACAATCATCAATAAAAGTGATAAAGTATCTCTTACCTCCTCTTGTTAAAATGCCATTATACTCACAAATATCGGCATATATTAAATCCAATATTTGAGTATTTTGTTCAACTTTAGGAAAAGGTTTCTTTGCTAATTTAGCTTGGATGCATATTTCACACTTATGACTTTTAACATCATTGCAATTAATCAAACCATGCTTAGACATGTATTTCAAAGATCTAAAATTCATATGTGCTAATCTAGCATGCCAAACATCACAAGACTCAACAGTATAAGCTAAATTGATATCATTATTATTAATGCTGAGTTTGTACATTCCATCACAAGAATACCCTTTCCCAAAAAATATTCCATTATTT
Source organism: Atalantia buxifolia (assembly GCA_030444775.1). NCBI lineage: Eukaryota > Viridiplantae > Streptophyta > Magnoliopsida > Sapindales > Rutaceae > Atalantia > Atalantia buxifolia. The sequence continues at coordinate 1,448,740 of CM059838.1, read as the reverse complement.
GAGATAATACAAGTATTACCCTCAAGCACAATCTTAAACCCATGCTTACATATACAACTAGCAGAAACAAGATTTTTTCTAACGGAAAGTACATGAAAGACATTATATAATGTAACTTTCTTTCCAGAAGTGAAGTTGATCTCAACTACTTCTTTCCCTGCTACCATGGCTGCATTATTGTTCCACATGAGAACCATTTGTCCTTCTGTTTCTTCTTTGTATGATAAGAAAAATTTCTTATCATTACAAACATGAATTGTTGCACCCAAATCGAGCCACCAATCATTCAGCCATATTAGTTTCAGTAATCATGCCAATTTGCATCTCATAAATCATAGCACAAATTTCTTCAGATTTATCTTTAACAATATTGGCCTTATGAGAATTCACTTCTTCCTTTTTCTTCTTGAATCTACAATCACTTTGGCAATGACCTTTCTTGCCACAAAAGAAACAATTTCTAGAAAACTTTTGTGTGTTGGACTTCTTGAATTTCTTGTCATTCTTGACCTTGAAATTCTTTGAAAATTTACTAGCTTCAACAACATTAACCTTAGTAGAATCATGCTTGTACTTGGAATCTCGAGACCTTGTGTCTTCTTCGATTATCAAGTGTTTCTGTAACTCTTCTAAAGTTATGTTATATTTACTATGAAGAAGTTTCTTTCTATAATCATTCTAACTTTGAGGCAATTTAGCAATAATAGCCCCAACTTGAAATGATTCAGAAATTTCAACTTTTAAATCCCGAAGCTTAGTAACTATAATTTGTAATTCATGTATTTGATCAAGAATGGATTTTGTGTCTACCATAAAAAATTTAAAATATTTAGAGATAAGAAATTTGTCAGTACCTTCCTTCTCCGTTTTATATTTGTACTCAAGAGCCTTCCAAATTTCCACCGGAGAAGTCATGGAATTTTAGAGATCATAGAGCTTGTCAGAAAGCGTATTGAGTATGTGACCCCGACATATCAATTCATCATCTTCACGCTTTTTCCTTGCAGCCTTAACATCTTCGGTATCATCTTCTTTTGGCTTCGGTGATGGTTCCAATTTTGGATCAAGAACATATGCAATTTTCAAACACAATGAAAAGGAAGAACAATTTTCCCTTCTAGCGAATAAAATTAATGCCATCAAAATGATCGAGATGGATACTAGGATTAAGAAATGAAGTCAGATTCTTCTCAGCCTCCATTTAGCAAATTAAAACCTTAAAGATTGCTAGCGGATATTCAAATATAGAGGCAAAGAACAGTGAATTTTATCTTAGGATTTGAGATGTGTTTTCACACTTTCCTTTAAGGTTTTATTTGCCCTCACCACTCTTGGTTTGCTATAGAGTTCAATGATAAATTACCCCCAAGATATAATAAATCTTGAATACAATCTCTAGCAAATAAGATTGTATTTCCAAAATACATATGAAATATGTGAAAAACTCTGATTTAACCTAATGTATGCATCTATTTTAATGAAGAACATGTTTATATGAAAGATTACAACCATTAGGAATGGTACTTCTTGAAAGACACTCTTTGGTTTGAAATTTGCATCCATTCACAATTGATTTCCTTGTTTTTCTTTAGCATGCTAACCGTTTTTCCAGTTGATGTGAAAACAAAGTTACTGGAAGAAGCCGTTTTATTCTAGAATGCAAAATAAGTTTCTCTTTGGAAATAAACGGTTATCAGTTTTCTATAGAACATAAGACATGCTTTCTGAAATTAAACGGTTACCCGTTTTCTCTAAACAGTTAACCATTTTCTGTAGAACAGAGAAACGTGCTCTCTGGAATTAAACGATTAGTCATTTTCTCTAAAAAAGATAAACCATTTTCTTCCAGAATGTCAAACCAAGATAAAAAAATATTACAATCTCTCTTACAGTACAACATAAATTATATAAAATGATAAATTAAGAATGAAAATTTTAATTTTGAAGTGCGTTGGGTGTGTTGTGAATTCAAACAATCATGACTAAATGGCATCGTTTTAGCAATGGAGAAAGGTCACATGTTTGATGCGGTGATCACTTGAGTTCAAAACGGCGTTTATCAACTACTTTTTGTTCATAACTGACTTAAGAAACTCACGTGCTTAAGCTTGTGAATTATTAAGTGGTTCAGTTCGTTATAACGGTCATGGGATACGTGGTGCAACCATCTGTACTATCTGGGTTCGTCGTGAAAATATATTGCCAAGGGAAAATGTCTGTCGGAATTCGTTGTGAAAATATAGAATTTTTTTCCTTTGTTTTTGCCATGTTGATTAATTTTGTACATGAATTATATAATTAAACTCCAATAAAATCGAAACAATTACTAAAAGGATATAATAAGTTCATTATCAAAATAATTATCCAGTACACATAACAAAAAATAAATGTAATTCATTCATTGTTCAACTTCATAAATATAAAATGATTCTTCATCTTCTTTGGTCTTACACTTCAAGAAGTTGGACAATACATTCTTACTTCTCAAACATTCCATCAAATATTATGCTCATCGCTTGCAATTTGTTCCTCATCTTCATATTCTACAACAAGATCCTGCATTATTTGAAAACCATACTGATAGTACTAGTTATCAACATAACTGAAAACCACATCAATAGTATGCTAGCACTCTTTTAGCATACAACAACTATCAAGCAAGCATAGGGCATTTCACAATTTTCGTTAGTAGTGGTAATAAACTATTCTAAATCTATATCAATCATGTTAGATTACTACAAATTTACTCCGTCAAATCCTCTTTACAAGCACTGTCAAACTAATTCATGATGAATCTGGATTCTATTTTGATGCATGAGATCATAAAATAGTTAATGAACTATGCAAAATATGATTTTTAATTATGCTAATTACATATGGCCAGAATATGTAACAGTTATTACACAGCATACATACCTTTAATTTCTACAAATGAGCTCCTTGATATAAGTGTAAAGTCATCATTCGTAAAAAATCTACATGCGAAAACACTACCAACAATAAAATTTTCAAGTCATTTATCTAAATACATAAACATCAAGTTTAAGGATATTTTGGGAACATATAGCTCAATTTGGCTAAAATACGGAGCAATCTAAACAAAGTTAAAGTTACCATATGTAGCTTTTGAAATGTTCAAGAAAAATAACTATTAAAATGTAGATGTCAAAACCCTGTTTCACTGTATACTTTACAGATATTAATTAGGCAAAATGGAGGAAGAAGCATGCAACACTTTTTGCATGCAAAAATTCCTTATATTTATATTTATTTAAAATGTAAAATAATTAACTTTAAAAAATTAAAAAAGAAAAGAAACAAACAAAAGAATAAAGATTCACATCTCACTCTTGTGTTGATATTTAATTTTAGAAAGTTGAGCACTTTATTGTATCAAAATTCACTTTATCACTATACTAGGGGACAAGGCCATAATAATTTAGTGTCATATACTTGAATTGAATTAAACATGAACTTAACCTGAATAGAACATTTGAAACTTCAAATCACAAATCTTCAGCAATTTGCTTGGACATTTTACGTAGTTAATGCAAAGTTTCTCGATTTCAACAATAGGCCACCAAAATAATTGTTTCCCAGATTTATCTAGCCGAATTTTACTAGGAATTGCCAGCAAAATTAGTCCAAAACAACTTTTTTAAATATAAACTTCAAAAGCTAGTTGACTGTTCTAAATAGTTTAAGTAGTATTTAAAGCCAAATTACATGTACTCCAGCTATAAACTATTAAAATGAATCAATAAGTAATCACACCACCTGCTTATATTCAATAAATCATGTGCACACATTCAATTCATATGGCATTTTATCTAAGATATGGGTGCAAATGCAACATTTATCTTCTTAGTGTAAGTATCAGTGATTCAGGGATCAGTTGCCCTTGGGAATCCACATTCCCTCCCCTCAAGTAATGATAACGAGGACGAGGAGGGTGCAGGGACATGAGCAGAATCGAGGATGGGCAAGGCAATGTCGATCTCCTCACCTTGCCTACCTTCTCCAAGTTACAAACAAACAAAATCTTCATATAACATATTAATAAACACATATAAAATATAAGTTTTGGTAGTTGAAAAACTAACTTGTCACTAGGAGGTGAGAGGTGATGATCCAGCTACATGAGGAACAGAGATAGTGCCTATTTGGGTTAGCTTAATTAAGCTCTTTTTTGGCTTTTAGAATTAAAAAAAAATTCTTTTGGAGCTATTTGAGTGTCAAACCAAAGGTCCTTGTTTTTAATCCAAAAGGTCTTTAGGAAGAAGCTAGGATTTCTAGGTTTTCTGAAAAAGTCTTTTGGGAGAAGCCATGATTTCTAGTTTTTCCCAAAAGACCCGTTGAGAAGCTATTTTCTCATTCGTTACACTTTTAATAATTCCTAAATTAACCTTAAATTAACAAAGGAACAAAAAAATATTACATCCATATTCAAACCCTTAAACCCTATTTCTTACATTTTTTTTTGTTTTGCTTCTTCATTGTTCAACCCAAAAAAAAAAAAAAAACAGAAGGAGCACAATCACCACACCAATCTTCTTTCAAGTAAGAATTTTTTTTTTTATAATCTCATGCTTTGATTTGCATCTTATTTTAAAATTTTTAATGTGCGTGTGTGTGTATACGAAAATCTCATACTTTGATTATACGGAATTATACAGAAATCTCATACTTTGATTATACGGAATTATACGAATATCTCATGCTTTGATTCTTTGTCCATTCGGTTATGCTTTATTTAATTATTTTTTGAAGTAAATTTATAAAGTTGACTTGAAATGAAGAATAATGTTCTGCGGATTGGTGGAATATGGAGTAGAAGTTAAGTTGCCGAATTGAATTTAATTAATTTTGTATTGTCAATTTATAAAGTTTTTGTTTATTTCACGTGGGTTTTTATTCATGTGGGCATATAGAAGTGTTATTGTTCAGAATGTAAAGTGAGAAATTGTATTTAGTTTGAATTGTTTAGAATAAAGAATATTGTATGATTTGCATATTAAATGACATGCAAGTGCAGTAACAAGTAATTGAAATTAAAGTTACAACAATTGATATTTAATATTTTGAAGATATTGATAGCTGTGGCATCAGTTATTGTTGAATTGTTTTATATTCTTTTGTGTTTATTGATTTCTATTATCCTTGCTCTAATTTGGTGTTGTTGATGTCTATTGATAAATATCTATTACCCTTAGCTAGAATTAGATGGCAACTGATGGTATCTCCCAAGGTAAATCCAAAGCTATTTGGGATCCAAAATCACATGAAATTTGGGTTAATTTGACTGTGTAGCAAGTGAGAGCTGATAATAAAAGTGGAACACATTTAAGTAAGCAAGGTTAGAAAAATCTTATAGAAACTTTCACAGTGGCAACCAATAAAAATTATGATCGAAAGCAACATAGGAGCCATTGGGATATTGTGAAGAAAGAGTGGCATATATGGGATGCATTGGTGATGGGAGAAACAGGGCTAGGTTGGAATGTGGAGGGACAAACAATAGAAGCTACAAATGAATAGTGAGAGGCAAAATTACAAGTAGGTTATTTAAATTCAAGTTATTTTAAGTTTAATTCATGTATTAAATTTTTATGTCACTAATTCTAAAATTATAATAACAGAAATACCTAGAAGTTGCAAAGTTTCGGATTAAGGGCCTAGACCATGCTTTTATGTTAGATGAATTATTTCGTGATGTTACAGTAACAGGAGCAAGAGCTTGGGCACCAACTTCTGGTGTAACACCTCCTTTATACAATCATTCTAGTTTTGAAAATATTATTGAGGATGACATTGCTCCGGTGGATAGTGCAAATTCTGAAGAAATCAACCATGATGAAATAGGATGTAGTGACTGTTTGGAAAAGATTCCACCAAGAAGAAAGCAATTAAAGAAAGTTAACAGGAAAAGATCTATTTCATCTAAGTTAACCAAACTACTTGATGAACTTTGTGAGGCAGTTAAGAACAAGGATTCATATATACGTACTAATCCTCTCGGTTGTAGTGCTCAGGAGGTTCTTGATAAGTTAGCTACACTTTCAGGATGCCAACCAATGTCTCCTCTATTCAAGTTAGACATTCATTTGTTCACAAAAAAGGCAAATATAGAGACTTTTATTACTTTGAGTGAGCCGGAGTATCAACTTGAGTGGTTGAAGGATCAACAAGATGACATCTGAAATTTAAAAACTATTTTGTACTAGTATTTCTATGTTAGTTCTTTTTTAATTAAGTTTGTGCTAGTGTTTTTGTGTTACTTTGGACTAATGTATTGTTTCAAGATTTTTTAAATTTGTAACAACTTTTATAAACTTGTATTGGCTATTATGTTATCATTTGATGATGAATATATATTTTTTTTGGTTGGCTCTCTTGTTTTGTCTGATTCAAAGCTAAAGTTGTAAGATTTGTCATATCATTTTTAGATTTCATTTTTATATTTTAAAGAAAAAAAGGCAATTCAAGTTTGGTATTTTTTCTTTAGATATCAGTCATTTTGAAAACTCTCTTGATTAAGGCTATTTATAATTTTCTATTTTGTATTTGTTATAGAATGTCATCAAGTGATTCAGATGGTGACACCAATGAACAATATTTGAAACAAGCAGCTAGAAATGATAAGATGTTTGATGAAAATATCCTAGCTGTTGCAAGAACAATGGTATAATATCACAATAATTTTTTAGTTAAAGAGCCATGTAGAAATTCTCCTCATACATGATGGAAATTTATTATGGAGGTACTCAATGGCAATGATCGGCGTTGCCATGAAATGTTTTGGATGGAAAAGCATGTATTTTGCAAATTATGTGATAGATTAAGAAGTTACGGTTTAACAACTACTAGAGTTGTGAACTTAGAAGAAGTTGCAGATATGTTTTTGATGATCTTAAGGCACAATCTTGGAAATCGAATGGTTCAAGAACAATTTCAACATTTAGGTGAGACTGTGACCCGTCAATTTGAACATGTTTTAAAAGCAATGATGAAGTTAGCTAGTGAAGAAATTAGAACACTTGATAATTTTGACTAAACTCCACAATACGTTCAATGGAATCTAAAGTATTGGCCACACTTTAAGGAAATTTATACATATTTTTTTAATTCATGACTAATATATTTATAAATCATTTTAGTTTCTTGTATTAATATATTACATTTGAGGATTGTGTCGAAGTTATTGATGAGACTTATATTTTTGCCTCGCTTTCGGTGGATGAGCAAATTCTATACATTGGTAGAAAATGTATTCCTACTCAAAATATAATGGTTGCATGTGATTTTGACATGTTATTTACATTTGTGTGGCCTGGATGGGAAAGAACTGTGCATGATACTTGTATATTTTTGGAGGCATTGAAAAACGATGATGTAAAATTTTCTAAACCACCAAATGGTAAGTTCTTCACTTTGCAAGTGTTATTGTACTTTTTTTTTACTTCTTTTAAAATAAGAATAATTAATTTTGTTATAAATTGTAGGCAAATATTACTTGGTTGATGGGGGGTATCCAAATATAAAAGGTTTTCTAACTCCTTATAAAGGAGGTAGATATGATCTTTCTGAATTTCGTAGTAGTGGCCTACCAAAGAATAGTCGAGAGACATTCAATTTTACACATTTATCATTGTGTAGTATTATTGAACGTACATTTGGAGTATGGAAGGCACGGTGGAGAATTTTGCAACATATGCCTAATTTCAAATTTGATAAGCAAATAGTTGTTGTTGCCACATCAATGGCTCTACACAACTTTATAAGGAGAGAGGCTATTGCTGATTTGGATTTCGAGTCTTATGAGGGAAAAAAAGATTATATTTCAGATTATGAAGAATCATCAATTAACATTAATATTGATGAAAATGAAGCAAGCGAAATGGGAGTGGTTCGTGAAAATATTGTTAAGGGAACTTATGCTTAGATAAACTTAATCTAGTTATTGTTGTTCTCTTTTTTTATAAAAAAAAACAGTACTTTAATTTGTAAAAGTTTAACTAGATTGATCAAATAATTATTTTGTTTATCATTGATTTTTAAATTTGATAAGTATTTGTTGGACTCAAATATTCAAGGGTATTAATAACTTTATAATAATTAAAAGGTCTTTTTTAGAATGTCATCCAAACACTTCAAAAAAAACTTCTCATTAAAAAAAAGATCTTTTACTATGGTCATCCAAACAACAAAAATAAGATAGAACTTTTACTTATCTTTTTCTTTTAAGTAGAAACAAAAACAAAAGCTAACCCAAATAGGCCCATAGCAGCTCTTTTGATAGCAAAAACAAAACAATAATAACAGGAAAAGAAGAAGAAGAATTATCTGTTGAATTCATGCAAGTAAGTTTTAAAAAGAAAAAAAATTAACGATACAAAGAGTACAAATCACAATAAAGTTCATCAAAATCAAAGTTACTACATGTGTTACGAAAGTATAAAAATTTAATCGATGCAATAAAAGGCATGGGACTTTATTACATAGCATTAGGTGCAACTTGATGTCATCTGGGCTTCAAATCAAACGCACCACCTTTAATCGTAAAATCCCAACTTCTAGCAGTTTCTCAAATAGCTCAAATCCGACCTGATTTGCAACAAAACCATCGCAACTCCGCCACCGTCGATCTAGGAAATCGATTACGGATTTTAATTACTTTCATCGGAACAAAGTAAGTGATTTTGATGGAGGTCAAGAATTCCATTTCTATAATTCGCTCTCTTTAACTTAATTTGGAGACGACTTTCTTAAAAAATTACAAAATGTTTATTCATGAATGAGAAGAAAAAAATCACAAAGTGGTGAGCTAAAGCATAATACGGGTGCCTTTAGGTTTCCAGACGATTATCACTAAAAATAAGTAATTACCGAGGGATTATTTTATCTTTCCAACAATTATGAGGTCCCTTAAAAATAAATGGCAATGTACAATTTTGTTCTAGTGGTTCCTGAGTTTGTTAAGCTTGAGCTTTATAAGCTGAGTTTCTAGCCTGGTTTAGGAGAGATTCTAGAGAGTTGATCAGAGAGATTTTTATGAGAGAAAGTATAGTCTTGTTCTCTGTAATCTCAATTTTATATTGTTGTAACTCAATTCTTGAATAATCAATAAAGATGTGACCAGTGGTTTTATCCATAGATGTAAATCTTGCAAAAGACTAAACCATATAATTCTATGTGTTCTTTGTTAACATAGTTTGATTTGGTTCTCTTTCATCTTGATCAAGATCCAAATAGCTTGTTACAGTTCATTAGTTTTAATTGAATCCTTCTGGTTTGCCTAGGTGTGTGCACAACTTGATTTGATCTTGAAAGTGATTTTGGGCAGAGTTTGCTGATCTTGTGAAGTGTAAGGGCAGATAAAACTGTACAAAGTGGTTTTTGAAATTTATATTTAATAAATACAACTAGCAGAGAAGTGATTTTTTTAATAAATACCTCATTAACCTCCTGAAAAGATCTAAAAAATAACAAGTCAACTTAGAATTCCTATCTACACCAAAAGTGAAAGTTAGAATAGTAAAAAGAAAATGAAAAATTTTGAAATTCTAATCTGGTATGTGTAAGTGTTAAACATCAGTAACAATCCAAAATAATTCAATATGAGTATAATGTATACATTTAATCAACTGAACAACACATAAAGAATCTGACTTAACTATCAATAGAGATAAATCAATCTTTCCAATAAATCGAATAAAAAATCATAAGGCATTGGCCTCAACAATCAATATCATCATAAAATATCCTCTGACCAATGCGCCATCACTAATTCCTCATGGTTATGGAATATAGCTCCAAAAGTCTACCACACCATTTTACCTATTCGCAAAAGCATAAGTATTTAATTTATACCAGCCCTCCCTTGGTCTTTCGTCACTACCACACAACACCCTAGTTCTTTTGTGTGCTTGAAAACAAATGCACTTCTAAGGCTCCAAATGTCTCTTATTTTTTGAGCTCTTAGTGTTTTGAATTGTGGTGAGTTTAGATGATGTTTTTATTTATCTTGAATGTTTGTTAGTTCGGCATGAAAAGCTTATATTCAGAAAGTCCTCTAAAATCTGTTTGCTTTATTTGGAGAGGAATAACATCAACACATCATGGTTTCTTTAATGGTGTGTGATATATCGTGATAACTTGTATTATAATTTTTTCTCTATATCCAGAAGCATGTACTTAAGTACAGCTTTCTCTCTTTCGCGTACAACTCATCAAAGAATACTATCAAGGTCGAAAAATAAAATAAAATAAAAGACATTTTAATTTTCATCTTGATGTATAGGCCATAACCTATATACTCTTAATTGGTGAGTGATACATGCAAGAATTAATTATGTTTAATTTGTTTGTTTGGATAAGAAATTATTTCCTTTCTACAAAACACAACCTGGCTCAGGCTGCACAATTAAATTGCACAATTTCAGTTACAATGTGAATCTATCTATTAGGAATGGATATTCTCAAATGAATTTAGGGATGGAAATACTCTAGAATAACTCCCAAAGTCAAGTTGTACAATACCCAAACTCAATTTTTGGCAAAATTCCCAAGCCTTCAAAATTTTCCCATTTTCTTCTCTTTACCCGTGAGCTCTCTCGGAAAAGTAGCAAATGTTTCTTTTCTTTTCTTTTTCTTTTTTTTTTTCTTTATACCTACATATAGGCTTGGATTTCATTAAAACTATTATGGGCTCGAATTCGTTAGGACCAACTAAAGTTTTAACTTATAAGTATATTCGAAAATTATTATCATAATGAATTATGATTTGATAGGAGCCATTGCTCATCTTTTGGTGTGCAGTAAGACTTAGTGTTTTTTTTTAGACTGGTTATGTATCAGATTACTGCATTACATAAATATTTATAATTGTTATTATAGCAGACATTACACTAATATTTACAATCAGATAAACATAACTAGGACTTGCATTGTTACATTAAATTCTATGAAATACATGCCCAAAAAACTGTTATGCATTACATTATTACAACATATGACATAACAATTTTCTTAGGCTTTCTATTATATAAATAGATATATATAGTATAAAAGTTGAAAAACATAAAAGACCTATATAATTTTCATCAGGATGTACAAGCCATAACATGCATACTCTTAATTGGTGAGTGATACATGCAAACATTATTATGTTTAATTTATTTGTTTGCATAAGAAATCATTTCCATTCCATAAACACAGCCTGGCTGAGGCTGCACAATTAAACCTACTAGTTGCAGAATTTCGATTACAATGTAAATCTATCTATTAGTTAGCTGCGAAACATAAAAAATCACAGTAAATTATTGGATGAAATAAAAAAAACTGCATCATTGATAAAACAGGCTTTCAATTTTTTGTGGTAAAAAATGATGCAACATGCGCTTCTTAGCTATTGGAATCACCCATGTAAGCCTTTGATTTTAAAATTTTAAATTAACATATTTTAAACATAAAGCATAATGATATGTCAATTAATGTTAGGTTGTTAGACATGGATTGTGTAAATTAGAAGAATGACATAAACGTTAAAACATAATCTTCTTTTTCTTTTTAAAAGGAATTTCCTTTAAATTAAAGGTTTAAAACCACGTTTTAGCTTAGAAGTACGGTTAAAAAATAAGCAAACCTTATCTAATAGAGGTGGCAAAATAGATCACGACACAGATGCAATTTCTCCATATTCATGTTGACAAAGATTAAGACAATCAATAAATGAGTTGACACGACACAACACCATAAATAACTATGTTGTGTCCTTATTGAACCACCTCAACATGATTATATGTTTATGACATGAATATATATATAAATTAATATGTGGTAATATTATTAAAAAATGAGTATTATATATATATATATATATTAAACAGTAAATTAATTATTCTTATCATATCTATATTGTATTATAAACTTATCCTTATCTGTATTTTCATGTTTCGACACAATTAATAAATGGATTGTACCTGTGTTTGCTTAAATTTTACATAATATACTACTACAAAAATGATCTTTACTGACACTTGGTTTGTGATACTTTGTTAAAAAGTATCATTATTTACATACATATGAGTTATTTTGCGTGTTTAACATACAAGTATCACAAGTTACTGATACTATAGTGTCAGTAAGTTAGACATTAAAAATCCCTGACACTAAGGTATTAGAAAAAAAAAGTAAAGTAATTGTGATCTTGTTCCAAATAGAACTCGAACCTAGGACCTCGAATACTCAAGCGCTTAAGTTTAAGCAAAAGACTGTTATAATTTTTATCAATGTCACTAATGTATGTATCAGTTAAAAAAAAAAAGTTCTAATCTTGCTCATGATCAACTTCAAACACAAAACCTCGAGAGCCCCAGCTTTTAAGGTAAAAACTATTATGGTTCTTTGTTAGTCACACTAGTGTATCATTAAAAAGAAAATCTTTTAAGATATAATTTTTTAAAATTTATTTAGCGGCTTGAGTGAAAATTTTAGGGGGTTTTGATTGAATTTTTTCAAGTTTCAATTACAAACGGTGTAGTTTCAATAGAAAAAAAAAAAAAAAAGAAAAGGACTAAAAGATAAGTTAAACACATTGTTTTAAACCAAACCGTTGACAAAAATCAAAGCCACATATTTTTCTAAGTCATGAACTCATTCTTCTCCTCTCGATTCTTCTTCTCAGATAGTAAGGCAATTTAAAACTATCAGTCAAGAAACAATCGATTTTTACATCTCTAACATCAAGATGCAGCATCTCTACTTTGCATCTTAGAATTGATCTAATGATGTTAAAAAATAGAGAAACAAAAAGTTTAAATAAATAAAAGATAAACGATATTTAGCCATTTAAAAAATGAAGGCATTGCAGTATAATCAATGTCGTCAATTTTTATGTACAATGGTGCTGTAGCATGAACAATATCCTATTTTCTGTTTCGGTGATCTTAATTGTGTCTAAATATCACTTTTGTAAATAAAATATCTATGCACGATAACAAAAATGAATTAGATCAAGGATTTTTGTGGAAACACTATTCATACTTGTTTTGTACCTTGGATTGGTGAGCCTAAGATCTCCATGAACAAATTCATTGACGTATATTCCAACCTGCAATTTCCATCCCATCATTACTATTTTATGGTAACATGTTGGCCAAGGGCAAGGGGTAGAACTGTAGAAAATTTCACTTAGGAAATAGAAGAGAACAAAATAACTTTTATTTTCTTTTTTTTTTAGGGAGTCAAGCAAATTGGTAAAAATAAAATCTGAAAAGTGTAAACCCTCATTGCCTTCTAATAAGATTCCAAAGACCTAATGTGGCTCTGTTGCTGTCCATTACTCACACTAAGTATATTAAAAAAGTTTCACAATATCATTTCTAAATCCAACATCTTCGAATTGAGTACTTCAAATGGGAGGATTAATATCTCATTGGTGGGCTAATATAATCCTAAGAATATACTAGTATGATATTGGTAAATTAATACATAATCCAAACATCATATTTCCTAATCCAACATCAACCTCTAACCTAAAAATAGTTCAATGGCTAAGAAGTTTCTGTTTAGTTATGAAGGAGCTCAAATTTTTACTTTCACACATAATACTTACGGCTGTGGGAACTTGTAACGACCAGTCGGTCTCGAATCTGATGGGGTAAGTGCTTGGAAAATGAACTCCGACGTCTGAATTAGTGTTTGATTAAGTTTGAAGAAAGAAGAAATGAGAAGAAAATGGTTTTCTCTCTCTACAAATGGGTAATGTTCTTGGAGGCCAAAAGACCCCTCTCTCATAGAAGTAGCCTTTATTTATAAATAATAGGTAACATGTATTAAGAGTTTTTCCTTGAGCTCCCTTCCTATTGACACATGTCACCCATCATTCTATATATGTGGATGTGAATTTGATTATAGGAAAACAAAAATATTTGTTTTGTACCTGTGTGTTTCCCTACTCTTATAACTTTGGGTATTGTTTCCTTAGACCATCGAGTTTAGAATCAAAACGTGTTTAATTCCCCTCTTGCCATTTTCATAAGCTCCTGGGAATTTTTTTTTTTTTTGGGTGTTATTCCCCAGTATAAATCTTTTAACCTAAAAGAGTGGACACATGGGATAATGTGGTCTCGATTGCTCCCCTTACAAGTTCTCTTTAGAAAATACTTTAATTGAAATAGGACTTTATGACTTTTGTTCGACTACCAATATAGCCTTTTTGCAAGAATTAAACCGTGGGTGGTTGAATATATTTCGGGATGAATGTATTAATGAATTTTTCATTTTGTTAACTTGAGGAAAATTAAACTATTTCCTTTGAATTGGAGTTCTAAGATGAAATTTTAGTTTTTTAAAATCTTCCTCTAAACCGAAGTTCTAAGAGGAAATGTGTAGCCATTCTAGGACGAAGTTTTTATACTTTGGTTTAGCTTGACTAATTTTTGTCTTGCCTTGTATAGTTGGTCATTTTTTAGTTTGGTTTTCTCTTATTGGACTTTGGCTTTTGTTTTCCTTAGTTAAATTTTGCCTTGGTTTTTTTTTTAGCTTTTGTTTGCCTCAGTCTTCCCTTAGACTGAATTTATTTACCTTGTTGGGCATGGTTTTTTCTTAGCTTGGCCAATTTATTTACCTTGTTGGGCATGGTTTTTTCTTAACTTGGCTTGCTCTTATGGCCTTGGTTTTTGTTTTCCTTGGTTTTCCCTTAACCTGCATTTCTTTACCTTATTGGGCATTGGCTTTCTCATGACTTGATGTTCTCTTCTTACCTTGACTTTTGTTTGCCTAGGTTTTTTCTTGATTTTCATTTGCCTTATAGGACATTAGCCTTTTCATGGCATAGGCAAAAGTGACTTCTTCTGAATGAATATTATTATAAAACTTTTTCTTCTTATTAGTCTAGGAAAGTTTTTCTTCATCGTTAGCTTTAGGAGAAGTGAACTATTTTCCGAAAGAGTATTATTACGAAACTTTTTCTCCTTATCTGTGTAAAGAAAATGTGAACTATTTAGGAAGAATATTTTTATGGAAATTTTCTTCTTATTGGCTTAAGGAAGTTTTTCCTCTTTGTTACCCTTGGAAATTTTTTTCTTAGCAGAGGGAAAGACAACCTATTATAGAGGAGTATCATTACGAAATTTTTTCTTTTTGTTGACCTAGGGAAGTTTGCCCTCATTTTTAATTTAGGAAAAAGTAAGCTATTCAGAGTAAGTGTTATTATAGAACTTTTTCCTCCTTTTTTAGCCTAGGAAAGTTTTTCCTCATTTTAGCCTAAGGAAAAATGAGTGATTGCATAGAAATATTATTAAAGAGCTTTTTTGCCTTCTTGAAGCAGGGAAAATTGTTCTTTTCTTGGCTTGGCTTACTCTTGTGGCCTTGGCTTTTGTTTGCCTCGGTTTTTCTATAGCCTTTGTTTGCCTTTCTTGGCTCTGGCCTTTCTTAGTTTGGCATTCTCTTCTGGTCATTTTTTTATTTACCCTTTTGCCTAGGAAAAAGTGACATATTCTGGAGTAATATTAATACGTAATCTTTTCTCTTTTTTGGCCTAAGGAAGCTTTTTTAATTTGTTGATGATAACTCTATGAAATGAGATTATTATGGCACTTTTAGACTTAAATCAATATTACTTAGAGAGTAAATGATGTGTTTCTATTGCATTTTTGCTACATTTTGCATAAATATTCATTTTAGTTTAGTCTTAATAAATTTTGTTTGATTTAGAATAATTAATGCTTAGATTATGTCCATAATTGTAGGTGTTCGGAAGCTCAAGTTTCAAGGGAGAAATACTGATGCAATAGGCTTGCAAAAATGAGGAAAGAACATGGCTACAAAATAATTAAAACAAATCTGGAGCAGTGCAGTTGCTGTAGTCGTTGCTATAGCAACCATTGCTATAGCAATCCTGGAAAAACGACAGAGGAAATTTCGCGCGCAGGATACCTGCAAAATCGTGATCTGTAGTTTCCTAATCTAACTCATTGATGCAGCGGAAGTTTAATGTCCCAAATATTCCGTTGATTCTAGAGAATATCGAAATAAAAGAACAACTAAATTCACATTGATTCAAAAGAATGTTACAAATTTAGGGGTTAAGACTCGTTGATTCCGCAGAATACCGAGAATTAACTGAACTCAAATACTCACAAAGAAATTTGAAAATTGAAAATATTATTGAAATCGAACATCTACATCTCTGTAAAAGATACAAAAGACACTTATTTACACTAACTAAGACTTATCCTAATTTGATTAGAAAACCTATTTTAAGAAGACTTATACCTAAATTAGGAATATTACTCAAATAAGCAATGCCTAAATAATAAGACTCTAAATAGGAAACCAAATTAATGTAGAATAAAAATTAATTATAATATTCCTAAATATTATAAATTTTAATCTAATTAGGATTTCTTCAATTTCCTACTCTGTATCACTCATGCATGCCCTAAGCTTGCGTTTACCCAAATTTTCAAGTATAAAAGGAGCACGCATCATATGAAAAGGGCGGCGGTGAATTAATAGAGAAGAAATCAAGAGAAAAAGAAGGAAGAAGAAGAATTCGAGGGAGAACAAGTCTGCACTATTGAAGAAATCCGCAGAACTATTTGGACTCAATTTTCATCATTCTTTACTTATTTTCTCATTTACTCTTTGGTTGAAACGATGTATTTCATGGCTAATACTTCACTGTTTGTTTCTCTTTTTCAAGTTATGAACTAAATTTGATTGTAGTTGATTGATTGTAGTTGAATGACAAACAATCTAAATGGGTTCTTGACTGTTTTTATTAGTTACTGCAACGTCTGCTGCAACATTTTGCTCTAATAAATATTATTTCAATCATTATTTTAGTTGATATCTCACTTAATGGTTCAAGCTAACAGAAAGTCATAAAAGGGCCTGTCTTAATGGAACTTATTAGAGTAATACTTGATCTTAATTTAAGTTTTCTGGATTGAGTTTTAACTTGAGTCTCAAAAGGGCCACACTTGAATTAAGATTTGTGAAGAACTAGATATACGAATTCACCTTGTAGGGTAAAGAGAGTATATGTTCGCAATGTCACTTCTTATGTGATATAACAACTGGTCATTGTTAGGTTGTGTAAGGGTATAAAGAGTCCAACAAGTGACAGCTGAGGATGCAAAGTAATACTGCCCAATGCTTTAGGAGTTGTTGCAGCAACTTGTGTTAGTTTGAACAAAACAGTCAGCCCATGAAGAGAGTTTGATGATTAAACTCTCTCATTCTTATTAAATTCTTTTTGCACAACTTATCTAGTTTACTTATTTACTGCATTCATTTTATTAAATTGTTAATTCCAATGGTCAATCAACTTTAATTAGAGTTTTCTTTAGATAGAAGGAAGTTTACACTATTATGATTGCTATAGCATTTCTAGTAATATCAGTCCCTGTGGAGACGATCTTGAATATTCATCACTTTATTACTTGTTGTGTACACTTGCACATTGGCACCAATAGCAATTGAGTTAAAGTGAGTTATTCCAAAGAATTGTTATTAGAGAACTTTTCCTTTTTTCTTAGAGTAGGGAAAGTGAATTTTTCTTAAGAAATATTATTACGAAACTTTTCTTCTTTGTTGGCCTAGGGAAGTTTTTCTTCTTCTAAGCTTATGAAAAGTGAGTAGTTCTATAGGAATATTATTAGGGAGTTTTTTCCTCCTTGGAGCAGGGAAAAATGGCTTTTTCTTAGCTTAGTTTGCTATTGTATCCATAGCTTTTATTTACCTACGTTCTTTTTTCCTTAATTTTTGCTTGCTTTGTTCAGAATTCGCTTTTTCTTTGCTCAACTTACTCTTGTGGCCTTGGCTTTTATTTGCTTCAGTTTCCTTATCTTCTTTTACCTTGTTTAGCATTGTTTTTTTCTTAACTTGGCTTCCGCTTATGTCCTAGGCTTTTGCTTGCCTTGATTTTTCGTTATCTTTTTGTTTATCTTATTTAACATCGGCTTTTTCTTAAATTGGTTTTCTCTTCTTGCCTTAGCTTTTGTTTACCTAGGTTTTCCTTAGGCTTTGTTTACCTTGTTAGGCACTGGTCTTTTTATGACTTGGCTTGCTCTTGTGGCCTTGGCTTTTTTGTTTTTTCCCCTTTTTTGGCTCAGTTTTCCTTAACCTTTATTTGTTTTTTTGGGCATTGGTTTTTTCTTAGCTTTCCTTGAGCACCTTTAAAGTTTTATATGGTTATTGCCCTGAAGATCACAGGTAAGCTAATTGATGTACCTTCTAATTCCAGATGTCTTTTATTTTGAATTTTGCTTTTAGTTCCGAAGTTAGGTTTTGCTTCTTGATGTCTTTTTTGATTCTATGTGAATCCATTCTTAAACTTAGAGGTTGTGCACTTTTGAAAAGTTGTGTAAGTTTTCTTTTATATTTGCACTATTTTGATTGTGATGATTTGGTGACTAGAATTTCAATCATCTGGGAACTTTGCTTTTGAAAATTTTCCTTTGAAATAAAAGTCATTACTACCGTGGATATTATCATCTAGTAATAATGCTCGCGAAAGCTTTCCTTAGAGAATGTGGGTACGCTTATGCTTTCAATATACTGTATATTCAATAGGACATTAGTCCCTCCTCAAACTAGTAACAATCGGGCTATTGTTACTAATGTTTAAAGGTATCCATTAAGGAACTTCTCCTCTTTGTTGGTATAAGAAAAAGTGAAAAACTCTACGAAGGAATATTGTCAAGAAACCTTCCCTCCTTGTTTATATAAGAAAAGGTGAATAATTTCATAATAATAATATTAGGGAATTTTTCCACTTTCATAGCCTAAGGGAATATTTTCCTTATTATTGGCCTAGAGAAAAATAAGCTATTCTGAAAGAATGTTACTAGGAAGCTTTTACTTCTTGTCAGCTTGGGGAAGCTTTTCTTCTTTATTAGCTCAAGGAAAAGTGAACTATCCCCTCAAGGAATATTATTAGGGAGTTTTTCCTCCTTGTTAGTGTAAAGAAAAAAGTAAAGTATTCTAGATGAATATTATTAGGGAACGTTTCTTATTTGTTGGCTAGGGAAGTTTTTTCGCTTTACAAGCCTAAAGAATTTTTTTTCTCCTTCATAGCATAGGAAAAATATTCCATTAAAAAAAAATTATTAAAGAAACTTTTTTCACTTATTACCCTAAGGAATTTTTTCCTCCTTATTATAAGAAAAAACAACTTATTCTAGAGGAATATTACTAGGAAACTTTTCCTTCTTGTTAGCCTAGGGAAATTTTTCCTTATTGGCATAAGAAAAAATGACCTATTTGTGAGCAATATTATTGTAGTACTTTTCTTCCTTGTTGGCCTAGGGAACTTTTGTTTCCTCTTTTTTGGCATAAGCAAAAATGACTTAATTTGAAAGAATGTTGTTATGAAACTTCTTTTCTTTTTTGGCCTAAAGGAAAAGTTTCCTCTTTGTTAGTTTAAGGAAAAAAGTAGAGTATTTTGGAAGAATATTATTAGTGAACTTCTCTTCCTTATTGGCCTAGAGAGAAGTTTTTTTCTCTTTATTGGCCTATTGAATTTTTTCTTGATTCTTGGTATAAGGAAAAGTGATCTATATCAAAAATATATTACAGTATAACCTCTATAAATTAATAATGTCGGGACCATAAAAATTTATTAATTTAGAGAGATATTAATTAATCGATAAATTAATAATTTATTAATTTATAGAGTGTTCACAGTACAAAGAACTAACATTTAATTGACTGAAAATTCATTATATTTTACAAATTAATCAATAGAATTTAAATAAATTCATCAAATAAATAATGTATACTTGATTAAATAAATTCATGAATTTTACTAAATGTATTCAATGAACTAAACTAAATGTTGGTTATTAAATTTTATAAATTGAATTAGAACTAATCTAATGTACCTATCTACTTGATTAACTAAATTCATGTATTTACATAAATTTTTGATGCAATTAATCTTGCAGTCTCAGCTTGGTCAACAAATGTTGAGGCAAAGACAATAGCAAATTGTTTTCGACATTGTAAAATTCGTTCAATGGAAGAAATGAGTTTAAAGGACTTACATGAAACTTTAGATGAAGAAGGCATTCATAAGCTACAAACAATAATCAACAATCTGGATTTTCATACTGGAATGGATGTCAATTACCTCTTCGATTACCCTAATGAAAATAATGAAAATTTAGAGGTCCAAAGTTTAGAAGAAATTGTTGCTAACATCACTGAAGATCATACTGAAGATGAAGTTGAGGATGACACAGTACCTTTTGAGCCTATTTCGCGCACTGAAGCACTCAAGTCATCAACAACACTTCATAATTTTTTATTGCAGTACAAGAATTCAACCCCAGAACTTTTAGATGCAATAAGAAAAATTAGAGATGAGATCCAACTAGATTTAAACTTCAAGAAAAAACAAGTTACAATTGACTCATATTTTAATAAATTGACATACTCAATTACATTTGTAATTTCACAGTATTTGTAATTTCTACAATTATTAGTCTATGATATAAATGGGACCATAGAGTTATATAGGAGTTCTCAGAAAAAAATATTATCTTATTAATTTATCGAAATTATTAATTTAGCTTCAAGGCCCAAGTCGAGACCGCAAAAAATTATTATATTACAGAAATTATTAATTTATCGAGTATTAATTTATAGAGGTTATACTGTATTAGAAAACTTTTCTTCTTTGTTAGCCTATCCTCCCTCTTGGCATAAAAAAAAGTGACTTATTCCGGAGGAAATTTATTACGGAATTTCTCTTCTTTGTGGCCTAGGGGAAGTTCTTCCTCTTTGTTGGCTTAAGAAAACTGAACTATTATAGAGGAATATTACTAGGAAACGTTTTTCCTTATATGAGGATTATTATTATGGAACTTTTCCTTTTTTTTTTTTACCTTAGAATTTTTTTCCTTTTGCTAGCACAAGGAAGTTTTTCTCCCTTGTTAGCATAAAGAAAAATGAGATATTCTATACGACTATTATTAAGGAACTTTTCCTTCATGTTAGTATAAGGAAAACTGATATATTTCAAAGGAAGATCATTACGGAATTTTTTCCTCCTTATTGGTCGATGGAAGTTTTTCCTCTTTGTTAGCCTCGGAAAAAATGAACTATTTCAGAAATGAATATTGTAATGAAACTTTTCCTCTTTATCAGTTTAAGGAAAAAGTCATCTATTTGGAGGAATATTAATAGGAAATTTTTCTTCAACTATCTATTCTCTAAACTGAAGTTTCAGGATAATTTGAGTTGGTTTTGAATCAATGAAATCGATTTCACCAAACTATTCCTCTGAATTGGAATGCCTCGTAGAAATATATTTTTCCCTTAATGTAGGAGGCTATATTAATTGTTCTTAGACTTTTTCCTTGAACTGAAGTCCTAGAAAGAAATCTACTTTTCCCTTAACATAAGAGGAAATATTAATTGTTCTTAGAATTTTTTTCCTTGTTCTGAAGTTCTAGGAGGAAACTACTTTACCCTTAACATAAGAGGAACATTTTTTTTTTTGAACTTTTCCTTATACTGAAGCTCTAATAGGAAATTAGAGTTTTCCATAGGCAATCTGGTTTATTTTAAAATAGATTTTGAGATTTTTGGGAAGCATATATGACAATGCATTAGATGATCATGGGCATTCATGAAATGATGATGTATATGGATTCTTATGAGATGTATAGATATGAATATTTATAAATGCATATGCTCGGTAGTGCAGTACACGAGTCTTTTAGAACTATGGAATAGTTTTTACATTTTGTGATCAATCACTCAAGTCCATGAGTTGTACATTATCAATTAGTTCAATGTTTTCGATCATTCATATAGTCGTAATACCTCAAATGAAATGTTCCTCATCTACAAGCTATCAATCTAAATAAGCATTTAGATTAGTTTAGAATGTGATTCAAGCGACTTTAGCTTTTTCTCTAGAGGGCTAATATCATGGAATCATCTGCTGTGGAAACCATTAAAAATTTCTTTTAGGAGTCTTCTTAGGATCTTTTGAATCTCCTTCTTTAGGCTTTCTTGGACTCATCACTATTAGTTCCTTATGTGCCTTTTTGGGTTTGTCCTGCAGTGTGTTCTAACCTTTTCTTTTAGTAAGCCAATTTGTAGTTCCGCCTATTTTTAGTTCTTTTGAGGCTATTCTTTTGATTATTGCTCAAAGGCAGGAAATTTAGACTTCAATTTTTTGTTTTCCCTCTTTATGTCCTCCAGCTATTTGGAGGACTTGTGCTAAGACATTGTTGGCTTGCACATTTTGTTTCTCAATGAGTGTTTCTAAATTATCATGTTCCAAATATTCTTAATAAGTATTTTGCTTGAGAAAGCTACAGGGAATTTATTATTTGTAAGGTCAGCTATCGCTTGTTTTATTCCCCTAATATTGATGTTTGTTTTCCCTCTATTACCATCTTATTTTGTTTATTTTGAAAAAAATTAAAAGAGGCTGAATTTTAGAGATTTAAAGAGGAAAAATGTTTTGTTTGGTTCTGCATTTGAGCAATTTGCCCCTTTCCCACTTTTTGATTGCTTGGAGAGAGTTTTTTTTTTCATAAATTATAATGTATTAGTTTTTTTTATAACCACTAAGTAGTAGGGGGTTAGGCAGGATCCCTACATGTGATATAAATCAATGATGATGAAGTACAAAAGGAAGGGGATATAAGCCAAAACCTCCCCAGGTAAATGCAAATACATAAGAATGAAGACAAAAGTATGAAGCAGCAACTGAAAGAATAGAACAAGCAATCTTTTCGCCTGATATGAGGAATCTCATTAGCATCCAAATGAAGAATGCTAGATAGGCCAGTGGGAAGATCCCGAGAGGACAAAAAACGTCGGTAAACCCAATGAGTGCAAGCCCAATTAGCTAGAAAATCAGCAACATAAGTAGCCTCTCTAAGTATATGTCTTACCACAATAGGGAACAAAGATGTCACATCACACACCCGACGCAACAAGTAAGCATAGTCCCAACAAACAGGACCCTGGGAATAAATCCAAGAAACCACAGTGGTGGAGTCTGACTCTACTTCTAATACGGAGTGTCCAAGCTAAACTGCAAGATCTAATCCCTCATAGACAACCATAAGCTTAGCATAAAGTATTAGTTGGTGACCAAGGAAAAATCCAAAAGCAACCAAAACCTCCCCCTGATTATCACGAAGAATACCACTCGAGGCAGCCATCCCGAGATTGCCCCTAGAGCAACCATCCACGGTCAATTTCACAACCATCAAAGGCGGCCGAATCCAAGACA
This sequence comes from Atalantia buxifolia, assembly GCA_030444775.1. NCBI lineage: Eukaryota > Viridiplantae > Streptophyta > Magnoliopsida > Sapindales > Rutaceae > Atalantia > Atalantia buxifolia. Next base: position 1,425,471 of record CM059838.1, on the reverse strand, counting down.
CCAAGTGAATTGGCCTTTTGGGTGGTGCGATTATTTACAAACCCTCTGCAATCCTAGAATCCAACACTCCTTGAAGCTGGGAAGTCTTAAAACCAAAAGCAAAACTAGTAAGCCCAAGGTCCAATCCCACCCAGTAGATAATTACAATGACCGAGAAAGATTGTGAATTAAATCTGAAAGCGTTACAAGCCTTCTAAATCTACCACAAGATAAAACAAGGTAGGAGGACTCGAAGATGGCTCGGAGAAGGGCGCACCGTCGCCAATGACGAAATAGAGCATGAGGCGTCAAAAACACAATTGTACGCATAAGTAGAATCCGCCAAAAATGATCCCAAACCAACCAAATCCGCGGGCAAGCAAAGAATAAGTGATGAGTAGTCTCAGCAACTTGACCAAAAATGCATCGAGAAACCATGTAAAAACCCCTTGAACATAAGGGGTCATCAGTAGCCAAAAATCCATGCAACATTCGCCAAAGAAAGAAAGAAATTCGAGAGGGGATGAGCCGCTCAATTTTTGGTTTAGTATAATGCACAAGCTCCCACGCTGATCATAAGTGGAAAGTGCCATCAGCAGTGTGATCCCACCTAAAAGGCCTTTTTCTTAATTTCTTTAGGTTGATCCACGTTGGAGTAATACCCTTTTGTATATTCCCTATCATAAGGTAAATATTTGGGTTTTTGGTTGCCTTACTATAGGTAAGGCATATAAAGTTAGAAATAACATAATAAGATTGTTATGACATAATAAGCGTGCAAAGAACTGAAAAGTAAATTATGTTAATATAAATGTTAGATGCAGGCTCATAATTGTTAGATTATAACATAAAGTTATGTTAATCCATGTCAGCTTAGTATCCTTCTTACACTCCCTCTCATAATATAACTGTTGAGGTTTCCTTAACCTTACTTGTGGAAAAAAAAAGTACGAGGGAATAAATAAAATGGCAGGAATGTAAATAAGTCAGCATAACTGCCTGGGAGTTTTAGGCATAATCTAACAAACAAGATGGTGATAAAGTAAAAGATAAATTGGTCTTGAACTTAGTTGCAAAGACTATTTTGACCTTTTTTGACCATCTTAATTACCTATTTTACTAGGGACCCAAAGATCAAAGTCTTATGTTGACCAAATGGGTTTTTCATTTTCTTACTCTTTATTTCCAACAACTCACATAGAGGAGAGACTTTTGCTTTCCTAGTTTGGGTTTTTGGCTTTATTGCCACTTTAATCATGCTTGAGGTTTTGGTCTCACACATAAACCCATTTTTAAAAAGGCATATGTGAATATTTACCTCTTTTTACAACCCTACACAACCAAATCTAATCTAAAAACATGATAGTAGAGTAGTGGTTGTATGGGTTTTAATGAGAGAAAAACATTTTCAGCAAGGTCCCCACAAATGGTGCCAATAAAAGTGTTGAAACTTTTATCTTCACATGTATTTTTAGTTATGGAGAACTTGTAACGATTAGTTGGCCTTGAATATGGTGATTTAAATACCTGAAAAAAAAGCACTTATATGTCTAAATTAGTGTCTGATTAAGGTTAAAGAAACAAAAAGGAGAAGAAAATGGGTTTTCTCTCTCTAAGAATGAACAGTATTCATGAGGGCTAAAAGACCCTTTTCTGATAGAGGTGGCCTGCCTCTATTTATAGATGATGGCTAACGTCGATTTAGGGTTTTGCCTTGAGCTCTCTTTCCAATGACATGTGTCACCCATCATTTCTATATATATGGATGCTAATTTAATTGTAGGAAAACAAACATATTTATTTCGTACCTGCATATTTCCCTGCCATTTTCATAATTTTGTGAGAAATTTATCTTAGGTATTATTTTCCCCAGAATAAACCCTTTTACCTAGAAGAGAGGACACGTGGTGTAATGTGATGCCTATGAATATGGCACCTACACTACATTTTTATATGTGTGGATGTGAATTTGATTGTAAGGAAACAAACATATTTATTTCGTACCTGCGTGTTTCCCTACTCTTATGACTTTGGGTGTGGTTTCCTCAGACCATGAAATTTGGAATCAAAATGAATTTAATTCCCCCTCTTGTCATTTTCATAAATTCCCAAAAAAAATATTTTGAGTGTTATTTCCCCAGAATAAATCCTTTTACTAGAAGAGTGAACACCTGCGTAATGTGTTGCCTACAAAATATGGCACCTACAGGTTATTAACACTAGAATTTCAAATATTTGCTACAAAATTAGAAAAGTAAAAAAAACTCAAAATTTTGACACATAAGTCCATAAATTTTAAATTTTTTACACTTGGGTCTATTGGCCTACTTAATTTCACTGATAAAAATAACTTACTCTTACATTTGAATTAATATATTCAAATTAATACTCTTTCTTATTAATTAATTAATTATTTAATTGATGCTAAAATTACATATTAACTACAAAAAAATATTTTATTATAAATATTAATTAGAATTTAATTTCATGTTCTTAATTTATAGTTAATTTTTTTTATGTTTCATATTGCTTATTCAATATACAGCCAATAATTTGAATATGTAATAAAACTACATTAATTTACCATAATTTGAATCTATTCTTTCTTCTTCTTTTTTTAATAAAAAGGCATCCAAAAAGTGTGGCAAAAAAAAATGCCCTTCATTTATTTTTATATCTACCAACTTGATGAACAAGTTTATAAGTTTTTTAACAAGGATTAGAAGGCAAAGCGATTTTATATTTTGCAGTTGTTTGAGAATTCTTTTCGCATCTCATGTTTGATAACTTTAGATCGGTAATAAAATTCAATTGCTAATTGTTAAAGATATGGAATTGAAACTCGGGATATGAAAAAAATTCAATCAATTTTTTTTAATTCTACAAAAAAATAGGTATTGTAATATGCAGGGTTTATAGTATAATTAACATAGAAAAAAAAAGTGAAAAGGCATGATCACAATTCTTAAAAGAAAGAGAATCATAATGGCAGTAGCTCTAGTTTGGTGGCTTAAAGATATTCATGTACTTTATAGATCATACTCCAGATTTTGTTAAGGCTGCCTTGGAAGGGTATTATCAGAATGAAATATGTATTTAATATATAGCGGTGGTGACCTTGAATTAACGAGGTCTGTCTCACAAGCTAAAAATACTGGAGGAAATCAAGTTTTGTGTATAATCTGAAAAGCATTAGCTAGAGGAAACATAATCTGGAAAAAAAAAAAAACCGGAGAAGAACTCATTATTACAAGTATGCCAAACGACTCATTGTAATAATTGAACATGCTAAAGCCATTTTTGCTTTGCCAAGTGGACATAGAACCTTGGAAGAAATTTTCACAATGCATCCTAGGCACAACTAAACATCCACTAAAAACCTGTCGAGTTATTGGATGTAAATCATTACTAAGATCTCTTGATGATGTTTCTTGACAATGCTATGAGGCACGGTTTCCATTCTCCTTGTCACAAAAAATCTTTATCCAAGCCAAAATTGCTTCTTAATTAATTGATCGACTACAAGAATATCAACCTAAAACCCACCAAATCACTTTTCAACTAGATTAATAAGATGTTGATATTGGTAAAAACGCAAACTGGCAGGCTTGAATCTTCATTTGTAACTCTTTTTATTTTCTTATATGCTAATGATATTTGTTTGTAGCAACTTATTTTCTTTTTACATTTATCAGATGCGGTCTTCTTAACTTTACCTTTTTTTTCTTCAAACGTTGGGGACAATATCTTGATTTGGGTGAGGGGAAGGGATAGTTGAAATGGCATATTTCAGTGTGCTTTTTAAAAAAGAAAATTGTTGACATAGCATGTTTTTTGTGTGTTTATTTTTTAAAAAAAAAGGCTATTCTTTGTTTGAAGATGGTAGAGTAAGGAGTTCTTTTTTTTCCCTCAAGATGCGTCCTTGTCATTATTTTGCATTTCTAATAAAAGCTATATCTTCTCATTCTCTTCGAGTTAATCAAATTTCTAATTACTCATCCATTTTGCTTTATTTAATCATCTAATAAATATTACTAGTCCATTCCAACAAACACATATTCCAACACACATGCCATGACACATTCATGTGGGTGTTAATTTCAAACCTCTAATATTTAGTTATTGTGCACTAAAATGATGAATCCAAAACTTGAGCATGTTAAACGACATTGGTTTATGTATGTTTATTAAGCTCAGGAAGTCACGAGCTTAGCATGTGGCTTACTTAAAGTTCAAAACGGTAGGGACTGAAGACGTTTTGGCTAAAGGTTTAAGTGAAGCATGTGGAACGCACGTGGTGGAAAAATCAAGTTAGTTAGAAGCTGTTAATCCAGGTGGCGAAAATCTGTGCTTTCTGGGTTCTTTATCAGCTGCTATATAAGCTGATCCTCTAAGCAGTTTCTGGAACGATTGAAGAGCATTATAGAGAGAGTTAAAATAGAGAGAAAGCTTCGTCTTGTTCCTAATAGTTAACTATTGTATTGCTCTATAAAAGTTACTAGAATCATCAATAAATCCTGCTCTGTTGGGTCCTCCCGTGGATGTAGATTGTGCTTCTTTGCACAATCGAACCACGTAAATCCTTCTTTTACTTTTGTGTTTGTTTTGTTTCCAATTCTAGCTCTGAGTGATTTCTGATAGTAGTCATTTTCATTACAAGTTTTTCTTAATCCTTTAAGCTTGATTGTTTGGATTCAAAGCATCTTTGTGATCTGGTTTGTGATCTTGGGTAGTGATTGGGTTGCTCATCTAGTTCTATAGCACCTAAATCACTACACTTGGTATCAGAACAAGGTTAACAAATCAAGATCCCAGTATGGCTACACCAAAGATCGATCTTGAGAAGTTTAACGTAAAAAATAACTTTAACATGTGGAAAGTGAAAATGGAAGCTTTGCTGGTTACTCAGGAGCTTGGTGATGCAATTTAACCAGTGACCAAGAAAGAGGGAAAAGAACTCTCTTCATCAAAGACTCCTGAACAGGTTGCTGAGATTGATAGAAAGGCCAGAGGAATGATAATCTTAGGTCTTGCAGATTCTATTATAAGGGAAGTGGCAAAAGAATCCACTGTTGCTGATTTATGGGCGAAACTAAAGAGTATCTACATGAAGAAATCCCTGGCAAATAGATTATACATAAAGAAGAGAATTTTCAAACTAAAAATGGTGGAGGGCACATCTTTAGATGACCATATTCATAAGTTCAACAAAGTGTATGACACTTTGGAAACTATTGATGCAACCCTTGATGATGAGGATAAAGTCTTTCTGTTAATAAGCTCTCTACCAAAATCTTATGGGAATTTTGTTGATGTCTTGATGTATGGAAAGCAGATACTATCTCTAGATGAAGTAAATCAGCACTCAACACAAAAGAATTGCAGGGTAAACAAGACCATCTGGGAAATGAATCAGGTCAAGGCTTAACAGCAAAAGCAAGATCAGAGGGCAAGAAAAAGAAGCAAGGAAAGAACAAAGAGAAGCCCAAGGATCTGAAGTGTTTCTTGTATCACAAAAAAGGACATTTCGAGAAAGATTATCCAAAAAAGAAGCTTAAGAAGAAAGGGCAGAATTGAGGTGCAGCAGTAGCTAAAGAAGAAGGCTATGAATCTGCTAGAGTGTGTATTGCAACAAACAACACAGATAAAGGTAAATGGGTTCTTGACTCAGGGTGTACCTTTCATATGAGCCCATATAAGAGTTACTTTACAGAATATCATGATTATAATGGTGGTAGAGTAATGATGGGGAATAATTCTGTGTGTAAAATCATGGGAATTGGTAATGTTAATCTTAAGCTACATGATGGAACCATTAGAGAGTTGAGACAAGTTAAGTATGTGCCTGAGTTGAAAAGAAATTTAATTTCTTTAGGAATGCTTGATCAGATGGGGTGTAGTGTTAGGATTGAATCAGGGGAACTGATGATTGTCAAAGAATCACAAGTGGTTATGAAAGGTAGCAGGAACAATAGAGTGTTCATCTTAGATGGGGATATGGTTAATGGTGAAGCTGGACTGTCATTAACTAATAGCATTGACAAAACCAAACTATGGCATTTAAGGCTATGACACATTGGAGAAAGGGGCCTTAAAGAACTTGAAAAACAAGGTGTATTTGGGAATTATAAGCTGGGAGACTTGAATTTCTGTGAAGATTGTGTACTAGGAAAATCAACTAGGGCTAGTTTTAAGAGATCAGTACATAAATCCAAGGAGAAGCTGGAGTATGTCCATTTAGATTTGTGGGGGGCCTGCTCAACAGATATCTCTAGGTGGTAATAGTTATTTCTTATCAATCATTGATGATTTTTCCAGAAAGGTATGGGTCTACATCTTGAAGGATAAAGATCAAGTGTTTGATAAGTTTAGAGAGTGGAAGAATTTGGTTGAAAATCAGACTGGAAAGAAGCTTGAGAAACTTAGAATAGACAATAGCTTAGAGTTTTGTAATCAGAGGTTTGATAGCTATTGTGCAGATGAGAGAATTATGAGACACAAAACTGTTAGATTGACACCTCAACAGAATGGCTTGCAGAAAGGATGAATAGGACACTCATGGAGAGGGTGAAGAGCATGCTTGTTCAAACAAAGCTTCCCAAGTCACTGTGGGTAGAAATACTTTTAACAGTCTGTTATCTGGTCAACCTCAGTCCGTCTTCAGCCATAGAATTCAAAACACCTTATGAAAAATGGACTGGACAGCCAGCAAACTATGGAGATTTGAAAGCTTTTGGTTGTACAGCCTATGCTCATATAAGCCAGGGAAAGCTAGCTCTCAAGGCTTTAAAGGGTATCTTCATAGGCTATCCAGAAGGAGTTAAGGGCTTCAAAATCTGGTGCACAGATGTTAATCCTCCAAAATGCATAATTAGCAGGGATGTGATATTCAATGAAGAAGAGCTGGTAAGCAAGAAGTCTGTTCAAAGGAAGTCTGAGGAAGATACAAAAAAGTTAGATACACATCAGATTAAGGTGGAGCTACCAAACCATTATGATACACATGAAGATGGAGATTTAGGTGATATCAATGATGAGTCAGAAGCTCAAGATTTAACCCAACCAAAATCACAAGCACAGAGTTACTAGTTGGCTAGAGATAGAGCAAAAAGGCAAACAAGGCCACCTAGAAGATATGGATATGTTGATCTTATCACATATGCCTTGGAAGCTACGCACGAAATTGATGATGAGGAACCAAAGACCTTTAATGAAGCAATCCAGAGCAAATTCAGAACAGAATGGAAAGAAGCTATGGATGATGAAATCTTATCCCTGCATAATAATGAAACTTGAGAGCTGGTTGAAAGGCCAGAAAAAATAAGAATAGTGGGCTGTAAACGGATTTTCAAAATCAAAGAAGGTTTGACTAGCTCAGAACCTAAGAGATTCAAAGTAAGGCTTGTTGCAAAGAGGTATACACAGAAAGAGGGGGTTGACTTCAAAGAAGTATTTTCTCCTGTTGTCAGGCATGCTTCAATAAGAGTGATTCTGTCACTTACAGCAGTTCAAGACATGGAGCTTGATCAACTTGATGTCAAGACTGCTTTTCTATATGGAAGACTTCAAGAAGAGATATTCATGACTCAACCTGAAGGGTATTAAGACCCTAATAAGCCTAGACATATATGTTTGCTTAAAAAATCTCTTTATGGATTAAAACAGTCCCCTAGACAATGGTATCTCAGATTTGATGAATTCATGGTGACACATGGATTCATGAGATGCAACTATGATTGTTGTGTGTATTACAAGCTGTTGAGGGATGATCTCTGCATATATCTCCTCCTATATGTAGATGACATGCTGATAGCTTGTAAAGAAAGAGAAGAAATAGAAGGTTTGAAGAAAATCCTAAGCTTTGAGTTTGATATGAAGAATTTGGGGATTGCAAAGAAAATATTGGGGGTGGAAATTGAAAGAAATAAAGTTGCTGGTCTTATGTTCCTGTCACAGAAGAAATACTTGACCAGGGTACTGCACACATATCAGATGTTGAACTCTAAACCAGTTTTGACTCCCTTAGCAGCTCATTTCAGACTTAGTAACTTGCAAAGTTCTAAAACAAGTAAAGAGAAGCTGGAAATGTTAGATGTGAGTGTTGTAAGCAGATACATGGTAGCAGCTGGTAAGGAGCACTGGAAAGCAGTGAAGTGGATAATGAGGTATCTGGCAGGTACATTGAGCTGTGGCCTGGTGGGTGGAAAAAATAAGGGAAGTTGTGAAGGTCTACTGAGATTTGTAGATTCAGATTATGCCAGGGACTTGGACAGGAGGGGATCATTAACTGGTTACATGTTTTTGTTTAATAGCTGTCTCGTTAACTGGAAAGCAACTCTGCAACATGTGATAGCCCTGTCAACCACAGAAGCAGAATACACAGCTACCACTGAAGCTGTAAAAGAAGCGTTATGGTTACAAGGGTTAATGAGAGAACTGGAGATAAAGCAGAAAACTGTAACAGTGTATTATGACAGCTCAAGTGCTCTTCATCTGTGCAAGAACCCTGCACATCATGAGAGGACAAAGCACATAGACATTAAACTTCATTTCATTCAAAATGAAGTATCTAAAGGAGCTGTGAAAATGTCCAAGGTTCATACAGATAAGAACCCTGCTGATATGCTTACTAAGGTGGTAACAACGGCTAAGTTCAAGGTGTGCTTAAACCTAGCTGGCTTGGGTGATTGTTGATTACCTAAGGGTTTGGAGAAGGAATCAGATTAAGGAGTTTTGATTCAAGGTGGAGAAATGTGGACTAAAATGATGAACCCAAAACTTGAGCATGTTAAACAACATCGGTTTATGTATGTTTATTAAGCTCAGGAAGTTATGAGCTTAGCATGTGGCTTACTTAAAGTTCAAAATAGCAGGGACTGAAGACGTTTTGGCTAAAGGTTTAATTGAAGCATGTGGAACGCACGTGGTGGAAGAATCAAGTTAGTTAGAAGCTGTTAATCCAGGTGGCGGAAATCTGTGCTTTCTGGGTTCTTTATCAGCTGCTATATAAGCTGATCCTCTAAGCAATTTCTGGATCGATTAAATAGCATTATAGAGAGAGTTAAAATAGAGAGAAAGCTTCATCTTGTTCCTAGTAGTTAACTATTGTATTGCTCTATAAAAATTACTAGAATTATCAATAAATCCTGCTCTGTTGGCTTCTCCCGTGGATGTAGATTGTGTTTCCTTGCACAATCGAACCACGTAAATCCTATTCCTTCTTTTGTGTTTGTTTTGTTTCCAATTCTTGTTCTGAGTGAGTTCTGATAGTAGTCATTTTCATTACAAGTTTTTCTTAATCCTTTAAGCTTGATTGTTTGGATTCAAAGCATCTTTGTGATCTGATTTGTGATCTTGGGTAGTGATTGGGTTGTTCATCTAGTTCTATAGCACCTAAATCACTACAGTTATCATGGTTTGTTCGAGGTGCAATATAAGGCAACGGAAAATGTATGTTTTATTTATAAAAAAAACTCAAACTTTTGCTTAGTAATCAAGCATCTTGCTAGTTAGCAATGATTGATGGGCAAAATGGTAAAATTTCATAAATATAATAATAACAATAAAATTATATGTGTTCAATTTTGTTATATTAGAAATCCAAATAACCATGCTTGTAGGGTATTTCAACACCTAATGCCCTAGGATCAACTGGTCTATAAGTCATTAGCCCAAAACTCGCTACAGGTTGAATATATATTATTTGTTTATTTATTTGTAAATAATCAATTGCCTAATGAACTTTAGACAAAAATATTGAGCTCTTTCAATGAAACTCATATAGTTTGTGTCTATTTATAATTGAGCACAAAGGAAGATATATTGATATTAGTCTATGAATTTTTTCTTTCTTTCTTTCTTGTCAAAAATAAAGAAAAGAGGAGAGTTAACTATTTAATTGTTTGAGGAGGACAAGAACAATTACTAGTTGATAACTCTATGAAATAAGAGTTATCATGACACTTTTCGACTTAGATCAAGATTATTTAAAGAGTAAAAGACACGTTTTTATTACATTTTAGCTACATTTTTCATGAACATTCGTTTTAGTATATTTTTAATAAATTGAGTTGTTTTAGAATAATTTATGCTTAGATTATGTGTTTAATTATAGGTGACCGAAAGCTCAAATATTACGGAAGGAATACTACTACAACAAACTTGCAGAGATAATCAAAGAACTTGGCTACAGAAGAATTGAAAAAAATCTGAAACAGTGTAAATGCTTTAGCAATCCTGGAACAATAACAAACTGGATTTCGAGCACCACAACTAAAAGATTACGATCTAAAGCTTCTAAAAATGGAGGATGCGTGCCACATACTTTTGATTGCCCTAATTATAAGTTATAAAAGAAGCACTCTCGCAAAGAGAAAGGAGAGCCGTCACCCAAAGCGATAAACCGCAAAGAAACAATAAGAAAACAAAAATCAAGGGATAGATTGAAGGCTGTCACAAGGGAGAAACCGCAAAGATCAATCGAAAATCAATTCTTCTTATTATCTTCTTGTTTTCTATTTATTTATGGGGATGTATTTGATAATTGAATCAATTTTATTTACTATTCTATTACAACGCATGAACTAAATTCTATTGTAGTTGAGTGATAAACGATCCTAATGGATGTTTGACTGACACATACATGTTGCTCTGTGTTTGCTATAGCATTTTGTCTTAATTATTTTTTATTTCAATCCTCTATTTCAGCTGACCACCCATTTAGTGAATACTAACTAAGAAAGAGCCTAAAAAATGTTTGACTTAGTGGATCTCATTAAGACAATCCTTGATTTTAGATTGGGTTTTCAAGTTGAGTAAATCTCAATTTGAATATGGTCATACTTGATCTAAAATTAGTGATGAACTAGACACAGGAATTCACCTTATAGGATAAAGGGAACCTAGAACGTTTAATGTTATATTTAATGTTGGCGTAACAATTGGTCACTGTTAAGTTACATTAGATATAAGATATCCAACGGGCGACAGCTGATGATGCATGAGGGATTCTTCCCAGTGTTATAGTAGATGTTGTAGCAACGGTACTAAAATTGAAAAAAATAGTCAAAGTCATTAAATGAGTTTATTCACTCAACTACTCTATTCCTATTAGTTACATCCTTATGTTTGATGGAAGAATTTTATTTATTGCGTTTTATTTATTGCATTTTTATTTTTATTAGTTTATTAGTTTCATAAATTGTCTTATTTTAATTTAGAACAAAACTTGCTGTAGCAAATCTAATAACATCAATCCTTGTCGAGACAATCTTAATATTCATCAGTATATTACTTATTGTGTACACTTGCACATTGACATCCATAGCAATAGAAATTGCACACCACTAGCCTATACATTAATTTTACTTATTATACTTAGTGCTTTAATTGCTATGAACTAGCAATAAGTTGGTTGGACGAGTGATTGACACTAAAAAGTGTAAATTTAATAAGATTAAAATTATCACTTGTTTCACTTACAATATTGATATCACATTTACAAATCCCTAACTCATTTCATTAATTGTCTATTTTTATGTATTTTTAAGTATGATTTTGTACTTATAGGTAAATCCCCAAAATTCATAGTGCTTGGATTATAAAAATAGATGTAAAATTTTGTTTCTAGAGATTCAGAAGCTTTTAAAAGAATTGTCTAATTCTAAAAGGTTGAAATTGTTCCATGTGTCTCAGTTCACATGCACCTCATTGCACTAGATTTAACACTTATAAATTCAATAATTCAACCACCTTGATAGAAGGACAAATAGAAGGTCTCACTTTGACTTCATTTGTAGCCATTGTTTTTGTTGAATCCAACAATCTGTAATGCAGTACAATGGTTGTAATTTTAAACCATTGGAAAGCATTAGTAAAGCTCGTCTAAAGGTCACCAAAAATATCATGCAAATGCCGACACTTAATCACAAAATTTGGCTATATAAAGGCAAGAGATTTCATAAATGAGTGGAGAATTTGTCTAAAACTTAAGAGGTGAGTTTTGTAGAGAACATTAGTGTAAATCTAGAGTGAATATTAGGGAAAAATGTAGTTACTAATAAGAAATTTACATCATTTTTATATTTCAATTTACTTGTATTGTACTTCATAAATTTATTAAATAAAATGAATGTTTTACTTGTCAATATGAGTGGCTAATTTTTTAAGTTAAAGTGAATGGTGAAGCTTAAGGATTCAAATTATGGTCTAATTAGTCTCTGAAGTGAGTTTTAAATTTATTGTTCTTAATTATATGTTTATAGTTTGCATTTTCAACCGAATATTTTCATCATTTGTAGATTTCAATCCCTTTGGATCTATACTGCTGACGCACCAATACAATTATGAGAACACTTAAATACTATTGTGGCACATTATGTATTTAATCCCTATATTTATTCATAGAGCGGTTAGTATTTTGTTGATCTATATCCCCTTGGATTTATGTATGTATTTAGACCTAATGTTGACACACCAATCGAATAGTGGAAACACTTCAGTGAAGTTAAGGCACATTATATGCTTAATCCTCATATTCATTCATAAAGTAGTTAATTAAAAATTAAGTCACCTAATTTTCAAATTGGTAAAAAAAATACAAAATATAAATATGAGAGAATATTATAATCATGATTTAAATATCAAGGGTGGATTTCATAACTTTAGCCCTTTTTTAATTTAGACTATTCCTTATTAATTTTTTTTGTAATTATTTTTATTTAATAATTGGCTACTACATTTTTAAATTCTCTATGATTTAACCTGTATCACTAGGTTATAATATAATCAGGTATTCTTATACTTAGAAGTAATCAACTGCTTTTAAGCCATGTCAAGCTTTTTGTGCCATTGTCAGGGAGTTTTCTAAAGTTAGTGCCAATTTCATTTTTATTTTTTCTTATTTTTAATTTTTTCCTCAATTTATTTTTATTTTTCTTTTTATTTTTATTTCTCCATTCATCATTTCTTTGTTTAGTTCTCGATTGATGATATCTCCACTCCATAGTTTTTGTAAACCCACCCCATTTTCGAAAAATAGTTATAAAAAGTGCACATTATTTTTAAATACTTTCAAATAAAGAAGAACTTTAGAATTAATTAATTAATTAAGTCTATCTTAATTTACTTCTTTGTGACTTAGATTTTTTTTTTACTATATTCAATTACAAAGATTGCTTTGGTATAAATTTAAATTGACTATTTTACCCTTATAAGGTAAAACTATGAAGAATTTACTTCAACTTTAAAATTTTTCTAATTTTACGCCAAACTTATTTTTCCTAATAATAATTTATTAATATGATTACTAATCTTTAGTTAAACTAACGTTGTGTCCGCATGGCACAATACTTGTGTAAATTATTGGGCTGTTGATTTTTATTTAAAAATATTATATCATAAGTCATAAAATTAAATACCTAGATTGTTAGATATAATAACTTACGCTAATTGGGGTAATTTAATCATTTTATATCATGATAATAAAATAGTGAAATAAAACATATATTAAAATTTATTATCAAAGATGGTCAAAGAACTTACGAAAAATATTAGTAGAAGGATTTAATTGACTAATGTATAAAATATTTTATTGATTTTTATTTTTTAAATATATTTTGAACTCTTTGTAATTATTTTCTAGAAGTGGTGGATTTGAAAAAAACTACCTGTAAAATTTCTCTTAGCGCCCTTAACCCAGAAATCATGGCAAATTAGTCCCTAGACGAAATTGAACATCTAATCAGAAGTTGGACCTACGGATTATGACTTATCGATGAACTTCCTTAAACTTTTAGACTTTGTGGACTTAATGAATGTGAATTTTTGGACTTCGTGGACGAAATAAACTTAGATGAGTACTTCTAAAATTACAATTAAAGCCCAAAATTTAAATTGATTATCTAATTAGTTGGTAAATTTTAAAAGGTGGAAAAGAAATCCACAAGACGTCCACATCTCGAGTTGTATAGAATAAGCTTGTTGTCCGAAATTAAAATATGGGGTTAAAATCTGGGAAGAGATTAAAATATTGTAAACTTGTCCCAAATTTCAATTCTGAATTGAAAAATTTTCACGTGTATATATGAACGCTAATCAGGTGTAGGACATGGTGCATGTTGAGTTTTCATTAATGAGGTTGTTTTGTGACCCCAAAGTCCTATAGGCGATAGTGCTAAAAGATCAGGCCATTGATAATCATATTAAAGTTATTGATAAATTAAAAATAAAAAAATATATTTTAATATATTAAAGATTATACTTTTTGTTTGTTAAGGGTATTTTTATTTTATTAAAATGATGATGTGCTCATTAAAGATAGGGAGTTGTTTCAGATTAAGTTTTTTACTCAAATTTTTTATATAAATTTTGAGTCATTGGTCTCATATAATCTAATGATATATGAATTGATATTATTAAATATTATTTTGATTTTTAATATTTATCATTAAATTGTATAAGATCTATATCTCAAAATTTATATCAAAATCATTATTTCTTTGACCTTTTCTTAGTTGATAATTGATTTGTAGTTTTCGTAGGCGATTGTGCTCCAATAAAACATGAAATCGTAGACAGTCAACTTTTGTAACATACATGATTGAAATTCTTTGATGAAGGATGGAAACGATGCTCTAATCAAGTACAAGCTCTATCAAAGGTCCCACGTCCCTTATCTTCGTTGCTGTCCGGTAGGTGGGTTGTAATTGCTCTCTGTTTTTTTTTTTTTTTTTTTAAATCTCATTCACCATCAGGTCTATCCAATCGCCTTCCCATAAATTAACAAATAAAAAATATAAGTCCCTCCAATCAATCACGAATATAATTTCAATAACCATCCTACCATTATTTCTTGGATTCATGGTTATTGATTATTAAAAGGACGGGCCTACATTCAATCCAAATAAAATTTTGGACGCCTAATGCTGCGGCTGGGTATGGTTTCGTTTGGTTTGATTTTGAATTAATTGGAGCTCAACTCATTTCGAATCGAATTTAATTTTTGAATAACAAAAGAAAAACCAACCCGAAAATAAAACCGATCAGATTGGTTACGATTCGATTTTTTTATTTTTTTTATTATTATTTTCTGTTTGTTCATCAATAATATCATGCGACACATCCAGTTTTATAAAATTGTTCAAGAAACGAGAACAGAATTCTTGTTTCAAAAATTGAACTTGTTAACCACTTGAAACTGGCAAAGTGGTTAACTCTTCCCCTCACAAGAAGTGTGAGGGGAAGTGGTTCAGCAAAAGTATTGCGGGAACTTAATTTAAATTTCTTTCCTTGGAGTCTCAGAGCTCGAGTGAAGGCAGTCTTTCTCCTAAAATGGGAGTTTGACGTCCCTCGAATATTTGAGAGGGTAAAAATCTGGGCAGTGCTATATGAGAATTAATGTAAACTAGTCTCAGTAATTGTTTGATTGTAAATATTAATTGTAAATCTCATATAATATGAGTTGTAATCTGAGCATTAGTCTCATGTAATTCAAAAAAAAAAAATTAAACTTGTTGGATTAAGGTGGTTGTGGCAGCTTCTCAGCAGGTCACTCATCATAAATTTTCCAGAGTTTTAAAGTAAAATTGCCATATTCCTCTGAAACTTAATTGATGATGGTCATTGGCCCCGATAAGATCTCTCTGTAATCCGCAAAATGGTCATTGGCCCCATAAGACAACAGAACTGGACCAACAGCTACATATTTTGGTTCTGGTTCAATTTCTCTCCCTCCAATAATACCCAGTTACTCATAACACCTGCATGTATTAGATTTTAGAAATAGACTTTTACACTGTAAGCCTATCACAATTCCAACAACACCCTCAAACTAGTTTCTCTTGATGGTGCTCTTGTCAAGAATAAATGATATTTTCTAAATTAATAGTTTTCTTTCTTTTCTCTGAAATTGAACTGGTGATAATGAACAAAAATAAAATAAAGTAAAACATGATGCAATAACTCTTAATTTTCTAGTACTGCTAGTAGCTAGGCAATAGAGAGCTATAGCGGATCTAGAAAAATGATTTTGTGGGGGCTGAATTATATAATGACAAGATGTGAAAATTAAAATTTTATGGATGCATTTCTATAAGTTATTTTGATATATTTAATGGAGGCTAGATTAAATACTAATAAAACCACCCATATAAATTACTATAGACTTAATCAATTACTATAGACTTAATCTTTTTAATTAAAGTGTAGAATTTATAATTCTTAAAGTTTAAATTTAAATTTTATATATTTGTGAATTTATGGAATTATTTTAATAAATTTAACGAAACTATTTTAATAGATTCAATGATATTTGCGAATAAATCAAACAATTTTTTTTTTCAAAATTATTTTCTTCAACAGGGTAGAGGGGTTATCGATCGTACCGACCAGACATGAAAAGCTAGATGGGTTCAAGTTTTTGCAGATTTCTGTTGCGTTTGGTCTGTTGGAATGACGCAAATCAACTCATTGCTCGCTATAGCTTTTGTACCATGTTTCATATCGTACAATACTAGATTTTGGACGTTATCTTTTTCTCTTTCAATTTTTTTTCAGTCTATTAATCAAGCAATTCCAAAAATATCATTTGATCGGTTGTTATAAGAATACTGTTTTACAAAGACTGTAATTAAATATTCATGTTTTCTGGTGGAGAAATTTTTTTACAATTATTACAGTCTATATATATATATATATATATATTACTATATAAAATTAACTGAGAATTTAGATACTTATAATATCATATAAAAATCTTCCTTTAAAGCTTGAACTGGCGTGTTTAATATCTTTGGGAGCACACTGATCTAGAAGCCCACAACTTTCATAGACAGTCCAAACTTGATTGTACTCTTGCATTTTGTCAGTTTGATGGTATTTGGATAGAATTCTCTGCCATATTTGTGTTGCCAGAACCATTTTTCATGCATCTACTGAGACATTCAGTGAATTTCAATTCAGATCAAACTAGGAGTGATATGCATGAAAGGTAAGTGCTCATTTAGCTCATGTAGTTTAAGTCAATTATTATGTCAATTCTTATATTTTTAAAAATTACGTAAAATATTTATGTTGTATATTTACTTTCATAAAAAAAAACTACCTAATTATTCTTTATATTTCAATTGTCACATATCTAATTTTGTTAGAATCCTAAGTTATATCATGCAAGAATACTATTTTCCCTTGGAAGTGAAATCCAACTGCTATACAAGTAACAGAAAAGGCCTTGTACATAATTTTTGAAAGAAAATACAAATTCTAACTCGATTGGCTCAAACTAAAAAGCATTTACCTATTTCATGAAGAGTAAAATCTCTTTCAATCCTTAAGGTTTGCAATAGTCACTGAGTTAATTATTTCCTATATATTAAAAATTATCTAAAATGCTTTTGTCATTACTTTAATGGATGTTAACGGAGATAAATATACAAGTGAATAATTGGATCAAACCTAGGCACTAATAAATGAGTGTCTTCTGCACCATCTTCCATCCTAGTTGAGACATTTTTATAATTATTATATGATTGATTTAATGTTTTAATAATCTTGAGCTAACTTCTTCGCCAAAAATGAGGTGTGGTCATACGAACACTAGCACGCCAAATCACATTAGAATACCGTAATTAAGCGTTCTTGGGTGAAAAAAATATTAGAACGGGTAATGATGAACGATAAGTATTTTAAATTTAAAATTTTAGTTAAGTATTTTAATTTCTATCAATTAGCATCAAAGCATATATGTGACAATTATACAACTTTCCTGGCCACAACATTGTCTGCCACAAATAAACAAATTCCACCGTCGAATTCACTATTAAAAACTAAAAAAATAAGAAAATCCAAAAATTATAATATCCTAGCTGGCACCTTCGTCACCTCTACCAACACTTTAATTAGCCACCAGTGGCGGATTCATAGTGTGACCAGTGGGGACTTGACAAAAAGAAAATCATTTAATGTTTAGTTAATTTTTCATTATAAGCCCTCAATATATTTACACTTGAGTTCTCGCATCCAATTTTTTTAAATGCAAATTAAAAGAATTGGGTTTGCAAACTATAATATAGCCTATTAATATTCAGCATTAATTTAATTTTAAATGACTCATAAACTCATTAATAATTGTGAATACATGTTGAAGTATGATAAATCTTTTATATTTATATATTTATTATTATTTAAAAAAATCATATTACTATTAAATAAGCCTACAGTCAATCAATATGCTACCTCCGCTCCTATTAGCCACCACACTATAATCTAGCAACTGTCACCACCACGGGTTATCACCACCAAGCTCTCTAGTCTTCATTGACCAGAACTCGACTAGCCTCCAGTCTTGATCAATAGCACTACCACCGTGCAAAACAAACCTCTTTTATAATTTATTTGGAATTATCTATCATACTTGCTCTTTTAAGGTCCTTTGGATTTCAAGTTTCATCTCTTTTCGTGATAAAACGTTATTATAATCTTGCTTAAATATTATTATCTATATAATTATCATCACTCTAAGGTGTTTTTATGTTATCATTCCACTTCCACTACATTATTTTTTTCTTTTACTATCCTCACTACGTCAAGTTACCTATAGGAGTCCTTGTATTGTAACCCTCTTTTTATTTATATTTATTTAGAAAAAAAAAAGTCTTCGAACGCTTAAGTATGTAAATGTGAAAAAAATATAAAAAAACCTGATTTATTGATTATTGGAGCATTCACCCTCTAATATAACAACAGAAGCATTTTAGATAGTTTTTTAATACATGAGAAGCTAATAATTAGTTCAAACCCTAAGAACCGGAAAAGAATTTATCCAGAGGTAGTGATCTGAAAAACAAGCAGAAGTTCGTGGAATCACGAAACTCATCCAATCACAAGCATATTACTGAATGCATAACAGTAAAAAGTTTTCTTTGATATTGCAATTTCAGACATCACCACCGGCAAAGCTTACAAAAGTTCAAAAAGGATAACTAAAAGGATAATCTTTTGTGGCAGTACATAATCATTTGTCAGCCATCAAGAATGGACATGGACCTACCATTTCTCTCCCCGCTGTTAAAAGAGAGAGAGAGAGAGAGAGAGGAGAAAAAACAAAAAAAACTCCAAAAACACTGGGGACCCATAAAGTGACCTTTTCTGAATCGAGGAGCTTTTAATAACTTGGACAATTTATTACTGCTCAAAACAAACAACACACTACAAATTGCCTTATTAATACAATGCTGCCACTTTCTGTATTTGTTGCTCCATTTTCTGTGGTCAGTTACTACTTCTTAGCCATACGATGCCAGAACGGAAAAGTCGTTCATTTTTCGTTTTTCATTTTTTTCGTAAAAAAAAAAAATATTACTTTGAATGGTAAGCTAACTAAATCTTCTCTTTGACCATCCTTTGGCTAATAGTCAAATCAAGTTAAATAATTGAAATTTTCAACTTAAATCTCTTATGTTTTGAATCCAATTTTACGACGCAGGCTTTTTTTTTTTTTTTAATTTACTCGTTATATCCCTTCCACTATAATAATTTTAATATTTGAACTTTACCATTTAAAGTTAAATATTGTAAATTTTTATTCTATTAAAAACTATATATATTTCGACAAATGTACAACACATTAGACTAACAACAAGATTTAACAATAAATTTTTTTAATAATATATTTTTGTACTAGTTTTAACATTGGGTATTTAATGAGTAATTATTAAAAAATTTAGGATTCAAAGTGATATATGTGAGAAATATTAGGGACAAAGGTATCATTCTATCAGTTATGATTTATTTTTAAATATTACAATAATATGTAGATTACAAGAAAATATAATCTCACAACACTTTGGGAGATTTGAACCTGTAATTTTAAGACTAAAAGTATCAGTCACCCAAACAAAAATTTGTTACCCGTCCATTATGAATTTTCGTTTTAAAAAAATGCTTTTGCGTAATGCATTTCATGAAAATTGTTATTACACTTCATTAAAGGCGACACCGTTCGCATAAACAAAAAGTTAAAATGTTGTCTTTTTTTGTTTTAACATGAGTAATACTACTAACGTGAGTCTTAAGATAAACAATAATCAAAAACTATAAAAGCACCCTAGTTTAAAATTGAGTTAATATGATAAAGTAAATTTTAAAAAATTTTGGGAAACGAAAGTTACCTTTTCCTATGCCTTCTTACCATGAATAAATGATAACATGAATTATTAGATTGATTAGAGGTCAAATCAGAAATATGGAAACTCGTATAAGCAAACAAATGAAGATTCAGCAATTTATAAAGCATGAAAAGTGAATTGAAACTTGAACTTTTCTAGTTCGCCAACATCGGATGACCCACTAAAGTGCTTAATTAAAATGTCTACAAAAAAGATAGTTAAGTCAATAACTAAGTAGTTTTAGACTTTTACATTATGTTAATAAAATTTTACATTTGAATGAAATGTTGATTCAATAAATCCAAACCCCGCAGGCGTATATTGCTTGGCGAACCGTGATTGAGCTTTGCAACTGCAATTACTTGAGTTGGAATACTATATAATAAAAGGCAAGCCTTAGTATTTAATACTCTAGTCAGTGAAATTCCTCATCTCCATCCAAATATTTTAAATATATATATATATATATATATATATATATGCGTGTGTGTAAGTTTATCAATAAATCTAATCATAAGTGAAGATTGAGTATTACTGAATTTTTATCAAAAGAAAATTTCTTCGTAGTGTTATCTATATCAATCAAGTGGTATCTCTATTTAGTGTTATCTTTATCACTAAGGTTTCTTGACTGTGTGCTTAATGATCTATGCATAGGTGTTGTATATATGAAATTGCAATCTTTATTGGGAGCTGGTAATCCAATCTTCATGAATTATTTAGTCAATATTGATCATAGGTAACAACATTTTGAGAAAACTCTTCTCGAAGGAGAATCCCACCTAAAAAAAATTGCATTATTCAGAATTTAAGTGGGGATTTCCTTGGAAGAGTGTATCAATTCTGTTAACATTTGTATTTTTACAAAAAAAAAATGAATAAAGATGACGAATTTTCAGGAATAAATAATTTTAAATGCTTTCATTACTTCAATACAGTGCAGAGACTGAACAGCCCACCGAAAATGCGCACTGACAGCAAAAATGAGTGGCATTTTGGTAATTACGGCTTTCATAATGCCATTATCATAATTTTTCACAAACCAGCAGGCAGGTATGCTACGTAAAAATCTCACTCCTTAATTCCTTCTCGTTAACAGAGGAATGTTTTTTGGGATTGTAATAAAACTTTTTTTTCTTTTTAAATTTAAATATATATATATATATATATATATATATATATATATATATATTTTAATGAAAAGCAGAAACTGAATCACTCACTGTTTATGCATAGACAAAGTATCAACAAAAATCCAAACCTGGAAGTGAAAACGATCAACTAAAGCATTGCTACTTGTTTGCCCATTACTACACAGCCTGTAAGTGTAAGTAAGAGGCCTTGAAATTCTGTAAGAAGCCGACAAGTTTTCAGATAACTCCGAGCATCCCATGTGGGATTTTTTGTTGCTCCCATCAACTCTTGTTCTTTTTGTTGCTCCCATCAACTCTTGTTCTTCTTGTTCCTTGTCAAAAAATATTCTGCGTTTTAATTAGAGCCACATTCTTGAGAGCAAAATTGAAGAAAAGCTAATCAAATTTATTTGCTCTCATCATCATCATCATCATCATCACCACCATCATGTGGGAATCTGAGAGCGAATCACTTGGAGGCAGAGATTATGGTAACGGAGTTCTTAGCTCAACTAAACATATTGTCAAGACTGATGGGTTTGCGCTTAGAGGCCAATCTTGGTATGTAACAAATCAAATCCCCATTTTTATTTTTAGAACTACAAGAATTTGAAAAATCTTGATGTCCTTGTTTTGTTCATAGGTATGTTGCTACTGATATTCCAAGTGACTTTCTTGTTCAAATTGGAGATGTTAATTTTCACTTACACAAGGTAGTTGCTAGTCTTTGTACTAGTAGGATATTCGAGAAATCAGCTAATCAAGCTTTGAACAAATCATAGTACTTATCAATTTCTTTTTTTTTTTTTTTTTTGGCCATGTGTTTGTGAAAGTATCCTCTGCTTTCTAGGAGTGGAAAGATGAATAGACTCATATATGAATCGCGTGACTCGGAACTGAACAAGATTGTTTTGGATGATCTTCCGGGAGGACCAGAGGGGTTTGAGCTGGCGGCAAAATTCTGCTATGGGATTGCTGTTGATCTAACAGCATCAAATATCTCTGGCCTAAGATGTGCTGCTGAGTATCTTGAAATGACTGAGGACTTAGAAGAAGGCAATCTTATATTCAAAACTGAAGCTTTTCTCAGTTATGTTGTTTTGTCATCGTGGAGAGACTCTATAATTGTATTGAAGAGCTGTGAGAAGCTCTCACCATGGGCTGAAAATCTTCAAATTGTGCGAAGATGTAGTGAGTCGATAGCTTGGAAGGCTTGTGCTAATCCGAAAGGGATAAGATGGGCATATACTGGGAAACCGCCTAAAGTTTCCAGCCCCAAATGGAATGATATGAAAGATTCAAGTCCAAGCGGAAGTCAGCCAGTTCCTCCTGATTGGTGGTTTGAAGATGTTTCGATTCTCAGGATTGATCACTTTGTTAGGGTCATTACAGCAATTAAAGTAAAAGGTATGAGATTTGAGCTGATTGGAGCTGCAATAATGCATTATGCGGCAAAATGGCTCCCGGGTTTGATAAGAGAAAGTTCAGGGTCAGCAGATGAAATAAGCAGCTGTAGTGCTAGCAATAGTAATAGTAGTATTAGTAGTTGGAAAGGTGGACTTCATATGATCGTGGCAGGGACGAAGGATGATCCTCCAACTGTTCAGGCTAAAGATCAACGGATGATAATTGAGAGTCTTATCAGCATAATTCCACCACAGAAAGACAGTGTGTCATGTAGCTTCCTTCTTAGGCTCTTGAGAATGGCAAACATGTTAAAAGTAGCACCTGCTTTGGTGACTGAATTGGAGAAACGAGTGGGGATGCAATTTGAGCAAGCTACATTGCCAGATCTTCTCATTCCTGCTTACAATAAAGGTGAAACTCTATATGATGTGGATCTTGTTCAGAGGCTTTTGGAGCATTTTCTTGTTCAGGAGCAGACCGAAAGTTCAAGTCCTAGTAGGCAATCTTTTTCAGATAAACACATGTATGATGCAAGTCAAAGGGGAAATGGCACAAGTGCTAAGATGAGAGTGGCAAGGCTTGTTGATGGTTATCTTACAGAAGTGGCCAGAGATAGAAACCTGTCTTTGACAAAATTTCAGGTGTTGGCAGAGGCTTTACCTGAATCTGCAAGAACCTGTGATGATGGACTTTATCGAGCAATTGACTCTTACCTTAAGGTAGTTTCTAATTTTTTTTAGTAGCTTTTTGATATATGGTTTGAAGTGCCTCAGTCACATAATTGAATTTCTTCAATTAGCTCAGTCTCAGTAGCATATTGCATGATAAAGTTTTAAGTAGATGCAGTGTTCACATCTGGTTTTTGTACTCGATTTTTTGAACTAATTAGTGTGTGGATTCAGATTTTAAGCAGTTTTACTGCAAAAGAAACATCAGTTTAGATCGCAACTCAGCATAGTTTTGCCAAAAAATGAATCAAGTTTAGGAACATTGGTTAGAATTTGTATCACAAGTTAAAAGCGTCATCAGGAAGAATACAAAAAGAAAAAAAAAATTTAGTGAGGAGGTAGTTAATATCAGAATTTGTCTTCAGCTCTGTAGAATGCATGTATACTTATCCACTGCAATATAAGAGATAGCACTACCAACATTGAACTTGTGCATCATTTTGATTATACCATGGAAATAACTGTTACTAGCAGAAA
Organism: Atalantia buxifolia; assembly: GCA_030444775.1. Classification (NCBI taxonomy): domain Eukaryota; kingdom Viridiplantae; phylum Streptophyta; class Magnoliopsida; order Sapindales; family Rutaceae; genus Atalantia; species Atalantia buxifolia. The sequence goes on along the minus strand of CM059838.1, from coordinate 1,401,585 downwards.
TCCCTAATATGGGATCACCAAAATATGTAGACTTTGAATTGAAGAAATTGAACCAAATCCATTCTTGAACGGCTAAAATTGTTCTGTGCTAATACAAAAGTTCTGGGTGCATAACTTGCTTTCTGTTTGGAATTTTGATCTATTTCAATAAATTAATTAATAGGCCCATCCAACGCTATCCGAGCATGAAAGGAAACGTCTCTGCCGTGTGATGGATTGCCAGAAACTGTCAATTGATGCTTGCATGCATGCCGCACAAAATGAAAGACTACCCCTAAGGATTGTAGTTCAAGTCCTTTTCTCTGAGCAGATAAAGATTAGCAATGCTATGGCCAACAACTCCCTGAAAGAAGCTGGAGAAAGTCAATACCAGCCAATGATATCAAACAGAAAATCTCTACTTGAAGCGACACCACAGTCATTCCAGGAAGGATGGGCAACTGCTAAGAAGGACATTAACACACTCAAATTTGAGCTAGAGAGTGTCAAGGCAAAGTATCTTGAACTTCAAAATGACATGGAGACTCTACAGAGGCAGTTTGATAAGTTGACAAAGCAGAAACAAACATCGGCATGGACTAGCGGGTGGAAGAAACTGGGCAAACTCACCAAGATGACAGCTATAGATCACCATGATATGGGACCGCAGGTTCCGAATGCTGCAGAACAGAATAGGGGACCGCAGGTTCCAAATGCTGCCGAACAGACGAGAAAAACACCTAGAAGGTGGAGAAATTCAATTTCTTGAACTCTGGAGTAACAAGCCAAGGACTGTCTTTAAATTTGGATTCTGTATTTCCATTGGTTTCTTTTATTCTACTCTCAATCAAGGTTCTTTATAGCAATTTTCTAGGCACAAGAAGAAGATTAAAGGAAGAAGAAAAAAAAAAAGGACAGTCAATTTGTCACCCAAATTTGTTTTTTCTTCTGTGAGTGAGCTTGCTTTCAATTTCATCTCAAATGTACTTTGGTTTTTCAATCAAGATGCAAATGCTTGTGAGTTGGAGTTACCCCGAAAAAAATCTCTTCCTCTTCTGATAGAGTACTAGACGAAATCAAATATATTGAGAAGGAAAACAAGTAAGAGCAAACAAAAGAAAATTGAATGTTTATACATGATAAAATGGATCATTGGCTTTGAACCATGTAGAGACAAGTTAAGAGCATATTGACTAGGTTCGCTAGATGAAAAATCTCACAAAATTCACACATAATGAAAACAAAAAGTGCCATTTATGTGTTGATGATCAACGACATCGCTGGAATTTAGTTTTAAAGCATATGCTAACCAAGCAATAAAGACTCTACAAATAATACGTTTTGATAGAAAGGATTGCATATGGCTCCCTATGTACACATCTGGCATGTTCTTGAGAAAACCATGTCTACATTGCAAAGGGAATGTACACATGCACATGCTCGTTCAATAAAATTCATTGCATGCAACAAAAGCGGCCAGTAAGTACACAGTTATTAATGCGCCCACATGGTTTAAGAGTTCAAAAGATGAAGAAAACCTAGATTAGAATAGGGTGTTAATTATAGAAGTTCATAAACCTAAATAATGTTTAAAAGCTAGTCTAATAATTGAGGGTTTATTTTAAATTTATATTCTTAGCGATAAGTAACTAATCTCAATTGATGTGGGGTACTTCTTACAAATATTTTTCTGAATACCTTCATTCATGTGTAGACTAGTCTTTTTATCTAATTATTATCGTGTGGTAAGATTGTATAAACCCATTTGTGCATGAGTAGCTCTAATATTAATAAAGTATAGAAGCGTACAAAACTAACTTATACCAAAAGACAAAAGACTAATTTATATTTATAGTTAGCCCATAATAAATCCCCCCAATGTGAATTATTTTCCCTAAAATTAATTAATGTTGTAACACGATTTATAGTCTTTCGATTTTGGTTGCTTGCTTGCTTGATTTTCTTTTTCTTTTTCCCTTTGCCCAAGCTTCATGAACTTAATTAGCCCATGTGACCTATCAAAAAAGAAGTCCATATAAAAGATTCTAGGAATTCAAAATTTGAAGACTAATTATATGCAACTTTTAATTATCACTCATTGCAAGGTCTCTCGATGTTGAACTATAGATATTTATATATCAGGATCCGGAATTTAAGAACATGAAAATTTATATTAAAACTTGCAGGACCACAAAATTTAAATTATAGTATCGTGATATTCACATTATGCTTGCAGGACCACACTCAAAATCGCTGCATTCACTGCATGAAACGGTTGCCCCAATGCATGGCCTTAGTTTTAAAGTCCGAATTCTTGTATTAATTAATTGAACATCAAGTTTGCTATTGAAAAATTAAAATGATATTTAAGGGCACGTTTGTAATAACATTCAATTTTTCTGTTATAAAATTGAACCTTGGCGGTACAATAGAAAAATAATAATTTTAGTACTTCAACTAAAAAACCATACATAAAACACACGTGTCATTGGCAGGCTCTCTGGGTGGGTACATATTGGGATAGGATCTGCCGTATTTTATTACAAGGTTGAATTTAGAGTTCGTTTTCATAAAGATGTATTTACCTTACCTAATAATATAAAATACATAACTCTTCCACAATTGTTTGATAAAAATTTAATAATTATAAAAATAATAAGATTTTATTATTTTATATTTTCACAGCCATTAAATTTTTATCAAACGGTTATGAAAAAGTTATGTACCTTACATAATTATGTAAGATAACAAAATCCATTTTATAATTTTTAATGTTTATATGAGATGTACAACCTTGTTATCTCTTTTGTTGCCTCTTTAGTTTATTAAAGAGTATTGTACCTTGTATTTGTTTGTATGCATCAATTCAACTGCACATATTAATTTTTTATTCTCCGTAAAAGTTTTTCGTTGATGGTAACAATATTATACCCTACTGGTATTTTTATATAGAATATGTTTTCAACATACATTGTCTGAAAATATAAGTTATGCATATAATGAAAATTTTGTTACCTATGACGAATAAATTGTTACCAATAATAGACAATGCAACGAATGCATAATACATCATTTGTTTATTAAAGAAGCATTTACTTTTTGGGGTTTCTCTATGATGCTGTAAATTTTTTAAAGCATAAATAATATTTTTAATTGTGTACAATGGTACATAATAGTTATAGTAAAAAATAAAAATAAAAATAAAAATAATAATAATGGTAAACGGTTAACAAAAGTGTAATGGTGGAGAATTTTGTAAAATAACTATGACGACCCTTACAGTTTTAAATAATTTTACTTAAATAACATATTTTATTTAAAATTATTTTTCAATCCTCCTTTAAATTTAAAATGTGATAATCTTTTTTAAATAAATCTTCCAAAATCTATTACCATTAAGTATAAATATAATGGTAGGTTATTTAACACAAATCAAATAAATAAGTTGCAATTGTAAAATTTATATATGATATAACACTAATAAATAACACAACTAAGTACATATACTTAAGTAAATATCATAGTTACTATTGGGAAAAAATCAATTTTTAATTATTTATAAAAAATTTTTAGGATTGATCTCATACAATATATAAGAATTCGTAATTTAAAAATCGTACCTTGAAAATCTGAGAAGATGAACAATCTTCGCTTTTTCTACTGACGTGAATTAAACTCCTAGATCACGATCTGTTACCACCACGTCTGTTAGATCACAATTTGTCACCAATGATCTTCCAGGTTATGACTCAGGTTTGATCTGCACTTGACGTGTGGGCGCCTTTATCACTACCAATAGCAACTAGCAGGAGAAAATTTTTTCTCTCAAGATTAGAGAGAGAAAAAATCTTTTTCTCTTATTTGTATAAAGTGACTGCTCTCTTTCTTTTGGGAGAAAATAAGCCTTTTTATATCTCTCTTTAGTGAAACCCTAGGTTCTAAAAATAAAGTTACGTTACTTGCTTTTTTCTATAGGAGGTCCACCTTGTAAAATAACATAAGGCCCGTTATACACAAGTACATTACATGGAGCCTCCTATTAAGTAATATATTTAGGCTTTTAACCCAAATAGTTAGTTATCTTGCTTATTAATCCAGTAGTGGTGCAATCAATTAAATGAGCTAACCCGGGGATCATTTGGGAACATACAATAGTGGCTACAATAATTAGGCCTGTAATAAAACTAGCCCAATTATTTAATTCCAAATCTACTCCACTAAAAGATTGGAACTGACCTCCATGATTGTATGCTCGAATAATAATTCGTCCCAAGCCACATTGATTTCTTTACTGTACAATCCTTTGTACCGCATCGTTAATTAAATTGATATTTCAACTGTCTAATCAATTTAATTATATCTTATTCCTTGATACTTACTGGTTTTCTCTAATGATCATTTTCAATATATCAAATATGTCCTTGATACTTAAACCCATCAAGAGATGTTTCTACAATAATCATTTTCAACATATCAAATGTGTCAACACATTGTGTGTCGTGCCCATTGGTAACTCAAATGGAACAACAATTACAATCATGAAATCATAACTAACTCAAGATTAAGATTACAATAACATCAATGCCTATGAGATTTAATAAGTACAAATTCTTATTATTAATTAAATCTCATAAATCTGTTTCAATGTATACATTAATAAATTTATACATGATCGAGACAAATCATTCAATCAATTTATTACAGTCTATAAATAAAGTGTCCAACTATATTTATCAACTGCGAATATAATTTATTTAAGGGTTATTATCATTTTACTACTTTAGAAATAAGATTATATCATTTTATTATTATATTTTTATAAAAATATCATTTTACTACTTTTCCGATTATAATTGTTAGTTGAAGTCGTTAGTTGACTAACACAATACCAAATTTACCCTTCATGATTAAAAAATAATAATAAGATAAATTTATAATTCATATATCATAATTCTAGCAAAAAAAAATTATGTTGGTATTTTATATCCATTTTAATAAATATATTACAAATTTATTTTATAAATAACCTTCAAATATTTTTTTTTAATCATGAAGGGTGAAATTGGGTAAATTGTTAAACTAACTCCCAACTAATGCGGTCAACTAATATCAACTTTTAAAAGTAGTAAAAACGATTTTTATAAAGATATAATAGTAAAATGATAGGAGACAATATAATTTAAATGATTATTTAATCATAAGATAACTTGTATTTATATCTTCTGTGAATCTACATGGTGATCACATAAATACATATAATATGATTAAATGGACTTTACTCAAAATATTAATGCTATTAAGATATTTGAATAAAATACCTCATTTATTTTATTAATCAGAAAAAATATTTATTACAATTAAATAAACACATATGCTTTTAAAGAGCACATTTTCCCAACAATTACTTCAATAAACTCATTGTTGAGATTACTTATAATATAAAAATTACTTGATCACACATGTTTTGCTTGTAACATAAAAATTACTTGATCACACATATTTCAATAAAATTCAATATCGTATATTAAAATACTCATTATTTTATATAATATAAAGAGCCATTGTATAATTGATCATGAAGTATGTATTATTTTTAACACTCATTTAGCATACTTATTCTCTTAACTTTATATTTATCTTACAATTAATATCCTTACATGGTAGGAATTTTAAATTTTATAAGCCTATATATTTTCATTTTATTTTCAAATATCACTTTGTTAATTTCATAAAAGTTAAATCTAATATATATTTCTAATGAGCTTTAGTTTATGAATTGTAAAAGATTATTTTATTGATATCCTTTGGTTGTAATTATAAAATTTTATGTTATTAAGAGTCATTACTTTTGTTATGATAGTTAATAGTGACAATAAATAAAATATTGCCTCCAATAATATTTACGTGGGAAAAAAAGTGAAAGAAAATCATTTATATTTTTAGATTTTTATTGACATGGTAGGAAATTATTTGAGCATTATAAAATTTAACTTTCACAAACTTGTTTTCATTTTATTTTCAAATGTCACTTTGTTAATTTCATAAAAGTTAAATCTACCACATATTCCTAATTAACTTTAGTTTATGAATCATGCAAGATTATTTTATTGTTATTCTTTGATAGTAATTATAAAATTTTTATGTTACGAAGAGTCGTTACTTTTATTATGATAATTAATAGTGACAATAAATAAAATATTACATCAAATAATATTTAATGGACAAAATGAGGAAAAAAAATCATTGTATGTTTTTATATTTCCATTATAAAGATATGGTTTGGGATACTTTAACTTAAAATTTTGACATAATATTTGAGCCACTAATATCTCATAGTCTAATAATTGATATTGAAAGTCAAAACAACATTTCATAATGTTATATCCTCCACCATTGAATTGCATGAAATAAATAGTTTAATTTTTTGTTAAAAATTTAAATCAAAATATTTCTCACTCTATAGTTATATAGACATATATGTTTTTCAATACTAATTAGTGAATAAATATTTCTCATTTGTTGTGACTCATACAGAATTATTAATAAAACACATATAAAATAGTTTATTGCAATACCTTCTATTATCATTATTGTTTAGGAGTTAATGGTTTGTAATTAAATTCATACAATACAAATTATTATAAGACTTTGTGTTAAATAACCTACTTGATATTATATTTTATACTTAATGGTAATTGATTTTGGAAGATTTATTTAAACATGATTATCATATTACAAATTTAAAGGAGGGCTGAAAAGTAATTTTAAATAAAATATGCTATTTAAGTGAAATTGTTTTAAACTCTAAGGGTGGTACAATTATTTTACAAAAATTCTCCACCAACTTGAACGATTGACAAACTGTTTACCATTATTTTTTAACTTTTTTTAGTACAAATATTGTATACCATTGATTAAATCTAATGGTTCACAATTAATACATTATTGATGCTGTAAAAAATTTACAGCATCATAGAGGAACCCCAATTTTTGTCTAAAATTTGAATAAGTTTAAATTTACTGGTCTAAGTACAAATATTTGAAAGAAATTTTTTTTAATATCCAAATAAAAGTGGTATTTTATAACTAAAAAACATCTTAAATAAATGAAAAAATATACTAAATTTTTTAATTTAGGAAATAAATATATTTAACAAAGATATTTTTGAGATATAATACTTTACCAAACCTTTTCCATTTAGATAAAGTCACAAAAGTTTATTTTTTATATTGATATATAAATGTTTGAAAATCAAATATAAGTTATAAAAATTAATAAAAAATCATTAATAAAATTTTCAGACTTCTTGATTAGTATTAGAAAAAAATTTAATTATCAAGCGATAATAATGTTATTTTTTTCTTATGTTATAATTTATATTTGTGTTTATACAATATATTAGGAATTATTAATTATGTTTTAAATGTATCTAATTTTGTGTATTTTGTGTGTTTATTAGGTAAAATATTAATTTCATGTAATTCGAGGCTCCAAACAGATAAATGAAAGTCAAATTTGGATTCCGGAGGTCCGAAAACCTTAAGATTAGTCAAGATCGGCTTAAAATTGACTTTGTGTAAAAAGAGTTGACTTTTCCTATTGACCGAGAACTGATTGGATTATGAAATGAGCTTACAATAGATATGAATGCATGGGATAGCTGGCAATTTTGACTAAATCTCAACCGTTCATAATTCAATGGCCATGATTGTGCCACGTGGTAATGGTTGGTGAAGCAAGTCGTAGGATCCGAATCTTTGTATTTGGGTCGATCCGATCCACCCATTAACCCACCAAATCTCAACCGTTATTTGGCCAAATCGGACGAGTCAAATGATGCCACGGGTGATATTGACTTTTGACGTTTGACCAGCTATTGGTTCTTGATCTAAAGGTTGTGAGGAGTACATGTGTGAAGCTTATAATAGAGCGCAAAACACTAGATTATGAATTTATTTTTCTATAAATAGAGCCTCATTTTTATGTTTTTAATCATCTCTCTACATCTCTCTTCTTCTCAAATTCTCTCCATCTCCCTGTAAGCTTGATTTTCAGGTGTGTTTTTAATATTTTGTATAATTATTTTTATAAATAAATTTGGTTTTATTTTCAATTTTAGTTGTTTTTATTACTTTTAATTATAAGTAATTTAATTTTAATAACTCTTTTTATTTCAATTATGCTTAACTAAATAATATTAGTTAGCGGAAGATGAAACACTTAGGAAATAAATATGATTTATTCAAATTCTATTTTTAATTTTATAAATTAAATTATTTTCTATTTAATTTTATACATATTTTATATTTTGAAATTTTGATTTATTGTAGACAAACAAGAGAATTTGGTACAATAAATTCTTAATATCTTAATATAAGGTATGGTAAAATGGTATTTTGACTTATTGTAGACAAATTAAATTTTGGCACAATAAATACTTAATCCATCATAAAATTATAGGGAAAATAATAATAATTTATATAATTAATCTTTTAGGCAATAAATCTTAAAAAATGGCCAAAAAAAATTAAATTTTATTTACTACTAAGAGTGAATCCACAACCATAACTAGTTTAATTTCATAGTTTCATTTAAATTAAGTTGTTTATATTCAAGTTTTAATTTCAATTTTTAGACAAAATAAAATAAACAAATTAAATATTTTCTCTGTGGATCGACCTCGGACTCACCGAGTTATAATACAATAAGACACTCTTATACTTAGGAGTTAAAAATTACTTATAAGTTGTGTCAAGTTTTTGGCATCGTTGCCGGGGATGAGTTTTTATTTTGCTTTATTTTTTCGTTTTTTGATTTTTCCATTTGTGTAAAGTTTCATTTATACCACTTTTCCTTTCTCAAATTCTCTTTTGACCCCAGTATCTTTTAGAATCATCACTTTCATCCCACATGGCTTAAATCTAAACTTCTAAAAATTACGGGGGCTCATAAAATTATAAAAAATTTGCAATAAGATCCCTAGACGAGATTGCTCACAATAATCAAGACTTGACTTATATTGACTTAATTTTAACTTAATTTGGACCAAGCAAACTAACTACTAATTCTTCAGTTACTAACTATAACTCTTAACTTTTTTTTTTTTATTTCAGTTATTTAATTTTTAGTATTTATTTTATTTTGTATTTATTTATTTTTTTTGCTTTATTTTATATTGGCGGGTTCAACCACCAAACTAACTATTCAAAAACTTAACACAACTTAAAAGTAATTTTTAACTCCTAAGTATAAGAGCGTCTTGTTGTATTATAACTCGGTGAGTCCAAGGTCGATCCACAAAAAAAAGATTTAATTTGTTTATTTTATTCTATCTAAAAAATGAAATTAAAACTTGAATATAAGCAACTTAATTTAAATAAAACTATGAAATTGAACTAGTTAGGGTTGTGGATCCATTCTTAGTAGTAAATAAAACTTAATAAATTTCTTTTGTCATTTTTTTTAGATTTATTCCCAAAAGATTAATTATATAAATTATTATTATTTTCCCTTCAATTTTATGATGGATTAAGCATTTATTGTGCCAAAATTTAATTTGTCTACAATAAGTCAAAATACCATTTTACCATACCTTATATTAAGATATTAAGAATTTATTGTACCAAATTCCCTTGTTTGTCTACAATAAATCACAATTTCAAAATATAAAATATGTATAAAATTAAATAGAAAATAATTTAATTTATAAAATTAAAAATAAAATTTGATTAAATTATATTTATTTCCTAAGAGTTTCATCTTACCCTAACTAATATTATTTAATTAACATAATTGAAATAAAAAGAGTTATTAAAATTAAATTACTTATAATTAAAAGTAATAAAAACAACTAAAATTGAAAATAAAATCAAATTTATTTATAAAAATAATTATACAAAATATTAAAAACACACCTGAAAATCAAGATTACAAGGAGATAGAGAGAATTTGAGAATAAGAGAGATGTTGAGAGATAATTAAAAACATAAAAATGAGGCTCTACTTATAGAAAAATAAATTCATAATCCAGTGTTTTGTGGTTCATCATAAGCTTCACGCATGCGCTCCTCACAACCTTTAGATCAAGATCCAACGACTGGTCAAACTTCAAAAGTCAACATCACACGTGGAATCATTTGACTCATCCGATTTGGCCAAAGAAGGGTTGAGATTTGGCCGGTTAGTGGGTGGATCGGGTCGACCCAAATACAAAGATTCGAATCCTACAACTTGTTTCACCAACCATTGCCACATGGCACAATCATGGCCACTGAATCATGAACATTTGAGATTTGGTCAAAATTGCCAGCCATCCCATGCACTGATATTTATTGTAAGCTCATTTCATCATCCAATCACTACTCAGTCAACAGAAAAAGTCAATTTTTTTTTACACAAGCTCAATTTTAAGCCGATCTTGACTGATCTTCAGGTTTTCAGACCTCCAAAATCCAAATTTAACCTCCGTTTATCTATTTGGAGTCTCAAATTAAACACATAAAAATACAAAATTAGATATATTTAAAACATAATTAATAATTCCTAATATATTGCATAAACACAAATATAAATTATAACATAAGCACAAAATATTATTATTATCGCTTGATAATTAAACAATTTTTAATACTAATCACTTCTAATAAATAAACACTTCATCACACCCTTTATTTCTAAATCAAGTAGTCAAAATACTCGAGATAGTCCTTTGAGTTCTCTTAGTTTATAGTTAGTAAACAAATATATAGTTTCTATTTAAGATTGTGATGGTTGGTGAAATATGCTACTTTTCTTGTGCAGATAAAATAAGTTGCTAATTGGAAACGTAGCCTCGTGTTTGGTAAATTCTGTTGTTACGATTGCTGCGAGTTTGAAAAACAGTGTACATACATTTTGTAACTTTTTTTACAAAACTGTTGTTTTATTATATAATGACCAAAAATAGACATAAACTTAATTACCTTTTATTTTTTAGAGTATGTTTAATTATGTTTAGACATGCTTTTTTATTTTTAAAACACATAGAATTACATAAAATGAAAAAAGAAACTCAATTAAATAAAATCTAATGAACTTCATAAATTGTTACATAAAATATGATAAAAAGACATACTAATACATAATCCAAATAAATAAAAAAGTAATATACATTACAATCACATTAAGGGCTCGTTTGGAAGTGTGGTGAGGTGGCAGCCCAACTATTAAAGTGTTTAGTAACACTTGTAGCTGGGCTTTTACAGCTTAGTAGATTTTTTTTTCCCAGCTGTAGGTTAAATTACTAAATTAGTCTTATATATTATTCAATTACAATTTTATCCTCCTCATTTTTAAACTTCATTTCATATCGAATTTTTTGTTAAACAAACCCTAAGCGCCTGTGATTCCGACTGTGGCAATTCTCATCGACGCAATTCCGACACCGATAATTCTCATCAACGCGATTCCGACACCAACCACTCTCATACGCCTCCGTTAGTGGTGCATTTTCCTTTACCCGTTGTTCATTTTTTAGTGCTCCTTTCTCTATTGCATGCAATTTTTCATTTTCTTCCTTTTTGTTCATAATTTGTTATGGGCTTTTGTTTAGAATAAATTGATGGGTGATGGGTCATGCATGATTTATTTGCTTGTAACCACTGTTTTTACTTTTTATTGTAGTTTTTATTTTTGTAATTGCTTTTTGCAGACATGCACAGCCCCTGTTTGATGAAATTCCCCTAATAAAAATCCATCTCAAACTTATTTGAGCAAAGTTCATGCCCTGATATTTTAACAAGTTTCAATTTCGTTTAAATTTACCTGTGGAATTTGTAATATATATTATGCACTTATGAGTGGTATAGGTTGTTTTCTTAAAGTTTGAGTTTATGATAACTATTATCTGGGTTGTGTTCATTTGCCTCAAATCCTGTAATTTTGATTTAAATTTCCAGTTCTTTGTATCATGGCAAAACTTAGACTTTATTTTTCTGTTCTAGTTTGTCTTTATTTTTTCAATTTTTTTAATATTGAATTATTTTTCCTTCCACCATTCATAACAAGATTCTAGTAATTTTCTAAACTTCTATATTCTTATTTTTCCTATATTGTTGTTTGACAAAGAAATATTTTTTTTCTAGGTTTAATGTATGAAATTATGTCTAGTAACTCAACTAGTAAGGCTACCTGGAACCCCTAGACTTTAGATGTATTTTGCAATAAACACCATGATTACAATATATATAAACAGATTGAATGTCAAAAGCGCCATGGTTATGAAATTGATTTTAAAAGTTATAGTTAACTTTCATGTGAAATTCTTCATAGTTCAAAGAAAATTATGTTATTATATGCAAGTCTTATTGAATCATATAATGGAAAATAAAAGTAAAATATAAAAAAAAATGAACTTACTAGATTAAAACTTTGATACTGGAGAAAGTGTACAATAATTGTGACGGTAATTTGATTGTGCTTAGAGGTGTTTGCGGATCGAATTTTGGGGATTGAATATCAATCCATATCCAATTCATGATTTTACGGATTGTAAAATTTCAATCCAATCCATGGATAGACGAATTCAATCCAAATCTAATCTATACGTCTGCGGATCAAATGCAGATTTGACCCAATCTATATCCGATCCACGATTTTGTGGATTAAAAATTTTTAATTATGTTCATTCTACGAAGTAATTCAATAAAAAAATCTAATATAAAAATAATTTTACTACCGATCAAATTCAAAATTGAATAAAATTTAAATAAATTAATTGTTCAAATAAAGTTAGAATAATACATTCAAAGTTTTAAAATATAATACAATGAAAAAAATCTCATTTTTTTAAATCAATACATGAAATTTAACTAAAATTAATTGTTTAGAAAGTTATATTTGTTTATTTAATTATGTTTATTATATATTATTATTGGATAAGATATGTATAGTGTTAATGTAACTATATTTTAACTTATTTATTTATTATTAAGTAATAATGCCACATTTACAATTTTTTTAATCAAATAAACATTTTTTTTGCGGATTCACGGATTTTTACAGATTTACAGAAGTAAATCCATATCTAATCCATCGATTGTGGATTTTCAAATTTTTATTCCAATCCAATCCATCAATCCACAAATCAGATTTTTACGGATTAGACGGATTGAGCAGATCGAATTGAATTCTGAATACCCCTAATTGTGGTGGTAATATGATATCTAATGGCTTGTATATTAGAGTATATTTAAAAAAAAAAAAGACATGATTATCTTTTTGTTATAATATTAAGGTTATAATAGGAACTTTAAAAAGATATGGTACCTTAATTAATAAGCTACTTATGAAAAGTAAACCCCTACCTGCTTTTAAAAGCTATTATCAAAATGGAGAACATACGAAACAAGTAGATTTTATAAAATTTACCAAACACTATTTTATCAAAAATTATAAAATAAGCAGTTTGTTGAATTTCAACCACAATCCCAATGGGCCTATGACTCGTACTACACTACCATTCTATATACTAGACTAAATTTGGCTTTGAAAAATGGATTAAAAACACGAGTTTTAAAATAGATTATTTCCATAGAGAATATAAAAAAATCAAAAACTTGAACGTTAGCATTAAAACAAAAGATAAGAATATCTTTTTATTTTGTTTTGGCTTGATCCACATAAAAAATAATAATAATTTTGCTTATTTATACTGTGTGGTAAACAAATACTATGATAGAAAATCGGAAAAAAAAGTTTATAAATGTCCTAGAATAAATATGCAATCTATGGTTGAACCAACTCAATAAAATTTTTTCCAATTATTTTCAATATAATTTTAACTATTTTTTATTTAGGTAAAGTTTAATTTTGATTTATAGGTTTTGTATTATTTTTACAAGTGTTTTTTTTGTAATTTTAAAACATAATTTCTCATTCTTATGTTAGTTTACTTGTTTTACCTTTCACTTTCTAGTCTTATGTTTAATTCACTAATTTTAGTCATAATATTATAGAATTTTTCCCATATTTGTAGTACACATTATTCCTAATCTTTAGTATAAACGAAAAATCCCAATTATTAACCTAAATTAACGAAACAACTCAAATACAACAATTATTAAACCTGAAAAAAGGAACAAGAATGTCCTAGTAAAAATAAGAAGCATGAAATTAAACCAAATGAGACTTTGGACTCCCTTAATTTGCCAATATCATATTCTTAAAAAAAATTATTTTTTCCCTTTGTGTTTGGTTGAAATCTAAAGGATGAAACATGTAATCAGCAGCAAGTTATCTTGTAATTCAAACTTATAAAATTTGGATAAATCTTCTTTGAAAATCTCCATTTTTCATCTTATTCTTAATCTTGTTAATGAACCTTTAAAAAGATTTGGCCTTATATGAACGTACAAGGATTACATTTATTTAATATTTCTCTTTTTTTTTTTAATCACAAGTTGTTGTGTTTATCAAAGTAAAAGACATTGGAAAAGACTTTTCAAATGAGATTGTCCTAGACCTTCAAGTCTCTCTCCTTTAGTTTTCTCTGAAAACAAAAGGAATGAGAGTGAGTAGTGGGATCTTTATGACTCACTGAGTCGCCTCTTGGTGGGTGGTTTTTTATTATGTTACCAGTGTCCATCTTAATTCATTAACTCCTATTCTTTTCTAGTCAAAAGCCTTAAATCATCTACAACTTTTGCAACCACCCTTGACTACATTTATACATCATCACAATAAAATGGACAGAGAGGAGCTATCAAGAAATGTAGAGCTATTAGATTGACAGAGGAAGTGGAAGGGAGAGTAATATTCAAAAGCAAGATGAAAAAGAAAGGAGAAAAGATTGTAGCGGGATGTTTGATTGGCAAGGTAGTTCTAAACAGAGGAGTTAACGTTGAAGGATTAAAAACAACCATGCAACAAGTGTGGAGAACAATGCGAGGGGTGCAGATAGAGAGTCTAGGGGACAACATTTTCATGTTTAAGTTCAACTTTGAAGAGGTAAAAAAAAAAAAATGAGATTGTTCTTATCTCTTTTCAATATTAGAGAGTAACTTCTTACTTTTCAAATATATTATATTATTTCTATATCATTATTATTGAAGAGCAAAAACTATATAACTTTATTATTCAAAAATTGAAGGTAATTAAATTTGATGAGAAAAGAATTTGATTAAAATACTATAAATTTATTTTTATTTGAAGAGTCATTTAAGAGAGAACTTATTTTTTATTCTTCAATTTGTCACATATATATGTAAAAATGTATTTAAAAATAAAATTATATGAGTTTTTTGGTGATACTCTAACATATACCGAACAAGATCCAATAAAAAACACCCTACAGAATAATCATTGTCAAAATATACTTAGAAGTTGCTACAATTCATTAATTGTTCCTAGACTTCAGAGAGTTATATCTCTCTCTCTATTTATTATTTTGTATGACTTTGATACTGTCAAAGTCAGCTAGTGATGGTAATGTTATTTATGGGCTCAACAACATATTAGATTATAAAAAATTCAAAATATATAAATGCGCAGCATAGAATCCACTCTCCTCAATTATGAGAAAGTATATTCGAATAAATTTTCATAAAATGAATTGAACTCAAAATGCTGGCAAGTAATATTTGCAAATATTGCTCTTGTCAGCTTATGGTGACCCATCTTCAGGTGTTGAGGGTAATTATTGTAACAAAAAATGTGAAAGGTTGAAGAGAAAAAAGAATGACAAAAGAGAGATAAGTTGAGGTAAAGATAGAATTTTAACCTCATCTCTTCCTAAGTAAGAAGGATGACGAAAAGCATTTGAATCAAGGTTATTTGTTGAGTACTAGCGTTATAACTGGGGTGTCTGTGTAAGCCTAGCAGATACAACACGACATAGGCACTTGTAGCCCAAAAAACGAAAAAAGAAAAGCTGCAATTGTTCTTCCGATACTGAAAGCATTTATTTTTTACTCGTTTGTGTCACTTTTATTATATTGCCCCACGTATTTTAATTTTGTAATTGAATAGATATATGAGTCGGCAACTATCACTCATTTAATATCATATTAAGTCAAATTCGATCTATTCATCTATGACACGATTAATTGTTTGATGGATCCTGTGATATTAACGTCTTATGACCTCTAAAATGTGTTTTTACCATATTTTAAACTAAAACCTACCATTAATAACAAAAATCCACTGTAACTTGATTGGCTAATATTAATATATCAAAATGAGTATTAAGTATTCATATAGTGAATGGTAGAATATTAATTTTATCAATTATGAAATTCATTATCTAATAGGTGAATGATACATAATAATTAGAACTCAATTTGAGACCCAACTGTGAGGATTTCAATTATCATTGTTTCAAAACATATGTTATTATCAATTACCAAACAATTTTATTTAATTCTCTACCCCAGTAACTTTCACATGAGCCAACTTGTACTAATAACATTGAATTTCTTATTTTATCCAAACAATAGAGTGTTGGCATAGAGATGGCAAATGGGTCGTGCCGTGCCGGTCCGGCGCATCAAAGGAAGGACTATGCATGCTCGTGCTCGTACCCACTGTATGTTTCGTGTCGTGCTGTGTCGTGCCTAAATTTTTTTGCTTAGGCCCAGCTCAGCACAGGTCTCATGCCCACTCGTGCCGTAACCACACGTGACGTGTCGTGGGTTGTATCGTGTCATGCCATGCCTAAGAAAAAAAAATGCAATAAAATTTTTTTTTTTACTTTTTTACGAGCGCGTACCAAGTTGTCGGTGTACTTTTTTTCAAGCTTATATACTTTTTTGGGTACATGTGCCTTTATTTAAATTTAATAGAATCAAAAATTCAAAACTCAAGTTCATATTCAATAATAATAAACTAATAATAGTAAGAGAATATAATATTAATTACTAAATTTGACCATATGGCATTAGAATTCTTTTTTAATACTTAACAACAACAATAATAAATTTTTTATAAGAGTTAACTTAATTGTTATCTTGGACTTACATGGAGTCATAGATTATAGTTCACAATAATATTAATATATATTTATAAAATTATGATATTTATAATTTTATTTATTAAAATCATTATATCAATTATTTATTTAATAAATTATAAACATAAATCAATTATAGTATTTTTAAACTAAGAATTAAATGAATTTAAAAATTTCAATTTCCAATTATTTGTAAATTATAAAATATTAAGTTTTCTTTAATTAAAAGTGAAATGTACTTATTGCGGTTTTTTCATGTGTCGTGCTTTAATCTATCTTTAATCATGTCATGTTTTTAAGGTTCATATACCTAAAATTCTAAGTCTGATCCAGCCCACGTGCGTACCGTACCAGGCTGCGTCGCATGCCACATCGAAACGTGCCATGCCACGTATCATCTGGCCCATTGGCCATCTTTATATTGGCATATCAATTTCAAACATGGCAAAATCTGAGTTCGGGTCTGAGTCCAAGTCCAAATTCAATCTTTCCAGATTCAAACCTTGATGGTAATTTAGTATACCGCACCTAGATATAACCCAGATATTTTAACTTTGAATTCGAACTAGGTTCAACCGGAAAAACTAAGTTTCCAGATTGTGGATTTCAAACCCGGTAACTATATAATTTTTTTTTTCTCTTTTTTGGTTTTCCAACCAGCCAAAATGATATTATCAAATGGATGCAATGGAAACAACATAAAATTGAACCCGTAAAAGCAGTACCGGATATGTCGAGTTCACGAAATTGGTGCCAGATTTCCAATCCTAAATGTGTTTGTCCGTGCGAGTTAAACCCGAGCCACATTATCCAGACTCATCCAGGTCCCGGTAATTGTGACATTCCTAATTAATTTGTATATTAAAAAAAATTATACAAAAATTTGTATCTCTATCTTAATAACTTAAATAAAATAAAATAAAATCGACCGTTTGACCTCTCGCAAGGAGAATCGATTTCCTGTTTAAAGGCCCATAACATTATGTTTAAAGGCCTTTAAGAGTCCACATCCACACAGGAAGTCCTCACTTCACACGACTCTACAAAGACAAACTCTTCAATAAAGGAAATCCAATACAATACTTTTAGAACAAATTACAAACATACATATTCTGACAAAGATTACAACAATGACAACTGAGCAACAGCCGCAAAGGGGCAATTACATTGGAAGTATTCGTACTCCCTCGTGTTTCAAACTCCCAATTATTGATACACAAGCACAACTGACAGAGCCATTATAGCATCAGCTCACACAGCTCCATATACACACTCAAGATTACAAACCAATTCTTTAACAGTTCACACTCTACAATAACAACTATTATTATGGTTACAAGTCGCAACATAACGTACATGCTACCAGCTTCCAAACATAAATAACATGTGAAACAAACCACTACCAGTACTTCATAGTCAAGGGTTCGGGCCCAACAGTTTGGAATTGAAATGCAAGCTGCACACCCCATTTGTAAACTTTTTTCTCATCCCTCCCCCACAAGAGTAAACTTTTTTCTTCAGACTTTTATTGAGACTACTACCAACATGATTGTGATTTTAGACTAAAGAGAAATGACAAAAGCATAAAAGAGAGGGGTGGAAGGTGGGACCCAGGTTACCTAACGCGCATGCACTAAATCCATGGAGGTTCTCAAGACACATCTCCTAAAAGAAGGTGCTTTGTCTTCATTTTACAACTCATGCCACCACTATCAACCATCCATGCCTTTCAAATCTTTGTGACTTTCTTTAATAAATCTCACTCAAAAGCTAATATGATATCATTTCTGGTCAACAAACTAATCCCCATTACTTTTCTCCAATCCTAGCAAGCAAACAGTGACATCAATCCCATTACTTCTTTCCTTTCCTTATCCCCTTACTTCTTTCCTTTCCTTACTTTATTAGCCCATTATATACAGCTCTTCTTGCCGGAGAAAGAAATGAAAATACATACCCCACATAAACAAAGCTAATGTAGTGGTTTCAAATTCATCAATCATTTAGGCCAAGAATTTTTGGGTTAACACCTTCCACCCTTCTTGAGACCCCTTCACCAATCCACTACTGCAGCTGCTGGTGCTACTACTACATAAAGAAGGGGGCACAACTCAAACGTGGCTACACTCCAAGAGCCACAGCTTTCAGCTTTAAAGACTGTAAGTAGTCTATAGCTTCATCGAGAACCGATAATGGGTCCTTTCCATTAGCACCAGGAATAATGCCCCGCAGAATTCTCAAAGCTGTGTGAATCTTATCCTTTCTTGACTGCATGTTACCCAAAATGAAGCCTACTTCCTCCTTTTGCGTCTGGCCATTGGCATAGCCTGATTCTGCATCATTGTCACACTCATGGGACACTTCCAATTGTACTGAACAACCTGTGACAGTTTGTGATGATTTATTGTATCCACCATTGAGCAATTTCTGCCTTTTGTTTGGACCATCAGAGCTAGCAACTTCTTCAGATATTTCCAGAGTTAGATCATGCTTCTCATATTTTCCCTCAATTGCAACTGGGGAGCAATCAGTGCTCTTTATGTCATCATCTTCGTTGTCATCACCATTACTATAATCATCATCTCCATCCGAGTAAAGTAAGGCATTGATTTCTTCAGTGTCTTCATGCATCTCGCATTCTTTACCACTAATGTGATTCTCATCAAATTCTTCATGGAGTAAAGGCTTAACCGAAGTAAACTGGTCTCTTTTAATTGCCTTATCCTGAAGAAAACCATTTATAGAAACTTCTTTGTTAAGGGTAGCTGGTGGATTCAAGACAGAAGGGTGAACAGAGCTATAAACTAACTGTGTTTGATTCCCTGATTGATCAAAAACTAAGAGACCCTTCTGAAGAGACCCAAACTTCTCATTAGGTGCGGCCTGTTCGCTGAACCCACAAGGAAATGCAGGCTGCATTTCATTAAGGTATGGGTATGGACTGGGAACCAAATTCTGGAACCGGGGTGGCAAAATTTGAAGCGACTTGTGAGCTCCATTTATTTGTTCTGTCTTCAAGTTCGCAAATCCAGGAGACACATACCCTGGTAATGCTGCATTTGCAGAAAACATGTAATTTTCAGGAGTAATCAGTGAAGGCAAACACTCTGGTTGCCTGGGATCTAGGGAAGTTCTCATGCAATTCAAATCAGGCAACTGCCAAGCAGAATGCTGACGATAAATCCAAGATTCGTGGGCCTTAACCATCCAATCAAAATAATCCCTGTAACTAACAAAAACATAGCACGGCCAAATAAATAAAAGGAAATGGAAAAGTAAATGAAAGAAAAATTTTAGCAGTGCCGACTAATGATTTGAATCATACCTTGAGATTGCTTGTGCAAATATTCGCAAAAGTCAATTACTTGATACTTCTTTCAGGAACAAAAATAAAAGGGGAAAAACTAAGATTTCCAGCTTGATACTATAAGACAGAGGTGCAATCAATCTACGTGACAGGTTTAAGCAATTGACGGAAATATTGAGCCTGAAAAAGTGCAACACAAACATGATATTATTCACTGATTTTATATGAGCAATATATAAATAAACATTTCATAACCAGTTTATAAAACGAATCCACGAAAAAATGCATGCATGAAATTATATTATGAATTAGCAAACAAGTATAGCACTAACCTGACAATCCTCCATAGGTTTAAAACATGCTATCACTCTAACTATAATGGTTGGTTTTCCAGCACTCCCGTTCTCATATTTCAATGCTCGAAATCTTGTTTGACTGGCTGCTTGGCACACCATAACTTCTTTACACCCTTTGTAGAAACCACTCAGATTATCTAAATACTGGAAAAGACAAGTATCCAAAGATGCGAGAGAAAAGGACAAAGCAAGATTTAACAGTCGACAATAGATCTAACTTATAATTGAACGGTACAAGACATACAACGTTAACTAAGAAAAAGATTTTAAATTCGAATTAAAAATGACTTAGCTTTCTAGATAATCCTATACTGATCACAATAAGAGACAAAAAAGTGATTGGATCCCATGGATGGTTGAATGAGGAACAAGAACCAAGAGATACGGGAATTAGGGTTCAACGAATGGAGTACGAATTTAGAGAATAACCCTGCAATACAAATTCAACTGCACAACCCTACAACAAACATCAACTGAAGGACTCAACCAAGGCATATCTGAACTATATGATGATCCACTTTGTCTGCTTTGTCTCCTGTAAAGTATGACCCAAATTTCCTGCAAAAGGACAGTTCAGAACAGATGAATTTTGTGAAGGGGAGAAAAATCAGAGTATCATTCGTAGGAAGAACCTGAACAACAAAACTATTTTTCCAACTGTGAAATTAACAATAAAAAGCTAGCAAAACCAAGACAGTGAAATGCCAATTCAGATATTCACCGATTATCCTCAACTCATGGGAAGAATCCGCCACTAAAGTATCCATCCATATCTCCCAAACACCATAAAAAACTTCAGATTCACAATAATAAAATTTTTTTCTCCATTCTTCTGTAATTAGAGTCACAAATTGCAGGCCAGGAAATAAAACAATGGGCAACACAGACTCAACAAATACATCTATGTTTCGATTTCTACTTCCTACTCCACTGACATATGCACCAAGTGAAAGCAAAGCAAGTCTAGATAAAAATAAAAAATAAAATAAAATAAAATAAAACACTGTAAATTAGAACGGAGAGAAGAAAAAAAAAAAAAGAAAGCGCAATACAACCCATGGAAATTTGATTTTAAATGATATTTTAATATCATTTCCAGGATTTTATCAATAAGCAAACAGAAAAAGTAGAGCCCCTACCATATAAGAAGAACGTGCAGTCTAAAAACAAAACTTCTCAGGCAAAAAAGAAGATAATAATAATAGTAAGTTATTATATATAATTTTCATTGATCTCGTACATTTTAGGTTAAAATACAGGCAGATCTCTTGCCAAAAAAAAAATTACAGACAGATCAACTAATTTAATTTTTAAATATTTCTGAAAAATTTTCAGAATTTTAAATATATGAAATTTACGAAGACAACAAACAAAAATTATATATGTATACATATAAAAGAATTTTTTAAAAAAAATAAGAAAAGAAACCGAGTTCAATATATTATCTTTTTATAAATAATTTTAATACATGAACAATTTAGCAGATGATAAACTAAACCCATATATAAAACATAAAACATCCATAAGTTGAAAACAATGAAACAAATTCAATAACAAAATTTTCTCCGCAGCCAAACAGAGAATATACTCATCAAACAGATATATGAAACAAACTGATAAAACAAATATATGGAAAGTGATAGGAATTGACTTACAGTGAGGTTTAAGCTAGATCGAGATTGAAGAGATTTGAGACTGATACAAAGCAAATGTTGAGGTGAACAGTGAGAAGGGAAAGTACAGGAGATGCGGCTAAAGAAGTAGATCGGCAAAAGGATGCTAAGATTATATAGACATTTGGATGACCATTTTGCCCTTTTGTTCTACGTCACTAGTTTTCTAACTGTTTTGGAACAGTTGTTAACTCGATGTCTTCGTCTAACTGTTAAAGTTAAATTAACCCACTGTCTCTGTGTGTGTGTGTGTGTGTTTTTTTAATAACTAGAGTTAGTTACTGTTGATTGAGGAGGAACAATCAAGAACTTAGAAAAAAGGGTGGGTCGGCAAGCACCTCAACTCCAATTTATGTGTTATATTTAAAAAAATAATAATTATATTCTATAAATTTATAATATATAAAATTTTATTTTTATTAGATTAACCTTTTAAATTTAGGCTAAAATAATTGAAAACTTTAATATATTTATGAGTGGATTAAATAGATATTAAAATGTGTATTATAATTAAAATAAAATATTTTTTTTATTTTTTTAGACATTTTTAAGTTTTAGGCCAATTTTGGACTTTTAGGTGTGTTTAGAAAATATGATCAAGTCGGATGGACGTTTTCTGATCTAGATAGTTAAGATTTTTACTCCCCTCTATCCATTGGGTAAGAATAGATAATTTCTTAATAGAAAAAAATTTATCTTTAAATATATCTTGAAAAATGATCTAGTGAGCACAAATACTGATGAAGTCGGATGGACTTTTTCTACTGTAGAATCTGGATAGTTAAGATTTTTACTGCCCTCTCAATTAGGTAAGGATAGATAAATTTTTAATAGAAAAAAATTTGTCTTTAAACATATCTCAAAAAACGATCTCATGACTACAAATGCCTCCAATATGGACACAGATCAAAATTCTATGATTTTTTATAAATAATGTTAAAACCGTGTAATTAACTAGACAATGCCACATGCACTCTTGCTCGTCATAAAGTAAGCACCTTAACTCACCAAATTAGTGCTAAATATATATCAGTGCACCAACGCAAATTTAAATTGCATCATGATATAATAAATTTAAGTTAACTCTAGCATATTACATATTATAAATTTTTGTTGACTTTGATTATAATATTAGTAATAAAAAAAATAAGTCATCATAACACCCGATTACATAAAATATCCATTAAATAAATTTAAAATATAATATTTTACCATGTCTAGCCACTAAGATGGCAAACAGAAATTGTTTAATTTCTTTTTCAGGTTTTCGTTCATTTGTACACCCATTCCACTAACAATAATTTTTACTTTCATATATTTTGTCTCTCAGAGCCAAAATCTCTTGATTATAAAATAATTTTTTCCTCAATTTTTTTTATTTATTATTTATCCTCACACAGCACAATCTTCATTTCACTTTTATAAGCAGGTTAACTTTTACACATCAATTATATAGCACCCATTATTTTTTTTTTCCTTTCAAAAGTAAATAAAGTGAAAAAAAACTTAATTTAATCTTTAGACTCTGTTTCTCTAAAATTCAAATTTGAACGACCAATTAAATAAAACCACTGAAAAATTATTCGGCCAATCTTAATTATGAACCCTCTCAAGTTAATTTTATGTCCTTCTAGCTCGAGGCTTGTCACATAACTATAGTTTTAAGCAGCATTTTTCACTTTTCCAAATTGTAGCTCACTTTTCCTTTTCTACAACCTATTGTTTTCATACAAATATGCAAACAAGTCGTCAACATCAACTTTCTGCTTCTTATCTTTAATGATATTTGAAGCATTTAATTAATTATTTAATGAGTGTGGCTGCATTGGCGCATCTCTAATGTAAAACAACCATGTCAATCGTTGAATATATGTTATTACAATTGTTTTAAAATTTTCACATGTATCTAACAGTTGATGTGGTTGTTCTACGTTGAAGCATATGTTAGAGATACTCCAATGTAGCCGCAGCCTTATTTAATTTCTTAAAACAATAGGAATTTTTTCCTCTACTCCATACGCAATTTTCTTTGATTTGTAAAACTATTGATGGATTGGATTTAGAGTAAGAAAAAAGAAATTTAAATTTTCTCAAAATATGGAATTCGAAAGTAATCCTATCTTTAGTTAGTTATATTAAATTATCCTAATTAATTACAATATGGATAATTTAGTAATTAAAAAATTTATTAAATTTTGAGTATTCAAAATACTTTTTAGTAATGGTATAGCCAAGATTTTAATCATGTGGCGCAATTTTAATTTAAAAATTTAATTTTTCTCAAGTGTTTTTATTTAGTTGTAGATTCAAATACTAATTTAAAGTGATTTTATGATGAAATTATAATTTTGAACATATTTTTTTATTATTTAAAGCTATTGGGGACAAATAAAACTTTTTATTAGGATAATTAAAGTTTTTGATTGAAATAAAAAAAATAATTCTCTTAAAAATTAGGAGTAGCTAGAGAGGCTCCCTCTATCCTCTTGTCCTCTTGCGGCTTTGCCACTACTTTTTAGGGTGTATGTAGGTGTTATTTTTTATTTTTTTAATTTTTTTTAGCAACACTTCTTTACAATCATCACATTTCTAATTAGACAAAGTTAAATTAATCTTGGTGGTGTTTGTTTGTTACCTGAAATCTAAATAAAATTTAATTAGTTTGAATTCTGAATGGAGGTGAATGTTTGAATCTGAATTATATGTGTTATTTTTTTGTTTGAACTGTTAAAAATAAATATTAATAATTTATTTTTTAACTTAAAAATCTAAAAACCACATTTTTCCCCTTACAAATTATAGATATTAAACAAAATTAAGCATCTCAAAGAATATCAATAAGATAATATATTATCATAACATAAATTATGTTCAATCAATACTTTAATATTCTAAATTAGTATATATTAATCAAGTTTATTATAGTTTATGATGTTTTTATACTAAAAAATTCATAAAAATTTATGAAGATAAATAATGGTAATTTGAAGAAAATAAAAAGATAAAAATAATAATAGTCTACCACTATATTATTACAAGTTATAAAGATGAGTAGTAATGCTAATTACTAAATTTTATTTATGTAAAGATATAAATTAATTAATTACGTAGGGATAGCCCTCAAGCCCCAAGGGCATGGTTAGGTTGGTTGTAGTAAGTTGTAACCTCTACTAAAACCCGAGTTTGATTCTTGGGGGTGATAAGGGGGTAAAAATTGTATTTGGGCTTGCCTACCCCCTTTACCTTTAAAAACATAATTACATGGGAATATTTTGAAGAATATATTTTAATGATATCATTCAGAATTTTTAAATTTAGCAAAAAGCTACAAATAATGGCTTAATAATTTAATGATTGAAAATTTTCATTAAGTAAAAAAAATAAACTTAATGACTTATTGAAATTAAGTCAATTAAATTATTAAGCAAAAAAAAAACCGCCCCTTAATTTTATTGTGGCACACCATGACCCTACCCCAGTTATGGGAGGAGAACAAGAGTTTTTTTGGGACTTAAGAAACACACCCTTTAAACTTTTATTGAGGGATTTACATCTAGTGCTGACCTAGCCAGTACTTAACTCTTCATAATCAGGCACTCGTGCATGTATAGTAATATACAGTTACAATTAAATTAGTTTTTTTTTTAACCCCATAAATACCAATTTTATAATAAATAAATTATGACATTCACACAATCTAGGGACATGTTGTATTCAGCAATCAGACAATATGACAGCAACAAAACCTTAATTGTCAGTGAAAAGGTCCTCACAGGAAAGCCTATCTGGAGATCAGTTTAAGAATAATTTTGAGGACACTCTCTGAGACTCTTTAAGGGAGATCCGAGAGAAAATAATAATCAGATTCTTATATTATAAACAAGCTGAAATAAGATATAAATCTAAATAATACGAAAGACTCACGTGGTTTAGCCTTAGGCTTACATTTGAGGGAGCTCACCAGACCATCTACCATAGGAGATTTTTTTTCACAATAATAATAGTAAACCTACGTAAAAGAAGCTTCTTTATACTTCTCCCTTATTCTTCGCCAGCTTGGAAGTTATGTAGGATGGTGAATATCATTAGTTCCCTTTTAGACATAAGTGGTGGTTGGTAATTAGATATGTCCTTTCAAAAGTTAGATGCACCGGTTTCTTCTCACATAAGCACACACCCTCGACCAATATCACATCCCTTTTGACTTCTTATGGGCATCCTTCGTACTTTCGATGGGCATTTTTCATACTTTCAATGGGCGTCCTATTTCCGAAAGGAATGCTTCCTAGAGTTGGACTGGTGAGGTTCCTTCATCTTTATGTTTGCAAGATTTTATCGGAGACTCTTGGCCGTGCTTATGTGCCTTTCTCGTCGACGAAGCATCCGACAAGATGATAAGAAGGACGATCCACACATCATTGTTGGGCTATCTACATTTTACTTCTACCAAGATTATGTTAAATCAGACTTTACTACTTATTCGAAGACTTATTTCAATAAAAAGAGTTTCAAAAGAATTTTTAAATGAGTTCTTTTAGAGTATTTAATTTAGTATTATATTATTTTTTATCTCATTATTTTTAAAGAGAGAGAAGTGTTATAATCACTATAATTTTAGTAGATAAAAAATTTAATTAAAATAATATAAATTTATTTTTATTTAAAAAGTTTTTTGGGAGATGATTTATTTTTCACTCTTTAATTTATCATATAAGTAAACAAATAAGTACTTGAAAAGTTAAATTAAAAACATTTTTTTAATGATGCTCTTAACCTTCTCTACCAAAGAATGATGTAACTAAAATTACAATTAACCTTCTTAGAAATGCTTTAAGACTATTTTAGTATTTAGTTGATGTTTCTTTTTTTGACCTTTTACCATAAAAGCACTTAGTTGATCCGCATGTCGATTGCTAATTCTCTTTAACCAAATGTGGTCACCAACCTCTAAGCATGTAGCAGTATCATAATAACAACATGAGTCACAGAGACATAAACATGTGCATTTCACTGATTGAAAATCTAGTCCACATTCATTCGTAAATTTTGATAATTTGATATCATTCATTTTAGGCGTCCAATTGACCCCACAAATTAGCGAACGTTGTCATCAAGAATCAATTAGATTTTATTTCAAGAACCATCAAGTGTATAACACCAACAATCATAATTCCAATATAAGGTCCTCGTGTATTAAAAGCCAAAAGAAACTACAAGTAAAAACAAAATGAGAGAGAAAGTTTGCATACAAGTGGAGAGAGATCTAACCCTCCCAATAATTTAAGTATTATTTTACAAATTATGAATAATTAAAAAAAAAATTCAATTTCCTCCCACGTCGCTTAGAGTGAAGGGGAACAGTTTGGTACTGCACAACCAATAGATTATTGGGTCTCCACTTTTGGCGACACTAGAAAATGCTCATATGTGATTGCCGGAATTGAGGGATTTTCCCTAATCTTATGCTTATAAAATAATGTCAAAATCAAATGCTTTTACAAATTTTGGATGAGGTAGTTCTGTAACTTGCTTTATACTATTTGTCTTGAACTTCAATTGCACATTTTTTTTTCATGCAGTTACTTCTTAAATTTTTAAATTTTATATTGATTTAAAGAAAACAAAAAAGATAAGAGGGTGTGCACTGATAATTTTTTTTTTTTTGTCTTCCACCTTCAAAATTTCAAAGTCCCAGTGGTCAGAACTCGAACCGCTGCCCTCACAATTGTCAGTACAATTTTTTTCTTTTTAAAATAACAACTGTGAGGGCAGCGGTTCGAGTCCTTACGATGCTTGTAGGAGTTTATTTTTTCTTTACTTATGGTATATAATTAAGTGAAATATATATTTTTTTCTTTTCAAAATATGAGTGCAGTAGACACCCCTTTAATATTTAAGAGGATAAAATCTTAAACTAATCACAGTTATTGTTTGATTATAAATATCAATTATAAATTTCATATAATATGAGTTGTAATATAAGCATTAGTTTCGTGTAATTAAAAAAAAAAGTGGATATTCGACTTTATACAAATACATTTTTTTTTTTTTACAATCTTAACATGTGTAATGAGTGGAACATTATAATTATAAGAAATCTCAAGCTTAATTCACGAACGCGTTGCATCCCTCCACTAAATTGTTGCTATTATACTATTTTTGTGATATATATTTTTTAATAATAATTGAGTGATCTATATGCCAAAAAGCTAACCAAAAGCGTGCAGTGCATTAAGATTAATCTAGATTTAAAAAAAAAAAGGATTGAAATATGTATGGAGTTTGACAGCATAAAAAACCTTTAATGAATTATTTTAATTGCAATAATGCAAAAGTTTTATCTTTTTCGAACTTTATTAGTGCACCAAGTGGCAACACCGATTGTGACGGTGGCGTACTTAGCGAAGGCCTTAGGCCTTTTTGTTTTCTTTAATTATACTTCAACTAAAGAGTTAAATAAAAGAGTTTATTTATATTTTATAAAAAAAATTATTTGTATTTTTAGTGGTAAAAATGTTATTTAGTATCTTTGGAGACTCAGTTTGAATCTCATTAATTAAATAATTTTGTTCGACGCTCTCCAAATTAATTAAAATATTTTGAACTAAACCCATTAATTTAAGTGTTTAGGTCTGCAATCATTTTAATTAATTAAAATTATACAAAGTGAAAAAGGAAAAAGAATTATCAATTAAAAAGATAAGTATTAAAATTTCGTTAGTGGTTAATGCCATATTGCCTCCTAACTTTTCAATATGCATGTATTTAGCAGTACTAAGTGTTCCACCATCCGAATGTGGCATTCGATACAACAGGAACTTGAGCTTTATTTTTTATCACATATTTTTAAAATGATAGAATGTCCAACTCGAAATTAAATTTTTATTTTTTTTTTTAGGATTTGAATCCAAAATGCTAGTAAAATAAAATTATTTAAAAATCACTTGATTATACTTCTAGGAGCAATAAAACTTTATTTTTCTTAATTCCGTGCACTCAGGCAAGTTTTGAAATTTTAGGTTCAATTACTTATTTAATTATATATAACATAATTTAATAATTAACTAAGACAAATTCCATCAATCAACAAACTTTTTTGAAAAAATAAAAAATAAAAAATAAAAAGAGGTCCAGCTCAGGCAATAATGGAGGTAGTAATGAGTTCCATTGCAACAAAGCAAAGCATGGGCACTCATTGTGGTCATCCAAGATGAATTGATTATATGAAAATGATTAGATTGTTGATTTAAGAATTTCACCCACTGGGATGGATTATAAAAAATAGAAAAACAATTGTAATATTGACCGGATTGGATGATTCCAAATAAATGTAACCTTGATATTGAGGTTTGAACTGCAAATTGTATTGGTTTTATATTAGACATGACCTGGATTGGCTCCATAATATAAATTTTGGCCTGATTAATTTAGAATTTACATAAAAGCGAAAATATATTTAAAATCAAATTAACTCTATAAAACATATAATTAATCTATTTGATATGATTAAATCCAATCCTAATTGATTGCTTTAATGGTAAATTTAACTTATCTGTGATTTAAGGAAAGGGAAAAAATAATAAAACAAAATTTCAATCTAATAATGAAGTTTTAATCACGAAAAAAATATAGAGTTATACACTTTTGTACAAACTTATGTCTTGTACAAATTGATATGGCATAATTCAATTGAATGGATTAATTAACTCTCGGTCAACACAAAGATAAAAGTACTATAAGGAAATAGATGAGCTTATTAGATTAAAAACTTCTATACAGATAAGTAATAGTAATTGTAACAATTTGTAATACAACACATTAGAGAGAGCTATGATTTATAAAGTAGGAATTCTTAAAATAATAAGATTATAATAAGAGCTTCTGTAGTGTTACAAAATTGTGGTGAAAATAGAGAAAATTGTAATATAACAAAGTTTAAAAAAGCTTGCTTCAGCGATTCAATAGCAATCTCAGACAAGGCCTCAGAAAGAAACTAGAAACAAATAGTAATTGATTTGCAAATGAGAAATTTCTCAATTGATTGACATAAAGAGGAAAGCAAAAAGATCCTTTAAGAGTGACTACATGATTAATGATTTTAAAAGAATGAGTGCAAATCAACCATGCAAGAGCATGCGTGAAACTAACCACTATTTGAGTGGCTTTCTAGCAAGGCAATAGTGTTTCAGTTCACAATCAGGCCCAGCAATTAACTTTGGTGGTTCATGAAAAGTGCTGCCAGTAGCCTAGAGTTGCATCTCATAAGATTCCATTACCATGTAACATTTAACATTCCAAGATTGGCGTGAATGATTATCGAATTCCTCTTGACTTTTTGTTTTAATTGTAGAAGCGGAACCAATTGATCTATTCGGTCCTGTGGAGCCCTACTCTAATATCATTTGAATTTATCTCAAACCATTCTTAACTCTGGCATTTGAATAAAAAACAATCTGGGAGCCTACCAGAACTTGACGGCCGTATGACGGGCTGGCGACAAAATTGCATGCACAAGTTAACAAGAAGTCTTTGTTGCTAAAAAGTTGCACATGTAGTGTTATTAAAAAGTTGAAAAAAAAGATCGTTCCATCGTATCCATCTGATATTTATCAGGAGTTCAGGATAACACACATACATGTCCATGGTAAGACAATTTATTTAAAACCATAAAATTTTCTAGATGATTTTCTGCCTCTATGAGGTGCTTATTCTACCTGCAGGACTTGTATCTCAAAATCCAGGACTGAGTTAGGTTGAATCCCCCATGCCGGAAATCCACCAGCACCATAGGCGTAATCTGGGGAGCACTACAAATTCATTGAAGAGGATTAGAAGATGTTAAACAAAAACAAATCTAAGTTATGTACACTGATAACAGCTTTCACAAATTCACATCAACTATTTCTCAAGGCAAATCAACTGCTACTATGACCACTGCAATGAATATAATGAGAATCTACCCAAAAGTAGGTTCTTTTATGGAGATCATAATGAAGAAAATAATCCTTGAAGTTGAGAAGACATTAGCACAAGGGAAAAAAAAATCAAAAAATAATAGGAAAACCATACAAGCAATCCAATAATTTCCCATATCTTGCCGATGCAAGTGTAATAATTTCAGTGGCTAAAAGAATAGAAAAGGCTATGAGGGATTTTTTGTGGGAAGGCATAGGAAAGGGTGAAAAACAAAAAGGATCATTTGGTCAGTTGAAGGGTAGTTTCTCAATCGCAATCGAAGGGAGGTCTAGGATTAGGAAATTTTCTTAACAGAAATAAGACCTTGCTTGGGAAGTGGTTATGGAGGTTTCCTCTAGAAGTTAATTCTCTTTGGCTTTGTGCCATGGAAAGCAAGCACGGGTTGCATAAAAATGGTTGGGATGTAGCTGATGTAGTCAACGGAAGTAGTAGACGTTCTCTGGTGTTTATTTCAAAAGGGAAAACAGATTTTTTATCCAATGTTAAGCTGATGGTTGGTAATGGGCAGAGAGTTAGATTTTAGGAGGATTGTTGGATTAGGGAGACTGCTCTCAATGATCTTTTCCCTCGCTTATATAGGCTTTCTCGAGGTTGTGAGTTTTCCATAGTTAGCATGTTATGCAGTGGAGTTGGGAATTTAAGTTCCTTAGAAACTTGAATGATAGAGAAACTGAAAAATGTGCTGAGATGCTTGGGATCCTACATGGGGTTTATCTTAATGATCTTAGTGAGGATAAGAGAGTTTGGGTTTTAGATAAACCAGGATGTTTTTCCACTAAATCTTACTTTCTTAGTCTCATGGATATGTCAATGCTCCCTCATTTTCTCCTTCTAACTTGATTCGGAAAGCTAAAGTCACCACCAAGATGAAGATGATGGCTTGGTCTGTTGCTCATAGAAAAATCAACACAAATGACATGGTTCAAAAAAGAAGACCTAATATGACAATATTTCCAGATTGGGGTGCAGTTTGTGAAGACGCATAAGAGAATTTTGATAATTTGTTTCTACACAGCACTGCTGCTTACTTTTTGTGGTCTAAGTTGTTTAAGACTTTTAATCTAAGCTGGTCGGCCACTGCCTCTTGTTTCATTCTTCTATTGGAAAGATTTTCTTGCTTAAAAAGGGACAGGTAAAGCATAGGTTGTACAAGGACTGTGCAGTCTTGGCTATTTTTTCGGTCTTGTGGAATGAAAGAAATCAGAGAAATCAGAGAATCTTTGATAACAAAGCTGGGGAAGATCCTTTGCACCTATGGGACAAAGTGAAGTATTGGGTGGCATCAATTACTGCTGAGTTCAAAGATATCTCTTTCTTTTTTGTTTTATTTAAATGGGAAGCCTCTGTATCCTAGGAGGGACTGCATTCTTAGGGAGCTGTGTTGTTATTGGGTTTTGGGCTATTTTTGGTCTATTTAGTTTTTTGAGTGTTTTGTTTTAGAATGGGATTTTTGTCCTATTTTTGTGGATTTGTAGTCCCACCAATCGTTGTACATATCTCATATAGTTCTTTATATAATCTTTTGTTTCTTAGCGTGAGAAAAAAAAAAATTGCAGTATCATCAAAGAAACAACTAGTTTTCTGAAAATAATTTGCAAAACATCAACATGCACCGATATATGTAACCAAGAAATGGGGGTTGGAGAGCCTGCCATCACTTTCTAAATTATTGCCAAGGCCCAAAAGGTTCAATAATCTTCATATAATATACTTCATGAGCATCACAGTCAACATTTCAATTAGAAATTAAAATCGCTCTATTTCATGCAAACATCATGTTTTAAAGGAGTGAATAGAATAGTACCCGCAGACGAGCAACTTCTCCCACCTGCATTCCCATCACACCTTCATCCCATCCTAAATATAAATCAAGCATATAGGATTATACACGTTATACGTTATAAATTTAAAGTTTATCTTCTTAGTATTCAATATCATGCCTAAAGTATCAAAATGAGAAGGAAAAGAACAAAGATAATATAAAAATTGTGGTCATCTCAGAGGTGAAATGTACTTAACTTGAGATAAAGTTAAAAAGGAAATGCTTTCTGACCAAAAAAAAAAATTATGATTATAATGATTATGTATTCAATATAAATTATGATACATAAATAATAACCAGTAAATTAACTAGGACACTAGAAATTATCAATTCAGATATTAAGAAGCTGTTTGGAGATGATTTTAAAACAGCACTACAGAGTTGCAAACATGACCAAAGAAATACACGCATTAGGAGAGGAGTTACATAAAACATCTTCAATGCACAACAAACAGGATCTTCAGTAGCAACAAAATGCATAATTGACACATAGGAAGAAAAAACTCTCAGGTTAAAAATTTAAAATAAGGCATTAGTTTCTTGCTTAAACAAACAACTCAAAGGGTGATAAACACATCTCAAAAATGGTCTTGTAAGCAAAAGCACCAATCGACGCGACAAAAACAAGCACTACCACCAGTCACTTCTTTGTTATGTTACATTTACTTTGCCATATTCAAAATGCCATTGCTACGAAAATATAAAGAAACGAACTTGAGTTCCAAGTGTAACATTCAAATTCTGATAAAATGGTAACTTATCTAAAAACTTAAATGTGTTCATTCCTCTTGTTGGTAAGGGAACAAAAACAATGTAAATCATGGACTTCCAAAAGTAGCCAAAAAGAAAAACCATAGGGTTACCTTTTATAACAGAGCCTTTGCCAATCTGGAATGTAAAAGGCTGCTGCCCAGGGTCCTTTGTGCTGTAAAAGTGAAAAATAATGGAACAGTAACCAACTATAATATTTGATAGGAGCATGTAAATCAAAGAGAAATTGTAATTGAGACTCCAAATATTGTTTAAACAAGATAACACAATCCTCACCTCCAGAACTTCTGGGACAGATCGCCATTTTTCCCTGCATAAAAAAGAAATATTTTAAGGTGTAAAAGGAGAAGAAAACTACATATGAACAAAGCTTCCACTCATTTCACAATTAGTTTACTTTGACACACTCAAATTTTTCCAGTACGGCGCTGCCAGGTTAAACTGCATGCCATTATATGTATTAAACACAGAACATTGATTCGCCGAGACCTATATACAAAAATAATGGATACCAACCCTGCACACTGAAAGCTATAAGTTAAATATGTGTGACACACTTAGAAAAGTCAGTGATTATCATCCCTTACTTGTGCCTAATCTCACAGAATCATAAGAGGTTTCGGTTAATACATATGTACACGCACTCAAAATATAAAGATCAGACATAATGTCCTCTCCATTGAAAATTTCACTAAAAAAAAAACATAATATGATTATCACTAATATTAGCAAATACCCATTACCAAACTTTCGATGTATTTACAAAAAGTGCATTAAGTTGACAACCAACAAAAAAAGAAAAAAAAAACACTAACCGTAGCCGGTGCAGTGGACGGTGACCTTCTGACCAGCAACCGGCTTAGGACCGTTTCCTGGGGTCAAAATTTGCTTCTGTATTCCCATCTCCTTCTCTGTCTTAGGGTTTTTGATTATCTGGTAACTCTTTTTAATGGTTATCTGATAATCGGCTCATTTATTACCTCCATTTCAGCTTTTTTTTTTTGTCTTTTTTCAAAGTGCTAACATTTGGGCCAATAGATTCTTTCGATTTTCTTATCAACATATCCCACCAAAATTTGAATTTATTTTTATTATAATTTTTATTATTTATTTAGAGAATCACGATTAATATTTAAAGTTTTAAAAAATATTTTAATTAAATTTTTTTAAATAAAAAATAATTATCTCACTTCAAATTTTAAAAGTTATTTTTTTTTCTCTTTAATTTATATTTTATTAATTTTTACTAGAAAAAGAGAGAGAAGTGTTTTAATTGTTATTGACTTTTTTAAAAAAAATATTTATTTGATTAAAATAATATTAACTTATTTTTATTTGAAATTTTGTTTTGAAGAATAATATATTTTTTCACTCTTCTATTTACCATATAGGTAAGCGAATAGGTATTTAAATAGTAAAATTTATAAAAATTTTTAGAGAAGCTCTAACTTATAAAATTTATTTGAAAAAATCTCTCATAATTAATATAATTTATCTCTTTCTTTTTAAAGATTTTATCAATTGTTACCATAATTATGAAAAAAAGAATTTGATATTTATTTATTATCTTTTATTGCGTGTTGTAAATTAATTTTTTTCACGATTATAGAAGTTGAGTATGCAATATTAAAGAATAGATAATAATTTAAAAGTTAAAAAAATTAGATTAATTAAATTAAATATTAATAAAAATTATTATTTCAATGCATCTAAATATTATTTATCCTTTTACGTTATTACACATAAGAACAAATTAGATATTAATATAAAAATAATTAGTGTAGGGTAATGAGAGATAATGAGGCATCAAATCTCACAGGTCTTTTAGAAATGGACCTAGACCCAGCAATTAGTCTTTAGAGATGCAAATTGCAAATTCCACGGTGTTGGGCTCGAGTTTGGGCCTTTGGGGTCGGCCCAATCTTGGTTAACAAATGCCAAGCCCTGTGATCATGCCAAGTGAGGAGGCCATTTCCAGTCATAAGATGATTGTGAATGTTTTCATACAAATAAAGAGTTACCCTCATGAGGTCAAAGTTGTTTGAACGAATAATTTTAAAATTTTTTTTATTTAATTGACCACGTAAGTTGAGTTATGAAGAATAGAAGAGTTAAAAAATTGATATAACTTTACACACTTTTCTTTTTTTTTTAAAGGTTATCATTTTGATTTATGTTACATTTGATATATTTTTTCCTAAAATCACAATTTGAAAATTAGGATGATTTTACTTTAATAATTATCTAATAAATACCACATTACTTGACACCTCCTTAACTTCAATACACATTTTAGGATATATACTTTGAGATGCCTAATATTATTGAACATATTATTATCGACAAACCTTTGAGATGTTTAGGATCATTGAATATTATATTAGCATTAGTCAACAACTCCGAACTATTTATTTTTTAGCAAAATTAATGAAAATTGGTCATCATAAATAATTTTTGGCAAAGCAAGGAACCTCAAATTTGAAAATAGAATTTGGATTCAATAATAAGCGGAGCTAAGTTTGGTACTGAGTTTTTCATTTTTGTGATTAAATAAGAAATAATTAAATTTAACCGTATACTACTATAAAATAT
This sequence comes from Atalantia buxifolia, assembly GCA_030444775.1. NCBI lineage: Eukaryota > Viridiplantae > Streptophyta > Magnoliopsida > Sapindales > Rutaceae > Atalantia > Atalantia buxifolia. Next base: position 1,365,124 of record CM059838.1, on the reverse strand, counting down.
AAGCATATACACATCACAAATGATTGTAAACACCCTCAACATAGTTCTGCACTATATCCAAATTCTTTGAAAAGAAATTCTGAATTAAAAACTTAAAAAAATTAATTTACTAATAAAAAAAGACTGAAAATATTTAATTGTAAGATAACCTCTAATTTACCTATTCTTTCCCACATTAACAAAAATAATAAAAAGGAAAATTCTATCTTAGCTAGAAAATTAACAAATACGGTTATAATAACAAGGGTTAAAGCAGTGCAAGCTTAATTTTTTTTTTTTTCTTCTTACAAAACCTTAAGCAAATAGAAACTGTACATTTTTTAAATGCATATCATCGTTCCCCAATTGCTGCTTTGTTGTTCCGTTTGTACAAAACTGTAAAAACATATCTGCATCTGAAAATAAGAAGAGAGCAAAGGAATATGATGAGAAGCAATTTAATTTATGGGCATTGGATCATCAACTTCCAAGAGATATATGGGAGAAAAATATACTCAAGGCAGATGTGGTAGTAGATTTTGTTCGAATGAGTGCTGTTTGCAAATCTTGGAGATTTATAATCAAAGAAAATATTAATGACATTCCCACATTACAGCTCGATTTCCATGGCTGGTGGTTTCAATTAATCAGAACGATAAAGACAGCGAAAGTTTGAGATTCTTTGACTTAGGGTTGGGCCGCATGAGTTGGTTTGGGTTGATTTCAATTTTATTATCAATTTTTTTTTATTTTGATAAATTTAATTATATTAAATTTATAATAATTATTAATTTTTATTAATTATTAAATTGATATTAAAATATGAAAAAAAATATAGTGAATAAAAATTATAAATAATAAATTTTACAATAACTTAATCCTTAAATTAAAGAATACTAGAAAATTAAAATAAAGTTTAATTATGAAAAGTATTATTTTCTCAATAAATGAGAATGTAACTTCTAATAATAAACTTCTACAAACATGACATCAACAAATAAATTCAAAGAAGGAAAAAAATATATACGCATAGAGTAAGTTTTTAATAAGGGTTTTTTTTTTTAATTTTGTTAAAGTAAGAAATAAATTAAATGATAAGCTAACTCACAAAGCATTTCTCTCTCCAGATCAATGCAAAATCATTTAAGAATCAGTCATTGGTCAAGCTCACTTATGTGATTAAATTAATTTTTGAAGAGTAACAAGATAAAAAATGTGGGGAAACATTAGGATGCCACGAAACTGCAAACTAAAGCTGTCCAAACGAGAAAAACTTAAAATTAAGTTGAATTGAGACCTGCGAGCATTAATATTGTAATTTCAGTTTAGTTATGATTTTAGACAATAAGTTTAAGTGTTGGGGTTTTGTCCATAACACATGGGTAAACCATACCCAACCTATAATGAAATGGTTTTTTTTTTATATATATAAAACCCACATCTAACCCATTTTCTTGATTTACCCAACCCAAATCATTTAATTTGGTTTGGGTTTGGATAAACCCATGGATTGTGGGTTTATGCCCACCCCTACTTTGACTTGAGTCAAGGCAGATCCTACAAATTCACCCTCCAAGAGGCTTAGGTTGGCCTATAATGATAAAAGGCTCGAAAAGTGAATCAATAGTTATTTCTCTTCGATCCAATTTCAAGAGCACAAATTCCCCTGCCTCCACTATAAACAATTCCTAGCTTTGTGTGTTATCACAAAGTTGATGTTGCAAATCACTTTACTGGAGATTTCTTTACTAAGTTTGAATTATCATTCATAAATGTACAGAACTGTATAGCTGCAGCGATCAACGTAAATGCTAAGGTTTTGTTTGGTATTGAGGTGTTGTAATTTAAACTACAATTGTTATTAAAAAAATTATAATTATGAAATAAATGTTAATAAAATTTAACTATGAGGCAAAAATTAATAGTACGTAGTAAATATAATTTTTAAATAATAATTTTAATAAAATTAGTAAAGATATAATAAATTTTTTATCATACAAGTATAAAATCAAATTAACTTAACTTTCAAGTTACAATAACTAATGTTTGCAAAACATTTTAATGGTGTAGTTTAAAAACTATAAATGTTCAATCTTAATCCCAAACGGGATCTAAATTTGGCAATGTGTAATCCACCACGCAGGGATGGACCATCATTGAAATGGGTGAATTAACTTTTGTTGAAGACATCTTATTTCATAATGGAGTAATTCATGCCTTTATTACTACCTGATAATATCAAACTAACAAATGAAAACGGCTATGATCAAGATATTAATTGGAGTTGTTTACATGAATCTATTTGAGTATGGATAGATAAAAACTATATCACTAACTTCTATTTGATAGAATTAGCTGTAGAATTGTTAGTTATTCGCAGACAATCAAATATCATTGAGATTCGAGTACAAGAAAATAATGGTATAAAAGACTCTACATCTTTATACCATCAAACAAATATATTGCATGCATTCACGCTTGATCAATAGCTTATTGGAATCACCATGCAACCAACCAAATTATATAACTTGGGTGACCGAGTGTTATTTAGGACAACATGAGGCTCAACATTGGTTCTTGTTCGACTAAGATATTTCAATGGCTCAGAATAAAATTATATTTTCTTTTTAAATCAATTTAATAACAATGATGAACAATGCTTTACTTGCAAATCAGGCATCTTCAATCTAGAAGATGGAAGGATTCAAAGATGTTTTCCAAGTATAGATAGCTCTCCCCTAACATTAGATGTTAAGACAAACAATTATGATTGAATAGTAAGATGTTATTTATCTTTGCAATTATTTGAGATCATTAATTTATAATCCTATATATTCTACCTTTTGTTATTCGATCATTAATGTACCGTCCCTTTCTTTTTTGTAAGAACTCAGAGTTATTGAGCTCCAGAAAATGCAATTGGGATTTTAGGACTATAATGATAGTATGGTTTGCTCAGGGTTGGAACAAGTTTTGACTGATGAAACGAGGGTACAATTGTATCAATTGTTTACTAGTCAAGGTACTATATATTCTAGGGTTTCGTAAGGTTTTGATTTAAGTGCAGGGACTGTTGATAAGTTTAAGGGCAAATCCCTAATCCTTAAGGCTTCAGGAAAGTATCAAAGGATAAATAGTTGAGGTTTACCAGTTTTACTCTATGCTTTATAGAGAATTAGGGCCCATGATTTAATTAGGTCCATTGTAAACTGGGTTTCTTTAGGCCAACATAAATCTCACCTATAAATAGTGTATTATTTTTAATCTAGAGGTCATTCCTTCTTATGTGTTATGTTCAAGAACAGCTTGAGAGTTTTGAAGAGCTTTTAGAAACAAAAATAGATTAATTCTTGAGTTTTTTTTTTTTTAAGTTTGTTTAGTGTACACAATTGGATCAAATAATAAGATTCATGGAAGCTCGTACAGAGTCTTGATTTGTGAAGGAATTTAGCTGGTTTTAATTTTTTTTTAAAAATTATGTATTTTTAGTTTTTGAGTAAACATTTGTATATGTGGAACTGGATATTATAAGGACACTTAGAAAGTTAGTTCCATAGAGAATATCTTCGTGAATCAATTGATTTATGACTATTTTATTCTAATGATGTAAAGAAAAATCTATATCTTATTAGTTTTATTATTACAAGGTAATTTTCTTATTGTTATAAAAACTGAATTAATTTTTACTTTTAGGAATGCAATGATTTCTTGGAAATCAACAAAGCAAGGTTGTTGCAACTTCCTCCAGCTAACACTGCTGTGAGATCCCAACATTGCAATAGTACATTAAGTAAAGGTATATGATTAAGATTTTTCATCCATCATATTAAGATTGCACATAAGTTATCTTTGAATATAGATGTCCCAAGAACAATATTTGATGATAATATGCTTGTATAGTTCAAGTCTGAGAAGAAAATATCAAAATGTAGCATAATAGAATAGGGTCAATGCTCGTGTAACCCTTATAATGGGGGTTAAGCATTCGTTTAATCCTAGTATTTTAAAAGTACCCCAATACATTCTGCTATTAGATATTTTACACTCCCGTCCTTATTTTGTCTTGGCTTTTACAATAATATCCTTGCAACAATCTTAGAGACATTAGTGGAAAGAAAAAAATATTAATTACCAAAGTCACCTTAAAAAGTAATATAAAAACTTATGTAAATTATTATTATTATTATTATTATTATTATTTTATTTTTAAAGTTAATTTAGTAAATAAGCTTTCTTTATTTTCACTAAAAAGGTTAAGAAAATATAAAGGTAAGAGTTAACAATTGAGATGCTTTGGAGTACTTTTTAAAATATAAGAAATAAATAGGCACTTATGTCAAAGTATAAAGACTAAGCAATCATATAAATATTTATTCATGAAATCATTACGTATAGCAACTTTCCAAAAGTTGGCGAAGCATGAACATGCATTTTTAAAATAGATTATCAAAATAATTTTATGATAATGGGATTGCAGACTCTAAAATTTCTAACGTGAACCTTGAGAAAAGTCCCCACCACCACTGTTGGAGGACTGATCAACCAAAAAAGCCAACTTTTGTATGCATGGGGAGGGTGAAGACAACCCTAACCTTTTGTCCTTTAAGGACATGCTTATAGAGGACCAAAAAAAGTTGGAAGAAAAATTGACAAGACGAGAAGAAGACTTAAGATATTGTGATTGAAAGATATTGGAAGAATAATCGAACAGAAAGATATTGTGATTAAAAGAGAAGGTCAATTGCCCTCAATCTCTTTTTCTTAGGAGATCCATGCTCAGTTAGTCAAGCCGTGGCTAAATATGATTGTGGTCAGATTACTAGCCCGATCAATAGGTTATAGAGCATTATATACTAGATTTCTTCTTTGATTGCTTTAAAATTTAAAGAGATGCACAATATGCTCTAACATAAGGTGGACCATTCTTGGACACTATTTCACTCTTTGGGGCATGTCACAATACTTTTCAATCACTGATTTGAAAAACAACTTTTTCCTTGTTTGCTTTAAAAATCAAAGAGATTCACAACATACTCTAACATACGGTGGACCATTCTTGGACACCATTTCACTGTCCAAGAATAGAGTCCTTACTTTGATAACACAATTGACATGATTGATTCTATCTTGCTTGGATTTAGAGCCAAGAATCCTACTACACTATTACCATAAAAGGGTACTTCGTATGTTAGGTCAAGTTATTGGAAAGGTAATTAAAATTGACTATAACACAGAGTTGGCTACTGACAACACTATGAAATGAGAGTTATCATTGCATTTTTATATATAAACTAATATTACTTAGAGAGTAAATGATATGTTTTTATTGCATTTTTAGTTACATTTTGCATGAGCACCTGTTTAAGTTTAATTTTAATAAATTGATTGTTTGTTAGATCGCTTTGTGTTTTAATTATATGCATGATTATAGGTGATAAAAAAGCTCAAGCTTTATGGATGGAATGCTGCAACAATAGACTTGAATAAATAAATAAAAACTTGCCTACAGTTGAACTAAAACAAGTTTAAATTAGAGAAGATGTTGTAGCAATTGTTGTAGCAATCCGATAGTAAATACAGACAAGACTACCCATATGCTAACTGACAAAGTAGTGACATGTAGTATAAAAAGATATGCGGTCCAAGGTTTCCAAAAAAAGAGACACGTGGCCACATGCTTTTGGTTGCCCTAATTCCAAGATATAAAAAGAGCAAACGTAAAAAAAAAAAAAGGAGAACCATCACTCAAGAAAAATAACAGAGAAAACAAAAGATAAAAAAGAGAATAAGAGAGAGTTGAGGGATGCAGCAAGAGATTCCAGAAGTAAAAAAAGGAGAAATCGCAAAGACTTAGCGGAACTCAATTCCTTATCTTTCTTTTCTTGTTTTCATCTCTCTTTGGGAATGTATTTGATGGCAAAAACGAGTATTGTTATTGTTTTATCCTATATCATGAACTGAACTTTGATGTAGTTGGTTGTTAAATAAGCTTAATGGTTATTTCACTTATATATGTGTGTTGCTCTGAATTTGCTGTAGCATTTTGTCTTGATTTTACTTATTGCAAATCCCTATTTCAGTTGACTTAGTGGATTTTAGATAAGAAAGAGCCCAAAAAAAGTCTAATTTATTGGAACAAATTAAGACAATACATGGTTTTAGATTGAGTTTCCTAAGTTGAGTTAATCTTAATTTGAATAGGGTCATGCTTAATTTAAGATTAGTGAAGAACTAGTCATAGGGATTCATCTTGTGGGGCAATTGGAATCTAGAACATATAATGTTATATCTAATGTTAACATAACAATTGGTCATTGTTAGGTTGCATATAGATATAATCCAACATAAGACAGCTGAGTATGCATGAGGGATTCTACTCAGTGCGGTAGTAGATGTTGTAGCAACAGTATTGTAATTGAAAAAACAATCAATTCCATTAAGTGATTTTAAACACTCAACTACTCTTTTCCGATTGAGTATATCTTTGTGTTTGTCTTGAGCGTTTTTCTTATTGCATTCTGTTTATTGCATTTTTTTTTTAAATTTTATTAGGTGATTAATTTTGTTAATTATTTTATTTTAATTAGATTGAAATTACACTGTTAAGATTGCTATAGCAAATTCTATAACATCAATCCCTGTGGAGACAATATGAATACTCATAATTATATTACTTGTTGTATACGCTTGCACATTGACACCTATAACAATACGTATCAACAAGCTTTTGGCACCGTTATCAGGGATTGAATGCTTATTGTGATTTGTGGAATCAATTCTAGTTAGTGCCTATTTTTCTTTTTCTTTTAATTTGTTTACTCTGTTTACAGAAGTGTTGTAGCAACCTTTGCATGCGTAAGTACAAACCTGTCGAGTTTCAATTTGATCCAGAAATTGAAAGAACTGTAAGAAGATTAAGAAAAGAGAATAAGATTTTAAGATTTGCTGCCAACATGGAAGATTTGCAAGATATAAGGAATTTGAACCCTCAAGGAGAACTAGAATCAGTCAATGCACAAGGAGGTGAAGAAGGTCAGAATGGACAGATTATTCATGGGCAACTGGGGAACAACAATATTATCTACATAGCTGATGATAGAGACAGAGCCATTAGAGATTATGTAGTGTTGACCTCTTAAGCCATAAATCTGGGATAGTTAAACCCGAAGTCAAGCTACTAATTTCAAGCTCAAACTAGTGATGTTTCAGATGCTTCAAACAGTGCGGCAATTCAATAGACTACCATCAGAAGATTCTCATCTCCACCTTAAACTGTTTCTGAAAGTAAGTGATGCTTTCAATGTTGCTGAAGCATCACAGGAAACATTAAGACTAACTCTTCCTCTTTTTTTTTTTTTTCTAAAGGAAACATTAATAAAGTCTTCCCATCGACCAAAAATACAAAATTAAGAAATGAGATCATATTTTTTTAAGACTAACTCTTCCTCTTTTTTTTTTTTTTCTAAAGGATTGAGCAAGAGCATAGTTGAACTCTCTACCGCCTGACTCCATTGCTACATGGAATGACTTGGCTGATAAATTTTTAATAAAGTACTTCCCATCGACCAAAAATACAAAATTAAGAAATGAGATCATATTTTTTTATAAACTTGAAGATGAAAACTTGTATAATGCATGAAAAAGATTTAAGGAGTTACTTAGGAGATGTCCTCACCATGGTATTCCTCATTGTATACAGTTGGAAACTTTCTACAATACTCTCAACCTAAGCACTAAATTGATAGTAGATGCTTAAGCAAATGGGGTCTTAGTATTTAAGTCTTACAATAAAGCTTATGAAATTTTGGAAAAGATAGCTAATAACACTATCCCATGACACATGTGGACTATCGACAAAGGCTTGAAAGAAAATTAGCTACTCATTATTGAACTAGGGGTAAAATGGGAATTTTATTAAAATACGAGAAAATACAAGATATAACAATTACAGAAAACTAAGCTCAAAAATGGAGCAATCCACAATGTAAATGCCTTGATAGTATTATCAACCCAAGTAACCTCATTAACAAATATGGTAAAGGCAATGACTACTGTTGCAACAATTGTCAACCAAATTGTTGAGGTATTTTGTGTTTATTGAGGAAAAGGACATCTGTTTGATAATTGCCTTGGAAATCCTAAAATACCTTAATTAAAACCACATCAACTAAATAATAAGAGACTTAAATTAAGAAAATTAAAGATGTTAGTAAAACTTGAAGTACAAAATGACGATTTTCTCCTTTATAAATATACACTTTCTAACACTCAACAAGCAACTATAACAGACAGAACCATAATAATCTTTACTCAAAATTTACAACCCTAGATAGAGACAACACCCAAACTTCTCATAGAGCAATCAGAATCAAAATGTTGCTGCACCTAGTGGACAAAACAAGCTTACTCAATCACTTAGATGTCACCAACAAAATCAAGGACAAAAAAACACCAACAATGATAAAGTTAGTTTTCTTAAAGTTTTGATTAAAGAGTATATTGTGAAACATGAAGCGATTGTCCAAAGCCAAGCTGTATCCTTAAGAAACTTAGAAAATTAGATTGGAAAGCTTGCTATAGCATTAAACAACAGACCTCAGAGTAGTTTACCCAGCAACATAGGGGATCCAATAAGAGAAGGAAAAGAACATTGCAAAGTAATTAATTTAATATCTGGAAAGGATGTTCATATCTCAGTTGGTGTACCAAAAAGAAGAGTTGAACCCATTTCAACCAAAGAAGAAACTCAAGTTAAAGAAGAACCACAATATTCCATTTTCCAGCACACTGGTGTAAGTAGCCAAGTTACAGCATCTGTAGAAAATGATGATCTAGTATCTGTTGGGGAAGATGTTGTAGCACCAACCACATCAATCCAGTACCTAATAAAAGAGAAGTAATCTATACAACTTGCTACAGCACAACTGTTTAGGCACCCACTACTTTTTCCTTAAAGATTCCAAAAACAGAAACAAGATAAGCAATTCAGCAAATTCTTAAAAGTGTTGAAGTAGCTACGTATCAATATTCTTTTTGTAAAAGCTTTAGAGCAAATGTCAAATTATGCGAAGTTCTTAAAGGATATTTTGGCAAGGAAAAGAACGCTTGAAGAGTTTGAAACAGTTGCTCTAACACAAGAATGCAATTATATGCTTCAAAAATTGAAAGATCTAGGAAGTTTTACAATCTCATGCTCTATAGGAACTAAATACAATGGCAAAGCACTTTGTGATTTGAGAACTAGCATCAATTTTATGCCTTTTGTTGTGCAAATTTTGTTGAACTCGCAAGCGCACGAATCTATTGTAGAATAGATCAATGGTGTTGAGTGTCGATCCCACGAGGAGGTGGATTTTAATTGTGTGTAGAATTAATTATGTAAATGGGTGGTTGGATTCGTGTGGAAGTGATTTAGATGATGTTGGAATTTAAATTGGATTGGCAGAAATAATTAAACTGGAACTATTGAGATAAAGCACTTGGGTATCTGGATCCGTATCAACATGCACCATGGGCTAAATATTCCTTATTAATACCAATTAAATCATGAGGGAGATTTCCACACCTCATGAACCACGCTCTAATCAATATGGTGCTAAGGGCTTATCGTGCCAAATAATAATAACCTTATACTAGGGTGCCAAAACCGGGCGAACTAGACAAGATTATTATTATTTGTCGACGAAAAGTCAAAACCTCCACAGAAATTAGAGGGGAAGAGAGAATAAATTTACCAAATAAAGCCCATGACACATGTTGAGACTTCACCTTCAACCCAAGCTTGAAAGAAAATTAGCTACTCATTATTGAACTAGGGGTAAAATGGGAATTTATTAAAATACGTAGAAAATACAAGATGGAGAAAGAATTACAGAAAACTAAGCTCAAAAATAGATTCAGAGGTATCAAATTAGGGGGGGAGGCCCCCTTTTTATAGATACATTGAGTGAATCATGGCCATCGGATTAAAAATAGTTTAGATGCACAGGATTGCGCCACGTCATCAAAGGGAACGAACTGCGGTTTGACCACGCGGTTTGAACAAGAATACGGTTTGCATACGGTTTGAACAAGAAACGCGGTCCTGCGAGCGAGTGTCGTGAAACGACTACCATGAACAAGATCGCATACATGTGAATAGTGCAATTTTTCCTTTTATGCTCCTCTTAAGGTTTTCGACTGTCCTGAGTTCAAAGTGACGTCCGTTTTGCTATCCGAAATCTCGTTCATTGTGAAATGACCATGATACCCCTAAAATACACAAAATACTTAATTAAAACAAAACATATATAATTAAATAACAAGGGACTTAAATAAATAAAATTAGAGATGTTAGTGAGATTTGAAGTGTAAAATGATGAATTTCTCCTTTATAAATATACACTTTCTAACACTCAACAAACCCCCCAACCAGCTTATTGCTAGTCCCTAGCAAATAAAGCGAAAATAAAATTCAAACCCAAATTTTTTTTTTTAAACAAACTTGTTTATTCAATCAGACTAATGATAGCAATCAAATAAAAGTATAAGCATTATCTCCAGTCTAAAGAAACATTACATCCACATCAACCATCCACATGAATCAACCAAGTAGATTTTGTCACAGCTACTTTCAAAAATGACATGTCAAACCCCAAAATCTCACCGATAATAGTGACACTCTCACAAGGAAATTAAACCCAATAAAAATTGTCACTTCAATGAATGATAAATGGAGTGAAGATAGTAAAGAAATAATATCACACACTCTCACCAAGATGAAGGAAATATGCCCATAGCTTAGAAATAACACGATCTCAAGTTGAACAGAATATTAGTCAACCCAATGTATATTTTTTTTCTTTTTATTTATTTATTTTTTTTATGGGTTACTACATCTTTATAGCCCATATAACTAGCTTCTACTTCAGACTATAGTTCCCTAAAATCAAGAAGGACTTTTATTAGGATATAACGTAGGTCAGGGACATGGCTAACAAAGAAAGGAAAATAGAGAAAACAAAATATATGTTTGAGAAAAATAATATCTTTTGGAAACTAAAAAAAATACATTTCACTTATTTATTATTGTATTATATCTCTCTCTCTTTTTTTTTCTTTCTTTTTTTTTTAGAGAATTTTTTTTTCTTTTTTTTTTTTTGCTTTCTCTTTTTTTTTCCGGTATTGCACAACTTTACTAAACAAAACAATTATTTATATTTTTCTCAAACATGAATAGGTGATGGAACTTGTAAGATATCGGGTAATACTCCAAATTGGAGTGGGTGAAGACGATAAGTTGACAAAGAAAAGTTTTTTTTTTTTTAATAAAAGGCTCAAAAGGGCTAACTATGGATATTTGACATAAGGGATGGCTAGAAAGGCTCAAACGGGTCAAAGACGGCCTTTTCATCATCTTTTAGGGCTCTAGATACTCCTCCATATCTGCTAGTTAAATGGACCTTTAGATGTAGCAACGCATTATTTTTTAAACTTTTTTTTTTAAAGGGTTGACTCCAAGGAAATCTAAAGATCATGTATAAAATAATAATATCTTTAAAAAGTTGTATGAAGAAGAAAAAAAGGGTTACTCTCCATGAAAAATAATAGGCTCAAAAGCTCACTTGGTATTCATTATGACATGTCAATTCTTTCAAGCAACTCCTATTTATCTCTGACATCAACATGTAGAGTAGCAAACATAGTGTAACATCACTCAAGACCAAAGATAATACAAATACTAAAATTCGAAAATCATCATGTCATCCAAAAATAAAAACAAAATCACACCATTTTTTTTTCTAAACAACATTCTACCCCCCAACCTATTCTAAACATGAAAGGAAAGTATGCATGCAGAAATGTGAAAATGATGCAGAAAAACTAATTGAAAATGTTACACTTAAAATGATAGAAAAATGATTTTTTTTTTAACTAAGAAGATGCGTTTCTAGAGGCACTACACTCTATATTCAGCCATCTTCGACTCAAAATTTGAAAATGCATATTTATAAAGGAGAAATCAAAAAGTTAGAAAGATCACACGAAAAATAAGAAATTTTTTTTTTCATTATTTTTTTTTAACTAAGAAGATGTGTTTCTAGAGTAACTACACTCCATATTCAGCCATTTTCAACACAAACAGTTAGCAACAGTTAGTTTCTACAACAAAAAATTAGTAAAAACTTAACCAACATTCCACAATTGTCAACTATCCCCTCCCCCAACTGAACTAAACATTGTCCTCAATGTTTTAAAGGAAAAAGTAGAGTTTAGAAGACATCACCTGGGTGGTGCAACACGAAATAAAATATTTACAAAGTGAGATTTAAATCTAATTTGTACTTCTTACTGCGCTGCTATTGTTACCATCGTTATTTGTACACTCCAACACCAAGGTCTTGGGATCGCTCTGGTCGATAAGCTTGTAGATCAAGTAGCTCATTAGCAGTGTGAGCACAAATAAAAAGTTTCACCGTAGAGGGAATGAAGTAGTTTTTATTGCATGGTTAAGAAATGCGATAAAGCCATCATAAAAATTATTGACATTTAACAAACCGATGGGTTTCTGATGAATGTGCAGATGGGCCCAAGATGCTAAAGTGATAAGTGCCTCTAGAGTTGCAAGATCTCATGGTAAGAAAATAAAAGCATCAGCATGATTAAGCATTTCGGTTATTCTTTCTTGCATACCTGAGACAACTAACTCTTCTCCAGTCGGTGAGTTAGACAAGCAGCCTAAAGGTTTTAGGGTTTGTGGTATGATGCCTAACACTTGACTTCCTCTTAAAAAAGCAGCTTCTGAGACCAATTTTGATAACCCTCGGTCACCTCCGCCGTACACCAAGTGTAATTTTCTCTCTGCTATGCTTCGACCAAGATCAATGGCTGCCTCAAAGAACTCTTTATATTTGCCATAGTTAAATCCAGAAAGCACACAAATGTTCTTGAATTGTTTATTGGGAGTAGCTGCCATTAGGATAATTCTCAAAAATAATTTGTGAGTGCAAATGAAAAGAATCATATTTAAGGATCTTGGCGGTAGTGGGTCACAGCTGTGAATGAGGTGTCATGTCTATGTCAATTAATCGTGTAATGCACATGGCTTGAGAGTCAAAAAGGAAACAGTAAAAAGGAAAAGCAAGTAATGACAAATATAAAATTATTAAAGACAATAATACAAATGGTAAAACAACAATGAAATAAAACAACAGTAAAGTAAAAGGATATTTACAGGTAGTTGCGACTGTGGCTCACATCTTCCTCTGGTTTTATGTCCAGAAACGGCTTCAACGCCCTCTATGGGTCGAGGATAGGCTTCCCATCCAGTTTTCTTATAAACTGGCAAACAGGGTTGTTTATAGTCAGATTCCCGAGACTGTATCGTGCATGCTCTTTCTGGAATGATGGCCATAACTGGAGAATTGCTCCTTGCACATATCCACTGGGATGCGTTTCAAGAGACAAAAGGATATCATCCAATGACTCCTTATTCAAGCCATCCCTAATGAATTGAATCTTATCTTCTCTGTTATCAGACACCATTCCTAAAGAACATCGTTTTTTATCGCATATCATTCTGGCACACTTATGACAAGCAACTGAAATTTTTCGAGCTCTTCGCTTTCGTGCGTAATTTCCTTTACCACAACCAGGCATGTATGCAATAAATTTAGAAGGCAACTCACCTGCCAAGCGTACTTTAGCCTCGATTAACCAGCGGATATCAGCATGTATGTTATTCCTCATGAGCAATCGCATGCGTTCGGATCGAGCTTTATAGATTGTGAGGAGGGCATTCTGAGGAAGTGAAGGGAATCAACTATGAAGCTTTGCTAAGATCTCATTTCTATCCATACCTTCGCCTCAGAAGATCAGTAATTATGGGAAACTGAAGTAACCGACTTGATTGTCACGGAGTACCGTTATCCGCCACTTAACCGTGGTGACAAACTAAAACACACAACTAAAACACACAAACGGAATAACAAACAAATAAAAACACACAAAGAAAATCACAATCGTCCTCTTATAGAATTTACCTCAAGCTCCAACTGGATGTTGTAGACACTTCTCTCAATGTCTCTGAGTTGGATTTCTAAATCCTCAACGTGGGATATTAACTCCGGTGGTTGTAGCTTCCAAATACGATGTGTTTTACAAAATCGTATCTGGCCTCTGAGATGAGATTGGACACGTTGAAGTCGTCTAAGGATGTTCAAGAGGAACTGTCTCATGATTAAAAGTGATAAAAGAAAGCTCAATGGTTAAACAAACACACTTATGCACAAATAATTTCAATTAGCAAAAGAATAGTAAAAAGAAAGAAAAAAAAATCAAATCACAAAAAAAAAAGAAAAATCTTAATTCAAATGTGGTGGGTCACTCAAATTTATTTCGGTGTCCTCTCCATGTGGTTGGTACTCTAGATATGGCTTTAATCTTTGACCATTAACTTTAAACGTGACACCGTTTTTTGGGTCCTTAATTTCAATTGCCCCATGTGGAAAAATAGTATGAACAATGAAGGGGCCAGACCATCGAGAGCGTAGCTTACCTGGGAATAAGTGCAAACGAGAATTGAATAAAAGTACTTTCGACTGGTGAAAGATTTTCTCATGTCTAACTTATCATGAAAGACTTTCATTCATTTGCTTGTAAACCTTGGCATTTTCGTATGCATCATTACGAATTTCTTCAAGTTCCGCCAAATTTATGTCGTCTTTTCTGAGCTTGCTTACTGCATGTCAAAATTGAATTTCTTGATGGCCCAGTACGCACGATGCTCGAGTTCCACAGGTAGGTGGCAAGCTTTTCCATACACTAGCCTGTAGGGTGACATCCCAATTGGGGTCTTGAAAGCCGTTCTATATGCCCATAATGCATCATCGAGTCTTAATGACCAATCTTTTCTGTCTGGCCTCACCGTCTTTTCTAATATGTGCTTTATTTCTCGATTGGAGATCTCAACTTGGCCACTGGTTTGCGGATGATACGGGGTTGCCACTTTATGAGTGATGGAGTACTTTGTCAAAAGTGCTTTGAATGATTTATTACAAAAGTGGGCACCACCATCACTGATTATTGCTCGAGGGAATCCAAAGCGTGAAACAATGTTGCTCTTCAAAAACCCTATCACCACTTTATGATCATTGGTTCTGCATGGAATTGCCTCTACCCATTTCGAAACGTAGTCAACAGCAACCAAAATGTATTGATGGCCAAAAGAAACGGGAAAGGGTCCCATGAAGTCGATACCCCATACATAAAAAATCCCAACCACTAAAATTGGATTTAGTGGCATCATGTTCCTTCGTGTAATGCTCCCCATTCGTTGACACCTATCGCATGAAGAACAAAAGGTGTAAGCATCTCGAAACATAGTTGGCCGATAGAAACCACATTGTAGAACTTTAGTCCCTGTTTTCTTAGCGCTAAAATGGCCTCCACAAGCTTGTTCATGGCAGAACGAAAGGATGTTATGAACTTCATTCTCTGGGACACATCGTCGAATAATTTGATCTGCACAATACTTAAACAGATAGGGTCATCCTTAAAAAATTCTTTATTTCCGCAAAGAATTTGGCCCTGTCTTGCTTGGTCCAATGCTCTGGAAGTTTACCTGTAACAAGATAATTAACTATATCAGCATACCAAGGTAATACTTCCACACCCATTAATTGTTCATCTGGAAATGACTCATTTAATGTTAAGGGTTCTGTGTTGATGTCAAAGTGGAGACGAGAGAGATGGTCAGCCACAACATTTTCTGTCCCTTTCTTATCTTTGAATTCCAAGTCAAATTCCTGCAAAAGCAACACCCAACGAATTAGTCTAACTTTTGCATCTTTCTTTGTGAGGAGAAATTTAAGAGCAGCATGATCTGTGAATACAATTATTTTACAACCAATAAGATAAGATCGAAACTTCTCTAATGCAAACACTACTGCTAGCATTTCTTTTTCAGTAGTTGAATAGTTCAACTGTACATCATTTAATGTCATACTAGCATAGTAAATAACATGGGAAATTCGATCTACTCTTTGTCCTAATACTGCTCCTACTGCATAATCAGATGCATCACACATAAGCTCAAATGGTAAGCTCTAGTTTGGTGGCTGAATGATGGGTGATGTTGTCAACAAATGCTTTAGTTTTTCAAACGCCACAAGACATGAATCATTAAAGACAAAAGGTACATCCTTAACAAGTAGATTGCATAAGGGTCTAGAAACTTTGCTAAAATCTTTAATAAAACGTCTATAAAAACCAGCATGCCCAAGGAAAGATCTTACTTCTCTGACTGATTTAGGTGGAGGAAGATTGGAAATGAGATCCACCTTGGCTTTGTCAACCTCAATACCTTTGCATGAAATGATGTGACCGAGAACTATACCTTGCTTTACCATAAAATGGCACTTCTCCCAATTTAAGACCAAATTCTTCTCTATACATCTCTGCAAAACTTGTGTTAGATGATGTAAACATTGATCAAATAAATCTCCAAAAATAGAAAAATCATCCATAAAGACCTCAAGAAACCGTTCAACCATATCAGAAAAAATGCTTAACATACAACGTTGAAATGTAGCAGGTGCATTACATAATCCAAATGGCATTCTCCTATATGCGAAAGTGCCAAAAGGCCAAGTGAAAGTGGTTTTCTCTTGATCTTTTGGTGCTATGGGAATCTGATTGTACCCTGAGTAGCCATCTAGAAAGCAATAAAATTCATGGCCTGCTAATCTATCAAGCATTTGATCAATAAATGGTAAAGGAAAATGGTCTTTACGTGTGACAGAATTTAATTTTCTATAATCAATGCATACGCGCCATCCTGTAGTCACTCTAGTGGGTATCAATTCATTATCAGCATTGGTAACTACTGTAACTCCTGACTTTTTGGGGACAACTTGCACAGGACTGACCCATGAACTATCAGAAATTGGGTAAATGATACCTGCATCTAATAGCTTAAGGACTTCTGTTCTAACAACTTCTTTCATGTTAGGATTTAACCGACGTTGCATTTCCCTAGTAGATTTAGCATTTTCATCAAGGTGAATGTAATGCATGCAGTCTGCTGGGTTTATACCTTTTATGTCTACTATGGTCCATCCTAATGCTCCTTTGTGCTCTTTTAAAACATCCAACAACTTACCTTTTTGCTCGTCATTTAGAGATGATGAGATGATTACCGGTAGAGTGCTTTCTTCTCCCAAGAACGCATATTCCAAAGTGTTGGGTAATGGTTTGAGCTCGAGTTTCGGTGGTGACTCTGATGATGGGATGATTTTCTTCTCTGATGGTGCTAGTTGTTCAACTCTTGACTTCCATTTATTAGTGTCCATGGATGGTGCTGAGTCAAGTAGGGCGTTGACCTCATCGACTGATCTGTCAACATCAAAATCCAAATCAAAGTGAGTTAAACATGTTTGTAAAGGGTCATCACTAAGGTTTGAAACAAAATTATCATCAACTAATGCTTCAATCAAATCCACGTCGATAATTCCATCATCTGCATTGTGAGGTTGTTTGGCAATGTTGAAGATGTTGAGCTCCATGGTCATATTGCCAAAGGACAACTGCATATTTTCAGTTCTACATTGAATGTGAGCATCGGCAGTTGTCAAGAATGGTCGGCCTAGAATAATGGGAATGTGCTTCCTTGAATCATGTATTGGTTGAGTGTCAATTACAATGAAATCAATAGGAAAATAAAACTTGTCTACCTGGATAAGCACGTCCTCCACAATACCACGAGGTATTTTCGTGGACCGATCTGCAAGCTGTAACACCACTGGAGTTGGGTGTAATTCTCCCAATCCAAGTTTCACAAATACTGAGTAAGGCAAAAGATTAACACTAGCTCCTAAATCCAACAAAGCATTCTCAATTGTGTGGTTCCCTATACTACATGAAATAGTGGGGGAGCCTGAGTCTTTACATTTTAGAGGAATTTTGTGTTGGAATATAGAACTAACATTTTCTGTTAAAAATGCCTTTTTCTGAACATGAATGTTTCTCTTTTTAGTGCAAAGGTCTTTAAGAAACTTGGCATAAGATGGAACTTGCTTTATTGCATCAAGTAAAGGGATGTTAACACTTACCTGTTTGAAGACTTCAAGAATCTCACCTGTGGATTTTCCCTTCTTTCCTTTAGCTAACCTCTGAGGGAATGGAGCTTTAGGAACGTATTCCCGTGGGTTGATTTCTTCTTTCTCCTCCGGTGGTGAGTCCTCAGCATTTACAGGTACAATCTGATTTTCTTTTGTCGCTGGCATCTCCACTTTGTTGTCGACTTCTTTTCCTTTTCGCAAGGTCATAACGGCTTTGACCTCTCCATGCTGTTGCGGTGAACTGGTAGTTGCTTCATGTACTCCTTTAGGATTAGGCACTGGTTGACTTGGAAATTTGTCTTTCTCAACAGTCATTGCCAAAGTCTGAACTGAAGAAGCAAGTTGTCCCACCATCTTCTCGAGGCTTGAAACTGATTGGGCTTGTGAGTTGAAGCCTGCTCTCATCTCATTCCGTAGTCCATCAATGGTGCGGTTTTGTTGCTCGATCATGGAGTTAGTAACATTCTTGACATTCTGGAAGGCATCCTCCCATTGTCTGGGTTGAGAGTAGTTTTGGTTCTGATTGTATGGTCTAAATGATGGCTGAGAGGCTTGAGGAACTTGAGGAATTGGTTGCATTGGTGGAGCTGAAGCTGCTGGTCCATTCTGTTGGAATCCTTGAGACCATGAAAAATTGGGGTGGTCTCTCCATCCAGGGTTATATGTGTTGGAGTATGGGTTGTAATTTGATGGCTTCCTCATGACACGATGGCATTGGCTTGATCTGAATACGACTCATGGTCATGTGGCTCTGTTGATTTGGCAGTCGTCAACGATGCTATTTGTCGAGAAAGACCTTCATTATCTCTTTGACTTCTTTAATTCCCGAACTTGACTCGCCAATGTGAACCTCATTTACTCCTTTAATTCTCTAGTATTCTGAGTGATCGACTCATTGTTGGGAATTATCTCGCTTGTCGGAAGAAATCCCAAATCTCTGATGCACTTTTTGACATTAGCTCTCCTCCACTTGTTGCCATTAGCCATTCTTGCACATTTGGCAATAATCCTTCCAAGAAGTATTGGCATTGGTGCCATTTCTCGTACCCATGATGTGGACACTTCAAAAGTAGCCCATTGAATCGCTCCCATGCTTCGAAAAACTGCTCGTCTTCTCTTTGGGTGAATTCTGAGATTTCCTTGCGAATAGCATTGGTTTTATGAACTGGGAAATATTTATTTAAAAATTTCGTTACCATTTGTTCCCATGTTGTAATGCTATTAGCAGGCAATGTATTAAACCATGAACAAGCTCTATCCTTTAAAGAAAATGAGAATAGTCTAAGTTTAACATCATCTTCTGAAAAATTCTCATATTTAAAGGTTTGACAAATTGTATGAAAGTCATTCAGATGATTATATGGGTCCTCATTTTCTAGGCCATAGAATGTTGGGAGACAATTTAGCACACTAGGTTTTAATTCAAAACTCCTAGCAGCTACATTTGGGTATCTAATGCATGATGTGCTCAAATTAGCTAAGGGACTGAAGTAGTCCTTAAATGGCCTCTCCTGTGGTTCTGGTTGTTGCAAATCCATTTCAATTTTTTCTTTAAGTGCGATGTGTTTGTGTGTGCGAAGTGTTCTTTAATTCAAGATCTATAGGTTCAAGATTAGGTAATAATGACCTACGACCATGCATGCAAGGAAAATAAAAATGAGAGAAAATAAATAAATAAATAAAGAAGAAGGAGAAATTACAATACTAACCTTATTGCGCTGTTACAACCTTTCTATTAAAAAAACACACTAAAACAAATACGTGAAATTAACTAAAATTAAAATAAATTAACAAGATAAATAAAAAATTATAAAGAAGAATAACTTGAAAATTAAAATGCAGAAATTTAAAGAAGAGAAAAAGAAATTCTTACCTAAAAATGTAAATTCGCCTCTTTTTTTTAATTAATTAAGAAAAAAAAATTACAAGGAAACAACTAAATTAATAATAATAATACTAATAGTAATAATAATAATAATAATAAATTATTTACAAAAAAATTAATTCTTCAAATTAAAATACTTACCTCCCCTGTAACGACACCAAAAATTTGTTGTGCAAATTTTGTTGAACTCGCAAGCGCACGAATCTATTGTAGAATAGATCAATGGTGTTGAGTGTCGATCCCACGAGGAGGTGGATTTTAATTGTGTGTAGAATTAATTATGTAAATGGGTGGTTGGATTCGTGTGGAAGTGATTTAGATGATGCTGGAATTTAAATTGGATTGGCAGAAATAATTAAACTGGAACTATTGAGATAAAGCACTTGGGTATCTGGATCCGTATCAACATGCACCATGGGCTAAATATTCCTTATTAATACCAATTAAATCATGAGGGGGATTTCCACACC
Organism: Atalantia buxifolia; assembly: GCA_030444775.1. Classification (NCBI taxonomy): domain Eukaryota; kingdom Viridiplantae; phylum Streptophyta; class Magnoliopsida; order Sapindales; family Rutaceae; genus Atalantia; species Atalantia buxifolia. The sequence continues at coordinate 1,344,692 of CM059838.1, read as the reverse complement.
TCATGAACCACACTCTAATCAATATGGTGCTAAGGGCTTATCGTGCCAAATAATAATAACCTTATACTAGGGTGCCGGTAAAACCAGGGCGGTAACTAGACAAGATTATTATTATTTGTCGACGAAAAGTCAAAACCTCCACAGAAATTAGAGGGGAAGAGAGAATAAATTTACCAAATAAAGCCCATGACACATGTTGAGACTTCACCTTCAACCCAAGCTCGAAAGAAAATTAGCTACTCATTATTGAACTAGGGTTAAAATGAGAATTTATTAAAATACATAGAAAATACAAGATGGAGAAAGAATTACAGAAAACTAAGCTCAAAAATAGATTCAGGGGTATCAAATTAGGGGGGGAGGCCCCCTTTTTATAGATACATTGAGTGAATCATGGCCATCGGATTAAAAATAGTTTGGATGCACAGGATTGCGCCACATCATCAGTGAGCAGTAACACGGTTTGACCACGCGGTTTGACCACGCGGTTTGAACAGTAACACGGTTTGCACACGGTTTGAACAAAGAACGCTTGTGTGCGAACAGTGTGAATGATCGATATCCATGAAACGATGCATACATGTGAATAGTGCTATTTTTCCTTTTATGCTTCTCTTAAGGTTTTCGACTGTCCTGAGTTCAAAAGTGACGTCCGTTTTGCTATCCGAAATCTCGTTCATTGTGAAATGACCATGATACCTCTAAAATACACAAAATACTTAATTAAAACAAAACATATATAATTAAATAATAAGGGACTTAAATAAATAAAATTAGAGATGTTAGTGAGATTTGAAGTGTAAAATGATGAATTTCTTCTTTATAAATATACACTTTCTAACACTCAACACCTTTATTAGTGTTCAAGCAATTATGAGTTGGAGAAGTTAGACCAACAACAGTGACTTTACAACTTGCTGACAGATCTCATGTCTATCTAAAAGGTAAGATTGAAAATGTATTGGTGAAGGTGGATAAATTTATTTTTCCAATAGATTTCATAGTTCTGGACTTTAAGGCTAATAAAGAAGTACCGATTGTTTTAGGCAAACCCTTTTTAGCCACATGAAAGACTTTAATTGATGTGCAATAAAGGAGAACTACCTATGCGGGTTAATGATTAGTAAGTTACATTCAATGTACTAGATGCCATGAAGAGTCCTGATGACATTGAAAACTGTAATTTTATCAGTGTTGTGGATTTTATTGTAATAGAGATTAACAATTGCTCCAGCAATTAATAAATCAAGGCTGTAACATTTGAAGAATTTGAAGATAAAGATCTTGAAACAGCTGGCATTACATGGTTAGGAGAGAAGCAACATAGAAGAACTAATAAGCAATTTGAAGTCTAGATCTTTCAAACGGGGAAGTAAAACCTTTTGTTCCCTCTATTGAGTCACCTCCCGTTTTGAAGTATGTTTATCTTGATGACAATGACACACTTCTTGTAATCATTTCATCTTCTTTGAATGTAAAATAAGAAAAGAGTTTGGTGGATGTATTAGGGAGATACAAGAAGGTCATTTGATGGACCGTGGAATCAGCCCTTCCATATACATGCATAAGATTTTGCTGGAGTGCTACAGCAACTCTATAGAGCAACAGAGAATATTAAATCCCATCATGAAGGAAGTTATGAAGAAATAGATCATCAAATGGCTTGATGCTGAAATCATTTACTCAATAGCTTATGGGTAAGCCCAGTACAATGTGTTCCAAAGAAAAGTAGAGTAATAGTTGTAGTAAATGAAAATAATGAGCTAATTCCCACCAGAACAATAACTGAATGGAGAGTCTGCATGGATTATAGAAAGTTAAACAAAGCCACGAGGAATTATCACTTTTTATTGCCTTTCATAGATCAGATGCTGAACAAACTTGTTGGAAAAAAGTACTACTATTTCTTAGATGGATACTCAAGCTATAAACAAATTGATATAGCACCAAAGGATCAAGAGAAGACACCATTCACCTGTCCCTGTGGAACCTTTGCCTTCAGAAGAATACCATTGGGCCTGTGCAAAGCTTTAGTAACTTTCCAGAAGTGTATGATGTCTATTTTTTCAAATATAGTTGAGCAAACACTTGAGGTATTCATGGATGATTTTTCAGTTTTGGGGGAATCATATGATGACTTTTTGCATAATCTAGAAAATGTGCTAAAGAGATGTGAAGAGACAAACTTAATGTTGAATTGGGAAAAATGTAATTTCTTAGTACAAGAAGGAATAGTCCTAGGTCATAGGGTCTCTAGAAAGAGAATAGAGATGGATAAGACAAATATAGAGGTCATTGATAAGTTTCCATCACCTACTTCAGTTAAGGGCATTAAGGTTAGGACATGTTAGTTGAATTGGGAAAAGTGTCAATTCTTGGTACAAGAAGGAATAGTCGTAGGTCATAGAGTCCCTAGAAAGAGAATAGAGGTGGATAAGGCAAAAATAGAGGTCATTGATAAGTTTTCATCACCTACTTCAGTTAAGGGCATTAAGGTTAAGACATGTTAAGTTCTATATAAGATTTATTAAGGATTTTTCCAAAATATCCAAAACTTTATGATGTTGCTGGAGCATGACAGACCCTTTAATTTTGATGAGAATTGCTTAAATGCTTTTGTTGAGTTGAAGAGAGCTCTTATTTTAGCACAAGTTGTTGTAGCACCCGATTGGAGTATGCCTTTTGAGTTGATGTGTGATACTAGCGACCACTTTGTTAGAGCAGTGTTAGGGTAGAAGAAAGGCAATATTTTTCACTTTATTTATTTTTAAACAAGACCTTAGCTAATGCACAACTCAACTATACTACCACTGAAAAAGAGTTGGTGGCAGTTGTTTTTGCATTTGATAAATTTAAAGCTTATTTGGTCGGCACGAAACTGACTGTTTATACAGATCACTCAACTATAAAGTCTTTGATTTTAAAGAAAGATGTTAAACCAAGTGATTAAGTCGATTCTATTACTGCAAGAGTTTGACCTAGAGATCAAGGACAGAAAAAGAACTAAGAATCAAGTAATAGATCACCTCTCAAGGCTGAAAGTAGATGTAAGCACTCTAATTAAGCAGGACATAACAGAATCTTTTCCTAATGAGCAGTTGCTAATGGTACAGTATGCACAAATGCTATAACAATATGGATTTCCATGGTATGCAAATTTTGCCAATTACTTAGTGAGTAGATTACTATCACTTAATTTGAGTTACCAGCAGAAGAAATTGTTTCTCTATAATGTCAGAAGCTATTAATGGGATGAACCCTACTTGTACAAGATGTGTTCAGACCATATGATCAGAAAATGTTGATGAAGAAATTTCAAATATCATACAGTCTTGTCATGCTGCAACATATGATGGACACTTTGGAGGGCATAGAACAGCAGCAAAAGTTCTTTAATCAGGTTATTACTTGCCCTCTATTTTTAAAGATGCGTATGAGTTTACTAAATGCTATGACAGGTGCCAAAGAACAGAGAACATCTCTTAAAAGTATAAAATACTACTAACCAACATCTTGGAAGTTGAACTTTTTGATGTATAGGGAATAAATTTTATGGGGCCATTTTAACCCTCTTTTGGAAACTTATACATTTTAATTGTTGTGGACTACGTATCCAAGTGGGTAGAAGCTGTAGCATTGTCGGAAAATGATGCCAAGGCAGTGGCAAAGTTTTTACAGAAGAATATTTCTCCGGATTTGGCACTCTTAGAGCCATTGTTAGTGATAAAGGAACCTATTTTTGCAACAAGATGTTGATTGCAGCATTGGTTAAGTATGAGTTCAAGCATAAAGTTGTTATAACATATAATCCACGAACAAGTGGTCAGGCAGAAGTGTTCAATAGGGAGATAAAAAAGATTCTGGAGAAAATGGTAAATCTCAATAGAAAGGATTGGTCTCTTAGACTAAATGACTCTTTATGAGCTTACTGAACCGCTTGCAAAACCTCACTTGGCATGTCTCCATACAAAATTGTTTATGGAAAAGCTTGCCATTTGTCATTAGAGCTGGAGCACAAAGTATATTGGGTAGTTAAAAAACTAAACATGGACATGACACCTGCTGCAGAGCAAAGAAAGCTACAGCTTTGTGAGCTAGAAGAGTTACAGTTATTCTCCTATGAAAATGCAAGAGTCTACAAGGAGAGAACCAAGCAATGACATGACAAGCAATTCCAGCAGAGGGAGCTCATTCTAGGCCACCACGTCTTGCTCTATAATTTGAGATTAAAACTCTTCCCTAGAAAATTAAAGTCTAGCTGGTCAGGAATTTTCAAGCTTATCAAAGTTTATCCTCCCGGGGCTATGGAGCTTCAAGATGAAAGGACATGTTAATAATTTAAGGTGAATGGACAAAAAGTAAAACACTACATTGGAGCTATTGTGAACAATCCAAAAGAGGATTTGTTCTTAAAGGATCTAGCTTGAGCAATCAGGGATGGTCAGACTGAAAGACTTAAAATCAAGCATTGATTGGGAGGCAACCCAATGAGGGAAGTTATTTCACATTTTTAAAGCACTCAAAATTTAGTTTTTAAATATTGTTTAATTTGTCCTTTTTTTAATTTTAAATTTTGCATTTAACTTCTATATTTTCTCGTATTTTCTTGTTGTAAGTAGAAGTTGATAGAGTAATTCTTAAATATTAAAAAAAATTAGGCATAGAAGCAGAAATGAAATGTTGCAGCATCATTCATAGCATGGTAGACAAAAGATGGCTCTCAAACAATATATGCATTTACCGTTATTATTGCAGCAACAGATTGGTTGTTACAACAATGATTTTTACCGTTGAACTGTCAGTATTAGTTTTTACCATTGGTGGCTGACATGCTTTCGATAGCAGATCAGAATTTTTGATAAGAAAGATAATGCAATCCCTGATTTTTTGTGACACATATCTCTTCCTTTCCATTTAAAATTCAAAATTTATTTTTCCAAACTTATCATTTTAATTACCTCTCTCTCTCTTTCCACTCTCCTTTTGCTATAAATTAGGGTTTCACTTTCAACATTTCAATTTCACTATTACTTGCTCTCTCTCTCCTTGACTATAAATCTCAGTATCTTTATATTTCTTTCTCACATTCTTTTTTTTTTTAACACAAAAAAATCATTTTGAATTGCTGAAGTAATGCCGAAAATCAAAGCCCGTGCCGGCGGCTTGAAAGATTCAGAGCGTTTCTACAACTTTAAAGCTGATGAGAAATATGAAGAATTTATCAAGCCTTGGAAAATTTTGGAAGAAAAGGGCTTCTAATTTTCAAAACAGCCAACTGGCACGATGAACAACATCTACATTGCTGCAGCATGGAGAGGATGGATCAAGTTTTGTGCTCACCCCCAAGACCCAATCCTCCCAATTGTTAAAGAGGTCTACAGGCTACTCAAACATGTTACAGCAAGACCAACACAACATCTTTGTGAGGTTTAGCCATTGATGTTGGAAAAAGTCATTGAGCAAGAAATTAGAGAGTGTGCCACAAAGAAGCAAAAGTCTGCTGCCTTGCTATTTCCCTCACTCATCACAGGCATTTGGAGACCTCGGGAGTAAAAATTTGTGGCAAGTGATGAAAGAATCAAGAATGAAGGGGCTATCAATGCTAGGACAGTCGAAAAGATTGCTGGGGAATCTACTGCTGCAACAACCCCAGAACATCCTACTGCAACTAAATCAGGGCTTGAATGCATGTGTCCAAGCGCAAAAGGAAGAGAATAAGAGGTTTTGGACTTACTTACTCCATCTTAAAGCACATAAACATCAATTTGCCATGTATATGAAGAGCAAACATATAGATTTCCTGAATCTCTACTGCAGCAGTTCAATTTTCAAAGAGCTGAGGAGACTGCTTCAGCTAAAGAAAGTGAAGAAGCCAAGGCTGATGTAGAGTTAGAAGAAAAGCAGCAGCAAGAAAAAGAAGCAGCAAAAGATGATGAAGAAGAGAAAGAAGCAGAGAGTGAAGAAGAGGACACACTGTATGCTATGGTGTGTTTGAAATACTGTATTAGCCATAATGCGTAATGGTTTATTGCATTAGGGTGTATTGCATTAAATTGTAATGCAATATTATATATGTTGTAGTATACACTATATTGCAATAAAATAATATTTTTTTATATGAATATTGAAATCAAATTAATGTTATTTAAATTTTTTAATATTTGAGGTTTTATTAGTAAGTTTTTCAATTAAGTATTAAATAATTATTTTTATATATTAATTTTTGCAATAAAAAATGATTTAGTAATGTACTTTATTAAATAATAAAAATATTACAATACAATAGAATTTAATATTATATTGTAAAAATATAACACTATATAATTATATAGTATAATATCAATTAAATTACATTATAAAATAATATGATATTAAATTATAAATTTATTTTTATTTGTTAATGTTGAATATAATTGTTTAATTTAAATTTATTTTTAAATTTATCATTTTAGTAAATAATAAATGATTAAATAAAATTGAATTAATTTTATGTACTTAAAGTAAAATAATTAAAATGATTTTATAAAATGAAAGTAAAATAATGCATTATAATTTATTTATCAAATATTTAGGTTTATTACTATCTTATATTATTATTAAAATTACATTTTTATATATAAATATAAGTTAATATTAAATAAATTGAAATTTATTATTATTTATTAAATAATAAAAGTCAGATTATTATATTCAAAAAATAAATTATGTTTTAATGTAATATAGTCTAAACCCTAGCCCACATGAGTTCATTTTACACATCTTTTATTATATTAACCACTTTTTTAATGTAGTGCAATGCAAATAGAAATTACAACCAAACATGAGTTTAGAATAAGAGTTTTATGCAATGCAATGCAATGTAATACAAGCTGCCAAACATATCGTATAAATAAAGTGATTTATGCCATTGGGTGAACTTAGTCCCTTTAATGTAGAGAATTCAAATCCCTACAAGTAAGAGAACTTTACCTCTCTCTGTAAAATTAAGTAACTTTTATAAATGTGCATAATATAAATATATCTCTCTAAATATTAATTAAAAGAATATATTTTGATATAGAAATAATTTTCTAAGATTCACTGCAATAAAAGTGATCATAGGTTGGTTTTAAAGACTTCATAACTAGGGATGGTAAAATCCGGGTCCGGGTCCGGGTTTAGCCTTTCCGGTTCCGGACGCCATTTTCTTTCTCCCGGACCCGGATTAAAACCCGGATTTTTCTCATCCGGGTCCGGTCCGGGTTCAACCCGAAAAAACCCGGGTTCCCGGATTCCGGGTTTTGAACCCGGATCGATCACTCATATATTTTTTTTTTTGCCCTTTTCCAATTCTCCAACAATCTATGGATACAACGGAAAAAAATACACAACCGCACAGCCAACCGAAAGAGTAAAAGCAGCAGAATGGGAACCAATGCAACTAGAATCCAACCTTACATCAAATAAGCAATCAAAAGAACACAAGCCTCTTTCCAAAAAAGAACACAAGCCTAAAAAATTACAAACACAAATCATCTCCCTCATATCCATTTTCACCCTCACCAAATTCAGCACCAACCTCCTCGTAATCCTTCTCCAAAGCTGCAAAATCCTCACGGGCTTCAAAGAACTCACCTTTCTCTATGCCCACTTGGCATTACATCAAATCAAATTTGTGGTCAATGGGAGAAAATACCTTAGCAATACTAGTTGAGTTCGCTGTCATGCACACAGCCCTTTGCACCTTTGCGAGATCACCACTCGAAACAACAGTTGGAGGCTGGTAATTGATACCACACTTGAATCCAGCTTGGCACCAATCAACAAATTGAATGGCAGCTGATGATGATAATGATCAACACACGATGGCAGCAAAGCGGCGAGATGACGATGACGAAAAAGGCAATAGTTGGGGCTGTGTTGAATTGATGAAGACAAGAAGAAAATGGTTGGCGGCTGTATTTGAGAGAAAGTTGTAAAGAGAAAACTAGGGTTTTCTCTTTCCTTTTGACTTTTTGCTTTTCTATTTATATTAAAAAAATAAAAAATATAATATTAAGAATAAAGACATCCGGGTCCGGGTTCCGAATATGCGGGTTGACCTATTCCGGATCGGGACCCGGAAACATTCGGGTTTATTAAATTGCTGTCGGATTCCGGATTTTTTTATATCCGGTGCGGGTTGAACCCGGTCCGGATTATCCGGGTTCGTGCGGGTCCAATCCGGATCCGGATTTTTTTGCCATCCCTATTCATAACCATGGACCTGCGTTAGTAATTTGGCATGCTTGAACCTTTGCCACTTCATAATTAATGAAATCACACAACTGCACAATTGAACCCAACTTTTTCATTAAGGCTTTCATTAATCCTTACTATATATTAATATTATAATAATCATTTTACTTTCTTTCTTATAGGTTCTCTTGTATTGTTAGTATTGTATATTTGTATGTGCCCACGCGAACAATACAAAGAAAACAAGTCCGAGAACGCAAGACTCTTGCTCTCTGTCTTATTCTTGCCCATTTCATCATTCTCTTGAAATGATCCGCCAAAAAACGACATTTGGGTGAGCCTGAAACGCATTATCTGATTTAGGTCTGGTGAAACAGAGAGGGGGGTATATACTCATGGAAATTGAGAGAATCAAAGAGTTGTTGCTTCTTTGGTGTAGAATCCAAAGCACTCGTTTGGCACTCGTGGGTGGAAACCATACCGCTTCTAGGTTTTGCACTCGCTAAACCTTCAATCTTTTCACATTGTTTTGGCTTTGATTCTTGTTCCATTTACTGATTTATGAGCTTTATGCATCTGGGTATTCTTTTCTTCAACAAATTAAAGCTGTTTCGTGTTCAATTTTCGTTTACATTTGAGCCCCAATTGTGAATAATTATGGGTGTGGTTCGTAGTGGGTATCGAGTTAATAGTCAGTACGAGATAACGAACTCTCAAAATGGGTTGTTGTTGAATAATGACAATGTTTTAGTGTTTAATTTCCCAGATTCAAAGGCTCTACGTGTCATGTCACGATCTGTGTTCTTGGCTTTTGTATTACTCTCATTGGCATGTATTAGGTCCATTGTTAGAGGATCTTCAGCTTCTTTTCTCAATATTGATATTGATGATTATGATTTGGGTTCTAAAAATTTTGAGTTCTTGAATTTGCTATTTCAAGATTTGGGCAATGAGGGTCTTATCAAGAAGGGAGATAAAGCTCTCCTTGTAGGCTCTGGTAATATCGGGCCTGTGATTGCTGGTTCAAAATTCTTTAATGATAATGAGATTCATTTGGTGGTTAAATCAGATTTGGGGCAACTAGGCTCAATTAAAGATGAGAGATTTGATTTTGCGTTTGTGTCCAGCTCTCTTGATACTAAATTTGTTGATCATGTTGTGAAAGTTGGTGGCATTGTGGTTATTCAATTGACTGGTGACATTTCAGATGCTTATGAAAAACCCTCAAATTATAAGTTAGAGTATCATCGCCGGTACAATTCTACAATTTTGGCGATGAGGAAAACTGCTTTGGCAAATGAGTTGATTGATTCCTCAGCAAAAAGGCGGCTTTGCCAGTGGACGTTGGAGGCCAAAAAAGCAGCATTGAAGGATTTAGAAGATGAATTGCTTGAGCTATCAAGAAATGCTTTAGCAAAATCTAATAAGTTGTTAAAGAGAATCAAGTTTCTTCCTTAATTATTAGGCATTTCTGTTGTAAGTTATTCATGTATGGTTTTTGTTGATGTGAGCTTGGTAGAGGAAAAAGGGGGTATAATGGACTGGTTTCATCATAGTTATCCGCTTGATCAAGATTTTGAGATGCACAGCCTAGAGTTGGTGACCGAGGGAGATACTGAAAAGATTGCTTCGATTGTTGATGTTTCGGATTGGTTGAAGAAGAATGTGGAGGAAGAGCATGTTGTGAAGAAGGTAGAATCAGAAGTAGCAGAAGAGATGATAGAGAAGAAAGCAGTCTGTTTGGTGGATGAAATGTTTTTGGAGTGTAACAACCAATGGCAGGATGAAGGAAAGAAGAAAAATGATAAGAGCCAGAGGGCTTATTTGGAGTGCATGACTTTGTATGAAAGGTTGAGAGATGAGGGAGTTCCTGTACATCAATGGTGAGGATGAGAAAGAGACCTTATTAGCTAGTTGTCCATCTTGCTAATAAATAAGAAATATGCATTTTAATTTTGAATTTATTTTTCATGCTTATGTGTTAAATTGTCGGTGGTGGGCGGGTTAGGGAGAGGGATTATAATTTATAGCCCTTTGAAGACTTTTTTGTTGGTGCCTCTTTGTTATTTCGTTGAAGTAAAGTTGCAGTTTTTAATAAGTGAATTTTCCATGGCACCGAGTATTGACAAGTTGATATTAGATTAAGGGCCGTTTGTTTTTTTAACTTAACGATTTAATTGACTTAATTTTAATCAGTTAATTTATTAAATCTGTTTATTTTTTCAACTTAATAAAAATATTTAGCCATTAAGTAATGAAGTTATTAAGTTAATTTTTTTAGTGTTTTGCTTAATATAAAAAGTTTGAATAATATCATTAAAAAATATTCTTCAAAATATTCTTATTTAATTAATTAATTTTCATCTTTATCTAAATAAAATTTAATAATTAAGATTATTATTTATATCTATATAACTTGTGATAATATATAGTGGTAGACTATTATTATTTTTATATTTTTATTTTCTTCAAATTAGTATTATTTATATTCATAATTTTTTATAAATATTTTTCATATAAAAATATCATAAATTATAATAAAATTAATTAATATATATAACATAAAATATTAAAGAGTTGTATTTAATTAAATATAATTTATTTTATGATAATATATTATCATATTTATATTCTTTGAGATGTTCATTATTTATTTAACATTTATAATTTGTAACGGTATAAATGTAAAATATTAGTTTTTAGATTTTTTTAAGTTAAAAAATAATTTATTATTTATTATTTATTTTTAGCGATTTAGACTAAAAAAATATATTATTTAGATTTAAACTTTCATTTCTACTAAGAATTCAAATTTATTTGGATTTATTTAGGTTTTAGAGAAAAAAACAAACGCCTCTAAAGTATTTGATCCACGGAAGCACCATTTTACCCTTAGCTGAAGACTTATTTCCACTGCCTGATCACAGGATAGGGCCGGCCAATTCTAAGCTTTCCATATATTGGTGGAACATTTTTCAATCATTGAACGAGTTTGGGACCACAATATCATTAAACCAGCATAAAGAACGGTAGGGTTATTTGACTCAATTAATTTCCTCATTTTTTGAATTAAAAATAATAATCAAATTATAACTATTATTTAATTTATTAATTTTCAAAAATCATAAAAATATGCTTGATCAGCTACTTCCTGTCCCTACTGTAATATTTACTAGAGATGGCAAAAATCCCCATGGGGACGGGTACCCTCGGAGATTTTTCTCATTCGGGGAGGATATGAGAATAATTTCATACCCAATTTCTTATTCGGGGAAGGAACGGGGAAATTTTTTTACCCAATTTCTTATTCGGGAGGAGGATTTTGAGGTGGAATCCCCATCCCCTACCCATTTCCCCATTTTAATTTTAATTTTAATTTTTAATTTTATTTTTTAAAATTACTAGTAAATAAATTTTAAATTTTAAATTATAAAATTATAGATATTGGTAAAAATAACAAATATCAAAATATTTATATTATTAAACTTTTAGGCCTAATTAACTAATTAAAGTCCTAAATTTTTATTTAGGACATTAAAAATACCGGGTAGATTCTATTAGTCTAAAAATTTTATTTTAATTTTAATATTCATTAAATATTTTAAACTTAAATCTATTTTTTATTTATTTTTAGATGTTATAATTGCCCACAGCGAATTACAATTTTAATATCTAATCTAATCTAATCTATCTAATATTTGCTCTTGATTTGCTCTTGATTTGCTCCGACTTAACTATTATGCTGCAAAGGGAATAATCCACATTTATAAAGTGTCCACGACACCATTGAAAAAGTTAATTTTGAATCTAAATTCAATTTTTTTGTAACAATTTTGTATTAAACTATTAATTTATTCAAGATAGTTTGTAAAAGAAGTTTGTATCTCTTGCATGCTGTATTACTGACTAATTTAATGAATGTAACTTTTGTAATGGATATTAATGTAAAATATAAGTCGAACTTTACTTTTATTTAAATTTTTTATTTTAATATGATTAACTCAAAATAAAAAAAATGTATTAGTTATTCGAGAATCGGAGACCCTCGGGAATCCCCTATTATTATTTGGGGAGGGAATGAGGATTCTCTCAAGTAATTATGATGGGGACGGGGACATACGTAAAATATAGAGGATGGGTACGGGGAGATTGGTCCCCTCCCCTCCCCTCCCCATTGCTATCCCTAATATTTGCCAAAACTTGAGCCAGTTTCTCTCTCGTTCTATTTTTCTTTTTTATTCTTTCTTGCTAAATTAATTTTATCTTTCTCTTAGATTTCACTATAACATTATCAGTTTTTATTAGGGATATAAAAAATAATCATTCGCCTCGGGGATGAGGCTGACTGGACCTTCACTTGATAAGCCTAGGATCTAGTCAAAATTCAAATTTCATGAAAAAAATTATAAAATATATCTTATTTTAAATAATTATTTTTATTTGGCCCATATGTTACATATATTAAAAATTTTAAACATTTAAATTTCATATTTTCAACTCCAATTTCATTAAAATAAAATTTAAAAATAATAAAATCACAAAATAAATTATAACATATACTTATATAATGTTCTAAAATATAGAATCAGAACTTTTTGAGCTCAGAAAAAAAATCATGGCTTGATGCTCAGCTTTTTAGGCTTGCCTTAGGTGTTAAGAAAAAAAAAATGCCCAAGCCGGATCAGGTGTTGCCATACTCGAGACCGGTCTGAATTTTTGCTATCCCTAGATCTTACCTATTATCATTATTCAAAATTTGTGATTTTAAAATTTGATCAAAAAATATTTTAATATATTCAGAGTGGTATAGAAACTTTTATTTTTAACTTTTACATGAAGGCAGTATTCCTTTTATTTTGTCTTAGAATTCAATAAGTTTGAATTTGTTAATTTTTGGACAATTTCGTTTATTGGATGCAATATTTCCTTCATATATCACAATACATTTTTTATAAGGGAGAGATGAAAGGAGATAGAATAAGGTCAACTAAGTAATTGATTAAATTATATTTTCATAATAAAAATTTTAATTCAAAAAGGGATTGTGGTGAGGAATTTACTAGGTTTAAATAACCCCACCTTAAAAATATATAGACCACAAAAAAAAGGCAAAAAAAGCTAGACTCAACTGTCAAATATTTAAATTGAGTTTTTTATGATTCAAGAACAAAATCCTAATTAAGAAATATCATTGAGTTCGTTAGTTTCTTTTATTTTCCTTAATTTTCTCAGTAATAGCTATATTAACTTAAGATGCAAACTCAACTATTCCAGAACACAGAGTAAACTTCAATTCACCTTCACTTAAAGCATCATACTTCAATTTATTTCTCCAAAGTATGAAAATCTTGATTTACCCCCTAAATACCATTTTTTTTAATAGTTGACTGACAATAATTTAGTGAAGTATGAAAATGCCCTTAACCCTAACGAAATATACTAACTGCTAGTTTTGTGATATTAAAAAGAGTAATTTTTCTTTCCATCTCTGTGGTTTGATATATTTTCAAATTAGACGATAAAATTGAGGATGATTATTCTTGTATTGCTCAGTGCAGCGCAGTGTGGACAAAAAAGCCTGGGCCAGCCCAAGCTCAATACAGGCCCATGGGCTTCGGCCCAGCCCTCACGCATGAGGATTTGGACAAGGGCCCAAGAAAAAAAATTCGGACTAGGACTAGGCACACTTTTTTTTAATTTATAAATTATAACAATATGATTAAAGTTGAAAAGTAATTTAAAAATAAAAAAAATTAATTCTTAACTTATAAATCAATGATGATTCAAAAAAACTAAATTTATGATATTAAACTCTCTCTTTTGTATTAATTAAATAAGAGAGCGTTTAAATTAGAGAATTCAGTATTAAAGAAATTTAAAATTATAAGCTTTTATTTATTTTATTTATTATTTTACTTTGAAATATTCATTTTCTTTTATTTATTCATTATAATAATAATTTATTAATCATTAATTTACTTCAAATTTATAATAATTAAAAAAATAAAAGCCTAAGTCCAGCCCAAGCCCAAGCCCTCACACTAAACTTGAAGTAGGCTCAGGTTTGAAAAAACTCAGCCCAAGCCCAATGTTTGCCATCCCTATAAATGCTGTGAGATTGATGACTGAAAAAAAAATTGAAAATGAATGTGTTTTGAATTTTGAGTGAAGCTATTGGCTCCCCTCTATTAATCTCTTAAAACCCTTTTTCTAAACGTACTCCATGAAATAATTTAAAGTTTTATATTTCTTCTATTAACACCTAATCAATTTCCACAAATAACCCATATCACTTTTGCCTAAAACCCTATATGTCTCTTTCTTGAACTTGTTTAAGTTCTCAAATCTAATATCAAATGAATAAAACAAATTTGTTTCCTTTCTTTAGTAGCTACATTTGTTAAAATTTCTTAGTTGTTCAAACTTCTCATATAAGCTTGACAAATTTGAAAATTCACGAAAATAAAAAAGAAAACTCATCATATTGTAATGGTAGAAATATTTGGGTGATCTAATAAATAAACTGCAATTTTAAACTTAATAATTATATTGTAAATTTTTCAGTTTCCAAGCTCAATATTATTTTTCCAATTGCACTGGAATTTTTCTATAGATACAAACAAGTTCTTATCAACTTCTTGAGGAGTAACAATTTCAAAGGGTGTTTATGACAGCTTCTGACTATCGTGGGAAATGGTTTAATGATAAAAAAGATTAAATTGGTAGCAATATAATTAAAATAGTGTTATGATTAATTCAAAAACTGCTTTGAAAATCTCTCACTAGTTTTTTGTTAATTTCAAAACAGATTAGTGGCGTATTGTTGTGTAAAAAGTTCGCTGGAATTGTCGAATGATTACATTGTCCTTTAGTGTAATTATAATTGAGGGTAAAAGTGTAAACATGGAGGAGGGGTTTTAATAGGAGATTAGAGGGGTGCTAATAGCTTTATTCTTGAATTTTTTAATTAAATGACGTTTGTTATAAATTTTGATTTTTAATAAAAGTCCCTTTTATTAATATTTTCCTTTTTCTCTTCAACAATCCAAATCATAATCTAACACCATCTAAATCCTATTCGTATTCACCGTAACTAAAAAAGGAAAAAAAATTAGGTCATTGTTGAAATATATTAAGTGCGGTGGAAAATAACCTATAAAATGGCAAAGTCTTTGACTTTTAATTAGTTAATTGATCGTTAAGAATATATATAGATACAGTTTTACACTTTCGGCTATTAAAATTAATGAAGAATAACGACATTTGGGGTAATATAAAATTTTCATATTTTTAAAAGATAAATTAAGGTGTCATATTTACCCAACATAAATAATAAATTCATGATTATTCAGAAACAATAAGAAACTCATCAACACAAAAATAATTATCATAATTACAAATAAAGTTTTTTTTTAATTTTTTTTAATTGAAATCATTAGTATTTTTAAGACTGAACTGCTCATTTACTCCGTACACAAGTATTAGAAAAGTTTTATACTGAAATGAACAAATTGAAAAATCCATGCTGTTTTAAAATGTTCAACCAAGATTAAAACCAAGATTCATATTCCAACCGAATATTTTTTGTAATCTATTAATATAAAATATACAACAATAACGGCTTCCCACCATTGCTTCTGCAAAGCTACCAGGAATCACAATTATGGATACAAAAAGGGAATTACACAACCAACAAGTTTTCCCAATTTTTTTACCAAGGACATATCCCCACTGAATTTACAGAACCTGGAAACTCCAACATACGCTTTTCTTTTTCCTTTAAAGAAAATAAAAAAAGAAAAAAAAATCTAATATTCTGGCATTCTCAGGCTAATAAACAACGGTAATCTAACAAAAGTGTTTACCTAGGTATTCCGAGATTCAATACCAGCTTCAGCCTCTGATAAGCTCTCATGATACTCATCTATTAAGTAGTCACAAAGTTCCAGAAGCTGATCTGCAAGGGGAGGAATAGCAGGATGGCGTCCATCGTTGTACTTATGGGCATTAAAGGCAATTTGCCATACATCGTGTCTAAAATCCTCTCGGTCCTTGTACTCCATCCGCCTCACCTTATCCCTGATTTTGGACAAATCCATGGGGCGCTCTATGACATCCAGGTAATCAGGAGCTTCTTTCTTGGCCACTGGTTTAAGGAAGAGATATGACAACTCCGTATTTTCTCGGAGGGTCTCGACAATGCGCTCTAATATGTTTGACAGACCAACCTGTAGGATAATTGATTAGGAAATTCAAACAAAACAAGTCCTAGTCCTTAACTGATGTAACACTTAAAGGAGAAATGCAACAAACCCAAATCAACAATTAGACATAACAATCAATATAGCTCTTCAAACTTATCCGCCTTTTCAACAAAAAGGAACTACCCAGGAACCTTTAATTCGATTATTTAACTACCTGTATGCTTGTCCTTTTGAACCACAACCACCCCATACAAACCTAATAGTAAGTTTTCAATCTTAGTCCAATTTACTTTATTAAGTAGATATAGAGATATTATCAACGGTTGAAAAATAACAAGGTAGAATGTGCTCAAGATGAAAGCACATGTAACGAAATCAAGGATAGAGATAAGATAGCGCATACCTCTCCCCCTCTGCGTCGCTTTGTCGGAGGTCCATAATCTGCACTGTACTTTCCCAACTCTGCGCCAGGTTTCCTCTTTGCACCTCGATCTCTTTCTGGCATCTTTCTATCATTTCTTTTAGCCCTGTAGTCCTCTAAATAATCATCTCCTATTTCAGGTTTTTTCTTCTTCTTTTTCTTCTTCTTTGCTTTCTGGAGGAGTTCTTCCTCTCTCTCTTTTCTGATGGATTCTTCATACCTCCTAAGTTCAGCCAACCTTTCCCGCTCTTCAACAAACCTCCTTTCTTCCTCATAAATCCTCCTTGCCCTTTCTTCTTTGATCCTCTCAGCATTTCTTCTCTTCTCTTCCTCTTCCCACCAATTCCTCTCATCTCTCACTTTCCTTTTTGCTGAATCATTAGTCAATAAAGGGATCTGCTTTTCGCGCTTCTCGAAACTTGACAATTCAACTATTTTCTTAGTTTTTCTATACTCATGTGGGGACCCATCCTGACTAACCCTGTCCAGATCAATAATCTCTTTCGGCCGTTTGATTATGATTTTCTTTTGAGGCGGCTCTCTATCTTTATCAGCAGGTGGACGTATGACAATAGAGGGTTTATGAGATTCAACTAGTTCTCTATCTGTAGTTGTTACGGGCCTAATAAGAATGGAGGGCTTATGAGATTCAACTTGTTCTCTATCTGTATTTGCTGGGGGTCTTATAATAATAGAGGGCTTATGAGATTCTGCTTGGCTTTTATCTACTGTATCTACTGGAGGCCGTATTACAATAGAGGGTTTATGAGACTCTACCTGTGTTTCTTCAGGTCTTGGCTTGTTAGAAATTACTATTCTATTAACCTTACCAACGGACTTATTTGCAGTCTCAACAACATCAGAAGTACTCGGTTGGTCGGAACTTTGTGTAGATGCAACAGGAAATTTATCAGGAAGCTTATCAGCTGAGCTGCATTTGAATTTTACTGGAACCGCTTTTGGCTTCAAACTGGATTTTTCATCTTCAGGAGCTTCAATCAAAGCAATTTTTGTTGCACTTTTAGATATGAGCTTCTTTTTCTTCACAGTTTTCAGCTGGGACTGACTTGAAGGGTCCAGAGAGTTAGATTTCCCCAAGGATTTATCCATATCTGCAGTTTCAAGCTGCGTTTCTGGCTCTGCTCTATATCTGGGGCAGTTTTTGTTGGTCCTCATGTGTCCATGCTGGTCAATCATAAGGAAAAAAATCACTGTAAAAATATATTCTTAAATAACACATAGAAGCTATGTTAACTTCGAATATTCCGCACCTGACCACAAGCTCCACAAACAAAAGTCTCCCTTGATGACTTTTTCTCCTTGAACATCTGGTTTAAAACCAAAAAAATCATATGTTATGATAATCTTCACAGGAAGCATGTATGTGTGTGTGAGCGTGTCTGTCTCTCTGTCTCTCTCTCTCTCTCTATATATATATATATCAAAGCACAGGCTATATGGGGAAAGCAACACTGCAGATCCATGGTACACTGCCTCTGAAATTATTAGTAGCTAGAGAAAACAAGGTGAATAGTAAAGTAAAAAAGTACCTTAAACATTTATACAAATAAAGGACACGATAACCAAAAAATTCATAGATAATATTAAGATGCACAAAATTCAACTGAACTTAGTTTTAGTAACAAATGTAAAGATATGACCTTCAAATCAATTAATCAGAGTATGCATTCATAATGTTTCCTTTAAATAGGCAGCATATTATATATTAAAATTTAAGAAGCAAAACTAGTAGAGTCCACTCATTCTTCTCCATCATATCAAGGCATGACTGGACAGTACAAATATGATTGAGAGAGGAAAAAAAAAATCCTAAAAATCTCTTAACGATGCAGTTCTTACACTATCTACTAACAATCTGCCACGTGAAGTCATAATGTATGCGTGTTTGTTTGCAAGAGTTAGATTGGTCTTATGTAAACAGCAATGGAATTCTAATATTGACACATTCCTTTTACAGTTGATTTTTCAGATATCTACAGATCCTAGAATCAAGGGGAAAATGTTCCACGGTGATAGTATGATTTGAAGAATCCCAAAGCCACCACATGACTTCTGATTCACTGGCCAAGAAAAAATATTTCATCTGACACTTGTCAATAATCAGTAGATCATGGGATGTGATCTCTAAATTTCAAGTCATATAATTAACCATCAATTCAGAATACTATCATATATAATAGCTGTCCATAAGGATTTACACTGGACGTAACGAAGCATGATTACGACAATATGGAAATCCAGAAATAAATCTATATGCCCTATGGTTGTGAACAACAGGGAGGAACCAATTAGAATAATGATATGACGCAAAAATTAAAACTTGCTTCTATACTCATTTCTGTTATTGCTAGCAAGGATCCTCCCAACAATCACACTTCCAAATTAATTATTCAGTCATCTTTGAGCTTGCATATATATTTCTTGTATCACCAGCCAGATCCTCTCAACAATCACTTTTTCAAACAATTATTTAGTGAACTATTGGGGATTTCACAATTCTAAATATAAAGGATAATCTACCAAATGCAATAAGAGAAAATGATACATATGCAACATTAAACTTGCCTTGCCATTATCTACCACTATCTTGACTTTTTTGCCCACTGGCGATATACCATTCTTTTTCATTGCTTGCACCTTTCCAGACAGGTTTCTTTTAGCAATTAGACTCTCCTCCTGTTACCACACATAATAGAGTCAATAGCATCCTCAAATCAAAAAGAAACTGACAATCTAAAGCCACCTACCTCCTTTGGATCTTTAATCTGCTCATTTGGAGCGTGGGATCCATTTGGTTGGACTGTAATTGCAATATGCTTAGCTGGTTTATTTGGCTTCTTAAGCCGTTCAACGATCTCAAGACCAGAAATTGATTTGGCAAGAGATAATCCTCCTTCCACTGGAGCTTTTGTTTTCTTTTTCTTTTTCTTCAGCTCGGCCTCATCATCTGCAAAACATGGTATGGTTGGCCACATCATTAAGTGCTAATATATCATTTTGGAATACAATGAACAAAACAGAGATATAAAGTAATCACATAATTGTCTACTAAGGCAACGGTTTCAGTTCCATTCAAGGAGCTTTGCTTAGCACAGTTAAACAGACAGTCCAAATTTTTTGACACTAGACAAACATGCTTGGAAAGAATCCATAAGCACCACAAATTTCATCATCTGTATTAACTGTGGGCCATCAAAAACTAGCAAAATCCATTTCATAAGAGAACTGCATTTGTCATATGTTATTGGTTACAGATGTATAAATACAGTTAATGCTCAAAAACTGCAATCTTATTTTACTTTATGCATAGAGAGTTTGTATCAAATAATCAGGTATAAACTGGTAATCTTTTTACATTTTAAAAGCCATGTAGATTATTTATCATGAATTAATAGACAAGGGAAGAATTATCAGTAAGCATAATATGTTGATATTTTCCGACCACTAAGCTTTCTCCAACAATCCCAGCATATAAAAAAGGTTTTGGGATTGCACAACAAAAAGATTTCTGACATCAACCTATTTAAGATCTATCCATATGCATACTTCAAAAAATAATATTAAAAAAAAAAAAAACAAAACAAACATCCCTAATCTGTAATGAGTCTACAGTATAACCGACAAATGCTTACATTTAATTCTTCAGAGAAAATTAAAATAAGCAGTTAGAAAACAAATAATCCATACCATCCATGAGTAGCCTGCATAATTCAGCTGCTTCAGCTGCTTCATCTTCAATTTCCTCTTCTGCCTGTACTTGGATAGGACGCCTTCTCATTTTAAGACCCTTAACACCTTCCACTTTGTCATGCTTCGCATCATAATTACTCTCTTCCTCTTCAAATTCCTCAGCATCAAGCAAATTTTCTAGATCTCCAGCAAATGAATCCAGATCACTATGCTCAGAGTCACTTCCAATTTCATCGTCATCAGCAGCTGAAAGAGACTGAACTTGTCTATCCCAAATCTCCTGACACTTTCCTCTGGTCTGTTGCTGCAGCTGAAGAAATGACATTCGCTGGCCACGTGCATACTTGCTAATAGTTGTTGGATCAACCTGGACACCTGATGCTGCTTGCTCACTTGAAAGCTTGCGTATCATAGCAATACGATGCCATCTTGTCTGCTTTGCAATCATTTCCTCAGGCACATTGAACTTAAGAAGAACCTGGTGATCAAAAAGGATAATGCTATTACATTGTTCTAAATATATACAGTTATAAATATTAGGTTATTTATTAGAAAACAGGGGACTAAGCTTCCTACGGTAGGAAATAAATGAAAACAATGCTGATTTTTTTTTTTGGGGGGCTGGGGACAGAAAATTGTGGACCCATTCAGATAAAAGTAGAAAATTTCACTTTTTTCATTCAAACTCACATCATAAGCTGAAGAAAAGAATTAAAAAAGATAAAAATAAAAAACCTAACTGACTGCAATAAATTGAATTCAGACTTCAGATAAACATACAACCCGTAAAGGATGAAGAGATCTTTGTTTCAATCGTCAGATGTCCCCAATTACATTAGTTTTAGTTAGTGCTCTGACATATGAAAAATAACTGTCACTTTCCTACATGATTACAGGATTTATTAGAGACAAAACTACCATTATTGTTCCCTCACCTATCAACTTAGGCTTTGGGATTAATAGTTCCTCAAAAGAAACAAAGTAAAAAGGTTATGTTGACATGATTTTACCAATCCTATGCATTCCCAACTTCTGACACTCCATCTGATTGATGCAGCTCAATATAACTTAAGAGAGGTCATTGATTAAGTCCTCAGATATCCTATAGATTATCTACAAAATTTAATCAATTCCAACCAAATGAAATTCTAAGGCATGCAGCCTCTTGTTTCTTGATGCCAGGCCAGAAGGCAACAGATGACCCCAAATATCATATAATTTTTGCTGGTATACACACTATACCTCCAAATATCATATAATTTTCCTGTTATAGGCTTGGCCAGGTATTTGGACAAGAAAAGTTCAAGAAACTAATCGAGTGTCAAGTAAAATGCCGATAATTTTTTCTAAGTTAAAAGATGTACTTCATGTTAAGCATCTTAAGCTCAAAAACAGATAGATTAATGGAGCTATTAAAATCCCAATTTCTCACCTCTCTTGCAGCCTCCATGCTCAGTCTACGAAGATCAGCATCTGTTCCAGTAACAGTGGAACCTCCTCGATTAGCGGCTACTTTTTTCTTCACCATTGCACTTGACACTGAAGTTTTAGGAGCAGCACGGACATAACTAAATCCTAGGCCCCGACCGGATGGATCACCAACACCAGTTATTTCCAAACGCTCAATGTTTTCCCTGTCCTGAACTTAAATAGATGGAGAATATAGAGTGAACAATACAAAATATAAATGCAAAAGAGAAAAGGAAAAACAGGAAGCGGTGTTTGTTGAGTGTAATGCCCCAAAAACCATCCATAATATGAATGATAAAGTAAATATCCTAGTAAACCATCCATAATATGAATGATAAAGTAAATATCCTAGTAAACCATCCATAATATGAATGATAAAGTAAATATCCTAGTAAACCATCCATAATATGAATAATAAAGTAAATAATTAAGGAAGCCATCCATAATATGAATGATAAACCACAACCAGAATTGAATAATTAAAGATTGGCAAATAGCTCCAGCATAAAGCAGAAATATTTCCACAACTAGCACCATGGTTTACAATTAAGGAAAAAGGGAAGTACTATAATACGTTTTAGCCAGGGTTCAGAACATTGCACGTGCACACACGCAAAAAAGGTGCAAACTTTCATCTGTCAGATTGATTGATTTACCTGGTTTGTGCAGGCAACAAAGTTGCTACTCAGGTTCCATGGAGTTATCTGAAGTTCCCTCTCAATATGAGATGCAGCAGCTAGAGCAATTGCTTCAGCAGGGAGCTGACTCATGGCTGAGGAAATGCTAGCAGGAAGAGTTAATTGTGTAATTCCCAAATGCTTAAGCCGGTAGAGACCAGCTTGCATACTTTCATAGGAGCAGACCTAAGCCATAATGAAAAAAGAAGGGAGCAAATGGAAAGGAGTGAGCAAAGCATATAAATGGCAAGATAAACCAGAAACAAGGACAAGAATTTTTCACAAGAATGTAGAAATCAGTAACTGCAGCACCACGAAGCAATTACAGAATATAACACCTACGTTCTGGTCTACCAAACGGGCACTGATGATAATAATTAGACACCATGTGACACATTAACGTAGGTGTTATAAGTTAGCACTCAATTTTAAAAATGAACAAAAGTCCCATTTATGAAACCAAGGCAAGGAAACAAATCATGCTAACCCAATAACTCATTTTGAAGAAAATAAAATTCTTAGAAACAGGTGAAACTTACTAAGTTCATTGGATATCTGATATGGTTCTAATAAAAATAAAAAAATAAAAATTAAAAAAACAGGTTTTGGTTATGGAAAGCAAAAGGCATCTGTAATATGTATTAACTTACATGCTCTGGATATACTAATTTTCTCAAATCACCCTCAGATGGAATGTGAAAAGTACGCTTCATAGACCAAACCTGCTTTCCGTTTCCATCCCGCTGTAGGTTGCATTTGCATGTAAACAAAATAGGTGAGTATAATAAAATAACAACTATTAAAACAGGATAGAAAGATAGAATAAAGCCTCAAGCATGTATTCAAGCAGCAGCAAATTGCCAAAGTAATACGATATGAACATATCCAAAAGAACAGCTTACCCGCAAAAAAGCACATTCCTTCATCTTCTTCCGTATAATTGCTTCTGAAAGGTTAGGAAACTGTGCAGACAACTCATCTACACCAATGCAGGGCAGCAAACCACGTTTTGCAGCAGCAGAAAATTCACGATATACATTTACCAGCATCCTATTTATGCTATATGTTTGAAGGTTTTTTGATCCAGGAGACATCACCTCCATGAGAGGCTCCTGCAAATATAATCAACAAAATATAATTTATTAATCTCTTCCAAGATTATAAAAGCTTTGTTGATGTAATGAATTTGGAAGATCTGCATATCAAATTAGCACTAATGCTCAACCGGGTAGGATTTTAAGTTGAGTTGAAGTAGAATAGTTCTCTTTTTAGCTGCTATAGGCAGGCCATGTTATATATTCGATAAAAGAGCTAATGATTATTTGAGAATAAAACCCAAATTTCTCTTTCTCTCTCTCCCTTGCAGTTTCCTCTCTATTCTTTTCTAATTTTTGTTCTCCTTTCCCTAATTTCTGAATGTTTTCTCCATTTGTCTCTCTTAGTAGTTCTCCTCTTCTATTTCTTTATTTTTCCCTTGATTTCTTTGTCCAACCAATTATAGCCTGTCATTACTGAATCAGACAAGCATAAATCTCCATCCACACATCATCTCCAAAGGTTCAACAATCTTTCTATTTTAAACACAAAATGAGGAAAATATTACTAGTTTTAGGAACACTTGATTAGAGCTAAATAGTTTCAAGTGTCAACAAACAGGTCTATAATGAAATATACAACAAGATTCAATACCTCCCATGCATTTCCCATCCCCCTCAAAAGAATGAAATCTTTCAAGCTATAAATCTCCAAATTTCATCATATTTCACTCTATCCCACAATTTAACCAAACACTAAGAAAACATTACAAGGAGCCATTATAACTGGATGCTTGACAGTATAGTTAAACAAATTCATGCTTTCCCAATGAGATAAAGTCATGCATAGTACCTAACTTAACACAATTAAGAGCATGAAAACAGAAGGAAATCAATGGATCAAAAGTAAATCTCAAGGACTCTAATTGGCAAGTTTACCAAAATTAGTTAATATTCAAAATGATGCAGCTGCAGAAACATAAACCAATCTCAGTTCTGTCTACTCCCACTTTAATATTTACTGCCTAGTTTTATGCTATATCCATTTATTTGCGGTATTCAAAATATCTTCAACTTTGTAGTTAATCTTTTACTTGATGTGCTCAAGTTAACTCAGAAATAGATGCACGCTCCCCATATTTAAATTTGTCTCATCCTGCAAACTAAATTACTAGCACTCTAGCAGTGACAAAAAAATCCTCGCTATCGTTATAAAATTTCATGGGACTTAGCAATACAGGGATGGCCCAGTGCAATAACAAACCTGTTGCCCAACAACAGCAACCTTATCAATCCGTCTAATGGAAATTTTTCCCTTTGCAGATCGGACCAACAAAAAATCAGTTGTTGCCACCTTATGGGGAAAAACAGGAGCCCTATACATGTTTGTTTCAAGAGAGGACTGACTGCAACCAGCTTTTATGTCTCCGAGGAAAGGGGACTTATCACCAGGCTCTAGTGTCAAGACATTCCCCAGGCAGTTGTTTCCACCAGACAGCAGAGCGCCGGCTTGATCCCCTGGGGAAGACTTTTGATAATAAGTACATAGGTTTGCACCCATTCCAACATTGCTCAACAGCAAAGGTCTTTCCTCACAATACCTACAAAAAATAAAAAGAATAATGGTAATCTCAAACTTTCTTTACTTATATACAAATGAAATTTATTTCCATTCAGAACCCAAGGCAAAAGCAAAGCTTGTTGGTTTGTTGGTGGTATTACATCATCAATCCTAGCAATTCTTCGAGTATTTACTTCCCAACTTACC
Source organism: Atalantia buxifolia (assembly GCA_030444775.1). Lineage (NCBI taxonomy): Eukaryota > Viridiplantae > Streptophyta > Magnoliopsida > Sapindales > Rutaceae > Atalantia > Atalantia buxifolia. The sequence goes on along the minus strand of CM059838.1, from coordinate 1,319,190 downwards.
TTTTCTTTTTTTAATTTATTTATACATTATGATGAAAAAATATAAATCAGTACACTAAAAGCATATAAAATAAAATAATAATCAATTTAATTTTTATTTTAATTGATGTAGCACAGTGTTAAGCATTTGATATAAATAAATAATAATAGCAAAAAGAAACGAGAAGTAAAATTAAGGACCCGTGCTGTTAAGTCTTCAGACAAAGATAGTAAAAGTAAAATGGCTCATTAATTATTCCAAAACTCAATTAATGACATTTCTTGTTCAAAAACTCAGTTAACGACATTTATATCTTCTAATTAACAAGTCATCCAAATTTAGAAATATCAGCTGTTAAGTAGTGCCAATTATTATCATACATGTTTAACGAACTACGTTTATTTATAAAGAAATCTCTGATGGTGATGGACTCACTTCATGTGCCTCTCATAGCAACTACTACAGCAAGAACCTATCCACCAAGGCTTGACTGCAATGCTCTCCCAATTAAGGAACTTTGCTCCTAAGTTTTACCAACTACTAAACAAAAATCATTCAGGGCCATGTATACTTTTATTCTCGCTGATTTGATTAGAAAAGATTTCAATTTCAGAACATATTTGAAGTCCACATAAATTCTGTTAGTATGACCATCCGATAATATCAATCCATCTGTGCAGTGATCTTCTATGCATGACACACAATAAAAGTCCAAGTGAATATAATGAAAGACAATAAAATGGGATATAAACAGAGAAAGGAGAAAAGTACTTACTCCATTAGAAATACATGACCATCTTTCACAGAAAGATCTGATTTCTTCTTAAATGCACCGGGAGGGCGTAAAGATTTATTCTCCCCAGGAAGCTTTTGTGCCCTTGGCAACAAATGTATTTTTGTGCGTATAAGATGAATCAAGGAATTTGGGCGGACATTTTGGTCAGCAAGAGATTTATGGTCTTCAAGCTCCTTCCCCAAGTAAAATAGTTTAACAGATTCTGCAGGCTTGAAATCTACAAGAACAAAAGAACAAATTAAGATGTAATCCTCGTTAACAAATTCTGAAGTCTTAAACCTTAAAATCATCAATGACACCAAACATTTATTTGATAAGAACTACACATATAGAGTGATAAATTTCAGTCAAAGAAAAATGACAACCTAGCTTCTTCGAAGCCTTTGCTTTGATGGAATAGACTGTTTCCTCAGCGTCCACATGCAGTTTACTTCCTTTGCCACCTAAACTCTTTACTATAACTTTCATGGGTCCTTGTGTTGGCAGCTTTCCTTGTTCTTTGACAGCCATCTCACTGTCATGTGGATACCATAGAGCTTTGGGCCGGTGAAAATTAGCTATATCTTTACTGAAAACAGTGGGTAAAAAACAATTGCATAAGATGGAATGCGGTAATGAAGTGATTCAGTTGCATAAGCAACTTGGGAAATCATACAGAACAGATATAAAATAAAAAAAATATTACTAACAGTAGGTGCCTGTCTACAGGTTTAGGAAACCTGATTAATTTTGCATCAATCACTAGCCCTTAACTCTCAAATTATGTATTCTCAATAAATTGAAGAAATCCTTATAGAATACAGACTGAAATCAAGCAGAAGCCCAATTCTTAGTTAAAGGTGATATATTAGCACTTGGATCTTGCTTCCATATAAGGGACATTTGCGGAGAGAGAGCAAATGACAGGACACAATTTGGGAAGCCTCTGTTCATTCTTTCAGTGTGGTTTAACAATACTCTCTAATGAATTAAAATAAATAAATAAAATAAATTAAAATTGATATTAGCGACTTTTGAGGAGACAAAGAGAGAGAGCAAATGACAGGAAACAAATTTTGAAGCTTCTTTTCATTCTTTCAGAGTGGTTTAACAATACTCTCAAATGAATTAAAATAAATAAATAAAATAAAATAAAATAAAATGGTAAATGGATAAAACTTGTTTAGTGGGCTCTTTTTTTAGGAAAATGCTACGGTAACAAGAAATGAATCATTTCCATTCTTGGGAGTTTGTGAAGGAAACTAGAAAACGCCATATTGGCATTCTCAAATTTTTGTTCTCTGCCAAGGGTCACACAAATTTGACTTTGTATGATCATTGCAATAAATTTTGTGGGTCCTACAATAAAGATGTCTTATTTCCATTATCATAATATATAAGAATATGAGCAAATGTGAATATAATTATAAATTGATTCATATTATCTTAAATATTATTATGTTATAAATACAACACAATAAAAAATACAGTACTATTTTAAAAAATACAAAATTAACTTTTTCGGAATATTTGTAAAAAAATAAAAAGTAATGCACAAAAAATATAATTTTCAAACTAAATAAATTTTTAGTGACATAATATATTTTTATATTTATTATATTACATTATGATATTATATAGAAACTTTCATATTTATCTACTAAAGTAATAAAAGACCATTTAAAAAAATGACACTTTATGACAATTAACTCAACAAAACAAAAAAATCAACTATAAAAAATCATTAAATAATAAGTAATCCTTTACCCTCTCTCACTGTTCCAACTTTTTCAGACAAACAACCAAACATATTTTCATTGTTTTCATTTTCATATGCTATTTTTAAAATAAGTTACCAAACACGTTTTTATTTTTAAAAGTACCACGTCGAAAACACAATTTTTCTTCTCTAAACAAATATAAAAAACATCAATTGGAAAAAAATACCAAACACACCCTTAGACATTCTTAAGAAATGGTGTACATGGCACAAACAGAATTACCAACAGAGATCTGAAAAACTTACAATTGACAGTGCAGACAACATAGTTATTAGAATGCTTAACTTTCCTTCTCAAAATTATTAAAAAAAAAAACACTGCAGACAACATGGAATGGATCCTTACTTGCTTAACTTCAGTTTCATTGTCTGAAGCTTAAGTGCAGGTGCAGAATGATGAACTCTGATACCATGAGCAGTTCGTTTGTTAGAATTTGATTGCAGCTGCTGGGATATTTTCCCATTCATATAGAACTTGTCATTAGCAATATTGAATTTCCAGTCAGACTCATATTTTTGACCTGGCGGCTCAGTAAAATCCCCACTGCTTGGCTTTGCAGATCGAGTTATGATCATAGCCCCTGCATGAAGCAGGGGATGTTCATCATCCTTGTTATCCAGAATTTCAAAGAGCATCTGCTCATCCTGAAGATCAAGAATCAGCTTAGGCTTTCCTACAGCATCCACTGGCTCCCATATAATATTGTCTAACCAAGATCCTTCCATCATATCTCTGTTCTGCAACGAATGTTTGCTAAGGCGTTTTACAGCATCGCTTTGGCAGAGCTTGATTGAAACATTCTCTTTTATACCATTTGCATGATTATGATTATCCAGATCCAGCTGAGATTCTAACCTCAAAAGCTGAGGATGGTATCTACTTTCTGTGAATAGATGACTGGTATTATCTGAAGAACTTTTAGAACCAAAGGTCTCCGACAAAACAGGAGAATTTTGCATATTAACAATACAATCCTTCTCATTTGGGCTCATAGATCTCTCATGAAGATTATTTTGTGCAGTATCAAGTTCAATGCCCCTCATTAAAGCAGATTCTACGTCAGCTCCAGCAATTTTATGACTCTCTGTAGAATTGTCACTCGCTGCAGGAGAATTGTCCCAGAGGATGTTTTCTTCCCAATCATGCTGATCAAGAGGGAAAACGTTCGGACTCGACATTGACTTCCATCCTACAGAAAGATTTACATTTGACTCCTCTTTCATTGGCTCTGAACAAATACAAGAGTCCTTCCATTGCTCATCACGCTGTTCCGATATAGTGGCAGCATCTTGCTCGACACCAAACTTTACTAATTCCGAGTCATCATCATTAAGTGAAGAGATATCATGCTGAAAAATATTGGCCTGTTTAAATAATGGAAAACCTAGACCATAGCCCTTTAGATACACCTCTTCATCCTCTTCAACAAGACTTGAAACGTCCATGGTGTTGTATTTATCTGGAAATAAAAGGTAGAAGGGAGGATCCAGATAATTAAAACAAGAACAAAGTAAGAACCACGAACGTAAGTTTACAAAGAATAGCTCCCAGAATTCAAGAAAATTGGAAGCACTAAAAACAAAACCACCCACCTTTAGGAGTGGAATACCTTTGATCTCTTTTCTTCCCCTTCTTCAAGGGCTCATGAATACCAAAAATTTCGGAGAACCTTAAGATCACCTTTCCCTCTTCCACGCATAAAACTGGAAGTGGAGTCGAAACTTGTCCATCTAATGGCCCTTTCAGAATATCAGCGAGCTCCTGTTGGTTTTTATGTTAACAGACTAATAACATTGGTTTTTAATGGTATTAAACAAACATGTCAGCAAGATTGGGTTTTGCATTTGCGAGATGGCAGACATAATTATATCGATAAACTTAAATGGAATAAAAGTATGACAGATGCTGCACGTCCAAGAAATAGGTAGCTTGCCACAAACCGATCCACACAGGACAACAAAATACCTTTACCCACTATATCTTTGGCATCAATTATTAAAAGTGCAGAATCACACCACCTCTTGCTTATAGATGAATGATGAAATCACAGTCAACCTTTTTCAGTTTATTTCAAAAAGACTAATCATTTCTTTCTTTCTTTCTTTCTTTCTTTCTTTCTTTTTTTTTTTTTTTTTTGAGGGCTAAGAGACTAATTCTTTCATTTGACACACAAGATAATGAATAAGAGAACAAATGAAGTACACTATTCAATGTTTATAATTGACATCAATATAAACCGTGAGGTGAGGTTTACGTCCATCACTTATCCTATATATGTGTACATGGAACTCTGCTAGAGGGAAGTATGCAGATCAAATGAACTAGTTTCAGCCAATTTCTTCTTTCCTTTTTTTTTGGGGGGGGGGGGGGGGGGGGAAAGGTTCAGGTTTTGATTACTCATAATTTCAGATAAATTGATAAGATAAAGGCCCCACTTGGGACTGCTGCACTGTGCACAACAGTACAGAACAGGGCCATAATATCTAGCACCCTATACAACATGCAGCAACTGATATGAGTAATTCATTCCGAGGAAAAACAAGACTTTCATTATTTGGCTTTGTATTCAAATGCAATCCAGTGAGATCGAGTGATATAATGGAAATCATGTAGTGGGCCCAATCATGAAGTTTGTAAAATTCATTCTTGGAATTGCATTATTCACAAAAAACAAATAGACCTTCATTTAATTTCATTAAATGTCCATCTCTATACATATGACAACAGGAATATAATAAGAGCAAGTTTTGACAACACAATTTCCCAACTCATAGATCAGCAGGAGACAAAAGATATGAGTAGGCAAAGAACTCATATATTTATTTGATTAACCCACAAGTTTTGATGCTTTGATAACAAGAGTATAAAAAGCACCTACAAAAAAAGCCCAATTTAAAAACGCACCCACAAACTACAGGCTGTACCACCTGCCCATATGGTCGGTAACTAGTTTCATGCACGATGACCAAGAAGCAAATATACACACATACAACAAGAGTAGTTCCCGCAAAGCAGCTCAGGACTTAATTATTGCTGCAATTACACATTTCCAAAACAGTATTACTAATAAACATTTGTTGCTTCTAACCAAATAGTGCATATTTCCTCAGAATTTTCATTGCAAATGTGTTACGTAATTAATTTTCCCATAGGATATCCTACAAGCTCGATGCCACATCATACCATATCATGAATGCAGGATATTCATCTAAGACATGAATCAAACAATTCTGAAAAGCAAAAGCATATCATCTTGAATCCACTGATTCAGAGTAATCGCATTTCATTTGCAAAAATTCCACCAATTTCTTTCATAGTTTTTTTAGACATTCTAATACAAGAAGACATTTACACCATAAAAAAAAATTAAAATTAAAAAAAAAATCGTAAGGGCAATGGAATGACAATATCTAGAAATTATGAGAAAATTACTAGCCACCAACTGACCTCATCGTAATCTTGTACCCCAGCTGTCGTATCTTCTTCAGCACCCAAATAGCCAACTTGTAGATCGCCCTCTGGGAATTTTTCCCCATCTGGAACTGCTATAGCACACTCAGCCTGCCCACCTGGAAATAAGACAAAGAAAGTCAAACACCAAATAAAACTATGAAAAGAAAATCAATTGTCAAAAGTTATCAAATGGTCAAGAACCAATGATAACTGGATATCCAAAGAATCAATTACCATACATTCAGGAGAAAAGGAAACTCAGTCTACAAAAAATGACAAGCATAAAGCCATTCTGGTCTCCTCATATAAAATTCTCCTATCACTAAGTAAGATTGCTTCATTAGATAACCTATAAACATTCAAGTAAGTTCACCATAATTTGTAAGAGACAAAAAGGCTGGGTTCAGTAAACATGGCAACGGCTAAGTCGCATTCAAACTATGTACTCACCATCCAACAACATAACAAATCAAAGCAAGTTTCTTCTTACATGTGAAGAAGCTACAGTACAATAAAAAACCCATACTCATACAAACAGTCGATGAAAAATGAACATAGATATGAAAATTTCTGTTTAGACAATCTGATGCTGAAAACACTCCAACCAAACAGATGTTAGAGCTGGGCAAAGATGAATCGTATTTTTATGGATACATGATGACAAGCCAAACCAAATGTCCACATGAAATAAACAATTACAATGATCATAATAATAAAAGTACACACACACACATTGAAATATCAGTATATATGTATTGAATGTATATATATGGTTAGTAGTTTTAAATCTAAGATTAGGTCAAGTAAACCTGATAAGGTTGTTGTTGTATCTTCAGTTTCTTTATCCACCTCCTCATGTTCCTTTTCCAGCTCCTCATCCTCATCATAGTTTTCATCATCAAATGGAGAAGCTGTAGGTTTCAAAGCAGCAAGAGAAACTTCAGCAGCAAAGTATGCCTTCTTTGGTAACAAGTAGTCCTCCTCACTAGCAATTTGAATCTCTGGCCCCTCATACTGCTCATCAATATCTTCATAATCTACCGCATCTTCAGCCTTCTCGTCATAATCTAGTAGTACAAAACCAAAAAAAATTAATCACAAAACTTAACCAGAAAGAACAACTATTTAAAACCGTGAATTGGACTGAAGTTCCATCCATTATTCAGTAAATCTAAAATAGGAATAATCCCATCTGTCTTTGTACTATATTACAGCTTCAAATATTTAATTTATTGGACTGAAGTTCCATCCATTATTCAGTAAATCTAAAATAGGAATAATCCCATCTGTCCACCTAACAATAAATCAAATATTTGAAGCTGTAATCTAGTACAAAAGATCATTAACTAGATTGTGATGAAAAAAATAATCATCTGTCTGCTAGAGGCTAAAGAAATTATAACCTCGGTAGTAAAAAGTACCAAGGAAAAATTTATAGTCAGAAACTGCATAAAGAATGAACCAATAAAGAGGGTAAAGCTTCTTAATTCATCAATGACATAAAACACAGACCATCAAAATTGAACCAGAGGTCCATAAACTAAAATCCTCCCCACAGTGTAGAACACCAAAAGCTATACAAAATTTTCAAAAAGGAACCCTTGAAACCCAAGACACAAGAATAAGAATCCAAACAAACAAAATTAACCCAAAACTGGATCCCAATCAAGCTGAATGAAAAAGGAGTAATCTTGAAAATCCTTGGAAGTTGACACCCAAATAGTAGAAAAGAAAGGAAATAATTATTAAAAAAACAAGTTGATGAAACAAAGATACTAAAAGAACACCAAAAACTGCATGAGAGAGATTTTCCTGGGAAACAAACATTACCTTGTTCAACAGCATCTACCGGCGGTTGTGGTGAATTTACTGACAACTGAAAGGTGAAAACCCTCATTAGTATCATACCATTGAAGAGAAACTAAAGATTCTGCCAACCAAACACTAAAAACAAAACACTTGAAAACACGATTGAGAATTCCATACGTCTATATCCGTGAGAGACGGACCCAACTTGTCAGCAACTGCAGCAAGGTGCTCCTTTGCGTCCTGGAAAATTAATTGCATCACTACCATTAATGTGATCAACAGTTCTAGAGATGAGCTCTGAGGGACAAAAAAAAAAAAGAAAGAAAATTCCAAATCTAGAAAAACAGAAATTGTAAACCCCTTTTGGCCATACAAAAGAAAAACTAAATGTCTAGAGACCAAATGGATACAAAAACATGATATAATGATACGTCACTATTTTCTTCAGCATATGTACCACAGATCAATACATAATAGCAGAACTGACACCAATAAGCATCAAAATTGTCAGGTCTAGCCTTCTTATGCCCAATAAGTGGATGCACCAAAATAGTAGAATTCAACCATGGTCCCCAAAGTAAATGTCTAAAAAAAATCAAAAGATTTGTGACATGGATAAACTTTATAACATGCACATTTCACAAGGAAAAGCTAAAAACATCCAACTGAAGACTGTCATGCATAGACTTGTCTGCATGCAGCTAGGTGTTATCATTATTAGTTAATTTATATGCGAATTTATACATGAAACATGTTCAGATTATCACCTCATCAAGGTAATCAACATCGAGATCGCCAGCATTGTCAACATTCCCGAACATAAACCCCAAAAGCCTGTTACCTCCGCTAACATCCTCATATTCTTCCTCATCATCTGGAAAACCAATCAACCAAAAAAGATTTGAGAATAAAAATTTTCATGCCGTGTACAAACACATTTTAAGGTGCCAAAAGAAAAAAAAAATGCAGTACATATAGACAACAAGCAAATGCTCAACCAATCATGAAAAGGTTCCAAGTAAAACCATTTCTAAAAGAAACAGTCTGTCACATGTTTCATAATAATTAGAGCATTCATTAGACTGGAGACCAACCTTTATATTGTCATTTGTACTAGAGACTATTTGTAACCAATCAGCAATAAATTGGTGAATTGAAACCAAAAACAAGTGAGCTACGTTTTGATGAAGCATCCTAGACATGTCCATTGACAGACTCTGAGCACTTCTTACCATAAAATCTTTTTCAGAAGAAAAAAAAAGAACAAAGACTCTGAGCACTCACTCCTAGCAAAAACGGAAATGAATTCATAAAATGAAAGTTCTAAAATGCTGTACTAACGATATAATTTCACTTAAGAGCCATTTAGACATTTCAAATGATGATATTTTGCATATTAAAGGAGTAATCGATACAACATTTTGATGGTTCACACAGTATGCATTACAAATTTAATTTATACTCTCAAACCCAGTCTTTCAGACTCTATTTTCATTATGCAACTACAAAATCATGTGTATATTAATAGTTCATAGAAGACTATTCAAGTACAGCACAACATAATAGACATTATTTTTCCCCAAAATGATAATAAATATAACATTAAATCAAGAACTCATTAGACTATGAAGCAACCAACTGACCTTCATCTCTGCCATCCTTAGAAGCACTACCCGAATTGTAGCCACCCATCTTTTTAGTTACAGCTCTGAAGTAACAATCAAAGTTGAATCAGAAACAGGTAACAAATACTCAGAAGACCCAAAATAAATATTCCCAGTTCGACACTTTTTTCTCCTTTTCAGTAAATTTAAGGGAAAATACCAGTAAGTTATAAATTATAAACCCTAAAATGGCGAAGCTCATACTGACAAAAAATTCATTGTAAAGAATTAAAAAATTGCTCGAATGAAAAATGAAAAATTACTTCAGTAATTGCAACAAGAGGTTACTATAACTTCATTTGAATAACTGAATTTCAAAAGGAAACAAAGCGAAGACAAGCTAAATTCACAAGAAAAGGTAATCGCAACAAAAAAAAAAAAGATATGCACGCACACACACACACACACACACACATATATATATTTATTTATATGAGAAAGATAAAATATTTATTTGTTTATTTATATGAGAGAGGTAAAACCAAACCTCTTAGGTTACAGAGATTTTATCATTGCAATCGAGAATATGGATACGCTCATGCAGAAGAACTAGAACAAGATTCGATTTGAATTGGCAAGGAGAACAGAGAAAGTGAGTGAGAGCGGAGCGAGAGCGAGACGACAAAAGCGGAGATGGGGGACCAACAAATTATTTTTATAACAATACTATGTGAATAAATTAAAAAAGTTTTCGTATCCGAAACGGATATGGAGAGGTCGGGTTTTAGAGGAAGGCGGCCGCAAATACGGGTTAATTGCAACCCGCTACAAAAACAAATCCTATTGGCCATACCATTGAGCTACATATGGCATTTTCATTTATAGATAGAAACTTTTCCTACAGCATATCAATTATCCACCAAATCTCATTAAAATAATAATAATAATAATAATGTACAAATAAGTGAAAATTTTGCTTAATTTTGATGACAACAGGGAAAGTACCTATCAAATAAAAATCTGCAAATTACAAGTTATAAAATACATAAACTAGGTAAATGTTAAATACCCTTTAATAATTTTTAAAAGAATTTGTGGTTGAAACTGAAACCTTTAATAATTTTTAAAAGAATTTGTGGTTTTTTTTTTTGATGCGTAAAAGAATTTGTGGTTGAAACTGAAACACAGTGGTTCTTCTTCGTTATCCACTTTCTATGGCAACAATGAAACATTCTTTTTCTTCTTCTTCTTCTTCTTCTTCACTTTCTCTCTCTCGATTCTTCTACAAAACTACTCTCCATTACAACATCAACAATGGCTTCAGTAATCTCCGAATTTCTACAATAATTAAAAAAAAAAATCAAAGCTTACTTGGGGTGGAGTTGGTGATGGTTTGCTGTTGGTTCGCGTGAGTTTCTGGTGCTGCTGGTTTCGGGTCGCGCGCGTTCGATTGGCTGCAGCTACGTCGGGCGGGAGGTGCTGGTGGGTATGGGTCGCTGTTGCGTCGCCCGTTTGGTGCTGTACTGCTGCTGGGTTGCTGGCTCTGCTGAGTCGCGCGTGGACGGTGGATCGCTGCCGAAGGGGGCGGCTCCTTAATTCGGTGTGAGGGTGAGGCAGTAAACGTCGGCTGTTGGCTGCCAGCGGAGAGTGCAGTGAGAGGCTGATGGAGAGGCTGGAGAAGTGGAGATAAATTTAGGGATTTCAGGTTTTGGGAATTTGGTAAAATCTAACACCATCAAAATCCTATTCCTAATCTAACATGGTGTAAAATTCTATTCGTATTCATCGTAACTGAAAAAGGAAAAAAAAAATTTAGGTCATTGTTGAAATATATTAAGTGCGGTGGAAATTAACCTATAAAATGGTAAAGTCTTTGACTTTTAATTAGTTAATTGATCGTTAAGAAAATATATAGATACAGTTTTACACTTTCGGCTATTAAAATTAAGGGAAATTTATAAAAATAATCATAAAACTTTAGACTATTTTTATTTTAACCACAACAAAAAAATTCTATCAACATTAGCCAAAAGAAAAAGTTTGAGACCAAACTATCCCTCTCCCCATCTTCTTCGTTTCCCCTTATCTCTCCCAAACCGAAGCAAAGCTCATAACCGGCGGCAACACTAGCGCTCATCGGCGGCGGCTTCATCCATTAACGGCACCCGATCTAGCATCTACAGGCTTCAAAACTTAAGTTAGTGATTTTATTTAAATTTTCTTCATTTAAAATGAAATTTTAGGGTTTAGGTTATCAAATTGAATATTGAGAATGTTGAGAATGTTGGTATTGGTGTTGTTTGTGGTGGTGTTTGTTATATTGGGAGTGTATTCTTTTGGGTTGTTTTGAATGCAGGGAACGGGTGTGCGTTAGAGCGCGCGCGCCGCTCGGCAAGCGACGGGCGCGAGCTCGTGCTTGTCGCTGCCCAGCGCGCGCGAGCTTGCGCTCATCGCTGGGCAGGAGCTCGTGCTCGTTGCGCTCGGAGCGCGCGCGAGCTGCCTGTCGCATCAATTTGGTGCGACAGGTCGGTTGATTCATTAATAGACTTGCACAGTTCTTCATCATGGGGCATGCCTGGATGAGAAGCAGTTTGGTGAGGCATGGTCCATCCTTTTATGTGTGGCCTGAAGAGAGGTGATGGGACAGCAAGATGATCATTATTGGGGTGCACTGCTGATAGAGGAATCCGAGGGAAACAGAAGAATCTGTGGCTATAAATCTGGCCACACCAACATTGGTGCGACAGGTCGCCTGTCGCGCCAAAATTGGTGCCACAGGTCGCCTGTCGCGCCAAAATTGGTGCGACAGGTCGTCTGTCGCACCAAAATTGGTGCGACAGTTTGCCCGTCGCACCCAAATTTGGCATTCGCACTAAAATTGCAGTTGTTTTTTATTGAACTATATTTTTTTATCTGTGTTAAATGTTATGTTATAAATATTACAGATACATGGCGAATAAAGAATTCCAACTAGGCAGGATGTATTTTCCTTATACTGATCATTTTCCGGGTCAAATTTCGAGCATGTGTAATTTATGTTCAGTAGTAAAAGCCATTGAGCAAAAATTGACAAACCGGCAGTTGAATCTGTTCAAGAAAGATATATTTGGACATTTTTTGGAATGTCGAAGCTTTCCATTTAGTGGTGTAATTTTACACAATATTTTGTCTAGGCAATTGATCGATGAAGCGCATGACAATGAGGAGAATCAGTTATGGTTTCAGATTGGTGGACATTTGATTCGGTTGTCAATTGTTGAATGGTGTCTGATTACTGGACTTTCTTATGGTGTAGATAAGGCAACAACCAATAGCACAAACCATAGATTAATGAAAAAGTATTTTAATGGTTTGTATCGCAACATCACTGTTAAGCAATTTGATGCATTATTTGAGCAGTTAAATTTTGAGGCAATGGATGATATTGACGCATTAAAGATTGCACTGTTTTATTTTGCGGACAAGATTTTAAGTGCAAGAAAGGGTCATTGTCAAATCAATTTCGCATGGCTTGATGAAGTCGATGATATAGAGTATTTCCGCAATCGTCCATGGGGTTTTTTGTCTTGGGAAATTATATACGAAAGTCTTGACTGCATTGTCGAGAAAGACGAGAAATTTAGGAGAATGCGGTTGGAAAATCCTAATCATAAAATTGAAAAATACAATGTTTATGGTTTTACACCCGGAGTTCAGGTGCGTTGTTTTTTTTAATTTATAAATTTTATAATATTAAATATTTGATAGTTGTATTAATTATTTTTTCACTTTTGGTTGGTGTAGGTTTGGATTTACGAAATGATCGGAGGTTTACCGTCAGAATGGGCTGTAAAAACGAAGAAAAAAATTCCCCGCATTCTGCAATGGAAGCTCATGGCTTCTTTAAAAATCAACTTTGCTGGAGTTTATTCATTCTTAAATGACGAATCTCGTCTTGTAAGTAATAAGTTATGATTTTTTTAAACATTATTAAATTTAAATTATATATATACTTAGTTATCAATTTGGGTTAAATTCATGGTAGGGGGATGTTTTACAAACTCTTGAGCCGAATGGAAAGGAGAAGAGTAAAAAATATTGGCTCGATCAGTAAATGATTACATGCCACGTATTCCAGACTGGGTTCATCAGGTCGGTATTCTATAGTACTATTGTTTATTTAATCGTAATTTCATTTTTTTTTATTTTACATGCTACTTTATACAGCACCAACCCTCAATCAACACGCCGCCATCTATTACAAAGCAATCAGACGAGCATACCGACATACCAAGCCCAACACCCGAGCAGCATCATGAGACTTCTACAGATGAGGTGCCTGCAGATGAGGTGCCTGCAGATGAGGTGCCTGCAGATGACCACCGTGAGCGCATGACCACTCTGATGATGCATGTGATTATGAGGTTAAAAATAATTTTTTTTTGCATACATAATTTTTTGTTATTTACTGTTATTATAAAATTTCCTTTACTTTTTTTTAGTCGAGGACAAAGCAGTTTTATGATTACATGCGACGACGAATGGACAAGATTGATCGCAACATCCACGAACTTAAGTCAGAATTTAAAGACTTTAAAGATACCGTGGTGGGATTTATCGATTCATTTTCTAAACGTCCCAACAAGGATTCTCCTACTGGACGCTCGTTCACTGTGAGTACATATGCTTTTGAAAATTCTATTCATTTGTCTTTTAATTTGGTTATTGTTAATATGTGTATCTTACCGAATGGACAGGCCCCAGATGACGTAGGAGTGTATACTGATGTGGGCAATCCAAATTTTTCTACTCCCACATCATTATATAGTTTCTACGGGGATGTTAGTGGGGAGAGCGTGCAGATCTTTACTGAGGCACCTCCGGTATTAGTAGGTTCGGCCGAGCGTATGCACCGTCGTATGTTTTTGATAGTCCTTACATGATGCCTCCATTCAGGCGAGGAAAGACTGTCCGGCGTTTACCTCCACCGCAAATCATGGACCATGCGATTGAGTTGAGTACGAGTGTGGATATAAATTTATTTCGAGGATTGGAGGATTCTAGTCTGTATGCTGAGTTCGATCGATGGTTCGCTGGTCATATGACTGTAGATCGGATAGTTCAACACCCGCGGTCGTTCTTCGAAGTAATTTTGGGTTTAGCATCGATGGGATGGCTAGGCGATGAGGTAATTATATTTTTTAAGTTGTTTGAGTGTTGTGGATTTGTGAATACTTTTTTTTAAATCCAAATATTTCTGTTCCTCGGCAGCATATTCACGAGTATTTTCGCTTGCTTAGCGAGAAACAACGGCAGTATCCGAACGCCCTAGTTCAACGTGTCACACATACTGACACATTTTTTTGGTAACGATCTTGAGATAATTTTAATTTTATCATTTCTATTTGTTTATTGTGACTTTTAAGATTTGTTAATTTATGGCACTTTCTTGGTTATCCATGTACTAGGTATTCTTGAATCAGTTATGGAATAACGGAGATTGTTCGGTTGATTCATTAGTCTTCGATGACCGCTTAAATAGCTATCTTGGTGGGCGACAACACACTATGTCCAAACCAATGACGGATGTGGATATGGTATGTATTTTATTATATTTCACTGTTGTAATTAAAATATATAAGTTCTCACTTTTTGTTGGTTATTTGTCAATTTTATTGGTTTGGACATGATTAATTAACGTAAGTTTTAATTTGCAGTTGCTCATTCCTGTTAACTTGAATGGCGCGCATTGGGTATTAGCCCGGGTTGATTTTCGTAAAAATAAAATTTGGATTTATGACTCATTGCTGACATTTCAAGGTGACAAAAGATACAAGTTTAAATTCAAGCCACTTGAAGTTATTTTTCCCCGGTGGTTGGAATATGTTGGCTTTTACAATATTCGGCCGGAGTTACGGAGTGCCGACCCTTGGAAAGTTGTTGCAATTAAGAGCGTCCCACAACAACAGCCCGGAACTGGAGATTGTGGTGTTTTTTTATTATTGTTTACGATGTATTTAATGTTTGAGCTTAAATTAGAATTTAACAGTAGTCATGTGCAGTTTTTTAGAAAGAAAATTGCAGTTGACATATTTAGTGATGATATTATATTGTAAGTCGTTGAATTGAAGATTGGAATATGTTGTATTTTTTTTTATTTATAAACTTAAGTTTAATAATCAAATTCATGTTACAATTTATTTATGTTGTTTGAGAATGATGGTGTGGTGGTGGTGTTGCTTAAAATAATCTTTGGTTCAGGTCAAAATTAGCGCGCCGCCAATCGGGTCGGTATTTAGGAGGATGCGGAAGGCGGGGTTTGGTGCGAGAGGCGCGGCATGTCGCACCAAAGTTGGTGCGACAGCCCGCCTGTCGCACCAACCTTTTCTGGGTTTTTTTTGTTTTTTTTTCAAGTATTGATTAAATTTATTTAATTTAATTTGTAAGTTTTGGTATAACAGAATGTTTAAAATTCAATTTAATTTTTTTCAACAAGATTGCAGTTGATAAATTAAAAATAATAACATAAAAAATTCATGACACATAAGTGTTGAATACATAAAAAATAATAATAGTTTTAAGTAAGGAATACAATTAATTTTGACTCGATGCAATGGGATTCTTACATCGCTTACGATTATGTCCTAGTTCGTTACACCGTCCGCATCTAATAGTCCGTCGGATAACGTCTTCACCAGCAGAGGGTATTCTGAGCTCTTTACGACGACCAGGTTGTGGTGCCTCAACTGGTGGATTTACTTGCATCTGTTGAATTTCGTCTGGAACTTCCCAATCAGCCACATCACCAACCGGCTCCACTGGTTGTGCATAAGCCATCACCAATGATTCTGTAGTGTAAAAGTCTGAACAAAGATTTATGAAATCCACTCAGATAGTTAGACACGCCGCAATTGCATGAGCACATACAAGCTGATCAAGCTGAAATACTCTGCAGGAGCAAGTTCTCTTTTGCAGGTCAACTAAACCTTCCTTAATGCCACCACCAACAACTTGAAATCGATGCTTGGAGACACCGCCGAACGATCATTCTTTCAGCTATAATTCTTCTTTCAGTGACTATTTCATCCGCCCATGTTGTTAGTCGCGTGCTCATTGATTCAAATTTACAATTTTCCTATCATAAAACCATTGCTGCAACGTTTTCCTAAAGCAATCAACAAGATGAGTAACAGGAAATTTTCGCGGTTCTCTCATTAAAGAATTCACACTCTCTGCGATGTTGGTGGTAAGTATGCTATACCTCCTCCCTTCAAACTGAGACCTTGCCCAATTACATGTACCGACATTATTTTCTAAGTAATCACCGCACACCCGAGTGGATCATCCACAATCCTTCAAGTTGTCTTTTGAAATCTTCATGTCCATATGCTTTTGCTGCATTAATAAAAGCAGGCTCAAATTCATCCCAAAGAGCTTTTGACATCCTAAACCTTGCTTTAATGTTACCTTTGACATGGTAAAAGCAAATACCATGACTTGCATTGTGAAAAATTTTGAACGGCTCTCCTTATGGCAAAGTGCATCGATCGAGATAATTACCAACTCAGTCTATCGCCAATCACTCCGTGTAACTTCATCATAAACCATTCCCAAGCATCATTATTTTCTGAATCCATGATCCCAATGGCTAACGGGTATAATTGATTGTTACCATCCAGACATGTTGCTACAAACATACTTCCACGATATAACTCTTTTAGATGAGTACCATCAACAAAGAATGACAATGACGAATGTACTTGCGTAAAACCCTTGATGGAAGATCCAAGTGCTACAAAGTAGTACAAAAATTACCATCTCCATCCCGCTCGAGGTGAGTGACTGAACCCTCATTCGCTTTACTCAATACGTGAGAGTATTTCGGGAGCAAGTTGTATGACTCTGTAGGGTTGCCTCGAACAATTTCAAGACCAACTTCTCTGGCCCGATATGCTTGTTGGTATGTTAACTGAATACCATATTGTTGTTGCATATCTGCTCTTATATCATTCGGAGTATAAATTCTCTTGTCTTGAACATATTTATCTGCAATAATATGACCGACAACCCGGCTCCTTACTTGATGACGGCCGTCAACCAATACCTCATTATGACAAGTGTGTATACTGTCAATTCTCCGCACCACCCAAGGAACATTTTACTCATTCGAACTTCTAGTTGCTCGAATACGCCATCCACATGATTCCGAACAACAAACAGCCTCGAAACGTGTCGTTGTAGACCGTGCAATCTTGAAATCAAACTTATCCCTAAAGCCAACCTTACGCAGTTGTAATATCAACTCATTCTTCTCAGCAAATAGTTTACCCACACTGATATCATCTGAGTCACAACTGCTAATAAAGCTTGGACCAACTGTGTTCGAAGGTAAAATTGGAGCAAGACTTGTGAGGGGATCAATTCTCCTTCTCGATCGAACCATTGGAGGAATAGATCTATTACCTCTGTTATTCACAAGAATATCATCATCACATTCATCCTCATGCTCAAATGACGGAATATTAGAAGGACCGCCTTCTCCATCATCACCTGTATTATTGAAATGACTGCCTCTCATACTATTACCAGGCTCTGCACAATCATTATTCACCTCTGTCTCAAAGATAAAATCATCGTGTCCCGAAAGTCGTTGTTGTGATACGGAGAATGCCGCTTTTCTAACGACGCCCCAAAGGGTAATATACCTTCTCCAACATCTTCTAATGTAATACCGTCGTTATTAATATTATCATAATTATCGTTGATTGGAGAGTAATATTGCTGCAGCGACGCTGTCCTTGGCAACACCTCTTCTTCATTATCAGGGCCAGGCATATTTGCTCCAAAAAAAGTTTCTGTTTCAACATGTGACTCAATATTTTCACTCGGTACTCGAGGTGACGTAGTAACAAATATAGGTATGCATCCATAATTGGCCACATTAGATGCCATATATAACACAATTCTCACCATTTCATCATCACATATATCCATAGGCATTGCACATATACGATATGATGTATTACTAGACTTTAAAGTTGTCTTCATTGTAATACTATATTCATTAGGATTTAATTGTAACACCTCATAAACTCTCGATAAAAACTGATCAAACAAACAATTTTTTCCCACTAAAAAAGCTCTGTTTTGACCATTCACATACTCCATACTGCCATTATCCGCCGTCTCCCACCAACCATCATAACACAATTCTAGCACAACTGAATCCATGAGGTCTGAAAAAAAAAATATTTATCCACTGTCAAAATTAATAAAAAATACAATCAATCTATTTTTCCGTGCGTCTCCCACATTTGTAAGTGTGTAAGTGCGCCCTGCCGCACCAAAAGGCGTCAGTCGCCACTGCTTTTGGTGCGACAGGCCAACCTTCGTGCGACAGGCCGCCCATTGTTGCAGCAGAGGGTAAATTGCTCCGACTGAAATTATATTTAAATATTAAAAAATAACTCGTATTACTCACCGATGTCGATTAATGTTGAATCTGGATGGATTATAATTGGATTCCCGTCGGCGTTTGCCGTTGCCTTTAAACGTCCACGCTGCTGATAATTTGTAAAGCTGCTTTTGGTTTGGGAACGGAGAAGGAAGAAAAGTTTTTTTTATTCGTAAATAAGGGTAATTTGGGGAGAACAGCGTGTGTTTGGCTAATGTTGATAGAAATAAGTTTGTGTGGTTAAAATGAAAGAAAGTTAAAGTTTTGTGGTTATTTTTATAAATTTCCCTAAAATTAATGAAGAAATAACGACATTTGGGGTAATATAAAATTTTCATATTTTTAAAAAGACAAATTAAGATGTCATATTTACCCAAGCATAAATAATAAATTCATGATTATTCAGAAACAATAAGAAACTCATCAATACAAAAATAATAATCATAATTACAAATAAAGTTTTTTATTTTTTATTTTTTTTATTGAAATCCTCAGTATTTTAAAAACTGAACTGCTCATTTACTCCGTACACAGGTATTAGAAAAGTTTTATACTGAAATGAACAAATTGAAAAATTCATGCCGTTTGAAATGTTCAACCAAGATTAAAGCCAACTGAAATGAAAGCTATTTGATGAACAAGACATTTGATTCATATTCTATCCGAATATTTTTTGAAATCTATTAATATAAAATATACAAAAATAACGGCTTCCTACCATTGCTTCTGTAAAGCTACCAGGAATCACAATTATGGATACAAAAAGGGGATTACACAACCAACAAACAAATTTTTCCATTTTTTTTAGCAATGACATATCCCCACTGAATTTACAGAACCTGGAAACTCCAACATACGCTTTTCTTTTCCCTTTAAAGAAAAAAAAAATAGTATTCTCATTAGGGATTTTAGGTTTTGGGATTTTTTTTTTAGAAGAGGTTTTGGGAATTTGGTTTCGTTTTTTTTTAATTGCTTAATTTTGGCTTTTTTTATTTCTCTTTTTTTTCAATTTAAATTTTTAATATATTATAATTTATTTCTTAAAATATATATATATGCATTATATTGTAAAACTCAGGCTTGTAGAAGGTACTTAACTAGGCCAACTGTTTATGGACTTTATAAGTTGAAAGCCCTTGTCCATAACTCAAGTCACAGGTTGAGTTTAAAGCTTGCGGTACCCGAGTTGGCCAGGATCTTTTTGCCAATCCTAGTATTTTTCTTTAAATTTATTGAAAAGAAGAAAAAAGTGTCAAACTTGAAATTTCTATTATAGGTCTTCTGAGTATTTGTTACCTGTTTATGATTCAACTTTGATTGTTACTTCAGAGCTATAACTAAAAAGATGGGTGGCTAGGATTCAGTGAGTGCTTTTAAAGATGGCAAGATGAAGGTCTATTGGTTGTTTCATAGTTCAATGAGTTCTTGATTTAATGTTATATTTACTATCATTTCAGGGAAAAAGAAAGTGTATTATGTTGTGCTGTACTTGAATAGTCTTCTATGAACTATTAATATACACATGAATTTGTAGTTGCATAATGAAAATTGAGGCTGAAAGACTAGGTTTGAGAGTATAAATTAAATTTATAATGCATATTGTATGAACCATCAAAATGTTGTATTGATTACCCCTTTAATATGAGAAATATTGTCATTTGAAATGTCTAAATGGCTCATAAGTGAAATTATCTCGTTAGTACTGTATTTTAGAACTTTCATTTTATGAATTCATTTCCATTTTTGCTAGGAGTGAGTGCTCAGAGTCTTTGTTCCTTTTTTTTCTTTTGAAAAAGTTTTTATGGTAAGAAGTGCTCAGAGTCTATCAATGGACATGTCTAGGATACTTCATCAAAAAGTAGCTCACTTATTTTTAGTTTCAATTCACCAATTTATTGTTGATTGGTTACAAATAGTCTCCAATACAAATGACAACATAAAGGTTGGTCTCCAGCCTAATGAATGCTCTAATTATTATGTGACATGTGATGAATTGTTTCTTTTAAAAATGGTTTTACTTGGAACCTTTTCACGATTGGTTGAGCATTTGCTTGTTGTCTATATGTATTGCATTTTTTTTGGCACCTTAAAATGTGTTTGTAGACGGCATGAAAATTTTTATTCTCAAATCTTGTTTGGTTGATTTATTTATATCATTGCTTATTCCCGAACCAAATGCACCAAGGAAGGACATTGATGTGTTCCTAAGACCTTTAATTGATGAATTAAAGGTATTATAAAATGTTGGAGTGGAGACTTATGATGCTTCAACTTGAAGTAGTTTTAGACTACATGCAATAGTTTTATAGATAATTAATGATTTTTTCACATATGGAAATATATCTTGGTAGAGCACAAAAGGTTATAAAGCTTGTCCTGTTTGCAAGGAACAAACATCTTTAGAGCTTTTGTGTAGTGAAATATGTTAATATAGGACATCGCTGATTCTTACTAAGTAGTCATAGATGGTGGAATAGTAGATTACATAATGGTAAGCTGGAAAAAGATCTTGCTCCAAAAGAATACTTAGGGCAAGATATTTTATAGCAACTTGACGTGTTTGGCGAATATAAACCTGGGAAGCATCCTAATAATAAAGACATGAATAGAAAATGAAAGCCAAAAAAATTAAATTGGACTAAGAAAAGTATATTTTTCAAGCTAGAATATTGGTCTTCTTTGAAACTTTGTCATAATCTTGATGTGATTCTTATTGAGAAGAATATATGTGAAAGTCTTGTTGGGACATTGTTAGATATTGCTGGTAAAACAAAAGATAATGTTAAAGTTGGATTAGACAAGGTATGACCATTAGAAAGGAATTGCATCTAATACATCAAGGCAATAAACTCTTGAAGCCTCGTGCATGTTATACTTTAACTTCAAATGTTGTCTTTGTCAATTCTTGAAGTCTGTTAAATTTCCATATGGATATACATCTAATATTGCCAAGTATATGAGTGTTAGTGATGGTAACTTATCAGGCTTAAAGAGTCATGATTGCCATGTATTATTAGAACGACTGCTTCCAATAGGAATATGAGCTTATTTACCAAAAGAGGTCTGCACAATAGTTGTAGAATTTTGTAATTTTT
The DNA here is from genome assembly GCA_030444775.1 of Atalantia buxifolia. NCBI lineage: Eukaryota > Viridiplantae > Streptophyta > Magnoliopsida > Sapindales > Rutaceae > Atalantia > Atalantia buxifolia. The sequence goes on along the minus strand of CM059838.1, from coordinate 1,297,261 downwards.
TTAGGCAATTGTGTGCAAAGACAATTACTGTAACTGATTTAGATGTTCTTGAAAAAGGAATTATCATAGCACTTAACAAACTTGAACGTATATTTCCTGCTGCATTATTTGATGTAATGATGCATTTGGCTATTCATTTATCTCGAAAGGCAAAGTATAGTGGCCCTATCTCATTTAGATGGATGTATCCAATTGAAAGGTAATATTGTACACTAATTAACTACTTTATTTTATTAAAATCTTTTTAGAATATGACATTTAATTATAATAATTTTTATTTAATAGAAATTTGGGAGTATATAAAACTTACGTAAACAACAAGGCTCGTCTTGAAGGTTCAATTACAGAAGCATATGTTGTCAATGAGTCATTGACTTTTTGTTCAATGTATCTTCGACAGATTAAAACAAAGTTTAATTGAAATGAGAGAAATGATGATGCTGGAGGACGAGCAGAGGGGATATCCATTTTCTCTCAAAATGCTCGATCTTTTGGCAAAGTAGCGTCGAAAGAATTATCACGCTAAGAGATTGATAAAGCTCATTGTTATATCTTAAATAATTGTGAGGAAGTGCAACCATACTTAGAGTAAGTGAATTTAAAACTTATCTACATTTATATTATTGTAGTAGAATAAGTTGTCTCTTATAATTATTGTTATTTCTTAGTGAATATATGGTTTTGTCATAAGCGAAAGCTATTACAACTTCAAGTGAAAGACAACAACGTTTTCCAAAATGGTTTGCTTCACATGTAAGTACTGCTGCACATAAAACTCTAAATAAAATATGTTAGTTATTTGAAATTACTAATAATTACTATATATATGTGTGTGTGTCTATGCATGTTGATAAAAACAGTTGCAAAATCAAGGGATTGTTGTCGTTAGGAACCAATTGTATTCATTAGCATATGGGTTCGATATTAAAGTCTTTTTTACTCTGGATGTAATATTAATTGGGATCGATACCTTGTGGAGGAGCGAGATTCTAGGCTTGCAACTCAAAATTGTTAGCCTAAAGGGCTATACATAATGTAATTTTGATGATAACAAACATGTGTCTTAAGTGATTTAATAATAAATATTGTATTTCACATTTTCACTAGTTTTTGAAGGATAATATTTATGCAAGTGAATCAAGTGAACTATAAAAACTCAATCCCAACTTCATTTTAAGGACTAATACAAGCATAAATAAGATCATATAACATATATTTTATAAGAGCTTCCATTTGAGTAATTTGGTCTTAAATGAAAAGTTTTACAATCTTTGAGTTTGATAAATATTATTTTGAATCGTCATTTATTGAATCATTATTGAGCTATAATTTGTTATCCACTCTTAAAGAGAGTTTTATTATTGTGATTTTACATTTTGAAAATATTAATTTTTTTGGGGCCATATCATAATTTCAGAAAGTTTTGAAATACATTACTCATCAAATTTTGAGTGTAATTTTGGTGAACAGTGTTACTGGGAAACACTTAATATCACTGTTACAAGTGAAAAGAACCGCTTGGTTGCTTTTGGAATTTGTCTATAATTGGGGTTTTCAGATAATCTCTTTTAAGTTGTAAATAAGTCCATTGACACCTTGGATTGTCAATTTTGTAAACATTTGAAGCCTTGGGAGGCTTGGATAGTGAAATCCTAATCTCTTGTTGTAAAGCCAATTGTAAACATTTGAGCTTGGAGGCGTGGAAATCGTGAGCGGGGATAGCCGAACCACGTAAAAATTCTTGTGTTTGCTTTCTCTTCCCTTACTCTTTTAATATTGTGCTTGATTGAATTTATTGTTTTTGATTTGATTAAGGAAATAGATTAAATTGTTGTGCGAATTGTATTGCATAATTTTAAAATCCCAATTCACCCCCCCTCTTGGGTTGCATAACTTGTATTTCAAAAATAGTAGAATAGTTGTTTCTGGTGAACATGATAACGAGGGAATTGATTTCCACGAAGTTTTAACAGAAGTTATTGAAATGCAATATTTGTATAATAATTAGGTTATTTTATTTAGATGCAAATGGTTTGATACTGATCGTAAAACGAAAAGGATAAGGTAAGATTACCATCTTACCTATTAATGTGATTCAAACATGGTACATTGAAGATACTTTTGTTCTAACATCTCAAGCACGGCAAGTAATGTACATTGATGATCTTAAACATGATAAAAGGGTGGAAGGTTGTGGAGAAAGTACAACAAAGAGGTGTATGAGATATTCAAGAAAAAGATGAAGTAGTTAAAGACACACAGGAACAAAAGAGTTTTAACAAAGTGACTCAATAAAAAATGGGGTTTTGAAGGTCCAACTGGATGATTTGGATGTAAATCCAATTAGCAGAAATGATGCAGCTCCAACTGAGGTTGATATGGAAGTTCTACGAATGCTAAGTAATAGAGCCAATGATGTCGATGATACTGAAGATGAGGATGATACAAGTAGTAAGGATGATTATGAGAGTTCTTTCGAATTAAACGATGATTTTGATGTTGAATAAGAAATGTAATAATTTTAATATTTAGTTTACTTATAATATATTTTACAAGTAGTTAGCTGATTGTTTTATTATAAGTAATATTTAACCAATAATATTATATCTCTATTTCAGATTGCTCTAGGGAGAAACAAACGACCGTGATCATTGCCTAATCTTCAGATGAGAGTCTTGCTGGTGTTGCGGTTGCAAGTATTATTTCATATCGTCATAGTAGCACAGGTAACAAATTAATTCATTTTTTTATCTTTTGTTTGTACTTCTAATTTTTTTTCCCCTCAAATGTGTGTAGACTCAAATGCACTTAAGAAAAAGAGTTGTGGTCTTACACGTGGTATTGGTCTAGATTACATTGTTCGAGTCTCAGGTCAAGTGGCTTTGACAATCTCACCTCAGCATAAAAAAGCCATCGGGCCACTTGCATCCAAACTATCTTGCAAGTGTGGTTTCATTGTTCGTACCTATGCTCCACTTAAGGTTGAGTCATGGAAGCATATCCCTTGGCATGACAGGATGAGGCTATTTAAACTACTTTTGGTAAATTTAGCTTTTTTTTATTTATCATCTTTAATTTAGTAATTTGCTTTTTTTTGTTATTTACAAGATTTATTATTTTTATTTCACTAATTTAGAATGGAATTCACTTAGACTTGGAGCAAGAGCATGTGGTGCTTTGTGTTAATGATATCATGGCTGATCGTTATCATAGTCATCGTTACAAGCTAAAACTAATATATAATGAGTTTGGATCAAATGAGGAAATTCGTAAACATCCCTCAAAGATTATCTCTTTTGATGTGTAGGAGTATTTATGTGATATTTGGTGCAAAGAATAATATATTGTTTCTTGACAAATGTTATTTGAGAAATCTTTTTTTGGAGATGGTGAGAACAAAATAATTACAGCTTGCGCAAGATGCAGCTTGTGTTAAGTACAGTAGTTAAGATTTTGATAAGATGGACATGGGTGTGTTATTTATATACTAGGCTGCTCTTAGGTTTGAATTATGAATTTGGGTTAAGTTTGACTTTAATGTTTTGTTTTGAGTTATATTCTCTTTCAATATGTAACAATAAGCCTAATTGTATTTGTGGTTGCTGAATTCTATGGTTAGTATTGCAATTTTTTCTAATTACAAAGAACACATGTATTATTTCTTTTATTAATAAAAAAGAATTAGAAAGAATGTTTGTATGATTTCTTTAATTTTAAAAAAAGAATATGTTTGCATGATTTCTTTAATTTTTTAAAAAAATGTTGCGCTGATGGTGGCAGCAAACGTGTAGGAAGTATTTTTTTATTTTATTTTTTTGGAAATTAGTAAGTTATTAGAATCAAAAGATATTGAATTTGATTTTTGCAACTAGCATACATGAATCTGTTTAAATTTGTTGGCCATGTGAATTATCTTTACATTAGTATGCTATTACTATTGAATTTTTTTTTAAGAGTATTTAACTTATTTATTTGGCCAAAAGATGCAAAAAGTATAAATTGTAAAGCTAAAGATACAACACATAAACCTTGAATGTTTAGCTAGTTTCTGAATTCTCTCAATTTAATTACTATCTTGTTACATTGTCCCTTCCATGAGTTATTTCTTATCATCCAACTTTTATTTTATTTTTTTAGGCTAGATGTAAGAAAAATGCTGAAATAGACAAAAACTCCCATATAATCATCGTGGGGGATCTAAGTTATTTATTGATCATCGTGAGGAGAACTCTAAGGTGATAATCTTCCACTATAAATATTTTTATAAAGCAGTATATATGTTTAAAAAATATGATACAGTATGTGTTTTTTAACATCACAATGAGAGCGATAAAGAGCAGCGCTTCCCTGATTTCTTTCTTTCTACTCACTATAGCACCAGTAAAGGATGGGTGAATTCTGAGGTACAATCAAAATATGTGAGCACTTTATTTATTTTTCAAAGTCAATTTTTTTACATTATTTAAGTTGTTTATTTTTTTATTTTTATTTAAAGGAGAAAATGATCCAACTTTAAGAGCAAGTTGTTAATGAAGGATATGAGCCACTTAGTGATGAACAACTATCTCAAGTAGTGTGTGGTAAGAAATCTGGTTATATTTCTAGACTTGGAGTGCATAAGCTACCACGTCATTTACAAGCTTCAATATCTAATGAAAATGATTCAGCATTGCACAATGAGTTAGAGTCCACAAAGACAAAACTTCAAGCAACTAAGAATGAGCTTCAAGAAACAAGGAGTGAGCTTTAATCAACTGAGGCTACCGTGGATGATTTGTCCAGTAGGCTTAGACAATTTGAGACTCGAATGAGCTCTTACATAACTGATCATCCTAATGCTTCAAGATTGACATCGTTTATCCCTTTGGACCATGATTTTCTAATGCACTCTTGCACGCATTAGACTTAATACTAGTTAGTGTGTTTGTCTAGGAAACTTAATTAATTTGTGTACTAGGCTTATATTATTTTTTGTTGGTCAATTGAAAAAGAATTTGCTGGTGACAGCCTTGTCTATTATGTCTATTAGACTTATATGTATTTTGGTTTTTGTGCAACGAATATTGGGTTTTGATTTTAAAATGTATAATAGAATGTTTAACTTCTAATTTTAATAGCTTTATAGATTCTCAATTACAAAAAGAATTTGACATATAAAAGATGTAGCAAGTAAAATAATGTACTATTAAAATTTTATGTTAAATATTAATATGAAATTAGCTAAATAATTAAATAGTAAATATGTACAGATTTTTTTTATGGTTAAAATATTTCATTTTCGTGGCAACTATAAACCGAACAAAGCTAATTAGTCACAAATAAATTTCATAGCAAATTATTGTTAAATTCGCCACAAATAGGTCGTGGCTAATAAACACACAATTAACCACAAAGCTATTTTTACAATAATGATTAGTGTTGCCAAATAGAGTAATTGATGACAAAACCATGTCGTGGCCAAAGATTGGCATATTCACCACAAACACTTCGTGGCTAATGGTCTTACATTCAACCACAAATATTTATTTAGCCACAATAATTGGCGCCACATAGAGTAATTAGTGACAAAATAAGTTTGTGGCTAAAGGCTATTACATTCAGTCACAACAAGTTTCGTGGCTAAATGTTTTATTTTTAGCTATGAACCAACATTTACTCACGAAGACGGAGACATATTTTGTGTTAAATAATGAGGTATGTGACCTTTGAGATGATTTTTTACCACAAAAAATTACCGTTGCTATTATCCATGAGTCGTGAAATCTCTATTTCGTGACTAAATATCAAATGCCACAACTATAGGGCGACGAAATGGTGACAAAAATGTTTTCATGGGAAAAGATAATAACCCACAAAATTTGAGTGTCTTGCCACAATATGTTTTGTGGCTAAATAACATTTTTCTCGTAGTGAGTTGTAATAGCTATTTTAATTAACATAACATACTTACAGGTCAACCACACTAATGGGTATCATCAATCCATTGTATAGTGCTTATTTTTCATTACTAGACAACATGAGATTTCACATAAATTCAATTCATAAATTGGGGAAATTCAGTTCAAATTGAATCCATAATCAACAGATTGAATGCAAATTTGATACAATTCATATATAATCCACCATTTTACAGAAGTTATTATATCTAATCCATGAATTAATTAAATAAAAAAGTAATATAACAATAATATTACCATCAATCAAATTCAATATTGAATAACATTTAAATTAATTAATTGTTTAAGTAAAGGTAGAATAATACGTTCAAAGCTTCAAAATATAGCACACTAAAAAGAAAATCGAATATTGTTTATTTTTATTATTCAATTATTTTATATTTTATATTTTTATTAGTTAAGATATAGTATCGTATTAATGTAACTATATTTTAACTTATTTATTTATTAGTAAGTAGTAGTGCTACATTTATAGGTTTTATTTTTCAAATAAATAAATATTTTTTTATTCTTTTAGTGAATTCATGGATTTATGCAAATTTTTAAGAGTAAATCCGTATCCAATCCACCGACTATGACTTTTTGAATTTTTAATCCAATCCACTGATTCACAAATTGAATTTTTACAAATCAATTTTTTGAAATTAGATAGATTAAGTAGATTAGATTTTATTCTGAACACTCCTAGAATTTTTAACTTCTATTATCAATTTGATATTAAGTTTTGCACAAATAAAACATGATTTTATGTGTTAAATAAACATTTTGTTTTATGCTAAATTCATTGGATGGGTTGGCTTGGCTAAAAGTTTCTTGGTCTAGTTGCCTGGTTGGGATCAACCAAATCCAGCCAATGCGATAATGGGTAAAACTCGAACCGTATGCACTAGTAAACTGGTCCCAGGTATTGAAAATGAAAATTCGGATAAGTCCGGGCATGTATAAAAAAACTCGGACAAAATAGTACATTTTTTTTAAATAAGTTAAAAAATATAAATATAAAATTACAAACCCAAAATCCAAAATAAACCCTAAATCAGTAATACATATGAAACAAGCATGACACACAGTGCTGCCGCTGCTGCAACTCCAACACTCATAAGCCAACATCCACTACGCTACACCTCCATGAACCTCTCTTTACACGTCGACATCATCTCTTCTCACTTCTTAGTTGTTGGCCTTGGCATGCGACTTCTCTCCATTCTCTATCATCAATTTGTCATTGTGATAACTCACCTACTTAGCCTATAGCCGCGCTCGTACAGCCAACTCTGCCACCATTACAGCCATAGTCTCTATCAACACCCTCTTGGCTGCCATCGCTCCATCATAACCACGAGGTATTGACTTTTTTCTAGCTTTTCAAAAAAAAAAATGATGATATTATTATTATTATTATTAGTAGTAGTAGTAGTAGTAGTAAAAGTAGTAGTAGGAGGAGGAGGAGGAGGAGGAGGAGGAGGAGGAGGAGGAGGAGGAGGAGGAGGAGGTGTTATGTTTTATTTTTTTCTTGGATTCTATGCTTAGATGATTATTTCTTACAAGAATAAACCTATGTAATAGGAGCTAAATTTAGGCTACTGTTAACTATAAAAGTTAATTTGTCAATAATTATTACAATTATGTAATTTGTTATGTAATATTTATTATGCAACATTTTTGATGGGGAGGAGTAATTTCAAACGATGATGATGGCCCACAATCGTCGAGCAGCATGACATGAAGTTGTTATTTACTTATTTTACATGGGAGTATCTTGAGACTCCTTTAATAATTATTTTGCCAGTTGTTAGATATTTTGAGGTTTTCATTTGTTATATTGGTAATTGGTATCATGATTTTGAATTGTGATATGTTGGATGTTACAGTTATTTGGATTTATTTGGTGATTATCGTGCTGTTGAATTTAAATTTTTTATAAAGATAGAATGAATTTAGGTTAGATATTGAATGAATTTAGTTAATAAAAAGTATATTGAAACAATTTTTATTCATTATTTGTGTAAAATTTGTATTGTTACACTTTTTTTTTGTTCAATTTAAATATGCGGATAGGGAAAGCCCACTTACAAATCCCTGCCCGAGCAGTGTTGGGCTTATGTTGGCCCGCATTTGAAAAATCCAGGCATGAACCTGAGTTCGGATAACTGTTTTATCCATTCGAACCGATCTCAGGCAAGTCCAAACTCAGCCCGAACCCAAAGTTTTACCAAGCCTACTTAGCCAACTAGCCCAAATAAATGATTTTAAATTTCTTATTTACTATTCTAGTATTTATTTCTTTAATCTATTTTTCACCTTCTAAAATCATTGCTAGAAAATCGAATCTCAAAAATTATTTAATTATTTCTTTTTCATGATTTTTTATTAATCAATTAATTCATCTTTAATTAAAACCAAAAAATAAATAATGATAACCATGGGTACAGTTGTACTTTTATAAGTTCTGGAGGGGTAGTTTACGAGTCATTTAAATAATATTGTGAGAAAAAATATAATCCATGATATACAATCATATGTATATTATAATGAGAACACTACAAATATACTATTTAAGTCAATTCTGAAATGCAAGTTATGCAACCCAAGAGCGGGGGTGAATTGAGATTTTAAAACTTATACTAAGTAAACCACACAATAATTCAATCTAATGTCTTAATGGAATCAAAAACAATAAATTCAATCAAGCACAATATTAAAAGAGTAAGGGAAGAGAAAACAACCATAAAGATTTTTACGTGTTTCGGCAATCCCCGCCTACGTCCATGCCTCCAAGCTTACCCGACTTGAGGATTTCATTATTCAAGCCTCCCAATGCTTCAAATGTTCACAATTGACTTCCAAGGTGTCAATAGACCTTTACAATCAAGAGATTATCTCCATAATCTCTTCACTCCAAGTGTTTCTCACACTTGTACACTCTCAATTTGATGAGAAATGAAAATTATAACAATTAAACTTTCTTTAAGAGTGGATAAACGTATTATAGCTCAATGATGATTTGTGATATGGAAGCTTAATATATATTATATAATGTTGTTTGTCCTAGCATTAGTCTCTAAAATGAAGTTGGAGTTGAGTTTTTATAATTAAAGCCTGAAAACTAGCCGTTATAGGCAAATTCCCGCAGCCAAACAGTTAGCTGCTTGATTTATCCGGTTAGCCGCTCATAACAGTGATATTACCGTTATGTTTGAATTTTGCTACAGTAATACTATTCACCAAAATTATACTTTGGCCTAAAACTTTTTAAATTATATTATGGCCCAAAACGTCATAAAACTTTACAAATAGGTCTAATTTCAGAATTCCTAAATAATACTTGTCATTCCAAAACTTTTTAAAATTATGATATGGCCCCAAATATATTAGTATTTTTCAAATAGGCCCTTTTCAAAATTTAACATAATACTTATAATTTTCAAAGTTCTCAAAACTTTTGATTTTAGTCCAAAATTTGAAAATGTGAGATTTTCCTCAGGCGGCTAGCCGCTAGCCTCAGGCGGTTAGCCGCTCACTCTCGGTCCAATTTTAGATTTCAAATATTTAGATTACATTTGGGTCCTCAAACTTTCATAAATTTTAGTATGACCCAAAACATTTCAAATGTTTGCAAATAGGTCCAACTCTCGAATTCAAAATAATACTTATTAAATTCAAAGATTGTAAAACTTTTTATTTTAGTCCAAATTACTCAAATCCACAAAATACTCTATCTCATAAATATAAAACATTTTAGTTTATGAAAAATAATTATTGAATTAATTTCTTGAGTTTCTCAAATGCTAAATCATGCATCAACTAAATTATACTAACTTTACAAGAATTTGTAGCAATAATTTGTCCGTTGAGCTCAAAACTTTATTCTTAATTTTGCCGTTGTCCGTTGAGTGTCTTGAACCTGATTTCACTTAATTCACTTGCATAAATATTATCCTTCAAAAACTAGTGAAAATGTGAAATATAATATTTATTAAATTACTTAAGACACATATTTGTTATCATCAAAATTCATTTTTTTCTATAATTAACTTCCACCAATATCTACGTGATTACTTTGAAATTTAATATTTATATAAAATGCGAAATTTGGCCAAAACCATAATTTCACATTCAATTCGATGGAATTAGACTAGTGGCGATGAACGTAGCAACAAATAATGAAAAGATGCGATGTTGGTTGAAGCTCCTATTTATTTATTATGTCAAAAGAGATGGCCAACAACAATTCATTCAAAAAGTTGCATTGGTTACAAAAGAAAAGCACATGCAATATATAATTTGAGTCACAATATTAAAATCCAATTGGTAACTTCTTTTGAGTCAAAAACATAATTTTCACGATACCAATCACAAAGAAACAAAACAAGAAAAATCTTCTAGAACAACAAAATGTTCAAAATGTGTGGTATAAGGTTTTTTTTAACCTACATTAAAGGGTGGTGAAAGAGGAAGGGATGATTTATATGTGGCTTGTTATATCAACAATACATATTCATATTGTTTTTATTCTGATTAATCTTCAAGATATATGCCGTCAGTTTTCCACTTATATATATTGAAATTCTAGGAAGTTTATGAAATAAGCAATTCCCCGGCAAAAACTAGTCTTTTATAGTTCATTAAACTAGTTCTGAAATCATACCTAGAAAAACACTTTAATCATAGGAAATATAAAACTTCTAGCGAATTATATATCTCCATTAGCCCTTAAAATAAAAAGAAAAATAAGTGTTAGACATTACACTCTCTAAAAATTATCTTATATTAGAACATAATAACGATAGAGAATTAGAATTATTAGACTATTACGAGAATTTGGCCTTTAAAATTAGAAATTGGATAGAAGTGTTTAGAAATTCATAAATTATAGAGCATGAATTTTCAAAGATTAGGTTATTTAGATTTAGAAATTAATAATCATAGGAAAGTAGAATTAAATTTGACAAAAAGAATTAAAGTTAGTCGTAATAAAGAACACTTAGAAAATCAATTTAAGCATATTCCATATATTAGCAAAAGTCAACAAAACTTTGTAGTAGATTAATTAATTAATTTAGGACAACACTTAGAAGTATATTTAGAAAAGCTCAAAGAACTTGTACCACGAAGGTATTGGGTAATAGACGTACCAAAAACTTTAGGGAAAATGCTTTGGAGCTAACAAGACTTTTGAAAGAGTTCGGCCTTTAATGATGTGTTAATAAGATGTAATCCCACAGATTAAAAAACTCTAATAAAAGGAGATGTTAACCTACACAATATCTAAACACATATAACGCCTATTTATGATTAAGGTTGGATAACTATAATTTAAAAGTTATGGTATTAAAAGTGTTTAATAAAACACTATCTGCTGTAACTTAGAAACTAAGTTGATTTGATTTCATACCTATATGATAAAAAATCTATTAAATTTCTACTAATTTCGTCAATATTTTTATTTAAAAACTATATTTACTATATAATATTGGCTTTTATTTCATAGTTGTAGCTATTTTTCCATAGCAGTTTTAGTTCAATAATTACAACACTTCAATCCTAAATAAAATTATAAATACATAAAAATATACAAGTAAAACATGTTAATTTGAACAAGAAAATAAAGTTTGAAACTCCTAATGTGTTAAGGATTGTCAAAACATTATATAAAAAGCCATCAATAATAAGTTCAAGGGTAAAATGATGATTTTAATATCTTTGAGTCCCATGATAATTGAACGATTGTCGTTTTCAAATTCTAGAGGGTCAAAAACATTAGGATAGGTCAACCTCGGATTGAAATTGGACATAGTTTTGAAACCCGAAGTTTAATTACAATGAGAGAAGAAAAATTATTCCTTTTTTATGCAAGAGTCTCTATAGTCCAATACCGTACTCTACGAGTGTGGTCCTTTTCTTACCTAGAATCATGAGAAGCTACAATACGACCTTTTTTTTTTTTGACATGTTACTATTTCAAGAAGGACATGGACTTAATTTCTTCAATGCATTTGACGAGACACGTCAACAATCACAAAAATGTCCTTGCAACGAGAACAATATATTTGTAACTCTAACCAATGAAAGCATCTCCAATCCACAAATAAAACTTAAAAAAGAAGAAGAGAAACTTCCACAATTAACCCTGTCAAGTAGGGACCAGAAAGAGATATAAGTCATTAAACTCTCATAAATAACCCTAACTAGAGGGGGATGGCTATGATACAGGGACTGAAAGTCCCTGTACCATAGAGGGGGTCAATTTATTGACCCCTTTGTTGTTTGGCTGCCATCTGGCAGCCAAACAACTTTTATTGGCAAAGAACTGTTTTCCAAAGGTTCTTTCGCCATTAATATGTAATTTTTATTTAAATAAATTAAAATAAAAAAATATACAAAATCAATAAAATTTAAAAAATAATAATTATTATAAGAAAAAAAAGACAAGCAAAGTAAAAATAGAAAAAAATATTTTTTATTATAAATTTTTAAAAAACAAAATAAAATGTATGTTAACATAAAGACAAAAGTTTAATTTATTTTTTATGAAATATGTCTCATATTTAACGTTTCACGTTTCATATTTTATGTTCTATGTTTCATATAATTATTTTCTAAAACACCCCAAAAATTTTTTTTTTACCCCGTTTCATATTTACGTTCTACGATTTATGTTTGCTGTTCTATGTTTCATGTTCCATGTGGTATGTTCACTGTTGAGGAGGTACATATGTTTTATGTTTACTGTTGCATATTTTAAATAACCTGTTTCATGTTTGTTGTTTAATGTTTTATGTAATAATTCTCCAAATGCCCCGGAATTTTTCTTTTTTACCCCCGTTTCATGTTTACGTTCCACGTTTCATATTCACTGTTCTACGTTTCATGTTCGACGTTGTAGGTTCACTGTTGCTGAGGTACTGATGTTTTATGTTCTCTGTTGCATATTTTAAGTAAGTTGTTTCATATTTGTTGTTTAATGTTTCATGTAATAATTTTCCAAATGTCCCCGAATTTTTCTTTTTTGCCCCGTTTCATGTTTACGTTCCACGTTTCATGTTCGCTGTTCAACGTTTCATGTTCGACGTTGTATGTTCACTGTTGCCGAGGTATTCATGTTTTATGTTTGCTGTTGCATATTTTAAGTAAGTTGTTTCATATTTGTTGTTTAATGTTTCATGTAATAATTTTCCAAATGCCCCGGAATTTTTCTTTTTTGCCCCCGTTTCATGTTTACGTTCCACGTTTCATGTTCGCTGTTCTACGTTTCATGTTCCATGTGGTATGTTCACTGTTGAGGAGGTACATATGTTTTATGTTTACTGTTGCATATTTTAAATAACATGTTTCATGTTTGTTGTTTAATGTTTTATGTAATAATTCTCCAAATGCCCCGGAATTTTTCTTTTTTGCCCCCGTTTCATGTTTACGTTCCACGTTTCATGTTCGCTGTTCTACGTTTCATGTTGGACGTTGTATGTTCACTGTTGCCGAGGTATTCAAGTTTTATGTTTGCTGTTACATATTTTAAGTAAGTTGTTTCATATTTGTTGTTTAATGTTTCATGTAATAATTTTCCAATTGCCCCGGAATTTTTCTTTTTTGCCCCCCTTTCATGTTTACGTTCCACATTTCATATTCGTTGTTCTACGTTTCATGTTCGACGTTGTAGGTTCACTGTTGCCGAGGTACTTATGTTTTATGTTCTCTGTTGCATATTTTAAGTAAGTTGTTTCATATTTGTTGTTTAATGTTTCATGTAATAATTTTTCAAATGTCCCCGAATTTTTCTTTTTTGCCCCCGTTTCATGTTTACGTTTCACGTTTCATGTTCGCTGTTCAACGTTTCATGTTCGACGTTGTATGTTCACTGTTGCCGAGGTATTCATGTTTTATGTTTGCTGTTGCATATTTTAAGTAAGTTGTTTCATATTTGTTGTTTAATGTTTCATGTAATAATTTTCCAAATGCCCCGGAATTTTTCTTTTTTGCCCCGTTTCATGTTTACGTTCCACGTTTCATGTTTGCTGTTCAACGTTTCATGTTCGACGTTGTATGTTCACTGTTGCCGAGGTATTCATGTTTTATGTTTGCTGTTGCATATTTTAAGTAAGTTGTTTCATATTTGTTGTTTAATGTTTCATGTAATAATTTTCCAAATGCCTCGGAATTTTTCTTTTTTGCCCCTGTTTCATGTTTACGTTCCACGTTTCATGTTCGCTGTTCTACGTTTCATGTTCGACGTTGTATGTTCACTGTTGCCGTGGTATTCATGTTTTATGTTCGCTGTTGCATATTTTAAGTACGTTGTTTCATGTTTGTTGTTTAATGTTTAATGTAATAATTTTGCAAATGCCCCCGAATTTTTCTTTTTTGCCCCCGTTTCAAGTTTACTTTACACCAACTCTATCAGTATATTTATTGTTGCATTTATAACTCACTATTGAGCTAATTAATGCCATTGTCCCTTCCTTCATAAATATACTTATGTATATATAATTATTTTTTCCATTTTAAATGCCACCTTCCCACCATAACTCACTCACCTTGGGATCAATATTTTCTTTCGCCTGCATAGTTACTGCAGGTGCAAATTTCAGCCGTTGCAAAAATTTATGTTGTTCTACTTTTCCTCAAGTAAGTGTTTATGACTTAAATACTTGTTTTATCTCATTTTTGTTTTTTTTAAATATATGAAATTGACGAACCGAATGTTGTTGGATGAATGTGGATTGATTTTTTAAAATATACCCATTGTTATTGTATTTTGGTCACTGTATTTGATTTTTATTGTCAAATTTTGTGCTATTACCTTTCAGGATTTACAGATGAGTAAATTCTCTGATGATCTTGAGTTATCTTGGACCAATGTACTTGGAGCTCAGTTTACTTTAGTGGAAGATGCAGATGCATGGTACATGAACTATTCAAGAATGGTTGGTTTTAGTGTTAGAAAAAATGAGCTTCGTCGTTCCAAGTCTGGACGAACTACAATCCGTCGGTGGGTTTGTAGTTTGGAAGGATATAGGGCTGAAAAATATTTAGCAAATGATAATAGAGTGCGGGAGCCACGACCAATAACGCGTACGGGTTGTAAAGCATCGTTTCGAGTGAATTACGACAATTCTAGTGGCAAGTATACTGTGACAGAATTTAGAACTGAGCACAATCATCCGTTGACTTCTCCGAATGAAGTACATTTCCTTCGTTCACATCGGCATGTTAGTGAAGGAGATCTTGCTCAAGCTAAGGCATTGAGGCGTGTTGGTGTGAAGACGTGCCAAGTTGTGGATTACATGGGTGATCAAGTTGGGGGTTCACAAAATCTCAGGTTCAAGCGTAAAGATTTACAAAATAGATTAGATGCAGATAGATGTGCTGAAATTGGCGATACTGATTCTGTGGCAACTATAGCATATTTCACGGCAAAATCTGATAATGATCCTGGTCTATATCATGAGTACACATTAGATGATCAGAATAGGCTTAGAAATTTGTTTTGGACCGACTACATGGCACGGTATGATTATAAATGCTTCGGTGATGTTTTGGCATTTGATGCAACATACAAAACTAATGCATATCAGAAACCACTTGTGACCCTTGTTGGCACTAATCATCATCGTAGGACTACAGTGTTTGAATTTGCCCTTCTAGGAGATGAGACCGTTGAATCATACACATGGTTACTCCAAACTTTTTTGTCCGCTATGGGTAATCGGAAGCCGACGTTCGTGATTACTGATGGTGATAAAGCAATGTCAAAGGCAATTAAGACAGTTTTTGTTGGAGTTACTCACCGTCTTTGTTGTTGGCATTTAGAGAGAAATGCACAAGCAAATATTAAAAACGAAGACTTCACTCGTAAATTTCGTGATCTTATGTTGACTGGCATGAGTCCAAGTGAGTTTGACCAACGGTGGTTTGCTTTAGTTGACGAGTTCAAGCTACACGAACATGGTTGGGTTAAAAAAATATATGCAAAGCGACATAAATGGGCTGAAGCTTTTCTTAAAGGAACATTTTTTGCTGGTATGCGAAGCACTCAACGATGTGAAAGTATGCATTGTTATCTCAATCGTTTTCTGCAGTACAGGTTAAAATTATATGAATTTGTGCTACAAATTGATCGTGCACTCCGCAACATTCGGATCACAGAAGTTGAAGATGAGTTTAAAACAAAATTTAGTACTCCCGTGTTGACCACACACTTACGCAGCCTAGAAAAGCATGCTACAGATGTTTTCCCAATTAAGGTATTTCATTGGGTTAGGGAAGAAATTCGTCAAGAAGCCACTTTGATTCAGTTTGAAGCCTTGAACTGCACTGATACTAACTACTACACACTGACACAATTTGGGAACGTAGACATAAAGTGGACAGTGGTCTACCATAAACCCACTAACAAAATCGATTGCTCTTGTCAAAAGATGAATTCTGTTGGAATCCCATGTCGACACATGTTTCATGTCATGAAAGTGGAACAGTTTAGGAATATTCCTGATAATATGATTCTTCAGCGATGGACAAAAAAGGCGAAAGATTATACATCATGCAGCTTAAACGGATCACAAGTTGATAGTGAGATTTCCGATGTTGCTAGATTTAGTTCTTTGAGCACCGCAACTAACAAAATGTGTTTCTATGCTGCAAAAAATGAGCACTCATATAAAGAAGCTTTAGCTGCGATCAATCAATTGACATCAAAATTTCAAGATCTGTTTGGAGGACAGAGAACTAGCCCTCGAAGTTCTGTAATCGGTCCACAAACAAATTCCAGGGTGATGGATCCTGTTGTGGTGAGGACAAAAGGTGCTGTAAAAAGATTAAAAAAATCCCCTACAAACAACAGGAAGTGTAGTGTTTGTAGACAGCCTGGCCATACAAAGAAGTCATCTTTTGCCCGATGCCGCAAGAATAGCGCAAGGTAAGTTGTTTTTATGTTTGTTGTTGATTGTTTGATCCATTTATGGCAACCAAATAAAGTTTTATTCATGATTGATTATTTGTAGGAGTAGCGAAGCCAATGTTGGCAACAACGATAGTTGGGGTACATCTATGTTAGCTGGCTCAAGTGAACAATTTTCATTCTACAACAGTGAAGCCTCATATGAAATTGAAACCCAAAATGAATGTGGGAGTTGTTCTCAACCGTGTTCTGAATCCACATATCACTTCTGGAATAATTCATCAATGCCACAATCGGTGGGAAGGAATAACTTTACATTTCCTCCATATCCCACCATGCACTCTGATATGTGGCCTCAAGACAATTCTTTTCACTAATTGGACTTTATGTATTTAAATGTATCTAATTGAAGCTTTTGACTAATCTGAAGACATGTTTTTAATTGAAGCTTTTTCTTACGTTCTTTACCATGTAATAAATTGATACGCTTTAATTGTGATGGCATAACGTTTATAATCCTGGTTCATGCATTAAACATGTTTAATGTTGATTTTTTGATACCATAAAATAGTGTTAGAATTGGTCAATATTTGGTAAGCCGATTTGGCTTTGAAGCTCTCTGGCTCCAACCGAATAACCGAATTTAGCAAGCCGATATGCCGGATAGAATTTCCATTTCTATGTCTCGAAACTGGCGTACCGGTTTGAAAAAATCGATTATCCGGATTGGCTTTAGAGCTCTCTGGAGCCAATTCGGATAACCGGATTTATCAAACCGGTAAGCCGGATTTGCTTTCCATTTCTCTGTCTCGAAACCGGCTTACCGGTTTGAAACAACCGGTTATCCGGATTGGCTCCAGAGAGCTCTAAGCCAATCCGGATAAACGATTTTTTCAAACCAGTACGTCGGTTTCGAGACAGAGAAATGGAAATTCTATCCGGCATACCGGTTTGCTAAATCCGGTTATCCGGATTGGCTTTAGAGCTCTCTGGAGCCAATTCGGATAACCGGTTGTTTCAAACCGGTAAGCCGATTTTAGTTTCACTAATTTTCTCTTTCTCGAAACCGGCTTACCGGTTTGTGAAATTCGGTCATCCGGATTGGCTTTAGAGCTCTCTGGAGCCAATTCGGATAACCGGTTGTTTCAAACTGGTAAGCCGATTTCAGGTTCACTAATTTTCTCTTTCTCGAAACCGGCTTACCGGTTTGTGAAATCCGGTCATCCGGATTGGCTTTAGAGCTCTCTGGAGCCAATTCGGATAACCGGTTGTTTCAAACCGGTAAGCCGATTACAGTATGAATATTTTTCTCTTTCTCGAAACCGGCTTACCGGTTTGTGAAATTCGGTCATCCGGATTGGCTTTAGAGCTCTCTGGAGCCAATTCGGATAACCGCTTGTTTCAAACCGGTAAGCCGATTACAGTATGAATTTTTTTCTCTTTCTCGAAACCGGCTTACCGGTTTGTGAAATCCGGTAAGCCGGATCCCTTCACAACCTTACTGGTCATTTAAGTCCTCACAATTTTTCATAACTACCTCACAATTTTAGTATGTGTTTTGTCATCCTAAAAAATATATCACTCGAATAGAGTGCATTCGATGCAGTATTCATAACAAAAAATTATTTGAATACACTCATCAGAACAATGTTAGTGGTAAACCTACAAAAGTCAGTGCGTAAAAACAACAATTATGATTCCACAGCTAAACCTACAACAAAATGTGGAATTTCACATTAACCCTATCAAGAAGACTTAACATTTACGGCCGTAATCTTTTTGGGTTTTTTTTTCGGCTTTTCCCTGGAGCTTTCGTGCCTATTCTATATGTGTTTGCCTTATGCGTAGACGGCATGGCCCTTGCCTGGGCAGCATGCTCATCAAATGTTACATTTGCTTGAGCAAGCAATCCAGCTCGTGCTTCATTAAAGGCCGAGTTGATAAGTTGAACTGCTAGTCTTCCACGAACATCTTGCGAATCATTGTACGCAAGAAGAATATATTGGAATAAGTTGTTTTACTTGATCAATACAATAAGGAGACAATGAGTTAAAATATCTCTACTTAAATTTTTAATTTTTACAATATATGATTTGTTAGGAATAAGCTCTGAAGTCTCCATGAATTTGATGACATAAATTCCACAATCAAACCCATTTGGTTGTTTCGGGACCCCCTCAGCAGACCGAATAGGGAACCAAATGAACCGTGTTGATGGCTTGGCATTTGGAGGTAACTTAGAATGAAAAATGGAATCAAGAGAATGTAACTGTGAAGTTCAAAACAAAATGGCAAATTAGATGATTAAACAATAAAATTCTACATGAAATTGACAAACGGCATATACACATGTAACATACTATGCGTTCAGCTTGTTGCTCGCGTTTTCGATTACTTCGACCATCAGGAAGAGGGTCCCAAACCTCACCATAGCCTTCTTTGACATTCACGATGAACAAGAACCAATGAAAGGCACCGTCGTTAATTGGAACATAAATCTAACAAAAAAATCAGTCACCATCGATAATTGGAACATAAATCTAACAAACAAATATTAGTATCTTTCTCATAGAAGATATTTTACAAAAAATAAAAAAGTAATCAGTTGAGAGTTTAGAAAGTAACCTTTTGGCACCTTTGAAAGTCTGGCATGAAAGGTTTTCCAACACCTGCTGCTTGTGCAAAACCATCAACATCGGCTCCAACGGTAAGTGCTGATTGCTACAAAAGAACAATAAGTAAACAAGTGATATATCAATAAATAACGCATTGAAAATATCTTATTGTACAGAGCAATGTTTTCCCAATTATTATAAAAAAAAAACTTCAATTCACATAAAAATAATGGTGCTGGATACTTACTGCATATAGTGTCGGTAAATACCAGTTTATTGGTGCATCATTGTGTTTAGCCCGTTCACATAGTGTGAGGTGATATGCTATCATGGTGAGAATCTAAAACAATGGTCAATAAGTGACAACTTAGTATTCTATTTTGCAATAAGCCATCCAAACATATAATATGTAATGTGAGTGCCAATACACCACAAACCTCTCCACTAAGAGCCGTGTTAGGCAAAAGGCTCATGAAATTATGCCTAGAGATAAATTGATCATCAGTGGAGACAATGATTTCACTAAAAACACAAACAAGTAATAAAGTGTTAGCTAATCAATACATATGTACAGGAGAATAAAAAATACAAAGCCTTATAAAACACAAGTACATTCCGTTACCATCTTTATCAAATGCATATTGAATGAGCTTCAATTGGTCAAGAGAAAGAGGGTTATTTACATAAAAAGGACCAGCTTTAAATTTAGCCTTTGCTCCCCGAGACACTTTATCATAAGGAGAGAGTTGGTATCGTCCCGGCCTTACATTCCCGTCTTTGGTCGTGTTCTTTGGTACACTCATGCTAGTGGAGGTTTGGAACTCTTGCTTAGTGTCAAGTGGTTTAACCAAATTCTATATAGGTCCAGGGTCAAAATTAATTCACTATCATTAAAACCAAATTACAACTAGAGATCACTTAGACAAACCTCTCCCTCCTCTCGAGGTATTGGCGTTAGATCGAGAGCATGTCCTCTATCAAATTGAAATGAATCGAGTGGAGTTTCACTAGCATGTGTTGTAGTCCCAAAACAGCCCAACATGGCATCAAAAGCTCGAAAACTTGCTTTCACTCTACGATCCACGGTGTCATCATCACTGACCAAAATCATTTTCCCTTCAGTTTTTGACATAGTTTTTCCATCCGGAGATGTACGATTTTGACTCTTCAAATTTGAAGGTGGATCGGGAGCAACTGGTTCTTTGGTTGATCCTCCATGATACTTTGATGTCAACTCTCCCAATATTTTTTCTATGCTTTCCAATCTCCGTTCAAGGGTTTGGAACGACTCTTTGTTTTGGGCGACGAATGACCCAAACCTTTCCGTTAGTAACTAAAAAGCATCATTATTTGCATTGTTCCACCCAGGAGGTTCTACATGTTGAGGCTTATGAACCCAATCAGGGTCACGCATTGAAACCTAAAATAATTCATAAAATAATAATAATTTAGTCCAAAAATATGGTAAATTGATTTCATTAAAATAGTATGCATGTAGTATATTTCACTAAAATAGTATGCACGTTGTATATACCTTATTGCTTTTGATGCCACCAAGCTTTTTTTGCCATTTCAAGAATCGTCGAATCTCATCATTATTCCATACACTGATAGGACACATTGTTCTATCAATAGAAGGTCGATCATATACAACACAGGAAAAGTAGAACAGCTGTCCATCAATGGTAAAATACGTATGTTATGAACTGAAATATCCAAAATACAAGAAACAAGTAACAATATTTTTTTTAATTAAACACGAACCTTTAAGAAAAGAACGCAGCCGCTAACGGAGCTCACTTTATTCTCTTTAAACTTTTGCACACCTTCCCATAAAAAGGTAAAGCACCAATTAGCCCAATTTTTTTCTCTAATTGAATTTGTATCTTTCAGTGCACGAAGATACAACGGATTAACGTATATTGCACCTGTAGGACATAATATGGTTCCCAATGCAAAAAGACTAAAAAGTATCTTAAATTCATCATCAGATGTTGAACTATTCATTAGCCTTTTTTTCACCTCCGCTATATGAATTCCTCTAGGTCCACTGCTATACATTACACGCAAATCAGTTATATCAACTGCTTGGTCATTTAAATCCACATGTGTGCCTCCATCTCTAACCCCCATTATAGTTGCAAATGTTGTAGGGCTTAAATTGTATTCTTTCCCATGTAGAATTATACTTTGCCTACGTACATCACATTGTTCAATTAATGCTGCACATAACTCTTGTCTTAAGCGTCCACATTTAAGGTCAAGTAGACTTCCAAAGCCGGTTTCATTCACTGCTGCTTTTTGGTCACTTGAAAAAGATGAAACCACCTCGAAGAATGAGGCTACACGACATCGAGATAGAAGGTTGCCACCATTAGCCTTGTCCTCATCAGATTCCTCAATTTTTTTACTCGAACCACTATTTTCACCACTATTTGAGGTATATATCTTATTCATATTACTAATCATCCATTGATGCTTCTCCTCGGGGGTTAATTTCTTCCAATTTTGTGCAATATCAGCTCGAACCTACAACAATGATAATATATATACGATTAGTGGCATATCATTTTAGGTTAGAGAAAATTAAATATTCAACAGGTCATTTTTTGGCTACATACCTTTTTATCCACCTTTTTTACGCCTAATAACCTTAGTCGTTTTGCTTCTGCCTTACTGTGATCAATATTTTAAGTTACATTAATTAAAAAAATTAAACATTTTAACATAATGGGTACATAAATATCATATAAATTATACTTACAAATAGTATATCCATGCTTTTTTGTTCACTCCTTGCTTTTCCTGCCATAATGATTTTTCTTTTGATTTTTTCCTCTTACCATCAACAAATTCCATGTCTTCTTGTAAAAGCTACAAGAAAGCAGTTAATAAACAACAATTACTGGCTCTCGCACTTGTGTTTGGTGCGACGGTGCCTATCGCACCAAAACACACCTCACACGTGCGATGGGCATCAACCGAAATGCATCTTGCATCAAATGAATGCATACGTCAACCTATCACACAAAGCTACCACACTCGAATGGCCAAGTGTAATTTTTTTCACCATCAAATTATTATAAAAAAAAATTGAAAACATGGCTACAGCATTTTGTCAACAAAAATAAAATTACCTATAATCTTCAAAGAGGACAAATAGTTCTATAGTTCTTTGTGGCATTTTGTCAAATATTATGTATGCATTATGTTTCTACACTATATCATTAACAAATCGTTTTCCCCAAATATAACAAATTACATATATAAATCACTTTAACAATTACAAGGCTAGCTTTAAACCTCAGTAACCTTGATGAGAAGCGTCAAAGTTGGAGTCGGGGCTAGAGCAAAAGTGAGAGCAAGGTCAAGCGTGAGTGTGAGTTGGAAGAAAGGGCAAGAGTAACAGCAATAGCAACAACAACAGCAACAGCAACAACAACAGCAACAGCAACAGTAACAGTGGGAGCCTGAGTGTGAGCAAGAGCGAGAGCGGGAGTGTGAGCAAGAGCGGGAGCGGGAGTGTGAGCCGGAGGGGAAGAGTGACCAAGAAAGAGAACGTGACAGTGTGGGGAACGAGAAAGATGAGGGTTTTCTTGCTCAATGTTCCAGGGGGGAGAAAAGAGAAGAGAGGGAGGGAGAAAGAGAGGGAGTGTGAGCCGGAGTGGAAGAGTGGCCAAGAACAAGAACGTGACAGTGTGGGGAACGAGAAAGATGAGGGTTTTCTTGCTCAATTTTCGAGGGGGGAGAATGGAGAAAAGAGGGAGGGAGAAATTGCTTTTGATTCAACCGGTTGCCTTATTTTTTTCTGCTTATATTTATTTTTTCTCTTTTTTTTTCAAATCAAAACCACAACCGTTGGATTCAAACAAGCTGAATCCAACGGGTCAAAGGCAGGCCCTGCACCATACAGGGATTTTATGCCCTGCATGGTAGCCGAGGCCTAACTAGAGACCCAAAAGAGAAATCAAAATCTCAATAACAAAATAGGGACAAAACTCTCACAAAAGAAAAAAAAAAGATAAAAAAACTGTCTAGTCATTAACATGGAAATATTGATTGCACTCCCTTACCTCGCCAGAAAAGATCGCAAACAAATCCAGTATTTTTTAATAATGGAAAAATTGGCGGTCATGTTTTGGATAAAAGCAAAAGTCCTGCAAGCTAAAGAAAAAGAATAATGCTAGAGAGAAAAATCAACTAGTTAATTAAAATTTTTTATTTGGGCGCATTCTCAATTAGAAAATTTATTTTGTATGAGCCGCTATTGGTTTAATAACAATAATGGGAGTCATTTCAATATGGTAAGATCCATATGTGATAAGGATTTTCAAGTTCCCTCTTTCAAATTATTCTCTAAGTATTTTTTTGCCAAAAGACACAGCATTCCAAAAGATTATTTAATATTATATTTTTAAGTTCCCTCCTTCAAATTATTCTTAAGTATTTCTTCGGCCAAAAGACACATCATTCAAAATGATTATTTAATAGTATATTGTAAGAAAATAGAAGGATGAGTAAAGTCTGAATTAATTTCTTAACTACCTTTTTTTTCAATTAGAAATTGGAGTGGCTAGCAAAATAACTATTTGACCAAGTGCAACCGAGGCCGATCCGCCTCGTGATAGTGGGGGTTCAAGCCCCTATTGGAGAAAATAATTTCAAAAAAATTAAAAAGAAAAAAGCTTCAATTACTAATTAACTCATGTTAAATCTATTAAAGTAGCCCTGTTAAATTTATAAAAATAGGTCTTTAAGCTCATAAACTCCATAAAGTTTTAAACTTTAACTTTTAGAGTTATAAAAGTCCACACTTTTATAACTCTAAAAGTTATAAAAGTCCACACTTTTATAACTCTAAAAGTTATAAAACTACTTGGGCTTAGTCCAAGTAGCCAGAATCCCTCCCTCACAAATGTGAGGGAAGGGGTTCGAACCCCCGCAGACCCATTGCAGGGGTTTAATTTAAATTTTTTTCCTCGGAGCCTCAGAGCTTGAGTGAAGGCAGTTTTTCTCCCAGGAGGTGAGTTGACGTCTCTCGAATATTTGAGAGGGTTAAAAATCTGAGCGGTGCCATATTAGAATTGATGTAAACGGGTCTCAGTATATGTATGATTGTAAATATTATGAGCAATAGTCTCTTCAAAAAAAAAATCCACACTTTAATTAAAAAATAAAAACCCATAATATTCCATATAGATGGCCATTAAATCTATTAAAATAACCTTTCCAAACTCATTAACCCATTCAATTTTAGTTTTCACATATTGTTATGTAATTCTCGATCAGCCAGTAGCAACAGTGCCCTTCAAAACATTATTAAATTAATGAAAAAAATACTATGATTAAGGACGCTGCGCTGACATGGGTTAATAAGAAAAAAAATATATGTAGCAAAATAGCCAGCAGCCAACGATTTAATTAACTTATTTCACATAATATATATATTTAACTTGAAAAACTTTATGCTACATAATACATTATTTTGAGAATGATGAGAAATAATAAATAGACATAAACATGCATAATTGATACTTAAATTCCAGATTTTAATTTTCAATTCCGGGAAAAGCCCCAGTAGTTGCAGTATCATCAAAGGCTGTCTCTGGGCTCGCCGCCAATGGAGGCAATGCGATATTTCCACACGTAGGTGTATGCACAGGCGAAGGCAGCGGAGGGCTAGCAGCCAATGGTGGCATTACAGGTGGCATTTCATGTTTCTTACGGTTTGGCAGTGGTGATGATGCTGGTGGCGGCAGCAGAGGTGGCAAAGAAGAAGTGGGTTTATGCTGCAACGGCGGCATTGTAGGTGCTGAGTACTCCGGTGGCACTGAAAATGGTGAAGCTGCAGGGACATCAGGTGCCGAAGGCAGCGGAGGGCTAGCAGCCAATGGTGGCACTACAGGTGGCATTTCATGTTTCTTACGTTTTGGCAGTGGTGGTGATGCTGGTGGCGGCAGCAGAGGTGGCAAAGAAGAAGTGGGTTTATGCTGCAACGGCGGCATCGTAGGTGCTGAGTACTCCGGTGGCACTGAAAATGGTGAAGCTGCAGGGACATCAGGTGCCGAAGGCAGCGGAGGGCTAGCAGCCAATGGTGGCATTACAGGTGGCATTTCATGTTTCTTACGTTTTGGCAATGGTGGTGATGCTGGTGGCGGCAGCAGAGGTGGCAAAGAAGAAGTGGGTTTATGCTGCAACGGCGGCATTGTAGGTGCTGAGTACTCCGGTGGCACTGAAAATGGTGAAGCTGCAGGGACATCAGGTGCCGAAGGCAGCGGAGGGCTAGCAGCCAATGGTGGCACTACAGGTGGCATTTCATGTTTCTTACGTTTTGGCAGTGGTGGTGATGCTGGTGGCGGCAGCAGAGGTGGCAAAGAAGAAGTGGGTTTATGCTGCAACGGCGGCATCGTAGGTGCTGAGTACTCCGGTGGCACTGAAAATGGTGAAGCTGCAGGGACATCAGGTGCCGAAGGCAGCGGAGGGCTAGCAGCCAATGGTGGCATTACAGGTGGCATTTCATGTTTCTTACGTTTTGGCAATGGTGGTGATGCTGGTGGCGGCAGCAGAGGTGGCAAAGAAGAAGTGGGTTTATGCTGCAACGGCGGCATTGTAGGTGCTGAGTACTCCGGTGGTACTGACAATGGTGAAGCTGCAGGGACATCAGTTGCCGAAGGCTGGGACGGCGGCGGCGGGTCCTGTGGAGGAGGATGAGGAGGAGATAAGATTGATGGCAAAGGAGGCAGTTCAGGCTTAGGCCAAGGAGGCAGTTCAGGCTTAGGCCAAGGAGGCAGTTCAGGCTTAGGCCAAGGAGGCAGTTTAAGCTTAGGCCAAGGAACGATATTAGCTTGTGAGGTTGGCTTGAAGAGTAGAGGATTCTTGATGAAGTCAGATATATGATGATACCTTGCTGCCAGGGCCAAACTGGTGTTTGTAAACGTTAGATTGATGAAGAAAAATAATAATAAATAGTGGGAATTGGAAGCCATTGATGATCACTAGTTTATGTTGACTTGGGAAAATTGCAAGCAACGATGAAGTTGCTTGATCATATATATGTGTATGTATATGTATATATATATATATATATATATTGCTCTGATGGAAGGATACATGAGCTTTAAGTTAAGATAAAAGTAACTCTGGAACCACCCACTAAATGGTTGATAAACTGAGCTATGATGTTTACAGAATTAACTGCATTATCACACGATGTCAGAGGAAAATAACAAAATAATCAAATAACATTATAACACCACACGATGTTATAATTAATTTTATCATTTTATCATCCTTCAATTTCTTTAAGATTCTTCTAAACTATTTTCATTAACATTTAATGAGATTGATGTATCTTTTATTATTTAGAATTTTTATCATCATGAATATTATTAATTGATAAATCGACCGTATCCTATGATTCAATCATCATAATTGAATACTAATTGATATGGAAAATTAACCGAATAAGAGTTAACATTTTAACAAGGAAAATTGCTTTAAAATCTAATAATCAATTCCCTTATTTTAGTTCAATCATTGAGATAATTGGACTGGCTGGTGTCTAAATTTGGTGAAAATGCTCCTAATGTTTCAAGTCTTTCCGTCTTCAAAATTAAATTATAATTACAATACAACTAATAACTACTTATAATAGGACAAGAAACAAATGAAATTATTTCTATATATGATGGTATAGTTTAAGGATTATTGATTTGGTCCAGAATCCTATATTTTATTAAAATGAAAAAAAAAAGTTATTAATTTATATTTTTATAACAGAAGGTCATTATATTATTTAACTATATAATTTAATAACTTTTTCATACTTTAAAAATTTCAAAATTTTGAATTAAAACATATCTAATAATTTAAATTACTACACTTAACTCTAAAAAGAAAAATGATATCGGTCTGTAAAAAGGCACACCATGACCACAGATATGGCAGCACCCTTCTTTTATGGGCAAATATTTGTAGTTTACTGAAAGATCTCATTTTTAAAGAGAAAATTACTCTTAATTGGCATAACGAAAGGACTCGAACGCACCCTCCATTACGAGGGTAGAAAGTTAGGAACGATTAACAATAGTATAGGCCAATGACAAGCTGCTTTTAAATAAAAAGTTTCCAATTCAGGGCTTTCAAAGTTTACCATTACATTTCAAAGTTACGCGTTACCAGTTATACAAAAAATTAGTGGGTGGGCACAACTAATTTTGACAACGGGCCATTAAAATGCAACAAACAGTTGGTCATCTATAAATGAAGGGCATTCATTTTTCACCAATCACCGGGACAAGGAAAGCATGCAATTATAGAGAATGGTCCTTGCATACTCGATCATCTGTTTAATTAGAAAAATCGTATTCACAAGCCAACAAGGATAAATAATAAAAAAAAAAAAACCCGATAAGGGATTTCGAGCTTACATATGTTTAAAGAAAAGAACTAAGACTTATCTGACCGGGCATTGGACAAAATTGGGTTCGGGTAAAATGAAATAGATCCGAACTACTTGAATCGGTTCGAGTTCAAGTTCAGGTTCCATTTTAGATTTAACCATGTCTATTTTGTTGTTTATAGATTGAGTGGGGCTTCTATCAGTCTTTTCAAATCCTTATAAAACCCTCTTAAGTTTACATCATTACTATTAAGGGTGGGCATAGGTTGGTTTGGTTTGAATTTTAAGTCAATTCAAGTCAAACTATAAAAATTTAGACTCAATCCAAACCAACACATTTGAGAGAACATCTGTATCCAATCCACCGGCTATAAATTTTTGAATTTTTGAACATCCGTATCCATTTTGCAGAAGTAATTATATCTAATCCATGAATTAATTAAATAAAAAAATAATATAACAATAATTTTACCATCAATCAAATTAAATATTGAATAAGATTTAAATTAATTAATTGTTTAAGTAAAGATAGAATAATACATTCAAAACTTCAAAATATAACACACTAAAAAGAAAACGAATATTGTTTATTTTTATTATTCAATTATTTAATTATTTTTTATTTTTTATTTTAATTAATTAAGATATAGTATCATGTTAATGTAACTATATTTTAACTTATTTATTTATTAGTAAGTAGTAGTGCTACATTTATAGGTTTCATTTTTCAATTAAATAAATATTTTTTATTCTTTTTGTGAATTCATGGATTTATGGAAATTTTTTAGAGTTAATTCGTATCCAATCTGCCGACTATGACTTTTGAATTTTTAATCCAATCCACTAATTCACAAATTGGATTTTTACAAATCAAATTTTTGAAATTAGATAGATCAAGCAGATTAGATTTTACTCTGAACACTCCTAGAATTTTTAACTTCTATTATCAATTTGATATTAAGTTTTGCCACAAATAAAACATGATTTTATGTGTTAAATAAACATTTTGTTTTATGCTAAATTCATTGGATGGGCTGGCGTGGCTAAAAGTTTCTTGGTCCAGTAGCCCGGTCGGGATCAGCCGAATCTAGCCAATGCGATAATAGGTAAAACCCGAACCGTATGCACTAGTAAACCAATCCCAGGTATTGAAAATGAAAATTCGGATAAGTTAGGGCATGTACAAAAACTCAAACAAATTAGTGCCCCCTTTTTTTTTAAAATAGGTTAAAAAAATATAAATATAAAATTAAAAACCCAAAATCCAAAATAAACCCTAAATTAGTAATACATATCGAAACAAGCATGACACACCAGTGCTGCCACTGCTGCAACTCCAACACTCTAAGCCAACAGCCACTACGCTTCATCTCCACGAACCTTTCTCTACGCGTCGACGTCATCTCTTCTCACTTCTTAGTCGTTGGCCTTGGCGTGCGACTTCTCTCCATTCTCCATTATCAATTTGTCACTGTCATAACTCACCTTCTTAGCCTATAGCCGTGCTCGCACAGCCAACTCTGCTGCCATTACAACCATAGTCTCTATCATCACACTTTTGGCTACCATCGCTCCATCACAGCCATGAGGTATTGACTTTTTTCTAGCTTTTCAAAAAAAAAATGATGATATTATTACTATTATTATTATTATTATTATTATTATTATTATTATTATTATTATTATTAGGTGTTATGATTTATGTTTTTCTTGGATGCTACGCTTAGATGATTATTTCTTACAATAATAAACATATGTAATAGAGTTGAATTTAGGCTATTGTTAACTGTAAAATTTAATTAATTTGTCAAAAATTATTACAATTATGTAATTGTTATGTAAGATTTATTACGCAACACTTTTGTTGGGGAGGAGGTAATTTCAGACGATGATGATGGCCCACAATCGTCGAGCAGCATGACATGAAGTTGTTATTTACTTATTTTACATGGGAGTATCTTGAGACTCCTTTAATAATTATTTTGTCAGTTGTTAGATATTTTGAGATTTTCATATGTTATATTGGTAATTGGTATCGTGATTTTGAATTGTGATATGTTGGATGTTATAGTTATTTGGATTTATTTGGTGCTTATTGTTCTGTTGAATTTAAATTTTTGATAAAGATTGAATGAATTTAGGTTAGAGATTGAATAAATTTAGTTAATAAAAAGTATATTGAAACAATTTTTATTTATTATTTGTGTAAAATTTACAGTGTCACAGTTTTTTTTTGTTCAATTTAAATATGTGGATAGGGAAAGCCCACTTAAAAATCCTTGCCCGGGCAGTGTTGGGCTTATGTTGGCCCGCATTTGAAAAATCCAGGCATGAACCTAAGTTCGGAAAATTGTTTTATCCATTCGAATCGATCTCAGGCAGGTCCAAACTCGGCTCGAACCCGAAGTTTTACCAAACCTACTTAGCCAACTAGCCCAAATTAATTATTTAAAATTTCTTGTTTGCTATTCTATTATTTATTTCTTTAATTTATTTTTCACCTTCTAAAATCATTGCTAGAAAATTGAATCATAAATATTATTTAACTCTTTCTTTTTCATGATTTTTAATTAATCAATTAATTCATCTTTAATTAAAACCAAATAAAAAAATAATGACCATGGGTACAGTTGTACTTTTATAAGTTCTGGAGGGGTATTTTACGATTCATTTATATAATATTGTGAAAAAAATATAACCCATGACATACAATCATCTGTATATTATAATGAGAACACTACAAATATACTATTTAATTCAATTCAAGATAAAGTTTATTATGACAACTTATACTCACTAATATCGAAGAGATACACAATAAATATGAACAAATGTCTATTTGCACTTATATATAATTAAAATAATGATAAAATTTTTCCAGAGGAGACTTCGACATTATTTTCTTCATTTCTTCAAGTAGTGACAATATTTCGGGTATATGGAGGTTAGCTATGTGTTATGCAGCTCAATCAGATTACACTGAAGGCACGGCCCCGCGTGGATCGGGGGAAGGAGATTCTTGTGTGCATGTAAAGTCGCTAAAATAATAAAAAAAAAAGAAATTCGGATCTCAAAATCGACTTTCATTTTTTTTCTATAATTAACTTCCACAATATCTACGTGATTACTTCGAAATTTAATATTCATAGAAAATGCGAAATTTGGCCAAAACCATAATTTCACATTCAATTCGGTGGAATTAGACTAGTAGTGATGAACGTAGCAACAAATAATGAAAAGATGCGATGTTGGTTGAAGCTCCTATTTATTTATTATGTCAAAAGAGATGGCCAACAACAATTCATTCAAAAAGTTGCATTGGTTACAAAAGAAGAGCACATGCAATATATAATTTGAGTCACAATATTAAAATCCAATTGGTAACTTCTTTTTAGTCAAAAACATAATTTTCACGACACCAATCACCAAGAAACAAAACAAGAAAAATCTTCTAGAATAACAAAATTTCAAAATGTGTGGGATAAGTTTTTTTTTAACCTACATTAAAGGGTGGTGAAAGAGGAAGGGATGATTTATATGTGGCTTGTTATATCAATAGCACAGATTCATATTGTTTTTATTCTGGTTAATCTTCAGGATATATGCCGTCAGTTTCCCACTTATATATATTGAAATTCTAAGAAGTTTATGAAATAAGCAATTGTCAGGCAAAAACTAGTCTTTTATAGTTCATTAAACTAGTTCTGAAATCATGCTTAGAAAAACACTTTAATCATAGGAAATATAAAACTTCTAGCGAATTATGTATCTCCATTAGCCCCTAAAATAAAAAGAAAAATAAGTGTTAGACATTACTCTCTGTAAAAATTATCTTATATTAGAACATAATAACAATAGAGAATTAGAATTATTAGACTATTACGAGAATTTAGCCTTTAAAATTTGAAATTGGATAGAAGAGTTTAGAAATTCATAAATTATAGTGCATGAGTTTTCAAAGATTAGGTTATTTAGAATTAGAAATTAATAATCATAGGAAGGTAGAATTAAATTTGAAAAAAAGAATTAAAGTTAGTTGTAATAAAGAACACTTAGAAAATCAATTTAAGCATATTCCATATATTAGCAAAAGTCAACAAAACTTTGTAGTAGATTTATTAATTAATTTAGGACAACACTTAGAAGTCAATTTAGAAAAGCTCAAAGAACTTGTACCACGAAGGTATTGGGTAATAGACGTACCATAAACTTTAGGGAAAATGCTTTGGAGCTAACATGACTTTTGAAAAGAGTTGGGCTTTTAATGATGTGCTAATAAGATGTAATCCCACAGATTAAAAAACTCTAATAAAAGGAGATGTTAACCTACGGAATATCTAAACACATATAACGTTTGGATACGATTATAGTTGGGTAACTGTAATTTAAAAATTATGGTACTAAAAGTGTTTAGTAAAACATTATCTGCTGTAACTTAAAATTAAGTTGATTTGATTTTATACTTGTGTGATAAAAATTTTATTATATTTTTACTAATTTCATCAAATTTTTTATTTAAAAATTATATTTGCTATATAATATTGACTTTTATTTGATAGTTATGGTTATTTTTCCATAGCAGTTGTAGTTTAAAAGTTACAACACTTCAATTATAAATAGGGTTATAAATACATAAAAATATACAAGTAAAATTTGTTAATTTGGACAAGAAAATAAGGTTTGAAGCTCGGATCAGGATTCTCTCCTGATCTGATCATGTCGTGAGTAATTAACTCAATTGCTAATTAGTATTTAATAAATAAAAAATAAAAAAAATTAAATCTTACCCCATAGACTAGCACTAAAAGACATATGTCAGAAGATTTTTAAAAATTTAGTAGAACTCAAATTATGAGAGGATCCTATTCCTTGAAACTCCTCATGTGTTA
Source organism: Atalantia buxifolia (assembly GCA_030444775.1). Taxonomy (NCBI): domain Eukaryota; kingdom Viridiplantae; phylum Streptophyta; class Magnoliopsida; order Sapindales; family Rutaceae; genus Atalantia; species Atalantia buxifolia. The sequence continues at coordinate 1,264,505 of CM059838.1, read as the reverse complement.
AGGATTGTCAAAACATTATATAAAAAACCATCGATAATAAGTTCAAGGGTAAAATGATGATTTTAATATTTTTTTATGGTGATTTTAATATTTTTGAGTCCCGTGATAATTGAACGGTTGTCGTTTGCAAATTCTAGAGGGTCAAAAACATTAGGATAGGTCAACCTCTGAGTTAAATTGGATATAGTTTTGAAACCCGAAGTTTAATTATAATGAGAGAAGAAAAAATATTCCTTTTTATGCGAGTGTTGTTTTCTTTTTTTTTTTTTCTTTTTTTGAAATGTTTCTACTTCAAAAAGGACATGGACTTAATTTCTTCAATCTATTTGAGGAGACACGTCAACAATCACAAAAATGTCCTTGCAACGAGAATAATATATTTGTAACTCTAAGCAATGAAAGCATCTCCAATCCATAAATAAAATTTAAAAAAAAAAAAAGAGAGACTTCCACAGCTAACCCTATCAAATAGGGACCAAAAAGAGATATAAGTCATTAAGCTCTCATAAATAACTCTAACTAAATAGGGACCAAAAAGAAAAATCAAAATCGTAATAACAAAACAGGGACAAAACTCTTACAAAAGAAGAAAAGATAAAAAAATTATTTAGTTATTAACATGGAAATATTGATTGCACTCCCTTATATCACAAGAAAAAGATCGCAAACAAATCCAGTATTTTTAATAATGGAAAAATTGGCGGTCATGTTTTTGACAAAAGCAAAAGTCCTGCAAGCTAAAGAAAAAGAATAATGCTAGAGCGAAAAATCAACTAGTTAATTAAAATTTTTTATTTGGGCGCATTCTCAATTAGAAAATTTATTTTGTATGAGCAGCTATTGGTTTAATAACAATAATGCGAGTCATTTCAATATGGTAAGATCCATATGTGATAAGGATTTTCAAGTTCCCTCTTTCAAATTATTCTCTAAGTATTTTTTTGCCAAAAGATACAGCATTCCAAAAGATTATTTAATATTATATTTTTAAGTTCCCTCCAAATTATGCTTAAGTATTTCTTCGGCCAAACGACACATCATTCAAAATGATTATTTAATAGTATATTGTAAGAAAATAGAAGGATGAGTAAAGTCCGAATTAATTCCTTAACTACCTTTTTTTTTCAATTAGAAATTGGAGTGGCTAGCAAAATAACTATTTGACCAAGTGCAACCGAGGCCGATCCGCCTCATGATAGTGGGGGTTCAAGCCCCTATTGGAGAAAATAATTTCAAAAAAATTAAAGAGAAAAAAGCTTCAATTACTAATTAACTCATGTTAAATCTATTAAAGTAACCCTGTTAAATTTATAAAAATAGGTCTTTAAGCTCATAAACTCTATAAAATTTAAACTTTAACTTTTGGAATTATAAAAGTCCACACTTTAATTAAAAAATAAAAACCCATAATATTCCATATGGATGGTCTTATTATTTTTTAATTTAGTCTCATTAAATCTATTAAAATTACCTCTCCGAACTCATTAACCCATTCAATTTTAGTTTTCACATATTGTTATGTAATTCTCGATCAGCCAGTAGCAACCGTGCCTTTCAAAACATTATTAAATTAAACAAAAAAATACCATAATTAAGGAAGCTGACATGGGTTAATAAGAAAAAAAATATATAGTAAAATTTTTAGCAGCCAACAATTTAATTAAATTATTTCATATGATATATATATTTAACTTGAAAAACTTTATGCTACATAATACATTATTTTGAGAATGATGAGAAATAATAAGTAGACATAAACATGCATAATTGATACTTAAATTCCGGATTTTAATTTTCAACTCCGGGAAAAGCCCCAGTAGTTGCAGTATCATCAAAGGCTGTCTCTGGGCTCGCCGCCAATGGCGGCAATGCGATATTTCCACACGTAGGTGTATGTACAGGCGAAGGCAGCGGAGGGCTAGCAACCAATGGTGGCATTACAGGTGGCATTTCATTTTTCTTCCGTTTTGGCAATGGTGATGATGGTGGTGGCGGCAGCAGAGGTGACAAAGAAGAAGTGGGTTTATGCTGCAACGGCGGCATTGTAGGTGCTGAGTACTCCGGTGGTACTGACAATGGTGAAGCTGCAGGGACATCAGTTGCCGAAGGCTGGGACGGCGGCGGCGGCGCCTGAGGAGGAGGAGGAGGAGATAAGATTGGTGGCAAAGGAGGCAGTTTAGGCTTAGGCAAAGGAGGCAGTTTAGGCTTAGGCCATGGAGCGATATTAGCTTGTGAAGTTGGCTTGAAGAGTTGAGGATTCTTGATGAAGTCAGAAATATGATGATACCTTGCTGCGAGGGCGAAACTGGTGTTTGTAAACGTTAGATTGATGAAGAAAAATAATAATAAATAGTGGGAATTAGAAGCCATCGATGATCACTAGTTTATGTTGACTTGGGAAAATTGCAAGCAACGATGAAGTTGCTTGATCATATATATGTATATATATATATTGCTGTGATGGAAGGATACATGAGATTTAAGTTAAGATAAAAATAACAAAATAATCAAATAACATTATAACACCACACGATGTTATAATTAATTTTATCATTTTATCATCTTTCAATTTCTTTAAGATTCTTCTAAACTATTTTCATTAACATTTAATTGAGATTGATTCTTTTATTTATTTAGATTTTTTATCATCATGAATATTATTAATTGATAAATCGACCGTATCCTATGATTCAATCATCATAATTGAATACTAATTGATATGGAAAATTAACCGAATAAGAGTTAACATTTTAACAAGGAAAATTGCTTCAAAATCTAATAATCAATTCCCTTATTTTAGTTCAATCATTGAGATAATTTCACTGTCTGGTGTCTAAATTTGGTGAAGATGCTCTTAATGTTTCAAGTCTTTCCGACTTCAAAATTAAATTATAATTACAATACAACTAATAACTACTTATAATATGACAAAAAACAAATGAAATTATTTCTATATATGATGGTATAGTTTAAGGAGTATTGATTTGGCTCAGAATTTTAAATTTTATTAAAGTAAAAAAAAGTTATTAATTTATATTTTTATAATAGAAGGTCATTATATTATTTAACTATATTGTTCAATAACTTTTTCGTACTTTAAAAATTTCAAAATTATGAATTAAAACATATCTAATAATTTAAATGACTACACTTAACGCTAAAAAGAAAAATGATATCGGTCTGTAAAAAGGAACACCGTGACCACAGATATGGCAGCACCCTTCTTTTATGGGCAAATATTTGTAGTTTACTGAAAGATCTTTTTTTTTAAAGAGAAAATTACTCTCAATTGGGATAACAAAAGGACTCCAACGCACCCTCCATTATGAGTGTGGAAAGTTAGGAACGAGTTAACGCCACCATAGCCTAGTGACAAGCTGCTTTTAAACAAAAAGTTTCCATTTCAGGACTTCCAAAGTTTACCATTACATTTTTAAGTTACAGGTTATCAGTTACAAAAAATTAGTGGGTGGGCACAACTAGTTTTGACAACGGCCCATTAAAATGCAATAAACACTATAAATGAGGGGCATTCATTTTTCACCAATCACCGTGACAAGGAAAGCATGCAATTATAGAGAATGGCCCTTGCATACTCGATCATCTGTTTAATTAGAAAAATCGTATTCATCAGCCGACAAGGATAAATAAAAAATAAATAAAAAAAGCCGATAAGGGATTTCGAGCTCAAATATGTTTAAAGAAAAGAACTAAGACTTATCTGACCGAGCATTGGGCAAAATGAAATAGCTCTGAACTACTCGAATTTGTTTGAGTTCAGGTTTCATTTTAGATTTGACCATGTCTATTTTGTTGTTTATAGATTGAGTGGGGCTTCTATTAGACTTTTAAAATCCGTATTAAACACCATTGTAAAAGGGTGGGCATAGGTTGGTTTGGTTTGAATTTTAAGTCAATCCAAACTAAACTATAAAAATTTGGGCTTAACTTAAACCAACCCAAATATTTTTTAACTCAACCCAAACCAACACATTTGAGTTTGGTTTGAATTTTATGATCAAAATATTTTTATTTTGATAATTAATTACATCAAAATTATAATGTTATTAATTGTTATTAATTATTAAATTAATATTATAATATGAAAAAATATAGTGGATAAAAAATTATAAATAATAGATTTTACGATAATTTCATCATTAGATTGAAGAATACTAGAAAATTAAAATAAAGTTTAAAAACGAAAATCATTATTTCTAAATAAATAAGAACGTAATCTCTAATAATAAACTTTCACATTCGATTAAAATTATACGATCAGGTCATATTATAAAATTAAATTAAATCAAATCAAATCAAATCAAATTTATACTCCATCCTACATGTCAAGAAAAAAAAATAAAAATAAATTTATAGTCTAGCATTAAGAAAATTTGGTTTGAAATTCTCACCTAAAGATGGCCAAAATTTATTCTAAAACAGGATTCTTCCTTACTTTTAGAAGTGAATGTAAAAAACTAATATAAAAAGGAAAGCAGAAAATTTATACCTTTTGTTGAGCTTTCTTTTTAGAAGATGGAATAGCAACTCAATTGGGCTCTGGTTCAAGAGCTTCAACAACTATGCTCTTTGTGACCAGTTTGTGATCGCTCATATGAGATTTTAGAATTGAAAATAATGCAAGTAACTTGTTTTCATTTATTTTGTTTAATATATTTTCCACTGACATATCAACATGAGTTTTGAGAATTTGTCCATGATCCATGGGTAAATTATTCCTAAACCATTATGAAATGGTTTCTTCCATAACAACTAAAATGTAATTCATTTCATGATTTACCTAATTCAAACCATTTTATTTAGTTTGGGTTTGGGTAAACCTATGGGTTGTGGGTTTATACCCACCCCTAATTGTAATTACGTAGAAAACTCATTCAAAATTTTACGCATTCATTTTTATTTCACAAATATCCCTCACTTTTATGTCACATTAAACTCGAAGTGATTTCTTTTTCTATTTTTTTCCTTTTCCGAAAGTGATTTCTTTTTCTTTTTTCTTTTTAACTTCTTCTTCATCTAAAAGTGTAAAAGTGAAGGCATATAAAAACACTTGTAGCATAAACTAGCTTAAGTATCTGTTTAGGTTGGCTTATCTAGTAGCTATAAATGTTTATTTAATTCTATAAGCTATTTTTTTAATTATTTGGTTTTTTTTAATAGAGCTGTTAAAGATTAAATAAACTATTTTACCTTTACTAGTAAAATCTTAAATTTTGAAATTTTAAAAGTAGAAGTTGTAAAGTTTTTTTTGAAGTATTAATATATTTAAAATATCTTTTACTTATTTGACAATCGTATTTCATTTAATTCATAACAAAATGTTAAAAAGTTTTCTATTAAAATAATTCTATAATTTTATATAAAAGTTTTGTTGTCAAACAAATAATTAATTTTTTTTAATAAAAACCCTCCTCATAAAAATTTTACTAACAAAAGCTAAACTTAAAAAAGCTCTATTTCAAAACCTACCAAATGGAGCCTGAAGCACTAAAAACCTAATTAAAAAAGTTTCAAGACACATATTTGAGACACTGTCGAAGAAAACCCTAAACGGTGGACTGCTTACTCGCTTGAAGTGTGTACCGGCCTGCTAATAACTTCCATCTACTGGCAAGTTTCATATTCAAAGTTGGAAACTCGACAGCCATATCCAGATTTGACAATAATATTTTTTATTAGAATGAAAATCATCATCACAAAAAAAGGAAAGAATCCCATCGCAACGAATTCGATTTGACGAAACACTTCCTTGTTCCATTTTTTACAGTCAGTCTTTTGAACTTGGAATCCAAATCTGGATCATGTTGAATTTTGTCTTGTTATTTGCAGTGAAGAAGCCTCGTGAAGGACATCTAACCAGGATCTTTTTTCCTTTAATCAATAAAAAAATCCAAAAAGAAGATGCAGGTGTTTACTAAATTCCAGGATTAAAATGTCAATATGCAGAACTGGGGTTTAGAAGGGTGTTTTTTTTTTTTGAATAAATACGGGTATTTTATTTCAGAAATCAACTTAAAGATAACATTCTAAAAAATTTGGGTAATCCTCCAACCATACTAAGGATTTAGAACACTGAAGTGCATATTTCGCTAATACAATAGTGACATGGTTACAACATCTACAAATATGCTGGAGTTGGAAGTTTTCTCGCTCTGAAATTAGCATCTGAATCTCTGAAATAATCCAAAATAACTCTGTACGTGTATGACATTTGCTTGAAATAAATTGAATAACCCGCAATGAATCCGACTCCACCATCAATGGAGACAAACTAATCTCACTAGCAAGTCGGATACCGAAACGAAGAGCTTCAGCCTCGGCTATATCAACATCATCGGAGAAGACACCTTGATCAACCCCCACAGCCATAACCTGACCATTACTATTGTTGAAAAAATAGCATCTTAATATGCTATTTTAATGGCACATTTTGAGTGGGTCCCACTAAGCGAAAGTGGAAAATCTTGAGAGGTATGGATTCTACTCCGTAAATACTTCAAAAACGTATGTTTATTTACTCAAAATGATGCATGGGTGAATGAGAAATTGTCTCACAAAATGAACCCTTGATGTTGGAAATTTGAAAGGAAATGAGGCTTATCCACATGAGAAAAATAAGCCAAAGGGTTTGTGTTTATATACAAACACTTAACCATGCATGAACAAGCTATTTAAGGATAAAAGCTCTCTTTACATGCGCGTGCCCAGGAGGGGTGCAAATCCCAAATTGAATCGGTTGAACTCGTGTGTGCTTGCGCGTCCTGCGTACGCAAATGTCAGCCCAAAATCACCCAAGCTTGCATGGCACATTTTTAATTACCTTTTAAATTTTTGTAACAGTTTTGTGATTTTGAATTCAAACGATTTGTAACAGCTTCATCGATTATGTTTTAGTTGTTATTCGATTCAATTTTTTAATTCAATTATCTGAATTGAATTGAATTGCTGAAACCAATTGCCAGTTACAGCAATTAAATGGCAAATATTGAATTCGAAAATTCAATACTTGGCTGCTGTTACATCCTCACATGTGTATAAAAAGGCAGCTCCCTCTTCTGTTTTAAACACACTGCAAAACTACCACACTGCACGCAAATTCTTTTCTTCCTCTTTCTTCTTCTTTCTGTTTTCTGTTCGAGTTTGAACACTGTTGTGGTTCACCGGAATAATCTGTTTGTGCTTAACAGATTGTTTGTGCCCGTTGTATCCTGGGAAACAGATACCAACAAACCTAAAACACTACAATAGGTGGTAAATCTGTTTTAAGGGCACTGTGATAACATACTTCGGGTTTATTTTCTGGTTTTGTTTATTTCCTCTCCTTCTATTTCCGGTTGCTGCTGCTGCTGTTGCTGAATTTCAGTTGTTAATTTGCTGCATCTTAATTTCGTTTCCACGTTATTTGTGTTTATTGGTTTCTGTTTTTAATAGATAACTAACAGTTAATTTTTCTTACAACTATTACGAATTACAGCACCATAACCCACCTTTCCATTTTCTTTATCTACCGCTGCATCCACATTTAATTTATACCAACCTGCTGGAGGCACCTCCCACTTCTCAATAGATAAAACATCATTAGATTGTTCAAAACTTCCACCAACAGATTGCACAGAATCAAAAGATTGAAACATAACCTTCAACTCGGGCAACTACATGTACTGACTTTATTTTAACTCTCTCATATAAGCATCTATTTCCCCACAATGTCGGCACAAATAAAGCCAGTTCAGAATATATAACCACATTTCTAGCATACTAAAACAATCCCCACAAATCATGCTGTCTGTTCTGCACAATTAGCTCTCTAAACTTTGTGATTTTCCACATCCCTTGGGCCCAACCAGATCCCACCAAAGCATGCATCACTGTTTCTTCCAAACATCCACACATATGACATTTTGAATCTAGTACAACTCTCTTTGACTTTAATTTATCCATTGTGGGTAAAACATTCAAAAGTGCTCGCCAAAGAAAAATTCGTACCTTGGGAGGGAACATGTAACTCCAAACTGCTGCCCACATGAAACAACCCGCCCCGCACCCCCAGGGCGAGTCTATCTAATCTCATCTAATCGAATCGATAATAAATCTAACATCTAAGATAATAATCAAATTAGTTAAGATTCTGCCGAAAATTCGGCAGAGTCTCCTTTGTAAATGTAACAATCCCAATCTGCAAATATGTAAAGTAAACACTCCCAAAATAATTCACTATACAACAAACTCCAGTAATCAACATCCTCAATTTATTCTTAATCCCAAAAGAATAATATAACAAAATTATACAATCTCAAAAAAACAAGATAACCAAATTATCTTAACAAAAAATCACCTATATCTCTAGCACCATCATGTGGCCAAGACTCAAAATATATCTACAGTCGTTGGGTCGGTCTGGTGTACCTGCAACCTCCTAGTAGGGGGGAGAATATAATAAAAACGAAATGAGTATAAAACTCAGTGAAAGTTAGTGAGTTGATAGTAGTTTTTTTTTATAAAATTAATTCTTACTTAAAAAGGAATAATAGTATCATTTTCAAACACGATTTCATCAAACCATATGCGAGAAACCAGAAATAAATCATTTAACATTTAAATCATATTTTAACCATGAAAAGCATATATATAATATTGTACCAAATAATCATGGAAATCATATCACAATATCAACTCAGTGAAAGTCAGTGAGTTGATAGTAGTTTTTTTTATAAAATTAATTCTTACTTAAAAAGGAATAATAATATCATTTTCAAACACAATTTCATCAAACCATATGCGAGAAACCAGAAATAAATCATTTAACATTTAAATCATATTTCTAACCATGAAAAGCATATATATAATATTGTACCAAATAATCATGGAAATCATATCACAATATCATATAGAATACACAAATCTGAAAATCATCACCAAACAAGTACCGAGGGGAATAATCTCATATCCGGACCTCTACGGACGGGCAATGACGTACTATCTGGGTACTGTCACACCCCGGAGCTACACGGATAGACAGGGAAGTACTATCTCATATCTCATCATCTGTATCTCAATATCTGTATCACTGTAATCATCATACTCCATGCATATGCCCCCAAAAGGCAAAAGCGCCCAAACACACGCCCCAAAACCTCTATGTGTGTTCAGACGGGCCCCAAAGGCCTCTCATCTCATGTCATCTGTATCATCATCATCTCATAACTGATATATCTCATCTGTATCATCATATCTCATCTGTAACACTGTATCTAGAGGGGATGGGTACTGTCTAATGCTTTTAAAAACAATCTTTATACTCATGTATATAAACGTATAATCATATCTGAAATCTCATTTCCTTTTTATTCAACATATCTCAAATTCAATCAATTCTAATATCATGTATTTATTAAAAAATAACAATAAAGTCACATCGCATTGAAATCCACTTTTCTCGTCTTTAAAATACTATCATATTCCTTTTAAAGTCGATACAGAAAATCATTGACCAAACATTTTAATTTAATATCAATGCATGTATAAAATCCATTTCGAGGAAATCATTAAATAGAAGTATCAAATACTTATTTATCAAAACATGTTGTATTGTATTGTAAAATCATTATTAAATCCGAACATTCAAAATTCTTATTTCGCAAACATGTTTTACTATCATAATCACTATGAAAATAGGTTTTGTATATTCCACTCACAGTGACGGTGTTCACGCTCGACTATTGCCCCCGTCGACGGATTGGTCCTCGCTCGCGGATCCTCCTAAATCAAGGAAACGACATAATTATTTTCTGTAAATCAGAATTACGACTAAATTTACACAATAAACTCGAAGCAAACATCTATCCCTAATTCACAACTCCTGTATCGGTAGAATTACCAAAATACCCTCGAATTCGTAAATTATTAAAATTCTCCAAAATCGTAAATCACCGAATTACCCTCAAAATCTTAATCATAGTCAATCTTAAATTTCAAGAATTGCTAAATTATCCATAGGCTCAGAAATTACAAAATCGCTCTCAAAAAATGAAATTACCGAATTGCCCTTGCAGGTCAACAGTGACCGAAATTTGGTCAACGCTGGTTGGAAAGCTCAAGTCTGAAAGTTCCAGTCACGCTGAATCTAATGGTGGCGACGGTGAGCTCCCACGCGCGGCAACGACGCCGGAATCTAGCTCGGCAGACGTGAAATTCCAACAATTGATCGGCTACGAAATAGTAACTCCCGGTGGCAATGGATGGTCGGAAATGGAAGAGGGAGTCGTGGGGAACAAAATCTAACCGGTGATGTCACCCAAAACCAGCGAAATGGACGGCGGTGGTGATGGGTTTTGGCCGCGGTTTTTCGAGCTTCAAACGGCAGCGTTCCAGTTGGTTTCCGGCAACAAGGACGGCAAGGGTATGATGGTCGGTCTTCAAGCTTCAGATTGGTACCAAGCTCGGCCGGAGTGATGGCCGGAATTGCGAGATATGGTCGGGTCACGTTCGCAGGTCGGGTCGGGTTTCTGGGTCTATTTTTGACAGCTTCTCTTTCACGCGCGTGTTATTTCCCCCTTTTTTTAGCAACTTCCCTTTTATTTACTTTTAACCGCCTCTTTTTTTTTTCCACAAGTGTTACAATCCTCCCCACTTATAAAAATTTCGTCCTCGAAATTTACGCATCTGATAAGAACAGGTGGGGGTATTGAGCTCGCTTTACATCATCGCATTCCCAAGTTGCCTCTTCTCTTGTGTGATTCCTCCACAACACTTTCACTATTGAAATGGTTTTAGAACGTAAAACCTGGTGCTTCTTTTCCAGTATCTCCAGTGGTTCCTCTTCGTAAGTCAAATCTTCTTTCAGCTGAATTGGTTGCTTCGATAACACATGATTCAGATCATATATGTACTTTCGAAGCATTGAGACATGAAACACATCGTGTATTCTGGATAGCTCGGGTGGTAGGGCTAATCGATAAGCTAATGGACCGATGTGCTCGATGATCTCATATGGCCCAATGTAACGTGGGCTTAGCTTCCCACGTTTCCCAAATCGAAGCACCTCTTTCCAAGGAGATATCCGTATAAAAACTCTATCACCCACTTCAAATTCAAGTTCCCGTCTACGCTTGTCTGCATAGCTCTTCTGTCTATCTTGAGCCACCTTTAATCTATCCCGGATCAACTGTATCTTCTCGTTAGTATCCTGAACTAGTTCCGGGTCGATTAATCTCCGCTCACCAACCTCATCCCAACATACTGGAGTCCTGCATTTTCTACCATACAAAGCCTCGTATGGTGCCATCTCGATACTAGCTTGATAACTGTTGTTGTAAGCAAACTCCATCAAAGGCAAATGATTATCCCAATTACCTTTAAACTCCATAACACAAGCTCGCAACATATCCTTCAGGGTTTGAATAGTATGCTCTGACTGTCCATCAGTCTGTGGATGAAAAGCTGTACTGAAATTCAACTTGGTGCTTAAAGCATTTTGCAAGCTGGTCCAGAACTTAAAAGTAAACCAAGAATCTCTGTCAGAGACTATGGACACGGGTACTCCATGAAGTCGAACTATCTCAGCCACATAAATACTCCCTAACTTGTCCATCGAATATGTGGTCTTAACTGGTAGAAAGTGAGCAGATTTTGTAAGTCGATCAACAACCACCCAAACACTATCATGTCCCTTATGTGTACATGGAAGTCCCGCTACAAAATCCATGGTGATGTGCTCCCACTTCCACTCAGGAATAGGAAGCGGCTGAGAACACCCTGCAGGCCTTTGGTGTTCAGCCTTAATCTGCTGACAGACCAAACATCGAGAAACAAATTCCACTATCTCTCTCTTCATACCCTGCCACCAGTCATGATCCCTCAAGGTACGATACATCTTTGTACTACCAGGATGCATTGCATATGCTGAACAGTGAGCTTCCTCCATAATCTCCCTTTTCAAATCTTTAATATCAGGCACACAAAGTCTATTACCCATGACTAATACTCAATCATCTCTCATCGTAAAATCGGTTCGTAAACCTTTTTGCATATCCTCTTTCAATTTCATTAACTGTGGGTCATGAGGTTGCATTTGGTGAACTTTGTCAATCAAAGTCGGTCTAACTCGAAAGTTAGCTATTAAGGCTCAACAATGGTCAGCGTTCAACTCGATGCCCAAAGATCTCAACTCGATCAACAGAGGCATATATGTCACTCGCAAGTGAGCTATAGAGCTGGAAGACTTTCTACTTAGCGCATCAGCTACCACATTCGCTTTGCCCGGATGATAATCAATAGTGCAATCGTAGTCCTTAATCAGCTCGATCCATCTCTTCTGTCTCAAATTTAGCTCCTTCTGAGTAAACAAATACTTCAGGCTCTTATGATCAGTGAAAATCTGGCACGTAGCCCCATATAAGTAATGCCTTAACGTCTTGAGTGCAAACACTACTGCTGCTAGCTCTAAGTCATGTGTTGGGTAATTTTGCTCATGCTTCTTAAGTTTTCTATAAGCATACGCCACTACTTTCCCATGCTGCATTAGCACACAACCCAATCCCTGCTTAGAGGCATCGCTGTATACCACAAATCCTTCATTACCAGACGAAAGTGTAAGAACTGGTGCTGAGGTCGAACTGGTGCTGAGGTCAAACGTGTCTTAAATTCTTGAAAACTCTTCTCACAGTCATCGTCCCACTGAAACTTAGCATTCTTTCTGGTTAAACGTGTCAGAGGAGTAGCAATCTTGGAGAATCCCTCCACAAATCTACGATAATAGCCAGCCAATCCAAGGAAGCTTCGAACTTCTGTGACATTTGTAAGCCGTTCCCATTTCACAATAGCTTCAATCTTTTGAGGATCAACATAAATGCCTTTAGCTGATATCACATGACCTAAAAATACTACTTTGTCCAACCAGAACTCGCACTTGTTGAACTTGGCATACAACTGCTTCTGTCTCAAAGTCTGTAAAATAGTCCGCAAATGCTTTGCATGCAGTTCCTCGCTTCGAGAATACACTAAGATATCATCGATGAATACAATCACAAACCGATCCAGGTACAGGCGAAATACCCTATTCATGAGGTCCATAAAAGCTGCTGGAGCATTTGTTAACCTGAATGGCATCACTAAGAATTCGTAATGTCCATAACGGGTTCTAAATGTTGTTTTTGGAATATCGGCCTCTTTAATTTTAAGCTGATGGTACCCCGAGCACAAATCAATCTTAGAAAATACTTTCGCCCCTTAGAGTTGATCAAACAAGTCATCAATACGCAGAAGTGGATACTTATTGCGTACCGTAACTTTGTTCAACTGCCTGTAGTCGATACAGAGTCTAAAAGTCCCATCCTTTTTCTTAACAAACAAAACTGGAGCTCCCCACGGGGATACACTAGGTCTAATAAACCTTTTATCCACCAACTCTTGCAATTGAACCTTCAGCTCCTTCAATTATGCTGGAGACATCCTATACGATGCCATGGATATAGGAGCCGTCCCAGGGACTAAATCAATAGAAAACTCAATCTCCCTACTAGGTGGAATCCCCAGAAGTTCATCTGGAAATACATCCGAAAATTCTTTAACTACCGCAATATCCTCCAATCTCAATTTTTGGGCTTTTGTATCTATCACATGTGCTAAATAAGCTGAGCATCCTTTTCTTAGCAACCGACTTGCACTAATGGCAGATATAACACATAAAGATAGAACTTTGCGCTCCCCACAGAATTTCACATCTGCTTTCCCTGGCTTTTTAAACACAACTTCTTTTTTGAAACAGTCCACTGTAGCATAATGAGATTCAAACCAATCCATGCCCAAAATAACATCGAAGTCATGGATATCTAAGGAAATCAAATTCGCCTCAAATTCGTGTTCACCCATTCCAATCATACAATCCCGATACACACTCTCAGCAAATAATGACTCTCCGATAGGTGTACAAACAACTAGACCACAATCTAGCAATTTGGGCTCTCGCCCTATGTGTACAGTAAAAGTACAGGAAACGAAGGAATGTGTGGATCCAGGATCAATAAGAATATGAGCCTCGCAGCCACAGAGGATCCAGGATCAATAAGAATATGAGCCTCGCGGCCACAGATAGATAATATACCCATAATAACTTCTGGTGCAGCACATGCCTCCTACTGCGTCAAAGCAAAAACTCGCGCCTGAGTATGAGGTCGATTAGGCTGACCTCTCTGACCTGGAGCAGTCGTCTGACTTCTAAATGTAGATGTAGAGTCTCCTGTCTGTACTCCTCTCTGACCCTGAGTCTGACCAGAGTAAGGTTGATACCGTGAGGCTGTCCCTCCTACAGAACTATTGCTCTGAGATAAAGTAGGACAAAATCTCCTGATGTGTCTAAGCTGACCACACAAATAACAAACTCTGTCTCCGACACGACACTACCCCTAATGATTCTTGCCACATGAAGGGCAAGAAGTCTGCTGGGCACTCTTCGAACGATCATCACGATATCCCGCACCACTAAGGTCGTACTGCCCCTGACTCCTGTTATTACTGCCCACTGATGGCTGCACTGAGCTATGACTAACAACCTGTCTTGAGTCTCCCCTGAAGCCTATACCCTGACTCCTCTGCGTAATATCAGAGTAACTCGTAGGAATGCCCCCTTTCTTGGGCGGCCTACTACTAGGGCCACCCTCTACCCAGCTCTGATTACGCTTCTGCTTCAATGCCCGAACTCTGCGTCCCTCAGAAATACTGTGCTTTACTCTCCTGGCTGCCTCAACTACCTCTCCAAACTCAGTGTGTCGTGATGCAGTCACAGTGGTGCGAATCTCAAATCTGAGGCCCTCCTCAAACCGTCTGCATCTCTCTCTCTCATCACCCACTACAGATGTAGCAAATCTAGAGAGGTCTAAAAATTTCTTCTCATACTCCTCAACTGTCAGAGACCCCAGAGCCAACCAAAGGAATTTACTCCGTTTAATATCTTGATACACAGCAGGAAAATAATGATCGTAGAATTCCTTACGAAAAATGGCCCAAGTAATCGCACCATGCCCTTGATATCGTCTCTCCACTGTCTGCCACCAATGGTAGGCTCTATCATCGAGCAGGAAAGTCGCGAAGGGTAATCTGTCATCCTCTGAACACTTCATCATGTCAAAAATACGTTCTAACTTAACAAACCATGATTCAGCCTCAGGTGGTTCTCCAGAACCATTAAAACTCCTCGCCCCTAAACTCCTCACTTGCTCAATAGTGTTCGCGTTACCGATATGCGCTTGAGTCTGATTCTGCACAACTGTAGTCATGATCTGAGCCAGCCTATCCAATGATCAAGCTCAATATTCTATGACAATCCACGGTGCACAGTTGTGCAATTTCATGCATGGAGGATTCAACTACCCCCTCATTCACAGGTTCACTTTCCCCCGCAGGTACACCACCAGAAGTCAAGCCAGCTATTGTTCTAGTACGGCCACGGCCACGTCCGCGGCCACGTTTATTGCTACGACGAATCACCATGGTGCCTAAAAAATATCAATTCCAACTTAATAACAATAAAACTTACTCTAATTACCACAGTAAAGTCTACAGAATCTAAAGCCATGCTTTGATACCAACTGAAACGACCCGCCCCGCACCCCCAAGGCGAGTCTATCTAATCTCATCTAATCGAATCGATAATAAATCTAACATCTAAGATAATAATCTAATTAGTAAAGATTCTGTCGAAAATTCGGCAGAGTCTCATTTGTAAATGTAACAATCCCAATCTGCAAATATGTAAAGTAAACACTCTCAAAATAGTTTACTATACAACAAACTCCAGTAATCAACATCCTCAATTTATTCTTAATCCCAAAAGAATAATATAACAAAATTATATAATCTCAAAAAAATAAGATAACCAAAGTATCCTAACAAAAAATCACCTATATCTCTAGCACCATCATGTGGCCAAGACTCAAAATATATCTACAGTCGCTGGGTCGGTCTGGTGTACCTGCAACCTCCTGGTGGGGGGGGGGGGAATATAATAAAAACAGAATGAGTATAAAACTTAGTGAAAGTCAGTGAGTGGATAGTAGTTTTTTTTATAAAATTAATTCTTACTTAAAAAGAAATAATAATATCATTTTCAAACACGATTTCATCAAACCATATGCGAGAAACCAAAAATAAATCATTTAACATTTAAATCATATTTCTAACCATGAAAAGCATATATATAATATCATACAAAATTATCATGGAAATCATATCACAATATCATATAGAATACACAAATCTAAAAATCATCACCAAACAAGTACCCAGGGGAATAATCTCATATCCGGACCTCTACGGACGAGCAATGATGTACTATCTGGGTACTGTCACGCTCCAGAGCTACACGGATAGACATGGAAGTACCACCTTATATCTCATCATCTGTATCTCAATATCTGTATCACTGTAATCATCACACTGCATGCATATGCCCTCAAAAGGCAAAAACGCCCAAACACACGGCCCAAAACCTCTATGTGTGTTCAGACGGGCCCCAAAGGCCTCTCATCTCATATCATCTGTATCATCATCATCTCATAACTCATATATCTTATTTGTAACACTGTATCTGGAGGGGATGGGTACTGTCTAATGCTTTTAAAAACAATCTCTATACTCATGTATATAAACATATAATCATATCTGAAATCTCATTTTCTTTTTATTCAACATATCTCAAATTCATTCAATTCTAATATCATGCATTTATTCAAAAATAACAATAAAGTCACATCGCATTGAAATCCACTTTTCTCATCTTTAAAATACTATCATATTCCATTTAAAGTCGATACAGAAAATTATTGACCAAACATTTTAATTTAATATCAATGCGTGTATAAAATCCATTTCGAGGAAATCCATTTCGAGGAAATTATTAAATAGAAGTATCAAATACTTATTTATCAAAACATGCTGTATTGTATCGTAAAATCATTACTAAATCAGAACATTCAAAATTCTTATTTTGCAAACATATTTTACTATCATAATCACTATGAAAATAGGTTTTGTATATTTCACTCACAGTGACGGTGTTCATGCTCGACTATTGCCCCCGTTCGCGATTCGGTCCTCGCTCGCGGATCCTCTTAAATCAAGGAAACGACATAATTATTTTTCATAATTCGGAATTACGACTAAATTTATGCAATAAACTCGAAACGAACATCTATCCATAATTCACAACTCTTGTATCGGTAGAATCACCAAAATACCCTCAAATTCGTAAATTATTAAAATTTTTCGAAATCGTAAATCACCGAATTACCCTCGGAATCGCAATCGTAGCCAATCCTAAATTTCAAGAATTACTAAATTATCCACAGGCTCAAAAATTATAAAATCGCCCTCAAAATGTGAAATTACTGAATTGCCCTCGCGGTCAACAGTGACCAGAATTTGGTCAACGCTGGTTGGAAAGCTCAAGTCTGAAAGTTCCAGTCACGCTGAATCTAATGGTGTCGACAGTGAGTTCCCACGCGCGGCAACGACGCCGGAATCAAGCTCGGCAGACGTGAAATTCTAACAATTGACCGGCTACGAAATAGTAACTCCCGGTGGCAATGGATGGTCGGAAATGGAAGAGAGAGTCGTGGGGAACAAAATCCAACAGGTGATGTCACCCAAACCCAGCGAAATGGACGGCGGTGGTGATGGGTTTTGGCCGCGGTTTTTCGAGCTTCAAACGGCGGCGTTCCAGTCGGTTTCCGGCAACAAGGACAGCAAGGATATGATGGCCGGTCTTCAAGCTTCAGATTGGTACCAAGCTCGGCTTGAGTGATGGCCGGAATTGCGAGATATGGTCGGGTCACGTTCGCGGGTCGGGTCAGGTTTCCGGGTCTGTTTTTGACAGCTTCTCTTTCACGCGTGTGTTATTTCCCCCCGTTTTTACCAACTTCCCTTTTATTTACTTTTAACCGCCTCTTTTTTTTTTTTTTTTTCCACAAGTGTTACACCACCCGCATGAATCATCCCTTGAAGACACTGCAAACTTGGAATCACGTATCTGCACAGCCAACTTGTAGCCGGATTTCACGGAATACTCTCCTTCCCTATCATAATGCCATAGAATTCTATCCTCGCAAGGCTGATTTGGCATTTTAATCTTCATAATCTGTTGAACATCCACGTCTAAAAAATGTTGTCGTAGCATAGGTTTATTCCACGAATTTCCTTCTAAAATTAAATCTGCTACTACAGAACCATTAGGTAAAGTTGGTTGCGAGATCGGCCTAAAAGTAATAGGACGTCGCACCCAGTTACTATTATAGATGCCAACACTCCTCCCACATCCCACCCTCCACCGAAGCCCCTTCATTAACAACTCCCTACCCCAAATCATACTACGCCAAATATACAAAGGATTACTTCCCAAATCAGCCTCTAAAAAAGAACATCGACGAAAATAGCGCGCTTTTAGTACATGTGCTACTAAAGAATCATCATACAATAGCAATCGCCACCCTTGCTTTGCCAACATAGCTTGGGCTACCGCTTTAATTAACACCTCTTTACCCCCTTTGGAAAAATTTTGTGTAGTCCACCATTGCCGGCAACCCTAAATATTTCTCATAAGCTGGCACAACAGTAAAGCTAAAGATCTCAGTCACCTCTCGACGAACAGCAGCACAAGCATTTGGACAAAATAACATTGAGGACTTAGCAAAGTTAAAGCACTGTCCAGATGCAGTGGCTAATTTTTGGTATGTAAACAGTATTTTATATGAGCCCCAGGGCAGTTATTTTGCATGAGTTTTGTAATGCATGTAATCAAATATTGGCATTTTGCATTAGAAACGGTATTGAGTCGGCTAGAAGAAACCTTTGTGACATCAAATATTTGCTGGTTCTGTTGTTGGAGAAGTTGTGCTAAAAAATCACATTGTTTGATGTCTCCACTGTGGTATTCGACTCTGTGAATGGTTGAAATTGATGCTGGTCTGCAATATTGAAATTTAATATTTGATCTCAATGTAGCATTATTTGTGTCAGCAGATGAGATGACAGATTCTCAGTGACCTTATTTTGGTTGGAATTTAATCAATTTCAACTTGAGCTCATACAAATGGAGAGCTACAGTTCTGCACAACATCCGTATAAGGTTTCATGGAATTGCAAAATGATCTTCAAATAGCATATAGAATTCCTGAACTTAAATACTGTTATGTGTATTCAAATTAAATTTCTACTTAGGTTGAGTTCATTCCAATGAAAATTTTTCTTGCTTTGAATGAAGAATCTGAATTGGGAGCATAACTTATTTCTTAATTTGGCCAGTACCAGTCATACTGACTCGTGCACTTTTTTGGTTAATCTAGTGAAAACTCTAGCAACTGTGTCAATTTAGGAAGTGGATGGTCCATCTCCTGGCTGTGTGTTCTTTTATCTTTAAGAAACACGGTTGTTATTCACTTCGACATTAACGCGAACAAAGATGTAACTGTGCCGCCTGTCCTTCTGCAGTGGATTATTTTATCCTATTTCTTGTGGATTTTCTTATCCTTGAGAAACTGGATTTCCATTCAATTTAAAATTATAGTAATTGATTTTGTATTTGTGTTATAGATCGATATTATCATGACTAGCATCTGATTTTTATGATGTAGTTGATCCGGCTTGTAAGTAATGGACATTCAGATAATGGGACCAAGATCTTGCATGCCAATTTGACACATGCAATGGAACTTAAACCTTACATAGAGGAACCACCAACAGTAGCTGCAACATCCAACTCTATGTCTCTTGACCTTCGGCCACGAATCAGACATGGTTTCATCTTCTCAAATAGAGAAGCTGTTAATGAATATTGGCAAACTTTAGAGTATTGTTACGCTGCTGCTGATTCAAGAGCTGCTGCCTCACATGCATTTCCTGGATCTGCCGTTCATGAGGTATGCACTTCACAGTTTTCTTCTTCCTCTTCCTCGATTTTGACTTTTTAATTTAAATATTTTTTCAACAACAAACAATTTCACGAATTATGTTAATACAGGCATAATATTCATGCTGTCATTTATGCGTACTCCATGTTGCTATAGCAAGTATAAATTGGATAGGCTGTTTTATACCAAATTGTTCCTACAGGTTTTTCATTATTAGTCATGGACCACAGTGCGGGTTATGACAGCTGATCAGCGTGCTGAGCTCCTGAAGCGTATAGTGAGGGATAACGTTCGTGAAAAGATCCCATTCAAAGAGTGTGAGAAAATTGCAAAGGATCTTAGTCTGACATTAGAGCAGGTTAGGTTCAGTTAGGTTAGCATACATTGTCAGTATCTGTTGTTTTGTTCGGTTCATGTCTGAGTTTCTTAGGAAGCGTACCTCATATTTGTTCTCATCCTTCTTTTATATATATATATTTTTTTCATCTTTTTTGTTGAACTGATGCATAGTGTCTCTGTGAATGCTACTTGCAGGCGCTGCTTGTGTATTATGATAAGTGCCATCAACGTCTTGATAGATTTCAGGGTGCATCTTGTGCAAATGGGAATGAGTTTGCGCCACTGAAGAATAAATGTTCATCATCCCAGAAAAGAAAGAAGTCAGAATCTCCTTTAAGCGGTAACAATCACTAGCTGCAGCTCTACAAAAAATAAGACTGTCATCCGCAAAAAATAAATGTGAGACCATTAGACCCTTTGTAAAGCGTACTCCTCGAACAAGATTTGCCTTCTCTGCAGCCTGTATTAAAGATAAAAATGCCTCTGCACATAGTATAAACAAGTGAGGTGACAAGGGACAGCCCTGCCGCAAGCCCCGCTGAGGATGAAGCATGCCCCGAACTTCGCCATTAATCATAAAAGAAAAGGGAGAACTAGTAACACAAGCTAAAATTAATCGAACCCACGTCATTGAAAAGCCTAATCTAAGCATAACTTGCTCGAGAAAAACCCACTCAATCCTATCGTAAGCCTTACTAATATCTAGTTTTAATGTAACAAGCCCACCTTTCCCAGATTTACAAGATCTCAATTTATGAAGACACTCATACCCTAAAATTACATTATCAGTAATAAGCCTACCAGGGATGAATGTACTTTGATTACAAGATATGATATCATGTAATAGCACCTTCAGCCTATTTGCAAGCACTTTAGATATAATTCTATATATAACATTACAGAGACTAATAGGCCTATAATCAAACATTACCATATATATATATTTTGAACTGATTGCCTAAACAATTGATCTAGTTTAATTATCAGGCTTATCTAATTTAGTCAATCATTCAGTATGATTGTTTAATTTAAGAAAGATTGGGGTGGTCAAAGCTCAACTTAATTTTTTAGTTCATATCTCTTCTAAAATTCAAACTCACGGGCAATTCAAATAAAGTTACTTGAAATTTACTCAACCAAGTCTATGGAGGTGATCAGTCCCTCATTCAATGTAAATAATTCAAGATTAAGAGCATAATTCTAAATGTGATTTATTCCATAAAAATAATCATATATACGATTGATTCTCAATGTTCATCCCCTTTCTATGCTAATATAATGTATAAAAGTAGATGTTTAAAGATGACAAAAATGGTTGATTTTGCACTAACTAAAAGCATTATTAAATCTTGTTCATAACTTACGTTTCTAAATCTCTATTTGTAGAATATCAATATGGTTAGACACTCTTAACTAGAATGTCAACGTTTATTGCTTATGTTTCAAAATTTCTATGTGTAGAAATGGCAATGTAGTTGGAGACTTTAACTTGTTATGGAATATTTATTGGAGAAAAGGGCATCGACATCTCTATAGTTCTAGGATATGGTTAAGTAAACTTTCAAGTTTTTAATTAAGTGACACAAAATTAACTAGAATATCTTAAAAAATTAATTTTAAAAATTTTAATAAATAATAATATAATGCAAACAATTCCTTTCCAATAGACTAATAGTATGAAAATATTTTTAATATTTAAAATAGTTTTAAAAATATAAATTACTATATTTAACTTAATAGTATATTTTTAATTTTTTAAAGATTTCAAATAAATTTTTAGGTTAAATATATTTTATGATTAACAAAAATGTACTAATAATTTTAAAATTATTTTACAAAATATTCAAAATAATTAAAATTTTACATATTTATTCTAATATTATGTTTCCATATATTATAAAATTTCCATTTCAGGATTCCAAAGTTTACCATTACATTTCAAAGTTACACGTTATCAGTTGTACGAAAAATTAGTGGGTGGGAGCAACTAATTTTGACAACGGCCCATTAAAATGCAATAACCAGTAGGTCATCTATAAATGAGGGGCATTCATTTTCACCAATCACCAGGACAAAGGAAAGCATGCAATTATAGAGAATGGTACTTGCATACTCGATCATCTGTTTAATTAGGAAAATCGTTTTCATAAGCCAACAAGGATAAATATAAAAAAAAAAAAAGCCGATAAGGGATTTCGAGCTCACATATGTTTAAAAAAAAGAACTAAGACTGATCTGACCGGGTATTGGGCAAAATTGGATTCGGGTAAAATGAAATAGATCTGAACTACTCGAATCGGTTCGAGTTCAGGTTCCATCTTAGATTTGACCATGTCTATTTTGTTGTTTATAGATTGCATGGGGCTTTTATCGCTACTTTAAAATCCTTATACGCCATTGTAATTAGATGAGGGCATGGGTTGGTTTGGATTTTAAATCAATCCAACTAAATTATTAAAATCTGGGCTCAATCCAAATCAATTTAAATATTTTTAATCCAGCCCAAACCAATCCATTTGGGTTTGGTTTGAATTTTATGATCAAAATATTTTTTTTATTTTGATAAATTTAATTATATCAAAATTATAACAATTATTAATTGTTATTAATTATTAAATTAATATTAAAAATAAAAAAATATAGTGGATAAAAAATTATAAATAATAGATTTTACAATAACTTCATCCTTAAATTAAAGAATACTGGAAAATTAAAATAAAGTTTAATCACGAAAATCATTATTTCTTAATAAATGAGAACGTAAAGTCTAATAATAAACTTCCACATTCAGTTAAAATTATACAATCAGATCATATTATAAAATTAAATTAATTTAAATCAAATCAAATTTATACTCCAACCTATATGTCAAGATAAAAAATAAATTTTTTTTTTTATAGTCCTGCCTCAAGAAAACTTGGTTTGAAATTCTCTCCTAAAGATGGCCAAAATCTATCCTAAAATAGGATTCTTCCTTACTCTTAGAAATGAATGCAAAAAACCAGTATAAAAAGGAAAATAGAAAATTTATGCCTTTTGTTGAGATTTCGTTTTAGAGGTTGGAACAGTAACTCGTTTGGGCTCTGGTTCAAAAGCTTAACAGCTATGCTCTTTGTGGCCAATTTGTGTTTAGATCAGACGAGATTTTTGATTTGAAAACAATGCAATTAATTTGTTTTCATTTATTTTATTTAATTTCTTTTTCACTGACATATCAGCTTGAGTTTTGGAAATTTGTCTGCAGCCCATGGATACATTATTCCCAAACCATTACGAAATGGTTTCTTCCGTAGAAATCCAAATCTAATCCATTTTCATGATTTGCCCAAACCAAACTATTTTATTTGATTTTGGTTTGGGTAAACTCATGGGTTGTGGGTTTATACCCACCCCTAATTGTAATTACACCGAAAACCCATTAACATTTTTATGTATTCATTTTTATTTTACAAATATCCCTCACCTTTATGTCACATAAAACCCGAAAGTGATTTCTTTTTCTTTCTTTTTTTCCTTTTTAACTTCTTCTTCGTCTAAAAGTCTAAAAGTGACGGCATATAAAAAACATTTGCAGCATAAATTAGCTTAAGTACTTGTTTAATTTTGGCTTATTTAGTAGGTATAAATGCTTATTTAATTTCATAAACTATTTTTTAATTATTTTGTTATTTTTTAAGTAGAGTTGTAAAAAATTAAATAAGTTATTTTGTCTCTACTAGTAAAACTCAAATTTTGAGATTTTAAAAGTAGAAGTTGTAAAATTTTTTTTGAAGTATTAATATATTTAAAATATCTTTACTTATTTGACAATCGTATTTCATTCAATTCATAATATCACTTTAAAAAGTTTTCTATTAAAGTAATTTTATAATTTTATATAAGAACTTTGTTGTCAACCAAACACCTATTTTTTTTTTAATGAAAACTCTCATAGTAAAAGTTCTACTAATAAAAGCTATATTTAAAGAAGCTTTATTTCAAAAGCTACCAAATGGAGCTGAAGCACTAAAAACCTAAGGGTTATTTTTACATACCTCCCCTAAGATTTCATGTAATAACATTTAAATAGAAAGTATGACGGTATTTTTACATTGCTCCCCTGTTGTAAGTATTTCCGTCGGTTGACTGTTTGTGCCCCGACAAAATGATAAAAATACCCTTTCAAGGTGGAAAGGTACATTTTCCATCTCATATTTGGCAATATTTGGCGGCAAAGACATATAAGTATACTCAAAAGTCTAAAATACCCACATGAAACATAAATTTCACATTGCTTAGAAGTTTGAGATTTGGGGTCAATAAAAATTTTAAAAAATGCTAATATTACCGTTGGAATTAACGGTAATATTGGCAGCAACTTTGCCTCTAAATACTTCAATAAAACAATGTTTAGCTCCTGTGACCATTTGACATCTATTTTAAAGCAAAAAAAAAAAAAAGAAAAGAAAAAAAAGCCATTGCATGAATTGAGGAAGCTTATGCTATACATTCTTGTGAATCATCATATTCAACCATTATTCAAGCTGAAAATAGAAAATGTATCAACAAACACATGGACTCCTGAAGCTCAAACACATCATGCAGATCAAACATGCAAGTAGAATATAAACCAGCTTGGAGAAATTGGGTTAATGATAGGCTAATCAGATTCTCAAATCGTATATGCAGATGCCAAACCAAATCTGAAGTGAAGATATCAGAATCTGGTGATAATTTTTGACACAACTTAAAAATGATTTCTAACTTCCAAGTATAAGAGTGTCTTGTTACATTATAACTCGATGAGTCTGAGATCGATCCACAGAGAAAAGATTTAATTTTTTTATTTAATTTTATTTAAAAATGAAATTAAAACTTGAATATAAACAACCTAATTTAAATGAAACTACAAAATTGAATTAGTTAGGGTTGTAGGTCTACTCTTAGTAGTAAATAAAATTTAATAAATTCTTTTTACCATTTTTTTTAGATTTATTGCCCAAAAGATTAATTATATAAATTATTATTATTTTTCAATTAATTTATTATGGATTAAGTATTTATTGTGCCAAAATTTAATTTGTCTATAATAAGTCAAAATACCATTTTATATACCTTATATTAAGATATTAAGAATTTATTTTGCCAAAGTTTGTCTACAATAAATCGAAATTTCAAAATATAAAATATGTATAAAATTAAATAGAAAATAATTTAATTTATATAAATAAAATAGAATTTTATTAAATCATATTATTTCCTAAGAGTTTCACCTTACCCTAACTATTATTATTTAGCTAAGCATAATTGAAATAAAAATAATTATTAAAATTAAATTACTCATAACTAAAAGTAATAAAACAACTAAAATTGAAAATAAAACTAAATTTATTTATAAAAATAATCATACGAAATATGAAAACACATCTGAAAAACAAGATTCCACGGAAATTGAGAGAAATTGAGAAGAAGAGAAATGCTCAAAACATAAAAATGAGGCTTTATTTATAGAAAAATAAATTCATAATCCAGTGTATTGCAGTCCATCATAAGATTTATACATGCGCTCTATACAACCATTAGATCAAGATCCAATGGCTAGTCAAACTTGAAAAGTCAACATTACACGTGGCATGTTGTGAAGCGTTCGATTTCGTCAAAGAACGGTTGAGATTTGGTGGGTTAATGGGTGGATCGGGTCGACTCGAATACAAAGATTTATCCTACAACTTGCTTCACCAACCATTGCCACGTGGCACGATCGTGGCCATTGAATCATGAATAGTTGAGATTAATAATTCCTAAAAATATATAAAATTAAATATAGTTAAGACATAATTAATAATTCCTAATATATTGCATAAACACAAATATAAATTATAATATAATCACAAAATAACATTTTTATCTCTCGATAATCAAACAATTTTTAATACTAATAAATCCTCACAAGATTTATTACACATGCATGAACAAACCAAAATGTGGCTACTTCAAGTGGTGGTACCAGACATAACTGACTTCAACAATGTGGCTGTTTTTTTAGGGGAATGTGGCTGGCATGGTGAATTCCCATGTCATAAATATGATTGATACTAATGTAAAAGAGATGAAGAGCATTGTGAAGAAGTTGTTGAAACGTAGACACTATAAAGATGTACTAAAAATAATGATGTATTGTAATGCAGTCTTACTGGCAGTAAATTTTATGATGTTTAAGATGCATAATGCTTAAAGTTGTAGAATCTAGTTGCTTGTATACTAATTCAGTAATGGAGTAATGAGAATTTAAGTAATTAATTTCTAATGCATATAAAACAACAAAAAACAGACAACAAGCATTTGTCCTTTACTTTTGTCCCAACTTATTATGGACTCGTTTAGGAACTTTTTCAACTATCTTAAAAACTAAATATTTCACATAAAAATTCAATTTGAGCTAACTCATCAAAAAAAGATCATTAAAATAAATGAACTAACAACATGCAAATATCCTGCTCATATTAGTTCAACATTAAGCCAATAAGCTCACCTTTAAAGAGGTGTAGTATCAATCAACAATGGATCAGTGTTTATGACATAGACAAAACAGTAGACTAAAATAACATATTGTATAGATGAAATGAACACCAAACCAGCAAGCTCAGCTTTAAGTAGTATACATGAAATCAACAATAATCCAGCTAGCTCAAGTATAAATAATAGTTCGAAACTCAGAACCAAACCAGCACGCTCATTTATATACCATATGTCTCAATTGAAAACTAAAGCAGCAAGGTAAAATTTAAGTACTATGTGAAATCAACTTTAGACCAACATAATCAAATATAAACTATAGTTAAAACTAGGACTCCAGCATATTGAAATATAAGAAGACTCACGAGAGTTTGAACTGTAGTAATTAATTATAGGCATTTCAGCAACCATAGTTTGTGACAATCACAAATGGTTGTATTTCAACAGCCTATACAACCAGCAACAACCCATATTTATAAAAAAAGGTAACTATTTTCTTAGTGTGCCATAATCAGACAAGTTATAAGGCATGCACGCCCTTGCCAAAGTATTATGAGTTTGTCCGTATCACAAATCTACAAAATATACAAAAACTCAATCCTATGTACGAGGCTGAGTAATAAAAAATGATACAACATCTTAATAGCAAAGCTTACACTGAAAGAGATATAGTATCATCTAATCCTTTAAAAGAATGTGCTGAATAGGATTAGCTTTGGTGCTACTATCTTCTTGCAAAAATATATTAGATCTTGACATGTTATTGAATGCATTAACTTCATACTACTTACTCTAAAATAACTTGTCCTTCATCAAGTAAAAAACCTAATAAGACCTTCAATTTCTTCTTTTTACTACTATTTTATAAATTATTCATAAAATTGAAAAAAAGGTTAAAGAAAATACTAGGTTCAGCAACACTGGACTGAGTTAAGACTATATTCCTAGTAAATGCAGCCCTTGAAGCAGATCTATCATCACAACGTACTGAGCCAGAGCATTCGTTGCTTTTCTGCACACACATATATAGATAATTAGTTTGTATTATATACATAGCAATTTGATAATGATAAATAAATATATGAAACAACATAAGAACTGACCTCAGACGATATTCTCTTCATTTCAGGTTTGTTGATATTCAAAGACCTCATAGGCTCTTTACAACCCCTCTTGTTATGGCCCCACTGATCGCATTTAGAGCATTTCACACTTGAAATCCTTTTAAAGGTCTTCGCTTCACTAGCTTCTTTCTTTCTCTTGGTTTGAGGTCTGCCAGTAGTTTTAATGATCACTAGTGGCGGAAGATTGTCATGTGTCATTTACTTTCATCAGTTACTAAATAAAGTTGGTGAGAGTAAGTGTTCTTGAATGAGGTCTTCTTGAGCAAATGGTGAATATAATTATTAACGTTGAAACTCATGGCATTAATGCAACATATTGCATGCTTGCAAGGCAATCCTGACACATCCCACTCCTTACAGTCACAATGTTTGCCTAACAAATCAATTGTCGTTCTCTTAGAAACATATTTTATCATCTCAAATGTTTGGTTGTACCCAAAATCACTTGTAGTAGTCTAGACTCCTCCCTAACTGCCATAATCCTTCTTCTCACAACTGGAGGCTGTTCATCTTTCTAAGACAAAACCTACCACTGTCTCTTATAGATTAATGTCATCATTTTCCTTCTTATCTCTTCAACCGTTCTCAAGATTAACATCGCTTTGAAATTTGCAATCCAATTATTGAATGACTCAGTCATGTTGTTGGTGATGTGACTACACTTGGTGTGTATGGGAAAACAGTGTTTAGCTCAACAAGCCACTGGTATTCTCATCCACCAGTCGTGGGTAATAGGGCTAATTTTATGTAGTTTAACCATATGGTACTTGAACTGAGTAGCATTTGCACTTCTACTAGCTTACCAAAACTCTTCCCTAAGCAAAACACCTAGAAACTTTTGCTTAAAGTTAGTGTAATTGTGCCTGCAACAATATCTCTTCAAAGCTTGCTGGAATACTCTCTTTAATACATTCAATATTCTTTTTTGTCTATCATTCATAAAATACAAGCCCTCTCTATCATTGTAGCCTATCTACTTATACAATCTCTCCATAAAGTACACCCAAGACTCTGTATTCTCATTTTCTACTACACAAACAGCTAAAGGATAAATGCCATAATTAGCATTAATGCTAACTGCAGATAATAGTACTCCCTTATACAGCCCTTTTAAAAAAATAACCATCTAGTCCTACGAACTGCCTACAACCCACATAGAAACCCTTTCTATTAACATAAAAAAACATAAAGAATCTTTTAAAATGAGGACTATCCCCACCCCTATCCAATCTCTAACTAAGGTTACTGTATAACCAGAATTTAAAACAATAAGTGCATGCAGATACTTGAATAGTTTCGTATAGCTTGCTTTATGATCTTGGCCTAAAAGCTCTAAAGCCTTGTTCTTTTCTCTGTACAACCTCTGATTACAACATGTTATCCCATATTTTCTAAACAGCTCTGATCTAAGCACATCAATTGGCAGCTTAATGTTAGCTCTAAACAAATGAAGAAAGGTAATACTATCCAGGTTGAGATATCCTCATAGTTCTTGCTCTTTGTTACATAGATGTGTTTTGAACAATGTGCCTTGATCTGAAAGTGCCTCTTATTCCAATTTGGACTTACATGTATCCTTTAAGTATAGCCCTCAACAGCACAACAAAGTGTAAATTTTAACTTCTTATTTTTCACTCTTTTAAGTCTGAAGCCATTCTTGATTACAAATACCTTGACAACCTTCATGAATTCATCCACATTCTTGAACAGTTGACCAAGCTTAAGTATAATTCTCTCACCATCAGCTGCAAACTCAAAACCCCCTGAGTTTTCTCATATTTGCAGCAAGATTTTTGAGTATCCTCACTATCATTGTAATACGATTCAATACCACTGTCATCTCTAGACTGATAGTCATATAAGGCATCATCAAGCTCATTAACTTCAAACTAATTAAGGTCTCCTTCACTGCCAATAGAGTCCAAATCATTTACATTATTTTTAGGTTTAAGTTCTTCAACAGGTGTGTTGTCACCAAGCCCTACTGTTTCCATGATTTCATATAAATCTTGTTTAACATCAGTTGTAGTTGCAAACTCAACAGTGTTGTTTTCATCATTTAAATGAAGGAGAGCAAACTCATTCTCCTTAACAAAGTCAAACCACTCAACCTCTGGTTCAGGTGCCAATGGAACTTTGAATTGTGCATCTGGGCTTTCATCTTCATCATTTCTATCTCTAGGTAAAGTTGAGTTGCCTCTGTCTTTGGTCAACTTATCTAATTTAATTTTGTTAATAAAGATGGCCCAAGTATATTTCTTCTCCCTTAACTTGTTGAATGCATCTTGTAAATCAGATTATGTCTTTAAAGTGGCATAACTTATCTCCCAAGGTAATATAGCTTGAAATCTGACTTCAACGACATGTTTAATAGGTTGATCAATGCATAAATCCTTGATATCAATCAACGGTTTCTTCAAGTTGTATTGCTCTGGTATTATTGATGCAATAGTGAGCAAATCACCTCCTACAACAGCCTCCATATCCATGTATACGTGGTTAGAAAAAAAAAATTACATAAGCATCTATTTACAATCAACACAATCAAATTAAGTTAAAAAAAATTACATTTATTGAGATCATAGATACATTCATGAAATTACATAACTTATATCTTATATAAGACTAAAATTGAACAACCCCAACAACTTATGCATAATTTGCACTGTCATCGCCAACAACCCAACCTATTCATTAACTACACTGTATATGCAAGTAGAATGTTTAATAGTGAATTTAGATACATCAAATATATTACAAACCTTAACTATTAATCATATCAATCATTAAATCATGAGTTGCATTATGATAGAAACTGTCTTTTATGACTAACATTTATAGTTAATGCACCTTATGAAAGATATGACAAATCGGGCAAGATTCACACTCTTACAATCAAGCACTATGAAATAAATGAATACGGAGACCCAATATCACCTTCACCAACTAGTCAGAGAAACAGAATATGCCATTACACATATCTAGCCTCTGACTTCAACAACAAAAGCTTATATAATCCATTCATGATCGCATAAACATTATAAATGCCTAACATTTATATACTTTACTAAACCTAGAACAATGGCTGCAACTTATAATATATGACAATACCAGCATAATTTCCACTCTTACAATCATTTATTACGAGATTAATGAACAAACATCCATCACATAAACCAAAAATGGCTATCATCTTGACCAGCTAGGTGGGGAAAAAATTGTTATTTCACACACAGATCTTTTGACCTCAACATCAAAGGTTATATAATCTGTTCCTAATGATAATGACTGCAACTTATAAAATTTGACAATACCAGCACAATTTGTATTCCTACAATCATGCATTACAGAATAAATAAACAAACAACCGTTGCACAGACATAAAAATCCATTATCATTTTCACTAGCCAAGTAGGGGAAAAAAACAAGCCATTTCACAATAACAAAGCCTCTGACTTCAAACAAACAAAAAAGGACCCATTTTTTTTTCCATTTCCAACCACATAAACGTTACACATTTAAGCTGAAGTGTAAGATATGTTAACCTTTGAACAATTTCTGCATAGTTGATACATCACAGGATAATAACCAAACCAACATGATTTTTTTTGCTAATTCAACATACATTGAAACCTATAATCCTTTACAACAAACATCCACAACACGACAACACTAATTTTTCCAACTTATATATTCAAAACAAAGAAAACCAAAGCTATAATTTACATGCAATAGTGTTTAACAAAGACTAACCTCTTTACAGTTCCAATACCAGTTGCGGAACCAGGTCACTGTCTGTATTGGCTGGTCGACAATCTTGTATTACCACCCAAGCTTGTCTTGTTCATGGGTAAGTTCAAAATAGTGATGAATCTTGATTGATCCTTAAGCTCAATAATATTTGCTTGTTTTCTCACTGACGTTGCTGAGTGGTGAATGTTATGTGAGTATAAATCTTTTTGCATAAGATTTACACTTTTGTGAAGGGATTTCTTTTAGATAATGAATTGGACCGGGTAATGGAGTCATGCTTCTTTTCATTTCGCGCTTACTAATGCTACTATAGTTAAGTTTTTAAGTTTTTTTTTTTAAATTTTAAATGAGCTTTTGCAATTTTAGCCTTATGTACTGATGCTATACATAATTTTATACTAACAACAGGGGAGGGATGTAAAAATACTGTCATACTTTTTATTAAAGTGTTATTACGTGAAACCTCAGGGAAGGTATGTAAAAATAACCCAAAAACTTAATTAAAAAAGTTTCAACACACATATTTGAGACACTGTCAAAGAAAACCCTAAACGGCACTACTACAAAAATGACCTTTATTGACACTTCGTTTATGACACTTCACTTTTTGGACCTTTTTTTTCATTTAACAAATATGTATCATAATCACTGGTATTGAGGTGTTAGTAGCATAAAACTCAGTAATTACTGATACAACTTTAGTATCAACAATAAAAATATATAATTATAATTACGTTTTTACTTGTACTCAAACTCAATATCTTCAAACTTTAAATTTTAATTTCAGGCTACAAATCGCTAGTGCACATATTTTCTTTGTTTGGTTAAATCGTATATAATTAACTACAAACCCTTTACCATAATTTAACATAAAATTTTTTATCTCCCCCCACCAAAATTTGTTCCCTCTTAAACAAGCTAAAATCCAAATCCTTAAAATTCCAAGTGCCTAAATCCCTAACCCTCCCTAAGCGCTAACCAGCGACAACCCCTCTTTAAGGCTTTAGCAGTAGGTACGATGATAGTGGCACACGCAGCCCGTGCAGCAGTAGCCTAGTAAGCCGCACCACACACTGTAGAAGCTCACTCGCTTTCATTCTCCCTCTGAATGCACACACATCAATGGCAGCCCCTTTCTCTCACGCTTGTTCAATTGCTTTCACTTGTCTCTTGTCACCATCTCACCCGTCGGTCTCAACTGTTGTTGCCGTCACAACCACGTTCAGCCATTGCCATTGCGCCAGCCGCCTGAGACAGTGAGTTGAGATTCCACTTTTTAATTTTTTTTCATTAATATTTTGCTTGAATTAGATTAATCAAATACTCAAATTAATTGAGTTGTGAGTAATACTGTAATAATTTAATTTGCCCCGCATCCCTTGTAGAAGGTAAGCAACTCTCTTTATTCTAATGGCAGCAACTTCAAGCAAATAACTTAAGAACATTTGTGTGCTTTTTAGATTTCACTATAGAAAGTATAAAGAGTTCGTTCAGGCAACCATAAATCTTGGTCGTGTTATAGCAGAGAGAAAACTACATCTTGTATATGTAGGAGGTGACCGAGGGTTATCAAAGCTTGTATTTGAAGCTGCTTTCTTAAAGCCAAGTGCTAGGCATTATCCCAAAAGCCTTAAAATCTTTAGGATGTCTACCAGACTCATGAATTAGAGAAGAGTTAGTTGTCTCAGATATACAAGAAAAAATATACGAAATGTTAAATCATGCTGACGCTTTCATTTTCTTGCCACAAGATCTTGCAACTTTAGAGGCACTAATTACATTTGCTTCTTGAGCCTATTTGAATATCTATAAAAAACCTATCAGTTTGTTAAATGTTAGTAATTTTTATAATGGCTTAATAGCATTTCTTAATCATGTAATTGAAAATTATTTCATTCCACCATCAGCGAAAAAACTGTTTATTTGTACTTCTACTGCTAACGAGTTACTTGATCTTTTGCAAACTTACAAACCAGAGCCAGATCGCATGATGTTGGCATTAGATTGGGCAACTGATGATGATGGCAGTAACTCTCGTAAAAAGTGTAAATTGGATTTAACTCTCCGTTTGTAAATATTTTCCAGCAATGGCCAGGTGATGTCTTCTAAACTCTACTAATTTCTTTAGACATTGAGGACAATGTCTCCTTCAGGTTAAAGGGAGGGAATAGTTGACAATTATGAAATGTCTCAGTCATGGTGATGTTTTTACTAATTTTTGTTGCAAAGACTAACTTTGGATAAAAATTTGAGTCGAAGATGGTAAAATATAGAATGTAGTGTCTCTAGAAATACATCTTCTTAATTTTAGTGTTTTGCTTTAAAAAAATGTTGTTTTCTAATTTTTTTCCCTTTTTTTTTCTCTTAATCATCTCCCTTAAGCTTTTGCAGTCAATCTCAATTTTTTAGTGTTTTCTTTTTAAAAAAAGAGTTTTCTTTTTCGGTGTGATCTTTTAACATTGGATAACATGATGATTTTTAAATTTTGGTATTTGTATTATTTTTAGCCTTGAGTTATGTTACACTATGTTTTCTCTTTTGCATGTTGAAATGTAAAATGAGAAATTTGATGAGTGAAATTGATTAAGCCATTTGGAGGAATGTACATATCATGAAAAAACCAAGCGATTTTTGAGCCTATTATCCTTGGAGAGTAACCTTTGTTTGCCTATACAGCTTCACAATTTATTGTACAAGATCTCTATATTTTCTTTAAAGTAAAAAAAAAAAAGAAGGTTTGTGCAGCCACATCTAAAAGTCTATTGAACTAGTAGATATGAAAGATTATTTAGAGTCCTAAAAAATGATAGAATGCCATCTTTGATTCGTTTGAGCCTTTCTAGCCAACCATATTATAAAGCATCCATAGTTAACCCCTTTGGGCCTATATATTAAAAAAAAAAATTTCTTTAATAACCTATCATCTTGTCCCACTCTAATGTGGAGTATCACCTTATGTTTTATGTTTTCCACCACCAATTATGTTTGAAAATATGGGTGATTATGTTTTCCTGATAATGGTGCTATTAAAAAAATATGTATAAATAAATAAATAAAATAAAAAAAGGGAAAGAAAAGAAAAAAAATTTCCAACAAAAAAAGCATCTGGCAATCTCCAAAAGTCCCCTATTTTTCAAAACATATATTTTTGTTTTTTCTATTACCCTTTTTTTAGCTATAACCCTAGCTTATGTTACGTCCTAATAAAAGTTCTTCTTGATTTTAGGGAACTGTAGTCTGAAGTAAAAGTTGGTAATATGGACCTAAAAGATATGGTGATGCATAAAAATAAAAAATAAATTTTGCTAGTAATTCCTTGGACTTGAGATCATTTTATTTCTAAGCTGTGGGTGTTAATTTTTTTTTTTATCTTGGTGAGAGCGTGCGATATTGTTTTATTATTCTCTCAAATCTACCATTTTTTAGAGTGACGTTTAATTTGGCGTATATTTTCTTTTGAGAGAGCCACGCTTAATCGTGAGGTTTCGGGGTTTGATGTATCATTCTAAAAAGTGGCTTGATTAATGTACCTCTGATAATTGATCATTTTACATGATTTTACTTATCATTCATATTTTTATTTGATTGTTGTCATTAATCTGATGAAAGAAGTAAACACAATTTTTCAAAAGTTAAAAAAAAAAAGATTTTCAACTTCAGTTTGAAATTTTACTAAATTTTTATTGCTTAAATTGCTAAGGCCTAGCAATAAGCTGGTTGGGAGGTGTGATTGACACTAAAAAGTGTACATTTAATAAAGATAAAATTATTAGTTTTTCACTTACTATGTCGATTAATGCGATTATTATTTCTAAATTACCTTAATACTTCCCAAATATATTTTTATGTTAAATTAATTCGCAATATGTTAATTTTTATCTTGTAAATATTTTTTAGGAATAAAGATAAAATTGGAATTGAAAGCGGAAACAGAGAAGAA
Source organism: Atalantia buxifolia (assembly GCA_030444775.1). Classification (NCBI taxonomy): domain Eukaryota; kingdom Viridiplantae; phylum Streptophyta; class Magnoliopsida; order Sapindales; family Rutaceae; genus Atalantia; species Atalantia buxifolia. Next base: position 1,228,935 of record CM059838.1, on the reverse strand, counting down.
CTACTGGAGCATAATTGAGGAGGTGTAATAATAAAAAAATAAAAAAGAACAAAAGAACAAAATAACAGCAGGCAACCATGCTTTGGTTGCTAGTGATGGTCAGGAGACCATCATGCCTTATGACCATCACACATTTTAATTAATATATTGATAATATATAAAATAAAATAATAATAATAAACAAAAGAAAAAATGCATTCCTTGACTATAAAAGGCAAGGAAATGCAGGCAAGCGAGGAGCTGGCAGTAGGGAAGTACCAAAGCCGAGAGAGAGAGTTGTAGCCAAGGGGGAACTGAAGAATTAATGTCTTTCTTTCTTTTCTTTTTTTGTTTCCTTCTGTATCAATTTTCATTGTCACATATTTCAAAAGTTTATCAAATAAAAAGAGTGTTGTGTTTTTTTTCAATATGAGTGGCTAATTTTACTAAGTTGTGGTGAAGGGTGAAGCTCAGTGTTTCAAACTATAAAATTTATTATTTTCTCAAATGAGTTTTTAAGTTTATTTTATTCTTTTCTAGTTATTTTTATGTCATGTTAATTTATAGATTTTCTTAGATCTGTATGGTATTTTGACATAATGTCGACACAGTAAAACAATTGTGCTACATTAGGTACTTTATTCCATATTTATCCACACACATAATTAGTTAAGAATTAAATGATATAATAATTAATTGGTAAAAGTGAGGCAAAATATAAAAATGAGAGAGTATTAAAATTATAGTTTGAATACTGAGAGTGGATCCCGTAACCTTAGCATATTTTTAAATCGATTTCAAATAATTTCTTTTCCCCACAATTAATTTTCTTTGTTTTAAATTGACTACTAGATTTAAAATTCCCTGTGGTTCAACCCCGGGCTCACCGGGTTATATTATAACTAGACACTTTTATACTTGTGAGTAATAACACTTTTGTGTCGTGACATTGATGAAACAAAGGCCTTAACTTTAAAAAATGAGATATTCAATGTTCTTGCTTGGTATAACCTTTTAGTTAAAACTTTAAAAGGTCAAGGGGATGATGGTGCTAGTAATATAGTAGGTGAATATAATGGATTACATTCTTTATTTCTCAATGACTGCTTGTATGCTTATTATGTACATTGTTTTCTCATCAACTACAACTTTTATTAGTTGTAGTGTTTAAAAAAGTGCATTAGGTATGGCTATTTTTTTTTTAAAGTTGAGTTGTACTGTTAACTTTGCTACTGCTTCTTTCAAATGTTATTCTGAGTTAAAATTTGCTAGAGAAAAAGAAATTATAGATTTGATAGCTTTAGAAAAACTTGAGCTAGTATAGGGGCTAATTTAGTTAGAACTTTACAAAAGGCTGCAAATACACGTTACAACTCATTTTACTTCAGTTACTAGGATTATTAAGATGTTTAATGCAGCTCTTAATGTTTTAGGAAAGATGATTAATGATTGATCTAGTTGAGATATGCGTGGAGAAGCTAAAGGTGCATATAGAGAGATGAAATCCTTTATGGTTGTGCTTATTTTGCTTTTGTTGAATAAAGTTCTTAGAATTTCTGATATTCTTTGTCAAGTATTACAAAAAAAGTCTATGGACATCTTGAATGCTTTGAATTATGTCTCAAGAATGAAAAGACTTTTGCAAGAGTTTCAAGTTAGTGGGTGGGATGAGTTTATTAGAAGTATGATATACTTCTACGAAAAATATGATATTACTATGCTTGATATGAGTGATTGTTATATGGAAGGTACAATACGTTTTTGTCGACAAAAATATTATGTTATAGTTGAACGTCATTATCATGTTGATGTATTTAATGTTGTAATAGATTTTCAATTGATAAAGTTAAATAGTAGATTCTCTTAGCAAATTGTCGAACTATTTAAGATTACATTGGATCCATCTTATGGGTTCAATTTATTTAATATAGGCAATATTTGCCCTCTTGCTGAGAAATTGTATTCTCGTGATTTCACTCCAAATGAGATGCTTGCTTTGAGAAGAGAATTAGAACGTTATAAAATCGATGTGCTTTCTAATCCATGATTTCAAAATATTGCTTTCTTTTCTGAGTTATGTCGAGGATTCGTTGAGATAAAGAAGTGACAGTACTATTTTTTATTGATAGATTAATTTGTCTAGTCTTTACTCTTCCTATTTTCACAACCAAAACAAAGCGTGCATTTCTCGGGGTGTATTGTTATCTATGTTGAAAGAGAAATTACTAATACTATTGATCAGATCCTATAATTGAGGATTTTTATAATTTGAAGTAGTGAAAAGTACAACTTCAGAAGTAAATTTGAATTGGGATTGTATTTTTATTTTATACTACTTTTTTAAAATTATTTTTATTTATAGTATGAAATTTATGGGTAAGACTCTTAATGTCCCCTCGTTATTAGTTGTATTTTGTTGTTTATATATATGAAATTTCATAATCATTTAATAAAAATTTATTATTATTTTTAATTTAGCCCAAGATACTGTAAAGTTCTAGATTTGCCCCTGCATTGCAGTATGGCGAAAAAGTTCAAAAGCTTAGAATCTGCTTTCAACCTTTTATTTCAGGATGTGGTTATTTGAGCACAAATAATCATGTGCTATTTATCGCGAAGCAAGTCGGATCACATTTTGACACTTGCCACATGCAATTGTGATACCGACTTTCAAAATGATTAATGGATAGACGCACACCTTATAAGTTATAATACAATGATCTGATATGAACATATTTTTTCACCTATTTTATTTTTATTATTTTTTTAGTTTATGTAGTTCGTTATTTCTTCTTTGTTGCTCTTTCTATTGGCTCTCTCAATTTATGAGTTTATGATATGGTTAATGGATTATCTTAGGAATGGTAAAATCTTCTACAGGTTTGGAGCCCCACCTAAATGTGGTGAATTTTAAATAATTTTTTAGGGAATGGGGTGGGGAATGAGGGAAAAATAAATCTCCACCCACCTCCACCCCAATCCTCAATATACATGAATATTTTTTTTTAATTTTTGCTCAATAATTTTTGTTTCATCAATTACAATATTGGTTAATAAATTTTCTTTTTATTTTTACCTAATATAAATAGGTTATAAATGTTGGAAAAATGTGCTCTTTAAAAGCATATGTGTTTATTGAATTATAATAAACAAATTTTCTGATTAATAAAATAAATGAGGTATTTTATTCAAGTATCTTAATTGCATTAATATTTTGAGTAAAGTCCATTTGATCATATTATATGTATTTATGTGATCACCATGTGGATTCACAGAAGACATAAATACAAGTTATCTTATGATTAAATAAATTATGTTCATGATTGATAAATAAAGTTGGGCACTTTATTTAGGTATAGACTGTAATAAATTCATTGAATGGTTTGTCTTAATCATGTATGAATTTATTGATGTAGTACGACTGCATTGAACAGGATCACATATGAGATTTAATTAACCTTGAAATGACTGTCAGACTTATTAAATCTCATAGGCATTGATTTTACTGTAATCTTAATCTTGAGTTAGTTATGATTTCATGATTGTAATTGTTATTCCATTTGAGTTACCAATGGGCACGACACAGACTTGTGGTCAAGATTACCCGGTATCTTGGTGGAGGCAATTATGAGTATTGGAGTTATAGATTAACAATATAGAATTTGTACGACACATCTCTTGATGGGTTTTCGGCACTTGATCATAGAATTCTCTGGCCAGAGTGTGTCAACATATTTAGTATGTTGAAAATGATCATTAGAGAAAACCAGTAAGAATCAAGGAACAAGATGTAATTAAATCGATTGGACAGTTGAGATATCAATTTAATTAATGATGTGGTATAAAGGATTATACAGTAAAGAAATCAATGTGGCTTGGGCGAATTATTATTCGAGCATACAATTATGGAGGTCGGCCCAATCTTATAGTGGAGTAGAATTGGAATTAAATAATTATATTTGTTTAATTACAAATTTAATTATTGTAGCCACTATTGTATGTTCCCAAATGATCCCCGGGTTAGCTCATTTAATTGACAACACCATCACTGGACCCAAAAGCAAGAAAACTGGCGTATTAGGTGAAAATCATAATTATAATATTTGTTAAAGTCTAGTATGTTATACTCAAGTGTAAAAGGGGGCTTGTGATATTTTACAAGGTGGTCCCCTAGTTAGTTACACATTCTCTCTACTTTTACGTAAGTGGAGAAAGTATTTAATTTAAATATTTGAATATTTAAATTAAAAGGGGAATTCTATTTTAAAATAGGAATCCTAATCCTAACATACTAGGGTTTTTCATAAGATATTATAAAAGGGGTATTTTTCTCCCTTTTGCGAGAGAGGAGAATTCCAGGGGTTTTCAAGAAAAATACAGAAGACATCTAAGAGACGCCAGTAACAATTGGGAGTGGTGAAACAGACGCCCACACGTCCAGTGTTGATCGATCTTGAGTCATAGCCTGGAAGATCGTTTGGAGACGGATCTACAACTCTCAATCGTTCGTCTTCTCAGATTATCAAAGGTACGAATTTCTAGATTACTTAATTCTTATATGTTGTATGAGATCAGTCCAAAAGGTTTTAATTAAAAGATTGAAAAACCTGATTTTCTCCCTACAATAAAGCCCTACATTATAATTCTTATTCAACCCTAAAATATTGTTATGTTTTCTCTTTTCTCTCAAAGTGCTGCTCTATTCAAACAGTTTTTAGTTTTGATATTATTTCAAGATATTATTTTAACCTTTTAGAGTTTTTTTAAATAGTTTAAATGCTTTATAATATTTTAATGATTTTATTTAAGTCTCTAATTTTTTATTTATTGAAATCATTTATCCATACTTATTGTAAAATAAGTAAACAAGGAATGAGGTAGGGATAGAGAAATCATTCCCCACACGGAAAATCTCCATCTCCACCCACTAAATTTATTGAGGGATTCGGAGAGAGGGAAATCAAGATGAAATTTTTAATGGGGTGGGGAGGTAGGTCTCCCTACCCTTTATCCCACTCTATCGTCATCCCTAAATTATCTACTCAACTCACCGTTATTTGTCTTTTAAGAATCTTCCAATTAGTGGTGGAATCAGAATTTTATTTTGAGGGTAGCCAAAAAATATATCGAAAAGTTAGGAATTTTAAAAAAGTCAAGAGTTGCCTCAAGTGTCATCTTGAAAACTTTTTACTTTTCAGCTTATTTTTCAAAATTTTCAGAAAATTAGGGGTTGCCAAGCAAACCTAGGCACAAACTTATATCCGCCTCTTTCCTCAACACGTGTGCATTATCATTTACGTTTGATTTAGTTGTGTTAGTTTTTCTATCAACTACCAATCAATAAATTTCAAAAAGGCAAGCTAATGAAGGCAAAATAAGTACTTAGAGAATTTAAATTCGCCGTGGAAATAGCCTACTTAAATTTATAACTTCTCTATTATTGCCAGCGTAAAACCGAAATCTTAGTTTTGCCGCTGAAATTTAAAACCATGTCATTGATATTTCTTTTCAAATTACTAGGTGTTTTGCCCTAACACACTGTTCAGTGCACAAAGCTTGCTAAACATTTTTGCTTCATAGCGGAGATCGCATTTTGTTCTATCAAAACAATAATCCCAATCAATAAATAAAAGCTCAATGTATTAACATTAACACAATATACAATCTGAAGGAAGTTGCACATTACAAATAATAAATGACAATGCTAAGGCCTGTCAGGTCCCAACACAAGGAGCTATCATAGAGCTTCCTACTAACTCCGAAATTTCAAATTCAGCAACCCGCCAACACCAAGCCTATATTGGCCTGGAACTTTATTTAACTGCATGCAATCATATGATATTCATTATCAAAATATACAATGCTTCAAGGGCTGGTGGAAGAGGTAGGTGGAGTGGAACTTGGGGTTGTGGGAAGTGGTGAGGAGATTGGTGGAATAGGAGGTAATCTGTACTCTGGATATGGAGTGATGGGCAAGATGGGAGGCAGAGGGGGCAAAGCCAGGCGTGGGATGGAGGGCAAACCGGGAGGAGTCTGAAAAAGGCGGCGAGCTCCTAGGGTTACATCGATGCTTGAGAAAGATAGAGTGATGAAGAAAGTTAAAATGACGAAATGGGAAGTAGCCATCACTTTTCGAGGAAGAAGATGATTGCTTAGTAATGTATAAAGAGAAAGAACTAATGTTTATGGTGTGAGAAAATGAGGAGCTCGTCTTGATCTTTTATAGTACATTGAATATGTTGCATGGAATTTAATGTTTAAGGCCCCCCCCCCACCAATAGTTACTTTAGAGTTATAGAACCTACTGATATTCGGAATTATAAATCTACAGGAATCTCTATTAGCTTTATGATAATGGTATTTAGATATTTGGCTCTAGAAGCACCGAAGTTACAATTAAAAATTTAGTCCAACAATCATAGAGATAAACATTGGGACTAAAATATGAAAATAGTAGTAAATATTGGGGTAAAATTTTAAGCTACCAAAGCAATAAGTGGTTAATTCATAAAAAAGTAATTTTTTGGTAAAAATAATATAATTTTTAGTATATAAAATATTTTTTTGGGATCTAGATTCAGAATACGCCTGATCGATTTCTTAATTAAGATTCACGTAATGTACGGGGAGAGAACTTGAATAATCTATACCCAAATAAATGGGAAAGATGGTGGTTTATCATTGACCAATTTAGTATGTTGTTCCCATATTTAGTAAAAGTTTCTTCATACAATTGGAAAAATCAGTTGGACATTTTTCTGTTTATAGCTAACGGTGTTTAATATGATCTCTAGAGATGTTTTACATTTAGTGAATGTTTGTTTGGAAAAAATAGCAGAGAGAAGAGAAAAGGAAAGGAGAGAAAAGAAGAGAAAATGAGGGAAAAAAGAGGTCAATCTCATTCAAATCTGTTTAATTTGACATGAAATTATATTATTCTTCTCTTATTATTTCCTTTTCTTTATTCTCCTTCAATTTCTTCAAACCAAACATATCATTATGTACTAAAACCCATTTTTTTGAAGCACTGATGAGTGATGATACTTAAAAAGAAAATTATTTATGCACCGTCTCTGTTTTGTCATATATATATATATATATATCTAACTATCACAAAATTTTGACATGTTCCCTGCACCATTTTTATTTTTAAACTTGAATTAATTAATCAATTTAACACTAGCAGATGGCCATTTACCCCTAAATGAATCAAAAGATCATTTTTCTACAGAATTTTGAAAAATGAAATTATTATAATTAGAAGAACCCATGAAATATTTAATAAAACAAATAAATCTCAAAATTCATGATGTTATAATTTCATTTAAAAATTATCGCGTTAATTTTTTGTAATTATAATATCATTTAATTTTTTCAATTAAATTAAGTATAGGGAAGATTCTTAATTTTAATAAACTACTTTTCTTTTCAATGTTAATTTTTGTAAACTTCTCTATAGTTAATTTAATTGTAAAAATTAAATGAAATTATAATTAAAAAAATTAACGTGATAATTTTTAAATGAAATTATAGTTATAAAAAATTAATTTTGGATTTTGAGATTTATTTATTTTATTAACTATTTCATGGGTATTCTTGTAATTATAATATTTTTATTTTTTAAAATTTTATAAAATAAAATAATTTTTTAATTCATTTAAGAATAAAATAATCATTTATTAATGTCAAAATAGTTGATACAAATTTAAAAATAAAAATAATATAAAAAATATGTTAAAATTATGTGGTGATTAGATGTATATACCACAAAAAAGAAATGATTCAAAAATAATTGCCCCCATTTAAAGTGGTTGTTGTTCTATGAAGGTTGTAGAGCTCTCCATTTAATTTTGGTTTTAAATAGCTACAAATTTAGAACTGCCTGTCTTATGAGTGAATAAGGCTCTATCACATGCATACATTAGTCAAAATTTGATTGGTGACACAGCTGGTACTTTTTGCCTCTCTATTTAATTTTGGTTTTAAATAGCTACAAATTTAGAACTGCCTGTCTTATGAGTGAATAAGGCTCTATCACATGCATACATTAGTCAAAATTTGATTGGTGATACAGCTGGTACTTTTAAGGAAGGCGGTTAAGCAGTTGCGCATCGTTTTCTGTATTATTAGATAAAAAAGAGCATGTATCTTTCAATCTAGCTTCAGGAATTGGGGCCAACTAGGGTGTGCTTGGTATTGCATTTTCTATTGCCTTTTTTTAATTTATTTCACAAAAAAAGATGTTCTTGATGGGTGTTTATATATTTGAAAAAGTATTCGTTAATTTGTTCTTAAGTAGTACATGAAAAGAAAATGAAGAAAACATGTTTTGTAATATGTTTCGAAAAGCGGGTTTTTAATAATGTGTAGTTAATTTTCTTACTTAAAATGTATTTATTTATTTGAAATAAAAAATGTATTTATTTATTTGAAATAATGTTAACTTATTTATATTTAATAAAAATTATTCAAATGAGGTTTTTATTTTTTTCCTCTAAAATTTGATTAATAGGACAAAGGTACTCTAAATAAAATGATGTTGAAATCAAGAACATTTAAGGCGTAAATAACTCTACTCTAATAAGAGATATATAATTTTTCTCTTGAAGAGGTGAGATTATTTAAACTCACAAAACTACTTATTAAACTTACTTTTTCAATAGTTAAATGTTGCTTAGTAGCACGCAAGATGAACCCAGCTAAGGCCGTAGGAGGAGCCTCTTCTAGACAATTAATTTTTCCCTAATTCTCTTTTAAAAGAGTTAAATAAAAAGAAATTAAACTTATTTCAAAAAAATTAAAATACTTATTTTTTAATGGTAAGACTGTCATTTAGTGATTTTAGAAACTTGGTTCAAATTCGAACAGCACACAACTTTGTTGCTTTAGATATTAATACACATATTAGAAAGGGTGAGATTATTGACACCTCTTTAAAATTGGGATTAAATATCCCTCTAAAAAAGAAACTAATAAATTGATTAGGAGAATTTGTACCTATAATCACACCTACATTCTTCCAAAACTATCCTTAATTCAATCTTTTTCCAAAATCTTTCTTTATGAACAATTCCCTTTTATTTCTTTTGAAAATTAATACTCCGTTAATAGAAAACATCACAAGAAAACAACAATTTGTTGAACTGAATCCTCCAACCCAATACACAAATAGCTATCATTGCAGATGCATGACTTTGATTGAAATTCTTATTCATGTCGCCACAAGCTCTTGAAGTAGTAGATACCGAATGCGATAAGAATTCATGCGGAAATAACACAATGATGGATTCATCAATAAATGTAGAAACTTTTGATTCAAATGGAATATCATTTAAAACTACTTTTGTTAATTTAATTGCTAGTTATCATGTTGGAATTTTTTCAATTCCCATAAAATAAATAAGCTCTAATTTGAATAAACTTTAATTCTTAAAATCATAGAATATCATGATTTTCACGTAATCATAATCAAGAGAAGACATATCTTGATCCATAGCAACTTTTCTTGATCAAATCTCATTGTCAAGAATTAAAGATTAGCAAAATTAATTTCTCTCTCTTGACCCCTTTAGACTGACTCACTTTTTGATGGAGAGAAAATTAACATGATATCCTTTTTATATTGGGTGGAGAGATGACCAATTTTAATAAAACCCAAATTTCCACTTTCCGTCAAAGTGAGCAGTCAGTTTTTCCCAACTAACTAATAGGATTTCAGCCCATAATTTATTTTATTATTACTAATTTAATAATATAGTTTGTGGGCTACTATAAATATTCCAACATTCTTCCACTTGGCCCATATGGCACATTCAAATTAGTTGTTTAATAATAATAAACGTTATACACATAGTAAGAGCTAAATCCTTACTTGCATTGGCCAAGCCATAAAATCATAATTAAGCAAAAACTAATACAAATCATAGTGGTTCCACATCATTCTTTCGACATAGTTCCTTCTATGTATCACAATATCAGTTTTATACTTAACATGACTTGTAATGTGAAAGCAAACAATGACAGTCCATCAATAAGATCTTAGTCAGCGACAAAACTTGTTAATAATCATATTATCATTCGTGTATATACCATTAAATCAAAACCCGTTAAAGAATCTGAAAAAATACTTAAATGAGCTCAGAGTATCAAATACATAAAGAGCAAAAAAGTTTAAACATAATGTCAATAATGACATCTAATAATACTCATCCTTTCAACATGTTTGCTGAAAGTCTTTGGGTTTAATCCTTTTGTAACTACAAGAAAATTAGCAATAGATGACTGCAATAATCTATCATAAAGGGGGGTGGATGACAGTGAAATTATCTATCATCTATGTACCTGTCACTCTTTTATGACAGAAAAAAAGTATGTCATTAATTTATGATACCGTTTAAATGTCATATGTCAGTCATGGAAAAAATGAATAAATTATTTAAATTTTTGGCGGGAAATGTGAATTTTTTTAATTTTGAATTTTTGGCGGGAAAATTAATTTATGCGCGAGAATTATTGTCTGGACAATTTTGGCGGGTAAAATATTACGTTTGTGACATAATTTGTGATTGATATTTTATGTCATTAAATTTTTTTATGACTAATTTTATGACTAAATTTTTCTGTCACATGTTCTAAATTTATGCTCTACGTAATTATGAATTATTTTATTTAAATTTATGCATTCTTATATATGAAATTCAACATAAATTCATATGAACCAAAATCATTTAAATTTATGCATTCTTATATATGAAATTCAGGCATAAATTCATATAAACCAAAAATTAAATTATACATTATATTAAGTCGAAAACAAATTATATTAATAATGTCATCCAAAAAGAGTTTTATCCAACAATGATATCAAACAATATCAATTCACCGCAACTAAGAACAAATGTATCAACTAAGAACAAATATATTAAGTTTTACAAGCTAAGAAGGCATCAACTGACTGTAGTGCTGAACTTAACCCATAATTTCAGTAAACTTCCAGTACATGAATTGTCGTTTTAAACAAATACCCAGCCAAACTCTCAAATCCAGCAGCTTCAATTCTGTCAACCTGCATGTGCAACATCTAATGAATATAACTAGCATTATTGTTATAAAGAATTAATTAACTACTACAATAAAACCATTAGGTTTTAGATACAACAGAATCATTACAAATTTAAACTCATTTGCATGTGCAGCACCAATGATAATACCAACATATCATTATAAAGACGCTAGAATTAAACTAAAACTACAGGTTTAAGATACAACTTAATTCCTTGATGAAATAAAACATGGAACAACTTTGTTATTCTCTATAGGTTTCAGACCATGGATAGATTGACATAGACCGACCAAATTTCTCTATTATTACCAATCTCGTCTCTAAATAACGTTGTTGTTATCAGGAAAACAACTTTGCCTGCAGTTGTTTGTTGTTCAAATAAAAGATTAAGCCTACTTCAAGAAACCTAGGTAGCTAGCTAGGTTGCCGTTAATGCCACTTTGTCTAGAGTTTTTAACCAATTATAATATATAAGAATTAAAATTTTTGCGCGCATAATTTTAAATTCATACTAACCATTTTTTGCTGCATTAATGATTTCAGAACAGTGATTAGCCCACTCCAAACGAACTTCATCAATCTCAGCTTGAGTGTATGCGGCCTTCCCATGAAACTGAAAACCATAAAATTAGTTGGTATCAAATTTCCATAACAATGCAGTGCACATGGTATAAACCAATCCTATGATTTTATTCATCACTGACTCACATCATTCATCAGCAAACTAAGGTCTGCTAAAATGTCCTTTATAAACCTCAAGACATAATAAACACATTCCTCGCTTCCCGGTTGCTGAGGGGTCTATTCACAATTAAAAACCAAAAAAATAATTATAAATATATTCTATTTTAGGCTTAAAGTGGTAGATACACAAAATTTTAGTTAAGATAATTAGTTTACCTTCACAAATCTCATCTTAGAGCCATAATTCCATCTTTCTTTACAATCCTCAGCTGAGAACAGTGTTATAGCACTGTATGAATAAAGTACATTGGTTAAAGCATCGAAAATATATTAACGAAAGCAAGAATATTAGGATTATGAGATGGAAAGGAACGCATACGATTTAATCAGCTGTTCTAAATTAGAATCAGGAGAATCGTACCCCTTAGGATCTAAATAAAACACTTCTTTGTTTGCCACATCAATCACAACCAAAACCCAATGGAAGCTAAAATAGAAAAAGGCAAAGAAAACAAAGCAACAATTATGAAACACAAGATAAAATGAATAAATAATTATTAGAACACTTGATTACAGTTTGAAATTTCCAGACCTGGGATTGTATGGTATGAACAAGAATTGTCCTTTGCGGGGTTTTTTCAAGTGCTTGCACACACCTTCTGCTCAGCTGGGACGGAAAATGTCTGGAATTTGTCCAGGATGGGGTGACACAAATCCTGGACATATGAATCCAAATGGTCTTACTCTTTTTTTATTTAGGATAATTAAGTCATATAGTAACCTGAAACAGTAGATGCAAAAAACCAAAACTTGTCATTAGACAAGTATTGCAACATCATATAAATTAATTAAAGTGGGAAAAAAATTTCTTACACAATATATACTTCAATAGCATTAACTCCTATTGCTTGCATCGTCAACATCGCATCACACACTCCATGTTCCCAACATGGGCTACAATACCTTTTAGTTGAAATAGATCATCATCAATCCAATATGGAATCCAGCCGGATGGAGGTAAGTACATGTCATATAATCTGCCAAAGAGTTGCAGCATTGGATGACTTTTTTTGTGCATTGCCGCCGCGTGCCTAGTGTTTCACGGCATATGCTGCACTGCAACCTTTCTTCCTTTTGTTTATGTTCAGATTTACAGCTCTTGTTCTTCGACTATCAGGTGGAACTTGCCATAATCCATTAGCTAATTGCATCTTCTCTTGAAATAACGACTTTCTAGAACTACCAAGCTTTGGTTTTTCTCCATCATTTGCATCACCCATCCGCAAGTTGGTGTTAAGTCTTGGACTTTTTCTTGGCATGACAATAATGTTTCTTGTTGTCCTTCTTTTCTTCTTTGGTGTAATCTCATCCTTTTCATCGGCTTCCTCTTGCTTTTCTACCTTTTTTCCAGGTGAGGATTTCCTCTCCTGGCCAGCTGAGTTTTCTAAGTTAGGAGGCTCCTGAAAGTTACAAAGGAAAAAATCTATACTTAATAAACCTACTATCAATTCTAATACTCTTAAGGCTGGAGAAAAAAAAGTAACTAACCTTCTATTCAACTACATTTACCTTGTCATTATCATTTTCCTCCAAACAATCAGCAACACCATGGTTAGGAATGGGTGGGAAGGTGCAACTTCCCATATCTGAGTGCCGAGGTGTCCTTTTTAATTGTTTACTGATTTCCTCCAGCTGGCTTTCAATTGCTTGCTTCCAGGCATGCAAGTCAGTCTCTGCAGCATGCTTATTATGCATATGAACTGTGTGAAAGTACTTGGTAGGTATTACAAATTTACCTAGACCTTGCATATGGCCAGCTCGAGGAAGCTTTCCCAATGATTGTGCAAGCATGTCGTTTCTGCCATCTGACTTTAAAGACCCTTTCTCAGCCTCCTTTTTGAGCTTTTCCTATCATCATCGGAAATAAATTAGAAATAGCATACAATTGTAATATAATAAGGCTAAACTAATTAAAGAGCATTTCACTTTATTGAAGCTCCTCACCATTTTCATTACAATCTTCTCAGTTTCAGGGTCATAACCCCCATTTTTCATTCTCCGGGCTCTCTTCCAAAGTTCACTCTTGTCCACTAAGTCTTCTGAAAAACCAGTTTTTGAGCACAGTAGATAAAAAAATCATATTATTTAAGTCCACACAATAATTAATAATTTTAACAAATTAACGTAATAAAAACTGAGAGCCATATACTTACCATATCTTGCATCAATCTAACATATCCTCTTCGACTGAGTCGATGATTCAACTTGTTAGAGGCTCTTTTCTCCTTATTAGCACAGCTGACTTTCTAAATAATTTTATATAAATCCAAAGGTATTTATTTGTATATGTCCAACAAATGTTAACAAGTAAGAAAACCTAAGTCAAATATATAGTGTAAGTCGAAGATACTAACTTGAAAGGCATCTGATAAACGTTGATCGACAAACTTTATCCAAACAAGTTTCTTGATTTGGGGATAATCAATTGGAGGTCTGTATAGTCTCTTTCGATCTCATGCGAATGGCAAAATGTACTTTCTTGCCAACATGTACTTGAAGTTACGAAATGCATGCCCAATTGATTGCAAAGAATCGCTTCTTTGCTTTAGGATGAATGATGAAGCAGTCCTAATACCATATATGATGTTACAATAATTAACAAGACTAAAACAATTGATTGAAGATCAATAGGTTAAATAATTTGGAAATGTACCTGAATGGATTCCCATAAACGCTCTTTCGTCTCCGTTGGAACGTTATGCCAATCAGAAAATAAAATCAAAACTAAAGTACGAGCTAAAACTCCAATATAGGAAGCTAGCTCAGTGGCTTCATCACCAGCAGGAATGCCCAGTACATTATATTGTACAACAATCTTCTCTTTCCTTGTTTTTAGCTTTTTGTTCTGCCTAGCACCCATATTCACACCCCTGGTTGCATTATTACTCTCTGGAGCATCCATATCAGCACCTTCAACAACGTCTGCAACACCTTCCATACCAACCATTGCATCAGCAGCACCTACCATGTCCTTTTCATCTTCTTCAAAGTTAAAGCCCATAGCATTTTCAAGAACATCATGATTGGTGCCATCATAAAAAAGATCATCCTAATCATCATCCATACTATTATTGCTAGTATTAAGCACATTATCCTTAGAAATACCCTTTCCTTTATCCATTTAAGTTCACCTGAAAAACAAAAATAACAATTAGCCTTAATAAACAAAAAATAAAAGATTAAAGCCACAACACCCTGGAACATGTTAGCGAAACTAACACATCCAAAAGCTATAATTTGTACAATCATAAATTTTAAAGCTTAGTTATAATGAAATAATAAACAATAATTAGTCTTTCATGCATAGATACTTACTGTCAACTCTGTAAAAGGGTATATCAGCCGTTAATCCAAATTCCCTTATTAGAATTTCGTGCATAAATTACATTTTCACCATCGGCAGATTCTAATAACTCATTAGTTGGTAATTCAGTGGTAAACGGTGGGTGTTCAATTGTATTTTGCATATCATGTTCATTTGGAAGGCTGGGATCGCCTCTAATAGGCATATGACACACTACTGACCACCTTTTTTCAATCTGGTCAGGCACATAAAAAACTTGTATGGCTTGAGAAGCCAATATAAATGGATTTGATTTATACCCTAACCGATTTAGGTCCACTAAGATGAATCCATGTTCAACCTTCTTCACACCACCACTATTTCGAACACAATCATACTTTAACAGAGGAAATTTTAACAAATGGTAATCAATAACCCATATTTCATCTATAACTCCATAAAATGTCATGTCACATGTTATAGGATTTTTATCTTTTGCACTAGCAACATTCATAGCTTCTGCAACTAGAGTCACTCCACTGTTTTGGGTAACACGAGTAGAGTCTCGATCTCGTGTTACAAAGTGGAAACCGTTAATATCGTATCCTGAGTGTTTAACCACAAAAGAAAGTGACCCTTGTGATATCCAGCGCAGGGTATCTGATATAACAGCACCATTTTCTATCTCTGTATACACCTACCAAGCAAGAAACATCTGCAAAACTTACTGTTTGTTTAATAAGAAGAAATTGATGGGTTATGACTGGTGAAATGTAATAACAAATGAGAATCAGCAAAGGTGCGATTATGTTCATCTTACAACCGTTTGTCATTTTGACGTGGATAACTAGTTCTAAGCCATTGCATGTGCTCATTAAAGCATAAAAATTACAGATTATTATATTAAAAAATCTAATATAATTGAATAAATATTAAAATTTATTAGTTAGATGGATAAATATTTTACCTAATGTATGGTTCAACTTCTTGTGTGTTGTGTAATACATACAAATGTACTTGATCTAGCAAATTTAGATTAACTTGCACTCGTTTTCCACCAAATAAGGACTTCTCAATTGACAAGTTTTGCATATGTCCACGTGGCAGCCCAATAGTATACATATTTGACATATATTCTGCACAAAATTCTAATGCTTCTTCTGCAACATAACTCTCTGCTATGGAGCCCTCAGGATGGTTACAATTCCGAACATAACTTTTAAGAATTTTCACGTATCTCTCAAATGGATACATTCACCGAAGATAGACTGGACCACATAGTCTAACGTCGTTCACCAAATGTACAGTAAGATGAACCATAATATCAAAAAAAGACGGGAAGAAACATTTTTCTAGTAAGCACAAAGTCACAAAAAGGTCTATCTGTAATTTATCCAATATTGTTACATCAACTACAGTTATGCACAAGGAATTAAAGAAGAAACAAAACCTTATGATAGCATCTTTAACATGCTTTGGTAAGATACACTTAAGAGTGACGGGTAGAAGTTGTTGCATGAGAACATGACAATCATGGGACTTAAGGCCTTGAAGTTTAAAGTCTTTTATTGACACAAGATTTTTTATGTTTGAAGAATACCCATCTGGAACCTTGATACTTTTCAGAGCTTTGCAGAATCTGATTTTTTCCTCTCTAGTTAAAGTATAACAAGCTGGAGGTAAAAATGTTTGCTTGTCATTTTTAGCGTCTGGTGCTAATTCAGCCCTAATTTCCAATGCCACAAGATCTATCCTTGACTTAAGGCCATCTTTGGTCTTCCCTGGAATGTTCAATAGTGTTCCATATATGCTCTCACAAACATTTTTTTCAATGTGCATTACATCTAATTGATTATGCACCAACAAGTACTTCCAATAATCTAAATTATAGAATATTGATTTCTTCTTCCACCACACACCTTCACTGTTGTCAAAACTTTTGTGTTTTTTACTTTTACTCTTCCCCCCATTGATTTTTAATAGACTCAACCAGCTGAAAAATCTCCTTACCATTCAATGGTTTTGGAGGTGGATCTCTCTCTATTTTATTATTAAATGCTTTCTTTTGGTTTCGGAATTCATGGTTACTAGGAAGCCAACGACGATGACCTATATATGCATTTTTTCCACTATGTTTTAGTCTGCATTTATGTGTATCTAAGCCACAATATGGACATGCATTATATCCTTTAACAATAAAACCCGCTAAATTCCCATATGCTGGAAAGTCATTTATGGTCCATAGCAAAACAACCCTTAAGTTAAAGAATTCCTTTCTACTAGCATCATAAGCGTCCACCCCATAATCCCATAAAGTTTGCAAGTCTTCAATCAACGGAGGCAAGTATACATCAATGTCATTGCCCGGTTGTTGAGGACCAGAAATCAATAAGGACAACATCATAAACTTTCATTTCATACACAGCCATGGCGGAAGATTATATGTTATAAGAATAACCGGCCAACAACTGTATGTGCCACTAAGAGAGCTATGTGGGTTAATTTCATCAGCCGATAGAGCAAGACGGAGATTTCTAGGATCGGATGCAAAGGTAGGCCATTTCTTATCTATTAACTTCCATGATGGTGAGTCAGCAGGATTTCGGAGCTTACCATCAACTACCCTCTTAGTTGCATGCCAAGTTAAATCCTTGGCAGTTTGCAATGAATGAAACATACGCCTAAATCTAGGAATGGGAGGAAAGTACCATAAAACCTTTGCTAGAATACCTATCCTATATTTGTCAACACTACCATCCTTTTTTTTTTCCATCTTGACAGCCCATAAGTAGGGCATTCAGAAAACCTTTCATACTCTTTTTCTGTAGAGTATGTAATCATTTGGGCAAGCATGTATCTTCACATATTCTAAGCCTAAAGCAGACATTATTTTTTTGGCTTCATACATAGACGCTGGAATTTCATTTTTTTTAGGCAATAATTCTTTTAAAAAACTCAACAGTGCTATAAAACTGATGTCAGACCACCCAAATTTACCCTTTATATTGAACAACTTCACCAAAGTGCCTAACTTGGTGAATTTTGTACAACCTGGATACACATGTTTCTCAGCCTCTTCTAATAGTTTTCTAAATGTCTTAGGATCTCCCTCACAATCATTATAAGCATCATTGACCATATCCGTCGTATTATCATAATTGAAGTTCATTGAGTGAAATGAAATATCTATATTAGAAGATGGCATCGCACGATCATCTTCCCCATGCCACTTTAAAATTTTATAAGACTTTACAAAACTGTGCCAATAAAGATGTTCGGTTACAATCGTGGGTGTGCGAAATGCCAAATTCCTACACTTATAACACAGACATCTAATGACGCTAGCATCTTCAACATTTTTAATAGCAAAATTCACAAATTCGACAACCCCTTTTTCATACTCAGGAGACATTCTAGTACAATCAATCCAAGATTTATCCATTTTAGTTTCAACGAGTTGTGATCCTGGCATATAAAAGAGGGCAAACATGAAACAAGAATATTGGCCTTTCAAATTACTTATTTCATAAAAAAAATAAAAAATAACATTGACTTATACACATGTACAATAAAAAATAAGAAAAGATCAAGACATGCTAGCCTCACATATTAACGAATATTTGCATATTAAAAAAGCAATCAACAATACAATAAAAAAAACAATTGGAATATCCATACAAGCCAAACTCAAATATCCAAAACAATAGACAAAAATAATTAATAAAGAAAGTTCGGTTAATTTATTAAGCATATCAAAATGTATTTAATTTACTCAATTTATTGCCTGTAAATGCATATTAAAGAATTAAAATACCTTGGTTTTGATCGCGTGCACTGTGAAAAGCTTAAAGGGCCCTCCAACTTAGTTATAAAACATGAATTTAAAAGAAACAACAGCAAATATATCCTAGCCTGAAATAAAAAATCCAAAAAAAAATATTAATAATTGATAATGACACATTGCATTGACTTAAAGAATTTATATAAACATATTTGGGACTATGTGTGACAAATTTGATTGTCCCACATGCATATGCTATTATTACTTTATTATAACACAATGGAAAACATAGTTGCCCCACATCAATTTTTATATTTTTTGGCAAAAAAATTACCTTTCCCTAAAGAACACGTTCATAAGATACAAATCAAGATAACTTTTGATAATGACACACTGATTACTTTATTATAACTTTTGATAATGACACAAGAAAAAAAAATGTTACGAACAAGAAAAGGAATTAAAAAGAAAAAGTTGATTTGCGAGGTTATGGAATGTAATTATAACCATTAAAAGCAAAAGCAAACAGCCCATTGCAATCTTTTTCTCTCTCTCATAGCTATAACAGCAACCGGCTCATCCAAATGAAAAATTTGCTCGTCAAAGTAAAAGGAAAAAAAAAGTCTAGATTACTGCTATTATTTTGTATTTTCCTTTTCTGGGTTCGAAAGTTTCCACATTTATGCAAAATGAGGAAGCATGGGTGGCAACCACCTTACCCTCCTGCCTCCTCGCCAGCAAAATCACAAACATAGACACAGAGCAACCTCATCAGCAGCCTTATACAGTTTTAACTTTCTCTGCCTATCTCCAGTTGTATTAAATTTACATTGCAAATGAAAACCCTTTACTCTCTCTATCTCTATCATCTAATGCAACTTCTTAACCAAACCCATCATCTCATTTTGTCATTCACTCAGTCACTCACTCGCAAACTCTCCAAAATACAAAATTCCACTCAATCACTTGGGGCCTTAAACACAATTAGGTGAAGAAGAAGAACAAAACCTGAAATTGAAGGTTTACTGCTGCAATCCTCTAGTGCATGACGATGTTAGGGCGCTGACAGCTCTCGTCGTGTCGTGCCATCGGCATTTGTGGTCATGGTGGCTGGTTCGAATTCAGTTAATAGGTATGTTATTTGGGTGTTTCTGGTTGCTCGGCGCTACTAATGGCCGATTGTATATAGAAAACTTAAATGTAGCAAACAATAGGCCAGCTAGGGTTTGAGTGGTGCTAGTGAGGTTTTCGATTGACAATAAAACGATGAGTTTGGCTAGGCTTTTAGCGTTGATTGTGAGGGTAACAGTGACGATAATGTGCCTAGGGTTTGATTGCTCTTTGTCTGAGTAAAAGTGAAGATGACTATAGTGAATGTAGGCTGATTAATTGAGGGTGTAATAAAGGATCGCTGGCTAGGGTTTCGAGAAAGCGGTGTGGAGTGAGAGTGACGATGACTGCCCCTTAGGTTTCAATAGCCTTTGTGCGCGAGAGTGAGAGTTCACGACTTCAGTGTGTAGTGTTGAGGACTTAGGTTTTTTTTGCTCACATTTTGGTCAAACGCATCATTTTTTTTTTACAAATCATTTCACAGGTTAAACGCTGCGTTTAACATTTCTAAAAAATTAAAATAATACTTTTAATTTTAGTCAAACACGGTCAACATAAGATTTCTATCACAATATGTGTGACTGAGTAAATTTCTATCATACACATATCATAAATTATTGATATACAACGATACTATCACAAATACATCATTAATCGTTTGATAGACCTTAATTCAATCACAAATCCATCATTCTTATATGATATAATCATTTCTGTCATAAAGTGGCAGTCATCTATTACCAGTTTTCTTGTAGTGTGTTAAAGGATCCGCAATCATAAAGTTGGTGTTAATGTACTTGATTGACACTCTTCATTTGTGAACTTCTTCTTTAACGATAAGGTATTTTAATTCCATATGTTTAGCACCTTTCGAATACCTGTTGTTTTTAGAGAAGAAGATTGCTTCGACATTATCAAAATAAATATTCGTTCCTTGTAAATATCTCAATACTTTCTTTGCAACTTTTCAGTGATCCAATCCAGGATTACTTCGATATCTACCCAGTATTCCGACAACAAACTGATGTCTGGCCTGATACATGTCTGTCCATACATTAAGCTCCCTACAATGGATGTATAAGGAATCATTTCCATCTGTTTACATTCCAATTCGTTCTTTGGGCATTACATAAGGTTGAGCTTATCTTCTTTCTAAATTGGAACAATAATTGCAGAGCTTTTTTCCATTCCGAATCTCTCTAAAACTTTATTAATATATGATTTTTGAGACAACCTTAATTATCCTTGGGCTCTATCATGGAATATCTCAATTCTAAGGGATGCCTTACCCATATCATTCATTTCGAAGTTCTTAGAGAAAAACTCTGTGGTATCATGAAGTAGACCAAAATCATTAGCAGCAAGCAAAATATCATCAACTTACAAAATTAGAAAAATAATCATACTCCCAATGATTTTGAGATATATACATTGGTTAATGATGTTTTCCTTAAATCCAAATGAAGTGATGGTATCATTAAACTTAAGATACCATTGTCGGGAAGCTTGCTTAACTCTGTATATCAATTTCTTTAATTTACGCATGAGGTTTTCCTTTCCTTCAGCTAAAAAGCCTTTAAGTTGGGCCATATAAACATCTTTTTCTAAATTCTCATTTAGAAAGGCAGTTTTCACATCCATTTGATGTAACTCTAAATCATAGTGAGCCACCAATACCATAATAATTCTAAAGGAGTCCATCTTAGAGATTGGTGAAAGTGTCTTTTTGTAGTTGACACCGTCATTTTGAGTAAAATCTTTGGCAGCGAGTCTAGCCTTGTATTGTTCCACATTTCCATTTCAATCGCGTTGGGTCTTATGGACCCATTTACACCTGATTTGTTTACAACCTTCAGGTAATTCAACAAAGTCCCAAACATCATTGGAATCTATTGATTTTAACTCTTCTTTTATGGCATCAAACCATTTATCAGAATTAACACTTCCCATAGCTTGTGAAAACAAATTTGGATCTTCATTAATTCCTAAGTCAAATTCTGACTCTTGTAAATAAACTACATAATCATCAGAAGTAGCAGATCTTCTTTGTCTTTGAGATTTTCATAATGCTATTTCTTATGGTTCAGCTGCTATAGGTTCATTATTGACACTTTGTTATAGGGTACTAGATTATTTATTTGTTGTTCTTGAAAGTCATTAATCTATTCAACAGCTATAGGAACAACAACTTTAGATGAAGTTACAGGCAAGGGAACTTGTACTCTAACTTCTTAGATTTCCACCTTTTGTGGTTCCTCACTCCCTCTGATTTCGTCATTTTTAATGAACCTAGCATTTTCAGATTCAACAATTCTCGTACTACAGTTAGGACAATAAAATCTATATCCTTTAGACTTCTCTGGATAACCAATGAAATATCCATTATTTGTTCTTGAATCCAATTTTCTTTTATGTGGATTGTAAATCTTTACTTCCGCCTGACAGCTCCAAACATGCAGGTGTTTTAAACTGGGTTTCTTTCTTGTCCACAGTTCAAAAAGAGTGTTTGAAACTACCTTGCTAGGAACCTTGTTTAACAAGTAAGTGGCGGTCTTTAATGCTTCCATCCTCAACGATAAGGGTAAAGAGAGTAATTTAACATACTCCTAACCATATCCATTAATGTACGATTACGCCTTTCTGCTACACCATTCTGTTCTGGTGTACCTACATTGTGTATTGAGCAAATATGCCATGTTTTTTCAAGGAACTTAGCAAATGGACTAGGACATTGTCTATTCTTAATATATCTTCCATAATATTCACCGCCTCTATCAGACCTGACAATTTTCACCTTTCTATCTAGCTACCTTTCAACCTCATTGATAAATACCTTTAGGGCATCCACTAATTGAGATTTTTCATGCAACAAATAGATATAACTATTATGTGAAAAATCATTAATAAAGGTAATGAAGTACTTTTCTCCACCAAAAGATGGAACATCATGAGACCCAAATATGTCAGTGTATATAATCTCAAGAAGTTGTGTACTTCTTGTGGCTCCTTTCTTACTTATGTGTTTTATTTGTTTTTCCTTAATACAATCCATATAAATATTAAGATTAGTAAAATCCAAATTTGGAAGGATTTCATTCTTTACTAATCTCTCTATTCTTGCTTTGGATATGTGACCCAAACGCTTATGCCACAAGTAAGCTGAACTTTCATTTACTAAACCACATTTAGTGCCATATATTATGATGCAAGGTCAACAGAGACTCAGCAAAAATATTATCAATCTTTAATTTGTATAGACTATCAGAAAGAATTCTTGAACCAATAATATTATTGTGTTTTAACAAACTAAAACATCCATTCCCAAATGTGAAAGAATATCCAATAGAATCAAGTTTGGACAAGAAAATTAAATTGTGAGAAGGAGAAAGAACATAAAGAGTTTGAAAAAGATCGAAATGGTGTCCAGTATCTAAAACCAAACAGTAAGTTTCAATGCCTCCAACTGGAGCTTTAACCCGGTTCCGCATGAAAATAAACTTCTCATTTGGGTTTATAGTTTGGATTGTAAGAAATCCTTGCATCGTGTTTGAAATGTGAGTAGTGCAACCAAAATCAATCCATCACGTGTTATAAGGAACTTCAGCTAAGTTTGATTCGAAACATACTAAAGCATTAGGCTTACATTTCTTTTCAAACCAAGCTTTACGCTTTAGGCAATCTTTAGTGAAATGTCCACGTTTCTTGTAGAAATGAAACTTTTCATTCTTGATGTCCTTCTTGTACACTTGGGTGCGTTGCACTTTCCGCTTTGATGCTTATTTCTTGCCCTTATGATAATTTTTTCTTTAGGCTTCTTTTCAGCTCCTTTATGACCCATGAGTTTAATTGAGTGAATTCTTTATTTCTTAAGTCTTGCTTCTTCTTGAATGAGCTTGGTCTGGAGTTCATTTATACTCCATTTGTCTTTAATGGTGTTATAATTTATTTGAAATGTACCATACTCAGAAGGAAAAGAGTTGATAATGAATTGCACAACACTTCCATCCCCATGGACCTCAATTTTGCTGCTGTGTCTATCATCTCAGTCGCATGCTGATACATGGTACATGTAACATTAAACTTACATATGGTTAATGTATCCATTAATTCCTTAGCAAGGGATTTACCAGCTGATTCAAACTGAGAACACTCTTTCACAAATTTCATATATTCCTTAGCACTTTTAGTTTTTGGAATTGTAGACTTGATGCTGTTGGCAACTGTCATCCGCATAAACATTAAGCTTAGTCTGTTTGATCTCTCCCAAGTCTTATAGAAAGATCTCTTCAACACTGCTTTCATCAGTAATAGCAGCAGGCCTTTCAGTTAATAATGCTAAGTCAAGATCCAAAACACCCAAGTGAAACCGGACTTGCTAAGACCAATCTGGGTAATTAAGGCCATTGAACGTAACAACAGACAAAGCTTGCGAATGAAGAGCAACAGGCACAAGTGCTGCAAATATATATAAATAAATGCTCATACATTAATGCTTTGAACTTTTATACATAATATAGATTAAGATAAAATTCACATAAACTTTAAGCGCATATTGAAGTTTACCTTTGTGCGATACAACAATACATTGCAATAAACATAATTGATACTTAAATTTAATTTCACATAATTAGTAATCAAATATACATTAACTAGACATGCAAGCTATCTTTGGATACACTAAACATATCTAATCAAGCATACTAATTACCCACAATCATGATCATAGATTATAAAATTAATTAATCAACTTTTGGGTGATTCCTAAATATTTTTTAAGCTATAAATTTCAATATACCCATAAGCAAAATAATCATGTCATTAAATAATAAGCATCACAATAATTATGAGTATTTGAAATTGAATTTAATTTGACATGTATGAAAACTTTCTAATTTGACCATTTTGGTGACTAACAAATTATCATAGTATGAGTGTCAAATTGATTATTTAAAACAAATTATTTTCTTTAATAAAAATAAATAAATAAATAAAACCACAAATATCAACTGAAATTTCAAACATTAAAATTGGAACATTAAGAAATTTCAGAGATTATTAATTAATGAGCGGAAGCATTCAAAATTATGATAACAAAACTTATAAATTTTGACGCATATAAAGTCAGTGGCTTTATCGTACTAAACCCAATCAATCATATCTATAATTTAATAAAATAAAAAAGGGACTAAACTGAAATTTTATATATAATTTACTCCTAAATTTCGGCCGAAGACAGCATGTAACGGTCATTGCCAATTTTATTGGACTTAAATACAACAAGATTCTAAACTTTAGATAAAAACATAAATCATGGAAACCTTAGGGGGTCTAACAAAAATATCCAAAAGAAAAACCTAAATCCACCTTTATGTGTTGGGCCACCAACACCTTTTTTTTTTTTTGGGTTCTTTATTGTTTTACAACAAAATAATATATACAAAATCCCTACGCCAATAATTTTCTTTCTACGTTATGGAATAATAATCCAAATTGGCATATATTCATAAGGACAATTGAAAATACGAGAGGGTTATTATAGATCTTAATGGAAAATAATGAATTTTTAAACATTGCTCTAATACTAATTGTTGGAATTTTTTCAATTTCTATTAAGTAAATAAACTCTAATTTGAATAAACTTTAATCCCTAAGATCATAAAATATCATGATTTTCACATAATTATAATTGAGAGAAGATATTCCTCGATCCATAGTAATTTTTCTTAATCAAATCTCACTGCCAAGAATTAAAGATTAGCAAAATTGATTTCTGTCTCATAACCCTTTTAGAGTGACTCACTTTCTGATGGAGAGAAAATTAAAGTGATATCTTTTTTATATTGGGTGGAGAAATGACCAATTTTAATAAAACCTTAGTTTCCATTTTTCTTCAAAGTAGGCCTTTAGTTTTTCCTAATTGACCAATAGGATTTCAGCCCATAAATTATTTTATTATTATTAATTTAATAATGTGGCACGTGGGCCACTATAAATATTCCAACATATTGTTTCCATTTGGATTCAAATGGTTACGTTACAGATGAAAATATAAAGCTTCTTCCTTCAATTGTACCCCAAATTTCAGATCAACCTTTTCCTTAACAAAAACAATGAGATTAATCATGTCTATAGAAGCTGAGCCACCGACATTTACCAAGAATTTGGCGTGAATATTTGTAATCCCTCCAAAATCCAATAAAGTTGAATATGCCTTGGAAGGGTGACTCTTGGAGAATGCGCTTTTAGAAATTGTAGTTTTCTTGTAATATGTTTTTTTTTTTAATGAAGTATTAATTTTAAAAACATGAATTTGTTCACTTAGAGAAAGAAACAATTTATTGGAACTCATTTATGGGTAATAATAGAAGAATGTAGGTATGTTAACAAGTAATGAATTCTTATAATTAGGTAATGTCTTTTTTCTTTTTTTTTTTTTGAAGAGGGGTTTATTAGGACTTTAGAGAGGTGTCAATAGTCCAAAATCTTTCACAAATGTAGCTACAATAGCTTATTATTTAAAATAAATAATTTATCACCATTATTCTCTAAATTTTATAAGAAAATAACCGGATTTGAGATTTTAATAATTTTAATATATTTAAATAAACAATTAAAAAAAATCAAACACTTTAAATTGAAATATAATTTTTTAAGGTAAGTCCCGTAAATTAAATGTTTGGGTCTATCACTAGCTGAACCAAGGAAACTGTTTTGAAAATAATAAAGGGATGACACTTGATTAGCAAGTTAGCAACTAAGAAAATAAGAGATAAATGCCTAAACAAGCAAAGTAAAATTACAAAAAATAAAATACAAAATGACATTCTCACCAAAAATAGCACAAAACTGTTTAAAACTGAACTGTGCGTTTTAATAAAGTAAAATTACAAAAAATACATAAATATTAAAAATTGATCATTTACACCCTTATTGTGAATTTTGAGTTGATTGTTTTTCACAAAATGGTATCAAAGCCAAGATTTTAGTTCAAAGATTTTGACATATTATGATATATTGGTTGTAAATCGGCGACATTTATTCTAATAGTTAATTGAATAAGAACTATATTGGTTTGTATTGTTAGTATAAAAGGCCATGTACTAGATTATTTCAAAATCAGAAGTAAAGATGGACAGAACTAGACATATGTTGGTACATGATGCGGGATATGATTTAATGTTAGATTATTGATGTCATAATGAATAATATAAATACACATATGCATTACTATACATTAGAAATATCTGGTTTAAATATTAAACAGTTAGTACAACTGTATCTATCACAAGCTAATGAATTTAGAGCTGGAGAACTCACAATAATAAAAAAATAGAAATTTATATATAGATTTTATTCCACTAAGTAAAATCAAAAAAGAAGTTTTAGAAATAATTTTCATGTAAACAATAGAATATTATTTCTGTTGATGAATATATTGATGAACCTCTAATAGATTACAATATAGATTCTTATCTATCAAATGAAGAGAAGAATATAATTGGAATAACAAAAGGACTAGAAGTAGAAAATATATCATTCCAATAATATGGTGATCGGATATAGAAGATTAATCATGAGAAAAATTTGCCTTCTACATAAGGGATTAGAGGAAAACAACATTTCGAAGGATATACGAAATAAAATATGTCATAAATATTTCTTAGAATGTAATGAAATGCTATGTAGATAGAATAATGAATAAATTACCTGAACAGTTAGTAATTTCACAAAATATTAAAGTCAATAGGTCACCACCCTGTAGCTATAGGCAAAAAAAATTTTATGTACGTAAGATTTTAACCTTTTAATCTAACAATTGATTCAGATATGTGGGAAACATTCAATTAAACTAGATTTCTCTGTATTTATTAAATAAGTTATAAAACCCTAATTTGTTTATAGATGATATAGAAAGTGCAAATGAAATATTAGAAATTAAAAATCTTAATGATGAAAATATTAAGCAAATCAAAAGATTGGAAGATCAAATGAGTGAAGAATTTAATCAAGTTAAACAATTAATAAAAGACTTCAAAATCGAAGATTAAGATATTTTAAAACAAGAAATCAATAATTTCATAAGTAAAAATTTAATAGATATAAGATTGAATAAGATAGAAATTCAATTAAATAAAATAAAAAAATTTGGTAAAAAGTTTGCAATAAATATAAATGGAAAGCTTCAAGGACATTGAGGTGCAAAAGGTTAATAATATATGGAAGAATTACTCATTGTAATTCAAGAACAGAATAAAATTCTAAAAGATATAATAATTTACTTCAATGAGAAGAAAAATTATGAAATTTAATCAATATCAAGACAAATATTTAATAAAATAGATGGGAAAAAATTAATAAGCCTAAAAAATTTAAGTGAAAATGCAGACAATGGATTAAAAGAATCATCTAATCCAGAGCTATTTGATAAAGATGAAAAATATGAAATTGATGAAAAGGAAGATATATTTATAGATTACAAAGATATTGGAAATAGAACTAAACATCTAAAGATGAATGAAGCAAAGCCAAGAGTTTATAAACAAGGAGAATCTAGCAATAGAGCTTCTTATGCTAGGGAAGAGATACCAACCTATGAAAAACAACAAAGTCAAGTCAATATTTTAGATCTTGCAAACCTAAAAAGGAATATAAAACTCCAAGAGAGTATAGAGAAAGACTAATCGGTCTTGATGGAGTGTGGTTAAATTTAGATTGTTTTGTGGTTAGATTTAGACTGTGTCGAAAATAAAGATAAAACATTAACCGCTTGGGTTAAATTGATGAAAATTATTGTTGTATTTCAGAAGTATGATAGAAATAAAGGTATATAATTTCTTAAAACTTCTTTCATAGGAATAGTAGTACAATGGAACATGGGATTAAGACAAGATAATAAAAATAAAATGTTATATGGAAAAAATCATGAACCAAATGAAATTCAAGAACAAATTTTAAATAGTTTTGAAAATGAAATAAGAGAAGAATTTTTAAGAAAAAGAATAGAAAATGTAATGAAACTGATTAGGCTTGAGAAGCATACACTTGCAGCTTCAAAGAATCATATTATAAATGTTAATTTGATAGTGATGATCAAACAATAGGATATTACAATAATTTATATTTTATGAAAAAAACCTAACCCATGGGGTAAAAAGTTTTTGTCAAAATAGAGTAAAGAATATGGAGATTGTATAGACACTGATACACTTGGAAATAGAATAAGGTTTTCACGAAATTGGATAAATCAATGCTGTGGAGAAATACGAGATACTATACTTATGAAAAAGCAAAATCAAAGATTATGTTGTTCTAAGTTAGACGAACTACCAAGATTTGGATGCTCAAATAAAGCCTATAAACATAGGAAAAAATTTTAAAAGATGAAATTCTTTAAAATCAAAAAAGAAATTTTATATGAAAAACAAATATAAGAAGAAGTTCTTCAAAAGGAATAAATTTAAAAGAAAATCTAAAGCCAGTGCCCCTAAAATGTGTAAATGTTGATTTTGTAATAAAGAAGTATGTCCTAAAAAGAAAAAAAAGTAGATATCAAAATATTTGAGGATATCAATGATTTAGAATTAATCACTGATAGTGAAGATGCTAGTGACAATGATAGCATTTATTATCTATCTAATGAGACTCTAAGTAGCTCATATTTAGAATGAATGTAGAAAAAATAGATAATAAAGATCTATATCAGAGTAAAGAACTAGAAGAACTTTATTCTTTTAATAGGGAATTAATCTTTGATAAAAAGTACCTTAAGATTAACAAAAAGGGATTGGAAACATCTATGAGGCCAGTCAATAAGTTAGCACAAGGAATTACTAACACAATTAAGAGAAAAAATATATAATATATTTCAGTGCCACAAAATGAGAAGAACCAATTGACAAAAGGCATGATAGAGGAAATACAAAAATACCTTTTTTATTAAAATCAAATATAGAAGATAAAATCAATAGGATAAGATTTAGTGATAGACCCAAGATTGGATATATTGGAGAATCCAAATTATAATAAAAGCTCATTTTAGAGAAGGAATAGATAATCTAGTAAATTTGGCTATTCTTGATCATAGGATAAAAGATCCAAAAAAATGCACTCTTTGTAATAATACAAGGAAATCTAAGGTAAAAATTTAACATTTAAAATATACACAAATATTCAATAAGTCTTAGAGACAGAAATATAAACAAAACCTTAACCTTAAGTCATGATTTTAAATACTTTGATATAGTACATGATGGATCTTATCCATATAGCATAACATATGCCATAGAGCATGCTTTAACAAATTCAGCTAATAATAAAATGTTTGCTGATAAGGAATGAATAGAAATTGATAAACTTTTTAATAAAGTTGGAAAATAAAATCTGCTGAGATTTTAAGAGTAATTGGTTTACTAGAAGAATGGAAAATGGATTTGTGTAGCCTACCTACTATGATTAGAGGAAATACTACTAAAACTATCGAAATACACTTGAGGGAAAAGTCATTACAGGAAGTAAAAAATCATTCTCTATACCCCAAAAAGAATCATAATTAAGTAGAAAGTAAAGTTTTACTTGATGTAGCTATCTTGTGATACCACCATCCCATGAACTATTAGCACCAGTTAGAAGTAATCACAATTTAAAAATAAAAATTGACTATAATAATATAAGTCATGGCCATGAGACTTCTGCTATCTTAGATACAGAAGTTGCAAAATCTTAAGTTGATTCAAAAATAATTAAATATTTAGAAAAAAGAGTTCTTGTAGAACCACATACATATGTTGGATTCAATGGAGAAAGAAAGACAGTAAGTTAGTATTGTGAAATTCCAATAAGGTTTAAAGGAATAAACTTGATCTTTCTTTTCTTTATAGAAACTGATTATGAAACATAAACAAGTCTTTTGTTAGGGATGAGCTTTCTTGTAAATATCTCTGCTTACTATATAAAGGATAAAGAAATAAGTATAAAAATTGATGGGATCAAAAAAACAATATCAAGATATGCCTAATGATTTTATAGTACATGTAAAAGAGATTATACCATATTATAGACATAAACCAGAATGGTTCAATGCTTTGATTGATATTGGTTCAGGAGTTAGCCTAGCTAATTCTAAGATTTATCTAAAATCTTTTTGGAAAGATTATAAGCCCTTAATAGGATAAGGAATAAATGGTGAACAAATCTCCTTAGGAAAATGCAAGATTAAAACCTTAATACAAATAAAGAATTATATTCTAAGTATACCTATATTATAGTCTTACGACCACATGGGTGCAAACAAACTTTTAAGAGTTATATAGTGACTAATGAGGCAATTACCTTTAAAACACCATGTTATCATTCAATTGCAATACCAAGGGTTTATAATCCTATTAGGCGAACAACTCAAAAATTTTATTTTCAAAGTAGCCTGTGTGGTGATTTCAATATAAAAATCAATCAAATCATATCCGATTATGAAAAAATCTTAGAAAAACTTGATAAAAATTTTAGTGAAAACCAATTCAATTATGGGAAACTGATAAAACTTTTGCCAAAATAGAACTAAAAGATCTAAATGTCATGATAGTCATACTTATGAGATATGGGCAAGAAGGTAGACCAAAGTTTGACATACAAATTAAAGAGTTTCTAGAACTCAAGATTTTTCGAGAATCTAAGAGTCCACATAATAGCCCAACCATTGTAGTTAGGAGTCATGCAAAGATTAAACAGGGAAAAGCTTGTATGGTTATTAACTATAAAAAATTAAATAAATATACCAAATTTGATGGGTACTTTTTACTTCATAAAGATACATTAGTTATTTCTATAACTAATAAAAAGATATTTAGTAAGTTTGATTGCAAATCAAGATATTGACAAATCAAACTTAAAGGACAAAGTATACCACTTATTGCTTTTAGTATGCCTGAAGGATAATACGAACGGATTGTGATGCTTTTTGAACTAAAAAATGGGCCACAAGTATTTTAAAGAAGGATGGATAAAATCTTCAAAGAATTTTATGAATTCTACATTGTTTATATATATGATATATTAATATTTTCAAATAATGAAGTTGATAATATTAATCATCCAGTTTCTTTTGTAAAAAAATGCAAAAAACATAGAATATTATTTTCTAAAGGAAAGTTGAGATAATTAAAACTTATAATAGAGTTTCTAGGACCAATAATAAATGAAACAGGAATTGATTTTTCTGAAAAAGTACATTTATTTCAAGATAAATTAGAACCCAAAAAATAGATTCAAAGAATTTTAGGATGACTTAATTATGCTGAAGGATTCATATAAAACTTAGTTATTTGTGCGGAATTGTGGGTGCAAATGTGGACCAATGGTATTTGGCAAAAAGAAGTCAAACAAGTGGAAGCAGATTGTTTGACTAGGACACCAGGATAGCTCAAAGAAAGCAAGGAGATAAATTCCTGGAAAACAACGGCAGTTCCAGCAAAACACATAATGTTAAAGTACATAATTGGAGTCTAGATTTTTGGTAGTTGGAGGTGCATGTGAATTGTGCATGCCACCATTTGTGAAATAGAAAATATCTCGCTTTTAGCTATATACAAAGAGCCAATGGAAAGAGAGATTCCTTGGATGGATAATGAAGGGCTGCCACATCAACTACCCTTTGTAGTGGTCCAAAAATTAGTGGAACCCCTAGCTAGAGAGAAGGCCACGTGTCAGAGGCAATGGAACTGGAGTGTGGTTGCCGATCACCACCAGCTCCACACCTAACATCCTTGGTTGCTCTATTTTACAGAATATGTCTCGCTCAAGTTTGGTGGTCTTCATCCTCGTTTTTCATCCCTTTTTTTTTTCTTTATCATCAAGCACTTAACCCACACAGCTAGCCTCCCCATCTTGTGACAAAACACCTCCAAACATAATAAGACAGCCTCTCTCTCTCTCCCCTACTCACATTTTAAACTACACTCTTATTGTTTTATTTGGGTCATCCAAAATTCCACTAAAACAATTGGCGCCACTCGATTGGGAGCGCAACAAAGAGCTCCACAATGGTTACCAAGTCATTTTGTTTTGTGTTTGGTACAAAAGGGAAGACGACTATTTCTCCAATGGCAGCCTTGCTATATCATTGAGCAAGATGATGATTATTAGAATAAACTCACTAACAGACAAGGGAAAGTTTATAAAAACCTTAACTGGTATTCACTATAGTGAGAAGTTTATCACTAAGATGCATTTTATTGAGTTTGTTGATAAGATTTGGCGTGCTATTGGCTTGCAAGTTCAAAACCTAGAAGGTGGTCCCAACAAACAAATACCACACAAGCCTAGGTGACAAACTTACCGTCTAACACCAAGAAGCTTTTGAACCAAGCAAATAGTTTAACCCCACCACATCCATATCAGAAGCCTAGCCTACTTGCTTTATATCAAATCTAGCAATAGTAGGGGCTAAAAGCGTCCAAACAACCAGTTGAAGATTTGCAAGATAAGCTCAACGCTAAGAGATATTCTCATGATGGTGAGGATTCCTTCAACAACAAGGGAATACCTTAGAACATCCTTGGACAAGATGTCTTTGTTAGAGGAATAAGTGAGAAAACTCTCTCTGAAGGATAACTCCAATGCAAAGATTAAGCATCGATTGTCTATCAATTACCGTTCATCCTGAGAGAGAAGAACCATTAGAGAAGTCGCGGTACGACTTCTAACACCTTTGAACAAGTCTTCAGAATAGATTTTCTATCACATCTTTGATAGTGGTCTCTTGAGGCGCCGTCGACCAATGAAGAAATACCCTAATACGAAGAGAAGTTGGAAGTTTGGTATAGTACCTCTAAATGTTTCTAATTATGGGAAGAAATCAAGACATTGATTATAAGTAGGTACTTGAAAGAGCTTGTTACTAGAATGAGAGATGCTAGAAAGAATATAAAAAAGCCTGAGGGGAAAAAACCTCGAGAGGGAAGCCCTGAAGAGGGAGCCTCATGGCCCCAAGAAGGGAACTTACGTGGGAATGATAGTGGGAGGTCCCACTCTTACTGGCACTTTTAGAAGGTCAGTCACAACCTATGTGAGGAATACCGTCGTTGGCAAGAAGGTTAACATGACAAATTAAGCTCACTTCCCTCAACTAAACACATAGTTCTAATAGTTTTTATTGAGCAAGATGCAAAAAATGTGATCTATCCACATGATGACGCTCTAGTGATCACCCTGAATTTGTTGTGGATCGGGTGGTTCGAACTGGTTGATATGGGGAATTCAATAAATATCATCTTCAAGGATGCGTTGGATAAGTTCACTCTCGAATGCATTCAGCTAACTCCTAATCGCGCTCTTTTGGTTTGTTTGCTGGTGAAATTCATATTCCCAGGGGGATAGTTATCTTGCCGATTTTGATGGGCAATCTCCCCATAAAGTGGTCTACATGGTCAATTTCCTAGTGGATAATCTGCTGGCCTATAGCATTATTTTGGGTCGACGACTTCTTGCTACCACTATTGCAGCTCTTTCTATGCACTATCTTTTTATGAAAACACCAACTCTAAAATATGTGATAACTATCAAGAGAAATATCAATAGATTGCTCGTCAGTATTATACAACAACATCAAAGGTTAGTTACCAAATAGCCTTCAATGAGCAAATCGCCAATTTTCTCGCCAAGAAGCACTTGGTCACAACAGGTCTAGCTCTTAAAAAATATAAAAAAGATCATAGTTTTGAAAAATATAATAAGAAAAGGCAGTACGATTGAATCACTTTACCTAGTGCATTGTCACTACACCTTCAACAGCCTTGCGTAGCTGAAATGGCCTCATCTTTAGTCTGAAGCAGTATATATATATATATATATATATATATATATATATATATATATATATATATATATAAAATATATATATATATATATCAAAACTTCAATGGCAATCTCCAGTTGAAAAATGTTAATATATAATTCCAGGGGACCCATGTGTTATGAAAATGTAGAACATGAAGGCCCTCATTGGCTAAGATGCCTTACAATGTTTTAACAAAACAATAAATTAAAAAACAAATGAATGTTGAATGGATGGCCTTCAATATTTAAACTAATCAAAACAGTTCATTAAACAAAGTAATTTACCAGATAATAATGTTAACAAATAATGATTGAAGAAAAAAATTATGGTCCAGCAGACATTGTGGCCTGCATGTCGCTTTCGAGGACCACAATTGTTTTAAGGACCACAAACAACGCAACCTTACTTGAAAAGACAGTTTCAAAAACAATGTTAACCGACCATAATCCACGTACAAATTAGTAGAACAACATGCAGATAATGACAAATTTTACTTAAAATATATCGAAAAGGAGAATCAACAGTATAATCAACTGCTAAATACCACATGCAGCAAAAAAATAACAAAAAAATCAGTGTCTAATTCTCTAAGTCAAGCATTAATTTGACATGCAAGACCTACGGTTTCAACAATTACAACATATTAATTGAAAATTAGGATTTACTGAATACCTAAGGTTTTAATACCTCACAAATGATTTTCAGTGAGAGCTGGGTATGACTGGATTGAGAGATTGAGGGCTTTGAATTCTTCAAGGCTGATTTGAGGGTTACTGTTGTGATTGTTTTTTTTTTTGGCAGTTGTAAGTAGTTATGGTGGCTGTGAGTAATTCTTCTTCTTCAACAGTGACGACAGCTATGAGGGTTAGGACTGAGAGAGCGAGATGGTGTCTGTGATGGTTAGGACTCAAAGATCGAAATGGTGGCCAGTGACTAACGGTGGTTGTGACTGGTTTAGTGGGTGATTGTGGTATGTGAAATACTTCAGTGACAGAAAGGGCTGCTAGGGAGAGAGGGTTGAAGCGTGTGTCAAATGCTTCAGTGACTGAAAGAGAGCTGCGAGGGATGGTTGAAGCGTTTGTCAGTGAGAGTTCAATCATTCATTCCAAATGGAGAAGACGATGAAATAGATGGGATGAAAAATTAGTGTTAAAACTTTCTACCTTCAGCTTCAATGACACTGTTTAAGCTTTTTTTAATAATTTTAAAAAATAATGATATTTCTATAAATAAATATATTTCATGGTCATAAAAAATTAAATAAATCAAATTTTAAATGATGTCGTTTAACCTATGACGAATGCTTGTCATGTTTTGCAAATGATTAAAAAAATATAAATTGAATATGACATGTTTCTATCAATAATACATGACATAAATATATGAGCCATGAAAATGTCATAATAGTTTGACAAAAGTATATTAGTCTTGAAAGTATCAATTTTTCATGATGCTTACATGACAAACCGATAACTATCATAAACGTTCTATCATAAAACATGTTTTTCTAGTTTCTTAAGAACTCTTTGAATTTCCTGGCAATCATTGCCATCTCTTCATCTTCAAACTCGCTCTCTTTGTCACTTTCAAGTTTTATGCTTTCAGGGCAATACTTTTCTTCTTTCTGTCTTCGTCACCTATTTCGACAGGTAAATCTTCTTCATAAGAAATAAATGAGCCAATTAAATCATTAATAACTAAGTATTTAAATCCTTGGCTTTCTCAATAGTAGTTTTCTTAGGTCTCCATTCTTTTGGTAAAGACCTAATGATTTTCTTTACTTTCTTGCTATTTGAAAAGGTCTTTCCTAGAGTTCATAGAATATTTACAATATCCGTAAATCTAGTATATATGGAATGCACACTTCATTTTGTTCCATTTGGAACAATTCGTATTGCCTAGTATATCTACTGATTTTAGACTCTTTAATCTAATTTATTTCCCCGTAAACAACTTTTAGTCTTTTGATATTTCATATGCATTAGAACAAACTAAGACTCTATGAAACTCTTTTTTATCTAAAGCACAAAACAAAGCATTAATGGTTTCGATTCACGTGAAGGTTTTGGAATTTCATCCCATTCTTCATTTTTAATAGTGGGCATGAACGGATCATCACTAACAATTTCCTATATCTCATAATATATAGTGCATGCAAGTAAATTCTAATCCTAGTTTCCCAATATGGGTAATGATTTCCATAAAAAAATAGTGGTCTAGTAGTGGATTGACCTTCCCTAAAGGTGGAATCGTTTCGGGTTGCCATGGATCTTTAACTCTAAACGGTTAACCATTTTGCAAATAACGGTTTCCCATTTTCAGATAATTCTTTTTTGGAACTTATCAGTTAACCGTTTCAAATAAATGGTTCATCACTTTTCTCCAGAAGCTTGAATTTATTTTAAATTATTGATTGACCTAAGAAATTTATCCACTTTTGAAGACTCCAATATTATTGTCTAATAACAACAATTTGATTTAGAAACTTTATTCTATGAAAAACTATTTTTTTATGAAAAACATTAACCAATTAATTTTTGAACCACATTATTTATTATCATCAAAATTAATATTATAAAAACATTTATGTCAACAGTGATTGTCATTTGTTGTCAGTTTTCTTATAGTGATAGTAAAGCCTTTTGTTATATAATATAAAACTCAAACTGTTATGAAATTTGCCAATGTTATTATTGATGAATTTAAAGATTTTGTAGAATTTCCTGTCAAAGAGAAAACTATCAAATTCATTAGGAATGAAGAAAAATCAAACTGAAATGAAATACCACAAATAGCGAAATCTTTGTTGAAAAAGAATCTGGTCAATAAAAATCCAAAGGTCAAAATAAAGCGATTGATTTGACAAATAATGATTCTTCTTAGTCATCTAATGAAACTAACGAGGAGCAAAATATAAAACATTGAACGAAAATTGATGTCTATGCTCAAATCAAGAGAGGAATATCTTTAAAATTTGTAAAGCACCACCCATTGGACCTTATTATTGGGAGTCCAGAAAGTTCCATGGTAACTAGATGGAGGTATGCACATCTTGCTTGATTTAATTGTTTCACCTCATTAATTGAATCTAAAAAATGCTAAGGAAACTTTATTAGATGAATTTTGGTTAAAACTATGCAAAAAGAACTTGAACAATTTGAGCATATGATCCTTACACACTAGTTTCTAGAGCAAATCATACTAAAGTTATTAGTACCGAATGGATTTTCAAGAATGAAACAGATGAATTGGGTAGTACAGTAAGAAATAAAGACTCAAATTAAAGGTGTTGATTTTGATGAAACTTTTGCTCCTGTTGTTGGAATAGAGTTTATTCAACTACTACTTGGCATAGCTTGTTTAATTAGTTTTAAATTATTTCAAATTGATGTTCAAAGTGCATTTTTAAATAGAATTATGAATGAAAAAGCTTCTAATGAACAACCCAAAATTTTTGAAGATCCATATCATTTTAATTATGTTTTCAAATTGAAAAAGGCACTTTATGAATTAGAACAAGCTCTTGGGCATGGTATGAAATATTTACCTAAAAAGGCTACAAGAGAAGGGGGTAGATAAAACTTTATTTATTAAGATTTGAATATTGATTACTCAAATTTACGAGGATGATATTGCTTTTAGCTCTAATGCATGTTTAGGTATTTTTTGATTAAACGAAGAATGAATTTGAAATGAGAATGGTTGGTGACACTACAAGAAAAAGTATCTACTATGACAGTCCTCTGTGTGACGGTTTTTGATAGATTTATTTTCTATCATACACTTATGACATAGCAGTGATAGAAATATCATTTATCAAGAGATTATGATATATTGGTGATATAAATATCATATATCAAGAAACTATGATAGACTAGTGATAAATTATTTGGCTATCAAGAATGAAAGACTGATTTTTTATGTTGACTTTAATTGTGCGGGTTTGACCTAATTTTTAAAAATATTATATTACTA
The DNA here is from genome assembly GCA_030444775.1 of Atalantia buxifolia. NCBI lineage: Eukaryota > Viridiplantae > Streptophyta > Magnoliopsida > Sapindales > Rutaceae > Atalantia > Atalantia buxifolia. The sequence goes on along the minus strand of CM059838.1, from coordinate 1,190,171 downwards.
AAAAAAGAAGTGAAACAATGCCATCTCAGTTGTATGCCAAATTAAAAAACATTATGTTTTGCCAGTGTTTGAGAAAAACGAGAAACGTAAATACCAAAAAACATGAATAAAACATTGCGTTTTGTAAAAGGGGGAAACATTTTTGTGAGAAAAGAGGCAAAAATTTTTCTAAGTGTTCAAAAAATTTTCAAGCGTCATTGTGGAATCTCAAAATCGATTAGTACACTTGCAGCAAACCCTCAAAGACCAGCCATAGCAAACTAACAACACCCAAACACCCATCATTTCAAATCGTTCTGGTTGTTTCACTGAATCATCTCTTTTTGCTGCGGTTGTCACTAAACCGTCTCTTTTTGCTGGGACGAAGTCAGTGCTAATCGAAACCCAAATTGGAATGAGAACAACATCCAAGTTACTTTTATCGACTGAAAGAAACCCAATCGTTTACCGTGAAAAAAGACCCAAATCATTGTTGCCAAAGTTGAAACCCTAGACTTGACGGTGAATTGAAGCTTCACACCCACTGGTGAGTCATTGCTGCATTTGCATGTATTTAATTTTGACTATTTATTCAAATTTTATGTAAATTAGTAAATAAGTTTTAAAAAATTGAAATGCATTTGCATGTATTGCATATATTGCGTATATTTCGGTAATCAATTTACTAAATAATTTCCGAGGAAGATAGTTTTTTAAAATCTTTTGAGTTCTGTTTTGAGTTGTAATCGTGCATTGCATAATGTTGTTAATTTTTTTTTATTCTAGGTAATTCTAATTTATATTCATGTGTCTGTGTGTGATTTTTTTTTTCTAGCTAATTCTGATATTGAAGCTTCGTTAAGTTAAATGAGTGTTAGTGTATGAAGATGGTGATACTCTGCAACTTCTATATCTTTATGTTCTGATAGCTGATTCTTTAAACATTGGCCTGAAATTTTTGAGGAGGGATTCTTAGTAACTAATTCTCTTATGTAAAATTGAGGGATTCTCACCTCTCATTGTCATCTACCTATGCATGTGGTGTTGTAGTTATTTTACATCTGCTAGTATTATTGTTACTGTTGTTGTCTTCAGTCGTAACATTTGTGTGTCAAATATAAATAGTTGTGATTGCTACATAAACATGACAGTTCAATATTCTTGATTTGTTGAAGGCATTGTATTAAGGTACTTGAAGCTTTTCTCTGTGTTTGCTTTCATTTTTGTTCTACTAATGTATATTATTTAAAGTTGTAGTTTATTATTTCTTCTTATGCTTACTCATATGATTAATGTAATTTCTTGGTACCTTTTTAGCTCTCTTGAATCCAAGTTTTGGAATTCTATCAACTGATCATTCAAAATATATTTCAGTACTAAATATTGTTACTGGATTTGTACCTGGAATTGGATATAGTAGCAGATTGTTGTGTTTAATCTAGTAAGTTCCATTTCTCATCCTCTATTATTTGACTTTTTGAAGTTGTTATACACTTGCTTAAAATATCTTTAAATTTATAATTATGATACTATGTAATGTGTTTGTTGTAGGGCTTGTCTTATTTATTATATTTATAGTATAATAGGAGAGTGAACTTTTGAAAAGTATGAATTTCAGTTTATCAGCTTTCTTGGTTGCTATATTTGTAATTTTTAAATTTATTTATGGACCATGACCATACTTTTCCGTAAAGTAGGTTGTTTCTTTAATATAAAAGAGAAAACTATATAAGCCAAATTGTGTTTAATTTGAAAGGCCTCATGTAGGTTTAACTTTGTTTATTTCACATGGTGCTATAACATTAGACAAAAATTCTAAGTATATACATTCTTTCTTTGTTTTATGTATATGTTAGGAACATTAATTGTTAAGCCAGAAATGGATAAATGTTGGATTTAATGTAATCGACTGTCGACAGAATATGAAGAGGGTGTCGAGAAATTTATAAATTTTGCTATAAAAAATGCTGGAGGCAATAGTGTCATTAGGTGTCCATGCCTTGATTGTGGGAATTTATCATTTGAAACACCTACAACTGTAAAAGATCATTTATATATGCATGGTTTTGATGTGAAATACGACAATTGGTTTTGGCATGGGGAAGAGATTCGTAAGAGTCCTCCTCAAAGAGAAAACCATTTTCAGCAACAAAATATAGAGTTTGACAATGGTAATGAGTTAGAAATGGTTAATGATGCTTATAAGGGTTGTTGTGGGGACCCTAAGGCATTCAAAGAGTTGCTAGAACAAGCTGAGAAACCCTTATACCTATGATGCACAAAATTTACTAAGTTATCTTTTTTAGTGAAATTATTCAATGTGAAGGGTAGATTTGGTGGTCTGAAGTAGCTTTTTTGTATGGTTGAGTGTTTTAGCAGATGCTTTCCCTGAAAATAATGAAATTCCAAACTTTATGTATGAGGCCAAAAAGACAATGTCAGCTTTGGGCTTAGAATATGTTAAAATTCATACTTGCCCAAACGATTGCATACTCTACAGGAAAGAGTATGAAGGTCTTTTTGAATGTCCTACTTGTGGGTTATGTAGATGGAAGAAAAAAGATGGTACTGTAGACCAATATAGGAAATGGGTTTCTGTAAACATTTTATGGTATTTTCCTCATATACCTAAGTTTAAGCGCATGTTTCAGTCATCAAAAACTGCTAGGGACTTGCCTTGGCATGCAAATGAGAGAATGGTTTATGGTAAACTCCGATATCTGGCTGACTCACCATCTTGGAAGTTAGTAGATGAGAAATGGCGGATCTTTGCATCTGATCCTAGAAACCTTCGACTAACTCTATCAGCTGATGGAATCAATCAACATAGCTCTCTTAGTAGTACATATAGCTGTTGGCCAATAATTCTTATTACTATAATCTTCCACCATGGTTGTGCATGAAACAAAAATTCATGATGTTGTCCCTCTTGATTTCTGGTCCTCAACAATCGAGTAATAACATTGATGTGTATTTGCAACCTCTTATTGAGGATTTGCAAACTTTATGGGATGTTGGGGTGTAGGCATATGATGCCTATAAAAATGGGTACTTTAATTTGCGGGTTGTCTTACTATGGAAAATAAATGACTTCCCGGCATACAGAAATTTAGCGGGATGTATTGTTAAAGGATATTATGTCTGCCCATATTGTGGTGTTGAAACACCAAAATGTAGACTTAAACACAGTGAAAAAAAATGTATACATTGGGCATCGACTTTGGCTTCCTCATGGTCATAAATTTCGGTTCTAAGCAAAAGCCTTTGACAATAGTGTGTGATGAAACCCCTCCAAAGCTATTAAACGATGAGGAAATTTTCCAGCTGGTCGACTCTATTAATAATAGATGGGGGGGGAAACAATAGTAGAAAGCGTAAAAGTGAGAACAATGATGATCTTGTGTGGTGGAATAAGAAATCCATATTTTATAATTTAGAGTATTGAAAGCAATTGCTTATGCGGCATCAATTAGATGTTATGCACATTGAAAAGAATGTGTCTGAGAACATCCACGGTACACTGCTGCATATTCCTGGAAAGTCCAAAAATGGACTGAAGTCGAGGATGGATCTCTTGGAAATGAAAATTAGGCCGAAATTAACACAACAAGTTAAAGAAAACAACAATCGTACATGGCTTCCTCCTGGTTGCCACACTTTAACTAAAGAGGAAAAAGCAAGATTCTGTGCAACTTTGAAAAGTATCAAGGTTCCTATTGGATACTCTTTAAATATTAGGAATCTTGTGTCAAAAAAAGACTTTAAACTCCAAGGTCTTAAGTCCTATGACTGTCATATTCTTATGCAACAACTTTTTTCAATTACCGTAAAGTGTGTGCTGCCCAAACATGTCAAAGAAGCTATCATCAAGTTTTTGTTTCTTCTTTAATTCGTTGTGTGCAACTGTGATTGATATGACAATGCTAGATGAATTGGAGAAAAACCTTGTAGAGACTTTGTGCTTGCTTGAAAAATGTTTTCCCCTTCTTTTTTTGACATAATGGTCTATCTTCCTATTCACTTAGTGAGTGAAGTTAGACAATGTGGCCTCGTATATTTTCGATGGATGGAAAACATACCCAAAATTGGGGTTCCACTTGGACATGTGCAAAATTTAGAAATTGACAAGTCCATGAGTGGTGGACAAATGGTGGAGGTTGATCGAACTTTATTAGATCAAGCACACTTGTAGGTTTTGCATAACACTGAGGAAGTTTAGCTTTATATAAGGTGATGCTATCTAACTTGTGTTATTTTAGCTTTATACTTGTCAGGTTTTGGTAGTTTAGGAACTTGAAAATTTTTTCTTTTTAACTGATTTTTAGAGAGCATATGGATTGGTTACAACTTTGCCATCCACAAAAAAATAAGAAGTGGTTGCAAGATGAACACAACTAAACATTTGCAGATTGGCTAACAGATAAGGTTTTGATAACATTAGTATAATTAATTCAATTTTTTTCCTTTCCGTTTCGGTTTGTGCTTATTTAACACTATATTCCTGTCGATTAATAAAAGCTAAATATGTTGATAGAGAACGGTCACGTTGTTACTCAAACAATCTGTTGGTTATCCCAAGGGCCTCGTCCTTATGTTTTCTAACATCCTGATTATGAAATAAATGGTTTTCACTTTGTTACAAGAGATCGAGACTTAAATAGAGTTACTCAAAATAGTGGAGTGTCATTGGTTGCACAAACAATTTCAGTCGCAAATTCAAAAGATAAAATCCTGTCACTTCTAACATCACATACTATGGAATGATTAGAGAGATTTGGGATCTACATTATATTATCTTCAGAATTCCAATAATGAAGTGTGACTGGGTACATACCAGAGGTGGTGTTATGAAGGATAGACTCGGATTTACTTTGGTTGACTTACAACGAATGGGCCATAAATGTGATCTATTTATTTTAGCTTCTCAAGCTAACCAAATTTTTTCTGTACCTGATCAGCTTGATAAGAAGTAGTCAGTTGTATGCCAAATGCCTAGAAGAGGTAAACCCACACAAAAAGTAAAGATGTAATGGAATACCCTTCGTTGACTACTGAATTTCCAAGTGTTGATAGCATAAACTCTATTGATGATGATACTGCAATGTATGCACGAGACAACAAAGAGGAAATTTGGATTGGACGTTGAATATCGTTTCTGTTTGTTTGCATGAGTTGTTTGTTGAGTCATTCTCAAAATGATATATGTTATGGTTAATACAAGAAGTATTTTATGTTATCTATTATTATTTTATTTTTTATTTTTTGACAGTTTTTATATGGTAATATATTCTCATTATTTGATTTTGTTCTACAACTGTGATATTTATCATGGATAAGGGAAAAAATGTCCCTAAGATTTTTTCGGCTGAGTAATCTGATGCCTATTTCGATGAGTTTTCAAATGAACAAAATGATGGATCTGTTGGTGAGGAATCAGACTACCATGAGGCACTTATCTGCGAAGGATATGATCCTGGAACGCCCCTGGCCGATCATGTCCCTGATCTTGATGAGTTCGGAGATGGTAACGAGGATGAGCGTGAGAGCAGTAAGCGAAGCAGAGGTGGCACTGTTGGGTCAGAACAAAACAAGAAGAGGAAAAGAAGTGGAAAGTTTATGGTTAAATAAAACAACTTTGGTGTTCCAGTTGGTAAAGAAGCCATTGAGCTGACTACATATATTGGTATTTTGGCTTGTACATCAATTCCAATTCTCTACAACAATTGGCGTAGAGTTCCAGATTATACGAAGGACCGTTTAGGGGAATATGTTAAGGTATAATATAAGAAATTAAGATGATTACTCTAGTTTTATTGTTGCTGGAAAAATCTGAAATTAGAAATAAACTTTATTTCGTGACTGTAAATATCCCCATTCTCACATTTTGAGAATGAAACTTGAAGGTGTACTTCGTGGTTCATCCTCGAAGTAGGAAGCAAGTACTACAAGCCATCGGAGCTGCATTTCGGAACTTTAAGTACACTCTAATGAGGAACTATGTTTTACCATTTGTTAACGACCGTAAAAGACTTTTCAAGCCACCATCACGGTACAACACGATTGATAAGGAAAGTTGGGCTAAGTTTGTGAAGGAAAGACTATCTAAAAAATTTCAAGTGAGTGTGTCTAATTCAAGTATTAATAATATATCAATGCTTGTGACATTTTTCCTTATATGTTTATCCATTGCTTGCTTGGTTGTTTTAGTAGAAAGTTAGTGGTGTGAATAAACTTAGGCGAGCACAAAACAAGTTTAATCATTGCCTAAGTAGAAAGGTTACGTTGGGTTAATGCAAGAAGTGGTATGTATTGTGACTTAGTTCCTTACATTTTACTGTTGTTTGGTTAATGCAAATAATTATTGTTACCAACATTTTAATTTTTTATTCATGTTTTTACGATGCTTAGAAACAAGCCTTACTGAAGAAGAAGTGGACAAGAGTATTCTTTGGAAGAGAGCTCAACAAATGAAAAATGGAGGATATCACCCCGATGTTGAACTAGTTATTAAAAAAATCGTAAGAAATTTTTTACTTATTACTGTAATTCTAGTTGTGATTACTTATACTTTGATAATATTAGCTTACTTAATTCATTTGTGTGGTAGGACAAACTGGAGATGGAAGCTAAGAAAGGGAAGATGCGTTCATCCAGAAAAAATGATATTCTCACACAATTTTTAGGAAAAGCTCCAAGATGTGGTCATATGACCGTCTATAGAGGGAATCAATTAATCTTCAGTTGGAAGAAATGAGAAATGAACTGAGAAAAACATCTCGTCATTCAGATATAGCAAGTTCCAGCTACCCTCGCGTACCTGTTGAAAATAATAATGCTGTTGGAGATGATGGCATAGACTCCGTTCAAGCTGAAGCAGCTGCTAAAACACCAAAGGTCAGTTTTTTTACTATTTTTACTCATTATTTCTGGATTTAGTTTGTTGCAATTTTACTTCTTCTACTTAACTGTATATACTTGTTGTTGCTGGATAAGGGTTGTTGTATTTACTGTTCTTACTTGTTCATTGTGGATTAAGTTTGCTGTATGTTTACTATTTATAGATATGTTGTTTCAGGATTTTCTTTGATACTGCTAACTGCTTTCTAGATATATTTAGAGTATTTAGAAACTATTTATGCCAATCACACTAAACAATTATGTTTGTAGCAGCCTGATCATTTGAAAAAAAAGAAGAAGCAAAGGACATCTAAAAACACAGTAAGTAGGAACCTGCCAATAGTAAACTATAAGAAAGAGACAAACATATCAAACAAAAACAAGGATACACCTGCCAAAAAACTCTCTGTCATTGCAAGAAAGAGTCCAAGATTGAACCCAACTGAAATCCCAGTAGAGATGCTTGATGATTTGTTACAAGGAAAAATGCCTAGAAGCCCTAAACATCAAGGCACAAAAAAACATTCAAACTTTGAATCAACAGAACAACATAATGATTTAATAGAGATAGGATATACAGATGTTGTAAAACAGACCAAGGACAAGGGCAAAAAAGTTACAGTGAAGCCTTTGCTAGCAAGGAAGAACAAAAGGCATGCAGGAGGGGTACAGCGGAACAGGATTCCGTTGCTACAATTGCTTGGCACAATGTGTGAAGCTAAGATGTTAGACCAAGAATGGATTCCATATCTAATGGATGATGGTGTTTTCCAAATGGAAGGGATTAGAGCTCATATTGGGCGGCGTGACTGCAGTGCGGTTTTGTCAATGGATGTTATAGGAGTAAACGTAATCGAAGTCTATATTGCGTAAGTGATTTATAATCATTCTAGTTTTATGTGCACTTTTTATGGGAGTCTCAATTAATGGACTTTAACATTGTTTGTCTATTGTTTATCAGGATGTTGTATGCTTCTATTCTCCTTGGGAAAAGAGGAGTCAGATCATTTGGATTCATTCGTCCAGGTCTGGTTTCACTAGGCGAAGAACGTAATCCTATGGCATCATTTGACCTTAGGGCATGTGGAGTTTGTGATCGATTGAAAAAAGCGAAGAAGGGACAATTCATCTTTATGCCTTATAATCCCTAGTATGCTCCTTTAATACTTTTCAACTCACATTAATTTCTTTTCTTGCCTTAATTTAGTGAAATTGCTACCTTAATGTTCTTTCTTTTATTATAGTTATTAGTGGGTGCTGGTCATCTTTAATGTGTTGAAAAAAGAAGTTTATTATCTCAATTCTTATAGGGGAGATCCTGATGATGATTTCAAAGAGCTCATTAAAGTGTATGTTCAATTTTTTTTTTATTACCATTGTCAATATAAAATTTCTTTTACATAGTTTACAAATACTTTGTTACAATTTTTTTTTTTTTTTGTATATAGCTCTCTGACAATGTTTATAGCACATGAGGGTAAGGGGAATATGGAATTATAATAAGATAGTCAGATCTGTAAAGGTATGAACTATTACCTTAACTATAATTATATATTACCATGCTTAATTGCTATTATAATGAACTGTGCAATTGCTGATTGTGAACAGGTCCCACAGTAACTAGCAAGTTCAACCCTGTGTAGATTTTACGTCATGAGATTCATGAAAGACTTAATTAATGATTTCTCTTTACTAATGAACAATGTGAGTTCCTTGATCATAATTTGCTTAAAAAAAAAAGAACATGTCCTGTGTCAAAGTTTCACTACATATTTTTATTTTTCATAAACAATTCAACAGAAAGACAACATATTCCGATGCTGAATTAGATGAAGTCCGTAGATATGGAATAGGTGGGATCATATAATTCACTTGCAGCAGATCCAATCGATTAGGCAGTTGATTTACTAGTCGAAGTATATAAGCTCAGCATAAAAAGAAAATTGAATGCCAAGAGGGCTAGAAAAGCAACCACATTTGCTATTCCGCACTAAACCCATTTGAAACAAAAAATATTATGAAACTATCGTTATATCCAGTTACAACTATAGGCAATATATATTATTGAATACAAGAGAGTTTTTACCCTCGAATTCATCATTAAACCCATCAATACATTCAACGCTAAGGTTTTTTTTTTTTGTTGGTTCAAAATCCTGAATCGCTTTTCTTTATTAAACTAATTGTTTTTATATCATAACATATAAAAATGATACATATTGATTTTATGGGGGATCAAATTAATTTTAGCTAGCGAGAATTTTAATCATAAAAGGTATTCATTTATTTCACTTTCAATTATTAATTTTTTTCATTTAAGGGAGCGGTTTGAATTTTGTTCGACTAAAACTAATGGCGGAATCAGCATTTGGACTCAATGGGGCCATAATGATGAAACTACAAACTTAGTGGAATGTATTATAACATAGAATAAGTGAAATTAAAAAGGCTAACGGTGGGGCCATAATGAAGAAAATATGTAAAAATTTGTGCCCAAAAGTAAAACATACTAATAAATGGGTAAAATAGTATTTAATTCCTTTAGTTTTGTTCGAACCATTTTTACCTGGCTGGTCAAGGCCCCCCCGGGCATGTGCATAGTTTGGGCCTCGGCCGAAATATTCCAAACACGTTTAATTTATTTATGATAGAAAGTACCAAATGAAATAATATAATTTCTTATAATCGAACATCTAATTATTAAATTTTCCTAAGTTCGAGTTCAAATATTTCTAATATTTATTATCAAATACTATTAACCATATCCTCAATTTTTACTTTTCTAGTTTAATTACAATGTGCTTCTTCTTATTTGCTGAAAACTTAAAAAAAAAAAAGAAATTGAGGCTTAAAATTTTAACATATAAGTCTAACATTTTTTCATTTGTTAAACTTGGATCTTAAACCATAGTTGATTGTTATTAAATTTTGATATCATGTAACATTGTCATTTTTACTCTTGAATTTTTTTTTTTTTTTGGGGGAAAATGTTTTATGCTCTTGAGATATTAAATAACCAAACCAAATGATAATGCATAGTTTACCATAATCGAACATTTGATATTATCAGATCTTTTTGAACAGTTCAAATTTTGTTCTGCCAGAAAGTTATTTAAAAAAAAACTATTTGTACGGATAAAATAAACGAATGAAATGAAAATATATAAATTTAAATTTATTGTACAATATCATTCAACTCTACGATTATTTTTCATTGTACAATTTCTTATAATGAACAGGGGAGGGAAAAATAAAATGAAATAAAAAAAGCAATTTCAAAGTGACTGTCACCACTTCCAATTAAAAGAATTTCTAAAATACATGCATAATTAGAAATTTTGTAAATCTAATTTATTTTATACAAATTTTTTTTTGTCAAATAATTTATCTTGCACACTTATTTTTTGGGAATTACCAATTTTGCACCTTAATGATTAGCATCAACCACCTCGGTGGCTTCCCTCGTGTAGGATCTCTTTTCGTGCTAAGAGAACTTCAATGACATTATTTTTTTCGCATATTTATCGTGACGGAAAGATGTGGCGGATAAGTTTACCAATTTAGGTGTAGGTTTGCTTGCTGACGACCAGATGGGATAATTCACTAATTGTCATTTTCTTTTTTCTATTTTTGGTGGAATAATTTTCGTTTTGTTAGTTATGTTGTAGGGTACGATTGTTATGCCCCTTGGTTCGTAATGATTTCTCACTTTTAATTCATTTGCCTCGCTTTATCCAGATTTTATTTAAAAATAAAAAAAAAATCTAAGTTTCCAAAACTACCATTTTACGCATTGCTCAATCATTCTTACACGTGTCCTTGCTCTTTTGGTCCTGAATTAAGCTGCTGAAGTATTAACCTCCTGCCACCGAGGTTTGTTTAAAAAAAGAAATTATTAAAATATTATATTTACTAGAGCCAAGTCATTAAAAAAAGTTAAAAACTCCATTCTCAAAGCTAAGATTATAAGTATGCATAATGTTTATGTAATTCTCTTCCCCCCAACCCCCCCCCCCTCCCTCCTCTATGGGGCGCCGCCGCTGGTCAAGACGCATGGCTCATGACTCATGGCTGCCCTTGCATGCGCATCCTTCTCCTTCTTCACTTCAAAACTAATTAAGCCCCATTTCTAGGACTTGGGATTGTAATTGAAATGGTAAAAGCAGCTCATTTCATAAATTGTTATATAATTAGGGTTTTGTAAATTTTTTAAAAGTTATTTATTTCATAAGTTTCTCTATTTTGATACCAACTTTTAAAAATATGTGGTGGATTACTTATTAAAAATAGCTTATTAAATAAGTGACTACAAATATATGTTATAATCTTATTATTTTAATAAAAAGATAATTGTATCATATTTTTCTATAAACCATACTATAAAAGTTATAACCTTATCACATTGCCACAATTACATATCACTTTTTATTTAATTAGATTTATGTATTATGTATGGTATAAATTTATCATATTTTATATAACATATTATAAGATTCATTAGAATTTTAATTAATTGAGTTTTTTTAAACTTTATGTAAAATTGTGTGTTTTAAAAAGAAAGAAAGAAGTGTTAAAAAAAATTATTAAATTTTATATAGAAAAATTGACTTAAACTTATGTCTATTTAGTCATTATACAATAAAACAATATTTTAGTTATTTTTTTGTGCAACACATATACTATGCTTTTAAAGCTTGCAGCAATTACAGAAGCATAGTTACCAACCAGTCAGTTACCTTTTTGTTCAACAACTTGTTTCATCAATACAACATAAGCAACTAATTTTGTCAATCACAATGATTCTAAGTCGGCCCTAAGACACCAATGACCTTAGAATAGGAATACCTTTGGCGATCTTCCTGTTAATTATGCGTATACTCTCATTTGTTCCGTTAAATCATCACATCTTAATGAAAATCTTGTTTTCTTTAAATTTTACACATATGAGTCCACGTCTTATTGGACATTATAAATTTCGCCACTAATATTTGTAAATGAATTTAATGAACAATTTGATGGGTTCAAATAGCTCTAAACTCAAAGAATTAAGTAGAAATCAAATGTCAAACTCTTATCATTAAAATTTAAAGAAAATAAAAATTGACTGCACTTATATTAAGAAACAAAAAAAGCACTATAAGTTTTATTAAGATCCGTAGCACATATATATGATAATAAGAGCAAATATATTAGCTATCCTACATGAAGCAAGCAGCATATGATTCTCAAACTTCTTTATACATGAAAATTACATCCACATATATTACAAAAAACTATAAATAATAATGAAAATCGATTTTACAGATACCGACACATAGCGAAAGGAACTTCGAGAGAAAGCTCACAAGTACAAAAACTAGACCAAATAAGCGCTTAGAATCAGCACTGACGATATTAAAATGTAGAATTGTAGATGGCCTTTGTAAGGTGAAGCAAGCTATAAGAGCTTGATCATCAAGGGCTAGTGGTTGCACGCGGAATTGACGGCAGCGGAGGCAGATTGAGCTCTGGAATCCTGGGCATGCTGGGCAATCTAGGAAGTGGGGGAAGTGTGAGGTTTGGCAGATTTGGCAGTGCTGGTAAATTTGGCAATGGAGGCAAAGGTGGCAGTGCTGGTAAATGGGGCAATGGAGGCAATGGTGGCAGTGCTGGTAAATTGGGCATTGGAGGCAAAGGTGGCAGTTGCAAAAGATGACGAGCCGCTAAGCCAACATGGAATCTGGAAAATGAGAGAGCAATGATTAAGAAAACTAAGATGGAGAACTTAGAAGAGGACATTATTAGGAAATAAAATACAAGATTGTGCTAGGATTTGAAGAAGAAAATGAATCAACTACAGAATGTTTGAAGAAAATTTGGCATGGTGCTGAAAATATATAGGAGTAGATGTAGAGGCTTTCATGTGTGTAATATGCTTGGTTGGGTTGAAATTTAAGTCAGATATATTTAAAACCGTTCCACAGATTTTTATTTTTTTTACCCCTCTCTACAAAAGAAAGAAATTTTCCGATATACCTGGGATATCGCATCAAACATATTTACAAATTAATAATAATAATATAGTATTGTGTGTATTTAAGTTGAAAAATTATAATAAATCCATATTTTTATTCAATGACGTATAAAATTACATTCTATATTAGATAATTTTGAAGCTGCTTACTCTTTTTAAATTAATCCATACTGTTACCTAATTTTGTGGGAGGATATGTAAGTCCTAATATCTTTAAAATTTATCATTTAGGTCCTTTTTTTTAATTTCTATTAAGTAGTCATTACATATATACTTGATAGCTCAAAATTTTTATATGAAAACACTTTCGACGTCAAGTTAGCCGTGCAAGGATTAGTTTGTCATTGGTGAACTCTCGCCCTTGCCCTCAATAGGGGATCTTTTTTTAATTAAAAAAATTCAATATACAGTAAATATCTTCCTTAATACCACTGGGAGCAGATTTTTAATTAACATGTTCGATAGATTTTTCGTTAGACTACAAACATATGTATTTAAAATCTGAGTCGAATTTAATTTTTTTATGATTACTTCTACGCAATATGTGTGCTTTTAGTATACTTCAACATAAATATGACACTTTTACAACCAATTTTTTCGGTTACCTAACCTGAGTTCGCGAGACCCATGAAGCCACGATACCGAAGAATAATAATTACCCATTAATTGCAATCAGCACATACGTTTCCCAAGTAGTTGGCTGTGTATTCAGTGAACGAGAAACCATACTCATGCTAGAAATATGTCTCAAGGATTTCTTATTTTATTTCCTTCTTTAGAAGCATTCCTATTTAAAGAATAAAGTAAATTTTTTTAAGACTTAACTTAATTAAAGAATATAACTTGTATAACCAAAAAAAAATTCTTCCATACGAAATAATCATAAGTATTTATTTAATTTCTATATTTTAATTGAAGTACTCATTTAATCCCTATATATTTTTAAAAAATATCCTAAGACATTCCTGCATTTAAATAAGTTACATTCTTACTATTATTTTTTCTTTCCTTCACATTAATTACTGTTCCAACAATATTCTTTACATTAATTAATTGATCTATAAAAAATTAATTAATAAATTAATCAATAATTATTTATCGGTAAATTATTTATCGGTAAATTAACTAATAAATATTAGTGTGGAAAAATAGTATTCTTTGTAGCTATGTAACAATCTTACTAATTTTTATTTATAAATAAATTAATATCAGCCAACTTAAAGCAATGTTTTGACAACTTACTGATAATTAATTTATAAAAAATTAATTTACCAGATTAATCCTAAAAATAAAATAATAACATAAAAATTTGTGTAAAAGGTTTTGTTACTTTTAAGGTTAATTTGATAAATTACTTTTTTCTTTTTATTAGTATCCCTAACAATATTGTTGCAAGAATATTATTCGGGGAAAAAAAGTAGGGGCAAGAATATAACATATTTAACAGCATAGGTGTTTTGAGGTATTTTTTTTTAAAAAAATAGGGGCTAAACAAGCACTTAACTCAAAATATAAGAACTAAACGAGCATTTACTCAAATAATTACTATATAGAGAGATCGGGTTCACTTATTTATATAACACAACAATCAGTTTTCTCTATAAGTAGATAGTTTCTAGTATAGATGGTCAATGGGCCGTGCCGGTTCACCAAAGCAACGCCCATGCGTGCTCGTGCTACCCACTATGTGTTTCGTGTCGTGTCGTCCCATGCCTAAATTTTTTTACATAGGCCCGTGCCATGCCCACACCTGCCGTACCATGGGCCGTGCCGTGTCGTGCTTAAGAAAAAAAAGCCCAATAAGCTTTTTTTATTGTTTTAAAATTCTTTAAGAGCACATACTAAGCTATTGGTGTACTTTTTTCAAGTTTATGTACTTTTCTTAGGTCCATGCCTTTATTCAAATTTAATAGAATCGAAAATTTAAAACTCAAGTTCATATTTAATAATAATAAACTAATAATAGTAAGAAAATATAATATTAAGTACTAAGTTTGACCTTATAGTGTTAGAATTTTTTAATACTTAACAACAAGAATAATAATAAATTTTTCTTTACGGTTAACTTAATTGTTAACTTGGACTTATATAGAGTCATAAATCATAGTTCAATATAATATTATTGCATATTTATAAAATCATGATATTTATAATTTTATTCATTAAAATCATGATATCAATTATTTATTTAACAAATTATAAATATAAATCAATTATAGTATTCTTTTTGAAACTAAGAATCAATGAATTTAAAAAATTCAATTTCAAGTTATTTGTAAAATCATAAAATTTTAAGTTTACTTCCATTAAAAAATAAAATGTGCTTATTGCGGACTTTTTTATCATGCCGTGCTTAGTCCATCTCTAATCGTGCCGTGCTTTTAAGGCCCGTGTGCCTAAAATTCTAAGCCCGGCACGGCCCATGTGCATGTTGTGTCATGCCGCGTGCCCCACCGAAAAGAAAGTTATATCTAGAACAGGAACGTCAAACATGAAACTAAGGGGAAAAAGGTAAATATTTCGGGGGCATTTAGAATATGAAACATTAAACTTCAAAAATGCTACTCAATTATACATGACATTTATACATGAAATAAAGAATAGAATATATGTAATACATAATGTAAAATATACAATGACAAACATGAAACATGAGTACTACGAAATAGAATATAACGCTAACACTGTAACTATACATGTTAGATATACAAAATCATTCCTTGTGAGGACATTGGTGGCCTAAAGCATCATGCGTATAATGTTTTGTCAATCCCAATTAGTGATATTTATGTAAATTTCTTAAACTCTTTGAAAGCACATGTGAAGAGATAATTAATTTAGTGTTGAGTAAAACCGATGAAGTGAGTGCAAATGTGATTCATGATTTTTTTTTAATTAAAAACCACCATAGGGTGGGGTTATGTGAGACTCTCTTACCTGTAAATTAAAATAAAAATGAAAATAAAAAACATTTGGAGGGGATATAAACTAAAACCTTCAAGCCAAAGAAAAGTATAGCCAGAAAGAGAAAATTAGCAAAGGCAAATAAAATAAATAAAGAATAAGCAAGAGAATGCCCTTCTTTGAACCAGAAGCATGCAGGCCAGCAACACCAAAGTCAAGCTAAGACCACCCCCCCCTTTCATTGCCTCTAGGCTCAGATAAAAAGTATATATTAGCAACGTCATTCCCTTCAGAGTTAAAATCCTCATATAAATAAGAAGGAATCTTTGCAGAGTGGGAATTGAAATCCATAACCATTGTGTGAATATCCTGCATTATAGATCGAAAAAAGGGATAGAGACCGTGGATACCCTCTAGGCACCCGAATCATCCAAAACAATATCACCACCATCACCAGCCATATCGATTGGGCTCCGAATAGAAGAATCATCATGATCTTGAGGTTTAACAGCTAGATTAGGCTGAACATGAATGGCAATATCATCAACAACAAGATCTTTAGGACAATTAGTATTAGGTTAAACTTGGCCAACTAGATCCACCCAATCATCTTGAGCATTAGAAGTAGGATTCTAGCATCCGGAGAGGTACCCGTAATAGCACCGAGCATAAGCTGCTGAGACAAACCAAAAGATTGCCCCTGAATAGAAGAAGGCTGAGATCAGACCCCCCATGCTGGTTATCTGCAACAAAAATACATTGAGGACCAATGAGAACCCAAGGCTGAACATCTACAATGCTTACCTTTATCCCTAGTATCTCTATCCTAAGGCTCATTAACAGGGTGTTGAGGTTTTTGAAGCCTAGGATTAACTACATAGCAACCATTTGCAGAATGGGAAAGGTGCCTTCAAGAAGCACAATAAGAAGGAACCCGCTCATAAATAATATCATGTCAGAAACTAGAATCCCCTTCTTCAATCCAAAGGCACAGCAATAAAAGTCATGAAACATTATATTCTATCAAAACCCTAGTAACAAATGGCATATTAATAGAGGTCATAACATGATCTACATGCAATGACTTACCAACAGTTGAAGCAATACAAAAAAGATCTGATTTGAAATTAGTAAAATGAATAATTGGCACAATTGAGGGTTCCTCATAACATCCAAAATCAGCTGTCCACTTAAAAATATGCATACCTCTACCATTAACATACTAGGTCTGCCGAATCTAAATTCTAGAATAATCTTCTTGCATCTCAAGCTTAATAATAATATATCTACTATCCAACAATGAAACCTAGGAATTCCATTTTAACCTAAGGGACATAAAAAAAAAACTTGCCAATGACATTCATAGGTGGGTGGCCAAAGAACCTACTATTCACTGACTAAATTTCCACAGTAGAAAAGTGAATAGTAGGTTCTTTGCGGTGGAGAGAACTGGCTTAACAGGGATCTGAGGAACTGAAAAGCCAGCAACAACGTTGACAAAGGATTTTAGAGGCCAGTACGAGGCGTTGAGATGAAGGATTGATACAAGATTAACCACGGAGGTATATGAAAGTTTGGGACAAGTGCGATTTTGATGATTGGAGGCCGTTGGAAAATTTTGGGCGGTGGTTGCTTTTGAACAATTCTGGAGATAATGGGAATTGGTTCGGTCGGCAAGGCTTTGTAATTGAGATTAGTTATGGCCAGATGGTATAACTACAGCGTCACAGTGCATATGCCGTGAGGTTGCATTTATTAAGCTAGGGTTTTAGGAAATAAGGTTTGTAAAGGTGGATGTGCAACAACTCGCTTCAAATTGGTTTAGTGGTGGAAAGACTATGTAGAGGTGGTCGTGGGATTGGTCGGCTGTGTAAAAGAGCCACTGGTGGCACCTAATAAGTGATGGCTTGAGTTTAGATTGTGCTCATGCGTACTAGGGTTTAGAAAGTGTAAGTCTGAAGGGGTTAGTGGCAGCTAGGGGCTGTGAGATGGCTGTTGAGAGTGCATGAGGTTCAACAGTGGTTTCGTCGGCAAGCAAGTGGCACCAACAGAGGTAGATGATAACTCTATGAAATGAGAGTTATCATGGTGTTTTTATACTTAAATCAACATTACTTAGAGAGTAAATGATTTTTTTTTCGTTGCATTTTTAGTTACATTTTGTATGAGTAGTCATTTAAGTTTAATTTCAATAAAATTCATGTGTTTTTAGATTATTGTGTGATTTGATTATGTGCATAATTGTAGGTGACCAAGAAGTTTAAATTTCATGGATGGAACATTGCAGCAACAAGCGTGCAAAGTTACAAAAGAGCTTGGATGCAATAGAATTAAAACAAGTCTAGAATAATGAAGATGTCGGAGTAATATGTTGTAGCATTGTTGCTACAGCAACGATTGGAGTAACGATAAACGAGATTTCGCGTGTCAAATTGAAGATTGCAATCTAAAGTTTCCAAAAATAAAAGATTCACTGCTATACGTTTCTGGAAACCCTAAATTTGACTTATAAAAAGAGCACATTACAACGAAAAAAGGGGTTGTCCTTAGAGAAAAGAAAAGAAAGAAACAACACAGGGAAAAAAAAAACAGAGATCAAGAGAGAGAATTGAGGACGACAACAACAGATTCAAACATCGAGCGAATTTGAACTCTTGTTCTTGTTTTTATCTTGTTGTGATAATTTGTTTAAAGGCTAAAACTCTTTTGGCTTTTGTTTTATCACAAATTATGAACTAAATTTATTTTTTGTTGAGTGATAAATAATCTTGATGATTAATCGACTGATATTTAGTGTTGCTACATGTTTGCTATAGCACGTTGTTTTGATAATACTTATTAAAATTCACTATTTTGGTTGACCACTCATTTATTGATACTAGCTAAGAAAAAGCCTAAAGGCCTGACTTAGTACAACATATTAGAGAAATCTTTGGTTTTAAATTAGGTTTCCTGAGTTGAGTTTAAATTGATTTGAAAAGGGCCAAGTTTAATCTAAAACTTATGATGAACTAGATATAGGAATTCACCTTGTAGGGTAATTAGAACCTAAGACGTGTAATGTTATATCTTATGTTAGCCCAACAATTGGTCACTATTACATTGCATCAAGATATAAGACATCTAACAAGCGAAAGCTGAGGATACATAAGGATTTTGCCCAGTGTTGTAGCAGATGTTGTAGCAACTGAATCAAAATGTAGGAACATAGTCAAAACCATTAGGTGAGTTTAATCTTGAAATAGCTGCCACAAGGGCTAGAAGAATTGTTAAGGCAAAGAAGAGTTTGCTGGATATTATTACTGAAATCACAACTGAGGAAACTACTACAGCAACCCTTATAACAACCACTGCTTAGAACCCTCTCATCAAATCTCCTAGCCAAACCTGCAGGGCACTCAATAAGTGAAAATGAGCACAATCCTCTAGAGATGCTGCAGTAGAGCAAGCATCAGAAGAACCAAAACCTAAGAAAGCAAAGTCTAATCAACCTGCACCTCAAGAAGCTGCTAGTACCACACTAACCAGTCCAAGTAGGAAGAAGAAGAAATTTGTTGCCGCAACACAGATCTCGCCAAAGAATGCCCGAAGTGGAGCTTAAAAGCAATGATTCTGCTCCACCAGTGCTCCAGCATAACCCTCCAACAATAAGAGAGTACCCTCTACCAGCGTATTCTTCTTTTCGAATTTCTAAAATTTTTCTTTTCTTGTTTTTATTTTATTTTGTTTGTGTGCAATTTTACTTTCAAATATTCCCCTACATGTTTTTAGTTTAGATCATGTGCTTGTGAGAACACATCACCCCTTAAGTTTTTGGGGGAGTGGGGGAGTTGTGTTCTAGTTGTGTTATAAGTATGTTCCAAGTGTGTTAAAGAGTATGCATGTAATTTAGGTTATTGTTTATGTAAGAATGGATGTGTGGTATGTGAAAAATTTAAGATTTTCTTTTTTAACAAAAAATAAATAAAAAATAACTTGAATGTGTGTGATTAAGTGTGTAGCTCTGTTATTTAGCAGTTGTCTTTGATTAAAGGACACCCAATTAGGATGATTTGAGTGATGAATAATAGGTTACCTTCAATTAGAGACAATTATAGATAAAGGTTGCGTTTGTCTCGACACTTCTTTTTGATTGAATTTCGTGGGTATGCTGTAGCAAGACTTAGTTGAACAATGGATAGAAAATGGTTCAAGTTTAGGGGAATTTAGAAACTTTTTCAGACTTTAGTGCAAACTGTGTCGACGTGAAATAAATTCTACTCCAATGGCTCAATTGCTGAGTAACCAGGGTTGTGTGTGTTACCCCACATGTAGACCTGAGTAAAAAGGTAACAAGAGTTATGAGCATTGTTGTAGCAAGAATGCTGAAAAAAAAATTTAAGTCCTCTATCTAGGATGTTGAGTAGCCAGGTCTGTTCATGAGCCCCATCTCCAGCCTCGAGTAAAAAGTATTCAAAGATAAAGACCACTATAACAGCATCCTCAACACTATTGTTGCAGCAACTCTAAGTTGTGCATTGATGAATTAATTAGATGTCATCAGTACCCTTGATAGATATTCAAATGAAAATTTGATGTCACACTAAAAGGTAATTGATTAAAAAAAAATTATGATTGCTATAGTACAGTTTGCAGTCTTTATAACTTGTGTTTCCCCCATGAATAAAAATGTCTTTATAATTTTATCTTTGGTATTTAGTATTGCTACAGCAAAAATTTGATCAAAATACGCACACGCACAGAGGATAGAATGAAACCTAAGTCTAGAACTGAATCTTTTATTGGTAATCCTAAATAAGGAGAGAGAAATCTGAGGGTTGTTGATAAATCAAAACAATCTAAATGACAGTGCTTATTTATTTGTTGATTGCATGATTGTAAGTTATAATAGTTAGGTTTGTTGATATTACTTTAGGACAAGTAATTGGTTAAATTTGGGGGTGTGATAACTCTATGAAATAAGAGTTATCATAGTGTTATATGCTTAAATCAACATTACTCAAAGAGTAAATCATATGTTTTCGTTGTATTTTGCATGAGTAGTCATTTAAGTTTAATTTCAATAAAATTTATATGTTTTTAGATTATTGTGTGCTTTGATTACGTGCATAATTGTAGGTGACCAAGAAGCTTAAATTTCACAGATGGAATATTGCGGCGACAGGCGTGCAAAGTTACAAAAGAGCTTGGATACAATGGAATTAAAGCAAGTCTCGAATAATGAAGATGTTGGAGCAATATGTTGTAGCACTGTTGCTGCAACAACGATTGGAGCAACGATAAACAAGATTTCGCGCGTTAAATAGAAGATTGCAATCTAAAGTTTCTAAAAATAAAAGATTCATTGCTATATGTTTCTGGTAACCCTAATTTCGACTTATAAAAAGAGCATATTACAACAAAAGGCGGTCGTCATTAGAGAGAATAAGAGAGAGAAACAACACAAGAAAAAAAACTAAGATCAAGAGAGAGAATTGAGGACTTCAACAACAAATTCAAGAAGAACATCGAGCGGATTTCAACTCTTATTCTTCAACTTTTGGTTTTTGTTTTATCACAAATTATGAACTAAATTTATTTCTGATTGAGTGATAAATAATCTTGTTAGTTAATTGACTGATATTTAGCATTGCTGCATGTTTGCTATAGCACGTTGTTATGATAATACTTATTAAAATTCACTATTTTGGCTGACCACCTATTTAGTGATACTAGCTAAAAAAGAGCCTAAAAAAGGTCTGACTTAGTGAAACATATCAGAGTAATACCTGGTTTTAGATTGATTTTCCTGAGTTGAATTTAACTTGATTAAAAAAGGACTATGCTTAATCTAAAACTTGTGATGAACTAGTCATAAGTATTCACCTTGTAGGGTAATTAGAACCTACGACATGTAATGGCTTATCTTATGTTAGGCTAAAAATTGGTCACTGTTAAGTTGCATCAAGATATAAGGCATCCAACAAGCGACAACTAAGGGTAGATAAAGATTTTTGCCAGTGTTATAGTAGATACTGTAGCAACCGAACCAAAATGTAGGAACATAGTCAAAACCATTAAGTGAATTTAATCATTCAACTACTCTATTCTCATCAATTAGTCTCTCGTGTTAAAGTTGAAATTCTTCTTAATTACATTTTATTTATTGCCTTGTTAATTTTAGGAAATCAATTTTATCAATTTTTCTTTTATAATTAATTTAAAATTGCACTAATTAGGTTGCTTCAGCAATTCCTATAACATCAATCCCTGTGGAGATGATCTTGAATACTTATAATTATATTACTTGTTGTGTGTATTTGTATATTGACACCAATAGCATTAGAAATCATACAACAGCAGGCATGGTGGCGACAACGTGGAACCAACTTTGAGAGGCTTGTTGCGGTCTAGGGCTTATGGTTTGAAGCGTCAACGGTTGCTGTAGGGGCTACCAATCTGTAGGATGTCACTAGCAGACGGTGTGGTCATGAGAGTCTAGTCAAAGGTTCGATCCCTATATTCATCCCTTAAGTGCGTATTCATGTGATTCATGATTAATTCAATTTATATAAACTTATCAAAGTCGCGATGCATTGAACAAAAAAAGGTAATCATGTTGTATCCCTACTTGAACCCTTAAGCCCGTTTGGGATTGAGGTTGAACCACAATAAAATGCTTATTTTCTAATTTGTAACAGAAATAGTATTTGGTAAATTTTATAAAAGCTGCTTATTTCATAATTTTCTTCATTTTAACAGCAGCTTTTAAAATTAGGTAAAGGGTTACTTTTTGTAATCAACTTATTAAATAAGCTATTATACCTTTTTAAATTTCCTATTATAACCTTAATATTTTAAAAATATAATTATGTCTTATTTTTCCATACACCATAATAATAAGCCATTAAATTGTTGGATTTTTTAATCTAGCATTGTTAGATTCTTAATCCAATGTTAGGCTTATATGTCAATAATTATGTGTTGCAGACTATTATGTAAGGTTAAGCCTAATTAAAAGTGATCTATTAAAGTTTTTGGTATTATGGGGTTTAACGTATCTAATAGGATTTTACCTTTAATGTGTAGAGATCTAATAGTATTCTAATTCTATAATGGGCAAAATTAGGAATACCTAATAACAACAGGAAAAATTGTCTACATAAGTAGTTATGGTCCCTATGTCACACGTATCTTTCTATTCTTTCTGACATCCCATCATCAGAAAGAGAAGCCAGAGAAAACTAAAGGATTCTCTAGGAAATGTGTTGATTTGAAAGGCCAACCACACAACTCCAGAGAGCAATTCAGCATTATGGATTTAGGTAAACTTTCGCATAATTTTGTTATTGATTCTTGGTGATACAACATAAATGTTCCTGGGTTATAGATGATGGTTTTCACCAAAAGTTTGATTATTCTAACATAGATATCATATTACCAACATAATCAAATTTCCACTACAACTACTTTATATTCTCTTTAGTATCAAATATTTTATCTAGAAAGTTAATATTTTTTATATTTTACTAGTATTTTCTATTAGAAGATTAAAAAAGGTTTGCATATAATTATGTAATTATTTAAAAAATTTTGAACAATTTCACATGAAAATTACCATAACTTTTAAAAATAATTTCATAACCATGGTTTTTATTATACAATTTGTTGTTTATATATTTTTTTTCTATAGTTATGATGTTTATTGCATAAAATTTAATATTAATATAATGCATATTACTTTTTAATTTTATCTAAATTATGTATTAGTATGAATTTTTATCACATTTTATATAATAAATTTATTGAAATCTTTTTTCACTTTATGTAATTGTTACATGTTTTAAAAAGAAAAATGGATGTTTAAACATCATTAATTATACTCTAAAAAAATAAAGGTGATTTAAACTTATGCCTATTTTGGTCATTATATAATAAAACAATACATTTGTAATAAAATTACCAAAATGATGTATACTATTTTTCAAACTCACAGCAACTGCAATAATAAAACAATACACTAAGTTTTTTTTTTTAATCCGCTACAATAAGCTGCTTTTTTAATCAGCTGCTTATTGCATCTGCACAACAGAAGCAGTTTATTTAATCAACAATCGCAGTCCCAAACAAACCCTTACTTTTTGACATATTGTTCTAAATAGAGAAAAAAAAGTATCGTTTTGTTCTTGACAAAGAGAGGTCTAGTTTCAACCTACCACGACTCTTAATCCACTTTCTAACAAGATAGGTAGTTATTAAACTTTTTCATAACTAACTAATAGGATTTTATTCCAAATTAATTAATTTAATTTAATTTAGATAAAAAAATGCCATGTAGGTCACATACTTTAAAATTTAAAATACGCTAAAAGGTTATGGTTAGCCTTTGTGCTTGTTTTGCTGGTTTATCTCTTTGATTAGAAGCATTGTAGACTCTCCCACAAAGTTTTTTTGACTTGACTGATGTTATTTTCCCTTGCCACCATCAATTTCTCCCTCTCATAAACCCCACAAAATTTGACGTAAACAAAGGACAAGGCTCTGAATAAATACCTGTTAACTAAATGTTGATGCCGAAAAATAACCTCAACAGCTAAATTTTTTTTGTTTAGGGAATACCAGCACGAATCCAAGCTCAAACGTTAGTCTGATTGCAACTTTCTATACCTGCTAACTAGAAAACACGGTTATGATACGCCGGTAGGGTTTCGGTGTAGACCCTCCGATGCTTAAGTGAGAAATTGTGTATAAGGAAAGAAAAATGGGAATGAAGAATTGTGAACAAGTTAAAATCAATGAATTTTTCGGTAGAGGTGTTGAAAATTTGTAGGAAATGATAAGGTTTTAAGATTGGTAACTTGTAGAAATTTTTTGTTAATTTCACTAACCCCCTCCTCTTATGCCCTCTTCAGCTTAAATAGGTTCTTGGTCATGGGTGGTTACCTGCTTAACTTCAGCCCACTTTCTGTTGGAGAAAAATCTGTTTTTCTTAAAATAAAACTTTTTAGAATGATCTCATACAATATAAAAGAAAATGTAATCTAGAAATCGTACCTTAAAAATCTGAGAAGATGAACAATCTTTGTTTTTTCCCTGAAGTGATTTAAGCTCCCAGATCACGATCTGTTACCACCACTCCTGTTAGATCACAATATGCCACCAAATAATATTCCAGATTATAACTCAGGTTTGATCTGCACTTAACGTGTGGGCTCTTTTATCACCACTAAAAGTAACTAGCAGGAAAAAATTTTTCTACCAAAGTTAGAGAGAAAAAATCTTTTTCTCTGATCTGTATATGGTGGCCTCCATCTATTTTCTTTAGAGAAAATAAGTCTTTTTATATCTACCTTTAGTGAAACCCTAGGCTCCAAATAATAAAAACCAAAAGTCACATTACTTGCTTTTTCTATAGGGGGCCCACCTTGTAAAATAACATAAGGCCCCTTATACACAAACATATTAAATGGAGCCTCCCACTAAATAATATATTTAGGCTTTTGACCAAAATAGCTAGCTATCTTGTTTATTAATCCAGTAGTGGTGCAGTCAATAAAATGAGCTAACCTTGGGATCATTTGGGAACATACAATAGTGGCTATAATAATTAGGCCTGTAATTAAACAAGCTTAATCATTTAATTCTAACTCTACTACACTATAAAATTGGAACTGACCTCTATAATTATTTGTTCAAATAATAATTCATCCCAAGCCACATTGATTTCTTTACTGCTTAATCATTTTTACCACATCGTTAATTAAATCGATATCTCAACTGTCCAATTAATTTAATTACATCTTGTTCCTTGATACTTATTGGTTTTCTCTAATGATCATTTTCAACATATTAAATATGTCGACACACTCTGGCCAGAGAATTCCATGACCAAGTACCAAAAACCCATCAAGAGATGTGTTGGACAAATTCTATATTGTTAATCTATAACTTCAATACTCATAATTGCTCCCACTAAGATACCGGGTAATCTTGATTACAAGTATGTGTCGTGTCCATTGGTAACCCAAATGGAATAACAATTACAATCATGGAATTATAATTAACTCAAGATTAAGATTACAGTAAAATCAACGCCTATGAGATTTAATAAGTCTGACAGTTATTACAA
This sequence comes from Atalantia buxifolia, assembly GCA_030444775.1. Lineage (NCBI taxonomy): Eukaryota > Viridiplantae > Streptophyta > Magnoliopsida > Sapindales > Rutaceae > Atalantia > Atalantia buxifolia. The sequence goes on along the minus strand of CM059838.1, from coordinate 1,164,270 downwards.
AGTTAATTAAATCTCATATGTGATCTTGTTCAATGTAGTCACACTAAATTAATAAATTCATACATGATTAAAACAAATCATTCAATGAATTTATTACAGTCTGTACCTAAATAAAGTACCTAACTTTATTTATCAACTGTGAACTTAATTTATTTAACCATAAGATAACTTATATTTATGTCTTCTGTGAATTTACATGGTGATCACATAAATACATATAATATAATTAAATGGACTTTACTCAAAATATTAATGCAACTAAGATACTTAAATAAAATACCTTATTTATTTTATTAATCAGAAAAATTATTTATTATAATTAAATAAACATATATGCTTTTAAAGAGCATATTTTCCCAAAAAGCTCCCTCTAGCTCTCAAAGCATATTTGGCATCTCACGTATACCCATGGATTCTAAGTGAAAGTTAAAAGGTTTCCCAGGTATGGCCTTAGTAAAAGGATCTACCAAGTTTTACTGTGACACATTCTGAGTAACCTTCACATCACCTCTCTGCACTATATCTCTTATAATATGATACTTCCTCTCAATATGTTTTTGTTTCTTGTGGTTCCTTGATTCCTTAGATTGAGCTACCACACCACTATTATCATAAAATAGTTTAAGGGGTGTAGTTACACCAGGTACCACCTCAAGATCTTGTAGGAACTTGTGGAGCCATAAAACTTCTTTTGCAGCTTCGGATGCAGCCACATATTCAACTTTAGTTGTGGATTCTGTGATACAATATTGTTTCACACTCCTCCAACTAATAGCTCCACTTCCTAATGTAAACACATAGCCGGAAGTTCATTTTCTGGAATCCTTATTTGACATAAAGCTAGAATATGTATAACGCACTGAATGAGTTCATCACCAGAATACACAAGCATATAATTTTTAGTTCTTTTCAGATACTTTATTATATGATTGACCACAATCTAGTGTTCAAGTCTCGGATTAGATTGATATCTACTAACTATCCCTACCGTAAAATAGATGTCTGGTCTAGTGCAAAGCATGGCATACATGAGACTTCCCACAGCTTCTGCATAGGTGATAACTCTATGAAATGAGAGTTATCATGGCACTTTTAGACTTAAATCAATAATACTTAGAGAGTAAATAATGTGTTTTTATTGTATTTTTATTATATTTTGCATAAACATTCATCTTAGTTTATTAGTAATATATTTTGTTTGGTTTAGAATAATTTGTGTGCTAAATCATATGCATAATTGTAGGTATTTGGAAGCCCAAATTTCAAGGAAAGAATCTTGATGCAATAGACTTGCAATGGATAGAAAAGAACATGGCTACAAAAGAATTGAAACAAATTTGGAACAATGCAGTTGCTGTAGCCGTTGCTGTAGTAATCCTGGAACAATGATAGAGAAAATTCTGGGTGGGATACTTGCAGAATTGCGATCTGCAGTTTCCTAATCTGAAAAATGCGCGACTTAGGCTTCCATTTACCCTAATTTTCAACTATAAAAGAAGCACACATCATAAGAAAAAAGGAGAGCCGTCACCCAAGGAGAAAAATAAAAAAGAAACACAAGAAAAATAAGATTCAAGAGAGATATTGAAGGGCTGCAAAAGGGGAGAATTTGCAAAAATCAAGCGAAAACCTAGTCCTTCTTATTCTTTTCTTGTTTTCTCGTTTATTTTTTAGTCTTGGGGATGTGTTTCATGACCGAAACTTTATTCTTTATTTTTCTTTTACAAATCATGAACTAAATTTATTTGTAATTCAGTAATAAACAATCTTGATGGTTTATTGACTGAAAATGTGAGTTGCTACATGTTTGCTGTAGTATTTTGTTTTCATAATATTTATTTTTATTAATTATTTCGTTGATCACCCATTTAATGATACTAGCTAAGGAAGAGCCACAAAAGTGCCTATCTTAGTGGAACATATTAAAGCAATACTTGATCTTAAATTGGGTTTTCCGGATTGAGTTTTACTTGAGTCCTAAAAGGGTCATGCTTGATTTAAGATTAGTGATGAACTAGACATAAGGATTGACCTTGTAGGGTAAATATAACCTAAGCATGTAATGCTATGTCTTATGTTGACATAACAACTTATCACTGTTAGGTTGCATATAGATATAAAATATCCAACATGTGACGGCTGAGGATGCATAAGGATTATGCCAGTGCTGTAGCAGATGCTGCAGCAACTAAGACAACCATTAGAAAATAGTCAAGATCATTAAGAGAGTTTGTTCACTCAACTACTCTATATTCTCATTAGTTTTATCCTGGAGTTTAACGTGATAATTTACTTTGTTGCATTTTATTTATTGCGTTTTTATTTTAATTAGTATATTAGTTTCGTTAATTATTTTATCTTAATTTAAACACAAAATATGCACTGTTAATATTGTTGCAGCAAATCTGATAACATCAATCCTTGTGGAGACAATCTTGATTACTCATTATTTTATTACTTGTTGTGTACACTTGCACATTGACACCAATAGCAATTGACTTTATACACCAACAATAGGAAACTCGTCTCATTTTCCCTATTTCTTCAGATGTTTTAGGTGATTGATCCTTAGAGAATGTAATTCCATGTCTGAATGGTAATAAACCAGTCTTAGATTTGGAGAATATAACTTGCCAATGTATTGAAAGAATCCAAACAATTTAATCGCTTGATCAAATCTGATGATCTATGACCATTGTTACAGATCCAAATAAAAAATATAGTAAAGAATCGAACCATGAATTACGACAAACCATAAGCATGCTTTATTCATATATTAAACCAATAATATATATCTGAATAAATTGTGCCACTCTAATACATAAATATTAAGAGTGATTTCATACGAAATTCTTATATATTAATACGAGATGGCACTGATAACAATTATTGGAGAAAAATTACTGAGGGGTTTCCTTCCGCATCCGTCTTGGTAAGTGTGAATACTTGAGTATTAGCCTTTTCTTGTTGCGTACCATTTTATGGGCAGTCCCTGATGAAGTGTCCTTCCTTTCCACATTTGAAACATGTTCTGGTATTTGCTCAACATTCCCTAGGGTGAGTTCAGCCTCATTGATTGCACTTTGGCTTTTGTGGGAGTTGCTTTTGATAATTCTTTGGGCGTTTGCTTTTATTTTGATCTTGGACCACTAGCGTTCCCTTTCTCTTATTATTATTTTAGCATTGTCTTTCTACAAAGTTCCCCTGGTCCACACTTCCTTTGTTTCTGTGTTTTTCTTCATTCTTTTCTTCATCTGCTTGCTCAATTACCAAGGCTCAATCGATGAGTTAATTAAAGGAAGCATCACAAACTCCAACCACCTTTAAGTCTTTTGCGAGATCTTTGCGTAATCCTTGCATAAAGTAGTCCTTTTTTAAGTCTTCTGTTACAACCATATGTGGGGCGTAACGAGAGAGCTCATCAAATTCTCAAATGTATTCTAGCACAGACATCCTTCCCTATTGTAAATAAACAAATTCTCTTCTTTTAGATGAGCGAATAGCCTCTGAAAAGAATTTGTTGTAGAAGTGTTCTTTAAATTTCAACCATTGTATTGTTGCCTCATTATGAATTCGTTTAATAGAGTCATACCAGTATTTCGCCGCTCCTCGTAGCATAAAGGAGACACAAGTGACTTTTTCTTCTTCTGGCACTTTGGCTACTTCTATCATTCTTTTCATGGTTCACAATCATTGCTCTGCTGCGATAGGATCTACACTTTTTTTTAATGTGGTTGGATTTAATATTTTAAATTTGCTCCCTGCGTTGTTTATTGCCCAAGCATCTTCATCCCTTCTGACTTCCCTTTCCAAGAGTCGTGCCACAATATCTGTAAGTCGATCAATTGCAGATTGCTCCCTTGAACTTCCTTCTGCCCTTCTACTTCTATTACCCCTAGTGCTTGACATCTCAACAACTTTTTAATCTAATTTCTACGTGTCGAACAAATCAAATGTAAGATTTCTAACTAACCTAACTCAAGTTTTTACTAAAAAGCTGAGCCTTATCATTCCCCTTGACTTGTGCATATGGACGGTCTACAGAATCGCTTTAAACCTTGGGCTCTAATACCAATTTGTAACACTCCACTTAAATATCGATTTAAAAAAATGTTTAAAACATGGTTACTTTTAACAAGAGTTCTAAAAGTTTAACACAACAAATTAAATTTTTACATAAGGTAAAAGTCATACAGAGATTCCGTAGTTTATTTCAAAACTTAATTATTACATAAAACTAAGATACTTATTTTTTTTATTTAAACAAAGCTGAGCCTGTCATAAAATCTCAAGGTCGGTTATGTCCATATGCACTTCGTCTTGGTTAGGACTTGGCGCCAGCTTGCCCTACTCATCGTTACCTGTAATATAAAGATTTTATAAGCTAGCGCCCAGTAAGATAACACTTTGATGCATGTATAAATTATTATGCATATGAATGACCATATCAAGTTTTTAAAAGAAACTTAAAACAACTTTATTAGGACCCTGGGTATGTTGCACTACAAGGCTGTCATTTTTACTTCTTAAACAATATGCCCTTGGATCTTATTAGTTGATCTTTTGGGCATTACGTATCGCAGTCCCCAAAATATTTCCTTTTACTTAGCTTTGAGGGCTTGCCCTCTTTAGAAACTTTGCCACCTAGTAGTACAACCACTTATTTTTTCTTAATTCATTTTTTGAAACGTCTTCTTCATAATGTAATCTATAATATGCATGCATCCAATGCAACTTATGTCATAACATTTAAAGCTCCTAGATGCATAACAGAATCAATACACAACACTATTTAAGAAGAGGATTCTTTAATACAGCGGCATGCCCGATCATAACATAACTAAGTATCATAGATTAGACGGCAGAGCTAACCATAACATAACTAAACATCATAGATTAGGCGGCATAGCTGACTATATAAGAATTCACATCATATTAGTCATCACAAGATAAAGAAATTGTTAAAACTGACATTAAGAATGAAAAGAGTTTTGTCCCTACATTGTAGTTGAAATATTACTTATCTCTTGACCTTGACTTCTCTAGACCTTTCTAAATTAATGATTTCTCTACTATACTCTTGTTATTATGACTTAGAATAGAAGAGAATGAAATTTCTAGGTTGCATTCAAAATGAAGGTGGTAGGGAGTATTTATAGGATTCTTAAAGCTAATAGATGACTATGATTTTGCCACCAATACACTTGATCAATGGTTGAGATCAACCATCATAAATACCTTACTAAATTCTAGAATTTTTATCTTTCTCTGCAACTTTCTATTATATCATTGCTTATGTCATCATTAATTAAATATTTTAAATTATTATTATTATTATACTTAAGGGACTTGTTAATTTAAAATAAATTCTCTTATATTTAAGTGAGAAAATTGTACCTCTCACAGTATTTCACCCAAACCCTAGTAAAGGAGTACTAAAATATACTGCCTTATGAGTTGAATATTTCATAGATATTTGATATACTAACTAATATAGTAGTCATCTTTATTTGGAATTCTTTGATATATAATCCTACTTACATGCCAATTTATTTCTTTATGCCTCCAAAAATATTCTCTAATATTCCACAATCTAATCAAATTAATACCCAAGACTAAACAAATCCCCTGTAAAAGAAATAAGTAAAGTAAAATATTACTGACACAATGATGTAAATAATAATGACCCTAACACAAGATAATGCAAGCTTTTGGCTTTTTCTAGTTTTAAAATCCTAGTAACAAAGCATAAAGCCATCCGAAGTGGTATAAGAATTGCTCCTGCTATGACCAAGGAGCATCTTCTAATTACTGAGAGAAAAGATACATTGTCATCAACTTTCTTAGAATATAACGGCATTTTTTGGATCTCTAATATGTAATTAAACATCCTTGGCAAGTCACTCAGTTCTTGAGATTCATAAATGCTACTAGGGCATTAGCTAGCGCAAATGGCATCAATAGAAACTCATAGTGCCCATACGAATCTTGAATTTAGTTTTGGGTACATAGGCATCTCTAACCTTTAACTGATGATATCTTGAGTGTAAGTCTATCTTTGAGAAAAATGGCACACCTTATAACTGATCGAACAAATGATCAATTCGAGGAAATGAGTATTTTTTGCTGACAGTGACTTTATTCAACTGCCTGTAATCTATTCACAATCTCATAGTCTCATCCTTTTTCGTTTTAAATAATACCGGTGCATCCCAGGGAGATACATTAGGTCCGATGAAACCCTTATTGACTAATTCTTGTAACTTTATCTCAACTCTCACAACTCTAACGGAACCATCTTGTACAAGGCCATAAAAATTGTGGCTGTATCTAAAATCAAGTCAATAGTAAACTCTACATCTCTATCAGGCAGCAAACTAAGAAGATCGTTAAGAAACATATCTGAAAACTCTTTCACCTAGGAATATCTTCTAATTTCACATAACTAACTCGAGTATCAATGTCAGCCCGGTGGCTTTCCACTTTTTATCAATCTATTTTTTGAAATCATTCTTGAGTATTTGTTCTTGTAAGTTAAGTTTCTATTTGATTTTTATAACTTGAACTAAGAACACTATTTTGGTTGTCATTTTTTTTTTCATTTTGATAACATCAAAGATGTTGAAAGTGATGATATTCATTTCATTTCCGTTCATCGATTATATCATCATTGGGCACCTATTCTTTCATTTTTACTTTAAAAAAAAATTATGATGCATCGTATTTATTATATAGGGTGAAGACTATGAGATCTGCAGTACAAGGTGTCAAAGCTGGTTCTGGTTTCTGCTTGAGAATGCCTTCTCTTTATTCTTCAATTTTATGCGGCTAGAATAATACTAACACAGCTTTAATGTTGTCAGTAAATGGAAGAATGGAAGAAGCCGTAGATTGATTAATGTGGATGCTTTTTCCCCTCAATTTCTGTTTCATTTGGGTTGTGATGACTCAAAATTCTAGTATCACATGATTCTTTTCAGGGTGATGTTTCTTCCTGAGGCTGCTTTTCGAGTTGCAAATTCAAAGCACTTGTATTAGGAAAGAAACAGAGAAACATGGTGTGGAATCTAACCAACAATCTTGTATCCTATTCATTGTAACACAGAAAACAGTCGGGCCATTAGTAAAGTTTACAAGTCAAGAGCCAATTACGCATACAAGTTGATTGTTGAATACTGCAAAATTATAAAAGAAGCAATTTGAGAAAGCCACAGAAATCAACAAGTGAAGTCTAAGCATCCACTCAATGCAACTGGGTTTGAGTAGATAGGTTGATTTTGGGCAGATAAAGATCAAGAGCATTCTTGGTTCTTCCTTTTGGGATTTGAACTTTTGATCACTCAAATCACAATTAAGAAATCATTATAGTGGAGTTTGTTAAATCATTGCAATTGATGTGAAATTTATAAAGAGAAATTGTAGAGTAATTTTGTTGTACCATACCCCCTTAGTGCATGTATGACCTGTGTGCAAGAATTCAACATAATTAGTAATCACATTATTATTTTTCAAAATAAATATATACATATGTGCATGCAGTAAATAAAACTACCAATCACATATCATTTTTCAAAATAAATATACATATGTTATACATATATTAAACGAGTGTCATACAATAAATTGACCCAAAATAACCGGACTCGTAAACTAATGCCATTTTGAAAGCTCCCTCACTGACCATTTTGGACTGCCGTTATGACAACCCATACTATATATTCGATGTTTGCTAATAACTGCAGCATATTTAAAATGGTAACCTTCCCATATAAGCTATCTGTTTCCATTTTTTATTTTATTTTCCCAAAGGAGTATTACAACCGCGCAATTTGCTAAAACGTTGCTTTTGATGCGTCCAACTATTTTTGTTTGAGGTTGATGCATAATTAAAAGAATACTTTAATAATTATTATTGTCGGATAAAACGATCTTGTCGGTCTAAATGAATGCACTTCTGGGATCAAAAGAGCGTAATAGTTCATTAAAAACCCAGTCGCATCATTAGACTCAATAATAAAAAATATATATATTAAAAGGAATAAAAAAACAAAAACTTCAAAATGAATGTGTTCCCACTCAATAGTTAAGAACTCTAGATTGTCACAACGGTGCATTCCCAAAACAGAGCCTAAATTTTATACTTGAAAAACTTTTTTCTCGAACAAAAATAAGAAAACTCTTAGTCTTAGGTCTGCAATCTCTTTCTAATACGCTCATCATTTATCATGCTCATAGCATACGAAACGCAAAAATTAATTTTCGCTTATTTAACGCGATTGTTGCAAAGGACCAAAATTTTGACTCCAAAAACCTGGAGTTTCTTGGTAGTAATTGATGGTAATTGAGGAGTGACAGTAGCACCATTCATGATTATGGTTAATTTCGATTTATCTTTTGTAATTTGACTATTTTTGAATTATCTCCTATTTTTTAAATTCTAAATTCATCAACTCACTCCTATATTTCCCTTCTCTTCCCTTATAACTTCAAAATTTCAAAAATAAATGGATGATATACAGATAATTCAAGAGTGAGGTAATATTTGAAGACAAATGTATACCAAATAGAAAATCTTATGTACATTTTCACCAACACAATCTATTGACTATGAGTAGAAGTTATAAAACCCAATCTGCCAAGCAATTTGTGGTACAACAAGGATTATCCCGATGTGTTTTTTTTGGATGAGACTTTCTTGTCAAAAGATCTTACATCAATTCTGAAGTCACTCGGCTTCAAGCGCAGCAATCTCGTATCTGACTTCTTCTAAATGTTCATTAATAGCAGTCACGGCATCTTGCACACCTCTAATGGCTTCCTTTAATGCATTATCATACTCAGCATCTGCTTCTGCCTCTTCAGTCCCAGCTGCTTCTGTTATCTCCTGGACATGCACACACTCATGCTCCATTGGCTCCCTAAATTTGCAATTCTCATGGCTCACCAGACGCTCAGATGGGCGTCCAGCCTTCTTCAATAACTGAATTGTAGCCGTCTTCCGAACAAAGAAAAGTGATTGTCAGAAATGCCGGAAGCAAGAAACAGTTAAGTTTGCATGATAAGGACAAATCACAAGGAATTCAACAATGTACTAGACCTCTGCATATATAAAGGCTGTTAAAGAAGAACAATTAAACACAGAATGAAACATTCACAATTCAATAACGTTTGCTCACCATGTCATCTTACATTATGGCAACATAGTTTCACGGTTCCCTTTCTTCGAGTGTGTGTGTATTTAATTTTATTACTATTATTCAATGGACAAAAGTAGTGTACTCATAAGCAAAATGTGAGACACACAAGAGTGAACCAGGGTCAACAAAAGCTGCACTGCTCTCTGCTCTCTTTAGCTTCATAGGCAGTATTTACTGAATTTATCAAAGTGTATGAGACAGAGAAGGTTGCACACTTGCACTGCTGTCTTTTGCATCACAGGGAGTTATTTCCTTAACTTCTAAGGAAACAAACCAAAAGAAACTCTAAATTTCTAAAAGTACCGTTTGCAGCCATTCTTATGACAATGTGAGGAATTAACAAAATGCACATTAATAAATTGTACTTAAGTAACAGATGGGAAAATAATAGGTTGTGTCAGGGCATTAATCCAAATTTTCATGCTTGATTTTCAGAAGAATCAAACATTTATGTTGCTAGAGCAGTCACCTATGGATACATTAGCTAGTCACCTATTGCAAAATTTAAGGGTATATAAGAATGCATAGTGTTAAAACTGACAATTCAGCAGTCAACCACGATAAATACAACTAATAATAAATTTTATCTTGGCACTTCGTAAGTTCATATTCAAGTCCTTTGAAAATGCATCACAATCAGCAAACCGTTTCTCAGTATTGCTGATCTTCATGAACACTATATATTTTCAAGCAGTTGTAATACAAATTAAGTTTTATATTCACTCTAATTGAAAAAAGAGTCCACAAGTGAAATCCTACATTTTCATCCCACCAACCAGGAAACAGTATCATCAGCTCAAATGCAACCCAATGCACATGAACAAAAAGTGTATGGTAACAAAGGCAGAGAAGGTAAGTCGTACAGGTCAACCCATTCTCCCAAGATCATCAATGAAAGGGCACAGCTAGTGAGAAAGGGGATATACCAGATGCAATTTTTGCTTTTCCTGTGTCTGAACAGCTCTTAGCAGCTGAGCTAGATCAACTCGGCAAAAATCAGGATTCAGAAACAGAGACTCAATTTCAAGGACCTATATATAAAAAGCAGAAACAATAAGATCAGACTATAAGATAAATTTAAAAAGTATAAAACAACCACCCAAGAAAGGTAATGATTGCGAACTTGTTTTGAGCAGTCATTGAACTCTGATGTAATCTCACTGCACAGTTGTTGATAAGCCAGTTCACCTCCTGAAATCATATACTCAGAAAAGCCCCTGCCAAGTTTATTTCCGCAATCAAAACGGCTCCAAATCAATGAATTCTAAACTAAAGCAAACTTGAAGGACAGTAATTAACTGCAGTACTTCTACTTAACTTCAAGGCACATCAGTTAAATTGTTTGGTCAAACTTATTTGGGACTAATATTTAACCAGCTGCCCACCTGTTATATTTAGAAAACTATTAATCTTATAGCAAAACAACTGTGAATTAAAGCTGCATCACCTCAATCCCCAGTATACTTATGATCTGAAGCCTTTCCGATACTTTTGCCAAAAATATATTGTAAACACACTCATTTGCTATTTAATCATAGCATGGTCAGCAATAAACCCACCTTTATGAGCCGAGTACGAATCTAAGACCAATGTTTCAACCTAAGAATTTTACCAACTAAACTAACACCCACATGTATGCAGGAAATATCAACATGGAATTCATTGCATGTCTAGGGCTCAATAAACATGAATCTTCACAGTTAACATGAGTTGAAAGAAATATATCAAACAGGATTCTTTTTCTTTAGCAATTTATTGAGTACTTCTTTACATGCAAATCATATTCACTCAATAATAATAATATGATGACAAAAATAAAGAAAAGGAGGTGGATACCGTTTAAGCTTGGCATAAGCTTGGGCTCTACGCTGCTGAATATCAAGGAAAGTCCGGAGTAATTGGACGGTTTTCGAAGAATTGTTATTAGCTTGCTCAATGTCCATCTCCTCCATCTCCATTGCATCGGTTATTGTAACTTTCTTCTCAAAATCATCCATCCTTTCTTCATTTCTTTGATTCTGCCCACCTCTTACATTCTTGACACCATCTGAGAAAAGTTTGAAAACTCTCTATCAATGGGTATGATGCAGTGAATCAACTATACAACTAATCAGTGAATCAACAGTACACCAGCACTTCCAATATTCTCAAAAATGTCAATTTCAGCTTCCACCAACAAATATACAAATGATATAACAATCAATCAATGACAATAATAAATAAGGAGAATAAAATGAACATCCACAATACAGAGATTTTTACAAGCAAACCTTTGATTGTCGTGATCTAGGATAAAAACTTTGACACATGATTATGTGCACACATAGATGAAACAATTCACTATGAAAATAATACGTGTTTACAACTGATAAAGAACAGTTACAAAATATTACACCCATAAGTACCCCGTATCTAAATCCTATTGTGTCAACCCTCACAGTCCTCAAAATTTTTCCCCTGTGAATGAAGCATAGTGCATAGACATCAACAATCTCCTCACAAGATCAAAATACAAGAGGTTGTGTATGCGTGTATTTATCCAGTACTTGACAAGGTTAAATCCGAGATATGAAAATCGAGACCATTAATGTATTTTATTTCAAAAATTAAAACTAGATTGTTATCATAAGAAACAAATAAATATATCACAAGAATTCTCTCAAGAAAAATTCTCTAATATTGAAAAAATATTTTCCAGAAAATTCCAAGTGAATAAATTTTTAGGGAAATAAAATCATGCAATTAATTAACAACAACTTCCCCTAAATCGAGAGCTCAACAATATCTAAAATATAGCCTCAATACATTTGAAAAATCGATTAAAAACAATTTCGGAAAAATAAATATAATTAAATCACTTAATTGAATTTTCCCAAAACTATTAATACTCGATCATAAATGATACAGATTAAATTACGGCTCTAAAGACCTAGGTGATGAAAAATTAAGTTTTGGAAATACCAAATAATAAAATAAATTAACAAATTTTCAAAAAAAAAAAAATAAATGCACGAACCTAGATGTGTGCCTCCAGTTTGAGCTCAAAACAAATCACCCTTTGTTAAAATTGGCCCTTAAAAAATTGCTGATCAAATTGTTCTTCAAATTCTCCGCAAAAGACTACTCTTGGACTCTGCTGGTGCGTTAAATTGCCGGCAGCTAGTGTGCAAAGGATTTGGCCTCTTTAAATATCAAAGAATCACTGAAAATCTCACCGTTGGATGAAGCTAGATCAATGGTTCAGAAATCGGGTGATGTGGCTCGATCTGGAGCGTCAAATTGGAGCAAAATCAGCGGTTGAGATGGAAAGTCTGTTCGGTCAACCCAGGTCAGTAACCAGCTTACTCGGTCGAAGAATTTCGGGCGGGTCACCATGGAGCGACACGAGGGTCCTGATTCGGATTCGTCTGATCCATCCCCATCCTGGGCAGAGATCTAATGTTATGTACTAACGATGAGCTTTCTTCGTCCAATCATACCGCAGTTAAAGTCAACATACATGCAACATAACACTGTACACCAACCACGCACGATTCCAGTCTCTCCCTCGGAGTCCATTTTCACCTCTCTCTAATTTAAGCCCAGTTTTGACGCATCCTAATATTTTCAACCTCTGCGACTGCGAATTTTAAAATGACATCCATTCTGAACTTCAAAATTACCAAATTAACCATTTTGCGGTTTATACCTTCAGACCGCCAAAATCTTAAAAACGGCGTGTGTTCAGTAGTTAACATACATGAGAATCATCTCAAACCTGAAAATTTTGAAATCCTCGAAGTTAACATCAACTTCTCACCTGTAAAATATTGTTGTTATTGAGCATAGTAGTAAGGGTCATTTCTATAAAAGATTATTCCCAATTAATAATACAAAACAGACCTTATATAATATTAAATGAAAAAAACCAAATCTGAACTTGGTAAAATTAACTAAAAACTTTCCAGAAATGCTAATGACTTGCCTATAAAGTCACAAAATTTTATGGGATTTGGAGTTGAATTGGTACGTCAACTAAATTCAAGAAATCAAAGTACAAATGTGAAATTTTAGAAAACTGCTTTAATTTTAAAATGTATTACAAGATAATGAGAATTATGGTTAAGGAATCATTTCCTACCACGAAACATTAAAATAAGATAATAATTAGAATTAAGATTCACTTTTTTTTGAAAATAACCACCATCTTATAATAGCTATAAGAAATTTTCACTTTCTTTTGAAAATAACTTTAAAATAATTACATATTCAATTATTTTGATCTTTTTCTACTTAGTTGTCAAGTAAAATAAGTTACTTAATCTCTTCCATGAAATAACTTATAATAAGCTCTCTAGATTTAATTTAATTAAAGTCTTAAAAACAAGAAATGTGTTGGTTCAATCAAGAAACAAATGCATAAGCTCGGTTAGTTTATCTTAAATTACATTACACATGCAATCAAACAAAAATCTCTTATAATTATTTATCACAATCTGCTACTTTTCTTTAATTGTTTGATAATTATGGATCACAATCCTAAACTAGTAATCAAACCACTATCAAATTCATCTCGTTGCGCACCTAAATAAATAAGAAAATAATGCTTGAACATTAAATTAGTGCAATATAATATTTTATAGATAATGATAAAGAAATTGTTAAATTTTATTAGTCTAAAAATCCATATCTAGGGTTTTTAAATCAACCCTCAACCAAAAAATGTTTACTCACGTAGGACTAACATGTGCGAAATCAAATTCATTAAAGAAAATTACTAACAAAAGACAAGAGAAATAAGATCTTATTGATTGAAATATGGCTAAGGCAGCTTGTTCTTCTCTTAAAAATATCCACTGTTCTTGTTGTGTTCTACTTTATTCTGGAATAATTCCTGATGTGAAAGTTTTATTCTTTTACACCTAATTCTTGGTGGACTTGGTAAAATTTGTTCTCTCTTTTTCCAAATAGGAAACCATCTTTCCACTAACGACATGAGTCCATTAGCAAAATAGCTCAAAGATCCATTTTTAATTAGGGCCCAAAGAGGATATTCTGCTAGCTCTTTTAGGCTAAATCTGATTCTCCATGGAGCTAAAAAAAAATTATCTAAAATGCAATCATAATCCATAAAGTTGTAGTTTGAGGCTTTCAGACCAATTTACAGCTTATCTACTTTTTTTTTTTTTTTGGCCTCTAAAATCCTACAGAATATTAAAAATTAGTCAAAATTCAAAAAGTTTGAAAAAAAAATAAATAAATGCAAAGAAATTAATAAAACTAATATAAAATTAAAAAATTATCAGTAAATAAAAACAAACAATATCTTAACCCCAGTTTCTTAGCCGAAGTCGACCACCGGTACCAATTCTAGTTGACCCACTATTATTGGAGGCTCTAGTTACGCTATCAAATTTGGCTTTATTGAGAAGTAAAATGAATTAATTGCTTGATTCAATCTTATTAAGATCGAGCTTATCAATTTTGGCCTTATTGAGGTCCAACATAAATGAAATATTTGGTCTGATCTTATTGAGATTGAGATCGTCAAATTTTAATCTTATTAAGGTCTAACGTGAACAAATTATTTGATTCGATCTTATTGAAATCGAAATCTTAAATGTTGGCCTTGTTAACGTCCAATGTGAATAAATTAGTTGATCCAGTTTTATTGAGATTGAGATCACAAATTTACCCTTATTAATGTGAATCAATTATTGATCCAATTTTATTGAGATCGAGGTTGCGTGTTTTGGCCTTATTGAGGTCTAATTTTTATTCGTATTTAATTTGTTCCAATAAAGAATTAGGTCAAATATTTTGGACATTAAAATCCATTCTCAAATCTTATGATCTTATTCAAATGGAGGTCGACTACATTTTTTGTCAATCTAATTTTGTCAAAACTCAAATTGGCTAACAAATTATGGAGACCAAGCAATGACAAGCTCAATAACAAAGGGAGCACAGAATGCAAAGTACGTAAAGATTGTCTAAGTGCAAAATCAAAGTCAGGCTAAACAATATTAGATTACCATAAGTGCGAGTACTACAATTACCTTTTGAAGTTCAAGCTTCAGAAGTCTTCTCTTGATAGTCAACACTGAACCCATCACCTTGGACCGCTTTGTCATGGCTCTCTTTTGGCTCACACCCGAAGACTTTCTTCTAGTTTTCTCTTTCTCCATATAAGCTCCCAACATCCACTGAAAACCCAAGTATAGATGCTTCTTTTGGAATAGCTCAAGACAAGTCTAAAAGATCTTAGTTTTCAATTTCTTTGTCTCCGATCGAATGCCTCGATCAACATCAGATCGAATTTTCCGCAATTCATTGTTAAGTTCATCAATCTTGGAATCCTTGCAAGCACTAGATCGCTTCTCATTTCTAAGTCTTCTACCTAGTGAGCATTCTCCCCATTCAGAACATTGAGGTCACGCATAAACCGATCCCACTCGCCTGCTGTCTTTTCATTGTCAAGTTTAGCTTTGGCCAAGGCGCGATCGAGTTCTTCCACTTTCCCTTGGTTTTTTAATTACTTCATCGATGTCTCAGCATGTGCTACTGTCAACAAAAATTCCTACAAAGACAAGCATACCTACCAATGTTAATAATGCCAACCAAAAAAAAAAAAAGAAAAGAAAGGCAAAGAATGCGTCCACCTTAGCTCGATCGATCTTGAATATTCAATTCAAGAGTATGGGTGTCAATCAAGTGGGAAAAATCATCAAGGACGTATTGGCTTACAAACAGAGCCTCTAACGATAAGAAGTAAGCTTTGTACTTTTTCCCGTTTTGATTCGACAGTATCATTAACCTCCAGCAAACTTTCCTTTGGACAAATGGAAGTAGACGTAAATGATGATACGTGATGGGGACTGAAAGCACTAGCTCAGTCAGGCCTCTTTGCTTTGTAGTAGGGCATTGTGAGCTAACACAACAGTTTGTGTCTTTTCCTTTTCCTTTCTCTCGCCGGTCTTGGAATTGGCTTTGGCTGCCTCTTGACGCAATTTCTTGTTATGTGGTTCACCATTGTCATCTGAAATCTCGTCGACCAAAGCCTTTGCGATTGCAACAAGGCTTTTATGCCAACTTATCGTGATCGGCTTTGGCACATATGAACACCATGATTGGAACTGAAGCCGAATTGTTTCTTTCTATTTCAGTTTCCAACAAGGATCATGTATTCTCTATCTTGGAAATAGAACTAAGGCAAATTCTTTCTACTTATTTTAGTTTCCAGCAACAATCATATATTCTCGATATTGGAAATTAGGGAACTGGTGTTAGGTTCACTGAAATTTTTCTACTTCCAGACATTTAGTTTCCAGTACCGATTATAAGTTGTTGATTTTGAAAAGTAGGGGAGCGGTATGTGGGATCGAATTTCTCTTATATCACTAAGGGGAACAGTCTAGCTAGTCTAACTAGGAAGCTTATGAGCTCGACTTGAAAATCTACTAGCCCAACATGGAATTTCTTTAATATCATCAAGGGGAACACTTAAGCAAGTTCAATCAAAGGGAAAATCTAAGCAAGTCCAACCTGAATATCCTAATCCAACCTGAAAGCCTATTAGTTTGACCTGAAAATCTGCTGTCCCAACATGAAATTTACTTATCAAGTCAAACATGTCTTATTTTTTGTACAGTTAAGTGCCACGATCTTTTAAACCACCTCCAACTGATAGCAACCACCTCTAACTGATAGCAACTACCCATAACTACTGAGCGAGTGTGCTGAAGTCAAGGAAATAACCATCCACGAGCAGAAGCCTAATTAAGCTAGGGAGGGCATCAGAGGAAAAGGTTAGCAAATTCTACTAAAAAGTCTACAAGAGATTAACTACTTGACACTCTACCCTCTACATAATCGTCAATACCAACACCCAAAATCCCTTGAATTTTAACTTATTTCCTATTTTATCGATTCATTTTCCTTTATTTTATCGATTCATTTTCCTTTCCCTATATTCCAAACATTTGACTTAGACACTGATGCAGCATGAAACTTGAGGGCCAAGATAGTGGAATAGAGTAGGTATGTTTTGTTCAATGGAATGTAGTTGGTGTGTTTGTTGAGTGGAATGTAGTAGGTTTGAATTTGAATACCATAAATATGCACTAAATCCTCTGTAATAAGCAACCTACCTTCAATCAAAGTTTAAATTGTCTTCAATATAAATTCTAGTTGTGAATTTGTCATATCTTCTTCTCTTTGTGAGAACACAAGTTAGAGTGAAATCTAGTAAAATATTGCCTAATTGGTATCAAAGCCTTCCTTTGTATTAGGTGGATGGTGCATTAAAAAAGGGGTGAATGGTGTATTAAAAAAAAGTGTGAGTTGAAAAAAAGGGGGCGTGAGTGTGTTTTGTGCAGGTGAATGGAATATTAAAAAGAAAAAAGGGTGAAGGCATGAATGTGTTGTGTTTTGTGAAGGGTGCATGGAATAAAAAAAAAAAATGAGTTAAAAAAAAGGAGGTGTGAGCAGTGGCGGATTTAGAAAAATAATTTACCGGGGGCCGCGTGAGTATGATTTGTGCAGGTGAATGGAATATTTAAAAAAAAAAAAAGGTGATGGAGTGAGTATGTTGTGTTTTGTGCAGGGTGCATGGAATTAAAAAAAAAAGTGTTCAGTTGAAAAAAAGAAAAAAAAAAACGTGTGTGTGCGTGTTAGTGTTGTGTTTTGTGTGAAGGCATGAGAAAAGTGCGATTGTGTTCGCGTTGAGCGTGTTTTGTGCAAAGGTGTGAAAAAAGGTGTGAGCGCACTAGAGTTTTCTGTTTTGCGCAAAGGTGTGGAAAAAAAAAAAAAAAGGAGTGGAGCGTCAGCGTGTGATCGGTGAGGGTTGAGAGAAGTTTTGGGATGAGTAAAAGTGTAAGAGTAATGCGTGCGTGAGTTGAATTGTGTGATATTTTTTTTTTTTAAAAAGGATCTAAGCGTAACCGTGGGTATTAAACAAATTGTGTGATAAGAAAAGAAAGGGATTAAGCGTGACAGTGAGTACTAAAAATAAAAGTGCAAATAGTATTTTAATTTTGAGTGTTGAGTCGGCAAAAAAAGAAGAAGAAAAAAAACAGAGGAGTTTAGAATTTATTTAGTAAAAGGGGGTAGAATTTAAGAGGACCATTTTGGAGAGTAAAAAAAAAAAGTTAAAAAAAGGCATTGATGTGTCAGCAAAGTGAGGTATTTTAAACTAGAAAAAAGAGAGTTTTTGGATAAGTTTATTCTGAATTTTAAAAAAATCAGAATTGCACCAGTTTTGTTTTGTGTGTGTCAGGAGGGACTCATGACTTAATATTATCCCGGATAAAATTTTAAAAGTTAGATTTTAAAGTGAACATAAAAAATTATATGTAGAAATAAGTACATTAAATAAGGAGAAATAGCAAGAACCTTATCCCTCTAAATATGTACTATAGACGAAAATAATTATAAAAAAAGAGTAGAAAACAAAAAACAACTCAAATATGAAAATACTATTTTTTAATTATAGAATCTGAGATTACAGCCTATAATAACATGTAATTATATAAGAATTAAAAAATCAATTGAGAATTTCAAATTAAAATAGATCAATACATGTAATTACAATCAATTAAAAATTACAAGTAAAGCTTTTATATTTGAAGTGAAGTACCAAATTGCCAGGCTTAATAAATTAAACAATTAAAATTTATCTATCCTTTCAAATTGTAAAAGTATTGTTAGTCAAATTTTTCAATAATAAACTAAATTCAAATGAAAATAATATAATTGAATTAGGGACATATTTATAAATAAAATAAAACTCTATTGTTATAAAAAAAAAAAATTTGATGAAAACATAAGGGTAATTGAGTTAGGGATATATTTGAATATAAAATAAAAACTCTATTGTTATACTAAATTGATGAAAACATAAGGGTAATTAAGTTAGGAACATATATGAAAATAAAATAAAAACTCTATTATTTTACTAAATTAATGAAAGAGTAAGGAGTATAAATGATTTTTTTACTTGAATTGTAAATAAATAGATAAAAAAAAGAATAAAAGAAAAGAAAGGAAAGAAAGAAAAGAGAAAAAGAAAACAACGTCAGACAAAGAATCCAACAAAAGAATCAGCGGATGCACTTGAAAGGAGATTATAGAATTTGGAAGTAATGCTTATGAATTTGAATCAACACTTGGCGGGCAGAACAACAATTTCCAAAAACAAAAGCGATTCAAAGTTGAAGTTGAAAACAATATTCCAAGACTGCCCAATATTGCTCATGGAAATTTCAAACTACATAGGAATCAACTTTTCAACAAAGATTCAAGTGAAGATGATGAAGGACTAGTGTCGCCAGAAAATAACCAAAGGCCTCGATAGATTGACTATCGAATGAAAATCGAAATTCCACAATTTGGTGGCTAATTCAAGATTGAAGAATTCCTTGATTGGCTAGCTGAAGTTGAAAAGTTCCTTGACTATTAGAGGACCGAAGAGCACATGAAAGTCAAATTGGTGGCCTATCGACTTACAGAAGGTGTACTTGCTTGGTGAGATCAAGTACAAGCAACACAAATTCGGAAAGGAAAGCACAAAGTTCAAACTTGGCAACTACGTGATAAAATTAATGGTTGAACACTTTTTTTTCTCTAGATTATGAATAGACATTTTTCAGCCGTTATTAACATTGCCAGCCAACCCCCAAACAATACATGAGTATGTTACAAAATTTCACAAACTTAGATATTCGTGAGATACAAAGTCAAAAAAATTTCGAGAATCATTGAGGACTTCGCACTAATATTCACGATAAAGTGTTTAAGTAGTCACCTCACACTCTATCTAGTGCAGTACAACTAGCCTTAAAGATTAAACACAACTCAATAAAAGAGAAACTCAGACTTAGATTTCTACACAATCTTCTGCACCACCACAAAAGCGAGGCTAGAACAGAGGAAAAACAATAGCAAGGTCACGTGAAGAAATAGCTAGGCCAAATTTCTCTTAGAACTAACTGGCTGGACGACTGCAAAGTGAACCAGTGAACAAATCTAAATCCTTCAATCCCTATGCAGTTTTAAGGGGAAATAAATGTTACCGTTGCAGACAGATAGGTCATTAATCTAATCATTGTCTACAAAGTAAACCAATCAACTTGGCTACACATGATGATGACATTGAAGAGGAGGATTAATCGAAAGATGATGTGTATGGAAAAGAAGTCAAATAAGAAGAGCTCATCTATAAAGATGAAGGAGTATTATTATAAAATTCTAGCTATGCAACCCAAGAGGGGGTGAATTGGGTAATTAAAACATAAGCAAATAAAATCACACAACAATTTAAACTAATGTCTTAATGAAACAAATAACAATAAGTTGAACAATAAACAAAATTAAAGAGATAAGGGAAGAGAGAGCAAACACTCAAATTTTTACGTGGTTCAGCAAACTCGCCTACATCCACGCCTCTAAGCAAATTACGCTTGAGGATTTTACTATCCAAGCCTCTAAATCCAAGTCTCCTAACGCTTCAAGTTCTTATAATTGACTTCTAAGGTGTTAATAAACCTTTACAAGTGGTGTTTTACTCACACACACCTTTTCCCAAGTGTTTTCCACATTTTCACTTAAACAAATTTGATAATATATTTGAAGATTGCAACAAGAACTCTCTTTTAGAGCGGATGTATAAATGATAGCTCAATGATAACTCAATGTGTGAAGATTTGCAAAATGGAAGCTTAAGAGATATTGTATGAACTGATTTTAGCTTGAAAAACTTATTAGATTTGATTTTGATTTGAGTTTATATAGTTTGGACAAGTAAACTAGCCATTATTGACCTTCAGAAAATAGCTGGATTGCTGCTTGAATCAAGCGGTTAGCCCTAAAGCATATGTGACAAGTTACCGTTACAGTTTTGAATTTGAAAATTAGCCTAGGCAGTTAGCCGCTACCCTCGAGTGGCTAGCCGCTAACTTTCTTTCTTCCCAGGAAGTTAACCGCCTTAGTTCTAATATTTACATTTTAGCCCCAAAACTTTTAAAAATTACACTATAGCCTAAAATGTTTAAACTTTTTCAAATAGGTCCAATTCCAGAATTTCAAATAATACTTATTGAAATCAAAGATTACAAAACTCTTTCATTTTAGTCCATATCTTGAAAACAACCAATTTCATAAAATACTTGGCTTATAGTTATAAAACCTTTGGTTTATGAAAAATAATGATTTGTTAAACAAAATCTTGAGTTTTTCAAATGCTAAATTATTCATACATTAAATCATACGGGCTTTACAAGATTTGTAGCAATGAAGATCACTTTGAGCTACTACTTGTTCTTGATTGTGCCGTTGTTCGTTGAATGTCTTAAGATTGATTTCACTTGATTCACTTGAATAAATTTTTCCCTCCAAGAACTAGTGAAAATTGTGAAATATAATGATATATGTATGTTACCGTCAAAATTACAATTTGTATAACCTTTTAGACTAACACATTAGCAATAAGATGATTTATGTATACTCCGAGGAAGAAAGAGGACATTCAACGACATAACATCTTCAAGACACGGTGCATGGTTAACCAACGAGTTTGTGATCTTATCATTAATAGTGAAAGTAGCAAGAACATAGTATCAAAGGCCATGGTAGATAAATTGCAACTATCAACTCAACCACACCCATCTTCGTACCGTATTGGGTGGATAAAAGATGTCAGTGAAATGAAGGTGACTGAAAAGTGTCGTATTGCTTTCTCTATTAGTAAGTGTAAAGACAAAGTAATGTGTGATGTTATTGATATGGATGCTTGTCATATGTTATCTGGTCGTCTTTGGCAATTTGATTTAAGTACAAAGCATAGTGGCAAAAATAATACCTACACATTCTACAATGACAATACAAAGTTTATTCTTGCCCCAATGAAGCAATCTAACAACCCAACACGCTTAAAGACCATAAACAACCTCCTTTCAGTGCCCAAAAATATTTCTATCTCACAAAGTGTACTAGATGTAATCCAACCCTTACTGTTAAAATTCTATGATGTTGTTCCTAATGAATTAATCTTATTCTCAGAGCTAGTTTACCAATCTTATCACACTACCACATGAGTCCTAAAGAATATGAGATTCTACATGAACAAGTCTAAGATCTTCTAAAAGAAAGCATGGTTCAAGAAATTATGAGCTCTGTAGCTATACCATACTCATAACTCCAAAGAAAGATAAAAACTGATGTGCATAGATAGTCGAGCCATCAACATGATTACAGTACGATATTGGTTTCTTTTTTCTAAGATTGATTTGTGGAATGGGTATCATCAAACTCGTATTCGTCCTGGTGATGAATGGAAAACAATGTTCAAAACTCATGAAGGAAAGTACGAGTGGGCAGTTATGTAATTCAATCTGGCCAGTGCTCCAAGCACTTTCATGAGGTTAATAAATCAGGTTTTTTAACCTTTCATTGAAAAATTTGTTGCTGTTTATTTTGATGACGTCTTAATTTACAACCTCAGTGAGGAAGAGTGTATTCAACATTTAAAGGAAGTATTTAAAGCATTACGAAAAAATAAGTTGAATATGCTTTAATCCTGAAGAAATGTTTTAAATACTTTCTTCAAAGAAATGTAGCTTTATGAAAGACAACTTAGTCTTCTTGGGCTTTGATGTGAGTTCAGAAGGAATCAAAATCGATTAAGAAGAGGTGAAAGCAATTTGAGAATGGCTAACACCAAATAAAATTTTAAAGGTTTAAAGTTTTCATGGCCTCGCAACCTTCTACAAATGATTTGTGAAGAACTTTAGCACCATAGGCACTATTTACAAGCTGTTTAAAGCAAAAATAATTTGCTTGGACAGAAGAAGCATAACAAAGTTTTACAGTCTTGAAAGAGAAACTTACAAATGCACTCGTCTTTACACTTCCTAACTTTAACAAGATTTTTGAAGTCGATTGTGATGCTTCTGGAGTGGGAATAGGAGTCGTTATGTCTTAAGAAATAAAACCAATTGCTTTTTTTAGTGAGAAGCTCAGCGAAGCTAGAAAGAAGTGGTCAACATATAAGTAAGAATTGTATGCAATTGTTCGTACGTTGCAACAATGAGAGCCATACCTATTAAAAAAATAATTTATCATAAACGTATATCATCAAGGTCTTAAGTATTTCGATAGTTCTTCTAAAGCCAACCGAATGCATGCACTATAGATTGCCTACATTCAAAAGATACCAATCAGTTAACCCAGACCTCGCTTTAGATTTTCTGTAGTTAATGGTTCTTTTAAACACAAGGCAGGCTAATTGAACAAAGTCGCTGATGCAATAAGTTGCTAATTTATGTTGTTAAGTATTATTCATAACAAAATAATTGGTTTTGATTATTTAAAAGATTTGTATGCAGTTGATGAGGATTTCAAGGAAGAATAGAAAAAATGCACAAGTCCAGTTACAAGTAAACATCAAATACATGATGGATTTTTAGTCTTTGAAGATCGTCTATGCATTCCACGAGGATTACTAAGCTAGAAAGAAGTGGTCAATATATCAGCAAGAATTGGATGCAATTATTTGCACTTTGCAACAATGAGAGCCATACCTATTATAAAAATAATTTATCATAAATGCAGATCATCAAGGTCTTAAGTATTTCGACAGTTCTTCTAAAGCCAATCGAATGCATGCACGATAGATTGCCTACATTCAAAAGATACCAATCAGTTAACCCGCGCCTCGCTTTAGATTCTTCGTAGTTAATGGTTCTCTCAAACACAAGGCAAGCAAATTGAACAAAGTTGCTGGTGCAATAAGTTGCTAAGTTATGTTGTTGAATATTATCCATAACAAAATAATTGGTTTTGATTATTTGAAAGATTTGTATGCAGATAATGAGGATCTCAAGGAAGATAGCAAAAATGCACAAGTCCAATTACAAGTAAACATCAAATACATGATGGATTTTTATTCTTAAAGATCGTCTATATATTCCACGAGGATTACTAAGAGAACAAATCATTCGGGAGCTACACATTGGAGGATTATTAGGTCATATAGAACGAGACAATACCATTTTATTGGTAGAAACTCAATATTTCTAGCCATATCTCAAAAGTGATGCCGAGAAATTTTTCAAACGTTGTTATACTTACCAAAGGGAAAAAGGACAAACTTAGAATATTGGATTATACATGCCACTGAATATTCCTGCTGCACCTTAGGAGGACTTGTCTATGGATTTCATCTTAGGATTACAACAAACAAAGAATAGTTCAAATTCTATCTTTGTTGTGGTAAATCATTTTTCTAATATGGCTTATTTTATTTCATGCAAGAAAACTTCATATGCTACCTACATTGCTTAACTATTTTTTTCGAGAAGTTGTCTATCTATGTGGATTGCCAAAAACAATAGTTTCTAATTGCAATAGCAAATTTCTTAGTCATTTTTACCGTGCATTGTTGAAAAGACTAGATACAACTTTACAATTTAGCAGTGCTCGTCATCCACAAAAAAATAGGCAGATTAAAGTCACCAATCATACACTGGGTAATATCTTGTGATATTTGATTAAAAACCCCAAGACAATGGGAGAATATTTTACCGTAAGTTGAATTTACTTACTGCAATGTACCAAATAATACTAGTGGTAAATCTCAATTTGAAGTTGTTTACGTGCATCCTCCATTGCTCACTTTAAACTTAGTTCCTTTACCAAAAATTCTTGGAATGAGCATCATTGCTGATCGACGTACATGGAGAAGTCAAAAGAAAGTTGGAAGAATCTACTGGAAAATACAAGGCCATTGTTGACAAGCACAAAAAGTTCAAGTCTTATAAAGTGGGTGATTATGTCATGGTGCATTTACGCAAAGAACGAATTCCTGCAGGAGAATATAGTAAGCTCAAACAGAAGAAATTGGTCTTTTTTGCATCTTTCAAAAGATTAATGATACTGTCTATATCATCAATCTCCCAAAATACTATGCCATACTAACACTTTTATTGTTCAAGATTTGTAAGAGTATCATGGTCCAAAATGAATTCCTTCACTAACTCGAGGATGAGTCATTTCTAAGAGGGGGAGAAGTTGATACACCATGAAACATGAGGGCCAAGATAGTGGAATAGAGTAGGTATGTTTTGTTCAATGGAATGTAGCTGGTGTGTGTTGTGCAAATTTTATTGAACTCGCAAGCGCACGAATCTATTATAGAATAGATTAATGGTAATGAGTGTCGATCCCACGAGGAGGTAGATTTTAATTTTGTGTAGAATTAGTTTTCTGAGTTGGTGGTTGGATTTGTGATGATAGTGATTGAAACTATCCTAGAATTTAAATTGGAATGACAGAATTAAATTAAAGTGAAAACTAATATAATTGAAGCGCTTGGGTATCTGGATCTGTATCAATATACTCTATGGGCTAAATATTCTTTATTAGTGCCAATTAAATCATGAGGGGGATATCCACTTCTCATGAACCACGCTTTAATCAATATGGTGCTAAGGGCTTATCGTGCTAAATAGTAATAACCTTGTACTAGGGAGCCGGTTAAACTAGTGCGGTACTAGACAAGATTATTACTATCTATCGACGAAAAGTCAAAACAACCACATAAATAAGAGGGGAAAGGAAAGTAAATTTACCAAATAAAGCCTATGGAATATGTTGAGACTTTACTTTCAACCTAAGATTGAAAAAAAAAATTAGCTACTCATAATTGAACTAGGGATAAAATGAAAATTTATTAAAATGCATAGAAAATACAAGATGGAGAAGGAATTACAGAAAATGGAGCTAAAAAATAAGTTTATGGGTCTCAAATTAGGGGGGAAGAGCCCCCTTTTTATAGATACATTGAATAAATCATGACCATCAGATTAAAAATATTTCGGACGCTCAGGATTGTGCAACGTCATTAGTCAACAGTACGCGGTTTGAATAGTAATACGGTTTGACCACGTAGTTTGAATAATGACGCGGTTTGTACAGTGACACAGTTTGGTTGTAAGTTATCCTATGTATATGCATATAGCTTAAAAATAGTCACTCCAATAAAAATAGTCACTCCAATGAATGGTAATTTGAAAGAAAATAATAAAGAATTGATATCACACACTCTCACCAAGATGAACGAAATATGCTCATAGCTTAGAAATAATACGATCTTAAGTCAAGCAAAAAAGCTAGTCAACTTAATTTATTTATATTTTTCTTTTTTTTTTTATGCACCACTATATTTTTTTTAGCCTATATAACTAGCTTCTACTTCAGACTATAGATCCCTAAAATCAAGAAGGATTTTTATTAGGATGTAACGTAAGCTAGGCAAATGAAGGAAAATAAGAAAAATAAAATATATGTTTGAGAAAAAGTAGAGATATTTTGGAAATTACAAGGTGTATTTTGCTTATTTATTATTTTTTTCTCTTTTTTTTTAAACAACAATTTTTTTTCTGGGCATAACTTGAACAAAATAATTATTTACATTTTTCTCAAACATAAATGGGTGATGGAACTTATAAGAAATCGGGTAATACTCCAAATCGGGATGGGTCAAGATGATAAGTTGACAAACAAAATTTTTTTTTTAAGGCTCAAAAGGGTTAACTATGGATATTTCACAAAATGGATGGCTAGAAAGGCTCAAACGGGTCAAAGATGACTTTTCCATCATCTTTTAGGGTTCTAAATAATCTTCTATATCTACCAGTTAAATGAACCTTCAGATGTAGCA
This sequence comes from Atalantia buxifolia, assembly GCA_030444775.1. NCBI lineage: Eukaryota > Viridiplantae > Streptophyta > Magnoliopsida > Sapindales > Rutaceae > Atalantia > Atalantia buxifolia. The sequence continues at coordinate 1,137,378 of CM059838.1, read as the reverse complement.
ACATACATTTTTTCTTTTTTTTATTTAACTTTTTTTTAGGATTAACTCAAAGGAAATTTCGAGATCGTGTATAAAATAATAAACTACTAAGCTGTATGAAGAATGGGCAAAACGAGTTACTCTCCAAGAAAAATGACAGCTACGAATACTCACTTGGTATTCATTATGACATGTGCATTCCTTCAAGCAACTCATATTTGTCTCGTACATCCACATGTAGAGTAGCAAATATGGCGTAACATCATTTAAGACTAAAGATAATACAAATACTAAAATTTGAAAGTCATCATGTCATTCAATGTTAAAAAAAATCACACAATTTTTTTTAAACGACAGTCTACCCCCCAACGTATTCAAACATGAATAGAAAATATGCATGCAGAAAAGTGAAAATGATACAGAAAAGCTAATTACAAAAGTTACACTTAAAATGATAGAAAAAGAAAATGGTTTTTTTTTTTAACTAAGAAGATGCGTTTTTAGAGTCACTACACTCCATATTCAGCCATCTCCGACTAAAAAACTTGAAAATGTATATTGATAAAGGAGAAATTAGAAAGAAGAAGTTGGAAAGAAAAAATGATTGTCAAAGCTTAATAAAGAAAAAGAAAATGTCTGGAATTTTTTTTATTTTATTTTGTTGTTTTTTTCAAATGAAGAAGGTGCGTTTTTAGAGTCACTACACTCCATATTCAGCCATCTTCACACAAAAATTTAGCCACGGTTAGTCTCTATAACAAAAAATTAGTAAAAACTTAATCAAGATTCTACAATTGTCAACTATTCTCTCCTCCCAAGCAGAACGAAACATTGTGCTCAATGTTTTAAAGGAAAGAAGTAGAATTTAGAAGACATCACTTGGATGGTGCAACACAGAAGAAAATATTTACAAACGGAGAGTTAAATCTAATTTGCACTTCTTACTGCGGCTATTGTTACCATCATGATTAGGAGACTCCAACACAAAGGTCCTGGGGTCTGGCTTGTAACAGATCATGTAGCTCATTAGAAGTGTGAGCACCAACAAAAACTTTTTTTGCTGAGGAAGGAATGAAGTAGTTTTTTATTGTATGGTTAAGAAATGCGATAAAGCCATCATAAAAGTTATTGACATTTAACAAACCGATGGGTTTCTGGTGGATGTTCAGATGGGCCCAAGATATTAATGCGATTAGTGCCTCGAGAGTTGCAAGATCTCTTGGTAGGAAAATAAAAGCATCAGCATGATTTAGTATTTTAGTTATTCTCTCTTGCATGCCTGAGACGACTAATTCTTCTCCAGTTGGTGAGTCAGACAAATAGCCCAAAAGTTTTAGGGTTGTTGGGATGATTCCTAACACTTGGCTCCCTCTAACATAAGCAGCTTCTGAGACCAGTTTTGATAACCCTCGGTCACCTCCTGCATATACCAAATGTAATTTCCTTGCTGCTATGCTCCGATCAAAATCTATGGCTGCCTCAACAAACTCTTTATACTTTCCATAGTTAAATCCAGAAAACACACAAATGTTCTTGAATTGTTTATTGGGAGTAGCTGCCATTGGGATACTTCTCAAAAACAATTTGTGAGTACTAACAAAAAAAATCATATTTAAGGATCTTGGCAACAGTGGGTCACAGCTGTGAATGAGGTGACATGCCAGTGTCAATTAACGTGTAAAGCACATGGCTCGATAGTAAAAAAGGAAACAGTAAAAGGAAAAAGCAAACAATGCTAAAATAAAATTATTAAAGACAATAATGCAAATGATAAAACAATAGTGAAATTAAACAACAGTAAAGTAAAATGATATTTACAGGTAGTTGCGATTGTGGCTCACGTCTTCCTCTAGTTTTACGTCCAGAAACGGCTTGAACGCCCTTTATGGGTCGAGAATAGGCTTCCCATCCAATTTTCTTATAAACTGGCAAACAGGGTTGTTTATAGTCAGATTCCCGAGACTATATCGCGCATGCTTTTTCTGAAATAATAGACATAACTGGAGAATCGCTCCTTGTACATATCTACTAGGATGTGTTTCAAGAGGCAAAAGGATATCATCCAATGACTCCTTGTTCAAGCCATCCCTAATAAATTTAATCTTATCTTCTCTGTTATCAAACACCATTCCTAAAGAATATGATTTTTTTATCGCATCTCATTCTGGTACACTTATGACAAGCAACCGAAATTCTTCGAGCTCTTCATTTTTTTTGCATAATTTCCTTTACTACAACTAGGCATGTATGCAATAAATTTAGGAGGCAACTCACCTGCCAAGCGTACTTTGGCCTCGATTAACTAGCGGATATCAGCAAGTATGTTATTCTTCATGAGCAAACGCATGCGTTCGGACCAAGCTTTATAGATTATAAAGAGGCCATTCTGAGGAAGTGAAGGGAATTGATTGTGAAGCTTTGCTAAAATCTCGTTGCTGTCCATTCCTTCATCTCATATATATCAGTTATTATAAGAAACTGAAGTAACTGACTTGATTGTCACAGAGTACCGTTATCTGCCACTTAACCGGAGTAACAAAGTAAAACACACAAACAGAGAAACAAACTAAAAAACACAAAGAAAATTATAATTGTGATCTTATGGAATTTACCTCAAGCTCCAATTGGATGTCGAAGATACCTCCCTCAATGTCTCTGAGTTGTCTTTCTAAATCCTCAACATGGGATACTAACTCTGGTGATTGTAGCTCCCAAATGCAATGTATTTTACAAAATTGAATCAGGCTTCTGAGATGAGATTTTACATGTTGAAGTAGTCTAAGATGGTCCAAGAGGATCTGTTTAGCTGAGGTACTCATGATTAACAATGATAAAAGAAAACTTAACTGGTTAAATAAACACATTTATGCAAAAATAATTTCAATTAGCAAAAGAAAAGTAAAAAGAAAGAAAAGAAAATTAAATCACTGAAAAGAAAGAAAAATCTCAATTCAAATCTAGGGGGTCACTCAAATTTATTTCGGTGTCCTCTTCATGTGCTCGTACTCTAGATATGACTTTAATCTTTGATCATTAACTTTGAAAGTGACACCATCCTTTGGGTACTTAATTTCAATTGCCCCATGTGGAAAAATAGTTTGAACAATAAATGGGCCAGACCATCGAGAGCGTAACTTACCATATTATAAAACAAAAGAATGTTCTGAATTTCATTTTCTGGGACACATCGTCTAACAATTTGATTTACACAATACTTGTACAGATAAGGGTCATCTCAGAAGAAATTCTTTATTTCTGCAAAAAAATTGGCATTGCCTTGCTTGGTCCCCTGATCTGAAAGTTGACCTGTAACAAGATAATTAACGATATCAGGATACCAAGGTAATACTTCTACACTCATTAATTGTTCATCTGGAAATGACTAATTCAATGTTAATGGTTCTGTAATTGTGTCAAAATAGAGACAAGAGAGATGGTCAGCCACAACATTTTCTGTTCCTTTCTTATCTTTGAATTCCAAGTCAAATTCCTGCAAAAATAATACCTAACGAATTAATCTAGCTTTTGCATATTTCTTTATTAGAAGATATTTAAAAGCAGCATGATCTGTGAATACAATTAATTTACAACTAATGAGATAAGATCGAAATTTCTCTAATGCAAATACTACTGCTAGCATTTCTTTTTCAATGGTTAAATAGTTCAACTGTGCATCATTAAATGTCATACTAGCATAGTAAATAACATGGGGAATTCGATCTACTCTTTGTCTTAATACTGCTCCTACTACGAAATCAGATGCATCATACATGAGCTCGAATTGTAAGTTCCAGTTTGGCGGCTGAATGATGGGTGATGACGTCAATAACTGCTTTAGTTTTTCAAATGCCACAAGACATGAATCATTAAAGAAAAAAGTTACATCATTATCAAGTAGATTGCATAAGGGTTTAGAAACTTTGCTAAAATCTTTAATGAAACGTCTATAAAAACCAGTATTTCAAACGAAAGATTTTACTTCTCTGACTGTTTTAGGTGGAGGAAGATTGTAAATAAGATCCACCATGGCTTTATCAACCTCAATACCTTTGCTCGAAATGATGTGACCGAAAACAATACCTTATTTTACCATAAAATAACACTTCTCCCAATTCAAAACTAAATTCTTCTCGATTCATCTCTGCAGAACTAGTGTTAGATGGTGTAAACATTGATCAAATGAATCACCAAAGATAGAAAAGTCATCCATAAAGACTTCAAGGAATCGTTCAACCATATCAGAAAAAATGCTCAACATGCATCGTTGAAATGTAGCAGGTACATTACATAATCCAAATGACATTCTTCTATATGCAAAAGTGCCAAAAGGGCAAGTAAAAGTGGTATTCTCTTGATCTTTTGGTGCTATGGGAATCTGATTGTATCTTAAGTAGCCATCTACAAAGTAATAAAATTCATGGTCTGCTAATCTATCAAGCATTTGATCGATAAATGGTAAAGAAAAATGGTCTTTACGTGTGACAGAATTCAATTTTCTATAATTAATGCATACATGCTATCCTGTAGTCACTCTACTGGGTATCAATTCATTATTAGCATTGGTAACTACTATGACTCCAGACATTTTAGGGACAACTTGTATAGGGCTGACCCATGAACTATCAGAAATAAGGTAAATGATACCTTTGTCTAATATTTTGAGGACTTCAGCTCTAACAACTTCTTTCATATTAGGATTTAATCGATGTTGTATTTCCCTAATAGGTTTAGCATTTTCATCGAGGTGAATGTAATGCATGCAGTCTACTGGGTTTATATCTTTTATGTCGGCTATGGTCCATCTTAATACTCTTTTGTGCGCTTTTAAAACTTCTAACAATTTATCTTTTTGTTCGTCATTTAAGGATGACGAGATGATTACTGGCAGAGTGCTTTCTTCTTTAAAAAATGCATATTCCAAAGTGTTGGGTAATGGTTTGAGTTTGAGTTTTTGTGGTGATTCTGATGATGGGCTGAGTTTGTTCTCTAATGGTGCTAGTTGTTCAACATTTGACTTCCATTTATTAGTGTCCATGGATGGTGCTGAGCCAAGTAGGGCATTGACCTCATCGACTGATCTGTCAATATCAAAATTCAAACCAAAGTGAGTTAAACATGTTTGTAAAGGGTCATCATTAAGGTTTGAAAGAAAAGAGTTATCAACCAGTGCTTCTATTAAATCCACATCAACAATTCCACCATCTGCATCGTGAGGTTGCTTGGCAATGTTGAAGATGTTTAGCTCTTGCATTGAATATGAGCATTGGCAATTGCTAAGAAAGGTCGGCCTAGGATAATAGGGATGTGCTTCCTTAAATCTTGTATTGGTTAAGTGTCAATTACAATGAAATCAACAGGAAAATAAAACTTGTCTACCTGAATAAACACGTCCTCCACAATACCACAAGGTATTTTGCTGGATCGATCTGTAAGCTGTAACACCACTGGAGTTGGGTGTAATTCTTTAAGTCCAAGTTTCACAAATATAGAATAAGGCAACATATTTACACTAACTCCTAAGTCCAACAAAACATTCTCAATTGTGTGGTTCCCTATACTACATGAGATAGTGGGGGAGTTGGATCTTTTCATTTTAAAGGTATTTTATGTTGGAGTATAGAACTAACGTTTTCTGTTAAAAATCTTTCTTTTGAACATGAATGTTTCTCTTTTTAGTACAAAGGTCTTTAAGAAACTTGGCATAAGATGAAACTTATTTTATAGCATCAAGTAAAGAGATGTTAACACTTACCTGTTTGAAGATTTCAAAAATCTCACCTGTGGATTTTCCCTTCTTTCCTTTAGCTAACCTTTGGGGAAATGGAGCTTTAGGAACGTATTCTTGTGGGTTGGTTTCTTCTTTCTCCTCTGATGATGAGTTCTCAACATTCACAGGTACAATTTGAGGTGTTTTTGTCACTGGCATCTCCACCTTGTTGTCAATTTCTTTCCCTTTTCGCAAGGTCATGACGGCTTTGACCTCTCCATGCTGCTGTGGTGAACTGGTACTTACTTCATGCACTCTTTTAGGGTTAGGCACTGGTTGACTTGGAAATTTACCTTTCTCAACAGTCATTGCCAAATTTTAAACTAAAGAAGCAAGCTATCCCACCATCTTCTCGCAGTTTAAAACTGATTGAGCTTATGAGTTGAAGCCTGCTCTCATCTCATTTCGTAGTTCATCAATGGTGCGGTTCTATTGCTCGATCGTGGAGTGAGTAAGATTCTTGAGACTCTGGAACGTATTATCCAATGGTCTGACTTGAGAGTAGTTCTGGTTCTGATTGTACGGTCTAAATGGTGGGTGAGAGGCTTGAGGAACTTAAGAAATTGATTGCATTGGTGGAGCTGGAGCTGTTGGTCCATTCTGTTAGAATCCTTGAGACCATGAAAAATTAGGATGGTCTCTCCATCCAGAGTTATATGTGTTGGAGTATAAGTTGTAATTTGATGGTTTTCTCATTACACCGATGGCATTGGCTTAATCTGAGTATGAGTCGTGGTCATGTGGTTCTATTGATTTAGCAGTCATTAACGATGCGATTTGTCGGGAAAGACCTTTAATTATCGTTTTGACTTCTTTAATATCTGAACTTGACTCTCTAATGTGAACCTCATTCACTCTCTTAATTCTTTTAGTATTCCTAAGTGATTGACTCCGTTGTTGGGAATTATCCGCTTATCGCTGGAAGAAATCCCAAATCTCTGATGCACTTTTTGACATTAGCTCTCCTCCACTTATCGCCATTAGTCATTCTTGCACATGTGGCGATAATCCTTCCAAAAAGTATTGGCATTGGTGCCATTTCTCGTACCCATGATGTGGACACTTCAAAAGTAGCTCATTGAATGGCTTCCATGTTTTGAAAAATTGCTCATCTTCTCTCTAGGTAAATTCTGAAATTTTCCTGCGAATAGTATTGGTTTTATGCACTGGGAAGTATTTATTCAAAAATTTTGTTACCATTTATTCCCATGATGTAATGCTATTAGCAGGCAATATATTGAACTGTGAACGAGCTCTATCCTTTAAAGAAAATGGGAATAATATAAGTTTAACATCATCGCCTGAAAAATTCTCATATTTAAAAGTTTGACAAATAGTATGAAAATCATTCAGATGATTAAATGGGTGATCATTTTCTAGGCCATAGAATGTTGGGAGACAATTTGGCACACTAGGTTTTAACTCAAAACTCCTAGTAACTACATTTGGATATCTTATGCATGATGTGCTCAAATTAGCTAAGGGACTAAAGTAGTCCTTAAATGGCCTCTCCTACGGTTATGGTTGTTGGTGTTGCAAATCCATTTCGATTTTATTTTACTTGCAACGTGTTTGTGTGTGTGAAGTATTTTTTCAAGTTCAAGCTTCATAGGCTCAAGATTAGGTAATAGTGACCTTCGACCATGCATGGAAAGAAAAAAATGAGAACAAAACAAATAAAAATAAAGAAGAAGGAGAAATTACTATACTAACCTTATCACGCTGTTACAATCTTACTATAAAAATATACTAAAAAAAAATATGTGAAACAAATTAACGAAAAATAATTAATAAGATAAACAAAAAATTACAAAGAAAAATAACCTAAAAATCATATTATAGAATTTTAAAGAAGAGAAAAAGAAGAAGAAATTCTTACTTTTAAATGGAGATTCACTTTGTTTTTAAATAAGAAAAAATTACACGAAAATAACTAAATTATTTACAAAAATTAATGTTACAAATTAAAATAACTTACCTCCCCGGCAACGGCGCCAAAAACTTGTTGTGCAAATTTTATTGAACTCGCAAGCGCACGAATCTATTGTAGAATAGATTAATGGTGACGAGTGTTGAGCCTACGAGGAAGTGGATTTTAATTGTGTGTAGAATTAATTTTCTGAGTGGGTGGTTGGATTTGTGATGAAAATGATTGAGACTATCATAAAATTTAAAATAGAATGGCGGAATTAAATTAAAGTGGCAACTAATATAATTGAAGTGATTAGGTATTTGGATCTGCATCAACATGCTCCATTGGCTAAATATTCTTTATTAGTGTCAATTAAATCATGAGGGGGATATCTTCTCCTCATAAACCACGCTCTAATCAATATGCTGCTAAGAGCTTATCGTGTCAAATAGTAATAACCTTGTACTAGGAAGTCGGTTAAACCGGTGCGGTATTAGACAAGATTGTTACTATTTATCGACGAAAAGTCAAAACAACCACATAAATCAGAGGGGAAGGGAAAGCAAATTTACCAAATAAAGCCTATGGAATATGTTGAGACTTTACCTTCAACCTAAGCTTAAAAGAAAATTAGCTACTCATAATTGAACTAGGGATAAAATGAGAATTTATTAAAATACGTAGAAAATACAAGATGGAGAAGGAATTACAGAAAATTGAGTTAAAAAATGAGTTCAGGGGTCTCAAATTAGGGGGAAGAGCCCCCTTTTTATAGATACATTGAGTAAATCATGGTCATCGGATTAAAAACATTTCAGATGCTCAAGATTGCACCACATCATCAGTTAGCAGTACGTAGTTTGAATAGTGACGCGGTTTGGTTGTAAGTTATCCTGTGTATATGCACGTACCTTATGTACAATTTTTGGTCTATTAACATGCTGCCACGTCACCGATCAACAGTACATAAGGATTTTAGTCCAATAGAACCGTGACACCTTATCAGTCAATGCCACATTTCGGTTAATGCCACATCATCATTCCGTATATGTGAACAGTGTCGTGAACAGTAACGTGGACAGTGCCGTACATACGAATAGTATTGTATATGTGAACAGTACCATTTTTCCTTTTATGCTCCTCCTTAGGTTTTCGACTGTCCTAAGTTCAAAAGTAATGTCCATTTTACTGTCTGATCTCTTGTTCATTATAAAACGACTATGATTCCCCTAAATACATAAAATACTTAATTAAAATACAACACACATAATTAAACACAAAAGACTTAAATAGATAAAAGTATAAATGTTAGTGAAATTTAAAGTGTAAAATGACGATTTTATACTTTATAAATATACATTTTCTAACACTCAACAATGTGTTTGTTAAGTGAGGTGTGGTAAACAACCTACCTTGAATCAAAATTTGAGTTTTCTTCAATATAAATTTTAGTTGTGAATTTGTCATACATTCTTCTCTTTGTGAGAATGCAAGTTAGAGTGAAATATAGCAAAAGGCTGCATCAGGCATCTAACGATCTGCACTGGAATCCCTTCTGCATATCCTAGTCGTGTTTTATAGTTAGCAAGTGTGGAGGGTTGCATTCGGATTGACGTTTGATTTAGGATTCTTGCTGTTATATCCCAGAAAACAAATTTCAGCCATTAAGGTTGCTTTTCGATATTCTAAGGATCTATGCCAAAACCCCCTCCAGTATCCTAACCATGTTTCATGATTGGCAGGTGTGGAAAGTTGCGTTCAGATTGATGTTTGAGTTAGGATCTATGTTGTTATCCCTCAGAAAATAAGTTTAACTATTTAGGTCATTTTTCGACATCAACAAGATATTTGTTTAAAATGTATATAGTAAATAATTTTTTTTTAAAATCCAACGTAATTTCTTCAAATGTCCTTATTTTGTAATATTTCGCAATATTTCGCACAAAGTTATATGACCATATCTATAAATAGATATAAATATTTTTAACTGTTATATTAACATGGAACCAATGCATATGAGATCTTGAACTAATAAGAGACATGCAAGTCCCTTACTACATAATCCAAAGTTTCTATATATGTTTTATTTCTTATTTTTGGACTTGCTGCCAAGCTAGTTCCTCTACTCACATATATGAAATGGCATAAAACAAGAAAGAAAATGGACCAATACACTTGAATATTTTTTCCAATTCAGTGGTATTAATACTAACTCAATTTCAACATAAGTTATTTCTGCATCTTATCACTTATTTTTCCACTTCTGCTAGTCAAATTGTCTTCAATAAGCTACTTTGTTAAGTTGGTTGGAGCTTGCCATCATTTGGAGATAACATTCTCGGAAACGCCTGAGGTTTTTTTTTTTTTTTAAACTACCAAGATGATGGGGATTAAGTCGGACCCCTACCTTAGCTCAAATAAGGTGCTAGTATTGCCCAAGGTTGAATTGCTAACATTTCCCTATTCCCTAAAATCTCAATTCCTCGAAATTCTTAGATTTGAATTCCCAAAAGTACATGATTTGTTGCCAAAAGTGCTTGAATTACTGTAGTTTCTAAAATCTGAACTGCCCAAAATGCCTGAATTGCCAACTTTTCAATTTTCATCACCTTCCTGAACTTCTTAAGCCTACATTGTCCTAAATGCCAAGCCTTCCAAATTAAGGAGAACCCAACTCACTCAACCACTAATTTTTAATAAATTATGATACCACATGATATCTTGTTTTTCTTTCTACAATCTCTCAAAATTGTGTAGTTTTTTGTTTTGCATGTTTCACGAGCAGACTCAACTTTAGCCACTTCTGAGCCGTTACTTTTACTCGCCCAAGCCCCTTCCTAAGGAAACAAATAAAAATAATTGGACCACGTTTTAAACGAACAAAATAATTGTAATTTAGTGGTAAAAATTAATATGCTAAGTTGAAGAAATTACAACACAAACAATGTGTTTTATAAAAAAAAAAGATAAAATCACAAATTAAAGAGAGGTAAACTATTTTCACAAATGTGAGCAACAACTTAAACATAATGAACCCACAATCTAAAAACAAAAAAATTGTTAATTTATTTTTTCAATTTTGGAAATTAAAAAAAAAGAGTTAAGTTGAGTTTAAAAAAATTCAAATATGCTCCAACGCATAGTAGGAAGAACTAAACCCACCAAATCGAATTAAAAACAATTTAACCAAGGCCCTAATATAAATTCGTGGGTTTGCCACTGGCATGTTTCCTTTCCAAAGGATATGCAATTCACATATGATCACTAAAGTTTATAAGGAGAAATAAAATGAAACAAAAAGAAAATTAAATAGCAAATGGGATTAATTCAACGAAACCCAGAACTTTAAATAAGTAATAGTTCTTCAAGAAACCAATAAGCTCCCAAATACTACTTCCAAGTTATAAAAATAATAATACTCAAGATATTTTTTATTGAATAACATCAAGCTTAAGCTCTGCTTAAGTTCAAAGTTACAAGCCTAAAAATAGCAAACATTAAACATGTTCTACATCATGCTCCACGAATCCACAAAATAACAAACCATCTAATGACTTAAATTTGACTTACTATAAACCACTACACTTAAAATATAAAGTAAATAAATAAAAAAATATTAGTATAGAAATATTATAACATTCCTTCCCCATTAGAAGTACCCTTGTCCCTAAGGGTAGATTAAAATAATTTGTCTTGATACTTCACTTGCAATTTATAATGAGATATACTGATGTCTTGAATCTCTTTTGAAGATTCTCCCCTGAATCAATATTATTTTTTAAGATTCTATCCTGAAACAATATTATTCATCAGTATTAATCTTGGCACTTGATTGATGAATGATTTATCATCATGGTGGCTAGGCATTTTAGCTTTGTGCTTAAAATAGACACCCTGCACCTTCGACTTTTAAAAGAAAACTCTAACCTTTTGAATTTTGTTTTGCTTAATTTTGTTTAATGATGCCACTACTTTGTTGCATTGTTTAACACCTTTGTCATGCATTGTAATTGCCAAATTGTCCCTTTGTCAGAGACATTAAACTTCAACCAAAGACGTAGAATCTTCTTACACATGTTTGATATAATGGCCAGATGAGTTCAACCTTGTATCTCATGTTCTTGATATTTCATCCATTTTGAACAATAATTTCTTGGTAAGTCCCCTTTGTTCAATAATCATAGCCTCCATCACTTTTTGAATCCTATCTAGTCTCTACTCCATTATAAGAATGTGCTCTTTATTTATTACCTAAGAATTTGCTCCTTATTTCATCTATTTGTATCTCATATTCTTGATATTTCATCCATTTTGAACAATAATTTCTTGGTAAGTCCCCTTTGTTCAATAATCATAGCCTCCATCACTTTTTTAATCCTATCTAGTCTCTACACCATTATAAGAATTTGCTCCTTATTTAGCCTCCATCACTTTTTGAATCCTATCTAGTCTCTACTCCATTATAAGAATTTGCTCCTTATTTATTACCTAACTTTGATACCAAATGATGAAATCACTAAAGTTTATAAGGAGAAATCAAATGAAACAAAAAAATTTAAATAAGACGTAGGGTTAATTTGAGGAAACCCAAATGATATGAAAACTAAAATTTATAAGAAGAAATCAAATAAAACAGAAACATTATATGGAAAATGGAGTTAATTCGAGAAAACCCAAAACCTTCAAATAAGTATTGGTTATTCGAGAAACCAATACCAATAAAATCCGAAAAACAATTTTATATTACCAAGATAATAAATTAATGACATTTTTTATTAAATAACATAAAGCTTTATATAGTAAAACTTATTTAAGATTACAACTTAAAAATTAGTAGTTTTCACATAATGCTCCACTACTTACATATAGTTCCATAAAATAAGTTCAACTACTTTTGACTAATTCAAAATTAACAAACAATATAAAATCAAGTATATAAAATAAATAATTTTAACAATTTCAGGAGTTTGTATCATTTCTTCCCCTTTGAAAATACCATTGTCCTCAAGGGTAGGTTTTTCTGAAATAATTTATTGTTTCTTCCATTTCTAATTTATAATTAGATATAACAATGCCTTAAAACTCTTTTGAAGGTTCTCCATTGATCCAACCATATTTTTCATTTGAATTTTTGGCTCTTTATTGATGAATGATTTCTCATTATAGTACCCAACCATTTTAGCTTTGCACTTGAAAGTGTACATTGTGCCTTGGCCTGGGTAAATAGAACTCTAAGCTTTAGAATGTGGACTTAGTGAACACGTTGAGTTTGGAATGAACCTACAAGATTGTTGCATTATTGAACAACTTCAACTTCCTCTGAGATTACCGCATGGCCACCTTGTTGGGAACTTTGAGATTCAATTGAATATTTAGAGTTTTCTTTTATTTTTATGATGTTATGGACGCTTGAATATGAATTGAACTTCGCATCCAATTTGATTGACAATTTACCCATCATGCACGGTGATTTTTTTAAAGTTCCTTTTGTTCAAGAATCATAGCCTCCATCAATTTCTATATCTTCTCTAATTTTTGCTCAACTTTAAGGATTTGATCTCTTTATTTATTGCCTCGCTCTGATACATATGATACAAACACTAGAATTTATAAGGAGGAATCAAATAAAATAGAAAAGTTAGATGGCAAATAGGGTTAATTCGAGTAAACTCAAACCTTCAAATACGTATAAGTTATTCGAGAAAGCAATAAATTCCCAAATACAACTTTATTATTTTCAAAAAAAAACTTATGACACTTTTTATTGAATGACATCAAGCTTTATATAGTAAATCTTCTTTTAATTACAACCAAAAAATTAATAATATTAAGCATGTTTTCACATAATGCTCCATTACTTACGTATAGTTCCATAAAATAAGTGAAACTAATTTTTGTTGAAAATCCAAAAGTTAAAAGGGGCTCACATGTTGTATTCATTTTAAAAGCACTGAATCCAGATGCCTTCTTGACAAAAATTGACAATTTGGAGGAGTTGGTGCTGCATGCATGATTTGTCAAAAATGAAGAATTTTGTTGCCGTTTTTCAAGAATTTTTGTTGCCAACTTCTTAGACTTTTAAATGCATTAAATGGTAAAGTCAACTATAAACAAGAAACAATTCTAATTTGTGAACATCTCCAAAATATAGTGTGTGAGAGCTTAAGTGATGAGCTTTTTAAGGGAGTGCAGAGAGAGTTCTCTGTGAGAGAGTTCAAAGAGAGGGAGTATCTGCATATGAGCTTGTAAAAAGTTTGGGAGAGCATTTTCTTGGGTGCTCAGTTGGGTTCTACATGATTTATAGAGATAAGAGAGAATGTGTCTTAGGAAAATTGTTTCCTTAAAGAATAGGTGAGGGTACTGGGTGTGTTTGGATATTTAGGAAGTGAGGTTTTATTATTCATATTTGTACTCTATTAATTGGTAGTAAAACAATTATTCTCTCATGCATCCATGGGCGCAGGCTTTATTTTCGAACCACGTAAAATTTTTTTGCCCTTTATTTTTATGTAAATGTTTAGTGCGCATTGATTCCGCATTTGCGCACAAGTGGTATCAAACCACAACAAATGACACTTTCGCAGCACAATAAGTGGTATCAGAGTTGAAGGTTTGTTCTTGGGGTGCAAGGTACTGTTTATATATACAGTATTGTTCACAATTATGTTGGAGCCGTAGATTTGTACTTGCGGTCTATGATATTGTTCACATATGTAATACTATTCACATGTACGATACTGTTCATAAATATGATGTTGTTCATAAATACAATAGACCTAGTAGTTCATACTTATGTATATCAAGAGCCTATAATATGGTTGTGTAAATAAGTGTATGTTTAGGAAAGTTCTGTCGATAAGACAATAATTGTTTAAAGAGTCTAGATTTTAAGTTTTGTCTTCTCTATGGACTTTCCTGATGCATTTTTCATGCATAGGTGTGAATAGTTGTTGAAATGGTAGAAAAAACGAATAAGAGATCTACCTAACTATTTTGGAAGTTATTTGTACAAGTGCTAGACCATAGGAGTATTCTTGAAGGCAAGATTGGTCACCTCATCATGCAGCACTAGTTGCAAGAAGCGATAAGATAAATTTTGAAAATGTTGATAAGAACAACTTCGGCATGTAGAGCGTGAGGTTATGAATTCCCTAATTCAAATTAATCTTGAGCTTGTTGTGAAACATAAAAGACACAAGTGTGATGAAGATGTTTTGAGATCATATAAATAAGAAGACTTTTGATCAGATTAAGTCTTGCTTGTTTAAAGAAGTAAAATACTTGGTTCAAAGATGATGAGTGTGTGACTATTCTGTGGGGTACTTTGAGGAAAAGTACTTGTGAAATGCCAAAAAATTACATTCATGCAATGAACTAAGTGTATGGCTTCTGAATAAAGCCTAAAGTGTCAATGCACGAGCATGTATCAAGATTTGAGGAATCTTGATGAAGAGATCAAGGATGAACTCAAGGCTAAGATTCTTCTGCACTCATTTTTGGAAGAATACAACCACTTTATGACTACATTGTTGCATGTGAGAGCATGATCGTCTTTAAAGATGTTGGCATAATATTAACTAATTTGGAGATTTGGAACAATGATAAATATTTTGAATAAGAATCATATGAAACTTAAATGAGCAGAGGATGGACAATGAAGAAAAAAAAGGATAAAGCACGATGGAAGAATTCTCGAATTGAATTGAAAAGTAGAATAGCCCAAGATGAGTGTGCCTTTTGTCATAGAAGGGGCCACTGGAGGAAAGAGCTCAAAAACAAAAAAAAGATGGAAATATCATTCATGTACTTGACACTAGAGCAACATCATTTTTGTTCATTTGCGAAATTATTGGGGCATTTTTGTGACATTGAATCTGGTCTAGTTGTGATGAAAAATGATCAATCTTACCGTAAAAATAAAGATAGGAACAATTCAGATCAAAACGTTCAATGGACCGATCAGAAAATTTGAAAAAACTAGGTACGTTCCTGTTATAAATAAGTATCTAATTTCTGTAGATGCTTTGGAAGCTAGGGCTACAGGTTACAGTTGATGATGGCACAATAGCTTTCAAATATACGGCAATTGAGATTCTACAAAAGGGTTCGACGCCACAATTTACATTATTGGAAGGGAAGTATAAGTGATAAAGTGAACATTATTTGGCACACAATGACACCAATAAGCTATAGTAGGTACGATTAGACACATGCATAAAGTATTTACAAACTAAGATGAGGCATGGACTTCTGAAAGGTGCCAAAATCTGTAAAATAGATTTTAGTGAGTATTGTTTGATAGGCAAGAAAATAGTGGTCAAGCTTTACATGGCTAATCATGATACACATGAGATCCTTGAATGTTCACAACGATGTATGAGAACCAACCAATACTATATCAATTGGTGGTAACCATTATTAAGTTTCATTATTTCTCTAAGCATATGTGGATGTACATTATACGAGCATAGAATGAGGTTTTAGAGATGTTCGTGAAATGAAAAAAATTGGTGGAGGCTTAACCTATCAGAAAGATCAAAGTATTGCATACTAATATAAAATGATATACTTATGATCTATTCTTGCAAGTATGCCAAAATGAAAGTCTAAAATAATATTTCATGAAGAGATGTATCAATGTGGTTGAGCATATGGATCGTACTTTACTAGAGAAGGCACCATGGATCGTACTTTACTGGTTTAGATAAGAGGTTTTAGACTAAGGTTATAAGTTATATAAGTCACTCAGAAAACCAGATTTGTAATCTGCTGTAATTAGAGGTAAAATTCTTTTAGAGATGTGGTCTGGAAAACATGTACAAGGCTATTATTCCTTTCGGTCTTTATGAGATTTAAAGGTGGAGTTTTGGGATCTTGAAAATAAAAAGTTTGTGTATTGCAGAGATATCACTTTTGATGAAGTTTTGATATAGAAGGCTTCTAGTTCTCAGTAGGTGGAGAACAAAACCAATGAGATATTGAACTGAGTGGAGCTTGATGCATCTATGACTAACCAGTTCTATATCAAAGAAGAGTTCAACTTTGGAAATGACATTAAGAGTTAAAGAATACGTTGTTTCACTTGATGTCCTACAAGAGGAAGAAACAATTAATAATGTAGACAAATATGATAGTGACAAAGAGACGAAGAAGAGAAACTCTAATGGCTTACATGGTGGTAGTCTTTGCATTTCTAGTTATTGGTGATGACATCTCCAACACTTTCAGTGAAATAATGCACAACAGAGAAAGTGACCAAAGAAAGTTAGCCATAGAGGAAAAGGTGAAGTCTGTTCATCAAAATCAAACTTGAGAACTCGTAAAGTTAAGGGATCGAGGGCTACTAGCATAAATAAGGCATGCCAAGAAGCAAAGATCTTTAGAACAAACAACTCTTCGTTATAAGGCAAGGCTCATATCAATAGGATTTGCTCAGAACAAAGTTATTTTCTCTTTAGTTGTGAATCCTACTTCCATCTGTATCTAACTTGCCTTAGTTTTGGATTATAAATTAGAGTTGGCTTAATTAGATGTTAAGACGATATTCTTACATGGGGATGTAAAAGAGGAGATCCAAATGACTTGGTCTTGCAGTTTTAAAATTATTGAAAGGATAGCAGTGTGTAAGATGGTTAAAAATCTTTGTACAGACTGAAACAGATAAGAGAGATTTGATTAAGGGCAGAATTCATCAAAAGTGAGCACGATCACTGTACTTACTTTAGAAGACTATAAGATAGAGTTTTCATCCATCTGTTACTCTATATTGACGAAAGGCTTGTAACTTCGAAGAATGGAGATGAAATTAGAGAAGTAGATAACTTATGCATTTAAGATGAAAGATTTGGGTAATGTACCGATAATACTTAGGTTAGACATTTCGTCGGGACAAGAAGAATGAGAGGACGTAGTTGACATAATGGTCTATTTTAAAGAAGAAGCTAGAAAGATTTAGTAGGGGTGGGCAAAAACCAGTTCGGGTCAACCCGATCGGGTTTCGAGTTATTCGGGTTAGACAAAAATCAATCTGAATTTAACCCGAATTGTTGACCCGACCCGATCCGATCGAATTGAGTTCGAATTGAGTCGAGTCGGTTAATAATTCGGGTTACATTCGGGTAGGATCGAGTTCGAATTTAAAATGAGTCGGATTGAGTTCGGGTCAATTCGGGTCTGATCGGGTCTGTTGAAATTGGGTCAAATCGGGTCGGGTCAAATCGGGTCAAATTTGGTTAATGCAATTTTGAGCTCTTTTTTCCTATTTTTGCAATTTAGGGTGGTTTTAAGACATTTTTCTTAATTGTAGTCCTTTCTACGAATTTTCAACCAAAAAAAAGAAAAGAAAATGCTATGAAATCAAATGAATAAAGTTAAAATGCTAGAATATGATTATAAGTATAAAATATATAATTATAATGCCCATAATCACATAACACATTATAATTATAAAATATATGTAACATAATACTTAATTTTAATATATAATCTACCTAATGCCCTAATTTATTCATAAAAAAATCAATTATTAATTGTTATTAACAATTATCAATTAACATTATTTCAATTATTAATAATTAACAAAATTTTTGTTATTTATTAATAATTAACAAAATCATAAATACACCAATTTTCTTGATTTTATTACTAATATTTATAAATACATAATTACAACAATCAAATAATAATGAATTACTTAATAACCAATTACGCATATATAATTATATAGTATATATATATCATAAAAGTTATGACTTATGAAACTTGAAAGTTGAAAGCTTCAAAATCAGGTTCGGTGGGGAGAAATTTTTTTTTTTTTTTTAGGGGGGCAACCCGATCGGGTTTGTAATTTTTAACCCGATCGGGTTTCAAGCCCGACCCAATCCGACCCGAACCTGAAATTTTTCAGGTCGGATCGGGTCTGGTCAAGGTCGGGTCGGGTAAAATGCCCACCCCTACGATTTAGTATAAATGGAAAAGACTAAACTAGTTTGTACTCCTGTAGCTACAAAACTCTTCTTCATCTCATTTTCCTTAAGTGAAGCACGAGTATATGGCTCATCTTTTATAAACTTGTGCTATGGGTAGTCATATAGATGTGATGGTGTATAAAAGGTCTGATATATCTCAAGCAGTGAGCATGGTTTATAAGTCTGGAAAAGATTCACTAGCTTGAAAATATGTGGATTCTCTAATATGAGTATGAGATAATTTATGAAGCTATTTCCTTCAAGGAATTTTAAACTACGATTGGCTTAATCCTAATAGCTGGGTACATAGGCAGTCGAATTGACACAGTCGTTTTGGATCCTTAATAAAAGATTACTTTGAGGATGATGATTCATTAATAGTTGGCTCATAAATTAAAAGAAAAAGGGGCTCACATGTTGGTTCATTTTGAATGCACCGAATCAGCATGCCTTTCTTGAAAAAAATTGACAATTTGGATTATTAGAGTTGCATGCATGATTTGTCAAAAATGAAGAATTTGATTGCTATTTTTCAAGACTTTTTGCTGCTGATTTCTTAGACTTTTAAATGCATTATATGGTGAAGCTCAACTATAAATAGAGAAGCAATTCTCATTCGTTAGCATCCCCAAAATGTAGTGTGTGAGAGCTTAAGTGATGAGCTCTCTAAGGAGTGCAGAGAGAGTTCTCTGTGAGAGAGTTAGAGTTCAGAGAGAGGGAGTATCTACAAGTGAACTCTTAGAAAGTTTGGAAGACCATTTCCATGGGTACTCAATTGGGTTCTGCACTAGTTGTAGAGATGTGAGAGAATGTGTCTTGGGGAAATTGTTTCCTTCAAAAGTGTGTGAGTATTAGGTATGTTTGAATATTTGGGAAGTGAGGTTTTATTATTCAAATTCGTACTCTATTAACTATTAGTAAACAATTATTATTTCTTGCCTCAGAGAACGTAGGCTTTATTACCGAACCACGTAAAATTCTTATGTTTTTTATTTTATGTAAATATTTGGTGTATATTGATTCTGCACTTGTACACAAGTGGTATCAGACCACAACAGATGATGCTTCCGCAACGCAGCACTTTTCACTAATTCAAAATTAACCAACGACATAAAATCAAGTAAATAAAATAAAAAATTTAAACAATTTTATAGAGTTTGTATCAAATTCATATCTTCATTTACGTTAGACAGTTACCGTAATTCCTTGCATTCAATATTAGTTCTTAATTAATTGAAGTAATAAAATGTGACCATGTTGGTCTATAATGTGATTTGGCAATTTATGCGATACAGAAGTTTCTCCATCTCTTGCAACTAACACTATTTTGGATGATCTTGCTAAATATGATTTAAAAAATCACATAGGACCCAAGCTGCTAGACTTCGAATAACAACTTGCATCTCTATGATTTCATCTGAATTAAAGAGAGCTGATTGAAGCAAAACAGATTAATCATGATTATAAATAACAGGGCAGTAACAGAACATAAGCCACCACAGAATCCCCTAATTTCCTTTAGCTTTCATGGAAGGTATTGACTGATCCTATTCAACTCAGAAACCAAAAAAACAGATAAAGAGACAAATTAAAACGAAGAACAATCCCTGAATCACAATTCTGGAATCACTTGAGACACCAAGATTTATGAAGACAAATCTGACCAGGCACTTTATCCAGTAAAGATTACAATTTACAAAGATCAAAAGAAAGTTACAGAAATTCTAAGGAAACAAGGAAAGAACCAAAATGATGAAATTCAACGCTCTAAAAATGATCCAACAAGTTGTTGTTTGTATCAGCAGATAGCTAGCTGTTATCATTCTGTTTATAGCCCACTCACAAACCCAGAAAACCCTTCGGTCTTTGCTTTTAGTTCATGTTAGCGGATTTTACAATGAGGACCCTGAAGTTGATACTAATTACATCCCCAAAATAATATCCACCTTGTCAAACAGATCAAATTGTCTCTGCTGATGTAAAAACTTGATGTAAATTCACGTAAATATTTTGGAATGACACTTAGCAAGTCTACACAAAACTTGAACTTGGGAGGGGGAATCAACTTGGGCATTCTATTTGCTGAAGGGTAAACTTCAATTCATTCTCCAAACAAAATAATTATCTCTTTCGCGGTAATTTTAACAATAAATGGGGGTTTATTGTTAAAATTAAAGATTGTCACCTAATTAAAAGGTAAAGTAAACTCTTAACCTTTGCAAAATTGATATCGATGTGGTATTTGTCCAAAATCGTAGCCCTTTACCAACCTCACCTCTGTTCTCATTGGCATATATTTTTATTTAAATATAAAATAATGTGATTGATATTTAAAATAATAATATTTTATAAAATTTATTTGTTATTCCAAAGAAAAATGTCGGTCTAACTTAAAGATAAAAAAAAAAAGAATTCAGAAAAATTTGGATCATGTTATGATAAAGATTTGTTAAACAATGAGTCAATGATTGAGATTTATTTTTTATTTTTTTCATTTTTCATTTCTTTTGACTAACAACTATTGATTTGGTGCTCAATGTAAATGTAATTTGTTACCAAACCACTAAATCTTTGTCCCTACTACCATTTGTACATTTATAGTAATGTATTGTTAAAAATTTAATTAGGCATATATTTTTTCTTATTCAGTAACTATTGATGACAATATTATAAAAAACTCAACCGAAAACTCAGCTGGGCACTGAATGGAATCTGAAAAAGAACATGCAAATAAAAGCATCCTCTTATTTTATTAGCAACAATATGTACAATAAGTTGTAAATATAAGATATTTCACATCCGTATAAGCAAACTGCGTGGAAAAGCAGCCAAAAATGATGATCATAGTAATAATTATAAAAGAACAATCGTCGAACAATGATAAAATTTAACCACAGAAGCAGAGAACGCAAACAACCTAAATCCTCGATTCAATTGTAATATTCCCAAGTAACAAATAAATTCAAGGCCCTTCTGGACATGCATGCTACAAAACGGGGGCACGAACAAGCTAGCAGCATGGAGATGAATTCAAGGGCTTTTCGTAGAAGGAGGCGGAGAGAAGAAAGGAATAGAAGGAATCGTAGTTGGTATATTAGGGAATGAAGGGATGCTTGGAAGTGGAGGAGGAGTTGGAATTTTAGGGATACTTGGAATTGGAGGGACGCTTGGGATCGGCGGCAACGTTGGCTTTGGCAAAGTTGGCATCGTTGGCTGCTGTGGTATCCCTGGAATTGAAGGCAAAGGTGGCAACGTTGGGAATTGCATTAGATGACGAGCTGCCAGCCCCTCATGGACTGAAGCAAATGCCAAAGCCACAAACAAAGCTAAGATGAAACAATTGCTAGAGGCCATTCTATGATGTTGTTGTTAATTAGAGGTGTTTGATAAATTTTTAATGTTTGAGTTATGTAATTAACCGAAGTACAGGACTTGGGTTTTTATAGCCAAAAACCTTCGCTTCCGGGTCAATCCGGCTCATGATTTGTTCATCGTGTATTGTGGGTAAATAAAAAAATAAAATATAAAAAATTTTCAAAGTATTGTTTGGAATTTGATCTTGCTACTTTCGTTAGTTCACCGTCTTATTCTTCCAAGCAATTGAAACAAAAAATGTCAAATGTAGTTGTGTTAGGTGATATATACAGATTAGCTTAACAATCAACGATAAAGTCAACAATATTAGGCTGTTACTTATTACAAACTTATTTTGACATCAATTTGGCCAGAAACCATATGTTTTAAATAAAAAATATTTCTTCTAGTAGGTTGCTGAAATCACAATCATATTCTGTATTTTATTAATTTAATTTCTGCTTATTTTCCGCAATAAGTAAGAAGTAATCTTACGGATGTATAAATATATACATTATTTCAGTATCTCTCAGGTTTGTTCGGTCGCAATGCTCAACTAATTAGTTTGAAAAATTAATTTGATTGGATAATGAAGAAATGTACCCAATAAAGTAAAATTACTCAACCGTTAATGTAACCAGAATGTTCTTAACGAATTTCATTTTAAATTAATGTCTTGTCAATCACAGCTTTTTCATAAATTTTATGATCAATACGTGAAACTTCAGTTATCACGCATATGATCTGATTCTCAACTCATCTTAACTTTCACATTTCACCTTAAAAATACATAAATCTAATTGGTAATTGATAAAAAAATAAAAAAATAAAAAATAGATTTAAATTATACATGATTAATTAATTAATTAATTAATAATATACTGGTTGCACACGATGAACAAAAAAATCCATTTTCATTAATATAGAACTAAGCAAAATTTATTTTTGCGCATACGGAGAGGTTATTTCAACTTAAACATTTGGCGTAAACTTTTAAAATAAATTTTGAACCCTTAATTTCATGCAATCTAATAGTAATATTACAGGTGCTTATTCATCCACCAAGAGGCGAAGCTAATGGAGCCTAACCTAACAATCTCAAAAAAAAGAAAACAATTATTTCATTACAAAAATGGCCTTATTGAAACCGATATAGGAATTTTATATTTTTTAGTTATCCCTCCTCTTTAATTGTCGTCAACTTTTTGTCATAGTTCATAGTTATCTATATTTAAAGAGAAATTGTTAACAATATGAACATAGATGGTCATTTTTCTTTCTAAAAAATCCTAGGATGCAACTTCGATAATGTTGCTTTTTATTCACATTTTACTTTCAATTTTAATTTTTTGTAGGTATTGTATTTCAATAATTTCGTTTGTATAGAATAAATATTTTGAAGAGTAAGGTTCATTTAATAAAAATCTCTCATAAATAGAAATGCATTGAATTAAAAAAAAAAATCACCACCAATGAGGTGTTGGTTCAGTTGTTTGTCGGTTGAACCCCTAAGGGTTCGACTGGGTTTGCTCCCCAGTTCGAATCCTGGGAGTCACCCTCGTTGGGAGGGCTTTTCACTGGTACGCGGCCTGAATCCGGATTAATCAGGGTCCAATGTAGTCTCTGGAAACCGGGTTGTTTTAACCCAAAAAAAGAAAAAATCACCCACCTAAACAAGGTGCCATGTGTTATTTGCCACTCGGTCACTTGCCTCATCTGACAATGCAATGACATCGCACTTGGGCTCCTGTTCTTTATCTGCAGAAAATTCTAATTCTAGTTCTATTTCATTCCAGGAGAACTCTCTTGACCCCACCCCCAATAATCCTTCATCACACCCACCAAATAGTAGCCCCAGCACCATAAATTCTCAGATCCTCACGTCCTTATCATCTCCTAATTCCACTGAAATTCCACCCAGCATTCCAGAACCCAATAATCCTCATTCAACCTTATCTAAACCTCCTTCATCAAGTCCACTTGTTCGAACACACCCAATGACAATCCGCTCCCAAAATAACATCCATAAACCAAAAAAAAAAAAATTCTTCCACTTTAGACGATCTACAGGTACGCTTCAATCATCCATTGCCAACTTCTTGTGAACCCACCTCCATTACACAGGCACTTAAAGATCCTAATGGCTTGCTGCCATGACTACTGAATAAACTGCGTCCGCCATTGGATGATCTAAGATTAATGACTCAAAATTTGTGTAAAAAATTTAAGTTGAAATAATCTAACTCTAATATAGAGCATTTACTGGTAAAATAAATTAAATCTCTGACTAACTCCATAAAATTCTAAAACGACATCCAATTGAATCTATAATAGATAATCATACACTAAATCTTAATTAGCATAAGTTGTTAGTTGATTGTATAATGACCATCTTTTAATATGTTGAATTTTTGCATCAAACCATATATTGCCGTAATGCTCATGCTGGTAACATTCAAATACAAAGTGGAGAAAAATACGATGAATGAATTCAAGAGGAAATTGAAAAAAGAGAATAAATTAATGACATTAAATTTAATATTCATCAGGAAATAAAAATCAACTAGATCAAATCCTGATACTAAGTCGATTTTGGAAGCTACTAACGCCAAAAGAAACGAAATAATGTTAACTTCAAAAAAACGTAAGGGTCTACGTGGAATTAGTAGAAGTTAGAGGCTCAACTAACAATGAAGTTACGAAACCAAGCAATTTTTTATTTTTTATTAACATTTTGGTCATACCAACCCAAGCTTGAAACCCTCTACTCCACTCTTCCCACGTCTATAAAAACCTCAAAACACATCAAAATTAATGCACAAACAAACTTGCACCCATATCTACTGATTGTTACAACAAAATATATATCTTTCATCTCCTAAAGCATTATTCGCCACTAGTTATACATATCAACAATGGCATCCTTCTCTTTCTCATCCGTTATGCTACCACTTTTGCTAATCTCTTTATCGTCAATGAGCTTTAACATTGATTTGATCGCTGCTCGCCATCTTCTAGAGGCAACAGTTCCAGAAATACCCAAGCCTGAATTGCCTAAGGTTGAGTTGCCACCGTTACCCAAACCTGAATTGCCACAAATTCCAAAGCCTGAATTACCTGAGATTCCAAAGCCTGAGTTGCCAAAAGAACCTGAACTTCCTGAGATTCCAAAACCTGAATTGCCAGAGATTCCGAAACCTGAGGTGCCAAAAGAGCCTGAAGTACCTGAACTTCCAAAACCTGAGTTGCCCAAAGTGCCTGAATTGCCCAAGGTGCCTGAATTGCCTTCTTTTCCCCATCTGCCCGAGCTTCCTAAGCCCACATTTCCCGCCATCCCGAGTCTTCCCAAGGAGATCCCAACTCACTCAACCACCAATCCTTAAATTCCATCTTCTTCAAATGCTTTCCCGAGCTTCATCTGGTTCTCTGCAGATGTATATCAATAAATTATATTTGTTGTGCTTGTTTTGAGACTTTCCAAATTTGTTTGTTTTCCTTTTTTTTTTTTTTAGGAAATTTATTGCTTATGATATTTACGTGTGTTTTTCCTTTTGAGGATTCTTTTGTTATTGTTTTTAAGTCTGGGATACGGCTCGTGATGAGCTCAGCTCCGCAGGAGTACTGTTGTATTCATTTTTACATAATTTATTGAGTGATATATATTGTATTTTTATGTTTAGCAGTCTGATTTGAGGTTTCTGATTTTATATGTGCTCTATCACATATATTACATTTTATCTTCATTTTGACGTCAGTCGAAAATGTATAGGAAATTTAAAATAATGATGATTGGTGTGTCACATCGATTAAATTGGTATTTAATTTTTTGTGAGTTTAAAATATACAGGAAAATAAATTAAAGAGACATCTTTTTGTTTTGTGTATTGCCGAACGTTTCGCCATTCGAAGCTAGAAAGACCTAAACAAACTTCAGCACCGCAGCGACAGTGATATTTTAGTAAAATAAACTAGGACGGCCCTTTATCTGATCATCAAGGGGAGAAAAATCAGATTTATTTGCTCCCTTTGACCACACAGTCGGTTATGATTTTGTCCAACAACAAACCGTGAAGAGCAATGTGCCCAAAATAGGAATGTTTACGTGACTTTAAGACTAGGGCTGTCACTAATGTTTAAATATGAAACTAATCCATCCTGAGCTAGATTTGCAACTTTTGCAACTGTTTTTTTTAGCGGTGGGCATCAACCCGCCCAACCCGTGAACCCGACCCAGCTCATGTGATTTTTTGTGGTTTAGGTTAAAAATTTTTAATCCAACCCAACTCGTCAACCCGTATATATATAAATTTTGATATTTTATATAAAAATTAAAAAAGTATAAATATGAAAACTTTGAAATGTTGGATTTGTTCTAAGGATTTTAATATTTGTAGTTTTTTAGTTTATCTAATTTTTTTTTTTGTTCACTATTTAATTAGACTATAACAATAGATTTTTTCAAAAGCTCAATTCAATCAACCTAACCCAACCGGTCAACCCGTATGTATATAAAAATTATTATATAAATTTTGATATTTCATATAAAAATTAAAAAATATAAATATAAAAATTTTGAAATGTTGGATTTGTTCTAAAAATTTTAATATTTGCAATTTTAAGTTTTTTAATTAATTAATTTATTTTTGTTCACTATTTAATTAGATTATAAAAATGAACTTTTTAAAAGTCCAACCCAATCAACCCAACCCGCAAAATTGCGGGTTGAGTTGAGATATGTAATGGGTTGGGTCGGGTTGAAAAATTTCAACCCATTCTACATGCGGGTTGGGTCGGGTTGATATTCAACCCAACCGATGCCCACCCCTAGTTTTTTTACAGAATAAATATTCTCACTTGAGCGAAATATCCCCATTTTACAACGTCCATAAAAAACAAAAAAATGATTAAATTATAGAGAGAGTTAAAAAAAATGATTAAATTATAGAGAGAGCTTACATTAATACCAATTAAGGACAGAAGTTAGTAACTTAATTGATCCCTTCTAACAAGAAAAAAGAAAAAAAGGAGCAAAAGTGAATTATATAAAACCAGCTACTATTAATATTAAAAAACAAAGTAATAAAATGAAGTTAATTATTTTAGGCTCAAGTTCTAGCACTTGACATGTGATAATTTTTACCTGATATTTTTAGGTACACACATGTGCATTTGATTATCCTGATTTGAACTTTTGTTGGGAAAAATTGACAGGTAAAGTAGACACGTAATTAAAGTAAAATTAAAAAATAATGATCATACAGAGACACTAGAATTTACGTGGTTCGTCTTTTAGTCTATGTCCACGGGCAAAGGCAAAAGAAAATATTTTACTAGTGAAAATGAGTTACAAGTATTGTAGTGTTTTGTCTCACAGCCCAAAACTCTAATACACCCAAATTCTCAAAAACAATAGAACTAGAGCTCATAGCTCTTGCACTCTCACTCAAATTAGAGAAAATGAGATGATTCAAGAGGGCAAATGAATCCTCTTTTTATAAGTCAGTCAATGTCCAAAAATCAACAACGGTAGGCATTAAATTAATATAAATTTTCTCTCAACTTTTCGCTTTAGTTCGACCTGCGCTTTGTATGCTTTGAACACTGAAAATGCCCTAGAAGCAACTTCTGTCTAGAGATTATCTTTAAGCCTTATTTCGACATGTGGCCAAGTTTGAGATGTCACACCATCGCTAATTTTTCTTTATTTGATGCAACACAAGCATCAACTTCCTACAATGTTTCCCTTTTAAGCATGAATAAATTGGCATTGATCTTTTCTGCCTTCATCAATACAAGCGCACCTCTGACAATCTTCATGATCCCATTTTCTACTTGAGTTTTACAGCCAAGACTATCTATTTGTCCTAAAGACAATATATTTTTCTTCGTACTTTTGACATGTTGTACCTCCTGAATAGTACAAGCTATACCATCAAACATCTTTATTTTGATAGTACCAACACTAGCAGTCTCCAAGCTATGAACATCACTCATATATATAGATCCTCCTGAGATAAGTTTATATTTGTGGAACCATTCTCTCCAAGAGGTCATGTGCCAGTAGCTCTTGAGTCTATAAGTTAGACGTCAGATAGTTGTTTTCTACCTTCTGCAACCATAACTACCTCATTGTATAAAACGTCATCATCATATGAGGTACTTACTGCACACCCCTGAACATTTGATGACTCATGATCTTTATCCTCTCTTCTCTTCTGGTAACTCCAACACTTTTTCTTGATATGCCCCATTTTGCCACGTTTGTAGCATCTGATTTCCTTTTTATTTCTTGACTTTGATCTACCATGATTGTGACTGCCACTAGGACCATGTTCCGCTGATCTCCCTCTCACTATCGTTAGCGCTTTAGCTTGCAGCGAACTTGCTTACCTGTCTTCCATATTCTTATGTCTACTCTCTTATTCTAATACAGAAGCTGCAACATCATCGAAGAGTAGGTGCTCCGTAAGGATATTGTTCATCAAGTTGATGATGAGTTGATCATACGAGTCAGGTAAACTTTCAAGTACAAGCTCTGCTTGTTCAATTTCATCTATTTTATGCCCAACGTCGTAAGTTGTGAAAATAGAGTTTTAAGAGTGTTGATATGGTCGGTCATCGTTGTGGTTTCAGCCATTCGAAGAGTATAGAGTCTCCTCTCCAAGAAGATTTTGTTGTGTAGTGACTTGGCCTCGTAGAGTTTTGTGAGAGTATTCCAAATACCTTTCACTGTCTTTTCTTCCGCCACAGTGGATAACACCCCATCTTAGTGCCAGGTGTAGATGAGTAATTGCATTGTTGTCCATTCATTCTACTTGTCATTAGTGATTTCTACAGGCCTTTCCCCAATTGCTTTTAAGCAATTATTCTTCCTTACGATTTTATTGTGTGGTGATTTGGCCTTATATAGTTTTGTGAGAGTATCCTAAATACCTTTCATTATTTTTTCCTCTGCCACACTGGATAACACCCCATCTAAGTGGTAGGTGTAGATCAACAATTGCATTGCTAACCATTCTTTCCACTTGTCATTACTGATTTCTGCAGGCCTTTCCCTAATTGCTTTTAAGTAATTATTTTTCCTCAAGATTTTGTTGTGTAGTGACTTGGCCTCATACAGTTTTGTGAGAGTATCCCAAATACCTATCACTGTCTTTTCCTCCGCCACACTGGACAACACCCCATCTGAGTGCTTAGTGTAGATCAGCAATTGCATTGTCATCCATTCATTCCACTTGTCATCAGTGATTTCTACGGGCCTTTCCCTAATTGCTTTTAAGCAATTATTTTTTCTCAAGATTGCCCGTATCTTCATTTTCCGCAACAAGAAATTGCTCCTATTGAACTTCTCAATTTCAAACTTTGCCATCATTTTGTTAATACTGCACAAAAGTTATTGTACCTCCATGAATAGTTATGAGTGATCACATGTGTGAAAATGCACACAAGAATAGTTCTTACGAAATACTGGAGGGGTCACAACGGTCCCACTTAAAATCCAAATTCCTTAAGCTCTTATTGCCTTTGTGACAGAACTTTCCTAGATATGTGACTACACAATTACTTTCACTTACATCACTATTCTCTGCCTTGCATCGTAGAATTTTTAGATCGCTCCCATAATTTCACGTGAATAGTGTTGTATACGTGAATAGCACCCGACTCTAAAAATATACAATCAATGGCTTCGATACCACTTGTTGGGAAATTTCAATGGGTGAAGCAGACACGCAACTAAAGTGAAATTGAAAAATAATGATCATACAGGAACACTAGAATTTACGTAATTTGACTTTTAGCCTACGTCCACAAGCGAAGGTAGAAAGAAATATTTTATTAGTGGAAAAGAGCTACAAGTATTGTAGTATTTTGTCTCATAATCCAAAACCTAAATACACCCAAACTCTAAAAAACACTGGAACTAGAGCTCAAAGCTCCCAACACTCTCAATTTAGACCTCTTGGCACTTTCACTCTAATTAGAGAAAATGAGATGATTCAAGAGGGCAAATGAAGCGTCTATTTATAGGCCAGGCAATGCCAAAAAATCAAGATGACGGGCATTAAAATAATATAAATTCTCTCAACCTTCTACTTTGGTGCCAAAGTCAAAAGTTTTATTCTTCCCACTTATTTATGTCTCCCCCTCACTCAACAACTTTATAAAAAAAGTCAAAAGTTGCATGCTAGCCACATGCAATTATTTGTCACTTGCATGCGCATGTTCAACACTTTTACTGAGTAAATATAAATTGATGATTGACTTTTACATAATTCGTTAAGATTATTGGCGAAAAGATGGTGTCCCAAGTCCTAACATTTAATTGTACAGTTGATTGCAGTTTAGCTGTATACTAAAGGATGTCGTTTGGTCAAGCTTCACTAAAAATTGTGGCCAACAAACAGGAGATCTTATATAAAATGTCATCAAATGACACGACGTTGATCTCCATTTTTTTAGCACAATATCAGATAACTAAACAAAAGAATTCGAACGTAAATATGCTTTTGGCTTGTTTATGATTAATATTGATGAAACACATTTGACCAACCACAACAAAGTTTGAAAATATTCAATGCATAATGGATAGCATGTGCTTCCAACCACAACAACTAGTTAATCAGGCACAAAATCTTAATCATAAAGCGTTCGATCTTCTTTCTTGTAGCATTCAAATACAAGGAGAAGACAATCTGATAAATTAATTGAAGAGGAAAAGATGGGAATAAGAGAAACGGCATGTGGCTGTCAACATCCATTAGGAAATGAAATTCAATTACGTATTAGTTTGTTTTCGAGAAGGGAAGCTACAAATGCTGAAAGGTTCACTCTTAAATTAAAATAAAAATATATTAATTATAAGATTTAATTTAGCGAAGCTTATGTCATTAGGTGTTTTGTGCCATATATATGACATGAAAGTTATAAATTAATGTTATTTTTTTAATTATTAACTTAGGCATACATTAAAATTCGAACTCAAGGTTTGAGCCTTCGAAAGGCCGTTCCTTACCATAGGAACTGGCTTCAATAATATTAAATATTTTGTAGAAAAGTATTGAATAAAATAATCATTCAGAGGTTATTATTTTAACCATTTAAATTTTCTTTCACAGGGGATATATGAAAAGATAATGAATCATCCCTTAATATAACAATTAATTGCAACATAATTGCTTATATAAAATATTATACAATGATATGTAATCGTTATGATGTACGTGGAATTAGCAGAAGTGAGAGGTTGATGAACTATCAAGACATAAATTTCTTACCAAGTACCAACCCAAGCTCAATTTATTTATATTTTACTATTTTAGTTATACCTACCCAATCTTCAAACCCTCTATCCTACGCTTCCCCACACCTATAAAAGCCTCATAACACATGAAATCAATGCACAAACACATTTGATCCCTTCTCTTTCGATTGTTATTACCACAACACAATATAGCTTTCATATCTTAAAGCATTATTCGGCAATAGTTCAACCATGGCATCCTTCTCTTTCTCATCCGTTATGCTACCACTTTTGCTAATCACTTTATCGTCAATGAGCTTTAACATTGATTTGATCGCTGCTCGCCATCTTCTAGAGGCAACAGTTCCAGAAATACCCAAGCCTGAATTGCCTAAGGTTGAATTGCCACCGTTACCAAAACCTGAATTGCCCCAAATTCCAAAGCCTGAATTACCTGAGATTCCAAAGCCTGAGCTACCTAAAAAACCTGAATTACCAGAGATTCCAAAGCCAGAACTACCGAAGAAACCTGAATTACCTGAGATTCCGAAGCCTGAGTTGCCAAAAGAACCTGAATTGCCAGAGATTCCGAAACTTGTGGTGCCAAAAGAGCCTGAAGTACCTGAACTTCCAAAGCCTGAGTTGCCCAAAGTGCCTGAGGTGCCAAAAGAGCCCGAAGTACCTAAACTTCCAAAGCCTGAGTTGCCCAAGGTGCCTGAATTGCCTTCTTTCCCTCATCTACCTGAGCTTCCTAAGCCCACATATCCCGCCATCCCGAGTCTTCCCAAGGAGATCCCAACTCACTCAACCGCCAATCCTTAAATTTCATCGTCTTCAAATGCTTTCCGGAGCTTCATCTGGTTCTCTGTAGAAGTCTATTAATAAATTATATTCGTGGGTTCTTGTTTTGAGACTATCTGTGTTTTTCCCTTTGGAGGATTTTTTTATTTATTTTTAAATTAAGGATATGACTCGTGATGAGCGTGGCCCCGTAGGAGTACTGCTGTGATCATTTTTATATAACATATGGAGTTTAATATATTACATTTTATGTTTCGTAATTTGATTTGAGGTTGTTGATTTTATATGTGGCATATATGTATTTTGCTTTATCACATATATTACAGTTAATCTTTATTTTCATGACAGTTGAAAATACATGGCAAAATAAAAAGAGGCATTCCATAGCTCTGCATGGTTCAACGTTCCACCATATTGAAGATAGAATGCCCTAAACAAACATCAGCACCGCAGCAACATTGCATAAAATGAACTATAACCCTGTCAACTTGTCTAAAGTTTTAAAATGATTATGATGACGATAAATAATAAATAAAAAAATCTAATCCACTGATTTTAGTTAAACCATGCAGTCTATTTTAATAACTTCCTATGATTGAAAGGCCAACTTGGGAATGCTATTAGAATGGTCAGCAGTAATTTTCAGAGGGTATATAACACAGTCATATATTTGAAAACGATATTTCTTCATCATTATGCTCAGTTTAGTCATAATTATTAAAACATTTTAACAACAAAATTTACCAAATGTAATAAACTGCATTTATAACTCACCACACTTTTGAAAACTACCTTCGAAATTCATGTAACATTCTAGTTGAATAGCATTATTTACGAAATACTTAGTTGTTTTTTCTCCGGCTTATTCTTTCATCACCGCGACAAAAATAGATTTAGAGACTACAATCTCAAACTGTTCGGAAGGGGGATAAGTAGAGAAGCACACTTGCATATATTGTCATTCATTAAGAAATAAAAATCATTTACTATAACTAAAATTACAAGTTTTTCTAGAAAAGGAACGATTTTGATAGAAGATTGAATCTGAAAACAAAGGAGTAATAATTAACGAAATAATGCTTATTCATCATTATGCTGATTTAAGTTATATTCATTATTGCAATATTTTAACTATAAAATTTAACAAATGATGTCCAATGAGTCTAGTCAAATGGTTTTTAAATAATTTTATTTAGATAACCACTTGAGTTCGAATCTTAGGAGAGGTTAAAGGTTATTTTTAAACTTTAATCCCCTTCCCCTACCTTTTAAAAGTACAACAAAATAAAAAAAATATAAAACAAATATTAGTGAAACTTTAAGTCAACTAGATCTCATATGACATGTGAACAGAAAGATGTTTATATTAAATTTTTTAAACATTAAAAAAATACTGAAAAAAATCATTTGGAGACTTTTGTTTGAGGTGCTATTTAGCTACTCGCCTTAATTTTTAATTATGCAAAAAGATAATTCATCATTCCTTGATAATTCATTACAATACATATGTTTATAATTTATTAGACTGCAACGACCGTTTGTCTAATCATAAAGGGGGAAAAAAATCTTATTTATTTGTTTTCTTTGACCGCACAATCGGTTATAAGTTTGTTCGACAGCAAACCGCGAGGAGCCGCGTGCCCAAAATAGAAATGTTACTTGATTTTTGGACTGAAGCTGTTACTAATATTGTTACGAAGAGTCCTAAATTTTTAATAAGGGATACTAAAATCTTCTTTTGGCTATTAAAACCTTTGGTCTATTAACTCAAAAAATTTAACTCCAATGTTTTATAATAATTAAAAATATAATAGTAAAATAGATGTAACAATATGTACATTTTAAATATCGTCAATATTTAGCAAATGGGCTCGTAGACCATTAGCAACCGTTCTTGAGCGCATGAGTTTCAGTTTCAGCAATGACTCGGACTCAACTTCCCTTCTAGTAGGGGTTTACTTATCTCTCTAATTTTGGGATAGAATAAATTTCCGTCCAGTATTGAGGGTCGACTTTCAGGCTGTGCCATAATAAAATTATTAAAGAGAGTTCCGATTGATTTTTAATTGTAAATATCAGTAGTACTTTAATTATAATATCTAAGTATATAAAAAAATAACTTCAATATTTAATAAAATATTTTAATACTTTACAACATTATATTATATTAAACTAAATTTTTTAATAAATAGAAACATAATATTAAAATAAATATACAAAAATATAAATTATCTTCAATATTATGTAAAATGATTTTAATATTATTAATACATGAGATATATTTTATTCATTGTAAAATCTATTTAACCCGTAGACTTATTTAAAATTTTTATTAATAAATATAAATATACTATTGAAATAAATATAATAATTTACATTTTAAAAATTATATATTAGAAATATTCTAATATTATTAGTCTATAGATAAATTAAACAATTTAAATTATATTTTTATTTTTAAAAATTAAAGTTAATTTTTTAATTACTATCTACAAAGAGTATTATAATAGAAAAAGGGATCTTGATTTGAAAACTTAGGAGTTTAAATGATCATTTCCCCAAACCTTATGAGGGTAGGTATCAATTCCCTTTTTAATACGACACTAATCGACCAACAAAGATGAAAAGTGAATTATAGAAAATAGCTATAGTATAAATATTTGAAAACAACGTAATAATATAAAATTAATGTTTTGTGTGTAAAAATACATAAAGACTGGACTGGTCACAAATAATCCCGCTATCTTGAGAGGAAAAGTAGAAAAATTGGGTTGATATAATATGAAAAAATTAACCTTATCTTTTCTAGCTTCTATTACGTGTGTAAGTACGTATAAAACCTTTAGTTCTTAGTCACCTTTACAATGTGAGATTTACCAATTTTCCCTTCATTTTTTTTTTCAAATCAATGGACTTAAGATCTAATTTTTAATTCACCGAAATAACAATTTGAACTTTTTATGATTCATTACAAAGAGCTAACGAGGAACGAGGAAGATTCCAAATCATTTATGCAAGTATATTATTTCAATATTCATATTGCCTAAAGCTGGACACAAAATAGCCATTTTATGCAATTTTTTCTAACAATTAATTGTTTTAGGCTACCATCATTGCTGGGCATTGTATGAGTCCATATATGTTCCAATATAAAGTCGTAAGTTACAAGTTCCAACACTTGACATGTAACATATTTTTATCAGATATTTTTAGGTACATGCATATACATTTGATTATCCTGATCTAAGTTTTTACCTGGAAAGTGACTGACATTTCCTGATTCGTTAAGATTATTGGTGAAAAGACGGTGTCCAAAAGTTCTAATATTTAATTGTATAGTTTGATTGTAGTTTCGCTGTATGGTAAAGGATGTTGATTGGTCAACCTACAGTCAAAATTGTGGCCAACGAAAAAGATCTTATATAAAATAAGATCAAATGATACGATAAAGATCTGGATTTTTTAGCACAATATCCTATAACTAACCTAAAGGATTTGTACTTAAATATGCTTTTGACATGTTTTTGGTTTATATTGATGAAACACATTTAACCAACCACAACAACTTTGGAAAATTTTGAATGCACAAAGGGTGAGTTCTTCATCCAACCACAAAAGCTAATTAATCAGGCACAAAATCTTCATGAAGCGTGCAATCTTCTTTCCTGTTGAATTCAAATACAATGAGAAGACAATCTGATAAATTAATTGGAGAGGAAAAGATGGGAATAAGAGAGATGACATTTGGGTATTAACATCCACTAGGAAATGGAAGTCAATTACTTATAAGTCTGTTTTTGGAAAGGGAAGCAACGAATGCTAAAAGATTGACTGTTAAATTAAAACAGAGATATATTAATTAACAAGATCTAATTTAGTTAAACTTATGTCAATTAGATGTCTTCTGACATATGGCCAGAAATTTATTTATTAATATTAATTTTTTTCTTTTTTAATTATAGATTCACGCACACTTGAAAGTTTGAACCCAAGATTTGAGCTTTACAAAGACTATTCCTTACCACATGAACTTTATTAATATTAATTTTTTAATTGGAAAAGTATTGAACAAAAAAATTATTTAGAGATTATTGTTTTAGCCATTTGCCCTTTTTTGAATACATAAAAAGATAATGAATTATTCCTCCATGTAACGATTTCACTACAATATAATTGCTTACAAAACATATTATACAATGATATATAATCGTACATTATGGTGTATGTGGAGTTAACAGAAGTGAGAGGTTGATGAACCAAGAAGACATAAATTTCTTACCGAGTACTTGTTGGGAAAATGTGCTCTTTAAAAGCATATGTATTTATTTAATTGAAATAAACAATTTTTCTGATTAATAAATAAATGAGGTATTTTATTCAAATATCTTAATTGCATTAATATTTTGAGTAAAGTCCATTTAATCATATTATATGTATTTATGTAATCACCATGTAGATTCACAGAAGATATAAATACAAGTTATCTTATGATTAAATAAATTATGTTCGCAGTTGATAAATAAAGTTGGGCACTCTATTTAGGTATAGACTGTAATAAATTCATTGAATGATTTGTCTTGATCATCTATGAATTTATTGATGTAGTACGACTACATTGAACAGGATCACATATGAGATTTAATTAACCTTATAATAATTGTCAGACTTATTAAATCTCATAGGCATTGATTTTATTGTAATCTTAATCTTGAGTTAATTATGATTTCATGATTGTAATTGTTATTCCATTTGAGTTACCAATGGGCACAATTATGAGTATGCAAGATAACTAACAATTTAGGTTAAAAGCCTAAATATATTATTTAGTGGGAGACTCCATGTAATGTACTTGTGTATAAGGGGTCTTATGTTATTTTAGAATGTGGGCCTCCTATAGGAAAAAGTAAGTAACGTAACTTTTATTTTTGGAGCCTAGGGTTTCACTAAAGAGAGATATAAAAAGACTTCTTTTCTCCTAAAAGAATAGAGAACAACCACTTTATACAGATCAGAGAAAAATATTTTTTCTCTCTAATCTTGAGAGAAAAATTTTCTCTCGCTAGTTGCTATTGGTAGTGATAAAGGCGCCCACACGTCAAGTGCAGATCAAACCTAAGTCATAACCTAGAAGATCATTGGTGATGGATCGTGATCTAACAGGCGTGGTGGTAATAGATCGTGATCTGGGAGTTTAATTCACTTTAGTGGAAAAAGCAAAGATTGTTCATCTTCTTAGATTTTCAAAGTACGATTTCTAGATTATGAATTCTTATATATTGTATGAGATCAATCCTAAAAAGTTTTTATAAATATTTAAAAACTGATTTTTCCCAACTGTACTAACCCAAGCATAATTTATTTATGTTATACTATTTTGGGAAAAGGACATCTGCACCCCCAAGGTTTGGGGAAATGGTCATCAACACCCCCAAGTTTTCAAAGAGGGACACCAAGACCCCATTTTGACGATTATACCCTTTATCTCTATTATCCGAAAAGAATAAACTCTAATATTTTAAAATAAATAGTAATATAATATTAAAATAAATGTAATAATATATACATTTTAAAATAATTTCAATATTTAAAAAATATTTTAATATTTTATAATCTATTGATATATTATTAAAGTAAATTTTATGAAAAATAGAATCATAATAGTAAAATAAATGTACTAAAAATTTAAATTATTTTAAATATTATGTAAAATAATAATTTTAACAATATTAGTATTTGAGAATGTTTTAATTGTAAAACGTATATAATGCAAATATTTATTTAAAATCTCTACAATCAATAAAAATATATTACTAAAATAAATATAATAATTTACATATTAAAATTTATTAAAATATTAAATATTTTAATATTATTAGTCTACTACATAGATTACATTATTTATATAGTATTTTTATTTACTAAAAATTTTAAAGTCAATATTTTAGAATAATAAAGGTAAATGGTATAATGGTCAAAAGGGGGTCTTGGTGTCCATCTTTAAAAATTTGGGGGTGTTGGTGACTATTTTCCCAAACTTTGTGGGTGTATATGTCCTTTTTCCTACTATTTTAGTCATACCTACCCAATCTTGAAACCCTTTATTCAACACTTCCCCACACCTATAAAAGCCTCGTCACACATGAAAATCAATGCACAAACACACTTGCTCCCTTTTCTTTTGATTCTTATTATTACAATACAATATATCTTTCATCTCTTAAAGCCTTATTCGCCAATAGTTCAACCATGGCGTCTTTCTCTCTCCCATCAGTTATGCTACCACTTTTGCTAATCACTTTATCGTCAATGAGCTATAACATCGATTTGGTCGATGCTCGCCATCTTTTGGAGGCAACAGTTCCAGAAATACCCAAGCCTGGATTGCCTAAGTTTGAATTGCCACCGTTACCAAAACCTGAACTACCACAAATTCCAAAGCCTCAATTACCTGAGATTTCAAAGCCTGAGCTACCAAAAAAACCTGAAGTACCTGAGATTCCAAAGCCCGAGCTACCAAAAAATCCTGAATTGCCGGAGATTCCGAAACTTGAGGTGCCAAAAGGACTTGAAGTGCCTGAACTTCCGAAACCTAAGTTGCCCAAAGTGCCTGAATTGCCTTCTTTCCCTCATCTACCTGAGCTTCGTAAGCCCACATTTCCCGCCATCCCGAGTCTTCCCAAGGAGATCCCAACTCACTCAACCTCCAATCCATAAATTTCACGTCTTTAAATGCTTTCATGAGCTTCATCTGGTTCTCTGTAGAAGTATATTAATAACTTATATTTGTGGGTTCTTCTTTTGAAACTTTCCTATTTGTCTGGTTTCCTTTTAATTTGAGGATTTTCCATTATTACTTTTAAGTCTGGGATACGATTCGTGATGAGCTGGGCTCCGAAGGAGTACTGTACTACTGTTGTATTCATATATGGATTGATATATACTATATTTTATGTTTAATTATTAATTTGATTTGAGGCTTTTCATTTTATATTTATATGCTTTATCACGTACGTACATTACATTTAATCTTCATTTTGATGTCAGTTGAAAATATATAGCAAAATAAAAGATACATTTTGCATGTTCAACGTTCCACCATATTGAAGATAGAAAGCCGTAAACAAACATCAGCAGCGCAGAAACATTGATATATATATACGTAAAATGAACTACTGCCCAATCACCTTTTTAAAGTTTAAAATCATGATAATGATGATGATGATGATGATAAATAATAAATAAACAAAATCTAATCCACTGATTTTAGTTAAACCATCACTACAAAAAAAAATGTATACTGCCGACCATTTATTTTCGAGGGACCTCAAAATCCATAGGTGAATATTTTGTTTCCGAGGGATTTTAAGGTTCCGTCGGTAATTAAAGAAAAATGCACATGTTATTACCTACAATAATATTTTCCTTGGAAAAAAATAAAAAAAATCTCTAGAGGGAGTGAATTTTTTTTTTGCGGTTATTTCAGCGCCAAATTTTGGAGCGACGACATCATTGAGCCCTAGGAAATAGGAATTTTTTAAAACAATTATTTTTTGTTTTAATATCAGGTGACAGCACCCATATCATGCTTTAGCTCACCACTTTGTGATTTTTTTTCTCCTTATCCATAAATAAATATTAGAAATGAAATTCTTAACCTCTATCAAAATCCTTAGTTTGCTCTGATGAGAAGATATGTGCATATATTGACGTTCATTAAGAAATAAAAATAAATTATAATCACTAAATTACAAGTTTCTCTAGAAAGAGAAGATGTTCATAGAAGATTGAATCATAAAATAAAGGAGTAATAATTAACAAAATTTAATGTATATTTGGAACCAATGCTTCTTCATCATTATGCTAATTTAAGTGATATTCATTATTACAATATTTTAACTATAAAATTTAGCAAACCAAGGGTGTAATCAAATGATTTTCAAGCAATTTTATTTAACTGGCCACTTGGGTTTGAATTTTAGGTGAGATAAGGGGTTAAAAAGTATTTTTAAGCTTTAATCTCTTCCCTTACGTTTTAAAAATACAAAAAATAAAAAAATTAGTGAAACTTTAAGTCAACTAGATCTCAAGTGACATATATGAACAGAAAGTTGTTTATATTAAATTTTTTAGACATTAGAAAAATACTGACTAAAATCATTTGGAGACCTTTGTCTAGGTGCGTGTTTAGCCATACGCCTTAATCTTTAATTATATGAAAAGAAAATCCATCGTTCCTCGATAATTCATTACAATACAAGTGCTTATAATATATTTGGTTATACAGAACATTAATCGTTATGATGTACTTGGAATTAGCACATCGAGAGGCTGATGAACTAACAAGACATTTATTTCTTACCAAATACCAACTCAATCTTTAATTTATTAATTTATCTATATTTTGTTCATAGCTGCACAAGCTTGAAACTCTCTATTCTACACTTCCCACCTTTATAAGATACTTATTGTTGAAAAAATAGCATGTTAATAAGCTATTTTAAGGGCACATTTTGAGTGGGTCCCACTTATCGAAAGTGAGAAATTTTGAGAAGTACGGATTCTACTCCGTCAATACTTCAAAAA
This sequence comes from Atalantia buxifolia, assembly GCA_030444775.1. Classification (NCBI taxonomy): domain Eukaryota; kingdom Viridiplantae; phylum Streptophyta; class Magnoliopsida; order Sapindales; family Rutaceae; genus Atalantia; species Atalantia buxifolia. The sequence continues at coordinate 1,096,774 of CM059838.1, read as the reverse complement.
TGTATATTTATTTACTCAAAATATGTATGGGTGAATGAGAAATTGTCTCACAAAGTGCACCCTTGATGTTGGAAATTTAAAAGGGAATGAGCTTATCCCACATGGGAAAAATAAGCCAAGGAGTTTGTGTTTATATGTAAATACTTAACCATGAATAAGGAAGAATATTAAGGATAAAGGCTCTCTCCACACGTGCGTGTGTAGGGGGGTGCGAATCTAAGACCGAATCGGTTGAACTCGTGTGCGCCCGCGCGTCCTGCATACACGAATGTCAGCCCAAAATCACCCAAGCTTGCATGGCACGTTTTAATTTCCTTTTTAAATTTTTTTTTTGTAACAGTTTCGTGATTTGAATTCAAATGATTTGTAACAACTTCATCAATTATTTTAAGCTGTTAATTTTGAATTCAAACAGCTGAATTGAATTGGCTGTTACAGCAATTGAATGGAAAATATTGAATTCGGATATTGAATTCGGAAATTCAATACCTTGTTGCTGTTACATCTTCGCATGAGTATAAAAAGGCAGTCCATCTTCTGTTTTTCACACACTGCAATCACAAGCACACCGCACGCACATTCTTCCTTCCTTCTTCCTTCTTCTGCTTTCTGTTTTCTGATCGAGCTTGAACCGCTGTTGTGGTTCGCCGAAATAATTTGTTTGTGCTTAACAGATTGTTCGTGCCCGTTGTATCCTGGGAAACAGATACCAACAGCCCTAAAGCACTACAATTAGGTGGTAAATCTGTTTTAAGGAAATTGAGCTCCAGGCCTCGGGTTTTTCTGTTTCGTTTATCTTTTCTCTTGCTGATTTTGCTGTATTCGTTGTTGTTCTGTTATTATTTACTGGTTCCCAGTTGCTGTTGCTGCTGTTGCTTAATACAAGTTGCTGTTTTTGTTGCATCTCAATTTCAGTTTCAACTTATTTGTATCTATTGGTTCCTGTTTCTAATAGATAACTAACCAATTATTTTTGTAACACTTATAACACATGAAAATCAATGCACAAGCGCACTTGGATTACTTTTGACTTTAGAGAGTTTTAAAAGTAATTTTAAAAAGTTAAAAGTTAATTTTAGTATTTGGTAAATTTTTTTAAACTCACTTTTATTAAAATCATTACATCTTATAGTAAATTTTGAAAAATAGGAAAGGAGTAACTTTTTATAATTTAATTTTAAGATCACTTTTATACTTTGTACGATTTCATGTATATCCTCATATATATGATAAAAATATAAAATTATCTTTATTAATTAGGAAATAAATTCATTTACTTTAAGAGATTATTATCATCAAACAAAATAAAAAATAAAATTAATAATATAACATATTTATTTTAGTTATCAATTATTATATATACACAACTAAAAATATTTTATATACATGTTTATAAATGTGTAAAAAAAAATTTACTCAACATTATTTCTAATTCAGTTATTTATATTCTTATAACAATTTAGTAATAATAATTATTAAATACATATGATTGTTTTTAGAACTCAGCAATTTTAAAACGGACCAAGATCCGGTGCTCAGCTAAGCTTGTGTTGAGCATTGGATCAACGGTCAACAATTGCTTGGAGCCTACATAGAGCAATTGCTGACCGTTGCTAAGCACCGGATCTGTTTTTTTTTTAAATAAATTTTACCAAATGTTTAACTAATATTTTTCACAGTTGTTTATTTATACATCATAACTGACAGTAATTATTTTTAAACTTATAGCATTACCCTTTTCTGTTCATTGTTATTACAACTAAAATATATCTTTTATCTCTCTTAAAGCCTTATTTTTCCAACAGTTATCAACCATGGCATCTCTTTCTTGTGCATCCATGTCTCTTTGGTATCAGAAAAAGGGGGTGAGGCAGGTCAAATTATCTGAGTTTATTTGAAAAATACTTAATTTTATCTACGAGTCATTCCGGTTATGATCCCGGCATATTAAACCGATTATGGCGGGTAAGACCGTTGGTCAGTAACGGAGTCGGTGGGAATTTTTTTTAAAAAAAAGTATTCTAATAATGAACTCTTTATTTATATCAGTGTCTGCCTTCAATTCTTGTACTAGAGATGGAATCGAGAACGAAGAAGAAATTAACTTCTAAGTAGAAAATGACAAAAATTGTCACAGTACTTTGGCTTTAAGCAATTGGGATACATGGTGAATTCTAAAAATTTCAACAAACAAAATTGACAAAGATTGTAGATTAAATTTCTTAAAAACTGATAATATTATCAAACTGAAAAAACATCTGTTGGGATAAAAAAGTGAATTTCAAACAGTAAAAATTCTTTATTTTGAAACAATTAAAGAATAGAAAAAAGATCAATTACCTTCATTTTGAATTGGTCCAAGTTGGATTTAAACCATTGAATTGTGAAGGCTTAGATACTCCTTTATTTGCATGTCTAAGAGATTGTAGGTGACTAGATTTTAGAGATTCACTCTTAGGAACGATTGAAACAACTCTTTGCAACGGACCAATTTATTTTTGTTATCCAAATTTTACATTACAGTTTTATTAAATGAAAAAAATATTGGATGCCTTAACTTTGAATAATAAAAACATACAATTACAAGATCAAACCGGGAACACCTCCTGTAGCTTTAATGCATAAAATTCTTTAGAAACCAATGTTTTCTGCTTTTAGCACAAAAGCTTTAAAACACAACCAAAAAGGAGAAACTTTATTAATTAACTGGGATCAAATTACACTTCGTGAGAATGGACAATGGAAAAGGTTACACAATTTTAAAAAGTACAAAACACAAAACTAAAAGAAATAGAAACAAATGTTGATAGAAGAGTATTAATATCATTTGCTAGGCAAAGAGCATTAGAATCTGAAAACTTGAGCTTAGGATCCTCTGATCTCAAATTTGGATCATCCTCAACAGAACCAGCTAGAGCCTATTGTTCTTCAAAATTTCCAGGCCTCCAAAAAGATTAGATCTCCGTTAAAATATCTAGTGATGATGATGATGCAGAGCATGATAAGCTCGGCGGTTCAGTCACCAGCTGAGTGTAGCTTAATATCTAGTGATGATGATGATGATGTAGAGCATGATAAGCTCGGTGGTTCAGTCAGCAGCTGGTGCAGCTTAGTAAATTCGTTATGCTGACTTGGCAAGTCTACAAATAGATGTGTAAAGTGCGCGTGTGTGAGTGAAGTTTCTAGATGGATTTAGTAACAGATTCATGTGTGTTATCGCGTATATAAATATCAGTGGTTAGAATCATTTTTGTTTTCTATCTCTTTCCCTCATTTTCTGGTTCATTTTCTTAGTCCAAACAGTGCTTTACTTCAATTTAAACAATCTCCGAGGAGTAGATAATTCTTCAAACAGATCAAAACCATATTATTCTATCAACGAGCCTGAACCTGTCCAAAATAAAAATACAGAAACTGAGTCCCCAGGAATGTCACCTGCATATTCATCCACAACCGATCATAATGAATTAGATGCTTTAGAAAAAAAAAAATTAAATCAATAAAGAATTTTGAGAAAAGATTTTTAATAAAAAACAAATGGAAAAAGATAAATTTTGTTTCTTAACAATTATAGGGGAAAAGAAAAGCTAGAAATTCAAAGACAACATTATGAATTCATGAACAAGAATAAAACCCAAGCAATATTTTTCCAATGCTTTGGATATTATGCAAATATTTACAATAATAAATATCTATTTCCCAAACAATAAATATGGCAAGTGAGGTAAAAATTTGGCAAACTTCTACTGGGGATACTGCTGAATCAACACATCCACTACTCAGAGACCTTAAAATTTAGTATAAAGACACTTAAATTGTAGCCTCACTTTTCTAATTAAAAACGACACAAAAGAAATACATGATAAAGATATAAAAAAAATTCTTGACCAAAACAATTATATAATCAATATTTGGAAACAATAGGACATCAATTAGACAGAATTGAAAATATTGTTCAAAAACTCACTCCACAAACTTTAAATAAAAACTTGGAAAGAGCATATGTAAAATCCTTATTCAAACCCCATGAAATTCCAAGAAGTATTAAAAAAATAATTAGCTAATAAAGAATTTATAGAAGAAATCGATAAAACACTTGCCATTCTAAAATCACAACTCACACCTGACACACCAATATTACTTCTACATCAATAAGACTTTCTACATCAAAAGAAGTCAATGCTTTAAACCATTCAAGTGGTAGCCAATCTAAAAGTTATAGTGACAATGATTCTGAAATTTTAAAATTTATTCTTAATAAGATCAGTTGTGATGAAATGGAAAGGTTCAAAGTTGAATGATAGAAGAAACATAAGTTTTTGAATAGTGAAGTTTGTTGAATAAGTTTGAATTAATAAAATTAGGGTTTTGGTTCCTTTATATAGTACCCCTCAATATCACAAATTTATCAAAAATTGCAAATTTGAAATATTATTTTATAATAAAATTTTCCTCATGTAAATAAGAAAAGCAAAACAAACAACGTCCAAATCCGATATCTAAAAAAAAAAGATAAAAATACTAAAAGAAATAGGAAAAATAAAAAAAATCTCAAAATTAAAAAATTATTAGGAAAGAAGTGAAATTTCCAACTCGACCATGCGTAGGAAAGCATAAACTCTCATTTCTCTCGTTGCAAGCTTTGAAACAATATAATGCCCAAAATGGATGCTTGTAACCTAAGTTATGACCTCCGGAAGGAAACCCTACTGTTCCACACATCCAACCTACATCAATATCCCTAATTTGGAGAAAAACTCCTCGAGTTTCGTTCATACAACCCCTCAACACCTGGATAATATTCAAATAGATCAGCTACACTGAAAGTGCGAGAGATGCTCTAGTTGCCGGCAGCTGAAGTACGTAAACATTATCATTAATCTTCTTTGACATTCAAAAAGGGCCATATTTTCACTTCTCTACCTTTCCCCGAATACCAAAAAGACGACTTCACCATAGATGAGCTATCACCAAATGACCTTCCTGAAATAATTTCTTCTATTGGTGCTTGTCTGCATCAGCTTTATACCTAGCATTGATAGCCTCCAAGTGAGCTCACTCATTCGCATGAATCTGCAGCTCCTTTTTTGCCACATTATTTGTTGTTTTGCTTCCTTCGCCAACTACTGGTGGGATAAATACTAAATCACAAACATGGCATAGAGGGCAAGTGTAGATAATCTCAAAAGAGGTCTTGCCAACGGATCGATTCACCATACTATTGTAAGAAAATTCAACCTGAGGCAATGCAGCTTCCTAATTCTATTGCTTGTCACCACAAACACAGTGTAACATGTTGCCCAAAGTGCCATTGATCATATCTATTTGTCTATTTGTCTGTGGATAAAAAGCACCACTAAATTGCAATTGTGTGTTGAACTTATCCCAGAGATGACGCCAAAACTTGGTAATGAGCTTCAAATCCCTTTCACAAGTTATAGTTTTTAAAACACCGTGCAAACATACTACCTCCTGAAAAAAGAAATGCGACTAAGGCAACATCTTTAGTCTTAGCACGAGCTTCCTAGTTCCGTTGCTTGTCAACATAAACATAGTGCAACATGTTGCCCAAAATGCGATTAATCACCTTTATTTTCCATCTGTCTATGGATAAAAAACATTACTAACTGTAATTGTTTGCCGAACTTATCCCAGAGATGACGCCAAATCTTGCTAATCAGCTTCACATCCCTTACAAAAGTTATAGTTTTTAGAACACCATGCAAACACACTACCTCCCAAAAGAACAAATGTGACTAAGGCAGCATCTTCAGTCTTTTTACAAGCAATAGAATGTGCTATCTTCAAAAATCTATCGACCACAATCAGTACGAAATCTTAAACAGTCCTTGTATAAGGCAAGCCCAACACGAAATCCATGTATAACCCCGTGTTCTGCTCATGCCCTTTGGCTTCTTGGCAAATTCGACATCTCTACACAATATTGTAGACATTCTATTTAATTGTGGCAATGATATTGCTCTTCCACAAGCACCTTGGTTTTATCTCAACCAATATAGCCGCCCAGTTCTCCTTCATACAACTCGCAGATAATTTGCTCCTAAGTGACTTCGAGGCACAAATATCTGATTAGCCTAGAATATATATCCATCTTGAACAAGAAAATCTTTTGCGTTTTGATGATTAACAAATCAATTCCAAATATGTGCAAAGTCTTCATCCTCAATGTACAACTCTTTCAAGTATTCAAAGCTAGTAACTTCATTAACTAGAGTTATAAGAAAAGTTGCTCGTCTACTGAGTGCATCTGTTCCTTCACCCATCTCACATACATCTTGTTTATATTATCCTGGCTATTAAAGTACTTTAAGGCTTAAACACGACCTCTTTCAGAATCAATCAATGCTCCTATGACTTCAACATCCTTAGAATAGCATAAAACTATTAGTCGTAAGTAGATCACTTCTATTGTGCTTCATTTAACTTCTCACTCGTATACTCAGTTGATCGTCTTTCTTGAGAAAAAATAGCCCCAGTTCCTTTGCCAAAACATCACACTTGACCTCAAATAACTTGTTGAAGTTTGGCAAGGTCAATACAGAAGCAATACACAACCTCTACTTTAGTAAAGCAAAACTCGCTTCTTACTCTTCTCCTCACTTGAACTTTCTTTTCTTGAAGCATTCTATAACATGTGCAGCTATAATGTTAAAAACGTAAATGAATCTCCTATAAAATGTTGTCGGACTATGAAAGCTTCTATCTTCACCCACTTCCTTGGGCATAAGGCATTCTTTCAATGGCTTATATCTTTGACTCAATAGCTCGAATCCCATCTGCACTAATTATAAATCCTAAAACTCCACTTTACTATATAGAAAAATAAACTTCTTCACATTAATGTTAAGATTGTTTTGCCGTAACACCTCCATATATAACCATTCTCAAATGCTCTAATAGGTCACCATATTAATAGAATAAAACATGATATTGTCAAAATACACCACAATAAATTTACAGTAAAATGGTTTAAGAACCTAGTCCATTAAACACATAAAAATACTAAAGCATTTGACAACACGAATGGCATCACAAACCATTCATAAAACCTTTTTTGTGTTAAACACTTTTTTCCACTCATCTCCAGGCCTAATTCTAATTTGAGGGTAGCCACTACATAAATCTATCTTCAAAAAAACCCAAGCACCACCCAATTGATCTAACAAATCTTAAAAGATTGGAATGGGAAATCAATACTTCACTGTAATATAGTCAATTCGCCTACTGTCCACACATATATGCCAACTCTTATCCTTTTTTGGCACCAACAAAGCTGGTATAACACATGGACTTATGCTCTTACGAATGAACCCTTTCCGCAATAACTCATTAATTGGGCTTTTGTACAATCGCATGCTCGTAAGGACTCATATAATAATGGGGAAAGTTAAGCAAACTCAGACTAAGAACTAAGTCTATATGATGTTGTATATCTTGTAAGGCAGAAGCCTATCTGGCATCTCTAATGGTATAATATCAACGAACTCACCTAACAACGACTGCACTTTTTTAGCAACAGTCTTCACCTCGAATTCTTCTTCCTTCTTCAACTTCTTGCAACCATCATAATCATCTTCTAAGTGATCCTTGATCATAGTCAGAAAGTTCTTTTCTTTAGTCTTAGAATTCTTGTTTTTGTTCGTTAAAGGCACCAAATGAACCTTCTTTCTATTTTATCAAAACTCATACACATTGTCATTTCCTCTATGAACTAATCAATATCGAACTACTAAGGTCTGCCTAACAACAGGTGGGGCGCCTCCATATCTGCTACATTGCACACCACATCACTCTTATAGATCTTCCCAATAGAGAAAGGAACACAACATACTTTTGTCACTTGCATTTCTATCCCTTTCTTTATCTACCCTATCATGTAAGGTGCTAAAAGTTTTCTTGTTGAAAGTCCTATCGTGTCAACTATCGCCTTCGAAATTATATTCTTGCTACTACCGCTATCAATTATCATGTAATACACCTTATTGTTGATAGTGCCATGTGTTCTAAAAATCTTATTGCGTTGATTATCCTCTTCAAGGCTAATAAAATTTTTCTTACAATGCAATTTAGCATCTCTCATTCATCTGCCTCTAACTCCAAAGCTTCTTCATCGTTACCATACTTAACACTATTAACCTCTGTCTCACTAACTTCAGCCTTTACTAAATTCAAATTTTTAGGGCGATAGTCACTTGATTAATAGTCTGGATCCCCACATTTCAAACATTTATTCCACATAGGCTTTGTGCCTTTGTTTATGTGGTCATATAATGAGGATAAGCGAACTTGCTCTGATACCAACTACCAAAACAAAAACTGTAAAAGTTGAATGATAGAAGAAACACAAGTTTCTAAATAATAAAGTTAATTGAATAAGTCTGAATTAACAAAACTATGGTTTTAGCCTCTTTATATAATAACCCTAATTATAGTGAATTTACCAAAATAGGCAAATATGAAATATTATTTTATAATAAAATTATCTTAATCTAAATATAAAAAGCAAAACAAATGGAGCCCAAATTCGATATATATAAAGAAAAAGATAAACACTTAAAAGGAATAGGAAAATTAGAGAAATATCTTAAAACTGAAAAATGATCAAGAAATAAGTAGAATTTCTAGCTCAATCATGGGACCAAACAATACAAGCATTCTTGGTTTGGTTCATCTCATAGCAAGCTTCGAAATGATATTTCATCTCGTCGCAAGTTTCGAAATGATATATTATACACCTAAAACGAACATTTGTAATCCAAGTTATGATCTCCCGAAAGTACCCTGCTCATTCCTCGCAACTAATCCACATCAAATTGGAAGCCACACAAAAACTTTATTTCCAAGAGCTTCAGCTCTAGATATAACAAAAAAAGCAAAGCCTCAAGTTTTCTAAAATAAATATGGTAAAAATTCAATTTATTAGTGAAAATATAGAATATTCTCAACGTGTTACAATAAATGACAATGGTTAGAAATGTTTTCAAAACAAAACTTGGTTCATCTAATCATGCCATTACTCAGTTATTAGTAGTTGGGTTTAGTGGCCAATTAAAAGTTTGGTAGGATTATACCTTAACTCAAAATGATAAACATAAAATTTTATACTCAATTGGGAAAGATTCAACTAATACATCAACAAAAGATGACTATAATAAAGAAATTCAAGATGATTTTAATTTTTTAATTTTCTCAGTAATCAGATATAATTTAGAAATCCATTCTACAACTAAAGACAAAAATGCTGAACAATTAACAAATTTAAGGTGTAAAACCCTTCAAGATTTTAGGTGGTATAAAGACACATTACTTACAGGAGCAATGTCAAGATCTAACAATAGTCATCCAATTTGGAAAAAAAATTTATAGTTAGACTACTTAGACACTACAACAAAACTTAGATATAGTAGCACGTGAAAAGTGCTACTAAAAGTAAACTGTAGCATTTTCGAAAGTGCTATGTTAGCCAATGTTACTAAAAGTATTCCTTTTTAGGAGCAATTATAGAATGCTATAAAATTTTAATTCTGTAGCATATAATAAAAGCTGCATATGTAGTTTTAGTTGCAGTAGTTAATTGCTATCAGTACACATTATGTAGCACTTAAGAAATGCTATCAAATCGTCTTTTATAGTATAATAACAATGTTGTAAATATAGACAAGGTAAAAAAGGGAGATTCACCTTTTCGTCTTGATGGAGGGCGATCCGAACATGGAGTTTGTCCATGGACGACCAGAAGACGAAGGCCGCCAATGACATTGCGAAGTATGTTGATACTTTCACCATCTTAAAGCTTCTTCTTCCTAATAGTCTTACTCTTTGGCAAGTTTTGTTTGTTTTGTCCTTCTGACAAGCTTGCTTGTTCTAACTTAAGGTTCTTCTTTTATTCGTTTGGGTTGGTACTTCTTTCTGTTCACCATAAGTATTCAGACATCTAATAGCAATTCCATGGAGCCTGAGATGAATGCTGCATATGATACGTTATCTACTAAGGAGGAAGAGGAGGATGGCCTTGTCTTCCAAAGTGATGATATTGTCACTGGACAGGAAGGTTTGATTGACGTTAGATTCTGCTTGGTGGGGCGGTTCTTAACTGATAAGGTGATTCATTTTCCAACAATGAAGAATACAATGGTGGCGTTATGGCGGCTAGGGAAAGGAATGTGCATTAAAGACTTATAACCTACCTTTTTCTTGTTTCAATTCTTTCATGAAATTGATCTTAAACGTGTTATTGATTCGGGACCGTGGACTTCGATCAACATATTCAAATTCTAAAGAGGTTAGGGGAGAATGGTCAACTACATAGGGTTCATTTGTTCCACACTTCGTTTTAGATTCAAGTGTATAAATTACCTATTGGATTTCTATCGGAGAAGTTGTTGACAAACATTGGTAACTATATTGGTGAGTTTCAATCTTTGGATCCTAATAATCTCATGGAAGTGTGAAGGAATTATATACGCATAAGAGTATCCATAAATGCCTAGAAACCTTTGAAGTGAAGATTGTGTCTAAAGAAGAAAAGGGGGGGGGAGTGGATTTGAGTTGACTTCAGATATGAAAAATTGAACATTTTTTGTTTCATTTGTGGGCTTCTTGGGCATACCGAAAAACTATGTCCGAAGCTGTATGATTGCACTACGGTTGATATGGGTAGACCGTATGGGCTAGAGATGAAGGCTCCAACTCGTCGAAATGCCATGTCTTCGGTGAAAGGTGGCTACGCTCAGCACCACCAGAAGATTATAAGTTTACTTTTGGTAGTTCCACGGAGTCTGTAAGTAGTGCAGAGGTTAATGATAAGAATGCATCAAAATTGGGAGTTATCAATAATATGAAAATTCCCAACAATTTAGGAAGTGATGGGCGTAAACATATGGAAAATATGGTGATATCAAAGGCATTGCCAGTTATCAAAGCAATTGATAGTCAACGGATTGATAAGGGCAAAGAGGTGGCTTCATTTTATAATGGGCTGGACCTTGTTCAAGCGGCTGAAAGTTATAGAGAGAAAGAGATAGTTTTAAAGGAAGCTAAAAGGAGACGGACAGATATTGCGTTGGATAGGTTAGGGCAATCAGAGGTAGATGTGTAATCTATGGTGGTGGATCCAAAAAAGAGGCTAGTGGTATGACTTGTATTTCAGGCCCACCACGATCGATGAGTACCTTGAGCTGAAACTGCCATGGTTTGGGCTAGCCACAGACAGTTCAAATGTTAGCGAAATTGGTCTGTAGCAAAAAACCTTCTTTGATTTTCCTTATAGAAAAGTTATGTAGTTGAAGTAAATTAGCGAGTATTAAAGTACAATTGGGCTATGATGGGCTGTTTGTAGTTAACAGAGTGGGCCGGAGTGGTGGGCTCGCACTTTTATATAAGACAACTAGTTCTGTAAGTCTTCTAAAGTATACTACTAATTTCATCGATGCTGAAGTTGAAGTGCAAGAGTTAGGAAAATGGAAGCTGACTGGTTTTTATGGCTATCCTAAGACTAGCCGGCGGCAGGAATCGTGGGATTTGCTCCGTTTACTTTCTACTTCATCCTCACTTCCATGGTTATACATAGGTGATTTTAATAATCTACTGGCGGCAAATGAGAAGAGAGGTAGTATTGCTCATCCTAATTGGAAATTGGTGGGTTTCTAGAGAGCTATTGAAGATTGCAATCTGATTGATCTTGGTGTCGATGGATATCAGTTTACTTGGGAGAGGGCTAGGGGAATTGATAAATGGGTTAAAGAAAGACTAGATAGAGCCTTTGCTTCTGAGGAGTGGCTTCAACGTTTCAATAGGGAGAAGGTATATAGTTTAGAATCTTCTTGCTCTGATCATCTTCTCATATTTTTGGATCCTAGTCCGGCTCAGCCTGTTACGAGGCATAGGCGATTTCGATTTGAAAATATTTGGTTGCGTCAGGCTGATTGTAGTGATGTCATTCGGGATTGCTGGCTCTCTTCTACTGGTAATTCTATTCAAAATAAAATTATGGCTTGTGGGTCTGTTTTAATGGAGTGGGGTGGGCATTTAGCCCGAGACTTTCGTAAGCGTATTCTAGAATGCAAGAACCGCATGGTTGTTTTACGAGGTCGTCGTGATATTAAGGGTGTGGCTGAGTTTACGGAGGCTAGGAATCATTATAATGAGTTGTTGCATAGTCAGGAAGTGTTCTGGAAACAGCGGGCAAAGTCCCTTTGGCTAAAAGAAGGTGACAAGAACACTTGCTACTTTCAAGCTTCAGCTTCAACGCGGAAAAGGCAGAACTCTTTTGAGACTCTTCGCAACGATCAGAGAGAATGTTGCTCCAATTCTAATGAGGTGGATGCTTTGATTGTTGATTACTTTAAGAACTTATTTACTTCTGGAGGGTGCCATACTGGCGAAGTTATTCAGTGTATGAATACTAGAATCACCTATGAGCATAATTCAAAGCTAAAGTTTTGGCATATCGTTGGTGAGGATGTGATCATGGCTTGTCTAAAATTTCTTCAGGATGCTTCCTTTCCGGTGGGCTTGAATGATACTTCAATTGTATTAATTCTGAAGAAGCATAGGCCTAAAGTTTTATCGAATATGAGACCAATTGCTTTATGTAACGTTCTGTATAAGATTATATCTAAAATGTTAGCTAACCGCATAAAATTAGTTCTTGATTTGGTTATTTCAGATTCTCAAAGCGCCTTTGTTCCAGGGCGAGCTATCACTAATAACATAATCATTTCGGCTGAGATTATATATTTCTTGAAGGGAAAGTGATAAGGAAAAAATATGGTAGCTGCGTTGAAAATCGATATGTCTAAGGCATATGACAAGATTGAGTGGAACTTTCTTCAAGCTATAATGCTCAAGATGAGGTTTGATGCAAAATGGGTGGACTTAATTATGCTCTGCGTATCTATTGTTCTATATCGTGTACTTCGTGAGGGTAAGGAGATTGGTCCGATTGTTCCTCACAGAGGTCTTCGCCAAGGGGATCCATTATCTACGTATCTATGCATTATTTGTGCAAAAGGTTTAAGCTCATTAATTCGAAGGCAAGAAAGAAATGGCTTGCTCCACGACGTCAAAATTGCGAACGGTGTGTCATTTGTTTTTTGTTGATGATAGCTTCCTTTTTTTTGGGGCAAACAACAATGAAACTTCCTTAATTAAACATTTTCTGGTAGTATATGGTCAAGCTTCTGGCCAAGTGATTAATTTCAATAAGTCTTCAATCTCATTTAGTGCTAATGTGCTTGATAGTGTAACTCGGGAGGTGTGTAATATTCTTACTGTTAATACCACCACTAATCATGGGGCCTGTCTTGGTCTTCCATCATACATTGGCAGGAAAAAGAAAGAAGTTTTCAAATATATTCGGGACAAGTTATGGCAAAGACTTCAAGGGTGGAGTACACGGATGCTATCTCGGGCTGGCAAAGAGATTTTATTAAAGACAGTGGCACTTGTTATGCCTAATTATACTATGAGTATTTATTTGCTGCGAAAAGAGTTGTGTAAAGAATTATAAGTGATGATGAATTCATTCTGGTGGCGTAGCAATCACAGTGGAGGGAAAAGAATTACTTGGGTTAAATGGGAATATTTGTGTAAACCAAAAGGCTGTGGTGGCCTTGGTTTTAAACAACTTCATTTCTTTAACATTGCAATACTACGAAAACAACTGTGGAAATTATTAACCCGTCCTGATTCGCTAATGGATAAAATTCTCAAAGCTCACTACTATCCGCGAACTTCTATTTTTCGAGCTGTTTTGGGGTACAATCTCAGCTATTTGTGGCACTCTATTTTGGCTGCAAAGGAAGTGGTGATTCAAGGTAGCAGAGTGCAAGTTGGCAGTGGACATACGCTTTCCATTAGTAAGGATCCTTGGCTTCCAGATCTCAATCATGGTTTTGTTTCTTCTAATCTTAATGAGGAGCTTGCTGCAGCATCTGTCAGCAGCTTAATGATGCCTAACCAACGAGCATGGGACTATGATGTTGTTTCAGACATCTTCAATTCAAGAGATAAGGAGTTGATTCTACAAATTCCTCTTAGTTACCGCTGAGATGATGACGTGTGGTACTGGTTGGCTGATCCCTGAGACTGCTATTCGGTTCGTAGCTGTTACAAGGTTTTAACTTCTACTACTCTTGGTTCCTTTGCCGTTGTGTGGTGAAAATTATGGATCTTGAATGTGCCGAACAAGGTTAAGAATTTTGTTTAGAGAGCTGTAAAAAATGTGTGCCTACTACAGTCAATTTAATCTCTAAAAAGGTGGATATTCCTTCTACTTGTACTGTGTGCAATGCCTATGAGGAAACTGTTCTACATTCTTTGATTGAGTGCAGCTTTGCTAAGTCATGCTGGATTTTTTCCTCTGTGGGGTTTGTTGGCTATTGCTCTTCTTCCTTAGATTGGCTTGAGCACATCTTTACACGTTGTAGTAAAGATGAGTGCAATATTGCTATGATGATTTGCTGGCGAATTTGGTTAATCGCAATGACAAAGTTTGGAACAACAAAGCTAGCTCAGCTTATCAGAATCTTAACTTTGCTGGGTAGTTTCTCTATTAGTGGCAAACAACAAAGTAGCAAATGTTTGATGTTAACGAAGATGCTCACAAGCTGGTTCATGGGGTAGTGTGTTGGGAGAAGCCTAAGTTTGGTTCGATAAAGTGCAATGTGGATGTAGCTATTTTTGCTTCTCAAGGAAAGATTGGGTTAGACTGTGTGCTTCAAAATTCAGACGGAAGTTTCTTGGCAGCAAGGTGTGCTGGTATAGCAGGAAATTTTGGAGCAAGGGAGGCTGAAGCTCTTGGCATCCGAGAGGCTCTTAGTTGGCTTAAAGGATTACAATTCCCTTGTGTTATCATAGAGATGGGCTGCCTATAAGTGTTCTAAGCTTTGATTGAGAAGTTTTTCAGAAATGGTTTTGGTTTAATTATTGAAGAATGTCGAGCCTTAACTATGTTTATAGGAGAAGTACAATTCTCGTTTGTGCGCCAATCTGCGAACCTTGCTGCTCACTACGTTGCGAGGGCAACAGGTTCTATGTCAGGTCCCTAGGAGTGGAATTTTGCTCCACCTCTGTGGTTGTTAAACAGTTTATAATTCCTTTTGCTTAATGAAATTTTTTCCTTTAAAAAAAAAACAATGCTGCAAATATGTTATTTGTAGCACTTTAATCATGCTACATATTCTAATCTAGTAGCACTTAAAAAATGCAATCACATTGTCTCTCGTGGCATAACAAAAATGCTATAGATTTCATGATATTAGCAATTTTAAGATGTTACAAATTACACAAGTCGTAGCATTTGCAAAATGCTACCAAAGCTTTTGTACATAGCCTAAGAAAAATGCTCCAATATTGAATGATTTAAAGCATTCTTAGGATATTACAAAGTAGTGACCTGAAGTATTAAATTATTATAGATTGGTTGTTATCACAATTATTAAATAGAATTTAACAAACTCTATCAATTTTTACTTATTAATTTTTATAATAATACAAAATCTTTCTCAAACTATACTCCATATGAACAAAATATACCATACATATAAAATATTGTTTCAAAACAATAATGTATGAAGATGAACATCATAATTTAAAGATAGACATCAAGTACAAATATAGAGTATGTTTAACTTTAAACATAATGTGCCATATATCAAAAAGGCAATAATTAAACAAAAAGAATACTATTTCATCTTCAATTTGCATCGGAAACTCCTTTATAAATTAAAAAAAATAAGTGCAAAAAATCACCTGAACAGAGTAAACATGACCTGCATTAGAAATTAAAAACAAAAAAATAAGTGCAAAAAATCACCAAACAGAGCAAATCTAGTGATAAACTTTTATAAGTATTTCACTAGAAAATTTTAATTTACTAACATAATTATTTTTACTAAAGAGATTTCAACATAATATTTAAATAACTATAAAATGTTGGTGGCAAAAACTTTTATTTTAACTTACAGCTTTACACCAATTCTAGTTTTGAGTAGTGAACTCAAATATACAACTAATCTTATCCTTAGCAAATATTTTGACAGAGTCTCTCCTAAAACATGGACATTTCCTCAAACAAATTACAACTTATATAACATATATATATCATCAACTCAACACTTCCAGAATTATACTTTCTAGCCAACGATTACTACTAGCATAAGTCATTAAAAGCAATATATGCTGCCTTAAGCTCCATGTTGGCCCATACACTAAAAAAACATAAAGACATGCTCAAGAAAATATATAAAAGTTAATGGACATGAGATTACCTAAATATGTGAATGATATAAATTTCAGTTTGTAGAGTCTATAACAACCCGATCTGCATGCCATACAACTATACTACCAACAGTTTCTTCAATGTATGTCATGTAAGGTATAGTCCTCCATAAATACTTCTCATGTTCTTTTGCTACATCTACCCAAATTCTCATGGCCTTTGGTCCAACAGAAATATGATGAACAAGTGCTTTTGGATCACTTGAAGATCAATGCCCTTCAGCGACTACAACCTCATAGCCTTCCCAATTAAGCAACTTGCATTTAGTGATGTTAGTCTTCATATTCATACTCTAGCACAATGAAATAATGATAAAGTTATAATTTTAATCAATATCATTTATTTTTATTTATAGATAAATATGCCGACTATTAAACTCTTACCACAGGAACAAGTGCATTCAATTCATCATCACATTCTTGACTCGTTTGATTTTGACTCTATATAATAAAAATTTCATAATTTAGTTACAAAAAAATGCCCTATATATAAATATAAACTATGGGTTATGTAATGAAATTTTATACATACCTCTTTTTTTAGCATCTCTTCAAAGAACTTCCTGTATTGGGCTAATTCTTTCTTCATTTCATCTTAATCCTTTAGTACTTGAGCTATAACCATGTCCTTTTGTCATATAAGGGTTAATTGTGCAAAAGTAACTCCTTTCCAAGTGCTTTCACATAAGATTTGTCAGGACCTATTACCTTTGATTCAACATTATCTTTCAAATCACTTGAAGTAAGGTTTGAAGGATCTTTTTCAGTTTCATTCATTTGACACTACAAATTTTCAAGTGCATTCAATGTTATGTACAAGTAATTGCTGGAAAAAAAATATGACTAAACAATTGATTTCCTTACTATAGCATCAACAAGCACTGCATTTATAGGTTTTCCTTTTTTTTTTTGTATGTATTTTTTTCTAAACCTCAACTGTAGATACAGATTTTCCAGTGGTTTTAAAATAAATTTTGAACCCTTAATTTCATGCAATCTAATAGTAATATTACAGGTGCTTATTCATCCACCAAGAGGCGAAGCTAATGGAGCCTAACCTAACAATCTCAAAAAAAAAAAAAATTATTTCATTACAAAAATGGCCTTATTGAAACCGATATAAGAATTTTATATTTTTTAGTTATCCCTCCTCTTCAATTTTTGTCAACTTTTTGTTATAGTTCATAGTTATCTATATTTAAAGAGAAATTGCCAACAATATGAACATAGATGGTCATTTTTCTTTCTGAAAAATCCTAGGACGCAACTTCGATAATGTTTCTTTTTATTCACATTTTACTTTCAATTTTAATTTTTTGTAGGTATTGTATTTCAATAATTTCGTTTGTATAGAATAAATATTTTGAAGAGTAAGGTTCATTTAATAAAAATCTCGCATAAATAGAAATGCATTGAATTAAAAAAAAAAATCACCCACTTAAACAAGGTCCCATGTGTTATTTGCCACTCAGTCACTTGCCTCATCTGACAATGCAATGACATAGCACTTGGGCTCCTGTTCTTTATCTGCAGAAAATTCTAATTCATTCCAGGAGAACTCTCTTGACCACACCCCCAATAATCCTTCATCATGCCCCCCAAATACTAGCCCCACCACCATAAGTTCTCAGATCCTCACGTCCTTATCATCTCCTAATTCCACTGAAATTCCACCCACCATTCCAGAACCCAATAATCCTCATTCAACCTTATCTAAACATCCTTCTTCATCAAATCCACTTGTTCGAACACACCCAATGACAACCCGCTCCCAAAATAACATCCATAAACCAAAAAAAAAAATCTTCTTCCACTTTAGACGATCTACAGGTACGCTCCAATCATCCATTGCCAACTTCTTGTGAACCCACCTCCATTACACAGGCACTTAAAGATCCTCAATGGCTTGCTACCATGACTACTGAATAAACTGCGTCCGCCATTGGATTATCTAAGATTAATGACTCAAAATTTGTGTAAAAAATTTAAGTTGCAATAATCTAACCCTAATATAGAGCATTTACTTGTAAAATAAATTAAATCTCTGACTAACTCCCTAAAATTCTAAAATGACATCCAATTGAATCTATAATAGATAATCATACTCTAAATCTTAATTAGCATAAGTTGTTAGTTGATTGTATAATGACCATCTTTTAATATGTTAAATTTTTGCATCAAACCATATATTGCCGTAATGCTCATGCTGGTAACATTCAAATACAAAGTGGAGAAAAATACGATGAATGAATTCAAGAGGAAATTGAAAAAAGAGAATAAATTAATGACATTAAATTTAATATTCATCAGGAAATAAAATTCAACTAGATCAAATACTGATACTAAGTCGATTTTGGAAGCTGCTAACGCCAAAAGAAAAGAAATAATATTAACTTCAAAAAAACGTAAGGGTCTACGTGGAATTAGTAGAAGTTAGAGGCTCAACTAACAATGAAGTTACGAAACCAAGCAATTTTTTATTTTTTATTAACATTTTGGTCATACCAACCCAAGCTTGAAACCCTCTACTCCACTCTTCCCACATCTATAAAAACCTCAAAACACATCAAAATTAATGCACAAACAAACTTGCACCCATATCTACTGATTGTTACAACAAAATATATATCTTTCATCTCCTAAAGCATTATTCGCCACTAGTTATACATATCAACAATGGCATCCTTCTCTTTCTCATCCGTTATGCTACCACTTTTGCTAATCTCTTTATCGTCAATGAGCTTTAACATTGATTTGATCGCTGCTCGCCATCTTCTAGAGGCAACAGTTCCAGAAATACCCAAGCCTGAATTGCCTAAGGTTGAGTTGCCACCGTTACCCAAACCTGAATTGCCACAAATTCCAAAGCCTGAATTACCTGAGATTCCAAAGCCTGGCCTACCTAAAGAACCTGAATTACCAAAGATTCCAAAGCCTGAAATACCGAAGAAACCTGAATTACCTGAGATTCCAAAGCCTGAAATACCGAAGAAACCTGAATTACCTGAGATTCCAAAGCCTGAGCTACCTAAAGAACCTGAATTACCAGAGATTCCAAAGCCTGAACTACCGAAGAAACCTGAATTACCTGAGATTCCAAAGCCTTAGTTGCCAAAAGAGCCTGAACTACCGAAGAAACCTGAATTACCTGAGGTTCCAAAGCCTGAGTTGCCAAAAGAGCCTGAACTACCGAAGAAACCTGAATTACCTGAGATTCCAAAGCCTGAGTTGCCAAAAGAGCCTGAACTACCGAAGAAACCTGAATTACCTGAGATTCCAAAGCCTGAGTTGCCAAAAGAACCTGAACTACCGAAGAAACCTGAATTACCTGAGATTCCAAAGCCTGAGTTGCCAAAAGAACCTGAACTTCCTGAGGTTCCAAACCCTGCATTGCCAGAGATTCCGAAACCTGAGGTGCCAAAAGAGCCTGAAGTACCTGAACTTCCAAAACCTGAGTTGCCCAAAGTGCCTGAATTGCCTTCTTTCCCCCATCTGCCTCCTAAGCCCACATTTCCCGCCATCCCGAGTCTTCCCAAGGAGATCCCAACTCACTCAATCACCAATCCTTGAATTCCATCTTCTTCAAATGCCTTCCCGAACTTCATCTGGTTCTCTGCAGATGTGTATCAATAAATTATATTTGCTGTTCTTGTTTTGAGACTTTCTAAATTTGTGTGTTCCCCCCCCCTTTTTTTTAGGAGATTTATTACTTATGATATTTACGTGTGTGATGAGCTCAGCTCTGCAGGAGTACTGTTGTATTCATTTTTACATAATTTATTGAGTGATATATATTGTATTTTTATGTTTAGCAGTCTGACTTGAGGTTTCTGATTTTATATGTGCTCTATCACATATATTACATTTTATCTTCATTTTGACGTCAGTCGAAAATGTATAGGAAATTTAAAATAATGATGATTGGTGTGTCACATCGATTAAATTGGTATTTAATTTTTTGTGAGTTTAAAATATACAGCAAAATAAATTAAAGAGATCTTATTGTTTTGTGTATTGCCGAACGTTTCGCCATTCGAAGCTAGAAAGACCTTAACAAACTTCAGCACCGCAGCGACAGTGATATTTTAGTAAAATAAACTAGGACGGCCCTTTATCTGATCATCAAGGGGAGAAAAATCAGATTTATTTGCTCCCTTTGACCACACAGTCGGTTATGATTTTGTCCAACAACAAACCGTGAAGAGCTACGTGCCCAAAATAGGAATGTTTACGTGACTTTAAGACTAGAGCTGTCACTAATGTTTAAATATGAAACTAATCCATCCCGAACTAGATTTACAACTTTTGTAAATGTTTTTTTTAGCGGTGGGCATCGACCCGCCCAACCCATGAATCCGACCCAACTTGTGTGATTTTTTGTGGGTTGGATTAAAATTTTTTAACCCAACTCAACTCATCAACCCGTATATATATAAATTTTGATTTTTTATATAGAAATTAAAAAATATAAATATGAAAACTTTGAAATGTTGGATTTGCTCTAAGGATTTTAATAGTTGCAGTTTTTTAGTTTATCTAATTTATTTATTTATTTTTGTTCACTATTTAATTAGACTATAACAATAGATTTTTTCAAAAGCTCAATCCAATCAACTTAACCTAACTACTCAACCCGTATGTATATAAAAATTATTATATAAATTTTGATATTTCATATAAAAATTAAAAAATATAAATATAAAAACTTTGAGATGTTGGATTTGTTCTAAAGATTTTAATATTTGTAATTTTAAGTTTTTTAATTAATTTATTTATTTTTGTTCACTATTTAATTAGATTATAAAAATGAACTTTTTAAAAGTCTAACCCAGTCAACCCAACCCGCAAAACTACGGGTTGGGTTGAGATATCTAGTGGGTTGGGTTGGGTTAAAAAATTTCAACTCATTCTACATGTGGGTTGGGTTGGATTGATATTCAACCCGACTGGTGCCCACCCTTAAATATTCTCACTTGAGACAAAATATCCCCATTTTACAAGGTCCATAAAAAACAAAAAAATAATGATTAAATTACAGAGAGAGTTAAAAAATGATTAAATTATAGAGAGAGCTTACATTAATACCGGTTAAGGACAAAAGTTAGTAACTTAATTGATCCCTTCTAACAAGGAAAAGGAGAAAAGGAGCAAAAGTGAATTATATAAAACCAGTTAGTATTAATATTAAAAAACACAGTAATAAAATGAAGTTAATTATTTTAGGCTCAAGTTTGAGCACTTGACATGTGATAAATTTTGCCTGATATTTTTAGGTACACACATGTGCATTTGATTATCCTGATTTGAACTTTTGTTGGGAAAAATTGACAGATGAAGTAGACACGTAATTAAAGTAAAATTGAAAAATAATGATCATACAGAGACACTAGAATTTACGCGGTTCGCCTTTTAGTCTATGTCCACAACAAAGGCAAAAGAAAATATTTTACTAGTGAAAATGAGTTACAAATATTGTAGTGTTTTGTCTCACAGCCCAAAACCCCAATGCACTCAAATTCTCAAAAACAACAGAACTAGAGCTCGAAGCTCCTAACACTCTCAACTTACAACTCTTGCACTCTCACTCAAATTAGAGAAAATGAGATGATTCAAGAGGGCAAATGAATCCTCTTTTTATAAGTCAGGCAATGTCCAAAAATCAACAATGGTAGGCATTAAATTAATATAAAATTTCTCTCAACTTTCCACTTTAGTTCGACCTGCACTTTGTATGCTTTGAACACTGAAAATGCCCTAGAAGCAACTTCTGTCTAGAGATTATCTTTAAGCCTTATTTCGACATGTGGTCAAGTTTGAGATGTCACATCATCGCCAATTCTTCTTTATTTGACGCAACACAAGTATCAACTTCCTGCAGTGTGTCCCTTTTAAGCATGAATAAATTGGCATTGATCTTTTCTGTCTTCATCAATACAAGCGCACCTCTGACAATCTTAATGATCCCATTTTCCATTTGAGTTTTATAGCCAAGACTATCTATTTGTCCTAAAGACAATAGATTTTTCTTCATACTTTTGACATGTTGTACCTTCTGAATGGTACAAACTATACAATCAAACAATTTTATTTTGATAGTACCAACACTAGCAGTCTCCAAGGTATGATCATCACTCTTATATATAGATCCTCCTGAGATAAATTTATATTTGTGGGACCATTCTCTCCGAGAGGTCATGTGCCAGTAGCTCTTGAGTCTATAAGCCAGACGTTAGATAGTTTTTTTCTGCCTTCTGCAGCCATAACTGCCTCATTGTATAAAATGTCATCATCATCGAAGGTACTTACTACACACCCCTGAACATTTGATGACTCATGATCTTTACCCTCTCTTCTCTTCTGGTAACTTCAACACTCTTTCTTGATATGCTTCATTTTGCCACATTTGTAGCATTTGATTTCGTTTTTATTTCTTGACTTTGATCTACCATGATTGTGACTCCCACTGGGACCACGTTCCGCTGATCTCCGTCTCACCATTGTTAGCGCTTTAGCTTGCAGCGAACTTGCTTACCTGTCTTCCTTGTTCTTATGCCTACTCTCTTATTTTAATACAGAAGTTGCAACATCATCGAAGAGTAGGTGCTTCGTAAAGATATTGTTCGTCAAGTTGATGATGAGTTGATCATACGAGTCAGGTAAACTTTCAAGTAGAAGCTCTGCTCGTTCAATTTCATCTATTTTATGCCAATGTCGTAAGTTGTGAAAATAGAGTTTTAAAAGTGTTGATATGGTCGGTCATCGTTGTGGTTTCTACAGGCCTTTCCCCAATTGCTTTTAAGCAATTATTTTTCCTTAAGATTTTATTGTGTTGTGATTTGGCCTTATACAATTTTGTGAGAGTATCCCAAATACCTTTCACTATCTTTTCCTCTGCCACACTGGATAACACCTCATCTGATTGCTAGGTGTAGATCATCAATTGCATTGCTATCCATTCATTCCACTTGTCATTAGTGATTTCTGTAGGCCTTTCCCTAATTGCTTTTAAGCAATTATTTTTCCTTCAGATTTTGTTGTGTAGTGACTTGGCCTCATACAGTTTTCTGAGAGTATCCCAAATACCTATCACTATCTTTTCCTCCGCCACACTAGACAACACCCCATCTGAGTGCTTAGTGTAGATTAACAATTGCATTACTGTCCATTCATTCCACTTGTCATTAGTGATTTCTACAGGCCTTTCCCTAATTGCTTTTAAGCAATTATTTTTTCTCAAGATTACCTGTTTCTTCATTTTCCACAATGAGAAATTACTCCCATTGAACTTCTCAATTTTAAAATTTGTCGTCATTTTGTTAATACCGCATAAAAGTTAATGTACCTCCTTGAATAGTTATGAGTGATCACACGTGTGAAAATGCACACAAGGAAAGTTCTTACGAAAGACTGGAGGGGTCACAACGGTCCCACTTACATCACTATTATTTGCCTTGCATCGCATAAGTTTTGGATCGCTCCCATAATTTCACGTGAATAGTGTTGTATATGTGAATAGTATCTGACTCTAAAAAAATGCAATCAATGGCTTTAATACCACTTGTTGGGAAATTTCAGTGGGTGAAGCAGACACGCAACTAAAGTGAAATCGAAAAATAATGATTATACAAGAACACTAGAATTTACGTAATTTGACTTTTAGCCTACGTCCACAAGCGAAGACAGAAAGAAATATTTTATTAGTGGAAAAGAGCTACAAGTATTGTAGTATTTTGTCTCACAATCCAAAACCTCAATACACCCAAACTCTAAAAAACACTAGAACTAGAGCTCAAAGCTCCCAACACTCTCAATTTAGACCTCTTGGCACTTTCACTCGAATTAGAGAAAATGAGATGATTCAAGAGGGCAAATGAAGCGTCTATTTATAGGCCAGGCAATGCCAAAAAATCAAGATGATGGGCATTAAAATAATATAAATTCTCTCAACCTTCTACTTTGGTGCCAAAGTCAAAAGTTTTATTCTTCCCACTTATTTATGTCTCTCCCTCACTCAACAACTTATAAAAAAAGTCAAAAGTTGCATGCTAGCCACATGCAATTATTTGTCACTTGCATGCGCATGTTCAACACTTTTACTGAGTAAATATAAATTGATGATTGACTTTTACATAATTCGTTAAGATTATTGGCGAAAAGACGGTGTCGCAAGTCCTAACATTTAATTGTACAGTTGATTGCAGTTTAGCTGTATACTAAAGGATGTCGTTTGGTCAAGCTTCATTAAAAATTGTGGCCAACAAACAGGAGATCTTATATAAAATGTCATCAAATGACACGACGTTGATCTCCATTTTTTTAGCACAATATCAGATAACTAAACAAAAGAATTCGAACGTAAATATGCTTTTGGCCTGTTTATGATTAATATTGATGAAACACATTTGACCAACCACAACAAAGTTTGAAAATATTCAATGCATAATGGATAGCATGTGCTTCCAACCACAACAACTAGTTAATCAGGCACAAAATCTTAATCATAAAGCGTTCGATCTTCTTTCTTGTAGCATTCAAATACAAGGAGAAGACAATCTGATAAATTAATTGAAGAGGAAAAGATGGGAATAAGAGAAACGGCATGTGGCTGTCAACATCCATTAGGAAATGAAATTCAATTACGTATTAGTTTGTTTTCGAGAAGGGAAGCTACAAATGCTGAAAGGTTCACTCTTAAATTAAAATAAAAATATATTAATTATAAGATTTAATTTAGCGAAGCTTATGTCATTAGGTGTTTTGTGCCATATATATGACATGAAAGTTATAAATTAATGTTATTTTTTTAATTATTAACTTAGGCATACATTAAAATTCGAACTCAAGGTTTGAGCCTTCGAAAGGCCGTTCCTTACCATAGGAACTGGCTTCAATAATATTAAATATTTTGTAGAAAAGTATTGAATAAAATAATCATTCATAGGTTATTATTTTAACCATTTAAATTTTCTTTCACAGGGGATATATGAAAAGATAATGAATCATCCCTTAATATAACAATTAATTGCGATATAATTGCTTATATAAAATATTATACAATGATATGTAATCGTTATGATGTACGTGGAATTAGCAGAAGTGAGAGGTTGATGAACTATCAAGAAATAAATTTCTTACCAAGTACCAACCCAAGCTTAATTTATTTATATTTTACTATTTTAGTCATACCTACCCAATCTTCAAACCCTCTATCCTACGCTTCCCCACACCTATAAAAGCCTCATAACACATGAAATCAATGCACAAACACATTTGATCCCTTCTCTTTCGATTGTTATTACCACAACACAATATTGCTTTCATATCTTAAAGCATTATTCGGCAATAGTTCAACCATGGCATCCTTCTCTTTCTCATCCGTTATGCTACCACTTTTACTAATCACTTTATCGTCAATGAGCTTCAACATTGATTTGATCGCTGCTCGCCATCTTCTAGAGGCAACCGTTCCAGAAATACCCAAGCCTGAATTGCCTAAGGTTGAATTGCCACCGTTACCAAAACCTGAATTGCCCCAAATTCCAAAGCCTGAATTACCTGAGATTCCAAAGCCTGAGCTACCTAAAAAACCTGAATTACCAGAGATTCCAAAGCCAGAACTACCGAAGAAACCTGAATTACCTGAGATTCCAAAGCCTGAGTTGCCAAAAGAACCTGAATTGCCAGAGATTCCGAAACTTGAGGTGCCAAAAGAGCCTGAAGTACCTGAACTTCCAAAGCCTGAGTTGCCCAAAGTGCCTGAGGTTCCAAAAGAGCCCGAAGTACCTAAACTTCCAAAGCCTGAGTTGCCCGAAGTGCCTGAGTTGCCCAAGGTGCCTGAATTGCCTTCTTTCCCTCATCTACCTGAGCTTCCTAAGCCCACATTTCCCGCCATCCCGAGTCTTCCCAAGGAGATCCCAACTCACTCAACCGCCAATCCTTAAATTTCATCGTCTTCAAATGCTTTCCGGAGCTTCATCTGGTTCTCTGTAGAAGTCTATTAATAAATTATATTCGTGGGTTCTTGTTTTGAGACTATCTGCGTTTTTCCCTTTGGAGGATTTTTTTTTTTTATTTTTAAATTAAGGATATGACTCGTGATGAGCGTGGCCCCGTAGGAGTACTGCTGTGATCATTTTTATATAACATATGGAGTTTAATATATTACATTTTATGTTTCGTAATTTGATTTGAGGTTGTTGATTTTATATGTGGCATATATGTATTTTGCTTTATCACATATATTACAGTTAATCTTTATTTTCATGACAGTTGAAAATACATGGCAAAATAAAAAGAGGCATTCCATAGCTCTGCATGGTTCAACGTTCCACCATATTGAAGATAGAATGCCCTAAACAAACATCAGCACCGCAGCAACATTGCATAAAATGAACTATAACCCTGTCAACTTGTCTAAAGTTTTAAAATGATTATGATGACGATAAATAATAAATAAACAAAATCTAATCCACTGATTTTAGTTAAACCATGCAGTCTATTTTAATAACTTCCTGTGATTGAAAGGCCAACTTGGGAATGCTATTAGAATGGTCAGCAGTAATTTTCAGAGGTTATATAACACAGTCATATATTTGAAAACGATATTTCTTCATCATTATGCTCAGTTTAGTCATAATTATTAAAACATTTTAACAACAAAATTTACCAAATGTAATAAACTGCATTTATAACTCACCACACTTTTGAAAACTACCTTCGAAATTCATGTAACATTCTAGTTGAATAGCATTATTTACGAAATACTTAGTTGTTTTTTCTCTGACTTATTCTTTCATCACCGCGACAAAAATAGATTTAGAGACTACAATCTCAAACTGTTCCGAAGGGGGATAAGTAGAGAAGCACACTTGCATATATTGTCATTAATTAAGAAATAAAAATCATTTACTATAACTAAAATTACAAATTTTTCTAGAAAAGGAACGATTTTGATAGAAGATTGAATCTGAAAACAAAGGAGCAATAATTAACGAAATAATGCTTCTTCATCATTATGCTGATTTAAGTAATATTCATTATTGCAATATTTTAACTATAAAATTTAACAAATGATGTC
Organism: Atalantia buxifolia; assembly: GCA_030444775.1. Classification (NCBI taxonomy): domain Eukaryota; kingdom Viridiplantae; phylum Streptophyta; class Magnoliopsida; order Sapindales; family Rutaceae; genus Atalantia; species Atalantia buxifolia. Next base: position 1,069,395 of record CM059838.1, on the reverse strand, counting down.
CAACGAGTCCAGTCAAATGGTTTTCAAATAATTTTATTTAGATAACCACTTGAGTTCGAATCTTAGGCGAGGTAAAAGGTTATTTTTAAACTTTAATCCCCTTCCCCTACCTTTTAAAAGTACAATAAAATAAAAACAAATATAAAACAAATATTAGTGAAACTTTAAGTCAACTAGACCTCATATGACATGTGAACAGAAAGTTGTTTATATTAAATTTTAAACATTCAAAAAATACTGAATAAAATCATTTGGGGACTTTTGTTTGAGGTGCTATTTAGCCACTCGCCTTAACTTTTAATTATGCAAAAGGATAATTCGTCATTCCTTGATAATTCATTACAATACATATGTTCATAATTTATTAGACTGGAACGACCGTTTGTCTAATCATAAAGGGGGGAAAAAATCTTATTTATTTGTTTGCTTTGACCGCACAATCGGTTATAAGTTTGTTCGACAGCAAACCACGAGGAGCCACGTGCCCAAAATAGAAATGTTACTTGATTTTTGGACTGAAGCTGTTACTAATATTTAATGGTAAAAATGACCTACACCGTATGATTTGGTAAAATTGTTATGAAGAGTCCTAAATTTTTAATAAGGGATAATAAAATCCTCTTTTGGCTATAAAAACCTTTGGTCTAGTAACTCAAAAAATTTAACTCCAATGTTTTATAATAATGAGAAATATAATAGTAAAATAGATGTAACAATATATACATTTTAAATAACGTCAATATTTAGCAAATGGGCTCGTAGACCATTAGCAACCGTTCTTAAGTGCATGAGTTTGAGTTTCAGCAATGACTAGGACTCAACTTCCCTTCCAGTAGGGGTTTACTTATCTCTCCAATTTTTGGATAGAATAAATTTCCGTCCAGTATTAAGTGAGGGTCGATTTTCAGACTGTGCCATAATAAAATTATTAAGGAGAGTCCCAATTGATTTTTAAATGTAAATATCAGTAGACCTTTAATTATAATATATCAGTATATAAAAAAAATAACTTCAATATTTAATAAAATATTTTAATAAAAATATTATATTAAATTAAACTAAATTTTTTAATAATGAAACATAATATTAAAATAAATATACAAAAATATAAATTACCTTCAATATTATGTAAAATGATTTTAATATTATTAATACATGAGATATATTTTATTCATTGTAAAATCTATTTAACCAGCAGACTTATTTAAAATTTTTATTAATAAATATAAATATATTATTGAAATAAATATAATAATTTACATTTTAAAAATTATATATTAGAAATATTCTAATATTATTAGTCTATAGATAAATTAAACAATTTAAATTATATTTTTATTTTTAAAAATTAAAGTTAATTTTTTAGTTACAATCTACAAAGAGTATTATAATAAAAAAAGGGATCCTGATTTGAAAATTTAGGAGTTTAAATGATCATTTCCCCAAACCTTATGAGGGTAGGTATCAATCCCCTTTTTAATATGACACTAATCGACCAACAAAGATGAAAAGTGAATTATAGAAACTAGCTATGGTATAAATATTTGAAAACAACGTAATAATATAAAATTAATGTTTTGTATGTAAAAATACATAAAGACTGGACTGGTCACAAATAATCCCGCTATCTTGAGAGGAAAAGTAGAAAAATTGGATTGATATAATACGAAAAAATTAACCTTATCTTTCTCTAGCTTCTATTGCGTGTGTAAGTACGTATAAAACCTTTAGTTCTTAGTAACCTTTACAATGTGAGATTTACCAATTTTCCCTTCATTTTTTTTTTCAAATCAATGGACTTAAGATCTAATTTTTAATTCACCGAAATAACAATTCGAACTTTTTATGATTCATTACAAAGAGCTAACGAGGAAGATTCCAAATCATTTATGTAAGTATATTTTTTCAATATTCATATTGCCTAAAGCTGGACACAAAGTAGCCATTTTATGCCAATTTTTTTCTAACAATTAATTGTTTTAGGCTACCATCATTGCTGGGCATTGTATGTGTCCATATATGTTCCAATATAAAGTCGTAAGTTACAAGTTCCAACACTTGACATGTAACATATTTTTATCAAATATTTTTAGGTACATGCATATACATTTGTTTATCCTGGTCTAAGTTTTTACCTGGAAAGTGACTGACATTTCCTGATTCGTTAAGATTATTGGTGAAAAGACGGTGTCCAAAAGTTCTAATATTTAATTGTATAGTTTGATTGTAGTTTCGCTGTATGGTAAAGGATGTTGTTTGGTCAACCTTCAGTCAAAATTGTGGCCAACGAAAAGGATCTTATATAAAATATGATCAAATGATACGATAAAGATCTGGATTTTTTAGCACAATATCATATAACTAACCTAAAGGATTTGTACTTAAATATGCTTTTGACATGTTTGTGGTTTATATTGATGAAACACATTTAACCAACCACAACAACTTTGGAAAATTTTGAATGCACAAAGGATGAGTTCTTCATCCAACCACAAAAGCTAATTAATCAGGCACAAAATCTTTATGAAGCGTGCAATCTTCTTTCCTGTTGAATTCAAATACAATGAGAAGACAATCTGATAAATTAATTGGAGAGGAAAAGATGGGAATAAGAGAGATGACATTTGGGTATTAACATCCACTAGGAAATGGAAGTCAATTACTTATAAGTCTGTTTTTGGAAAGGGAAGCTACAAATGCTAAAAGATTGACTGTTAAATTAAAACAGAGATATATTAATTAACAAGATCTAATTTAGTTAAACTTATGTCAATTAGATGTCTTATGACATATGGCCAGAAAGTTATTTATTAATATTAATTTTTTTCTTTTTTAATTATAGATTCTCGCACACTTGAAAGTTTGAACCCAAGATTTGAGCTTTAGAAAGACTATTCCTTACCACATGAACTTTATTAAATTAATTTTTTAATTGGAAAAGTATTGAACAAAAAAATTATTTAGAGATTATTGTTTTAGCCATTTGCCCTTTTTTGAATGCATAAAAAGATAATGAATCATTCCTCCATATAACGATTTCACTACAATATAATTGCTTACATAACATATTATACAATGATATATAATCGTACATTATGGTGTATGTGGAGTTAGCAGAAGTGAGAGGTTGATGAACCAAGAAGACATAAATTTCGTACCCAGTACTAACCCAAGCATAATTTATTTATGTTATACTATTTTAGTCGTGCCTACCCAATCTTGAAACCCTTTATTCAACACTTCATCACACCTATAAAAGCCTCGTAACACATGAAAATCAATGCACAAACACACTTGATCCCTTTTCGTTTGATTCTTATTATCACAATACAATATATCTTTCATCTCTTAAAGCCTTATTCGCCAATAGTTCAACTCGAAAATAATGCATGTTTGAGATCTCTCGAGTCTTACGTCGTGATCGACCCCATGGCAAAAAAACATCATTCATATTAGGGACATCAATATCATGCTTCAAACAAAAAGAAGAAACCTCAGAAAACAAAGAATCCCACCCATTGTCTCTCATCATTTGCAAGTTTTTCTTGCATATTTCAACCAACTTTATGGCATTTAGAATATCTTGATCCTTTCTTTGAAGTGCTTGTGACAACTCATTTGAAAGTGCAAGTATATCCCTCATCAAATATAAACTAAGGACAAAATCAAAAGATTGCATAAACTCTACCAAATAATTTGCTTGAAATCTCTATTCACTAGAGTTCGACTTATCTTTTGCAACTATCTCAAGCACACTAATTATATGTGGAAACAAAGAGATTATGCGAAGCAACGTACCATAATGTGAGCCCCAACGTGTATCGCCAAAACGTTTCAATGTAATCTCTTGATTTTGGCCTTGCCCACTCGGTAAGTCTTCATTTTCAAGTGCTTCAACAACTGAAAGTAATTGCTTCTCTCGAAGAATATCTCGTCGTTTACATGAAGCCCCAACAAAATTGACAATGTTAGCAACTACATTAAAGAAAGAATTAACTTGATCGTGCTTCTTTGCAACAGCCACAATAGCTAATTGTAGTTGATGAGCAAAACAATGTATATAATAAGCACACTCATTATCATTTATAATAAGTGTTCTAAGACTATTGAACTCGCCTTGCATGTTGCTAGCCCCATCATAACCTTGCCCGCGCAGCCTAGATATACTCAATCCATGCTTAGAAAATAATTGATCAAGAGCTTCCTTTAGTGAGATAGCAGTGGTACTGGTAACGTGCTTAAGACCTATAAAACGCTCAATGACAGATCCATTCTTATCTACATATCTCAATACAACAGCCATCTGCTCCTTCATAGATGCATCACGGGATTCATCGATTAAAACAGAAAATAATGCATCACCTACGTCTCTCATAATAGCATTGGTAGTTTCAATAGAACAAGCCCTTACAATATCTTTTTCAATTGAAGGTGCAATCAACATGTTGTTTCCAGGAGCGTTTTTCAAAGTAACTCTTTTGATATCTTCATTGTGATCGGCAAGAAATCTCAAAATTCGAAGATAATTTCCTTGGTTGCTTGAATTATCAGATTCATCATGACCGCGAAATGCAAGTCCTTGTTCTAAAAGAAGCCAAACAACATCAATGGATGCAAACAGGCGAGTTCGATAATCTTTTCGATCTTGATCAGAATGTTTGTTGAAAAATGTTCGAACTTGCTGCTCTTGTTTCATTAAATCTTCACAATAACCCACGGCCTTGTTGTGAGCACTATTAGGACCTCCAACATGCTCTTCTAATCTTTCTGGTTTTTTCCAATTTGAGAACCCATTTTTTGTAAATGTCTCACCACTTGCTTGTTCACCAATTTCTGGTCTGAAAATATAACAACATAAACAATATGCAGCATTCTCTGGTATACTATATTCTAACCAATTTTCATATTTATTGAACCAAGCAGGATTGAATCGTCGCTGTTGTTGCCCAAATTTAGACTTACAAAAATTGTGGAATTTAGGTTGGCAAGGACCCATTTGTAAATATGCTCTACGAACTTCATCTCGAACATTAGGACTGTAAGAAGAAATTGGAGGTCGCTGTCCAGGATCAGAAGGAAGTTCTGACAATTCTAAGTCAAACTTATTTCGTTTTTCTGGACCACTTTCATCTCTCTCTGGAAATAGCGGCATCGCTGATTTTCTTTTAAAATACTTTTCCATATCTGTATCAAAATTATATATATGAGTAGTTATATAAAAATAAATTAATTACAATTGAAAAAATTAATTTACTAATAGTTATAAACAAAATCATTAAAAAAAAACTATAAAGACTAGAATTAATCACTTGAACAATTACAATTTGTATAGAGATGTGTTGACATGTGAAAAAAAATAAAGTACGAAATTATTAAGTTAATTTGAAAAAAAAAACCGAAAAGACATGTTTACTTGATTGAAAATTGATTGTAAAGGCAAGCTGGTCCACGTCCCACCCACTCAAGCTCACAACAATTAATAAATCACCCTCCTCCTGGCTTCTTCTCCTTTTGCTTTCTTTACTGCGATTCTGGGAATAAAGAACAGAACTGCCGCTTGCAACTTTCTCTTTTCATTCAAGACAATCCCTAATTACAATTGTGGCACTCACGGTTCAATTTTGGGATTATAAATATTTTGGGTTATGGGCTTTTTTTTTTAAGTCAAATTATTACTTTACAATTATTAAAATAATAGTTTAAAATTTAAAAAATGAAGTTATTTAATAATTTTTACAGAGGCTGTTTAAAATTTTAAAATTTCTTTTAAACAAAAAAAAGTTTTTTTTTTCAGTGGGGGCTTGAGCCCCCAGTGGTCCTGCACTGCATCCGCCCCTGTTTATAACTCACCACACTTTTGAAAACTACCTTCGAAATTCATGTAACATTCTAGTTGAATAGCATTATTTACGAAATACTTAGTTGTTTTTTCTCTGACTTATTCTTTCATCACCGCGACAAAAATAGATTTAGAGACTACAATCTCAAACTGTTCCGAAGGGGGATAAGTAGAGAAGCACACTTGCATATATTGTCATTAATTAAGAAATAAAAATCATTTACTATAACTAAAATTACAAATTTTTCTAGAAAAGGAACGATTTTGATAGAAGATTGAATCTGAAAACAAAGGAGCAATAATTAACGAAATAATGCTTCTTCATCATTATGCTGATTTAAGTAATATTCATTATTGCAATATTTTAACTATAAAATTTAACAAATGATGTCCAACGCAGTCCAGTCAAATGGTTTTCAAATAATTTTATTTAGATAACCACTTGAGTTCGAATCTTAGGCGAGATAAAAGGTTATTTTTAAACTTTAATCCCCTTCCCCTACCTTTTAAAAGTACAATAAAATAAAAAAAATATAAAACAAATATTAGTGAAACTTTAAGTCAACTAGACCTCATATGACATGTGAACAGAAAGTTGTTTATATTAAATTTTAAACATTCAAAAAATACTGAATAAAATCATTTGGGGACTTTTGTTTGAGGTGCTATTTAGCCACTCGCCTTAACTTTTAATTATGCAAAAGGATAATTCGTCATTCCTTGATAATTCATTGCAATACATATGTTTATAATTTATTAGACTAGAACGACCGTTTGTCTAATCATAAAGGGGGGAAAAAATCTTATTTATTTGTTTGCTTTGACCGCACAATCGGTTATAAGTTACTTCGACAGCAAACCACGAGGAGCCACGTGCCCAAAATAGAAATGTTACTTGATTTTTGGACTGAAGCTGTTACTAATATTGTTACCAAGAGTCCTAAATTTTTAATAAGGGATACTAAAATCTTCTTTTGGCTATTAAAACCTTTGGTCTATTAACTCAAAAAATTTAACTCCAATGTTTTATAATAATTAGAAATATAATAGTAAAATAGATGTAACAATATGTACATTTTAAATAACGTCAATATCTAGCAAATGGGCTCGTAGACCATTAGCAACCGTTCTTGAGCGCATGAGTTTCAGTTTCAGCAATGACTCGGACTCAACTTCCCTTCAAGTAGGGGTTTACTTATCTCTCTAATTTTGGGATAGAATAAATTTCCGTCCAGTATTAAGTGAGGGTCGACTTTCAGGCTGTGCCATAATAAAATTATTAAAGAGAGTTCCGATTGATTTTTAATTGTAAATATCAGTAGTACTTTAATTATAATATCTAAGTATATAAAAAAATAACTTCAATATTTAATCAAATATTTTAATACTTTACAACATTATATTATATTAAACTAAATTTTTTAATAAATAGAAACATAATATTAAAATAAATATACAAAAATATAAATTATCTTCAATATTATGTAAAATGATTTTAATATTATTAATACATGAGATATATTTTATTCATTGTAAAATCTATTTAACCCGTAGACTTATTTAAAATTTTTATTAATAAATATAAATATATTATTGAAATAAATATAATAATTTACATTTTAAAAATTATATATTAGAAATATTCTAATATTATTAGTCTATAGATAAATTAAACAATTTAAATTATATTTTTATTTTTAAAAATTAAAGTTAATTTTTTAATTACTATCTACAAAGAGTATTATAATAAAAAAAGGGATCTTGATTTGAAAACTTAGAAGTTTAAATGATCATTTCCCCAAACTTTATGAGGGTAGGTATCAATTCCCTTTTTAATACGACACTAATCGACCAACAAAGATGAAAAGTGAATTATAGAAACTAGCTATAGTATAAATATTTGAAAACAACGTAATAATATAAAATTAATGTTTTGTGTGTAAAAATACATAAAGACTGGACTGGTCACAAATAATCCCGCTATCTTGAGAGGAAAAGTAGAAAAATTGGGTTGATATAATATGAAAAAATTAACCTTATCTTTTCTAGCTTCTATTACGTGTCTAAGTACGTATAAAACCTTTAGTTCTTAGTCACCTTTACAATGTGAGATTTACCAATTTTCCCTTCATTTTTTTTTTCAAATCAATGGACTTAAGATCTAATTTTTAATTCACCGAAATAACAATTTGAACTTTTTATGATTCATTACAAAGAGCTAACTCATTTATGCAAGTATATTTTTTCAATATTCATATTGCCTAAAGCTGGACACAAAATAGCCATTTTATGCAATTTTTTCTAACAATTAATTGTTTTAGGCTACCATCATTGCTGGGCATTGTATGAGTCCATATATGTTCCAATATAAAGTCGTAAGTTACAAGTTCCAACACTTGACATGTAACATATTTTTATCAGATAATTTTAGGTACATGCATATACATTTGATTATCCTGATCTAAGTTTTTACCTGGAAAGTGACTGACATTTCCTGATTCGTTAAGATTATTGGTGAAAAGACGGTGTCCAAAAGTTCTAATATTTAATTGTATAGTTTGATTGTAGTTTCGCTGTATGGTAAAGGATGTTGATTGGTCAACCTACAGTCAAAATTGTGGCCAACGAAAAAGATCTTATATAAAATAAGATCAAATGATACGATAAAAATATGGATTTTTTAGCACAATATCCTATAACTAACCTAAAGGATTTGTACTTAAATATGCTTTTGACATGTTTTTGGTTTATATTGATGAAACACATTTAACCAACCACAACAACTTTGGAAAATTTTGAACGCACAAAGGATGAGTTCTTCATCCAACCACAAAAGCTAATTAATCAGGCACAAAATCTTTATGAAGCGTGCAATCTTCTTTCCTGTTGAATTCAAATACAATGAGAAGACAATCTGATAATTTAATTGGAGAGGAAAAGATGGGAATAAGAGAGATGACATTTGGGTATTAACATCCACTAGGAAATGGAAGTCAATTACTTATAAGTCTGTTTTTGGAAAGGGAAGCAACGAATGCTAAAAGATTGACTGTTAAATTAAAACAGAGATATATTAATTAACAAGATCTAATTTAGTTAAACTTATGTCAATTAGATGTCTTATGACATGTGGCCAGAAATTTATTTATTAATATTAATATTTTTCTTTTTTAATTATAGATTCACGCACACTTGAAAGTTTGAACCCAAGATTTGAGCTTTAGAAAGACTATTCCTTACCACATGAACTTTATTAATGTTAATTTTTTAATTGGAAAAGTATTGAACAAAAAAATTATTTAGAGATTATTGTTTTAGCCATTTGCCCGTTTTTGAATACATAAAAAGATAATGAATCATTCCTCCATGTAACGATTTCACTACAATATAATTGCTTACATAACATATTATACAATGATATATAATCGTACATTATGGTGTATGTGGAGTTAGCAAAAGTGAGAGGTTGATGAACCAAGAAGACATAAACTTCTTACCGAGTACTTGTTGGGAAAATATGCTTTTTAAAAGCATATGTGTTTATTTAATTGTAATAAACAATTTTTCTGATTAATAAAATAAATGAGGTATTTTATTCAAATATCTTAATTGCATTAATATTTTGAGTAAAGTCCATTTAATAATATTATATGTATTTATGTAATCACCATGTAGATTCACAGAAGATATAAATATAAGTTATCTTATGATTAAATAAATTATGTTCGCAGTTGATAAATAAAGTTGGGCACTCTATTTAGGTATAGACTGTAATAGATTCATTGAATGATTTGTCTTGATCATGTATGAATTTATTGATGTAGTACGACTAAATTGAACAGGATCACATATGAGATTTAATTAACCTTGTAATAACTGTCAAACTTATTAAATCTCATAGGCATTGATTTTATTGTAATCTTAATCTTGAGTTAATTATGATTTCATGATTGTAATTGTTATTCCATTTGAGTTACCAATGGGCACAATTATGAGTATGCAAGATAACTAGCAATTTGGGTTAAAAGCCTAAATATATTATTTAGTGGGAGGCTCTATGTAATGTACTTGTGTATAAGGGGTCTTATGTTATTTTATAATGTGGGCCCTCTATAGGAAAAAGTAAGTAACGTAACTTTTATTTTTGGAGCCTTAGGTTTCACTAAAGAGAGATATAAAAAGACTTCTTTTCTCCTAAAAGAATAGAGAACAACCACTTTATACAGATCAGAGAAAAAGATTTTTTTTCCTCTAATCTAGAAAAATTTTCTCTTGCTAGTTGCTATTGGTAGTGATAAAGGCGCCTACACGTCAAGTGTAGATCAAACCTGAGTCATAACCTGGAAGATCATTGGTGATAGATCGTGATCTGACAGGCGTGGTGGTAACAGATCGTGATCTGGGAGTTTAATTCACTTCAGTGGAAAAAGTAAAGATTGTTCATCTTCTTAGATTTTCAAGGTACGATTTCTAGATTACGAATTCTTATATATTGTATGAGATCAATCCTAAAAAGTTTTTATAAATATTTAAAAACTGATTTTTCCCAACTGTACTAACCCAAGCATAATTTATTTATGTTATACTATTTTGGAAAAAGGACATCTACACCCCTAAGGTTTGGGGAAATGGTCATCAACACCCCCAAGTTTTCAAAGAGGGACACCAAGACCCCATTTTGACGATTATACCCTTTATCTCAATTATCCGAAAAGAATAAACTCTAATATTTTACAATAAATAGTAATATAATATTAAAATAAATGTAATAATATATACATTTTCAAATAATTTCAATATTTAAAAAATATTTTAATATTTTATAATCTATTGATATATTATTAATGTAAATTTTATGAAAAATAGAATCATAATAGTAAAATAAATGTATTAAAAATTTAAATTATTTTAAATATTATGTAAAATAAGAATTTTAACAATATTAGTATTTGAGAATGTTTTTAATTGTAGAACGTATATAATGCAAATATTTATTTAAAATCTCTACAATCAATAAAAATATATTACTAAAATAAATATAATAATTTACATATTAAAATTTATTAAAATATTAAATATTTTACTATTGTTAATCTACTGCATAGATTACATTATTTATATGGTATTTTTATTTGCTAAAAATTTTAAAGTCAATTTTTTTGAATAATAAAGGTAAAGGGTATAATGGTCAAAAGGGGGTTTTGGTGTCCCTCTTTGAAAACTTGGAGGTGTTGGTGACCATTTTCCCAAACTTTGTGGGTGTACATGTCTTTTTTCCTACTATTTCAGTCATACCTACCCAATCTTGAAACCCTTTATTCAACACTTCCCCACACCTATAAAAGCCTCGTCACACATGAAAATCAATGCGCAAACACACTTGATCCCTTTTCTTTTGATTCTTATTATTACAATACAATATATCTTTCATCTCTTAAAGCCTTATTCGCCAATAGTTCAACCATGGCGTCTTTCCCTCTCCCATCGGTTATGCTACCACTTTTGCTAATCACTTTATCGTCAATGAGCTACAACATCGATTTGGTCGATGCTCGCCATCTTTTGGAGGCAACAGTTCCAGAAATACCCAAGCCTGGATTGCCTAAGTTTGAATTGCCACCGTTACCAAAACCTGAACTACCACAAATTCCAAAGCCTGAATTACCTGAGATTTCAAAGCCTGAGCTACCAAAAAAACCTGAAGTACCTAAGATTCCAAAGCCCGAGCTACCAAAAAATCCTGAATTGCCGGAGATTCCGAAACTTGAGGTGCCAAAAAGACTTGAAGTGCCTGAACTTCCGAAACCTAAGTTGCCCAAAGTGCCTGAATTGCCTTCTTTCCCTCATCTAGCTGAGCTTCCTAAGCTCACATTTCCCGCCATCCCGAGTCTTCCCAAGGAGATCCCAACTCACTCAACCTCCAATCCATAAATTTCACGTCTTTAAATGCTTTCATGAGCTTCATCTGGTTCTCTGTAGAAGTATATTAATAACTTATATTTGTGGGTTCTTCTTTTGAAACTTTCCTATTTGTCTGGTTTCCTTTTAATTTGAGGATTTTCCATTATTACTTTTAAGTCTGGGATACGATTCGTGATGAGCTGGGCTCCGTAGGAGTACTGTACTACTGTTGTATTCATATATGGATTGATATATACTATATTTTATGTTTAATTATTAATTTGATTTGAGGCTTTTCATTTTATATTTATATGCTTTCTCATGTACGTACATTACATTTAATCTTCATTTTGATGTCAGTTGAAAATATATAGCAAAATAAAAGATACATTTTGCATGTTCAACGTTCCACCATATTGAAGATAGAAAGCCGTAAACAAACATCAGCAGCACAGAAACATTGATATATATATACGTAAATGAACTACTGCCCTGTCACCTTTTTAAATTTTAAAATCATGATAATGATGATGATGATGATGATAAATAATAAATAAACAAAATCTAATCCACTGATTTTAGTTAAACCATCACTACAAAAAAAAATGTATATTGCCGACCATTTATTTTCGAGGGACCTCAAAATCCATAGGTGAATAGCTTGTTTCCGAGAGATTTTAAGGTTCCGTCGGTAATTAAAGAAAAATGCACATGTTATTACCTACAATAATATTTTCCTTGGAAAAAAATAAAAAAAATCTCTAGAGGGAGTGAATTTTTTTTTTTTTGCGGGTATTTCAGCGCCAAAATTTGGAGCAACGACATCATTGAGCCCTAGGAAATAGGAATTTTTTAAAACAATTATTTTTTGTTTTAATATCAGGTGACGGCACCCATATTATGCTTTAGCTCACCACTTTGTGATTTTTTTTCTCCTTATTCATAAATAAATATTTTGCAATTTTTTGAGGAAATCGTCTCGAAATTGAGTTAAAGAAAGCAAATGTTAGAAATGAAATTCTTAACCTCTATCAAAATCCTTAGTTTGCTCCGATGAGAAAACACGTGCATATATTGAAGTTCATTAAGAAATAAAAATCAATTATAATCACTAAATTACAAGTTTCTCTAGAAAGAGAAGATGTTCATAGAAGATTGAATCATAAAATAAAGGAGTAATAATTAACAAAATTTTATGTATATTTGGATGTATATTTGGAACCAATGCTTCTTCATCATTATGCTAATTTAAGTGATATTCATTATTACAATATTTTAACTATAAAATTTAGCAAACCAAGGGTGTAATCAAATGATTTTCAAGCAATTTTATTTAACTGGCCACTTGGGTTCGAATTTTAGGTGAGATAAGGGGTTAAAAAGTATTTTTAAGCTTTAATCTCTTCCCCTACGTTTTAAAAATACAAAAAATAAAAAAATTTGTGAAACTTTAAGTCAACTAGATCTCAAGTGACATATATGAACAGAAAGTTGTTTATATTATATTTTTTAGATATTAGAAAAATACTGACTAAAATCATTTGGAGACCTTTGTCTAGGTGCGTGTTTAGCCATACGCCTTAATCTTTAATTATATGAAAAGAAAATCCATCGTTCCTCGATAATTCATTACAATACAAGTGCTTATAATATATTTGGTTATACATAACATTAATCGTTATGATGTACTTGGAATTAGCACATCGAGAGGCTGATGAACTAACAAGACATTTATTTCTTACCAAATACCAACTCAATCTTTAATTTATTAATTTATTTATATTTTAGTCATAGCTACACAAGCTTGAAACTCTTTATTCTACACTTCCCACGTCTATAAGATACTTATTGTTGAAAAAATAGCATGTTAATAAGCTATTTAAGGGCACATTTTGAGTGGGTCTTACTTATCGAAAGTGAGAAATTTTGAGAGGAACGGATTCTACTTCGTCTATACTTCAAAAATATATATTTATTTACTCAAAATGGTGCATGGGTGAATGAGAAATTATCTCACAAAGTGCACCCTTGATGTTGAAAATTTAAAAGGGAATGAGCTTCTCCCACATGGGAAAAATAAGCCAAGGAGTTTGTGTTTATATGTAAATACTTAACCATGCATAAGGAAGAGTATTAAGGATAAAGGCTCTCTCCATACGTGCATGTGTAGGGAGTGCGAATCTAAGACCAAATCGGTTGAACTCGTGAGGGCCCGCGCGTCCTGCGTACGCGAATGTCAGCCTAAAATCACCCAAGCTTGCAAGGCACGTTTTAATTTCTTTTAAAAAAATTTTTTGTAACAATTTCGCGATTTGAATTCAAATGATTTGTAACAGCTTCATCAATTATTTTAAGCTGTTAATTTTGAATTCAAACAGCTGAATTGAATTGGCTGTTACAGCAATTGAATGGAAAATATTGAATTCGGATATTGAATTCGGAAATTCAATACCTTGTTGCTGTTACATCTTCGCATGAGTATAAAAAGGCAGTCCATCTTCTGTTTTTCACACACTGCAATCACAAGCACACTGCACGCAAATTCTTCCTTCCTTCCTTCTTCTTCTGCTTTCTGTTTTTTGATCGAGCTTGAAACGCTGTTGTGGTTCGCCGGAATAATCTGTTTGTGCTTAACAGATTGTTCGTGCCCGTTGTATCCTGGGAAACAGATACCAACAGCCCTAAAGCACTACAATTAGGTGGTAAATCTGTTTTAAGGAAACTGAGCTACAGGCCTCGGGTTTTTCTGTTTCGTTCATCTTTTCTCTTGCTGATTTTGCTGTATTCGTTGCTGTCCTGTTATTATTTACTGGTTCCCGATTGCTGTTGCTGCTGTTGCTTAATACAAGTTGCTGTTTTTGTTGCATCTCAATTTTAGTTTCAACTTATTTGCGTCTATTGGTTCCTGTTTCTAATAGATAACTAACCAATTATTTTTGTAACACTTATAACACATGAAAATCAATGCACAAGCGCACTTGGATTACTTTTGACTTTAGAGAGTTTTAAAAGTAATTTTAAAAAGTTAAAAGTTAATTTTAGTATTTGGTAATTTTTTTTAAACTCACTTTTATTAAAATCATTAAATCTTACAGTAAATTTTGAAAAATAGAAAAGGAGTAACTTTTTATAATTTAATTTTAAGATCACTTTTATACTTTGTACGATTTCATGTATATCCTCATATATATGATAAAAATATAAAATTATCTTTATTAATTAGGAAATAAATTCATTTACTTTAAGAGATTATTATCATCAAACAAAATAAAAAATAAAATTAATAATATAACATATTTATTTTAGTTATCAATTATTATATATACACAACTAAAAATATTTTATATACATGTTTATAAATGTGTAAAAAAAAATTTACTCAACATTATTTCTAATTCAATTATTTATATTCTTATAACAATTAAGTAATAATAATTATTAAATAAATTTGATTGTTTTTAGAACTCAGCATTTTTAAAATGGACCAAGATCCGGTGCTCAGCTGAGCTTGTGTTGAGCATTGGATCAACGGTCAACAATTGCTTGGAGCCTACATAGAGCAATTGCTGACCGTTGCTAAGCACCAGATCTGTTTTATTTTTTTAAAGAAATTTTACCAAATATTTAACTAATTTTTTTCACAGTTGTTTATTTATACAGCATAGCTGACAGTAATTATTTTTAAACTTATAGCATTACCCTTTTCTGTTCATTGTTATTACAACTAAATATATCTTTTATCTCTCTTAAAGTCTTATTTTTCCATCAGTTATCAACCATGGCATCTCTTTCTTGTGCATCCATGTCTCTTTGGTATCAGAAAAAGGGGGGGAGGCAGGTCAAATTATTTGAGTTTATTTGAAAAATACTTAATTTTATCTACGAGTCATTCCGGTTACGATCCCGGCATATTAAACCGATGATGGCGGGTACAGACCGTTGGTCAGTAACCGAGTCGGTGGGAAATTTTTTTAAAAAAAGTATTCTAATAATGAACTCTTTATTTATATCAGTGTCTGCCTTCAATTCTTGTAGTAGAGATGGAATCGAGAACGAAGAAGAAATTAACTTCTAAGTAGAAAATGACAAAAATTGTGACAGTACTTTGGCTTTAAGCAATTGGGACACATGGTGAATTCTAAAAATGTCAACAAACAAAATTGACAAAGATTGTAGATTAAATTTCTTAAAAACTGATAATATTATCAAAACTGAAAAAACATCTGTTGGGATAAAAAAGTGAATTTCAAACAGTAAAAATTCTTTATTTTGAAACAATTAAAAAATAGAAAAAAGATTAATTACCTTCATTTTGAATTGGTCCAAGTTGGATTTAAACCATTGAATTGTGAAGGCTTAGATACTCCTTTATTTGCATGTCTAAGAGATTGTAGGTTTCTAGATTTTAGAGATTCACTCTTAGGAACGATTGAAACAACTCTTTGCAACGGACCAGTTTATTTTTGTTATCCAAATTTTACATTACAGTTTTATTAAATGAAAAAAATATTGGATGCCTTAACTTTGAATAATAAAAACATACAATTACAAGATCAAACCGGGAACACCTCCTGTAGCTTTAATGCATAAAATTCTTTAGAAACCAATGTTTTCTGCTTTTAGCACAAAAGCTTTAAAACACAACCAAAAAGGAGAAACTTTATTAATTAACTGGGATCAAATTACACTTCGTGAGAATGGACAATGGAAAAGGTTACACAATTTTAAAAAGTACAAAACACAAAACTAAAAGAAATAGAAACAAATGTTGATAGAAGAGTATTAATATCATTTGCTAGGCAAAGAGCATTAGAATCTGAAAACTTGAGCTTAGGATCCTCTGATCTCAAATTTGGATCATCCTCAACAGAACCAGCTAGAGCCTATTGTTCTTCAAAATTTCTAGGCCTCCAAAAAGATTAGATCTCCGTTAAAATATCTAGTGATGATGATGATGCAGAGCATGATAAGCTCGGCGGTTCAGTCACCAGCTGAGTGTAGCTTAATATCTAGTGATGATGATGATGATGATGTAGAGCATGATAAGCTCGGTGGTTCAGTCAGCAGCTGGTGCAGCTTAGTAAATTCGTTATGCTGACTTGGCAAGTCTACAAATAGATGTGTAAAGTGCGCGTGTGTGAGTGAAGTTTCTAGATGGATTTAGTAACAGATTCATGTGTGTTATCGCGTATATAAATATCAGTGGTTAGAATCATTTTTGTTTTCTATCTCTTTCCCTCATTTTCTGGTTCATTTTCTTAGTAACCAAACAGTGCTTTACTTCAATTTAAACAATCTCCGATGAGTAGATAATTCTTCAAACAGATCAAAACCATATTATTCTATCAACGAGCCTGAACCTGTCCAAAATAAAAATACAGAAACTGAGTCCCCAGGAATGTCACCTGCATATTCATCCATAACCGATCATAATGAATTAGATGCTTTAGAAAAAAAAAATTAAATCAATAAAGAATTTTGAGAAAAGATTTTTAATAAAAAACAAATGAAAAAAGATAAATTTTGTTTCTTAACAATTATAGGGGAAAAGAAAAGCTAGAAATTCAAAGACAACATTATGAATTCATGAACAAGAATAAAACTCAAGTAATATTTTTCCAATGCTTTGGATATTATGCAAATATTTACAATAATAAATATCTATTTCCCAAACAATAAATATGGCAAGTGAGGTAAAAATTTGGCAAACTTCTACTGGGGATACTGCTGAATCAACACATCCACTACTCAGAGACCTTAAAATTTAGTATAAAGACACTTAAATTGTAGCCTCACTTTTCAAATTAAAAACGACACAAAAGAAATACATGATAAAGATATAAAAAAATATTCTTGACCAAAACAATTATATAATCAATATTTGGAAACAATAGGACATCAATTAGACAGAATTGAAAATATTGTTCAAAAACTCACTCCACAAACTTTAAATAAAAACTTGGAAAGAGCATATGTAAAATCCTTATTCAAACCCCATGAAATTCCAAGAAGTATTAAAAAAATAATTAGCTAATAAAGAATTTATAGAAGAAATCGATAAAACACTTGCCATTCTAAAATCACAACTCACACCTGACACACCAATATTACTTCTACATCAATAAGACTTTCTACATCAAAAGAAGTCAATGCTTTAAACCATTCAAGTGGTAGCCAATCTAAAAGTTATAGTGACAATGATTCTGAAATTTTAAAATTTATTCTTAATAAGATCAGTTGTGATGAAATGGAAAGGTTCAAAGTTGAATGATAGAAGAAACATAAGTTTTTGAATAGTGAAGTTTGTTGAATAAGTTTGAATTAATAAAATTAGGGTTTTGGTTCCTTTATATAGTACCCCTCAATATCACAAATTTATCAAAAATTGCAAATTTGAAATATTATTTTATAATAAAATTTTCCTCATGTAAATAAGAAAAGCAAAACAAACAACGTCCAAATCCGAT
The DNA here is from genome assembly GCA_030444775.1 of Atalantia buxifolia. Classification (NCBI taxonomy): domain Eukaryota; kingdom Viridiplantae; phylum Streptophyta; class Magnoliopsida; order Sapindales; family Rutaceae; genus Atalantia; species Atalantia buxifolia. The sequence continues at coordinate 1,051,188 of CM059838.1, read as the reverse complement.
ATCTGAAAAAAAAAGATAAAAGTACTAAAAGAAATAGGAAAAATAAAAAAATATCTCAAAATTAAAAAATTACTAGGAAAGAAGTGAAATTTCCAACTCGACCATGCGTAGGAAAGCATAAACTCTCATTTCTCTCGTTGCAAGCTTTGAAACAATATAATGCCCAAAATGGATGCTTGTAACCTAAGTTATGACCTCCGGAAGGAAACCCTACTGTTCCACACATCCAACCTACATCAATATCCCTAATTTGGAGAAAAACTCCTCGAGTTTCGTTCATACAACCCCTCAACACCTGGATAATATTCAAATAGATCAGCTACACTGAAAGTGCGAGAGATGCTCTAGTTGCCGGCAGCTGAAGTACGTAAACATTATCATTAATCTTCTTTGACATTCAAAAAGGGCCATATTTTCACTTCTCTACCTTTCCCCGAATACCAAAAAGACGACTTCACCATAGATGAGCTATCACCAAATGACCTTCCTGAAATAATTTCTTCTATTGGTGCTTGTCTGCATCAGCTTTATACCTAGCATTGATAGCCTCCAAGTGAGCTCACTCATTCGCATGAATCTGCAGCTCCTTTTTTGCCACATTATTTGTTGTTTTGCTTCCTTCGCCAACTACTGGTGGGATAAACACTAAATCACAAACATGGCATAGAGGGCAAGTGTAGATAATCTCAAAAGAGGTCTTGCCAACGGATCGATTCACCATACTATTGTAAGAAAATTCAACCTGAGGCAATGCAGCTTCCTAATTCTATTGCTTGTCACCACAAACACAGTGTAACATGTTGCCCAAAGTGCCATTGATCATATCTATTTGTCTATTTGTCTGTGGATAAAAAGCACCACTAAATTGCAATTGTGTGTTGAACTTATCCCAGAGATGACGCCAAAACTTGGTAACGAGCTTCAAATCCCTTTCACAAGTTATAGTTTTTAAAACACCGTGCAAACATACTACCTCCTGAAAAAAGAAATGCGACTAAGGCAACATCTTTAGTCTTAGCACGAGCTTCCTAGTTCCGTTGCTTGTCAACATAAACATAGTGCAACATGTTGCCCAAAATGCGATTAATCACCTTTATTTTCCATCTGTCTATGGATAAAAAACATTACTAACTGTAATTGTTTGCCGAACTTATCCCAGAGATGACGCCAAATCTTGCTAATCAGCTTCACATCCCTTACAAAAGTTATAGTTTTTAGAACACCATGCAAACACACTACCTCCCAAAAGAACAAATGTGACTAAGGCAGCATCTTCAGTCTTTTTACAAGCAATAGAATGTGCTATCTTCAAAAATCTATCGACCACAATCAGTACGAAATCTTAAACAGTCCTTGTATAAGGCAAGCCCAACACGAAATCCATGTATAACCCCGTGTTCTGCTCATGCCCTTTGGCTTCTTGGCAAATTCGACATCTCTACACAATATTGTAGACATTCTATTTAATTGTGGCAATGATATTGCTCTTCCACAAGCACCTTGGTTTTATCTCAACCAATATAGCCGCCCAGTTCTCCTTCATACAACTCGCAGATAACTTGCTCCTAAGTGACTTCGAGGCACAAATATCTGATTAGCCTAGAATATATATCCATCTTGAACAAGAAAATCTTTTGCGTTTTGATGATTAACAAATCAATTCCAAATATGTGCAAAGTCTTCATCCTCAATGTACAACTCTTTCAAGCATTCAAAGCTAGTAACTTCATTAACTAGAGTTATAAGAAAAGTTGCTCGTCTACTGAGTGCATCTGTTCCTTCACCCATCTCACATACATCTTGTTTATATTATCCTGGCTATTAAAGTACTTTAAGGCTTAAACACGACCTCTTTCAGAATTAATCAATGCTCCTATGACTTCAACATCCTTAGAATAGCATAAAACTATTAGTCGTAAGTAGATCACTTCTATTGTGCTTCATTTAACTTCTCACTCGTATACTCAGTTGATCGTCTTTCTTGAGAAAAAATAGCCCCAGTTCCTTTGCCAAAACATCACACTTGACCTCAAATAACTTGTTGAAGTTTGGCAAGGTCAATACAGAAGCAATACACAACCTCTACTTTAGTAAAGCAAAACTCGCTTCTTACTCTTCTCCTCACTTGAACTTTCTTTTGTTGAAGCATTCTATAACATGTGCAGCTATAATGTTAAAAACGTAAATGAATCTCCTATAAAATGTTGCCGGACCATGAAAGCTTCTATCTTCACCCACTTCCTTGGGCATAAGGCATTCTTTCAATGGCTTATATCTTTGACTCAATAGCTCGAATCCCATCTGCACTAATTATAAATCCTAAAACTCCACTTTACTATATAGAAAAATAAACTTCTTCACATTAATGTTAAGATTGTTTTGCCGTAACACCTCCATATATAACCATTCTCAAATGCTCTAATAGGTCACCATATTAATAGAATAAAACATGATATTGTCAAAATACACCACAATAAATTTACAGTAAAATGGTTTAAGAACCTAGTCCATTAAACACATAAAAATACTAAAGCATTTGACAACACGAATGGCATCACAAACCATTCATAAAACCTTTTTTGTGTTAAACACTTTTTTCCACTCATCTCCAGGCCTAATTCTAATTTGAGGGTAGCCACTACATAAATCTATCTTCAAAAAAACCCAAGCACCACCCAATTGATCTAACAAATCTTAAAAGATTGGAATGGGAAATCAATACTTCACTGTAATATAGTCAATTCGCCTACTGTCCACACATATATGCCAACTCTTATCCTTTTTTGGCACCAACAAAGCTGGTATAACACATAGACTTATGCTCTTACGAATGAACCCTTTCCGCAATAACTCATTAATTGGGCTTTTGTACAATCGCATGCTCGTAAGGACTCATATAATAATGGGGAAAGTTAAGCAAACTCAGACTAAGAACTAAGTCTATATGATGTTGTATATCTTGTAAGGCAGAAGCCTATCTGGCATCTCTAATGGTATAATATCAACGAACTCACCTAACAACGACTGCACTTTTTTAGCAACAGTCTTCACCTCGAATTCTTCTTCCTTCTTCAACTTCTTGCAACCATCATAATCATCTTCTAAGTGATCCTTGATCATAGTCAGAAAGTTCTTTTCTTTAGTCTTAGAATTCTTGTTTTTGTTCGTTAAAGGCACCAAATGAACCTTCTTTCTATTTTATCAAAACTCATACACATTGTCATTTCCTCTATGAACTAATCAATATCGAACTACTAAGGTCTGCCTAACAACAGGTGGGGCGCCTCCATATCTACTACATTGCACACCACATCACTCTTATAGATCTTCCCAATAGAGAAAGGAACACAACATACTTCTGTCACTCGCATTTCTATCCCTTTCTTTATCTACCCTATCATGTAAGGTGCTAAAAGTTTTCTTGTTGAAAGTCCTATCGTGTCAACTATCGCCTTTGAAATTATATTCTTGCTACTACCGCTATCAATTATCATGTAATACACCTTATTGTTGATAGTGCCATGTGTTCTAAAAATCTTATTGCGTTGATTATCCTCTTCAAGGCTAATAAAATTTTTCGTACAATGCAATTTAGCATCTCTCATTCATCTGCCTCTAACTCCAAAGCTTCTTCATCGTTACCATACTTAACACTATTAACCTCTGTCTCATTAACTTCAGCCTTTACTAAATTCAAATTTTTAGGGCGATAGTCACTTGATTAATAGTCTGGATCCCCACATTTCAAACATTTATTCCACATAGGCTTTGTGCCTTTGTTTATGTGGTCATATAATGAGGATAAGTGAACTTGCTCTGATACCAACTACCAAAACAAAAACTGTAAAAGTTGAATGATAGAAGAAACACAAGTTTCTAAATAATAAAGTTAATTGAATAAGTCTGAATTAACAAAACTATGGTTTTAGCCTCTTTATATAATAACCCTAATTATAGTGAATTTACCAAAATAGGCAAATATGAAATATTATTTTATAATAAAATTATCTTAATCTAAATATAAAAAGCAAAACAAATGGAGCCCAAATTCGATATATATAAAGAAAAAGATAAACACTTAAAAGGAATAGGAAAATTAGAGAAATATCTTAAAACTGAAAAATGATCAAGAAAGAAGTAGAATTTCTAGCTCAATCATGGGACCAAACAATACAAGCATTCTTGGTTTGGTTCATCTCATAGCAAGCTTCGAAATGATATTTCATCTCGTCGCAAGTTTCGAAATGATATATTATACACCTAAAACGAACATTTGTAATCCAAGTTATGATCTCCCGAAAGTACCCTGCTCATTCCTCGCAACTAATCCACATCAAATTGGAAGCCACACAAAAACTTTATTTCCAAGAGCTTCAGCTCTAGATATAACAAAAAAAGCAAAGCCTCAAGTTTTCTAAAATAAATATGGTAAAAATTCAATTTATTAGTGAAAATATAGAATATTCTCAACGTGTTACAATAAATGACGATGGTTAGAAATGTTTTCAAAACAAAACTTGGTTCATCTAATCATGCCATTACTCAGTTATTAGTAGTTGGGTTTAGTGGCCAATTAAAAGTTTGGTAGGATTATACCTTAACTCAAAATGATAAACATAAAATTTTATACTCAATTGGGAAAGATTCAACTAATACATCAACAAAAGATGACTATAATAAAGATGATTTTAATTTTTTAATTTTCTCAGTAATCAGATATAATTTAGAAATCCATTCTACAACTAAAGACAAAAATGCTGAACAATTAACAAATTTAAGGTGTAAAACCCTTCAAGATTTTAGGTGGTATAAAGACACATTACTTACAGGAGCAATGTCAAGATCTAACAATAGTCATCCAATTTGGAAAAAAAATTTATAGTTAGACTACTTAGACATTACAACAAAACTTAGATATAGTAGCACGTGAAAAGCGCTACTAAAAGTAAACTGTAGCATTTTTGAAAGTGCTATGTTAGCCAATGTTACTAAAAGTATTCCTTTTTAGGAGCAATTATAGAATGCTATAAAATTTTAATTCTGTAGCATATAATAAAAGCTGCATATGTAGTTTTAGTTGCAGTAGTTAATTGCTATCAGTACACATTATGTAGCACTTAAGAAATGCTATCAAATCGTCTTTTATAGTATAATAACAATGTTGTAAATATAGACAAGGTAAAAAAGGGAGATTCACCTTTTCGTCTTGATGGAGGGCGATCCGAACATGGAGTTTGTCCATGGACGGCCAGAAGACGAAGGCCGCCAATGACATTGCGAAGTATGTTGATACTTTCACCATCTTAAAGCTTCTTCTTCCTAATAGTCTTACTCTTTGGCAAGTTTTGTTTGTTTTGTCCTTCTGACAAGCTTGCTTGTTCTAACTTAAGGTTCTTCTTTTATTCGTTTGGGTTGGTACTTCTTTCTGTTCACCATAAGTATTCAGACATCTAATAGCAATTCCATGGAGCCTGAGATGAATGCTGCATATGATACGTTATCTACTAAGGAAGAAGAGGAGGATGGCCTTGTCTTCCAAAGTGATAATATTGTCACTGGACAGGAAGGTTTGATTGATGTTAGATTCTGCTTGGTGGGGCGGTTCTTAACTGATAAGGTGATTCATTTTCCAACAATGAAGAATACAATGGTGGCGTTATGGCGGCTAGGGAAAGGAATGTGCATTAAAGACTTATAACCTACCTTTTTCTTGTTTCAATTCTTTCATGAAATTGATCTTAAACGTGTTATTGATTCGGGACCGTGGACTTCGATCAACATATTCTAATTCTAAAGAGGTTAGGGGAGAATGGTCAACTACATAGGGTTCATTTGTTCCACACTTCGTTTTAGATTCAAGTGTATAAATTACCTATTGGATTTCTATCGGAGAAGTTGTTGACAAACATTGGTAACTATATTGGTAAGTTTCAATCTTTGGATCCTAATAATCTCATGGAAGTGTGAAGGAATTATATACGCATAAGAGTATCCATAAATGCCTAGAAACCTTTGAAGTGAAGATTGTGTCTGAAGAAGAAAAGGGGGGAGGGAGTGGATTTGAGTTGACTTCAAATATGAAAGATTGAACATTTTTTGTTTCATTTGTGGGCTTCTTGGGCATACCGAAAAACTATGTCCGAAGCTGTATGATTGCACTACGGTTGATATGGGTAGACCGTATGGGCTAGAGATGAAGGCTCCAACTCGTCGGAATGCCATGTCTTCGGTGAAAGGTGGCTACGCTCAGCACCACCAGAAGATTATAAGTTTACTTTTGGTAGTTCCACGGAGTCTGTAAGTGGTGCAGAGGTTAATGATAAGAATGCATCAAAATTGGGAGTTATCAATAATATGAAAATTCCCAACAATTTAGGAAGTGATGGGCGTAAGCATATGGAAAATATGGTGATATCAAAGGCATTGCCAGTTATCAAAGCAATTGATAGTCAACAGATTGATAAGGGCAAAGAGGTGGCTTCATTTTATAATGGGCTGGACCTTGTTCAAGCGGCTGAAAGTTATAGAGAGAAAGAGATAGTTTTAAAGGAAGCTAAAAGGAGACGGACAGATATTGCGTTGGATAGGTTAGGGCAATCAGAGGTAGATGTGTAATCTATGGTGGTGGATCCAAAAAAGAGGCTAGTGGTATGACTTGTATTTCAGGCCCACCAAGATCGATGAGTACCTTGAGCTGAAACTGGCGTGGTTTGGGCTAGCCACGGACAGTTCAAATGTTAGTGAAATTGGTCCGTAGCAAAAAACCTTCTTTTATTTTCCTTATAGAAAAGTTACGTAGTTGAAGTAAATTAGAGAGTATTAAAGTACAATTGGGCTATGATGGGCTGTTTCTAGTTGACAGAGTGGGCCGGAGTGGTGGGCTCGCACTTTTATAGAAGACAACTAGTTCTGTAAGTCTTCTAAAGTATACTACTAATTTCATCGATGCTGAAGTTGAAGTGAAGGAGTTAGGAAAATGGAAGCTGACTAGTTTTTATGGCTATCCTAAGACTAGCCGGCGGCAGGAATCGTGGGATTTGCTCCGTTTACTTTCTACTTCATCCTCACTTCCATGGTTATACATAGGTGATTTTAATAATCTACTGGCGGCAAATAAGAAGAGGGGTAGTATTGCTCATCCTAATTGGAAGTTAGTGGGTTTCTAGAGAGCTATTGAAGATTGCAATCTGATTGATCTTGGTGTCGATGGATATCAGTTTACTTGGGAGAGGGCTAGGGGAATTGATAAATGGGTTAAAGAAAGACTAAATAGAGCATTTGCTTCTGAGGAGTGGCTTCAACGTTTCAATAGGGAGAAGGTATATAGTTTAGAATCTTCTTGCTCTGATCATCTTCTCATATTTTTGGATCCTAGTCCGGCTCAACCTGTTACGAGGCATAGGCGATTTCGATTTGAAAATATTTAGTTGCGTCAGGCTGATTGTAGTGATGTCATTCGGGATAGCTGGCTCTCTTCTACTGGTAATTCTATTCAGAATAAAATTATGGCTTGTGGGTCTGTTTTAATGGAGTGGGGTGGGCATTTAGCCCGAGACTTTTGTAAGCGTATTCTAGAATGCAAGAACCGCATGGCTGTTTTACGAGGTCGTCGTGATAGTGAGGGTGTGGCTGAGTTTACGGAGGCTAGGAATCATTATAATAAGTTGTTGCATAGTCAGGAAGTGTTCTGGAAACAGCGGGCAAAGTTCCTTTGGCTAAAAGAAGGTGACAAGAACACTCGCTACTTTCAAGCTTCAGCTTCAGCGCGGAAAAGGCAGAACTCCTTTGAGACTCTTCGCAACGATAAGAGAGAATGTTGCTCCAATTCTAATGAGGTGGATGCTTTGATTGTTGATTACTTTAAGAACTTATTTACTTCTGGAGGGTGCCATACTGCCGAAGTTATTCAGTGTATGAATACTAGAATCACCCGTGAGCATAATTCAAAGCTAAAGTTTTGGCATATCGTTGGTGAGGATGTGATCATGGCTTGTCTAAAATTTCTTCAGGATGCTTCCTTTCCGGTGGGCTTGAATGATACTTCAATTGTATTAATTCTGAAGAAGCATAGGCCTAAATTTTTATCGAATATGAGACCGATTGCTTTATGTAACGTTCTGTATAAGATTATATCTAAAATGTTAGCTAACCGCATAAAATTAGTTCTTGATTTGGTTATTTCAGATTCTCAAAGCGCCTTTGTTCCGGGGCAAGCTATCACTAATAACATAATCATTTCGGCTGAGATTATACATTTCTTGAAGGGAAAGTGATAAGGAAAAATAGGGTAGCTGCGTTGAAAATCGATATGTCTAAGGCATATGACAAGATTGAGTGGAACTTTCTTCAAGCTATAATGCTCAAGATGGGGTTTGATGCAAAGTGGGTGGACTTAATTATGCTCTGCGTATCTATTGTTCTATATCGTGTACTTCGTGAGGGTAAGGAGATTGGTCCGATTGTTCCTCACAGAGGTCTTCGCCAAGGGGATCCATTATCTACGTATCTATGCATTATTTGTGCAAAAGGTTTAAGCTCATTAATTCGAAGGCAAGAAAGAAATGGCTTGCTCCACGACGTCAAAATTGTGAACGGTGTGTCATTTGTTTTTTGTTGATGATAGCTTCCTTTTTTTTGGGGCAAACAACAATGAAACTTCCTTAATTAAACATTTTCTGGTAGTATATGGTCAAGCTTCTGGCCAAGTGATTAATTTCAATAAGTCTTCAATCTCATTTAGTGCTAATGTGCTTGATAGTGTAACTCGGGAGGTGTGTAATATTCTTACTGTTAATACCACCACTAATCATGGGGCCTGTCTTGGTCTTCCATCATACATTGGCAGGAAAAAGAAAGAAGTTTTCAAATATATTCGGGACAAGTTATGGCAAAGACTTCAAGGGTGGAGTACACGGATGCTATCTCGGGCTGGCAAAGAGATTTTATTAAAGACAGTGGCACTTGTTATGCCTAATTATACTATGAGTATTTATTTGCTGCGAAAAGAGTTGTGTAAAGAATTATAAGTGATGATGAATTCATTCTGGTGGCGTAGCAATCACAGTGGAGGGAAAGGAATTACTTGGGTTAAATGGGAATATTTGTGTAAACCAAAAGGCTGTGGTGGCCTTGGTTTTAAACAACTTCATTTCTTTAACATTGCAATACTACGAAAACAACTGTGGAAATTATTAACCCGTCCTGATTCGCTAATGGATAAAATTCTCAAAGCTCACTACTATCCGCGAACTTCTATTTTTCGAGCTGTTTTGGGGCACAATCTCAGCTATTTGTGGCACTCTATTTTGGCTGCAAAGGAAGTGGTGATTCAAGGTAGCAGAGTGCAAGTTGGCAGTGGACATACGCTTTCCATTAGTAAGGATCCTTGGCTTCCAGATCTCAATGATGGTTTTGTTTCTTCTAATCTTAATGAGGAGCTTGCTGCAGCATCTGTCAGCAGCTTAATGATGCCTAACCAACGAGCATGGGACTATGATGTTGTTTCAGACATCTTCAATTCAAGAGATAAGGAGTTGATTCTACAAATTCCTCTTAGTTACCGCTGAGATGATGACGTGTGGTACTGGTTGGCTGATCCCTGAGACTGCTATTCGGTTCGTAGCTGTTACAAGGTTTTAACTTCTACTACTCTTGGTTCCTTTGCCGGTGTGTGGTGAAAATTATGGATCTTGAATGTGCCGAACAAGGTTAAGAATTTTGTTTAGAGAGCTGTAAAAAATGTGTTGCCTACTACAGTCAATTTAATCTCTAAAAAGGTGGATATTCCTTCTACTTGTACTGTGTGCAATGCCTATGAGGAAACTGTTCTACATTCTTTGATTGAGTGCAGCTTTGCTAAGTCATGCTGGATTTTTTCCTCTGTGGGGTTTGTTGGCTATTGCTCTTCTTCCTTAGATTGGCTTGAGCACATCTTTACACGTTGTAGTAAAGATGAGTGCAATATTGCTATGATGATTTGCTGGCGAATTTGGTTAATCGCAATGACAAAGTTTGGAACAACAAAGCTAGCTCAGCTTATCAGAATCTTAACTTTGCTGGGTAGTTTCTCTATTAGTGGCAAACAACAAAGTAGCAAATGTTTGATGTTAACGAAGATGCTCACAAGCTGGTTCATGGGGTAGTGTGTTGGGAGAAGCCTAAGTTTGGTTCGATAAAGTGCAATGTGGATGTAGCTATTTTTGCTTCTCAAGGAAAGATTGGGTTCGACTGTGTGCTTCAAAATTCAGACGGAAGTTTCTTGGCAGCAAGGTGTGCTGGTATAGCAGGAAATTTTGGAGCAAGGGAGGCTGAAGCTCTTGGCATCCGAGAGGCTCTTAGTTGGCTTAAAGGATTACAATTCCCTTGTGTTATCATAGAGATGGGCTGCCTATAAGTGTTCCAAGCTTTGATTGAGAAGTTTTTCAGAAATGGTTTTGGTTTAATTATTGAAGAATGTCGAGCCTTAACTATGTTTATAGGAGAAGTACAATTCTCGTTTGTGCGCCAATCTGCGAACCTTGCTGCTCACTACGTTGGGAGGGCAACAGGTTCTATGTCAGGTCCCTAGGAGTGGAATTTTGCTCCACCTCTGTGGTTGTTAAACAGTTTATAATTCCTTTTGCTTAATGAAATTTTTTCCTTTAAAAAAAAAACAATGCTGCAAATATGTTATTTGTAGCACTTTAATCATGCTACATATTCTAATCTAGTAGCACTTAAAAAATGCAATCACATTGTCTCTCGTGGCATAACAAAAATGCTATAGATTTCATGATATTAGCAATTTTAAGATGTTACAAATTACACAAGTCGTAGCATTTGCAAAATGCTACCAAAGCTTTTGTACATAGCCTAAGAAAAATGCTCCAATATTGAATGATTTAAAGCATTCTTAGGATATTACAAAGTAGTGACCTGAAGTATTAAATTATTATAGATTGGTTGTTATCACAATTATTAAATAGAATTTAACAAACTCTATCAATTTTTACTTATTAATTTTTATAATAATACAAAATCTTTCTCAAACTATACTCCATATGAACAAAATATACCATACATATAAAATATTGTTTCAAAACAATAATGTATGAAGATGAACATCATAATTTAAAGATAGACATCAAGTACAAATATAGAGTATGTTTAACTTTAAACATAATGTGCCATATATCAAAAAGGCAATAATTAAACAAAAAGAATACTATTTCATCTTCAATTTGCATCGGAAACTCCTTTATAAATTAAAAAAATAAGTGCAAAAAATCACCTGAACAGAGTAAACATGACCTGCATTAGAAATTAAAAACAAAAAAATAAGTGCAAAAAATCACCGAACAGAGCAAATCTAGTGATAAACTTTTATAAGTATTTCACTAGAAAATTTTAATTTACTAACATAATTATTTTTACTAAAGAGATTTCAACATAATATTTAAATAACTATAAAATGTTGGTGGCAAAAACTTTTATTTTAACTTACAGCTTTACACCAATTCTAGTTTTGAGTAGTGAACTCAAATATACAACTAATCTTATCCTTAGCAAATATTTTGACAGAGTCTCTCCTAAAACATGGACATTTCCTCAAACAAATTACAACTTATATAACATATATATATCATCAACTCAACACTTCCAGAATTATACTTTCTAGCCAACGATTACTACTAGCATAAGTCATTAAAAGCAATATATCTTTGCCGTAAGCTCCATGTTGGCCCATACACTAAAAAAACATAAAGACATGCTCAAGAAAATATATAAAAGTTAATGGACATGAGATTACCTAAATATGTGAATGATATAAATTTCAGTTTGTAGAGTCTATAACAACCCGATCTGCATGCCATACAACTATACTACCAACAGTTTCTTCAATGTATGTCATATAAGGTATAGTCCTCCATAAATACTTCTCATGTTCTTTTGCTACATCTACCCAAATTCTCATGGCCTTTGGTCCAACAGAAATATGATGAACAAGTGCTTTTGGATCACTTGAAGATCAATGCCCTTCAGCTACTACAACCTCATAGCCTTCCCAATTAAGCAACTTGCATTTAGTGATGTTAGTCTTCATATTCATACTCTAGCACAATGAAATAATGATAAAGTTATAATTTTAATCAATATCATTTATTTTTATTTATAGATAAATATGCCCACTATTAAACTCTTACCACAGGAACAAGTGCATTCAATTCATCATCACATTCTTGACTCGTTTGATTTTGACTCTATATAATAAAAGTTTCATAATTTAGTTACAAAAAAATGCCCTATATATAAATATAAACTATGGGTTATGTAATGAAATTTTATACATACCTCTTTTTTTAGCATCTCTTCAAAGAACTTCCTGTATTGGGCTAATTCTTTCTTCATTTCATCTTAATCCTTTAGTACTTGAGCTATAACCATGTCCTTTTGTCATATAAGGGTTAATTGTGCAAAAGTAACTCCTTTCCAAGTGCTTTCACATAAGATTTGTCAGGACCTATTACCTTTGATTCAACATTATCTTTCAAATCACTTGAAGTAAGGTTTGAAGGATCTTTTTCAATTTCATTCATTTGACACTACAAATTTTCAAGTGCATTCAATGTTATGTACAAGTAATTGCTGGAAAAAAAATATGACTAAACAATTGATTTCCTTACTATAGCATCAACAAGCACTGCATTTATAGGTTTGCCTTTTTTTTTTGTACGTATTTTTTTCTAAACCTCAACTGTAGATACAGATTTTCCAGTGGTTTTAAAATAAATTTTGAACCCTTAATTTCATGCAATCTAATAGTAATATTACAGGTGCTTATTCATCCACCAAGAGGCGAAGCTAATGGAGCCTAACCTAACAATCTCAAAAAAAAAAAAATTTATTTCATTACAAAAATGGCCTTATTGAAACCGATATAAGAATTTTATATTTTTTAGTTATCCCTCCTCTTCAATTTTTGTCAACTTTTTGTTATAGTTCATAGTTATCTATATTTAAAGAGAAATTGCCAACAATATGAACATAGATGGTCATTTTTCTTTCTGAAAAATCCTAGGACGCAACTTCGATAATGTTTCTTTTTATTTCATCAGGAAATAAAATTCAACTAGATCAAATACTGATACTAAGTCGATTTTGGAAGCTGCTAACGCCAAAAGAAAAGAAATAATATTAACTTCAAAAAAACGTAAGGGTCTACGTGGAATTAGTAGAAGTTAGAGGCTCAACTAACAATGAAGTTACGAAACCAAGCAATTTTTTATTTTTTATTAACATTTTGGTCATACCAACCCAAGCTTGAAACTCTCTACTCCACTCTTCCCACATCTATAAAAACCTCAAAACACATCAAAATTAATGCACAAACAAACTTGCACCCATATCTACTGATTGTTACAACAAAATATATATCTTTCATCTCCTAAAGCATTATTCGCCACTAGTTATACATATCAACAATGGCATCCTTCTCTTTCTCATCCGTTATGCTACCACTTTTGCTAATCTCTTTATCGTCAATGAGCTTTAACATTGATTTGATCGCTGCTCGCCATCTTCTAGAGGCAACAGTTCCAGAAATACCCAAGCCTGAATTGCCTAAGGTTGAGTTGCCACCGTTACCCAAACCTGAATTGCCACAAATTCCAAAGCCTGAATTACCTGAGATTCCAAAGCCTGGCCTACCTAAAGAACCTGAATTACCAAAGATTCCAAAGCCTGAAATACCGAAGAAACCTGAATTACCTGAGATTCCAAAGCCTGAAATACCGAAGAAACCTGAATTACCTGAGATTCCAAAGCCTGAGCTACCTAAAGAACCTGAATTACCAGAGATTCCAAAGCCTGAACTACCGAAGAAACCTGAATTACCTGAGATTCCAAAGCCTGAGTTGCCAAAAGAGCCTGAACTACCGAAGAAACCTGAATTACCTGAGATTCCAAAGCCTGAGTTGCCAAAAGAGCCTGAACTACCGAAGAAACCTGAATTACCTGAGGTTCCAAAGCCTGAGTTGCCAAAAGAGCCTGAACTACCGAAGAAACCTGAATTACCTGAGATTCCAAAGCCTGAGTTGCCAAAAGAGCCAGAACTACCGAAGAAACCTGAATTACCTGAGATTCCAAAGCCTGAGTTGCCAAAAGAACCTGAACTACCGAAGAAACCTGAATTACCTGAGATTCCAAAGCCTGAGTTGCCAAAAGAACCTGAACTTCCTGAGATTCCAAAACCTGCATTGCCAGAGATTCCGAAACCTGAGGTGCCAAAAGAGCCTGAAGTACCTGAACTTCCAAAACCTGAGTTGCCCAAAGTGCCTGAATTGCCTTCTTTCCCCCATCTGCCTCCTAAGCCCACATTTCCCGCCATCCCGAGTCTTCCCAAGGAGATCCCAACTCACTCAATCACCAATCCTTAAATTCCATCTTCTTCAAATGCCTTCCCGAACTTCATCTGGTTCTCTGCAGATGTGTGTCAATAAATTATATTTGCTGTTCTTGTTTTGAGACTTTCTAAATTTGTGTGTCCCCCCCCCTTTTTTTAGGAGATTTATTACTTATGATATTTACGTGTGTGATGAGCTCAGCTCTGAAGGAGTACTGTTGTATTCATTTTTACATAATTTATTGAGTGATATATATTGTATTTTTATGTTTAGCAGTCTGATTTGAGGTTTCTGATTTTATATGTGCTCTATCACATATATTACATTTTATCTTCATTTTGACGTCAGTCGAAAATGTATAGGAAATTTAAAATAATGATGATTGGTGTGTCACATCGATTAAATTGGTATTTAATTTTTTGTGAGTTTAAAATATACAGCAAAATAAATTAAAGAGATCTTATTGTTTTGTGTATTGCTGAACGTTTCGCCATTCGAAGCTAGAAAGACCTTAACAAACTTCAGCACCGCAGCGACAGTGATATTTTAGTAAAATAAACTAGGACGGCCCTTTATCTGATCATCAAGGGGAGAAAAATCAGATTTATTTGCTCCCTTTGACCACACAGTCGGTTATGATTTTGTCCAACAACAAACCGTGAAGAGCTACGTGCCCAAAATAGGAATGTTTACGTGACTTTAAGACTAGAGCTGTCACTAATGTTTAAATATGAAACTAATCCATCCCGAACTAGATTTACAGCTTTTGTAAATGTTTTTTTTAGCGGTGGGCATCAACCCGCCCAACCCATGAATCCGACCCAACTTGTGTGATTTTTTGTGGGTTGGATTAAAATTTTTTAACCCAACCCAACTCGTCAACCCGTATATATATAAATTTTGATTTTTTATGTAGAAATTAAAAAATATAAATATGAAAACTTTGAAATGTTGGATTTGCTCTAAGGATTTTAATAGTTGCAGTTTTTTAGTTTATCTAATTAATTTATTTATTTTTGTTCACTATTTAATTAGACTATAACAATAGATTTTTTCAAAAGCTCAATCCAATCAACTTAACCTAACTACTCAACCCGTATGTATATAAAAATTATTATATAAATTTTGATATTTCATATAAAAATTAAAAAATATAAATATAAAAACTTTGAGATGTTGGATTTGTTCTAAAGATTTTAATATTTGTAATTTTAAGTTTTTTAATTAATTTATTTATTTTTGTTCACTATTTAATTAGATTATAAAAATGAACTTTTTAAAAGTCTAACCCAGTCAACCCAACTCCCAAAACTACGAGTTGGGTTGAGATATCTAGTGGGTTGGGTTGGGTTAAAAAATTTCAACTCATTCTACATGTGGGTTGGGTTGGATTGATATTCAACCCGACTGGTGCCCACCCTTAAATATTCTCACTTGAGACAAAATATCCCCATTTTACAAGGTCCATAAAAAACAAAAAAATAATGATTAAATTACAGAGAGAGTTAAAAAATGATTAAATTATAGAGAGAGCTTACATTAATACCGGTTAAGGACAAAAGTTAGTAACTTAATTGATCCCTTCTAACAAGAAAAAGGAGAAAAGGAGAAAAAGTGAATTATATAAAACCAATTAGTATTAATATTAAAAAACACAGTAATAAAATGAAGTTAATTATTTTAGGCTCAAGTTTGAGCACTTGACATGTGATAATTTTTGCCTGATATTTTTAGGTACACACATGTGCATTTGATTATCCTGATTTGAACTTTTGTTGGGAAAAATTGACAGGTGAAGTAGACACGTAATTAAAGTAAAATTGAAAAATAATGATCATACAGAGACACTAGAATTTACGCGGTTCGCCTTTTAGTCTATGTCCACAACAAAGGCAAAAGAAAATATTTTACTAGTGAAAATGAGTTACAAATATTGTAGTGTTTTGTCTCACAGCCCAAAACCCCAATGCACTCAAATTCTCAAAAACAATAGAACTAGAGCTCGAAGCTCCCAACACTCTCAACTTACAACTCTTGCACTCTCACTCAAATTAGAGAAAATGAGATGATTCAAGAGGGCAAATGAATCCTCTTTTTATAAGTCAGGCAATGTCCAAAAATCAACAATGGTAGGCATTAAATTAATATAAAATTTCTCTCAACTTTCCACTTTAGTTCGACCTGCACTTTGTATGCTTTGAACACTGAAAATGCCCTAGAAGCAACTTCTGTCTAGAGATTATCTTTAAGCCTTATTTCGACATGTGGCCAAGTTTGAGATGTCACATCATCGCCAATTCTTCTTTATTTGACGCAACACAAGTATCAACTTCCTGCAGTGTGTCCCTTTTAAGCATGAATAAATTGGCATTGATCTTTTCTGTCTTCATCAATACAAGCGCACCTCTGACAATCTTAATGATCCCATTTTCCATTTGAGTTTTATAGCCAAGACTATCTATTTGTCCTAAAGACAATAGATTTTTCTTCATACTTTTGACATGTTGTACCTTCTGAATGGTACAAACTATACAATCAAACAATTTTATTTTGATAGTACCAACACTAGCAGTCTCTAAGGTATGATCATCACTCGTATATATAGATCCTCCTGAGATAAATTTATATTTGTGGGACCATTCTCTCCGAGAGGTCATGTGCCAGTAGCTCTTGAGTCTATAAGCCAGACGTTAGATAGTTTTTTTCTGCCTTCTGCAGCCATAACTGCCTCATTGTATAAAATGTCATCATCATCTAAGGTACTTACTACACACCCCTGAACATTTGATGACTCATGATCTTTACCCTCTCTTCTCTTCTGGTAACTTCAACACTCTTTCTTGATATGCTTCATTTTGCTACATTTGTAGCATTTGATTTCGTTTTTATTTCTTGACTTTGATCTTCCATGATTGTGACTCCCACTGGGACCACGTTCCGCTGATCTCCCTCTCACCATTGTTAGCGCTTTAGCTTGCAGCAAACTTGCTTACCTGTCTTCCTTGTTCTTATGCCTACTCTCTTATTTTAATACAGAAGCTGCAACATCATCGAAGAGTAGGTGCTTCGTAAAGATATTGTTCGTCAAGTTGATGATAAGTTGATCATACGAGTCAGGTAAACTTTCAAGTAGAAGCTCTGCTCGTTCAATTTCATCTATTTTATGCCAATGTCGTAAGTTGTGAAAATAGAGTTTTAAAAGTGTTGATATGGTCGGTCATCGTTGTGGTTTCTACAGGCCTTTCCCCAATTGCTTTTAAGCAATTATTTTTCCTTAAGATTTTATTGTGTTGTGATTTGGCCTTATACAGTTTTGTGAGAGTATCCCAAATACCTTTCACTATCTTTTCCTCTGCCACACTGGATAACACCTCATCTGATTGCTAGGTGTAGATCATCAATTGCATTGCTATCCATTCATTCCACTTGTCATTAGTGATTTCTGTAGGCCTTTCCCTAATTGCTTTTAAGCAATTATTTTTCCTTCAGATTTTGTTGTGTAGTGACTTGGCCTCATACAGTTTTCTGAGAGTATCCCAAATACCTATCACTATCTTTTCCTCCGCCACACTAGACAACACCCCATCTGAGTGCTTAGTGTAGATTAACAATTGCATTACTGTCCATTCATTCCACTTGTCATTAGTGATTTCTACAGGCCTTTCCCTAATTGCTTTTAAGCAATTATTTTTTCTCAAGATTACCTGTTTCTTCATTTTCCACAATGAGAAATTACTCCCATTGAACTTCTCAATTTTAAAATTTGTCGTCATTTTGTTAATACCGCATAAAAGTTAATGTACCTCCTTGAATAGTTATGAGTGATCACACGTGTGAAAATGCACACAAGGAAAGTTCTTACGAAAGACTGGAGGGGTCACAACGGTCCCACTTACATCACTATTATTTGCTTTGCATAGCATAAGTTTTGGATCGCTCCCATAATTTCACGTGAATAGTGTTGTATATGTGAATAGTATCTGACTCTAAAAAAATGCAATCAATGGCTTTAATACCACTTGTTGGGAAATTTCAGTGGGTGAAGCAGACACACAACTAAAGTGAAATCGAAAAATAATGATTATATAAGAACACTAGAATTTACGTAATTTGACTTTTAGCTTACGTCCACAAGCGAAGACAGAAAGAAATATTTTATTAGTGGAAAAGAGCTACAAGTATTGTAGTATTTTGTCTCACAATCCAAAACCTCAATACACCCAAACTCTAAAAAACACTAGAACTAGAGCTCAAAGCTCCCAACACTCTCAATTTAGACCTCTTGGCACTTTCACTCGAATTAGAGAAAATGAGATGATTCAAGAGGGCAAATGAAGCGTCTATTTATAGGCCAGGCAATGCCAAAAAATCAAGATGACGGGCATTAAAATAATATAAATTCTCTCAACCTTCTACTTTGGTGCCAAAGTCAAAAGTTTTATTCTTCCCACTTATTTATGTCTCCCCCTCACTCAACAACTTTATAAAAAAAGTCAAAAGTTGCATGCTAGCCACATGCAATTATTTGTCACTTGCATGCGCATGTTCAACACTTTTACTGAGTAAATATAAATTGATGATTGACTTTTACATAATTCGTTAAGATTATTGGCGAAAAGACGGTGTCCCAAGTCCTAACATTTAATTGTACAGTTGATTGCAGTTTAGCTGTATACTAAAGGATGTCGTTTGGTCAAGCTTCATTAAAAATTGTGGCCAACAAACAGGAGATCTTATATAAAATGTCATCAAATGACACGACGTTGATCTCCATTTTTTTAGCACAATATCAGATAACTAAACAAAAGAATTCGAACGTAAATATGCTTTTGGCTTGTTTATGATTAATATTGATGAAACACATTTGACCAACCACAACAAAGTTTGAAAATATTCAATGCATAATGGATAGCATGTGCTTCCAACCACAACAACTAGTTAATCAGGCACAAAATCTTAATCATAAAGCGTTCGATCTTCTTTCTTGTAGCATTCAAATACAAGGAGAAGACAATCTGATAAATTAATTGAAGAGGAAAAGATGGGAATAAGAGAAACGGCATGTGGCTGTCAACATCCATTAGGAAATGAAATTCAATTACGTATTAGTTTGTTTTCGAGAAGGGAAGCTACAAATGCTGAAAGGTTCACTCTTAAATTAAAATAAAAATATATTAATCATAAGATTTAATTTAGCGAGCTTATGTCATTAGGTGTTTTGTGCCATATATATGACATGAAAGTTATAAATTAATGTTATTTTTTTAATTATTAACTTAGGCATACATTAAAATTCGAACTCAAGGTTTGAGCCTTCGAAAGGCCGTTCCTTACCATAGGAACTGGCTTCGATAATATTAAATATTTTGTAGAAAAGTATTGAATAAAATAATCATTCATAGGTTATTATTTTAACCATTTAAATTTTCTTTCACAGGGGATATATGAAAAGATAATGAATCATCCCTTAATATAACAATTAATTGCAATATAATTGCTTATATAAAATATTATACAATGATATGTAATCGTTATGATGTACGTGGAATTAGCAGAAGTGAGAGGTTGATGAACTATCAAGAAATAAATTTCTTACCAAGTACCAACCCAAGCTTAATTTATTTATATTTTACTATTTTAGTCATACCTACCCAATCTTCAAACCCTCTATCCTACGCTTCCCCACACCTATAAAAGCCTCATAACACATGAAATCAATGCACAAACACATTTGATCCCTTCTCTTTCGATTGTTATTACCACAACACAATATTGCTTTCATATCTTAAAGCATTATTCGGCAATAGTTCAACCATGGCATCCTTCTCTTTCTCATCCGTTATGCTACCACTTTTACTAATCACTTTATCGTCAATGAGCTTCAACATTGATTTGATCGCTGCTCGCCATCTTCTAGAGGCAACAGTTCCAGAAATACCCAAGCCTGAATTGCCTAAGGTTGAATTGCCACCGTTACCAAAACCTGAATTGCCCCAAATTCCAAAGCCTGAATTACCTGAGATTCCAAAGCCTGAGCTACCTAAAAAACCTGAATTACCAGAGATTCCAAAGCCAGAACTACCGAAGAAACCTGAATTACCTGAGATTCCAAAGCCTGAGTTGCCAAAAGAACCTGAATTGCCAGAGATTCCGAAACTTGAGGTGCCAAAAGAGCCTGAAGTACCTGAACTTCCAAAGCCTGAGTTGCCCAAAGTGCCTGAGGTTCCAAAAGAGCCCGAAGTACCTAAACTTCCAAAGCCTGAGTTGCCCGAAGTGCCTGAGTTGCCCAAGGTGCCTGAATTGCCTTCTTTCCCTCATCTACCTGAGCTTCCTAAGCCCACATTTCCCGCCATCCCGAGTCTTCCCAAGGAGATCCCAACTCACTCAACCGCCAATCCTTAAATTTCATCGTCTTCAAATGCTTTCCGGAGCTTCATCTGGTTCTCTGTAGAAGTCTATTAATAAATTATATTCGTGGGTTCTTGTTTTGAGACTATCTGTGTTTTTCCCTTTGGAGGATTTTTTTTTTATTTTTAAATTAAGGATATGACTCGTGATGAGCGTGGCCCCGTAGGAGTACTGCTGTGATCATTTTTATATAACATATGGAGTTTAATATATTACATTTTATGTTTCGTAATTTGATTTGAGGTTGTTGATTTTATATGTGGCATATATGTATTTTGCTTTATCACATATATTACAGTTAATCTTTATTTTCATGACAGTTGAAAATACATGGCAAAATAAAAAGAGGCATTCCATAGCTCTGCATGGTTCAACGTTCCACCATATTGAAGATAGAATGCCCTAAACAAACATCAGCACCGCAGCAACATTGCATAAAATGAACTATAACCCTGTCAACTTGTCTAAAGTTTTAAAATGATTATGATGACGATAAATAATAAATAAACAAAATCTAATCCACTGATTTTAGTTAAACCATGCAGTCTATTTTAATAACTTCCTGTGATTGAAAGGCCAACTTGGGAATGCTATTAGAATGGTCAGCAGTAATTTTCAGAGGTTATATAACACAGTCATATATTTGAAAACGATATTTCTTCATCATTATGCTCAGTTTAGTCATAATTATTAAAACATTTTAACAACAAAATTTACCAAATGTAATAAACTGCATTTATAACTCACCACACTTTTGAAAACTACCTTCGAAATTCATGTAACATTCTAGTTGAATAGCATTATTTACGAAATACTTAGTTGTTTTTTCTCTGACTTATTCTTTCATCACCGCGACAAAAATAGATTTAGAGACTACAATCTCAAACTGTTCCGAAGGGGATAAGTAGAGAAGCACACTTGCATATATTGTCATTAATTAAGAAATAAAAATCATTTACTATAACTAAAATTACAAATTTTTCTAGAAAAGGAACGATTTTGATAGAAGATTGAATCTGAAAACAAAGGAGCAATAATTAACGAAATAATGCTTCTTCATCATTATGCTGATTTAAGTAATATTCATTATTGCAATATTTTAACTATAAAATTTAACAAATGATGTCCAACGAGTCCAGTCAAATGGTTTTCAAATAATTTTATTTAGATAACCACTTGAGTTCGAATCTTAGGCGAGGTAAAAGGTTATTTTTAAACTTTAATCCCCTTCCCCTACCTTTTAAAAGTACAATAAAATAAAAACAAATATAAAACAAATATTAGTGAAACTTTAAGTCAACTAGACCTCATATGACATGTGAACAGAAAGTTGTTTATATTAAATTTTAAACATTCAAAAAATACTGAATAAAATCATTTGGGGACTTTTGTTTGAGGTGCTATTTAGCCACTCGCCTTAACTTTTAATTATGCAAAAGGATAATTCGTCATTCCTTGATAATTCATTACAATACATATGTTCATAATTTATTAGACTGGAACGACCGTTTGTCTAATCATAAAGGGGGGAAAAAATCTTATTTATTTGTTTGCTTTGACCGCACAATCGGTTATAAGTTTGTTCGACAGCAAACCACGAGGAGCCACGTGCCCAAAATAGAAATGTTACTTGATTTTTGGACTGAAGCTGTTACTAATATTTAATGGTAAAAATGACCTACACCGTATGATTTGGTAAAATTGTTATGAAGAGTCCTAAATTTTTAATAAGGGATAATAAAATCCTCTTTTGGCTATAAAAACCTTTGGTCTAGTAACTCAAAAAATTTAACTCCAATGTTTTATAATAATGAGAAATATAATAGTAAAATAGATGTAACAATATATACATTTTAAATAACGTCAATATTTAGCAAATGGGCTCGTAGACCATTAGCAACCGTTCTTAAGTGCATGAGTTTGAGTTTCAGCAATGACTAGGACTCAACTTCCCTTCCAGTAGGGGTTTACTTATCTCTCCAATTTTTGGATAGAATAAATTTCCGTCCAGTATTAAGTGAGGGTCGATTTTCAGACTGTGCCATAATAAAATTATTAAGGAGAGTCCCAATTGATTTTTAAATGTAAATATCAGTAGACCTTTAATTATAATATATCAGTATATAAAAAAAATAACTTCAATATTTAATAAAATATTTTAATAAAAATATTATATTAAATTAAACTAAATTTTTTAATAATGAAACATAATATTAAAATAAATATACAAAAATATAAATTACCTTCAATATTATGTAAAATGATTTTAATATTATTAATACATGAGATATATTTTATTCATTGTAAAATCTATTTAACCAGCAGACTTATTTAAAATTTTTATTAATAAATATAAATATATTATTGAAATAAATATAATAATTTACATTTTAAAAATTATATATTAGAAATATTCTAATATTATTAGTCTATAGATAAATTAAACAATTTAAATTATATTTTTATTTTTAAAAATTAAAGTTAATTTTTTAATTACTATCTACAAAGAGTATTATAATAAAAAAAGGGATCTTGATTTGAAAACTTAGGAGTTTAAATGATCATTTCCCCAAACCTTATGAGGGTAGGTATCAATTCCCTTTTTAATATGACACTAATCGACCAACAAAGATGAAAAGTGAATTATATAAACTAGCTATAGTATAAATATTTGGAAACAACGTAATAATATAAAATTAATGTTTTGTATGTAAAAATACATAAAGACTGGACTGGTCACAAATAATCCCGCTATCTTGAGAGGAAAAGTAGAAAAATTGGATTGATATAATATGAAAAAATTAACCTTATCTTTCTCTAGCTTCTATTGCGTGTGTAAGTACGTATAAAACCTTTGGTTCTTAATCACCTTTACAATGTGAGATTTACCAATTTTCCCTTCATTTTTTTTTCAAATCAATGGACTTAAGATCTAATTTTTAATTCACCGAAATAACAATTTGAACTTTTTATGATTCATTACAAAGAGCTAACGAGGAAGATTCCAAATCATTTATGTAAGTATATTTTTTCAATATTCATATTGCCTAAAGTTGGACACAAAGTAGCCATTTTAAGCCAATTTTTTGCTGACAATTAATTGTTTTAGGCTTCCATCATTGCTGGGCATTGTATGTGTCCATATATGTTCCAATATAAAGTCGTAAGTTACAAGTTCCAACACTTGACATGTAACATATTTTTATCAGATATTTTTAGGTACATGCATATACATTTGTTTATCCTGATCTAAGTTTTTACCTGGAAAGTGACTGACATTTCCTGATTCGTTAAGATTATTGGTGAAAAGACGGTGTCCAAAAGTTCTAATATTTAATTGTATAGTTTGATTGTAGTTTCGCTGTATGATAAAGGATGTTGTTCGGTCAACCTTCAGTCAAAATTGTGGCCAACGAAAATGATCTTATATAAAATATGATCAAATGATACGATAAAGATCTGGATTTTTTAGCACAATATCATATAACTAACCTAAAGGATTTGTACTTAAATATGCTTTTGACATGTTTGTGGTTTATATTGATGAAACACATTTAACCAACCACAACAACTTTGGAAAATTTTGAATGCACAAAGGATGAGTTCTTCATCCAACCACAAAAGCTAATTAATCCGGCACAAAATTTTTATGAAGCGTGCAATCTTCTTTCCTGTTGAATTCAAATACAATGAGAAGACAATCTGATAAATTAATTGGAGAGGAAAAGATGGGAATAAGAGAGATGACATTTGGGTATTAACATCCACTAGGAAATGGAAGTCAATTACTTATAAGTCTGTTTTTGGAAAGGGAAGCTACAAACGCTAAAAGATTGACTGTTAAATTAAAACAGAGATATATTAATTAACAAGATCTAATTTAGTTAAACTTATGTCAATTAGATGTCTTATGACATATGGCCAGAAAGTTATTTATTAATATTATTTTTTTTCTTTTTTAATTATAGATTCACGCAGACTTGAAAGTTTGAACCCAAGATTTGAGCTTTAGAAAGACTATTCCTTACCACATGAACTTTATTAATATTAATTTTTTAATTGGAAAAGTATTGAACAAAAAAATTATTTAGAGATTATTGTTTTAGCCATTTGCCCTTTTTTGAATACATAAAAAGATAATGAATCATTCCTCCATATAACGATTTCACTACAATATAATTGCTTACATAACATATTATACAATGATATATAATCGTACATTATGGTGTATGTGGAGTTAGCAGAAGTGAGAGGTTGATGAACCAAGAAGACATAAATTTCGTACCCAGTACTAACCCAAGCATAATTTATTTATGTTATACTATTTTAGTCGTGCCTACCCAATCTTGAAACCCTTTATTCAACACTTCATCACACCTATAAAAGCCTCGTAACACATGAAAATCAATGCACAAACACACTTGATCCCTTTTCGTTTGATTCTTATTATTACAATACAATATATCTTTCATCTCTTAAAGCCTTATTCGCCAATAGTTCAACCATGGCGTCTTTCTCTCTCCCATCGGTTATGCTAACACTTTTGCTAATCACTTTATCGTCAATGAGCTATAACATCGATTTGGTCGATGCTCGCCATCTTTTGGAGGCAACAGTTCCAGAAATACCCAAGCCTGGATTGCCTAAGTTTGAATTGCCACCGTTACCAAAACCTGAACTACCACAAATTCCAAAGCCTGAATTACCTGAGATTCCAAAGCCTGAGCTACCTAAAAAACCTGAAGTACCTGAGATTCCAAAGCCCGAGCTACCAAAAAATCCTGAATTGCCGGAGATTCCGAAACTTGAGGTGCCAAAAGGACTTGAAGTGCCTGAACTTCCGAAACCTAAGTTGCCCAAAGTGCCTGAATTGCTTTCTTTCCCTCATCTACCTGAGCTTCCTAAGCCCACATTTCCCGCCATCCCGAGTCTTCCCAAGGAGATCCCAACTCACTCAACCTCCAATCCATAAATTTCACGTCTTTAAATGCTTTCATGAGCTTCATCTGGTTCTCTGTAGAAGTATATTAATAACTTATATTTGTGGGTTCTTCTTTTGAAACTTTCCTATTTGTCTGGTTTCCTTTTAATTTGAGGATTTTTCATTATTACTTTTAAGTCTGCGATACGATTCGTGATGAGCTGGGCTTCTTAGGAGTACTGTACTACTGTTGTATTCATATATGGATTGACATATACTATATTTTATGTTTAATTATTAATTTGATTTGAGGCTTTTCATTTTATATTTATATGCTTTATCACGCACTTACATTGCATTTAATCTTCATTTTGATGTCAGTTGAAAATATATAGCAAAATAAAAGATACATTTTGCATGTTCAACGTTCCACCATATTGAAGATAGAAAGCCCTAAACAAACATCAGCAGCGCAGAAAAATTGATATATATATACGTAAAATGAACTATTGCCCTGTCACCTGTTTAAATTTTAAAATGATGATGATGATGATGATGATGATAAATAATAAATAAACAAAATCTAATCCACTGATTTTAGTTAAACCATCACTACAAAAAAAAATGTATATTGCCAACCATTTATTTTCGAGCGACCTCAAAATCCATAGGTGAATAGCTTGTTTCAGAGGGATTTTAAGGTTCCGTCGGTAATTAAAGAAAAATGCACATGTTATTACCTACAATAACATTTTCCTTGGAAAAAAAAAAAAAAACTCTAGAGGGAGTATTTTTTTTTTTTTTGCGGGTATTTCAGCGCCAAAATTTGGAGCGACGACATCATTGAACCCTAGGAAATAGGAATTTTTTTAAACAATTATTTTTTGTTTTAATATTAGGTGACGGCACCCATATCATGCTTTAGCTTACCACTTTGTGATTATTTTTCTCCTTATCCATAAATAAATATTTTGCAATTTTTTGAGGAAATCGTCTCCAAATTGAGTTAAAGAAAGCAAATATTAGAAATGGAATTCTTAACCTCTATCAAAATCCTTACTTTGCTCCGATGAGAAGACACGTGCATATATTGACGTTCATCAAGAAATAAAAATCAATTATAATCACTAAATTACAAGTTTCTCTAGAAAGAGAAGATGTTCATAGAAGATTGAATCATAAAATAAAGGAGTAATAATTAACAAAATTAACAAAATTTAATGTATATTTGGATGTATATTTGGAACCAATGCTTCTTCATCATTAATTCAAGTGATATTTATTATTACAATATTTTAACTATAAAATTTAGCAAACCAAGGGTGTAATCAAATGATTTTCAAGCAATTTTATTTAACTAGCCACTTGAGTTTGAATTTTAGGTGAGATAAGGGGTTAAAAAGTCTTTTTAAGCTTTAATCTCTTCCCCTGCATTTTAAAAATACAAAAAATAAAAAAATTAGTGAAACTTTAAGTCAACTAGATCTCAAGTGACATATATGAACAGAAAGTTGTTTATATTAAATTTTTTAGACATTAGAAAAATACTGAATAAAATCATTTGGAGACCTTTGTCTAGGTGTGTGTTTAGCCATACGCCTTAATCTCTAATTATATGAAAAGAAAATCCATCGTTCCTCGATAATTCATTACAATGCAAGTGCTTATAATATATTTGGTTATACATAACAATAATCGTTATGATGTACTTGGAATTAGCACATCGAGAGGCTGATGAACTAACAAGACATTTATTTCTTACCAAATACCAACTCAATCTTTAATTTATTAATTTATTTATATTTTGTCATAGCTACACAAGCTTGAAACTCTCTATTCTACACTTCCCACGTCTATAAGATACTTATAACACATGAAAATCAATGCACAAGCGCACTTGGATTGCTTTTGATTTTAGAGAGTTTTAAAAGTAATTTTAAAAAGTTAAAAGTTAATTTTACTATTTGGTAAATTTTCTTAAAATCACTTTTATTAAAATCATTACATCTTACAGTAAATTTTAAAAAATAGAGAAGGAGTAACTTTTCAAAATTTAATTTTAAGATCACTTTTATACTTTGTACGATTTCATGTATATCCTCATATATATGATAAAAATATAAAATTATCTTTATTAATTAGGAAATAAAATCATTTACTTTAAGAGATTATTATCATCAAACAAAATAAAAAAATAAAATTAATAATATGACATATTTATTTTAGTTATCAATTATTATATATACACAACTAAAAATATTTTATATACGTGTTTATAAATGTGTAAAAAAATTTTTACTCAACATTATTTCTAATTCAGTTATTTATATTCTCATAACAATTTAGTAATAATAATTATTAAATACATATGATTGTTTTTAGAACTTATAGTATTTTAAAAACGAACCAAGATTCGGTGCTCAGCTGAGCTTGTGTTAAGCATTGGATCAACCGTCAACAATTGCTTGGAGCCTACATAGAGCAATTGCTGACCGTTGCTAAGCACCAGATCTGTTTTTTTTTTAAAATAAATTTTACCAAACGTTTAACTAATTTTTTTCACAGTTGTTTATTTATACAGCATAGCTGACAGTAATTATATTTAAACTTATAGCATTACCCTTTTCTGTTCATTGTTATTACAACTAAATATATCTTTTATCTCTCTCAAAGCCTTATTTTTCCAACAGTTATCAACCATGGCATCTCTTTCTTGTACATCCATTTCTCTTTGGTATCAGAAAAAGGGGGGGAGGCAGGTCAAATTATCTGAGTTTATTTGAAAAATACTTAATTTTATCTACGAGTCTTCCGGTTAGGATCCCGGCATATTAAACCGATTATGGCGGGTACAGACCGTTGGTCAGTAACCGAGTCAGTGGGAATTTTTTTAAAAAAAGTATTCTAATAATGAACTCTTTATTTATATCAGTGTCTGCCTTCAATTCTTGTACTAGAGATGGAATCGAGAACGAAGGAGAAATTAACTTCTAAGTAGAAAATGACAAAAATTGTGACAGTACTTTGGCTTTAAGCAATTGGGATACATGGTGAATTCTAAAAATTTCAACAAACAAAATTGACAAAGATTGTAGATTAAATTTCTTAAAAACTGATAATATTATCAAACTGAAAAAACATCTGTTGGGATAAAAAAGTGAATTTCAAACAGTAAAAATTCTTTATTTTGAAACAATTAAAAAATAGAAAAAAGATTAATTACCTTCATTTTGAATTGGTCCAAGTTGGATTTAAACCATTGAATTGTGAAGGCTTAGATACTCCTTTATTTGCATGTCTAAGAGATTGTAGGTATCTAGATTTTAGAGATTCACTCTTAGGAACGATTGAAACAACTCTTTGCAACGGACCAATTTATTTTTGTTGTTATCCAAATTTTACATTACAGTTTTATTAAACGAAAAAAATATTGGATGCCTTAACTTTGAATAATAAAAAACATACAATTACAAGATCAAACCGGGAACACCGCCTGTAGCTTTAATGCATAAAATTCTTTAGAAACCAATGTTTTCTGCTTTTAGCACAAAAGCTTTTAAACACAACCAAAAAGGAGAAACTTTATTAATTAACTGGGATCAAATTACACTTCGTGAGAATGGACAATGGAAAAGGTTACAAAACAATTTTAAGAACTAAAAGAAATAGAAACAAATGTTGATAGAAGAGTATTAATATCATTTGCTAGGCAAAGAGCATTAGAATTTGAAAACTTGAGATTAGGATCCTCTGATCTCAAATTTGGATCATCCTCAACAGAACCAGCTAGGGCCTATTGTTCTTCAAAATTTCTAGGCCTCCAAAAAGATCAGATCTCTGTTAAAATATCTAGTGATGATGATGATGCAGAGCATGATAAGCTCGGCGGTTCAGTCATCAGCTTAGTGTAGCTTAATATCTAGTGATGATGATGATGATGTTGTTGGGAAAATGTGCTCTTTAAAAGCATATGTGTTTATTTAATTATAATAAACAATTTTTTTGATTAATAAAATAAATGAGGTATTTTATTCAAGTATCTAAATTGCATTGATATTTTGAGTAAAGTCCATTTGATCATATTATATGTATTTATGTGATCACCATGTGGATTCACAGAAGACATAAATACAAGTTATCTTATGATTAAATAAATTATGTTCGCAGTTGATAAATAAAGTTGGGCACTTTATTTAGGTATAGACTGTAATAAATTCATTGAATGGTTTGTCTTAATCATGTATGAATTTATTGATGTAGTACGACTACATTGAACAGGATCACATATGAGATTTAATTAACCTTGAAATGACTGTCAGACTTATTAAATCTCATAGGCATTGATTTTACTGTAATCTTAATCTTGAGTTAGTTATGATTTCATGATTGTAATTGTTATTCCATTTGAGTTACCAATGGGCACGACACACACTTGTGGTCAAGATTACCCGGTATCTTGGTGGAGGCAATTATGAGTATTGGAGTTATAGATTAACAATATAGAATTTGTACGACACATCTCTTGATGGGTTTTCGGCACTTGATCATAGAATTCTCTGGCCAGAGTGTGTCAACATATTTAGTATGTTGAAAATGATAATTAGAGAAAACCAGTAAGTATCAAGGAATAAGATGTAATTAAATCGATTAGACAGTTGAGATATCGATTTAATTAATGATGTGGTATAAAGGATTATGCAGTAAAGAAATCAATGTGGCTTGGGCGAATTATTATTCGAGCATACAATTATGGAGGTCAGTTCCAATCTTATAGTGGAGTAGAATTGGAATTAAATAATTATATTTGTTTAATTACAAATTTAATTATTGTAGCCACTATTGTATGTTCCCAAATGATCCCCGGGTTAGCTCATTTAATTGACAACACCATCACTGGACCCAAAAGCAAGAAAACTGGCGTATTAGGTGAAAATCATAATTATAATATTTGTTAAAGCCTAGTATGTTATATTCAAGTGTAAAAGGGGGCTTGTGATATTTTACAAGGTGGTCCCCTAGTTAGTTACACATTCTCTCCACTTTTACGTAAGTGGAGAGATAACATTTAATTTAAATATTTAAATATTTAAATTAAAAGAGGAATCCTAATCCTAACATACTAGGGTTTTTCATAAGATATTATAAAATGGATACTTTTCTCCCAAAAAGAGTAGATATAGAATTCCAGGATTTTTGATAAAAATACAGAAGACATCTAAGAGACGCCAGTTGTAATTGGGAGTGGTGAAACAGACACCCACACGTCCAGTGTTGATCGATCTTGAGTCATAGCCTGGAAGATCATTTGGAGACGAATCTACAACTCTCAATCGTCCGTCTTCTCAGATCATCAAAGGTACGAATTTCTAGATTACTTAATTCTTATATGTTATATGAGATCGGTCCAAAAAGGTTTTAATTGAAAAATTGAAAAACCTAATTTTCTCCCTACAATTGGTATCAGAGCCATCTCATATTAATATATAAGAATTTCGTATGAAATTAATCTTGATATTTATGTATTAGAGTGGCACAATTTATTTGGATATATATTATTTGTTAATATATGAATAAAGCATGTTTGAATTGTCTCAATTCATGGTTAGAAATTTGTCTATATTTTTGTTTTGGATTTGTAACAAAAGGGGTGGTCTATTATCACCATGTTTCCCTTTTGGTTTTAATTTTTTGTTTTAGAATTTTTGTAAGCCATTGGCGTTAGGAATCTGTAACAAAAATTTGTAAGAATAAAAAAAAAAGGGGGAGAAAAGGACAAATCCGAGCAAGAACCCGCAAGCACGCACCAACCAGCAGCAGCGCAAGCACGCACGCAGTAGCCACGAGCAAAGCGGCAGCCAAGCTGCGGCTGCGTGGCAGCAAAGCAGGCGCTACACGCCAAAGAAGCAGCGTGCGCGCTGCAAGAGCACCGCACGCGAGGCCAGCAGCTGCAGCGCGCACAGCCAGCCGTTGCAACGCGCATTGCACGCTCAACGCTCAGCAGCTGCAGCCGCAACCAGCATCCCCACCAGCAACGCGCATGCCGCCAGCCGACGCCGTGCGCTGCAGGCCGCAAGGCCGAGGCAAGACACGCCGCCAAAGAACCCACGCTGGGCGCGCAGTAGGCAGCTCGCGCTGCAACGCTGCCATCAGCAAGCACACGTGCGAGGCCAGCAGCAAGCGCGCGGAGGCTGGAAGCTTGCGGGCGTCTGGGGCTGGTGGAGGGCGTCGTTGGTGGCTTCCCAACTTGGCGGTGATGGTCAAATCGGCGATGGAGATGGATGAACAGTGGCTTTTTTTTTGGAGAGAGCGGCTGAGGAAGAAGGAGAACGAAAAATATGATTTTAGGGTTTCATGGTTTTTATCATGAAGATCTCTATATTTTTATAGTTTTTCGTTTGGGCGGAACGTTTTAATTTTTTACATATAAGTCCAAAAACAGTTTTGGGCTTAATGAATCCTAATTTTAGGCCTTATTAAAATTTGGGCTTAATGGATTAAAATGCATAGATAAAATTGAACACATTAAATTTATTTTTGGTCTAAAAGTTTTATTTAAAAAAATTTAATTATTTACTTATTTTCTTTCAAAATTAAAATTGGACCAATAATAAATTTTAAAGCCCAATTTCCCCTAGTTCATTAAAAAAGTCGAGCTTATGGAAGAAGATATTGACAAGAAGCCCAATGAAGATTAGGCTTAGGGTTAATATTTTTTTAGGAAAACCATGAATTGAGATTATTTAATTGTTTTTCTATATGTTATGTTTTGGATGTTAACATGCCATGATAACATGTCATATAGAATAGGCAGTGCCACTCTATGCATAATGATATATGTCATTCATATAACATGAATTTATATATATTGTTTGAAATTTGCAAATGCTTGATAATATGAAATATCACTTAGATAATATTATAGGAAGCATGCAATTAACAATATATGTATGTTTTAAAAGGAAAAACCAATTTTAAAATATTGAGTGGGAGAGGGAAAATTCAAGATAATTTTCCCACGGGCTCCATTATTAGTTCAATAATAAAATTATATATATATCTCGACTTCATGATACGGTGATGCTCCCTACGGAGGGTATATATATTAGATATTTTATTTGATGAACTTCTTTAAAGATAAGATTGAAATACTTTTCAATCTGTTGATCACCCTAACGGTGGCTGCAAGATATGTGAAATGCGTAGATTGAAACAATGGTTATACACTCAACAAAATTTGTTATTAACCTTCCCAACTAAGCTCTGTTAACAAATTTTGGCCCAAAAAGATAATGATAGTTATTTATCATGTTACGACATGAAAGAAAATAATCTAATGGTTAATTGGGTCTAGTAAGTGGCGGCATGACTTCTCCAACGGATAGCTTGCTAAAGCGGTACTGGATTATCGTTACAATAAAATAAAATGCATTTATGACTTTTTGCATTTTAGATTTTTATTGTGAATATTACTTGTTTCAATGTATTAATGCATAAATGTTTTATTTTTCAGAAATGTCTTTCTTAAGCCCACTTACTATTATTCTGAATCAAAACAAACTCATCAAGTAGAATTATATAGATTGGAAAAGAAATCTATATATTGTCCCGATCAATGAAAATTATAAATATGTCTTAACCCAGGCATGCCCCCCAGTACCACCAGAAAATGCTCATAGAAATGAGAGGAGGCTTTATGAGAAATTGCAAAAGGCCAATGAAATGGCTAAATACTATATTTTAGCCTCAATTTCTAATATTCTGCAGACCAAACACCAGAATTTGGAAACTGCCACTGAAATAATGGATAGTCTCCAAGAGATGTTTGGGCAGAGTACTCGCTCTGCGAGACAAGCAGTATTGAAGGGTGTTATGAATAGCAAAATGGGGAAGGGCACAAGAGTTCGTGATCATATCCTCAAAATGATGGACTATTTGAATGAGGCTGAGATTCAGGGTGCACAAATTGATGATAACTCAAAAATTGATATGGTGCTAGAATCTCTGCCAGATACATTCAAAGAGTTTAAGGTCAATTATAACATGAACAAAAGAAATATGACCTTAACTGAATTGATGAACGAACTCCATTCTGCTGAAGAGATCTATCGTACTGAGAAATCTGTAGGAAGCATAAATATTGCTGAAAAAGGTTCTTCTTCTAGGCCTAAGCCAAAAGGTAAGGGTAAGAAGAAAGCTGGGAAAAAGAAATCGTCTACCAAGCAAGATGGCAAGCCGAAAGGCAAATGCTTCAAGTGTGGACAGAAAGGTCACTGGAAAAAGGATTGCCCTAAGATTGTAAAATCAGGTATGGGAAATCTTTTTGTAATAGAGGCCTGTTTAGTTCAGAATCCTATTGACACTTGGGTGTTGGATTCAGGAGCAACTAATCATATTTGTAATTCACTTTATTGGTTTCAGGAAACCAGGAAAATAAGTGAGGGAAGTGTTAAGCTGCAGTTAGGGACATGACAGTTCGTGTCAGCAGTGAAGACTGGATCTGTTTTATTATCTTTTAATAATGAGACTTTAGTTTTGAATAATTGTCTTTATGTTCCAGACATTAAGAGGAATTTAATTTCAGTAGCTTGTTTGTCAAAACAAGGGTACACTGTAAATTTTGGATCCTCTGTTTCTATTTTTTATAATAAGAGACTTATTTGTTCTGGTACATTGGAAGATAATTTATATAATTTAAGTCCTATGATCCATTCTATGCATGACACAGTGATCAATAATGATGAGCATACACATTTATCTAAGAAAAGAAATATTTCTTCCAACCAATGTTACCTCTGGCATTTACGCTTGGGTCATATAAACCTAATTAGGATACAGAGAATGATCAAAGATGGGCTCTTGGGTCCACTGGGAAATGAATCATTGCCACTCTGTGAATCCTGTTTAGAAAGGAAAATGACCAAAAGGCCATTCTCGGCCAAAGGTGTACGTGCAACAGTACCACTTGAATTGGTACATACAGATGTATATGGACCAATCAATGTACAAGCTCGAGGAGGTTATGAGTATTTCATCACTTTCACTGATGATTACTCGAGATACGGTTATGTTTATCTAATGCGTCATAAGTCTGAAGCTCTTGAGAAATTCAAAGAGTATAAGGCTGAGACAGAAAAGTAATTAGATAAGAACATAAAGAAACTTTGATCTGATCGAGGTGGTGAATATCTCTCCGGAGATTTCAAAGAGTATCTGGTTGAAAATGGGATTATATCTCAGTTGACTGCCCCAGGAACACCACAACAAAATGGGGTAGCTGAAAGGAGAAATAGAACTCTTTTGGATATGGTGAGACCTATGTTTAGTTATTCAACATTACCAATCTCTTTTTGGGGACTAGCACTGGAGACTGCAGTTTACCTCTTGAACTTAGTTCCATCTAAGTCAGTGCCTAAAACCCCAATAGAACTATGGTCGAGTCGCAAACCAAGTTTACGACATGTCCGTATTTGGGGATCACCAAAGACATGTGCTGAAACCAAAGGCAGACAAGATGGATTCACGTTCTGAGGTTTGCATGTTTGTGGGGTATCCCAAAGGAACAAGGGGATGTTTATTTTATAGTCCTTAAGATAGGAAGGTAATTGTGAGAACACATTTTACTTCCCTCGAGGAAGACTATATGAATAACTTCAAACCTAAGAGTAAGGTAATACTTGAAGAACTATCAGGTGATCAGGTTGATGCTCAGCTTTCAGCTCCTGTTATAGAACAGGAAGAACAGAAACAACCAGCTGATCAACACAGGATTATCCCTGAAGAACCATCACTTTTAGAACCTCGTCGTAGTGGGAGGGTAACTAGGTTACCTGCGAGATACATGTTATTGGGAGAAACCTATACGGCTGTCTCAGATGAACATGTACAAGATCCCACTAGCTACAACGAAGCTCTAATAGGCAGAGATGTCGAATTTTGGAAAAAGGCCAAGAACACTTGGTATGCAAGTTGCAGAGATCCATCTATGGATTGAAGCAAGCATCCCGGTCATGGAACATCAGATTTGATCAAGCGATAAAATCGTTTTGGATTCATTCAGAATATTGATAAACCATGTGTGTACAAGAAAATTCAGGGAAAATCTGTAGCCTTCCTAATTCTTTATGTAGATGATATTCTCTTTATCGGAAACGATGTAGGAGTATTAACTACAATAAAGAGTTGGCTAGCGAAACAATTTGATATGAAAGATCTGGGAGAAGCTAGTTATATTCTTGGTATCAAGTTGCTACGAGACCGGAAGAATAAAACGATAGCTTTATCTCAAGCGGTCTATATCGATAAGATATTGGCTAGATTTAGCATGGAAAATTCCAAGACTGGTTTGTTACCATTAAGACATGGAATTTCATTCTCTAACGATCAATCACCCAAAATATTTGAGGAGATAGAGAAAATGAGACGAGTTCCCTATGCGGAAGCTGTGGGAAGCCTCATGTATACCATGTTTTGTACTAGGCCAGACATCTGTTTTGCGGTTGGGATGGTTAGCAGATATCAATCTAATCCTGAACCTGAACACTGGACTGCTGTCAAGCACATAATAAAGTATTTGAAAAGAACTAAGGATTATATGCTTGTGTACTCTAGTGATGAACTTATTCCAGTTGGTTATACTAATTCTGACTTTATGTCAGATAAAGATTGCAGAAAATCAACTTCCGGTTATGTGTTTACATTAGGAAGTGGAGCTATTTAGTTAGAAGAGTGTGAAACAATTTTGTATTACAGACTCTACAGCTGAAGCTAAATATGTGGCTGCATCTGAAGCTGCAAAAGAAGCTGTATGGCTCTGCAAGTTCCTAAAAAGGTCTTGAGGTGGTACCTGTAGTAACTGCACCCCTTAAACTATTTTGTGATAATAGTGGTGCAGTAGCTCAATCTAAGGAACCAAGGAACTACAAGAAACAAAAACATATTGAGAGGAAGTATCATTTTACGAGGGAATAGTGTAGAAAGGTTATATGAAAGTAACCCAAATGGCATTAGATACCATATGGCAAATCTTATTACAATGGCCATCAGTGGGAAACCATTATAACTTGCACTTAGATCCCTAGAGCATGTGCTATATGCCAGATATGCTTTAAGAGCTAGTGGGAGATTGTTGGGAAAATGTGCTCTTCAAAAGCATATGTGTTTATTTAATTGTAATAAATAATTTTTCTGATTAATAAAATAAATGAGGTATTTTATTCAAGTATCTAAATTGTATTGATATTTTGAGTAAAGTCCATTTGATCATATTATATGTATTTATGTGATCACCATGTGGATTCACAGAAGACATAAATACAAGTTATCTTATGATTAAATAAATTATGTTCGCAGTTGATAAATAAAGTTGGGCACTTTATTTAGGTATAGACTGTAATAAATTCATTAAATAGTTTGTCTTAATCATGTATGAATTTATTGATGTAGTATGACTACATTGAACAGGATCACATATGAGATTTAATTAACCTTGAAATGACTGTCAGACTTATTAAATCTCATATGCATTGATTTTACTGTAATCTTAATCTTGAGTTAGTTATGATTTCATGATTGTAATTGTTATTCCATTTGAGTTACCAATGGGCACGACACACACTTATGGTCAAGATTACCTGGTATCTTGGTGGAGGCAATTATGAGTATTGGAGTTATAGATTAACAATATAGAATTTGTACGACACATCTCTTGATGGGTTTTCGGCACTTGATCATAGAATTCTCTGGCCAGAGTGTGTCAACATCTTTAGTATGTTGAAAATGATCATTAGAGAAAACCAGTAAGTATCAAGGAATAAGATGTAATTAAATCGATTAGACAGTTGAGATATCGATTTAATTAATGATGTGGTATAAAGGATTATACAGTAAAGAAATTAATGTGGCTTGGGCGAATTATTATTCGAGCATACAATTATGGAGGTCAGTTCCAATCTTATAGTGGAGTAGAATTGGAATTAAATAATTATATTTGTTTAATTACAAATTTAATTATTGTAGCCACTATTGTATGTTCCCAAATGATCCTCGGGTTAGCTCATTTAATTGACAACACCATCACTGGACCCAAATGCAAGAAAACTGGCATATTAGGTGAAAATCATAATTATAATATTTGTTAAAGCCTAGTATGTTATATTCAAGTGTAAAAGGGGGGCTTGTGATATTTTATAAGGTGGTCCCCTAGTTAGTTACACATTCTCTCCACTTTTACGTAAGTGGAGAGATAGCATTTAATTTAAATATTTAAATATTTAAATTAAAAGAGGAATCCTAATCCTAACATACTAGGGTTTTTCATAAGATATTATAAAAGGGGTACTTTTCTCCCAAAAAGAGTAGATATAGAATTTCAGGGTTTTTGATAAAAATACAGAAGACATCTAAGAGACGCCAGTTGTAATTGGGAGTGGTGAAACAGACGCCCACACGTCCAGTGTTGATCGATCTTGAGTCATAGCCTGAAAGATCGTTTGGAGACGGATCTACAACTCTCAATCGTTCGTCTTCTCAGATCATCAAAGGTACGAATTTCTAGATTACTTAATTCTTATATGTTGTATGAGATCGGTCCAAAAAGGTTTTAATTGAAAAATTGAAAAACCTAATTTTCTCCCTACAGATGTAGAGCATGATAAGCTCGGTGGTTCAGTCAGCAGCTGGTGCAGCTTAGTAAATTCGTTATGCTGACTTGGCAAGTTAGTTACAAATAGATGTGTAAAGTGCGCGTGTGTGAGTGAAGTTTCTAGATGGATTTAGTAACAGATTCATGAATGTTATCGCGTATATAAATATCAGTGGTTAGAATCATTTTTGTAAGTTTTCAGTTAATGAATAAGAGTTGATTTTATTTCCTATCTCTTTCCCTCATTTTCTGGTTCATTTTCTTAGTAACCAAACAGTGCTTTACTTCAATTTAAACAATCTCCGATGAGTAGATAATTCTTCAAACAGATCAAAACCATATTATTCTATCAACGAGCCTGAACCTGTCCAAAATAAAAATACAGAAACTGAGTCCCCAGGAATGTCACCTGCATATTCATCCACAACCGATCATAATGAATTAGAGAAAAAAAATGAAATCAATAAAGAATTTTTGAGAAAAGATTTTTAATAAAAAAACAAATGAAAAAACATAAATTTTGTTTCTTGACAATTATAGGGGAAAAGAAAAGCTAGAAATTCAAAGGCAATATTATGAATTCATGAACAAGAATAAAACTCAAGTAATATTTTTCCAATCCTTTGGATATTATGCAAATATTTACAATAATAAATATCTATTTCCCAAACAATAAATATGGCAAGTGAGGTAAAAATTTGGCAAAATAGGCAAATCTGAAATATCTTTTATAATAAAATTTTCCTCATCTAAATAAGAAAAGCAAAACAAATGGCGTCCAAATCTGATATCTAAAAAAAAAAAGTACTAAAAAATAAAAAAAAATTAGAAAATATTTTTAAATTAAAAAATAACTAGGAAAGAAGTGAAATTTCCAACTCGACCATGGGTAGGAAAGAATAAACAGCTATGGGTCTCGTTTCTCTCGTTGCAAGCTTCGAAACAATATAATGCTCAAAATGGATGTTTGTAACCCAAGTTATGACCTTCGAAAGGAGACCATACATTTCCACGCATCCAACCTACATCAATCTCCCTCATTTGGAGAAAAACTCCTCCTCAAGTTTGGTTCATACAACTCCTCATCATCTGGATAATATTCAAATAGATCAGCTACACTGAAAGTGTGAGATATGCTCTAGTTTTTCAGCAGTTAGTACGTAAACATTATCATTAATCTTCCTTGACACTAAAAAAGGGCCATATTTTCACTTCTCTACTTTTCCCCGAATACCAAAAAGACGACTTCACCACAGATGAGCCATCACGAAATGACCTTCATGAAATACTTTCTTATGTTGGTGCTTGTCCACATTAGCTTTATACTTAGCATTGATAGCCTCCAAGTGAGCTCACTCCTTAGCATGAATCTGCAACTCCTTTTTTGCCACATTGTTTGCTGTTTTGCTTCCTTCCCCAACTACTAGTGGGATAAATACTAAATAACAAACATGGCATGGAGGGCAAGTGTAGATAATCTCAAAAGAGGTCTTGCCAATGGATCGATTCACCATACTATTGTAAGCAAATTCAACCTGAGGCAATCCAGCTTCCCAATTCTGTTGCTTGTCACCACAAACAGAGTGCAACGTGTTGCCCATAGTGCCATTAATCATATCTATTTGTCTATTTGTCTGTGGATAAAAAGCACCACTAAATTGCAACTGTGTGCTGACCTTATCCCAGAGATGACGCAAAAACTTGGTAATAAGCTTCAAATCCCTTTCAGAAGTTATAGTTTTTAAAACACCGTGTAAACATACTACCTCTTGAAAAAACAAATGCGACTAAGGCATCATCTTTAGTCTTAGTACAAGCTTCCCAGCTTCGTTGCTTGTCACCATAAACATAGTGCAACATGTTGCCCAAAATGCGATTAATCACTTTATTTTCCATCTTTCTATGGATTAAAAAATTACTAAACTGCAACTGTTTGCCGAACTTATCCCAGAGATGATGCCAAATCTTGCTAATGAGCTTCACATCCCTTACAGAAGTTATAGTTTTTAGAACACCATGCAAATACACTACCTCCCAAAAGAATAAATGTGACTAAGGTAGCATCTTCAGTCTTTTTACAAGCAATAGAATGTGCCATCTTCAAAAATCTATTGACCAAAACCAGTGTAGAATCTTAAACAATCCTTGTATAAGGTAAGCCCAACACAAAATCCATGTATAACCCTTTGTTATACCCATGTTCTTTGCCTTCTTGGCAAATTTGACATCTCTACACAATATTGTAGACATTCTATTTAATTGCGGCCAATGATATTACTCTTCCACAAGTGCCTTGGTTTTATCTCAACTAATATAGCCACCCAATTCTCTTTCATACAACTCGCATATAATTTGCTCCTAAGTGACTCCGAGGCACAAATATCTGAGTAGCCTAGAATATATATCCATCTTGAACGAGAAAATCTTTTGCATTTTGATGATTAACAAATCAATTCCAAATATGTGCAAGGTTTTCATCCTCAATGCATAACTCTTTCAAGCATTTAAAGCTAGTAACTTCATTAACTAGAGTTACGAGAAACGTTGCTCGTCTGTTGAGTGCATCTGCTCCTTCACCCATCTCGCATACGTCTTGTTCATATTATGCTGGCTATTAAAGTACTTTAAGGCTTGATAATCATTGTAAAACATGAACTCTTTCAGAATCAATCAATGCTCCTATGACTTCAACGTCCTTAGAATAACATAAAATTATTAGTCGTAAGTAGATCACTTCTATTGTGCTTCATTTAACTTCTCACTTGTATACTCAGTTGATCGTCTTTCTTGAGAAAAAATAGCCCCAGTTCTTTTGCCAAAACATCACACTTGACCTCAAATAACTTATTGAAGTTTGGCAAGGCCAATACAGGAGCAGTACATAACTTCTACTTTAGTAAAGCAAAACTCGCTTCTTACTATTCTCCTCACTTGAACTTTCTTTTCTTGAAGTATTCTATAACAAGTGCAGCTATGATGCTAAAACTGTAAATGAATCTTCTATAAAACATTGCCAGACCATGAAAG
Organism: Atalantia buxifolia; assembly: GCA_030444775.1. Lineage (NCBI taxonomy): Eukaryota > Viridiplantae > Streptophyta > Magnoliopsida > Sapindales > Rutaceae > Atalantia > Atalantia buxifolia. The sequence continues at coordinate 1,009,811 of CM059838.1, read as the reverse complement.
CTTTTATCTTTACCCACTTCCTTGGGCATAGGCCATTCTTTCAATGGCTTATATCTTTGACTTAATAGCTCGAATCCCATCTGCACTAATTATAAATCCTAAAACTCCACATTACTATTTAGAAAACTAAACTTCCTCACATTAATGTTAAGATTGTTTTGCCGCAACACCTTTATATATAAACATTCTCCAATGCTCTAATGGGTCACCACATTAATAGAATAAACCAAGATATTGTCAAAATACACCACAATAAATTGTTGTAAAATGGTTTAAGAACCTTGTCCATTAAGCATATAAAAATACTAAAGCATTTGACAACACGAATGACATCATAAACCACTCATAAAACCTTTTTTTTGTGTTAAACACTTTTTTCCACTTATTTCCAGGCCTAATTCTAATTTGAGGGTAGCCACTACATAAATCTATCTTCAAAAAAACCCAAACATCATCCAATTGATCTAACAAATCTTAAAAGATTGGAATGAGAAATCAATACTTCACTGTAATATAGTTAATTCGCTTGTTGTCCACACATATATGCCAAATCTTATCCTTCTTTGGCATCAACAAAGCTGGTATAGCACATGGACTCATGATCTTACGAATGAACCATCTCCGCAATAACTCATTAACCAGCCCTTTGTACAATCGCATGCTCTTGAGGACTCATATAATAATGGGGCAAGTTAGGCAAACTCAGATTACGAACTAAGTCTATTTGATGTTGTATATCTTGTAAAGGCAAAAGCCTATCTGGCATCTCTAATGGTATAATATCAACGAACTCACCTAACAATGACTGCATTTTTTTAGCAATAGTCTTCACCTTTCTGCATCCTTCTTCAACTTCTTACAACCATCACAATCATCTTGTAAGTCACCCTTAACAATAGTTAGAAAGTTCTTTTTTTAGTCTTACGATCCTTTTTTTTTTTGTTCATTAAAGGCACCAAATGAACCTTCTTTCTATTCCATCAAAACTCATACACATTGTCCTTTCCTCTATGAACTAATCAGCATCGAACTACTAAGGTCTGCTCAACAATAGATGGCGTGCCTCTATATCCACTACATTGCACACCACATCACTCTTATAGATCTTCCCAATAGAGAAAGGAACACAATATACTTCTGTCACTCGCATTTCTATCCCTTTTTTTTATCTACCCTATTCTGTAAGGTGCTAAAAGTTTTCTTGTTGAAAGTCCTATCATGTCAACTATCACCTTCAAAATTATATTCTTGCTACTACTGCTATCAATTATCATGTAATACACCTTATTATTGATGGTGCCATGTGTTCTTAAAATCTTATTACGCTGATTATCCTCTTCAAGGCTAATAAAATTTTTCGTACAATGCAATTTAACATCTCTCCTTCATCTACCTCTAACTTTAAAGCTTCTTCATCATTACCATCCTTAACACCATTAACCTTTGTCTTGCTAACTTTAGCCTCTACTAAATTCAAAATTTTAAGACGATAGTCACTTGATTGATAGTCTGGATCCCCACACTTCAAACACTTATTCCACATAGGCTTTGCACTTTTGCTTATGTGGTCGTATAATGATGATAAGCAAATTTGCTCTGATACCAACTACCAAAACAAAAACATTAAAAGTTGAATGATAGAAGAAACACAAGTTTCTAAATAATAAAGTTTATTGAATAAGTTTGAACTAACAAAACTATGGTTTTGGCCCCTTTATATAATAACCCTAATTATAGTGAATTTATGAAAATAGGAAAATATGAAATATTATTTTATAATAAAATTATCTTAATCTAAATAAGAAAAGCAAAACAAAATGAAGCCCAAATTTGATTAAAAAAAAGATAAACACCTAAAAGGAATAGGAAAATTAGAGAAATATCTTAAAACTAAAAAATGATCAGGAAATAAGTAGAATTTCTAGCTCGATCATGGGACAAAACAATACTAGCGTTCTTGGTTTGGTTTATCTCATCGCAAGCTTCAAAATGATATTTCATCTCGTCACAAGTTTCGAAATGATATATTTTACGCCTAAAACGAACATTCGTAGTCCAAGTTATGATCTCCCGAAAGTACCATGCTCATTCCCCGCAATCAATCTACATCAAATTGGAAGCCACACAAAAACTTTATTTCCACGAGCTTCAGCTCTAGATATAACAATAGAAGCAAAGCCTCAAGCTTTCTAAAATAAATATGGTGCAAATTCAATTTATTAGTGGAAATGTAGAATATTCTCAATGTGTTACAATAAATAACAATGGTTAGCAATGTTTTCAAAACAAAACTTGGTTCATCTAATCATGCCATTACTCAGTTATTAGTAGCTGGGTTTAGTGGCCAATTAAAAGTTTGATAGGATTATACCTTAACTCGAAATGATAAACATAAAATTTTGTACTCAATTGGGAAAGATTCAACTGATACAACAACAAAAGATGACTATAATAAAGAAATTCAAGATGCTTTTAATTTTTTAATTTTCTTAGTAATTAGATTTAATTTTAGAAATCCCTTCTACAACTAAAGACAAAAATGTTGAACAATTAAAAAATTTAAAGTGTAAAACCCTTCAAGATTTTAGGTGGTATAAAGACACATTACTTACAGGAGCAATGTCAAGATCTAACAATAGTCATCCAATTTGGAAAAAAAAAAATTATAGTTAGATATAGTAGCACGTGAAAAGTGCTACTAAAAGGAAACTGTTGCATTTTACAAAGTTCTATGTTAGCCCATGTTACTCTAAGTATTCCTTTTTAGTAGCAATTATAAAATGCTATAAAATTTTAATTTTGTAACATATAATAAAAGTTGCATATTTTGTTTTAGTTGCAGTAGATAATTGATATCAGTACACATTATGTAGCACTTAAGAAATGCTATCAAATCATCTTTTATAGTATAATAACAATGCTGCAAATATGTTATTTGTAGCACTTTAATCATGCTACACATTTTAATCTAGTAGCACTTAAAAAATGCAATCACATTGTCTCTCGTGGCATAACAAAAATGCTACAGATTTTATTATTTTAGCAATTTTAAGATGCTACAAATTACACGAGTCGTAGCATTTGCGAATGCTACCAAAGGTTTTGTACATAGCCTAAAAACCATGCTACGGTATGGAATGATTTAAAGCATTCTTAGGATACTACAAAGTAGTAACCTGAAGTATTTAATTATTATAGATTGATTGTTATAACAATTATTAAATAGAATCTGACAAACTCTATCAATTTTTATAATAACACAAAATCTTTCTCAAACTAACTCCATATGAACAATATACCATACATATAAAATATTGTATCAAGACAATAATGTGTGAAGATGAATATCATAATTTAAAGATAGACATCAAGTACAAATATAGAGCATGTTTAACTTTAAACATAATGAGCCATATATAAAAAAAGGCAATAATTAAACAAAAAGAATACTATTTCATCTTCAATTTACATTGGAAACTCTTTTACAAGTAATACTTATGCACATTACCTGCATTATAAACTAAAAACAAAAATAAGTGCAAAAAATCACTTGAATAGAGCAAACATGACCTGCATTATAAATTAAAAACAAAAAATAAGTGCAAAAAATCACTTGAACAGAGCAAACATGACCTGCATTATAAATTAAAAACAAAAATAAGTGCAAAAAATCACATGAACAGAGCAAATCTAGTGATAAACTTTTGTAAGTATTTCACTAGAAAATTTTAATTTACTAACATAATTATTTTTACTAAAGAGATTTCAACTTACAGCTTTACACCAATTCTATTTTTGAGCAGTAAACTCAAATATACAACTAATCTTATCCTTAGCAAAAATTTTGACTAAGTCTCCCTTAAAACATGGACGTTTCCTCAAACAAATTACAACTTATATAACATATATATATCATCAACTCATCACTTCCAAAATTATACTTTCTAGCCAATGATTACTACTACCATAAGTCATTAAAAGCAATATATGCTGCCTCAAGCTCCATGTTGGCACATACACTAAAAACATATAAAGAAATGCTCAAAAAAATATATAAAAGTTAATGGACATGAGATTACCTAAATATGTGAATGACGCAAATTTCAGTTTGTAGAGTCTATAACAACCCAATCTACATACCACACGACTATACTACCAACAGCTACTTCAATGTATGTCATATAAGGTGTGGTCCTCCATAGATACTTCTCATGTTCTTTTGCTACATCTACCCAAATTCTCATGGCCTTTGGTCCAATAGGAATATGATGAATAAGGGCTTTTGGATCACTTGAAGACCAATGCCCTTCAACTACTATAACCTCAGAGCCCTCCCAATCAAGCAACTTGCATTTAGTGATGTTAGTCTTCATATTAACACTCTAGCACAATGAGATAATAATAAAGTTATAATTTTAAGAATATTATTTATTTTTATTTATAGATAAATATGCCTACTTTTAAATTCTTACCAAATGAACAGGTGCATTCAATTCATCATCACGTTCTTGACTCATTTGATTTTGAGTATATGTATAATAAAAATTTCATAATTTAGTTACAAAAAATGCCCTATATATATATAAATATAAACTATGGGTTATGTAATGAAATTTTATACATACCTCTTTTTTTTGCATCTCTTCAAAGAACTTCCTATATTGTGCTAATTCTTTCTTCATTTCATCTTGATCCTTTAGTATTTGAGCTATAACCATATCCTTCTGTGATATAAGGGTTAATTGTGCAAAAGTAACTCCTTTCCAAGTACTTTCACATAAGATTTGTCAAGACCTATTGCTTTTGACACAACATTATCTTTAAATCACTTGAAGTAAGGTCTGAAGGATCTTTTTCAATTTCATTCATTTGACACTACAAATTTTCAAGGGCTTTCAATGTTTTGTACAAGTAATTGTTGGAAAAAAATTCATCTAAACAATTGATTTCCTTACTATAGCATCGGAAGGCCCTGTATTTATAGGTTCGCCATTTTTTTTGTACGTATTGTTTTCCACGCCTCAACTCTAAATAGGTTTTCCATTGGTTTTCCTCTGAGGGAAAAAAAAGTTTATAGTAAAGTAATGCTCAAGCTCATGAAAACTTAATAAAATAGTTGACATTACCATATCATGAGTTATCCGAGTAATTCCCCTACGACCTGAGGTGTGTGGAATCTACTTTTTCTTTTTTTTTTGAACTTGTCACTTTTAATCTATATTTAAAAAGTAATTCTATACTGTTCATTAAACAAACCGATGACATAAATTAACACACAACTAATATAAAAGCTCATACCTTAAATTCATCACTAGTTTTTTCTTTAACAAAGTCCTTCCATTCACGAATTAACTTTATATTGTGAGGTTTGAGCTGCATCCTTTCTTCTACATTTTTTGCCTCTAATATTTTTTGGACAACTCTTGATTTTGAAGTCCTCCAAAGTCCTCCTATCTCTTTAAGTATGAACGCTTTTTGCCATTCATTATCCAACTTGTACCTCAACTAAAATATAAAAATGCATAGTTAATCAAATAAATACTATAAAGAAAAAAAAGTTTCATAATTTGAATGGAGATCATGATATTAAAACTAACCTGAACATAATTCTATAAAATATTTTTCATTTTCAAAGGAACCTTTCTCCAATCTGAAATTGTATATGGTACAATTTCTCGTACTAAACTTCCTAAAAATGAAGATAATGTAACAGATCCTTCTTATATCGTTTGGCCATTTTCATTAAATTTGACTTCAATTCTGTCATCACCATCCATGGCAATGTTCTTCATCTTAGTAGGACCTCTCTTTCGTTTTGATACTTTTGACTTCTCCAAATGAGCAGTTGTTAAATCCATGGGATCTTCTACTTGGATATTAGATGATGCTTGCAAACATCCATTTCTTGTAGTTGATTCAGAATGTAATTCTTTCTTACTTGAACTCATGTTAATTAATCTACGGCCAAAGCAATTTGAAAATGCCAAAAAAATAAAAAAGAAAAAAGTTAGCATTACATATATCAAATACAAAGTAATAAAAGAAAACTTATTTTAAGTATAAAATTAAGTAAACTAAAACTTAGAAGCAAAAAATGTTACCAGTAACCAATGCACTATAACCATTTTAAATTTTATTAGAAGAAATTCACCATATAAAAGTTTAGCAAAGATACTTATTATGAGAAGTTTAAGGAAAAAGCACAATATAAAGCATAACTTATATATGTAACACAACACAACCAAAAAAGTTACATAGCAAAGAAATTAACAAACTCAAAGTACAACATCATACTGTTGAAAGATAATCAGAAAGCAAAAAGAACAATAAAACACCAAAAGATACACAAAAAGAAAAAAATAAGTTACACCAATATGTCATCACCATTCCCTCTAACATAAGTAACTTCTTCATTTTCATTATCATTGTTTATATCTTGTGTTGATATATTCTTCAACCCAAAAGTTGTATCGACATTCTCCTTGTACATGTTTGAATCAAAGTATCCCCTTGGTGGCGCTTTAAGTAAGACATACCAATTTGATGCATCATTTTTTACCAGACCTAAAGATAATCTTTACTTTAGTCCTTTAAATTTTTATCTTTATTTCTTTTACACAAAAAAAGTTATAATAACCCATTTTTAATGTTTAAATTTTATTTGATTATAAAATCAATTATAAAATCTACTAAAAACACGAAGTCATTTTATTTTCTACGTGCAGTCTTCATCTCACTATCTCACCAACAAGTTTCTTATCTTCTTGTTGATGGCTTGACTGCTATAGTTTGTTACTTTATTTGTTTCTTTCACCAATTTTCAATTTTCATATGTGAAGCAAAAAAGAAGAGGATACAAATAACCAAAGAGAACTCACTATTAGGCTTACTTTATTTAAATTGAAATTTTGAGGTTCTTCTTTTCACACAAAATATGGCGAGTAAAGAGCAATGCTAAATATACCAAATTCTTTACCCCAAATAACTATCTCAAATGATATAGTGTTCATTCACTGGTTGATAATTCTTTAAAAAATCTAAGTGAATTAATTATATCATCCCACCAACCAATTGATGAATGCTATATCATTTGGAATAATTATTTAGGATAAAGAATTTGGGATATGTAGCACACTTATGCCGAAATTTAGGTTATTACTACCGAGAAGTGATGAATATCGACTCATTCGGTTGGTTCAGCATAAAAGAACCATGTATCTTAGCTTATTAGCCACTATTTTCAGTCCACCCAATCCCTTGCTAGGCCAAGGGTTCATTGTCACTACTTTTTAGCTATCATATAGCATGCATGCAACCCCACAACTATACCCAGAATATAAGGGAAGTAACTAGAAGTGGCAAAATAGGTTATGATATGATTATGAAACACAAATACAATATGTATTTTTTGTATTCTTGTTGACAAGTATCAACATAATTAAGAGGGTTAATATGACACGATATGATAATTTACCATGTCGTATCAATATTATACCATATCAACACGATTACACATATATGACAGGAATATCAATTAATAGGTCATATTTATATCATGTTAACTTATTTATGACCTATTTCGAAGAAAAATATTGGCATATATGTTATTATTTAAATTAAATTTTTTATTTTTTTATTAAATATGTTAAACGGGCCAACATGATTAACATGATTAATAAATAAATCTTGTTTGTATTTTGATATTTCAATACAATTAATGTTGAGTGTTGGAGAATGTATATTTATAAAGGGTAAAATCATTATTTTCCACTCCAAGTCTCGCTAGCATTTCTACTTTTACGCATTTAAATTCTTTAGACTTTAATTGTGGGTTTTGTTATAAATTTGAGTATTTTATGTATTTTATAGATATTTTGATCATTTCATGATTAAAGAGAAACCGAACAACAAAATAGATGGCATTTTTAAGTTCAAAATAAATAAAAACCTTAGAAAGGGCGTAAAGGGCAAAATATTATTTTTAAGATTTTAATAAGGGGAAGCTGACTGGCATTAACCAATGACGTGGTAGCATCTTATTGTGTTGACCGATGACATGTAATCATCTTAGTGGACAAAAAATGAGCTTATGATACATGTAATACACTGAATCAATGCTAGTTGATTTTTGTGTTGATTGATGACATGATAGTATGTTATTGGACCAAAAGACATGTTTATTATAGCTTTGGTGATGTGTTCCAGCCAATAAGCGCTTGTCACGTGGCACAATCCTAAGCATCTGAATTATTTTCATCCAATAATTATGATTTACCCATTGTATCTATAAATAGGGCTCTTTTAATTCAACAACTCTAAAACCAAATTTGAGTTCCATATTCTGCAATTCTCTCTCTAACTTATATAAAATTATCATTTTACCCGTAATTCAATATGAGTGGCCAATTTTTATTTCAAGCATAAATTGAAGGTGAAATCTCAACATAATCTATGGGCTTAATTTGGTAAGTTTATTGAATCTCTTTCTAATTTATATGGAGTGTTTTGACTCATCATTGACAGACAGTGATAATCTTGTCTAGATTTTGCACGGTATACTATCTAGTGCAAGATCATTACTGTTTGGTATAATGAGTACTTTACACTATGTTTATTATGCGAAAAACTCCCCTCTAGTATTCGTCATTCATCTTGTCTCAGTATTGACAGAGAATGCATCTAACTTATATAGTGGATGGTCTTCCCACATTGTCAACTATTACCTGGCACAATGTGAATTGGTACCACATTTAGCATAAGATTATTTTCCTTGGTACAATAAGTGCTTGATACCATATTTACTACAATGAGGACTATGAGGAGTGGAAATAACCCATCATTAGTTAATTAAAACTAAAAATGAATATTAAGCCCATGGTGAAGTCCTTAGTGTGAATTGAGGGACTCAAGTATTTCATTAGAATTGTTTCATCCTCAATTTAATCCTACCATCTTTTTAATTTAAATCTCAGTGCTGCCTAGAATCACATCCAACCAATTTTTATATAAATTTAAAAAATTAACTGCACACGTAATTAAATCTACCTCGTTGTGGGTCGACACTTGTCACCATTAATCAATGCTATAATAAATTTATGCACTTGTGAGTTCAATAAAATTTACACAACAAGATTTTTGTGCCATGACTGGGAGGTAAGTCATTTTAATTTGTAGAGTTAATTTTCTTTATAAATAACTTAGTTTGTAGATTTTAAGTGTGTTTTCAAGTGTGTAATATTGTGATAAGGTCAGTATCGTAATTTTTCCTCTCTTTGTTTTTATTATTTTCTTTTTAATCATTACATGTTCTTTGTATGCACGATCAAAGGTTACAATCACATGATCTATAACCTATAGAGTTTGGACTGAAAAAGACACTTCGTACACATAGATACATTGCATCAAAGGATAAAATTGAAATGGATTTAGAACAACAACCACAAGCACTACAAGAATGGCCATTTAAGGACTATTTCAGTCCCTTAGCTAATTTGAGCAAATTAACTATAAGATAACCAAATATAGCTTAAAACCCAGTGTGGTAACTTGTCTCCTATCATTCTATGGCTTAGAAAACAAAGATATATACAATCATTTGAATGATTTTCATGCTACTTGCCAAACTTTTAAATACGAAAATTTTTCAAAGGAAGATGTAAGCTTAGATTATTTCTGTTTTCTCTAAAGGATAGAGCTCGTTCTTAGTTCAATACATTGCTTGCTAATAGTATTATATCATGGGAATAAATAGTAACTAATTTTTTAAATAAATACTTCCCAGTACATAAAACAAATGCTATTCGTAGGGAAATCTTAGAGTTTATTTAGAGAAATGATGACCAATTTTTTGAAGTATGGGAGTGATTAAATGAGCCACTCTTAAAGTGTCCACATTATAGGTATAAGAAATGACGCCAATGTTGATACTTTTTAGAGGGACTGTTGTCACATTGCAAAAATGGCTAATGTTGACCTGTGAAGGTTAACTAATGCCTGAAAGTGAATAAAAAATTTTGGATTTCGTCCAGCGACAAGCAGATAATTCCCAATAGTGGAGTCGATCATTCATGAATGTGACAAAAATCACGGGAGTAAATGAAGCCTAAGTTGGTGAGTCAAGATCAAAAATCAAATAAGTCAAAGAAATAGTTAAAGGAATTTCTCGCCAAATAACATCATTAACGGCTGCCAAGTCAATAGAGCCACATGCCTACAATCAATTTTACCATAATTTATACCCAGATCAAGCCAATACCATTAATGTGATAAAAAAAAATTCGAATTACAACCCTTACTCCAATACTTACAATCCTGGATAGAGAGACCATCATAACTTCTCATGGTCCTATGGATTCCAATAAAATGGAACAATAACTCCAGCTCTATTAATGCAACTAGTTCATCAAGCTTTTTAAATCTCTTGGCTACCAATTAGATAGTATAATCAGAATTAGAGTTACTCACAAAACAAACTGTAGGAAAATGTACTCTAAAGTTTCAAAAATATGACTGGAACAACAAAATCGCATCATTTTACGAGCTGCCGAATAAGATGAAAGCTGGCATAAATTTACAATCTAATCAATTTTGAACTTTAAAAGGATAGTAGGTCAACTTGCTTCTTTAGTTCAAACCTTGGCGATGACCATTGTGAAAGGCAAATTCTCAAGCCAACCAATTTATAATCTTAAGCGAGCACATAAACTTAGTACTAGTTCGCCCCAACGGCATAACGAGGTAATAGCCGTAATGACCTTGCGAGAAGCCACAAAAATCGAAAATAAGTTAGAGATGCCGATGAAAAATTCAACTCAAGTTGTACCTTTAGACTTTAAGGACTTATCGCCAAAGTAGAAAAAGGAAAGAAACTTACGACAATACATTCCTAGAGCTCCTTTTCCCCAGAGGTTAGTTAAAGCAAGGAAGGAAATTTCTACAAGTAAGATTATGGAAGTCTTTAAACAGGTACACGTTAGCATCTCTTTGCCTTACTCTATTAAACAAATGATCTCTTATGCCAAGTTTCTATAGATTTTTGCACTAAAAAGAGAAGCATCTATGTTCAAAACAAGACCATTCTAACAGAAAACATTGGTTCGATACTCCGACACAAATTTTTTTCCAAAATTCAAAGATCTAAGAGCACTCACTATCTCATGTAGTATTAGAAACCACATATTTGAGAATGCTTTGTTGGATTAGGAGCGAGCGTAAATTTTTTGCCTTACTCAGTATTTATGAAACTTGGATTTGGGAAAATTACACCCAACACCAATTGTGTTGCAGCTTGCAAATCGATCCATAAAAAAACCTTGAAGACTCATTGCCAAAGTACCAAATGATCAACAAAAAACCACTTTCACTTGCCTTTTTGGCACTTTTGTATGTAGGAGAATGTTATTCGAATTATGCAACGCACCTATCACATTTAAACGATGCACGATAAGCATTTTATCTGATATGATTGAACATTTCCTTAAAGTCTTCATAAATAACTTTTTCTGTTTTTGGTGATTCATTTCACTAGTGTTTGCATTATCTAAAACTAGTTTTAGACAGATATATAGAGAGAGAAAATTGGTCTTGAACTGAGAAAAGTGTCATTTTATGGTAAAATAAGGTATTATCCTCAGTCACATCATTTTAAATAAAAATATTGAGGTTGACAAAGTTAAGGTAGATTTCATTTCCAATCTTTCTTTACTTAAAACTATTAGAGAAGAAAGATCTTTCCTTGGACATGCCTATTTTATAAAAGTTTCATTAAAAAATTTTAGAAAATGTTCTAGACTCTTATGCAATCTACTTGCTAAAGTTGTACTTTTTGTCTTTGATGATTCATGTCTTAAGGCATTTGAAAAATTAAAGCAATTGTTAACCTCATTACTCATCATTCAGCCCCTAAACAGGAACTTATCTTTTGAGTTCATATGTGATGCATCTGATTATGCAATAGGAGTCGTATTAGGACAAAGAATTGATAGAATTTCCTATGTCATTTACTACACTAGTATGATGTTGAACAATGCATAACTGAATTGAAATACTAACTTGCCAACCTTAAGCAATTAAAACTTAATGCAATTTAAACAGTGTAACCAAATTCGAAATAAATAAATTAATGTGCAATGGAAAATAAAGAGATAAGGTGAGAGAGAGCAAACACGAGATTTTTTACGTGGTTTGGCCAACCGTGCCTACATCCACACCTCCAAGCTCACCGGGCCTGAGAATTTCACTAAGCAAGCCTTCAAGGCTTAAACAACTCTTACAATTGACTTCCAAATGTCAATGGACCTTTACAACAAGAGATTATTTATAATCTCTTAACCCAAGTGTATCGCAACACTCACAATCGCTCAAAAATCAAGATTACAAAAGAATTTTCTCTCACACAATGTGTATGGTTACAAATGAAATCTCAAAGTGCGAATTAATGAAACAAAAACAAGTTTAAAGCTCAATAATGGTTGTATACTCAGCAACAAGCTCAATGATAACAGTTGGATATGTTGTTGTTTGAATTTGATTAAGCCATTTTATAGTTAAAGCTGAAAACTAGTCGTTGTTGACTTTCTGCACACAATCGAATCGCCATTAGCTTTGATTATATCGTCGTTTTGACTTGAGTAAGTGACCGTTGTGCTAAAAGTTTAAATTGTCGGATTGCCGTTTTCCAAATATCAGTTTGCAGAAGCTAATCTTCAATTTTGTTCACTATCAGTTAATTGTTTTCTCCTAAACAGTTAGCCATTCGCTACAATCATTGCTACAGTGAAACTATGTTTTAAAATTATAGCTTTGCCTTAAAACTTTTTGTAATTATACGCTAGCCCAAACTTTATAAAACTTTTCAAATAAGTCTATTTTCAGAATTTCAATCAATATTTGTTGATTTCAAAATTCTCAAAATATTTTCAATTAGACCATGAAGTTGAAAAACAACCAATTTCATAAAATCATTTTTCCTTTAAGTATAAAACTTTTATATTATCAAAATAATAATTTATTTAAAATGTATGAAAAGTAATTTGAGTTTTTTTAAAAACTTAATCATTTTTAATCTTGTTTGCTATCATCAAAATCATCATTTTAGACACATACATGTTGACATGAATTACTGGAACACTGAAAAAGAAATGCTAGCAGTAGTGTTTGCATTAGAAAAGTTTCGTTCTTGCCTCATATGATGTAAAATAATAGTGTTCACAAATCATGCTATTCTTAAATATCTTTTTATAAGAAAGATGCAAAGGCCAGACTGATTTGTTGGGTGTTATTTTTGCAGGGATTCAACCTTGAGTTCAAAGATAAGAAAGGCATAAAAAATGTGGTGGCAAATCATCTGCCTTGCCTCAGTTTTGACACAATTCCAGAATCATTGCCATTAAATAAATCATTCCCAAATGAACCACTACTGAGTGTGGAAGTATTGCCACGATAAGATAATATAGTTAATTTATATTGTTATAGGGCAACTTCCAAGGCGTTAGACTAAGAAAGACAAGGCCAATTTTTTTTTTTTTGGAAATAAAGAATTTCTTTTAGCATGATCCTTATATGTTCAAGTATTGTGTCGATTAAATTATTAGACAATGTTTCCCAGATAACGAATTTCAAAACATTCTTTCCTTCAACTATGAACAAGTTTGTCTATACCACTTTAGTGCCAAGAAAATGGCCGTAAAACTTTTACAATGTGGTTTTTATTGGCCAACTTTATTTCGAGATGCTTACACTTTTTGTTCTTCATAAGATTGGTGCCAGCATATGAGAAGCATTACGCAAATAAACATGATGCCACTAAACCTTATTCTAGTTGTCGAGATTCTTTATGTGTGGGGCATTGATTTTATAGGACCCTTCCTCCTTCTTTTGGCCATTAATACATATTAATATATCTAAGTGAACAGAAGTAATTTCTTACAGAACCAATGATCACAAGGTGGTGATGGGTGTTGTACAAATTTTATTATACTTGCAAACGCACAAATTTACTGTAGTATAGATTAATAGTGACGAGTATTGATCCTACAAGAAGGTATATTTAATCATGCATAAGGTTAATTTCCAAGTTTTTATATGAGTTAGTTGGATTTGATTTATTTATCTTAAGATTTAAAATAATTTGGCGGTAATGAATTAAAGATGAAACAATGCAAATGAAACGCTTAAGTCTTTGTATTCACATTCATCATTTCACCATAAATGTTAGTGAGGTTAGAGTGCAAAATGAAGATCTTACCCTTTATCAATATGCATTCTTCAGCACTCAACAACCCCTTAACAAGCTTATTGTTAATCTTTAGGAAATTAAGCAATAATATCTAGTAAAATTCAAACTGAATTTTTTTTAAGGCAATTTTGTTTACCTCTTTAATTAGATTAATGACAACATCAAAAAAAATATATATAAGCATTATCTCTAGCTTTGAAAAGTCACTCCAATATCAACTATTGACATGAATTAGTTAGGTTAACTCATGCAAAAGGATTAATTATTGAAGCGACATTAATCAAGCCACTTTTAAGAATGACATGCAAATAGTAAAATCTCACGGGTAAGTATGACACTCTCAAAAGAAAATAAGCTCAATAGAAACAATCATTCCAAGTATTGGTATATTAAGAGAAAATAATAGAAAAATAGTATCATACACTCTCACCAAAATGAAGGAATAATGTTTATAGCTTAGAAAAGAGTATAATCTCAAGTCAAACCAATTACTAGTCAAACCAATACATACATAAGAGTGTGTGTGTGTGTTTATGTGTGTAATATGCATCACCAATTCTTTTAGTCCATATTACTATCTTCTACTTCAGACTACAGTTCCTTAAAATTAAGAAGGACTTTTATTAAGACATAACATCAGCTAATAAAATGGTTAACAAATAAGGGATGATAGGAAGAACAAAATATATGTTTGAGGAAAAAATAGAGATCTTCTGAAAATTATAAAGCGTCTTTATTTATTTTTCTCTTTTCTTCTTCTTTAAATTATCATTATATGTATATTGTATAATCCATCACTTTTCTGATAAAATATAGGATAATACTCCAAATTGGAGTGGGATACGATGATAGTTTAACAAAAATTTCTTTTTTTTTAATAGGCTTAAAAGGGAAACAATGGATAATTCACAATAGAGATGGTTAGAAAAGGCTCAAACGGATAAAAAATAGTCATTATTTCTTTTTTTAGGGTTTTAAATAGTCTTTTATATCTACTAGTTCAATGAAATTTTAGATGTAACAACACACAATTTGTTTTTATTGTTCGCCTCAAAAGAAAAAGATAAAGATCATGGATAAAATAATAAACTGTTAAGCTATGAAAAAGGGTTGCTCTCCAAGAAAAATAATAGGCCTAAAAGCTCAATTGAAATTTATTATGACATGTTCATTCTTTCAAATAACTCAATCAATTTCACTCATTAAATATCTTAATTCACACTTGTCTTCAACATCAATATGCAAAGTGGCAAACATGGTGTAACATAACTCAAATCCAAAAATAATGCAAATACTAAAATTTAGAAGTTAT
The DNA here is from genome assembly GCA_030444775.1 of Atalantia buxifolia. NCBI lineage: Eukaryota > Viridiplantae > Streptophyta > Magnoliopsida > Sapindales > Rutaceae > Atalantia > Atalantia buxifolia. Next base: position 994,263 of record CM059838.1, on the reverse strand, counting down.
CATGTCATCCAATGTCAAAACATCACACAAAATTCCTTTTTCTATTTTTTATTTATAACTAAATGTCAAGAGTAGGAAGATGTATTTCTAAAGTAACGAAAGTCCATTTTTGGCCATCGTTAACTTCAGATTTAGAAAAGGTTTGTAAAAGTACAACAACACAACTATCATTTATTCCACAATTGTTAACTATTCTCTTCCTCACAACTAGAATGAGATATTTTCCTCAATGTCTTAAGTAGAGTTTATAAGACATCATCTAACACTGCAATAAAAATTATTTACAAACGAAGAGTTAAATCTATTTTGTGCTTCTTACTACTACTACTACCATTATCAGTCGACTAATCCCATGCAAGATTCTTGCAATCTAGCTCTGGTTTATAAACTTGTAAAAGATCAAATAACTCATTAGTAGTAGAAGCACAAATAAAGAGTTTTTTCACTGTGAATGGTATGAAACAATTCTTAATTGCATGGTTAAGATATGCTATCAAGCCATCATAAAGTTATTAACATTTAACAAACTGATAGGTTTTTATGAATGTTTAAATGAGCCTAAGATGCAAATGTAATCAATGCGTCTAGAGTTGCAAGATCTCTTGACAATAAAATAAAGATGTCAACATGATTTAACATTTCAGTTTCTAATTCTTATATGCTTGAGATGACTAGCTCTTCCCACATTGATGAGCTTGGCAGACATTCCTAAGGTTTTAGGGCTTTTGGGATGATACTAAGCACTTGGTATCCTCTAGTGTAAGCATCTTCTGTGATAAGTCTTGATAACCCTCGGTCACCTCTTCCATATACCAGTATATTACATTTTGCATGAGCATTCACTTTAGTTTATTTTTAATAAATTGAGTTGTTTTAGAATATTCTGTGCTTAGATTATGTGCATAATTGCAGGAGACCAAAAGCTCAAGTTTTAGGGAAGGAATGCTGCTGCAACAGACTTGTAGAAATAAGCAACGAACTTGGCTACAAAAGAGTTGAAAGAAGTCTAGGACAATAAAAATGCTATAACCGTTGCTGTAGCAATCCTGAAGTAATGACAGACTGGATTCTGCACGCAACAACTAAAAGATTGCGATCTAAAGTTTCTAAAAATGGAGGATACGCACCACATACTTTCAATTACCCTAATTTTGAGATAAAAAAGGAGCATGCATGAAAAGAAAAATGAGAGCTGTCACCCAAGGAAAAATAACAGAGAAAAATATAAAGAAAACATACGATAAAAGAAAATTAAGGGCTGCAACAAATGATTCATTATGAATAAGAAGAAGAGATCACAAGATTAAGCAGACTCAAACTCTTTATCTTGTTTTCATTCATGAGAATGTATTGGATGACTGAAATAATTTTATTTACTGTTCTATGAAAAATGATGAACTAAATTTGATTATAGTTGATTGATAAACGATCTTAATGGATGTTTAACTGACATATATATGTGGTTTGTATTTACTGCAGTATTTTGTCTTAATTGTATTTATTTGAAATCCTTATTTTGGCTAACCACCTTATTTAGTGGATGCTAGCTAAGAAAAAACCTCAAAAATGTCTAACTTAGTGGAACAAATTGAGGCAATACTTGGTTTTAGATTGGGTTTCCTAAGTTGAGTAAATCTTAGTTTAAATAGTGTCATGTTTGATCTTAAATTAGTGAAGAACAAGTCATACGGATTCACCTTGTAGGGCGAATGGAACCTAGAACGTTTAACGCTATATTTAATGTTGGCGTAACAATTGGTCACTGTTAGGTTACATTAGGTATAAGATGTCCAACAGGTGATAGCTGAGGATGAATAAGGAATTCAGCTCAGTGTTGTAGTATATGCGGTAGCAACAGTACTATAATTGAAAAAATAATCAATGCCATTAAGTGAGTTTATTCACTCAACTACTCTATTTCGTATTGGCTATATCCTTGTGTTTGACATGAGAATTTTCTTTATTACATTTTTAGTTTAATTAGTTTGTTAGTTTCATAAATTATCTTACCTGAAGTAGAACAAAGATGCACTGTTAAGATTATTGTAGCAAGTCTAAAACATCAATCCCTATAGAGACAATCTAAATATTTATCAGTACATTACTTGTTATGTACACTTACACATTTACATCTATAGCAATAGAAAATACCCAAGTTTTTGGCGCCGTTACTGGGGATTGATTGTTCATTGTGATTTGTGACATTAATCTTTAACAGTGTTAAGTTTTAATTTTATTTTGTTAACAGGAGTGATCTAGCAACCCTTGCATGCACAAATATAGACTTATTGAATTTCAATTTGATCCAGAAATTGAAAGAACTATAAGGAGATTAAGAAAAGAGCAAAGAAATTCAAAGACTGCTGTAGTAATAGATGACTTGCAAAATATGGGCAATTTGAACCCTCGAAGAGAAATACAACAAGTTAATGCACAAAGATGTCAAGAAGGTCATAATTCATATGGTAGATGATAGAGACAGAGCCATTAGAGATTATGCAGTGTTGACCCCTCAAGCCATAAACCCTGGAATAGTTAAAGCTGAAGTGCAAATTGATAATTTTAAGGTCAAACCAGTGACGTTTCAGATATTACAAATAGTGGGGCAAATCAATGGATTGCTATCAGAAGATATCTTCACTTTAAGTTGTTTTTGGAAACGAGTAAAGCTTTCACGATTATTGGAGCATCATAAGAGATGTTAGTCTTAGACTTTTCCAATTTTTCTTTGAGGGATCAGGCAAAGCCATGGTTGAATTTTTTACCACCTGACTCCATCACAACATGGAATAATTTAGCTGATAAATTTTTGATGAAATATTTTCCACGAACTAAAAAAGTAAAATTTAGGAATGAGGTTACATCTTTTCATCAACTTAAAAATGAGAGCTTGTATGATGCATGAGAAAGATTCAAGGAGTTACTCAGAAGATGTCCTCATTATGGTATTCCTTGCTGCATATAGTTGGAAACCTTCTACAATAGTCTCCACCCAAGCACTAGATTAATGGTGGACGCTTTAGCAAATAGGGTCTTACTATCTAAGTCTTACAATGAGGCTTATGAAATTTTGGAAAGGATAGCCAACAATAACTATTAGTGGCCATCAACCAAACAAGCTGCAGCAATAAGAGCAACAGGAATCCATAATATAGAGGCCTTGACTATATTATTCGCCTAAGTAACCTTATTAACAAATATGGTGAAGGCTATAACTACTGCTCTAGCATCTGTTAACCAAGTTGATAAAGCATCCTACGTTTATTGTGGAAAAGAGCACTTATTTGACAATTGTCCTGGAAATTTAGTCTCGGTCAACTATATAGGTAACTTTAACAGATGAAATCAGAACAATCCTTACTCAAACACTTACAACCTTGGATGAAAACAGCACCCAAACTTCTCATTGAGTAATCAAAATCAACATGCTGTAGCAACCAGTAGACAAAACAAGCTTGTTTAACCATCTGGATTTCATCAGCAAAATCAAGAGCAAAGAAACACCAACAATGATCAACTTAGTTCTCTTGAAGCTTTGCTTAAGGAGTACATTTTAAAGAATGAAGCAGTTATTCAGAGCCAAGTTATGAAGCTTCGCAAGAAAATAACCAACACCCACAGCCAAGCATGTAAGAACAAATTGATAGCCAACAATCCTGCTAATCATACTTTAGCTTTAATTAACCAATGGAGGTCAACAAGGATGTTATTCCCAATAAGTAGTTGCAAGCATTTGAATCGAGTTTTGTGGATTATAATGAGTGCATTTTCAGGGAGAGAGGGAAATTGCTTGTGAACCTTTGCAAGAATTCTATTTTTGTCCATACCTTGGCTGGAGAATGTTAGTTATTATGGGAAACTGATGGAGCCGACTTTGATAGTTATAGAGTACCGTTATCTACTACTTAACCAGGGTAATAAATGACAACACATTAAACAAAAGAATCAATCTAACAAACACAAGATACATGTCAATGTAAACAACAAAATAAAAACACACAATGTAAAAAAAGGAATTTTAACTCATCATCGTCCTTTATTGAGTTTACCTCGAGTTCCAATTTGATATCATAGATACCACCCTCTATTTTCTTGAATTATATTTCCAGCTCTTCAAAACGAGATAGTAACGTTAGTGGTTGTAGAATCCAAATAGGATATGATTTATAAACTTGGAGCAAGCTGCTTAGGTGACACTTCACATGTAGAAGTTGATGAAGGTGGTTAAAGAGGATATGTCTAATTAAAGTACTTATAATGTATAATACAAGTGATGAGACAAAATAAAATTGTTAAACAAACACACTTTAATAAGAAACAAATAATTTCAATCAACATAAGAATAGTAAAAGAAAATGTCAAAAAGTTAAATCCTCTAAAGAAAAGATTGATCAAGTTGTAGTGGGTCACTCAAATTTATTTTGGTGTCTTCTCATGTGGTTAGTACTTTAAATATAGCTTTAATCTTTGACTGTTAACTTTAAAAGAGACGTCATTCTTTGCATCCTTAATTTCAATGGCCCCATGTGAAAAAATAATGTGAATAATAAATAGACTAGACCATCGAGAGCATAATTTACCTGAGAATAGATGCAAGCAAAAATTGAATAAAAGCACTTTCTAACTTGGTGTAAAAGATTTTCTTATAATATGCTTGTCATAAAAGACTTTCATTTGCTGCTTGTAAGTCTTAGCATTTTGGTATGCATCATTGGGAATTGCTTCAAGTTTTGTCAGCTGTAATCTTCTTTCTGAACCAACCTATTGCATGTCAAAGTTGAATTTCTTAATGGCCCAATATGCACGATACTCAAGTTCCACCGGTAGGTGACAAGCTTTCCTTTGCACTAGCCTTAAGGTGATATCTCAATAAGTGTCATGAAGGTTGTTTGATTTGCCCATAATGCATTATCAAGTATCATGACCAATCTGTTATGTCTGCTCTCACTATCTTTTCTAATATGTGCTTTATTTCCCTATTAGAGATCTCGACGTGTCCATTAGTTTGGGAATGATATAGGTAGCCACTTTGTGTGTGATGGATTATTTTGCCAAAAGAAATTTGAATGATTTGTTGCAAAATTAGATACCATCATCACTGATTATTACTCAAGGGAATTCAAAGCGTGAAATAATATTGCTTTTTAAAAATTCCATCGCCAACTTGTGATCATTGTTCTGTATGGAATTTTTATTACCCACTTGGATATGTTGTCGACAATAACAAATATATAATGATGGCCAAAAGAAGAAGGAAATGATCCAATTAAATCGATGCCTTACACATCAAAAATCTCGACCACTATAATAGAGTTTAGTGGTATCATATTCCTTCGTATAATGTTTCCCGTACACTGACACCTATGACATGAACAACAAAAAGTGTAATCATCTTGAAATAAAGTTGGCCATTATCAACTACATTGTAAAACTTTAGCAGTCCTCTTCTTAGCACTAAAATGGCTCTACAAGCTTGTCCATGATAGAACAAAATGATGTTTTGAAATTCACTTTCTGGCATGCATCGTCTGACAGCTTGATCCGTGCAATACTTGAATAGATAAAGATAATCCTAAAAGAAATTCTTTATACATCGTCCAACTTCTTCCAATGCTCTAAAAGTTGGCTTATAACAAGATAGTTAACTATATCAGCATACTATGTTAGTATTTTCACACTCATTAATTGTTTATCTGAAAATGATTTGTTGAACAATAATAGTTCTGGAGTTCTGTCAAAATTTAGGCAAGATTGATGATTTGCCACCAAATTTTATGTGCCTTTCTTATCATTGAACTCAAGGTCGAATTCCTACAAAAGTAATATCGAGCGAATTAGTCTCGCATTCACATTTTTCTTTACAAGAAAATATTTAAGAGCAGCATGATGTATGAACACAATTATTTTACATCATATAAGATAAGATCAAAATTTTTCTAACACAAACACTATTGTTAACAGTTTTTTTTCCGTGGTTGAGTAATTTAGTTGTGCATAATTTAATGTTATACTAGTGTAATAAATGACATTGGAAATATGGTCAACTCTTTATCTTAATATTGCTTCTTTTGCATAATCAAATACATCACACACGAGTTCGAAAGGTAAATTCCAGTTTGAGAGCTGAAGATTATGATAAAGCTAACAACTGCTTTAATTTTTCAAATTCCTTAATACATGATCATCAAAGATAAAATGTACATCCTTAGCAAGTAGATTGCATAAGAGTTTAGAGATTTTGCTAAAATCTTTAATGAAACGTCTGTAAAAACTAGCATGCCCAAGGAAATATCTTACTTATCTTACTATTTTAGGTACAGTAAGAATAAAAGTGAGAGTCATTTTGCTTTTGTCCACCTCAATACCTTTGCCTGAAATGATGTAATCCCAAACAATACCTTGTTTTATCATAAAATGATATTTCTCCCAATTCAAGACTAAATTCTTCTCTATATTTTCCTGCAGAACTAATAATAGATTATGAAAATATTAATCAAATGAATCACTAAAAACAGAAAAGTCACCTACAAAGACTTCAAGAAAACATTCAACTCTATTAGAAAAATATTTAACATGCATTATTTAAATGTGGCAGGTGCATTGCATATTACCAATGGCATTCTCTTATATGCAAAAGTGCCAAAACAACAAGTGAAAATGGTTTCTTTCTTCGTCTTTTGGTGCTATAAGAATATGGTTATATCCTAAGTAGTCATCTAGAAAGCAATAAAATTTATGACCCGCTAATCTATCAAGTATTTAATCGATAAATGGTAAAGGAAAATGGTCTTTTCATGTGACAGAGTTCAACTTCTTATAATCAATGCATAAGCGCCAACTTATAGTCACTCTAGTGGGTATTAATCCATTGTCGACATTAGTAACTATTGTGACTCTTGACTTTTTTAGAAAAACTTGCACTGGATTGACCCACGAACTATCAAAATTAGAGAAAATGATACCTGCTTCTAATAATTTAAGGACTTCAACTCTAACAACTTATTCATATTAGAATTTAGCCGAAGTTGCATTTTCCTAGTTGGATTAACATTTTCGTCAAAATGAATATAATGCATGCAATCTAGTAGGTTTATACTTTTTATACTAGGTATGGTTCATCCCAATGTCTTTCTGTGCTTTCTCAAAATATGTAACAACTTACTCTTTTGTTTTCTCATCAAGGGAGGATGAAATAATTATTAGTAAAGTATTTTCATCACCCATAATGCATATTCCAAAGTGTCGGATAAAGGTTTGAGTTAAGCTTTGGTAATGATTATGATGATGTGCTAAGTTTCTTTCCTAGTGGTGCCAGTTGCTCTATCCTTGACTTCCATCTATTGTTATCTGTGGATGGTGATGAATAGAGTAAGGTATTGACCTCGGCAACTGATCTATCAATATCAAAATTTATCTAAAGTAAGTTAAACATGTTTGTAAAGAATTATCACCAAGGATAGAAAGAAAAGTATAATAAAATAATTTTTTAATTAAATCCACATTAATAATTCCTCTATCTCTATCATGAGGTTGTTTGACAATATTAAAGATATTAAACTACATAGTCATGTTGCCAAAGGGCAATTGCATATTTGCAATTTTGCATTGAATATGGGCATCAGCAGTTGCCAAGAAAGGTTGACCTAGAATAATAAGGATGTGTTTCTTCAAATCCTACGCTAGTTAAGTGTCAATCACAATAAAGTTAACAAAAAAAAATAAAACTTATCTATATGGATAAGCACGTCCTCCAAAATACCACAAGGTATCTTTATGGATTGATCTGCAAGCTACAACAAACTGGAGTTGGTTGTAATTTTCCTAATCTAAGTTTCACAAATACTGAGTAAAGCAAAAGATTTATACAAGTTTGTAAATCCAACAAAGCATTCTCAAACATATGATTCCAAATACTACATGAGATAGTGGAGAGCTTGGAGAATTTTTTGTTGGAGTATAAAACTAATGTTTTCTGTTAAAAAGACCTTTTTTTTTAACATGAATAGCATAAGAGGGCATTTTTTTAAAGATTTCTATAATCTCACCTATGGAATTTTCCTTTTTTTCTTTAACTAACCTTCAAAGGAAAGAAGCTTTGGGGATGTATTCTCATAAGCTAGTTTCTTCTTTCTCCTTTTGGTGATGATTCTTCAGAGTCTAAAGGTCAACTTGAGTTGTCTTTTTTACCAGTATCTTTATTTTTTTGTCAACTTCTTTACTTTTTTGTAAGGTCATAATGACTTTGACCACATCATGCTATTGGAGTGAATTTATACTCATTCATGTACTCTTTTAGGGTTGGGCATTGACTAGCTTGGAAATTTACCTTTCTCAATAGTTATTGCCAAAAGATTAAACTTGAAAATGACTTGATTAAGTAACTTTGATAATTAATCATTTTTCGTGAGTTTACTCGACTGATTTGTGTAAATGATTAATGTGGGAGTGATATTTTTTAGGGTGAAGATAATGCTTATACTTTTATTTGATTGTTGTCATTAATCTGATTAAAGAAGTAAACACAATTGCCCAAAAAAAGAAAAAGATTTTAATTTGGGTTTGAATTCTGCTAAATATTATCACTTAATTATCAGGGACTAGCAATAAGCTGATTGAAGAGTGTGTTGAATGCTGGAGAATGTATATTTATAAAAGGTAAAATCATTATTTTGCACTTCAAACTTCACTAACATTTCTACTTCTATATATTTAAACTTTGACTCTGTGTGTGTTATTATAATTTAAGTATCTTATATATTTCAGAAGTATTTTGGATTTTATGATTAATAAAAAAAATCAGATAACAAAATAGATAGCATTTTTTAGCTTATAATAACTAAAAATCTTGGGAAGGGCATAAATGATAAAATTATAATTTTAGAATTTTGTTAGGGCCTAGCTAACTACCATTGACTGATGACACATCGGCATCCTATTGTGTTGACTAATAATGTGACATCATCCTATTGAACTAAAAAATGAGCTTATAATATATACAATACATTGAATCAATGCTAATTGACTTTTACATTGATCGATGATATGATAGCATTGATAAAGTGTTCCAGCTAATCAAAGCTTGCCACGTAGTGCAATCCTAAGCGTTCGAATCGTTTTCATCCGATAGCCATGATTTACACATTGTATCTATAAATGAGGGGCTTTCCCCTTAATCAACAGCTCTAAATTCAAGTTTGAACTCCATATTGTGTAATTCTCTCTCTCTTTTGTATTTTCTATATATTTTAGTATAAAATTATTATTTTACCCTTAATTCAATATAAATTGCTAATTTAGTTTCAAATTAAAATTGAAAGTGAAGTCTTAACATGATTCATTAACTTAATTTAATAAGTTTATTAACTTTCTATCTCTGATTTATGTAGATTGTTTTAACTCATCATTGACGCGCAGTAATAACCTTGTCTAGTTTTACACGGTATACTAGCTCTTTAGTGCAAGAGTATTATTGTTTAGCATAATGAGCACCTTGCACTGTATTTCTTAAGCGAGAAACTCCCCTCCAGTGTTACTCGTCCATCTTTACTTAGTTTTGACATAGAATGCTTTTAATATATGGTTGATGGTTTTGCTAAATTGTCGATGGTAGGATTATTATCACCTAACATGTGTACTTAACACCACATTTAGCAGAAGATTATTTTCCCCTGACACAATGAGTGCTTCATATTTGATAGAATGAGGATTATGAGGAGTGCGGACACCCTCTCATAAATTAATTGAATGAAAAAAAAAATATTAAGCTCAAAATAAAGTGTTGAGTGTGAATCCAAGAACTCAAGCGTTTCATTTAAATTGTTTCATCTTTAATTTAATTCCGCCATCTTTTTAATTTAAATCTCAGCACTGCTCAGAAATCACATTCAACCAATTCACACATAAACTTAAAAAATTAACCTTACAAATAATTAAATTTATATCGTAGGATCGACATTCGTCACCATTAATCTATTCTAAAATAAATTTGTACACTTGTCAATACAATCAAATTTACACAACAATTAATAAATAAATTGTATTCATGTTTGCTTATATTTGACACAACAAAAGTAAGACACAATACGGTTACACGAATTGATGACACCTTTAGATGCAAACATTTGGCAGCATCTTAATCGTTCTTTTATTAAAAGAAATAAAATTTTGTGCAAAGAGAGCCAATCTAGCCGGTTAATACAAACTTAAACAGTTAAAACCATAAACCGAATAAAAATCTCAAATTACCTGACTACAGGGATGCAAATGATGATCGACATACAAAACTAAGCCAAAAACAAATTTAAAAAAAAAAAAAAACAACCTGCTTTAAATGAAAATTCAGCATCAAGAGCACCCATAATATCAAGTACCAGAACCTTAGAATTGATTGCTGCTCTTCTAACAGAATATCAGCTTTGCCAGTGGCAGAAAAATATGCAGAGTTGATTCATGGCAGAACATGTATCTTTAGACAAAACATCACCAAAAATTCGCACAAGATCATAACCCCCATGTCAGATTTCAGCATATAGCCAGATATATGATTCTACACTTCCAGATTTGGTCTTATTCTAACACCACAGCCAGCTGCAATCAGCGAAGTACAACCACAGCTCACCACAGCAACTTTGTTACACATCACCATAAGACCATCCAGAGCATTACAGATCAAGGCATAGACAACTGATGTAATTAGGTTTGATTGGAAAGTCAATTGTACTAATACAATTCTTTTCATTCAATTGGCCAAATTAAGCTAACTTATAATGAGCAATAATACCTTAGATGACCATTTAATCAATTATCATAATTTTAGCCATAAGAAGGTTATACATAATCAATGCATCCATTAGAGAAATAAAAAATAAAGCAATTGCAAAAGGGAATTACGGAAAACAAAACATATAGCTATTATCCAATCAACAATGATTTCTAATAATGTACAGAAATAAAAGCAGAAAAGAGAATTTTAATAACAAATTAAGCCTAAGATAACAAAGAATATGAAACCAAGAGAATTACCAAGAAAATTTTACAACCTAGTAAAACTAAATTGCATATCAACGAGTTTATAGTACTACATAATTCATCTATCATCTACGAATTTCCGATTCAAAAGTGGGTTTGAAGAGTTTTGAAAAAAAAAAAAAAGCAAAAGGCAGTTAAATCAAAACAGATAGAGATACTATGGTAGTATTGTTAGAAATTTTCATCTCCATTTGCTTTGATCCATTGTTCCAGTTAGAGTTCGGCTCTAGCATTCAATGGGTTGCAATAGGCTGGTGAAAAAACTGAATTTAAAATTGCCAGCTCGAAACATCAACCACAGAATGGAAATTTTCCAGCTCTATGTGAAGTTCCTCTAATATGTTTCTATTACACTCTGAGACCATATCTGACACATTGGGGGTGTTAATTAATTTATTCATTCATTGGTGCATAATGCACCCACTAAAGAAACACATAGAAGAAAGAGCCAGAGAGAATAAGTAAATAATTAATTAATTAACATCAGAGTATATTTGCTAGAGTACAAAGTATATCCTCAGGTTTGGCCATCTGAACAAAAATTTAAAAATGATGAACAATTAATTATAACCTTTACTTTTTACCACGCACGTGCCTGGGGACATATTTTCCAGTGCTTGTTGCCGTCGGATTAGCAGTTCCAGGCTTTGATGGACAAAAAGAAGGTGACTTACCCATGAGAGCTTCTCTTCTAAGCTGCTGTTCTTCGAGCCCTCTTTTCGTCTGTTTTTCAGCAATAAATCTACTTAATTTATTTGGGAAGTCTAGTCCCAAATCAACGAACGAAACAGCACGTAAATAGCAGGCCTCCAAATTATTATAATCCACGGCTATTTGCCTCAGCTCCTTAGTTTCCATGCCATACCAAAAGGGTGTAGATATACCATCTATAGTTACCAGGATGTGTGTAGTGCTGCTACCCTCAACAACCAGCCATGGATTAAAACCGTCATGAAGAAAACTGGCTAAAGAAACTGGTCGATTAACCATTAATGAAAGAGAGATCTTATATTGCTGAATCCAAAGGCTTTCAACTGAATCTTTCAGAACCCATATGAATAACTCATCAACAGAGGCTGTGTTAATAAAACAAAGTGACCCTTTTATCTTTAACAAGTTGCAGTTGATATTCCAAGGTTGGCATGGAACCTTTATGATTCTCATGAACTTCTTATAATGATTATGGTGCTTTTAATGAACTTTATGATTCTCATGAACTTCTTATAATGATTATGGTGCAATGTCCATCGGCTGTATAAAAGCACCATAATCATTATAATTAGCTTCAGCTATCCAATATAATGCACCATCAAAATCGATTGATGAGTGCGATTTCATTATTTTCTGTGAACATGGAAGTTTTAAAGTCCTCCAATTTTCACTTCCCCACGGATCATTCAAGCTATATATAAAGCAATTACTACCAAAATACTCACACGGAAACATGACGACCTTACATGTTTTTGCAGAGGCATCATAGGCTAATAAGGAGCAATCATATCCTGTTTGGATACTGAATATTGCTCAAATTTCTGGCAGTTGCCAAAACTGATCATCGATGGTATCATAGACAAATAGAATGCGACCATATGCTGGGTACTGACATTGCAATAGTACAAAACTGTTACAGGCTTTCTCCACCCAAATGTAATTTCTTTCCCAGCACAAACAACAATCTACGCCCTCATTTTTCAATTTGAAAAATAGGCTCCTAGAATCCAAAGTTCTGTAGATAATCATCACCCTTGACATCAATTGCTGAACAATGATGGTTTCGAGTCCCAATATCATATTTCGCCAACTTTTACAAACACTCTTGAATCTAACTAAGGATTTTGTAGGAAGTCTGGCTAAAATTTTATGAACAATATCATCAGGCAAGTTACACCCTCCCATCTCGATCTCATTAAATTGTTGCGCCAATTCTCTAACTCCTAATTCCACATTCACATCCATTCTTGGAATAATTCAGTGATTCTATGCTCTTCACGAGTCTGCATATATATAGACATGTATTTTAATCATAATAATTGTCAAGTGATATAAAAATACATTCCTACAAAATTAGGGCATATTAAATCACAACTCTACAACTCATGTTGTAAAAGCTCAACCTTAATTTAAGTTAAATTCATAAAATAATTAGAAAAAGAGGAGGGTTTTGCATTCATTAACACAATTATGCACCCACAAACGAAAACACATAAAAACCTAAAGACATTAATTAATTAATTAATAAGCACACAAATAATTAATTAAGAGATTAAGCGTATGATTGTCACCTGGCAATATTGTTTGGATTTGTTTGGTTTTGTGTGGTTTGGGCTATTATAGCTTCTGATATAATGAGTAGTAAAAATCATAAGTGTCCTGGCCTTAAAATTTTCAGAAAACAAAAAATAAGATTAACAAATACAAGACAGTAATTTCAGGTAATTAATAAGACGCTAATCTGGATTTAGAGATAGATAATATATATGTGTGTGTATGTGTGTGTATAAACATATTATCCTTCATCATCAGAGCTAGCTAGCGCACAAGAAATTAAATCCAATAGTTGAGGATAAATCATCATCACTCAGCTCCTCCACTTAATCCATGATTTGTATACGCAAAACAGATAAAGTTAACAACCGGATCTTATTAACAACAAAATTCACAATTAATCTTTTCTCTTCCGCCAAAAACATTATCTTATTTACTTCTTAGCTTCAGCAATTAACAAACATGTGTGTGTATAATGCGTTAACAACAAAATTCACAATTAATCTTTTTGTTCAATAATTCTATCTTGATAACAACCACCGTGAAAAAATAAAACTTATTAAATTGAAAACAACAAAACAAAAACAGAATTATAGAACTCACGGTTACGACGGAAGGAAGAGATTGGAGGAAGCGGCGATTAAACAGCGGTACAACGCGGCTAGCCGGAAGCAGCGATGACAGCGGTACGGCCACGAACGACAGCGCAGCGCGGCGCGGCAACGAGCAGAGGTGACAGGCCGATGGTGACAAACTTCTTTGAGGGGTGACTGTAGTACCGCTTGTGAGAGAGCGTTTGGTGTGAGCGTGCGAGTTCCTTTCGCATTAAATACGCAAACTATTAGATGTCCAACGGGCTGGGCACTACTTAAAACCCTCCGTACGTGGGCTGTAAAATTACAGCCCGATTTAAAACGGACCCCACCATGGCAGTGATAACATTTGCAGTAGACTCGCTTTAAATTTTAGTATTTTATGACTTAATTTTAATTGAATTATACTGAATGTAATACTGTATTTGTTAAGCTTCAATTAAGTTCATTTTCATACTCATTTTCCCAATAAACTTAGCGTGGAACTATTTGAACCAACTAAACTACTCACTTAACCCATTCACTAAATAAATCCATCCTTAAATTTCAAAATTTTAAATTTTACTCAATAAACCCACTTAAATACTTAATAAGCCTTTATGAAACACAATTTTTATAATAATAATGTTTTGACTCATTAAACCCATTAAATTCATTTATACCCTTAACAAATTTTTTTTCCCATTAAACTGAAGATTATCTTTATTAACATAATTTTGGAAAAAAATATAGTTACAGTAGATATTCATCCTTCTTTGTTTTTTTCCACAAGAAATTTATTGCATCACAATTCAAAACTACTAGAGCTTTCTCGTCCCATTTTACACCATCTAACAATGTCTCAACCTAAAATTCAAGAAGTAGATTATTCAAATTATTCATGGAGGCAACAAACAAACACTATCTATTCCTAGGGATGGGCACTAACCCGCCCAACCCGTGAAACCGACCCAACCCGTATGATTTTTGCGGGTTGGGTTGGGTTGATAAAATATATGGGTCGGGTTGGGTTGTTAAATTTCCGACCTACACTGTTTGCGAATTGGGTCGGGTTGAAAATTTTTAACCCAACCCGACCCGTCAACCCGTATATATAAAAATATATTTAGCAACTTTCTCAGAACCCTAAACTCAAATTCTCTTGTTTAAAGAACAGCCGCTCATCTGCTCGCGCATAGAACACAACAACATCACAACTCACAAGCTTTCTTGAAAAGCTGCTCAATTGCACATCGTCACATGCACATGTTCTTTCCTTTTTCTATTTTACTAATTTATTATTGTTTTGAAACAAGTTGATCAATTTTTTATTGTTAAAATGTCTAGCCCATTTGATTTCATGATTTGGTGCTTTATAATATTTTTTATTGATAAAAGTTGATCAATTTTTGGTTGTTATGATGGTTTCAAGCTCAATCGGATTAAGATTAACATAAATAAAATAATTATTATTATTACAATCTTTGGGAAAAAGCTTCTTGACAAACATCTACTGGGCATTGTTCTGCAAAAATATTTTCAGTATTAACTAGTCATGCTCTCAAATTCACTTATGTATTCTGTCTCAGATGGA
Source organism: Atalantia buxifolia (assembly GCA_030444775.1). Taxonomy (NCBI): domain Eukaryota; kingdom Viridiplantae; phylum Streptophyta; class Magnoliopsida; order Sapindales; family Rutaceae; genus Atalantia; species Atalantia buxifolia. The sequence continues at coordinate 978,804 of CM059838.1, read as the reverse complement.
TTTTTTTCCATAAAATTATTGTAATCAAATTTATTTATTGTAGAATCCAAACATGGCTAAAGATATTAATAAAGGAGCTTTAAGCTTGCTGTGACCACAATTTATTATTTTCCCTATTATTTGTTAATTATTAATAGGATAATGACAATTTTCATGTCCTGGAATTTTTTCCTTGTAGATGGAAGCAAATTTATCCAGTAATCTAGGAGTTAATATCTCTACACCTTCAACAACTCAAAGTACAATTGATAGTGCTATTAACACATATGCAGGCAATGGAAAAGGTGGAAAAGTGCAAAAGTATGGGAACATTACACAAAATTTCAGAATGATACAAAGTGTAAGTGTAACTATTGTTCTAAAGTGTATGCGTATCATTCTAGATTTATTGGAACCCATACTTTATGGAATCACTTGTCATCATGCACAGCCTATGCTGATAAGAAAGTTGATTTAATAAAAAAAAAACCTTGGTGTTTGAGGATAACACAACTGGTGGTGGCAGTAATCTTGTGGCAATATCTTGTAGCAAAGAGGACCTTAGAAAAGCATGCATTGAGATGATAATTATTGATGAATTGCCCTTTAGTTTTGTTGAAAAAGAAGGGTTTCGGAAATTTATGAGCAAAATTTGTCCAAAACTTGATCCTTTTTTTAGGAGAACTGTTGCTAGAGATGTGTATCAGTTGTACTTAAATGAGAAGAATAATTTGAAAAAAGTGTTTGCTAGTAATAAGTATAGGGTTTGTATAACAACTGATTGTTGGGCTTCAATACAAAATTTGAATTACATGATTATTATAGCCCATTTTATTTATGATGAGTGGCAACTTCATAAAAGGATATTAAACTTTTGTCAGATTGATGATCATAAAGGAGATACAATTGGAAAATTAATTGAATCTTGCTTGCTTGAATGGGGTATTGATAAAGTGTTTACAATTACTGTTGATAATGCAAGTTCGAATGATTTGGTCATTTTGCTCAATCAACAAAAATACAAGGCTTGAAAGAAGAATCATCCCTATAGTCAATTAGGGTTTAACAAAAATATGATTACAGTTTAACAAAATTATGTTGAATGTAAAGATGGGTTCAAAGAGTAAAAATTATTTTTTTACTATATTTTTATCCATAATTATAATTCAATTTAAAGGTATTTTAATCATAAAAAATTATTTTTAAAAGTGAGTTAATGATAGTTTAGTAGGTTGAAATAGCCCCGCCCCTAAACTTATTTTAAAATTTTGAAAATAATTATTTTACTCTATACAACTCTCAACATACCAAAACTGTCCTAATATTTCTACATTTATTATTAATTTTTATATTTATTTTGTTTTCATTCACAGTTTTAAACCCTATTCAAAACTGCAGATACACACAACTATTTAATATCGGATTTTTTTTTCGGTGGAGGAATTGCTATAATCTTGAAAAGACAGCATCGGTCCCGTGGAATGATACTATGAGAAATAAGATCTCTTAGAATTATTCTTCCATTGACTCTCTTTGCTCTTCATCCTCATCAATTTTGCCTAAGTTGGATGAGTTTCCGAATAAACTAGATGGATTTGAATTTAATTAAATAAAGAGGAATAGAGAATTTGGGTTTATTGTCACGTGAGTGTAAAAAAATCATTTTTTTCAAATATACTATGTACTTATTGGTAATTTTTTTCATGTGTATTTTTATAATATTAAAATTTACAAATAAGTGGGTTTACATAATATCACTACTACAAAATTAGTCTTTAATAACGATTTTAAAAGACATAAGATAACGGTTTTAAAACCGTCAATAAATGTTTCTTTTAATGATAGTTATTAAAAAACCCGTCATTAAATGTCAATTTTTAATAACGGTTTTATATAAAACAATCATCTTATATAGGTCTTTGATGACCGTTCTTATATAGGAACCGTCATCTTTAGCACAAGTAAAAGAAAAAAAATAATAATTTAAAATTATCATGCTTCAATTGTTTTTTCAGATTAAAATTTACATAGTTGTTTTCACATTCTAAATTGTACAATTGAAGCCGCATTTGCAAAATTTCAATTTACATTACACATTGATATAATTGTCATTTACATACAAAGAACTCAAATACATACAAGCTTAATTATAACAGTTTTACGCTTAAATAACCTTGATCAAAGTAACTCCTAATAATGAAAAAATATGCTACACGAATTCTCAAATTAAAATCCAGTATCATATAATTATACAAACAAATACATAAACTAAAAAACAAATAGAGACTATATTTTGTGCTTACAAAAGGTGGTATTGGCACTTGGAACATTTACACTGAGCCAGCAAGCTTGCCCTTCAAAAACTAAATCCTTGCTCAGAATTATACACAAAGCATGCTTTGCAAAGTAGTTCTTGTCTTGCAACTAGGCTTACCAATGTAGTTCCTATTAAATCAATACTTATTGGAGTCCAAGTATCACCATTTTCATTGGTTGGCTGCAAAGAACAGAAACAAAAAATTCAAATCAAAGGTAACGCTAAACAAATTGGCTATTAAAGTAAAGAAAAAAGGCAGAGCCTTAAAAAATTCCTAAGTATCACCATTTTCACTCATTAGTTGAATCTCAATTTTATGTTTAGGATCACATTTCTCATAAATATGATCACTAACAGAAAATTCCCACAATCCCACATGCAACATTTCTCATAAATATGATAACTTGGTTTACTATAATATTGGATACCCAACAAAGACTAGTTGACAATTCTCTAAAGGTTTAAATCTTGGCCCTTTAAAGTCATTTAAACTCAAATCTAGAACCTCTGTCTAATCAAAATGCTTACGCATGAATATATTAAAGAACCATAATTTCAAAGGGAAAAAATTGAACAATTCTTTTCGAAAGAATCTAAATAATCTGATTATCAAAATATAAAATGAAATCTTTACAATTATCTAGTTAATACCAAACCCTGCAAATATGTTTTAGAATTATTTCATTTAAAAGCTTAAGGACTAATCTTTTTAAATAACTATTAAGCTTTTGAGAAAGGGAAACCTTCCATTCTATTTTTCTTTCTTTTCTTTCCAGGAATTCAATAGCTCTCTCAATTAGTTTAGGCTGCCTTGTAAAATCACAAACAATATTTTCTCTCTCTAGTAAAATAATTTATAGTAACTTGTATTAAAACAGACACAATGATATATTCAAATCTACAAGACATTATTTTCAATAGCAAACTTGAACTACTGCAGCCAATATTGTTGTATTTAATATATTCAAAGGCAGGACTGCTCTAAACACTGTGTAAAGATCTAATTGGTCTGTGGAAGGGTAAGGAAGTGAAGGTTACTTTGTCATGTTCTAATACAAGTTAAAGGTAATTCTAATTACCGAACACAAGCAACCTTAATACAAATAATAGCACGGCTGGATTGCATTATCCTTCTCTATTGATATGGCAACTTAAACTTTAGAGTCATTTGTTCGAATTTTGTAAATACTTTGTAATCACTGCCAACAAAAATAAAAGAGCCTAAAGAAATATTGCAATCTACTGAAAAATAGAAACTATTTCGGTCTTTGCCCCCATATATTCTACCCTGCACCATGTAAGACATAGAAAGAAAAGAAGAGACAAAACTCCAATAAAGTAAAAAATACTTAATAACATCATTTCATTTGATTCCTAATATGTACGTCCAACCAGTTCAACTTTATAATGCTAAAATCAAACCATAAATTAAAACCAATTGAATAAAAATGGATAACTTTAGGAACATGGCTTCACAAAGGAAACAAGAAACCACAAAAGATTAACTTTCTATATGTTTCCAAGACGCTGTATGGCTTCAGGGCTCCTAGAAACCTATTATCTTTCTCCTTTGTCCATTGTTCATGTTCCTTCCTTTTCTATCATTAACCAAAATTCACAATTCATATATTTTATCCTTAACAGCTATTTCATATCACCAAAAAAAATTTAAAATATTTAAAAAAATAAACGAAGAAGAAAAGAGACAGAACATATAAAAGTAATCAAAGGTTTCTACTTAATGTAGGGGTCCAAAACCCTCAAACCCGAGCCTTAGACCTAACCCTCAAAATCTATCACAATCCCACCACAATCAACGAGATTACCACTAAACATACCCAGACCTTAGCCTTGACCCTCAGAATCAAACATAATCCCACCAAAATCAAAGAGTTTACCTGCAATGACCATGGAGAAGAGCGAAGGAGCCATAACGATCAAGTCCAGGAGAGCGAATATAGAATTTAATAGAGCAGAATAAGCCAGTGAACGGGTCTATTGAAAGTGAAGTGAGTGAAACGGCAATGGAGAGTGATCGATTTCAAGCAAAATAAAGAGAGCTTAAGCAAAAAGAAGAGTCGCGAGAGACCGAAGATGTGAAGTGAGCGCCTCTTCAAGTTTTTGAAGGTAAGGGAAAACCGTGTTTTAGCATGGCTGTTTTAACATTAACCGTCATTAATTAACTAAAAAAAATCAATATCTCCGATAATGACGGTTTTTTTCAAAACGGTCATTGTAGGCTATAGATTTATGACCATTGTTGAAATAACGGTCATTAAATATTTTTCGTGACTGTTGTTAAAAAGAACTGTCATGTTGTATTTATATTTTTGTAATAGTAATTTTTAATGACCGTTTTTAAATATAACTAATAGCTTCACATTTAATGACGGTTATATAATAAAACCGTCATTATAAATTTTGAATTTTTAATGACCGTTTTTATAATAGAACCGTTATTATTAACCTTGAACTTTTAATGACCGTTTTTATAATAGAACCATCGTTATAAACCTTGAATTTTTAATGACCATTTTTATAATAGAACCGTCATTAAAACTAAATTTATGTTTTAGCTCACATTTAATGACGATTATATAATTGAACCGTCATTATAAATTTCAAATTTTTAATGACCATTTTTTTTAAATAACCATCATTAAAAGTAAAATTATATTTTAAAGTAACATTTAATGACGGTTATAGAATAGAACCGTCATTGTAATGCTAGATATTATGACCGTTTATATAATAACGGTCATCAAATATTTTTAATGACGGTTGCAAATAAAAACCGTCATAACTTATGGGTCATTATTTTAATTTTTTGCAGCAGTGTATTTTGGTGAGTTTAACCTCATGTTATTCAGAAATATAAATAAACATTTAGTAATTAATGAAATTTAACCCAAGTAAATACTAATTAAAATAGATTCTAGTCTTTCATATTTAAACTGAAAATTCCAATGTGTATTTGTAAATTAAAAGTGCACCTTATATGGAACAGACAAACCTCAAAGAGTAGTACTACATATTTTAAATTTTTACCCTAAAAAATATCCCAAATAATATGGCACTCATGAAATGATTGGTAAGATAATACAATTAAATCACATATATTTTATAAAAAAGTTACCGACCACTTATAAATAACACACCATTTAGAATGAAATTTGAGATGGCTATCGTTACTCAACCTCAAAATCAGGAAATTTTTTTATAATTTGCTAATTTAGCTTTTGTTACCTTTTGAGTCTTGTACAAGAAAAATCTCTATTAATTAATTATCCCCAAGAAAAAGCTCTAGTCACACGCACCTGACGCAAGTTGTGCAATGGTTTAGTGAGACTAAGAGGTTGCTTGTTAAATATCTGAAGTATAAAATTTTATTAATTTCAGACCTTTTTCTAAAATATGTTTGTTTGTTTTTTGAAACTTATGTTTGATTTTCAGACATTTACATCTAAACAGAAAAAGTTAACTTTTATAACTTTTATCTGAATGAAAAAAAGTATGAATGACAAGTAAATATTATATTCAAAAAATATCTTTGTAAAATAATTTATTTCCAAAACTATAAAATCTAATCCTCTTTTTTTGTTTTAATTTATAAGGACATAAATGTTAAATAAGCAAATTTAAGATTTTTTTATTGTGAAAACAAACAAGATGTCATTTTTATTCGTATATTTAAAAAAGAAAAACAAACATATCATTCATATTTTTGTAATCAGACTTATTCAGACTTTAGAAAAATTCAGACCCATTTAGATTTCAGATAAAAAAATAAATGCTACCAAAATGTCTGTTTGAAAATTTTTTTGAGAGACTAAAAAGTGATTTTGAAAGCTAAAATCTAATGTTGGTGTTTGGTAGATTTTTTTTAGAAATAACTTTTGGCAAAATCACCTCATCCTACAATAGATTTAAAAAAAAAGAAATAGTTTTTCAAAATTTAGTTTTGAGAATCACTTTATATTGATCCCTATGTAATATTTATGTTACAAAAATCTAAAATTATCCTTATAAATTAGGAAATAAAATTACTAACTTTAATTATATTATTATTATTACCAATTATATTTAGATAACAAAATAAAAAATAAAATTAATAATAAAATATTTATTCTAATTATCAATTATTATATATATACAATTAAAATATTTTTTTTTATATATATACTTATAAATGTGTAAATAAATTTTATTCAATATTGTCTAATTTAGTCATTTATATTCTTATAACAATTTAACAATAAGATTTACCACATATATATAATTGTTTTTAAAACTTACAACACTTTTAAAAATAAATTTTACCAAAAATTTAATTAATTCTCATCACAACTAATTATTGCTATAATACATCTAACAATAAACTGGCGCTAAGATAGCCAAAGGTGGGGGGCGTTGTCAAGTTAAAAAATGGCCCATGTACATACAAACAAAAGCAGACTTAGAGAACTGCATGACTAAGAGCATCTCCAAAAGGCTCTATAAGTTTTACTCTTCAAATATTTGTTTGCTTACCTATGTATAAATAGAAGAGTGAAAAAATATATTATTCTCCAAAAGACTCTTCAAATAGAAATAATTTAATATTATTTTAATTAAAGAACTATTTTTTTAAAGGAAAAGTCAATAGTAATTAAAGCACTTCTCTCTCTTTCTCCAACAAAAAATAATAAAATATAAATTGAAGAGGGAGAAAATAACTCTTCAAATTTGAAGAGAGAGGATTACTTCTTATTTGAAAAATCTTAATTGGAGAGTCTTTTGGATCCTTAAATGCTGATGTGGCTCTTCAAATAAGTAATAAGATCTTATTTGAAGAGTCTTTTGGTATGCTCTAAGTAACATCGATTATGCTTAATAGCTTGTAACAATGTTCTAGACTACTACTAATTAATTTGAAGTTTTGCCTGTGCATGTAGATTTGTGCATTATTCCCATAGGCTAAAAACTTGGTGCATGTAACATTGTTCGCCAGACTTCTCAATGCTCACTTATCTCATAGTTCTTGGCATCAGTTTTTAAAAATAAAGGAACTTTTTGAAATTTCAGTTAAATTTTAAGGATAACGAAAGAAAGATGCAAGCTGATATGATGCGGAGGCATAGTGTTTTCATTTGGAGCCTCGGATGCCCAATAATGTGGCCACCTCAAATTTTAAAAAGGCCACATATATTTAATTAATAAGTCAGACTATTAGCACCCATCCAAAAATTTTTTGAAACTCATTTTTTAAATTATATCCTATTTAATGCCAAAAGTACCATTTCCTAAATAAATACTATTTTCATTTATAAATCTTGTAATTTCTAATAATTTTCTCACTCTTTCACTCTTAATAATTGCATTCATCTCTTCAAATTTTTTTACTATTTAATTTCTAAAAAAAATCTAAAAGAAAAAAATAAGAAAAACCTTATAAAATATTGAATATTTCATGGGTCCAATACAATTTAATTCGTACATATAAATTTTAGGTGCAATAATTAGTTTGAGAATCCTTAAAAAAATTTTGTATTGAGATAAAATTTTATTTAATTTATTTTCTCATAATGTTGTATCCTAATTTTGTTGCTACATATATTACAAGAGTATTATTTTGGCTTAAAAAATTACTTCTTAAATTTAGATTATTTTAACGATAAAAAAATTTATAGATTACTTCTTAAATTCAGATTATTTTAATGATTACAAAAATTTATATTATGCAAGAAAAATAAAATTGAAGAGAGAAAGAAAATATAAATGATATTAATTCTATTTATATTTGTCGTTAAATATAATTATAATATTGCAGGGGTTTTATAAATCAATGAAGGGGTGTCAATAGTCTAACTCTTAATTAATACACCAATGAATAATTATTCTTCTAAAATTTTGAAGATTTTATTTAAGTTACATATATAATAAGGCCTCATTTTTAGATATCTCCCTACTATTACTCCTATCCATAATTATACAAAAACTAAGATTTATTTTTTATAAAAATTCCATATATGACAATCTTCACATACATAGAATTTCTAAAAAAAAAACATAAATACTTTCTCTTTCCCAAAAAAAGAAAAAAACTATATTAAAATCATTGACACTAGAACTGACTTTTAGCATTTCTTTAGATTCTATTAAAAACCTTGAGACTAATAAACATTGAATTAACAATAACCTCATATAAAAAGTTTCTTGTTCTCTTCTCTACAAAATGAATTATTCTCCACCAAAATTATTTTCATTATTTGATCATCATATTTATCTATGTTAGGAAATTGAGCTTCCTCCTAAGATCACTCAAAGCAATTTGTCAAGCAACAAATTAATAGAAAAATTAAATTGAGAATACACCAATCTTACAACACAAGATTTACGTGAAAAACTCTAAATTCAGAGAAAAACCACGGCCATTGTCAAAAAGAGAACCAGAGAAAAATATTTACTATGTGTAAAATTATTACAACCACACTCTCAGAAATAATTTTCTCTCACCCAAGACCCAAATACACCCAAAACTCTCAATTTAAGAGTAATTATTTTCAACTCTCAAATTCCCTCTAAATACAAGAAAAAATGAATATTTTGGGATGATTTAAATGAGGGGATGAACCCCTCTATTTATAGCCACTAAGTGGCTACTGTTCATCTTATGACTATTGTTCATTTTGTGATTTTTCCTTTTTTTTTTCTTCTTTTCTTCATTCAAAGATTTGAATGTCAACATTCAAATCTTTGAATATTGATAATGGCTGGCAACCCATCTAGAAGGGCGGTGCCAGCTTGCCTCTTTTCACATTCTCCCACTTGAAGATTTGATTAAGAATCAATCAATCTCCACACCAACCTTACTATATTCACCTTAGTCATAATCCTCAATATAGAGAATTATCATACTCCATCATAAAAGAGTATACCACTTAGAATTAATTACCAATTCTAAGAATTTTACATCGGCACATGTCTAAACACCCTGCTGAAATTTATGGTGCAACTTCCATGTTGGCTTTTCTGGAAGTTTGTCAGCCATTGACATAAATTCCACCACACACTCTGCATCAATGCCAACCTTGTCTTGTGTGCAAATCTTGTGGACTCGCTAGCAGTAACACATTCCCTTTTCATGGTACTAGTGGTATACCATGAGGATGTAGTCATCATCCGTTTTACAAGGGACCATCGTCTCCTACGATGATAAGAGATTTACTACTAGCAATGCTATCAACATCTGATCTGGAGCCACTTGCCGATCCTGCTCCATTTATCCTTTGACAATATCCTTTTAGATGCCCCGATTGTCCACACCCCCAGCAGACTCTTTTTTTCTTAGAATTATTTTTCTTCCAATTCCCCAGAGTTGCTAAAGCCGAGACATTTATAGTTTCAGTACTTTCACCACTCAATCTTTTTTCTTCCAAGAGTAAAGTACTAGTAACTTCTTCAAGATCTACCGTCTCCTTTCCATACATCAAAGTAGGTAACAGGTGTTTGTAGGAAGTTGGAAGTGACCACAGCAACCTAAACGCCTTGTCCTCATCTTCAATTTTGACTCCAATGGCTTCTAGTTCTGACAAAATACTATTGAGAACACTAAGGTGATCAGAAATTTTTGTACCTTCAACCATTCGCAGTGTGTGAAATCGCTTCTTCAGGTACAATTGATTTGAGATGCTCTTTTTCTGATACAACCTTTCCAGTTTCTCCCAAAGTTCTTTCGCTGTAGGAATATTTCCTACATTTACAAGAACATTCTTTGCTAGACACAGTCGTATGACACTTGCAACTTTATCATCAAACTCTCAATTTAAGAGTAATTATTTTCAACTCTCAAATTTCCTCTAAATGCAAGAAGAAATGAATATTTTGGGATGATTTAAATGAGGCGATGAACCCCTCTATTTATAGCCACCGAGTGGCTACTGTTCATCTTACGGCTACTGTTCATTTTGTGGCTTTTCCTTTTTTTTTCCTTCTTTTCTTCATTCAAAGATTTGAATGTCAACATTCAAATCTTTGAATGTTGATAATGGCGGGCACCCCATCTAGAAGGGCGGTGCCAGCTTGCCTTTTTTTACAATCTCAACTAGTCAACTATTCAAGTACTATTGTTATATTATTTATTGTAAAATATTGTTTTTCTTATTTTTCTTTTTTAATTTTTTACATTGACATATGTCTTATATAAATCTAAAGAGAAAAAATAAATTTCAAGTTATTTTATGCTTTTTTGAGAGTTGATGTTGTTGAATTTACGAAGCCTTAGAAAACCCCTAATGACAACATGACTAAAGTAAACAAGTTTGATATAAAGCTTTGTGCTTGTAGAAATACTAATTAAAATAGGAGTCTACTCTCATATATTAAAATATATAAATGTATAATCTTATATATGCAACAAACCTGAAAATATTTAATTAATTATTAAATTTTCACAAATATTCAACTCATTAACCCAAACGTAATCGTGTTTGATTGTGAATATTTCATTCAAAATTGCCATTTCTATATGATGATTCCAGAAGCAGCAAAAAAGGGAGGATGATAAAACTTCCGTGTTACAAGAAAATAATGAAGTCATCGCACTCTTGTGCTCCGATTGATTTTCACGACATATTATATTGGATATCTGAGGTTGATTTTAAGATTATGGTGCCTTTATATAGAAATCGTGCAAATTCTTTCAAACACTCTTGAATTGTAATAAAGATTTATACAAAAGCTTTTAACGCCTAATTTAATTTTCTATATCTTGTCTTTCTTTAGTTTCCTCCAATACATCAGAAAATTCAAGTACAAAGGACAAATCATCGAGATAATTTAAATTCAGTCGTTAGATATAGAGCGATGTGAATTATGTGATGCTAGGAAAGCATGTCAAGTGGTGGGTGAATATTGAAGCAATAAAATTATTGTTGGTAGGTGTTACGTGAAGGCAATATGATGTGGTTCTTTTAATCATAGTATTATTGCATGATTAATTTGAGTTTATTGACAATTTTCAAGTTCATGTATTTTTTTGGGTCCACATGTTTTTAGTCAAATTCAATAGACTCAAAAATTCAAAACTCAATTCGATATTTGATAATGATAAATTAATAATAGTAAGAGAATATAATACTAACTGCTAGGTTAGACACTACGGTATTAGAATTATTGTTTAATACTTGATAACAACAAGAACAACAACAACAACAACAACAATACTAAACTTTTCTTAAGGATTAACTTAATTGTTAACTTCGACTTACATAGAGTTATAGATCATAGCCCATAAATATTAATACATATATTTATAAAATCATGATATTATCTATTTATTTAATAAATTATAAACATAAACAATTAAGAGTGTTTTTTTTAAAATGAAGAATTAAATGAATTTAATAAACTTACACTAAAACCATAAAATTTTAAGTTTATTTTGATTAAAAAATTTTTACTTTAATATATTTTAGCTTGCATGTTATTGATGACCTATGACCATCTGCTAATCTATGAGTGAAATGTGTTTATTGCAGGCCTTTTTATATGATGGCTTTAGTCTATTTCTAATTGTACTATACTCTTAAAACTCACGTGTCTAAAATTCTCGGCCCAGCCAAGCTCGCATGCATGTCTTACCGTGCTGCGTGCCATACCAATACATATTCATATTATGTTGTGCCACATGCTACCTGGTTCATTGACCATCTCTAATCATCATTATTGTTATTTATTGTTTTCTTTGTTTGTTTATTTGTTATCATTGTTATTAATTTCATTATCATCATCATCATTAATGTCATTATTATTATTAATATTATTCTTATTAAAATTTATTAAATTTATTAATTTATTATTATTATTACCACTACTACTACAACCCATTTCGATTCTTATTCTTACAGGTAAAGTAAAGAATTTTTTTTTATTCTTATTTCCCATTTCGATTCCAGCCTATTCTAATTCTAATCCATTTCAATTTTAGTCTATTCTGATTACCAATAAATAAATGCATCACAAGAGTAATTATAAAAATCCCAAAATTTATCCAAAATGACGTGGCATTTGATTTATCATTTATTAAGTGATTGACAAGTTTTTTTAGATTTTAATTTAATTAACTACATTATCTCACTAATTAGTGAATGAATGTCACATCATTTAGACTGACTATTGGGATGAAATTTTAAAATGCGTAACACAAATCAATTTATGATCTATAGCATGAGTGTTTTCCAATAAAAATGAATGTTTTAGTATAAATTTTAAGATATAAAACAATTAATAATATTATCTTTTAAGTAGATTTCCAATCACAATATTCTAAATGAAGACCCATTCATAGCTCAATGTAACAAGGTCATTCCATTATTAGCAGTGAGCAATATTTAATATAATAAAATATGTAAATAATTTAGTGTGTGGCATTGTTAATATTATAACAAGAATGCTACCAGATAAAACCGTTTAGTTAGAGCATAATTAAAAGATTCTTCTATTTTGACTTTTCAAATACTTATTTACTTACCTATGTGGCAAATGGAAGAGTAAAAAATAAGTCATCTCTTAAAAGATTTTTCAAATAAAAATAAATTTATATTATTTTAATCAAACTTTTTCCTCTACTGAAATAATAGCAGTTATAATAGTTCTCCCTCTTCAAGAATAATGAAATAAAAAATTATATAATATTAAATTAAAGGCTTAGAAAGAATCTCTTGAAGAGATAGAAGGACAATCTTATTTAAAGAATTTTTTGAGATTTTTTTGTTGATGTGATTCTTCAAATAAAATAAGTAGTAAAATTTTATTTGAAAGCTTTTTACGTATGCTCTTAGTTTATATCTTCAACATTATTAATCAAATGTCCATGTTTAGATAATATTTGTATATTAAATCAAAAATAAAATATTTAAAATCATTTGTAAAGTGAATTAATATCAGTAAACAATAATAAATTTTATACACGTACTAATTTCGAGTTAATTTTTTTAATGAATAAAAAGTAAAAATGAAAACTGAATGCGAGTATGTGGTGTATTTTGGTTGAGTGTCCATCATTGGGCGACTAGTACAGTTAGAGATCCATAGAAAGAAGGGAGGGATTTTTAACTAAATGCCTTTGACCTTTAATAGTTCCTCGATTATTAGTTTACATGAATATCAATAGGAGTAAAGCTAAAATGCCCTTCTTGCTAAGTTACATTTGTTGTAACTTACATCCCAACTAAAACAATGTAAAAATCACATACTAACCCACCTGACCCATCTCCCATATTACTTATTTTTTCATGTTTTAATTGGGTTGTAAGTTACAAAAAAATGTGACTTATGAACATTGGATCTTGGTAAGTTACATTTATTGTAACTTACATCCCAACTAAAAGAATGTAAAAAGCACACTGACAAATATCAAACACACTATTCTTTCTACACTTAAATTATCTTTCAAAACTAGTAAGACCTTGGGTCTTTATAGTGTCGGCATTTTATGGCAAGTTAATTTAGCCAAAAAAAAAATTTTATTTTTATTTTATTGGGTTTATTTATTTTATTGGGATTGTTTTCTAAATAACTTACGTAGTTATTTATAAAGACTTTTATTATGTTGGATTAAGTGTCACACAAGGAGTGATTTTGGAAGCCAATCAATATTTTAAAGGAATATGGATTCTAATGTGACTTGTTATAGGATTATAAGCATTCACTATAAATAAAGATGTATTGCTCACATCGAAAATAATTCACCTAATTCACCCTAAGAAAAGAAATAGAATTTTGGTGAAGATGAACAGGGCAGAAATAGTATTAGATGAATAATACCACAAATAATACCGAGTAAGCAGAATTGATAAATAGTGTCATGAACAGTGCTAATGAATAGTGCCATTCGTAACTATTCATGAAGTTTTAATCTATGTAATTTTCTATTCATCTAATATGGGATAGGCTTATACCATTTTGAGTGATCAAAATAGCATAAAATGGTTTTTGTCATTTTAGGATATTTGTTTTGGGTAGTAACAGGTGCAGCATACACGTATCACTTAACGTACTAACAACCTAATCAAGCATTATCTGGATGTCGTATGTCTGAATCAAATCTCCGACCGCCGTGTTCGTGTATGGTCGGATAATTAGACATAGGGTCTTTAAAAAGATTGCAAGATTTCAACTAACATTATTGTCTACTTTGGAAACATTAATTTAAGATCACATCATTCAGATTCACTTCTTATTACTCATACATGTTTTAAGTTTATTGTATAAAGATAAAAATAAAGAGACTGTATTTTCTTAACTCAAGAAGATTGATATTATACTTAAAAGAACAGTCAACAATGCTCATTCATTTTAGCATGCTTACATACAAGTTACAATAGTGCATATCTAGTTGTAAAGAAATATTCATGTCGAGTAGACCATGCTTCCACTATGCTCATGTGTTTTGTTAATATGATCCCCATGACCTTGAATTATCCCTATCCATTCACATGACTCCCACGATCTTAAATTATTTTATTTTTGACACCCCCACTCAAACTCAGCTATCTTTTTAGACTCTGAGTTTATTTCTATGGAATTCAAATTTTTTGCAAGGTAGAGCTTTGGTCATGATGCCTGCTACTTGTCTCTTGCTGGGAATGAACTTCACTTCAATTTCTTCATTGTTGATTTTGTCTCAACTAAAGTGCACATCAATCTTTATGTGTTTTGTTTTCCCGTGGAACACAAGGTTTTTAGCTAAGGCAATTGCACTAAGATTATCACACCATATTCTTGATTTTGAAGCGAGCTGTAGTTTCAATTCAGAAAGTAATGACATTAACTACACCACTTCAGCGGCTGATTGTGATAGAGCTCTATATTCAGCTTCGGTATTGGATCTTGAAACCACCTTTTGCTTCTTAGCACTCCAAGACACTAAGTTTCCAGCCAAATAAATACAATATCCCCCTGTATATCTTCTGTCATCTCTGTCAGTAACCCAATTCGCATTAGTGAAAGCTTCAATCTTGAGGTTACCTCATGGTGTGAAGTAAAGATCGTAATGTTTAGTTTCTTGTAGATATCTCAGAATTCTTTTGCACCCTTACCAATGAATTACTCTAGGATTTTGCATGAATTGGCTCACACTGTAAGAAATTTTTAATCTGGTTATTATTGCATATTTTAATGCACCAATTACACTTCTATAAAACGTTACATTATCAAACATTGCACCTCCTTCATTAAGTTTTGGATCTGACCTTCATTTAACACTTGTTCTCATAGATGTGGGGCTTCCTATGCAGTCACTCATATTATTCTTCTTAAGAAGATCTCGTATGTACTTAGTCTGAGATAGATGCATGCCTAACCTGTCTCTTTTCACTTCAACACACAGAAAAATAACTTAGAAAGCTAAGTTCTTTTAGAGCAAAATTGCTTTTCAGATTCTCTATCACGTTCTTTACTTCACTAGACAGCCTATCTGTAATTGATATACCATCTACATATACTAGTAAAATGATCAAATTGTTTCCATTTCTCCTGTAAAATAAAAAAGTATTTGAAACTGTATTTTTGAACCCCCCACTTAATTAATGCACTTTTGAGTTCCTCATACCAAGCTCTTGGGGCTTGTTTAAGACTATAGAGAGCTTTCTTTAATTTGTATACAACATCAGGTTGCTTTTGATAAACAAAACCTTCTGGCTGTGTCATGTATACTTCATCAGCAAGATCTCCATTGAGAAAGGCATTATTCACATCTATGTGCTTTATGTCCCAACCAAATGTGACAGTTAAACTCAAGACTACTTTAACTAATCACTCTTTGTAACGTGATTGAATGTTTCACTGTAATCTACTTCATTTGTTTATAGATACCCTTTGGCCACTAGTCTAGCTTTGTACCCTAGCAATAGATCCATTTGGATTTTGTTTTACTTTGTAAACCCACTTGTTGCTAATAATCTCCATTCCATTTATGGGGGTTACAAGTTCCCAAGTTCTATTCTTCTGTAAAGCTTCAAACTCAGCTTCCATGGCATCTTTCCAATTTCTATCTTGCAATGCACTCACTATATTTACTAGCAAGTAATCTTCTCTTTTGGCAAGGTAAATTTTTGACTTAAAGATACCAGCCTTGGATTGAGTTATCATAGGATGATTGGATATGGGTTGGTTTGGTTTAATTGAGTCATTTGGATGAATTTCTTGTGAGATAAGTGATGATTCGTCTTGTTCTTCAGTTTCATTTTTTGGTATGGTGTTAGGACTAAGTTACTGTGTTTGAGGTGTTTTAGTTTCACTTGCATCATGAATGATTGAGCTTTCTACAATAGGATTTGAACTAGAAGTGTCATTTTCTTAATGAATAATGTCAACATCAGATGGGATACAAGGAACTGATAGTAACTACATATATTGATATGGTCCTACAGTAGGAAGATTAGATGTTATGGATTTAAAAAGAGGATCAATACTATAGAAAAACTTATTTTCACTAAATATGACATCTCTAGCTATATAGACTTTTCCTGAACTATGTAGACATTTATACCCTTTATAAAACATGTTGTATCTTATGAAAATGCATTTAAAAGACCTATATTATAACGAGGGTAAAATGCACACCCAAACACTTTGAGAAATTTGTAGTCAGGTTTTTGTTTGAACAACCTGGTATATAGAGTATCATAATTTAAGACAGGTGTAGGGAGTCTGTTGAGTAAATAGACTGCAATTTTACAAGCATCCCACTAGAATTTTAAAGGTAATTGTGATTGTGCAAGTAGACTACGACAAGTTTCTATGATATGTCTATTCTTTCTTTCTACTTTTCCATTTTAGTGGGATGTGCACGGACATGGATGTCTGAATGTTATTCATTCATTTTCAAGATAGTCTTTTAAAGGTCTAAATTCACCACCCCAATCACTTTGGACACATTTGATTTGGTATCCTGTGAAATTTTCACTCAATTTTTTAAACTTGATGAAGACACTTGTGGCCTGTGATTTGTTATGTAATGGATAAATCCATGTGTATCTGGTAAAATCATCTACCATGCTAATGTAGTACCTGTACCCATTTGTAGAGTTTAAGGGAGCTGGTTCCCATAAATCTGAGTGTATGAGTTCAAGAGGTTTGCTAATCTTATAAAGAATGGATTTGAAATGTTGTTTATGACTTTTACCATACATGTAGATTGAACAAATGAAATGAGACTTTATTTTATTTAAATCATAGAAATCATTACAATTGGATACAACTTTGTTTATGATTTGGTCATTTGGATGACCTAACTTTTTGTGCAGAGTATCATATTTTGTAATATTATCATAGTTTGACTCACTGACAGACGCAACAACAGACTCACAAAGAAAAGACTTTGACATAGGCTTGACATTAGCTAAATTGTCTATTGAGGCAAAGAGAGCCACAACAGTAATGTGAGATTTTACAGTTAACATATTATTCCTCTGAGTATCATCTTTATTGACATTATTCACCTAAGGAAGACCTCCATTTTCAATTCCTTGAAGTAGAGCACTCCCCTATTTTTCCTTCACAATGCAAATGTTATTAGTGAATAAAACCAAAGTTTATTATCACGTAAAAGACTAGATATGCTTATTAATTTTT
This sequence comes from Atalantia buxifolia, assembly GCA_030444775.1. NCBI lineage: Eukaryota > Viridiplantae > Streptophyta > Magnoliopsida > Sapindales > Rutaceae > Atalantia > Atalantia buxifolia. Next base: position 960,893 of record CM059838.1, on the reverse strand, counting down.
TTGACACACTAGGCACATATAGCACTTTATGAAGTATCAGTGTTAATCCATTTATAACAGGTAATGTAATGTTACCTATGTGTGAGATCTTTAATTTATTACCATCACCAATAATGAGTGCTGTCGTACTTTTGTATTCAGACTTGAGGCTCAGATTGTTTAGATCTTCGTCACATGGTGAGTAGCTCCACTATCCAAAAACCATGCTTGGTCATTTCCTCATTCATTTGCAGTAGCAACAAAAGCAATTTTTTGATTTTGAGTTCTTTGAGAGAAATTTTCAAAAGGTTTAGGAACAAAACTTTCTTCATGACGAAGCCAGCAGTCATTTGTTGTATGTCCAATCTTGTAGTAAATTTGACATGTTTCTTCAGGTTTAAAAGGTGTCCTGGGACCCCTTCTTTTACCTCTACCTCTGCCAGCTCTTCCACCATAATTATTGTTGACACTAGTTGCACTACATCCTCTTCTAGAGTTCTTTTTGTTGTTTTGATTATTTGAATTGCTTCTATTAACTCTTTGAACCATATTGGCTTTAAGAGAATAGTTTCCAAGTTGGTTTTTATGTTCTAATCTCCTTTCATGGTTTAGAAGGATAGAATAAACATCTTCAAAGGAGGGTTGTGCACCTCAAGAGAAAATGCTAACAATTACATTCTCATATCCTGGTTCTTGATTTAAACCCGTCAAGATGCAAGGTACCGGATCTTCTTCAGTGATTGGCTTTTCAGTAGAGGCAAGTTATGCAGCTAAGGCTCTCATTTTAGTAATGTATTCGGTGATGTTCGTGGAGCCCTTTTTAGTAGTTTGTGGCATATTTAGCAAGATAGTTTTTGCTATTGATTGAGAAGAATACAGCCTTTCAAGAACGATCCAAAGTTCACATGAATTAGTGCAGTCTGTCACTATTAAAATAAATTGTTCAGTGATGGTTGTTAAGAGCCAACTAAGAAGTAGTTGATCCTGCCTAAGCCATGTGAGATAGGATGGATTCTCAGTTGAATTGGCACTTTGTTGATCATTAGCTTGATTCAGCTATCTTCTTGGTGGTATCTTTGTATCATTTATGAAGCCCTCTAGACAATTGCCATGAATTGCTGGCAAGACCTAAGTCTTCCAAACAATGTAGTTGTTTTTATCAAGTTTGATAAGAACAGTGAAATTCAAAGTGCTTAGGTTTTGCTGTGAATTATTGACAATCAATAAGAGTTGTGAGTTTGTATTTTGATTGGTGAGTGGTGTTGTGTTTGTTGGTAAAATGCTAGTGTTCGCATTTCCAGGCATCGTTTCAGCGGGTTCTATTGTTTGGAAAGCTAAAAACCTCGCTCTGATACCAAGATAAAAATAAAGAGACTGTATTTTCTTAACTCAAGAAGATTGATATTACACTTAAAAGAACAGTCTACAATGCTCATTTATTTTAGCATGCTTATATACAAGTTACAACAGTGCATATCTAGTTGTAAAGAAATATTCTTGTCTGGTGAACCATGCTTCCACTATGCTCATGTGTTTGTAATGATGAGTTGTTTGTTAATATGAGCCCCACAACCTTGAATTATTCCTATCCATTCACATGACTCATGCGATCTTAAATTATTTTATTTCTAACATATAATGTTCAATAGAAATTAGAGTGAAGTTATTGGCACCCCTTCTTTATTCCTACAAAACCCTACTTTATTTAAAATTGCATTTAAAAATAAATAATAATTAAACATAGTTAAGATTTATTAAATAAATTACTTGTATTCATTATCAACTTTTTTTTTACCTGTTACTTCGTCCTATCGAACCAAAATAAATTGCATAAATTCATAATAATATATTGTTCTTTTCCTATTTCTAATCGATTAAATATGATTTTACATAAGATTCCTTTCAAATTATAATTTAAAATAAGAAAAGGATATCTACACCTTTAAGGTTTGGGAAATTGTCACAAAGATCCTCAAGTTTTTAATAAGGGACACCAAGACCCTCTTTTGGCTATAATACCCTTTGATTATATAAATCCAAAAAATTGACCAGAAAATTTTGTAATAAATGGAAATATGGCATTAAAATAAATGTAATAATATATACATTTTAAAATATTTTTGATATTTAAAAATATTTTTATATTTTGCAATCTATTAGACCTAATTTATTATTTTAAGTTAATTTTAATAATAAATAGAAACATAATATTAAAATAAATAAATTAAAATCAAATAATTTTGAATATTATAAAAATAATTTTATTATTATTAATAAGGAGATATTTTATTAATTTTAAAATCTATTTAACCAAAAGATTTATTGAAAATCTCTATAATAAATATCAATATATTGTTAAGATAAACACAATAATTTAAAACTTAATATTATTTTAAATATGAAAAATAATTTAATATATCAATCCACTAATAGATTATATTATTTATATTAAATTTTGTTAATTAAAAAACTTCAAAGTTAACTTTCTCATTACTGAATTCAAATGATATTATTGTTAAAAATGAATTTTGATGTCTCTTTTGAAAATTTAGGGGTCGTTACGACCATTTCTCTAAATATTTGGGGGTGTAGGTATTCTTTTCCATTTAAAATATGTAGAATTTAAGTTAACGACTGACATTCAAAAATTTGTCGTTGATAAGTGTATATTTTCCATATATTTTGCTATTAATTTCTCCATCTTTTTCTTATTTTGATCTTAAATATTCTAGTTATTTTAGTTAATTTTTGATTTAGTAAATTATATTTTATTGTGTTAATTTTTATCTTAGTTTGTTTTATTTTATTTATTTATTTTAATTAGTTATTTGATGGGCATATTTTATATACATATTTTACCCTTAATTATATAATTGCTAGTTATTTTTATTTTTTATTTTTAATTAATTGAATTATTTTATTGAATAGGAAATTAATTAGAGATTAAATTGAGAATCAATTAAAGGATAAGGAATTAAAAGAATTAATTGAGGTTTAATTCAAGGAGAGAAGAGATGCATCACGTGAGAAGCAATTGCCATTATTGTCAGCATGTGCACGACATTAAAAAAAAGGAATCCTAATGCAATTCTAAGTTCTTGGCCATGGGAGAGCAAAACAAATTAAAGGCCAAGCTTTCGGCTTTAGAATTGAAAAGGTGGGGCCCATTTTGAAGACTATATAAGCAAGCTTTTGGTTTTTGGACGAGAGAGCTTGTGTGTAGACGTCAGGGTAAAGAAAGTGGAAGCAACAAAAAAGGGGAGTTTTCGGCAGCAAAGCAAACCGAAAAAAATCAACAGCCTAAACGAATTGAAGAAAAATTGTTGCCGCTTGAATTAGTCTCCATGATTGGTTTTATCAATTCTCTTATTCCCAATTTAATTATGTTAGGTTAGATTTTCTATTTGGTTGAGGGTGAATTCAAAACCCTAAACATGTCATATGATTAATTTTTAATTTCTATCATTCAATTTATTTAACTGAAATTTTTTATGTTCTTATATAATTAATGTTATGATTTTATTCGTGTTTTATTTGAGTGGCCAATTAGATAGGACTTGAATAATTTCTATTGCTAGATTAAAATTCTTGATCCGTAATTGTCTTGCAATTTTAATCATTAGTAGCAGGTTGGAATCAGTTATTTCAATTGGAGAACATAACCTAGGTTAAATAATCCGAGCTTGTGTGTTTATTGCCTAGATCAACCTAATATCTTTCTCTATTTAATGATTCCATTATCTTAAATTTAAAGAGCTTGTTTTAAATTATTTAATGGTTAGAGATTAGATGAAGAGCTTGTTTTGCCTAACGACGCACTAAGAAAAGATTGAAAGTAATAGAGCTTATTGTTGTCTACAGTTGATAGTTTCAATATAAATTAATAATAGAATTAATATATTACGTGCATGTTTGGTGGTGGCGAATGATCCATTGACCAAAATTTTTATCATTGTTATTTCTCTCTCATTTAATTAGAGTTTTTATTAAATTATTGTTCTCGTAGTTTTAATTTTCTTTTATTTCTTGCTATTCAATTCAAAATTCACAAAACCCCTCTTTTATTTATAATTGGCATTTTCTTTAGTTAGATTAATTTATATTATTATTACTATTATTATTATTACTATTATTTTATTTTAAATCTTGCTTTAGAATTGATAATAAATTTAACTAGCATAGTCTCTGTGGGATCGATCCTTACTCGCTCTTTACTAATTATTTATACTAGTAGTAAGGTTTTAAATTTGGTGTACCCTAACGACACTACCATTCATTAATAAAACTTTTTAATTTTGTGTGTAGAGTGAAAATAAGATTGTCGAAGAAAAGAAATAACAAAATACTACTTGAGTTTTTATTAACAAAAAAAAATTAAAAACTAGATGAGGTATTTACAAGAGAAAAGGAAAATTTTTGGAATAGAATAAAAACAATTGATAATGGGGTTTTATGAGCAGATTAGCAGGGTTAGCTTGCACTCAATCTTGGGACTGGGTATACGTGAAGTATTGCATGCATGTCAGGTTAGAGAGTGCTTCCTTAATTAATAACCTTAACAAGAAAACATGCACAAAGAATTTGGATAAACTATGTTTTCACAAAGAATTTGGAATATATCAGTTGCATGTTTAACTGTTGAACAATAAAATGATATATTACTGTCCAAAAATAATAAAACAAATAATAATAAATTATTCTTCTTGAAAATGTATGTATCCGTCCCTTAGAGTATGGCTTTGAATATAAATTCTAAAAGTCTGTGTGAAAAAAAAAAAAAAATTCTAGGCAAGAAAGTCACAAAATACAACCATGCATATCTAGGAAGTGGTTGGCAAGAAACTTTTCATCATGTTTATTCATGCAAGTAATGCAGGTGAGAAGTTGAACTAATTAACAGGATTGATTTTTTTTTTTTTTTTTTTTTTGCTTTATTCTTTTTGTCATACCAAACCTTAACTGAAAAACACCTTATCTCCACTTCTCACATATCTATAAAAGGCCATTCACATGAAAACCCAAGCACAAAAGCACGTGCATTAGTTCTTTCAATTGATTGATATATATAACCCTATTGCGCATCCTCATCTCAAACTATGGCTTATAAATCTTCTCCATCTTTTTTCTCAACACTTCTACTTATTACTTTCTCGTTAATGTGCAACAATATTAATGCAGTAGATGCTAGACTTCTCCTGGAGACAACGTTGCCAGAGACACCTAAGCCCGAATTGCCTAAGTTTGAATTACCACCGTTGTCGAAACCTGAATTGCCTAAAGTTGAATTGCCACCACTATCAAAACCCGAGTTACCCGAGGTTCCAAAACCTGAGCTCCCAAAAGTCCCTGAATTGCCTGAAATTCCAAAACCTGAATTACCAAAGAAACTTGAAATACCAGAGATTCCAAAACCTGAGCTACCAGAGTTTCCAGAACCTGAGTTACCAGAACTACCTGAATTTCCAGAGATTCCAAAGCCTGAGCTGCCAAATCTTCCTGAACTGCCCTTTTATCCGCATCTCCCGGAAATTGCTAAGCCAACTCATTCAACTTCTAATCCGTAAATCACCATGCTGCATCATATTGTTTCATCGTCGTTGGATTTCATGTGTCATGAACTTTCATAATGTACGTTTGGCATTATACTGGAAGAGAAATTGTTTACGCATTGTGCTTGTGTTATTTTCACTTTAATTTTTCTTTATTTTTTACTGGCTGATTCACGTGTATTTTACGCAGTGTTCCTTGTATTCTCTCTTGTATAATATAAAATTGTATGTGTTTCAATTAATATTTCTTAATAATTCATGATGATGCACTATGTTATCTACCTAATTTGGTTAGTTTTGCATTTACTTTCTTACTTTTTCAATTACAGCCTCATCTCAAACTCTCAAGAACTATAGCTTCAATTATATCATACAATTTGCCCTTGGCACAATAATTGACACGATTGATGGATTGATTGTTAAGGATATATTGTTTCATCAAATATTAATTTTAAAAGTTATACTTACCGAGCACTATCAATTGTCATTTCACAACAAATGAGACTGATTAAAAGCGGCGGCACCATAATACTAGAAGAATCCTTAACTCAAAAACTATTCTCAACACATCTGCATATTTAAAGTCTTGCTCATCTTTGATGAAACGGAAACGTTATAGGTTGAAAGATCGATGAAATAAATGTTTCTAAATAATGAAGTTTACTGCATAAATATGAATTAGTAAAACTAGGGTTTTGGACCTCCTTTATACAGTAACCCTAAATATTGCGAATTTATCAAATTCAGCAACTCTAAAATATTATTTATTATAAAATTTTACTAGTGCAAATAAGACAAACAAAACAAAAAGCACTCAAATCCAATCTAGAGAAAAAGATAAAAATCTTGAGAGAAACAGAAAAAATAGGATAATATCTTAAAACTAAAAAATAGGAAAATATCTTAAAACAAAAAAATAACTAGAAAAGAAGTGAACTTTTTAGATCAACCATGGGACAAAACAAAACAAATGGTTCTGGGTTTGGTTCTTCTCATTGCAAGCTTTGAAATTGTATATTAAACTTCTAAAATGGACACCTATATATCAAGTTATGACCTCCAGAAACTACCCTACTCATTTCATACAACCAACATACATCGATCTTGATCAATTGCCTCACGATTGACAGGGACATCACAAATTGATTTGATGAGAGATATGGAGGTTAATTTTATTGCTAATTCGCTACCTGGAAGTCTTTGAATTCAAGTTCGAGTCCTTGTAATGAGCTATCAACAAAATTGTTAAAAATATATGAAAGTTAATTTCAAGAAAAACATAAATTAACCAACCACGTTGGTCTCTAATTATTATGCTTTATATTAAATATTAATTAAGAAAATGTAACACATATGAAAAAAAAAAGACAAAAGATGAATGTTGAAAATGGTCATGGTATTCATTATTTACAATTTTATCAATTGATTATTTTGGATATTTAAAATAATCGATTGATAAAAGCACAATCTCTTTACACATAATTAATTTTGTATTTTTTAAAGTTAGAGGATTAAATTGTACTTATACAGTTTAGGATAAAATAGACTTTTATTATAAATCCTATTACTTTTACTGGTCTTGGCAGTAAAATGATAAAAATTAAAATATTAGGTGAGAAAAAATAATAATTAGAATATTTTAGTAGTAAAGTAATATATCAGAAAAAATTAGCTGGTAAAATAATAATATCCCTAATTTTTTTTTTGTATCCCAATTTTTTTTAGTTTATTGAGATTGGATATTCATGGGTCAAATTGGCATCATTTCTTTAATCCATGAATATTTTATGATGAACTAGAAGATGTTTATTAACAATCCAAAGTTTTACAATACTTTTTAGATGGCTTTATGTTGACTAGTGAGGGAGATTGTCAGTCTTCCTCTAATAAAATTATTGTATACCACTTATTTTCTTATTATTTTTATTATACTCAACAACTTTTTTCTCACCATAATTTTATTCATATATCTTATATATTAAATAGATCAATTAAATTGAAACTCTAATAAAAAAATTAAATACTAAAAATAAGAAAAATAAAAAATTAACTCAATTTACAATTATTATATTTTATTACTTTAAAACTAATTATTCTATTTTATTTATAATTATTATGATGAACTTAATTCCTTGTTTCAATTAACTTAGGTTTGATAAACTAAAATGTTTGCTCGCTTAGCCCACAATACATATATTTGTTTAATTTTTTTTATTTTCCTGAGGGTAAATATCAATTTATTCTATAAAAGTGTGAAAATATCGATTTATCGCCATTTACTTTTAAGAAGAAAAAAAAATTAACTCGCTCTTATTTACCTCGCATTTGAACCAAAATGGATAATTTGAATTTTTCACATTTTTAGGGAGTAACTATCAAACCTACGTGTGTGGTGCTCTGTGTAGAAAGGGTGTCGGATAATGTGAAACATGGCCATATGGATAGTGTGAGGTTTGGTATGGAAGATTCTGTTTTGGTTTCTAATGTATGACAGGCAGCAGTTCATGGATGGTTTAAGCATAATAGATGCGTCTGTGGATATTGAGTTCGGGAAGGTTAGCTACGTAGCTACAGTACATAATCATGGTAGCCATAGTACATAGTCATGATGGATTCGTTATGGCCACAGTGGTGATTTTGGTGCCAATTCAATGACCTTGATATTGTTGAGGCAGAAGCTTTATGCTTTGGTCTCTGGCTAGTAAACGAGATTAGTTCATCTCTATTAATTATTGAGTCAAATTCATTACTAGTGGTTCGGTCGGTAACAAATAGTACTGTACTCATACTAAACTATTTTTTTATAAGTTTTAAGGAATAATATCTACTTGTGTTGAAGTAGGATTTTACCATACACTTAGAACTTGCAGCTATACTGTAGATGCTTCAGCAAAATTTACTCTTTAACTGCTGTAATTTTTTTTATATAGGTGAAAGATTTTTCACAACTTTTAACTTGTTTCGTCTGAATTTCTTTGAATAGAAGTACTGAGAAGTTTATTTAAAAAAAAAAAGTAACTAAATCAAATAATTAATAGATATTGGAGTTGGACTCATAACTATAAAGGGGTATGTGACAGTTTGATGACTTTCCGTGCAGTGTGGGACTCATTTGGAAAAGGGACCTTGCTGTGTTACATTAACTGTAACATACAACCACCAAGGACTAGTTTCTTTACACCTCTAATTGTTGCTATTTAAACAATTCAAGGGTTGAGGGAAAACTAGTTTTTGGTGATCTATAAGTTACGGCTAATGTAACTTAACAGCACCCTTAGAAAAGAGGGGTCCTGTTATGTTACAGCAGCTGTAAGAAACAGTAATGACATGACTAATTGACTCATATAACAGCAGCACGTGGCGGTTAAATAGGCATGTAAAATTTTTTAACTAACCGGTTGTAATCCGGTTGCAGAAGCTGTCAACGGTAAGTCACTGTACAGTTCCCTACAACAATTTCATTTTTTTTTTCCTCTCGCCCCTCAATGCAAGATCCAAATTAAATAGGTTTCAATATTCCCGGATTACTCCATTCACAATTTATGTTGTAGCCATCATTTCAATTTTCCAGTAGGAAAGAAAAAAAACTAAAGTAAATTTGAAAAATATCCATCCCACAACATACAATTTCATGGTTTTATTTGTATAATTTTTGGTCTTAACACTTTAGTGCATGTTAGGTGCGTTTGACCCACTGTATTGTATTATGTTGTATTATATTATTTTAATAATAATGTATTATATTACACTATATTGTATTAACATTGTATTATAATAATATTGTACAATGTTTGACGCTACACTATACTGTATTAATTTTTTTGTAATTAATTTAAATTTTATATTTTATTATATTAATATTTTATATTATTATTATTATTATTTATATTCTTATTAATTTTAAATTAATATTATTCAAATTTATTCATATCTAAATATTTATTATTAGTTATATTATATTATAAATTTATTAATAAATTATAATATAAAAATAATAATATAATATAATATTAAATTAAAAAGTTATATTTATTATTATTATTATTATTATTATTATTATTATTATTATTATTATTATTATTATTATTATTATTATTATTATTATTATTATTACAATAAGCAAAAGAAAAAGTAAAAGCAAAAAGCAAATGCAAAAGAAGGAAAAGAAAAAAAAAAGCAAGCTGCAAACACAAATGAAGGAAAAGAGAAAAAACAAAGGTAAGCTATGCGGCAGTTTCTGCATTAGCTACAGTACCCTTAACCCATGCCATGTTTTCCCAAACATGATACTAGCATTAACTTAATATGAACAATAATTTAATACCCCCTTAATACTACAACCAAACACACCCGTTTAATATTATTTACTTAATAAAAAATATTTCTTTTAAAAAAAGAAAAATACTTAAATAATCCAAAAAACTTATAAAAATTTTTTGGGTTACATAGTTGTATTTTGAGTAAACCTTTTGAGGATTAAATAAACTATTTTGTGTCCACTATTAAAAACTCAAATTTTAAAACTCTTAGCGAGTTTTTTTCCCAAAAAAAAATTTAATTATCTAAAATACTCTTGATTTATTATATAATCTTATTTCATTTCTTTCATAATATATATAAATTTAAAAGCTTATTTATTAAAGTACTTTTTAAAATTTTTAATAAAATTTATCATTGAAAACCCTAATTTAATTTTTTTTTCCATAAAAACTCTACTTGTCCCTAAACTCTATGAAAAATCATATCAGACGAAGCTTTAAATAGAAATTAAAACTTTGCAACGTATCATTAACCACGAACCTTAGATAATTTACTTAGAAGAAAGAGAATAATGATGCTTACAAATAAGAAAAAAAAGCTGAATTAGTATTAATTTTTATCTTATATATCTTCGTTGTTTTTGGACTCTACTTTCTTCTCTTCACTATTAATGAACTAGTTTAAACTCGCTTTAGCCATAATTGGTTGACCCCTAAATCACATAAATCTACTTAATTTTTCTCTATCATTTCTTCTCATTTGGAGCACATTTTCTATTTTAAAAATTTTCAACTAATCAAGCATTTGAGTACCCTTGGCCCATCCCTTACCTCAAGTAATTATGATAGGAACGGTGAGGGTATAGGAACATAAGTATAGCATCAATATTAAATTTGAGAATCGACGTCTCTATTTTCTCCCATTGTCATTCCTACAATTTTCCCTTTTTACAGATCCTACATATAAAAGATATTGAGATAAATATTTAATCAATGGAAAGAAAATTTTCTTAGATATTTAGGGAAGCAAGTTCAAATAATAAATTAGTACACCCATTGAGACACCATGAAAAACAAATAGATTTAAGATGGAAATAAGGTCTATAATATGTACTTTGATTTTTTTCCCTTTTAAATTTGATTAGCAGCAATTTCATAAGCTGTTTTTTTTTTTAGCTATTGCCTCAGGTTGCCCACCTTTTCTTTTAAATAAACTTGGACTAATGCAACTTGTAATCTATTTTTCGTTAAATTCAATATTATCCATTGGATTTCCAGATTCTCAAATCCAATGATCCATGTAGGCGGGCTGTTACTTACACTGAATGTAACATAGTGGCTGCCTTAGAAAGAAGGGAATTTAGTATCATTTTGCACTCATGATTTTTCGTTTTAAAAAAGATAAAAAAAAATTGTTTGGTAAGACCTACTTAGTGTAGCATTCTTGTTTTGTTTTGAGAACAAGTAAAACTTCGTCCTTTAACTTCATAAAAGAAAATATAGCATTTACTTTTTAACATTTTAGCATTAATTAAATACAAAATTTAACAAGTCTATCACCTTAATCAAGATGCATTTGTCTTTGTTTTATTTTTTAAAAATTGCATTTAATCATCATTTTTTTACTACTTCTATTACTTTATATGAGCAAATTTATTTACTATTGTAATTTTTGTTTATTTGTTGTATATAAGAAAAAAATGCAAAAATACCTTTTGAAAAATAATACTGTCATTGCAAATTTTTGCTCGACACGTAATAACAAACTTTTTGTTTCAGATTCCTTTATATATTAAGCTTTGCAAATCATCTATCCATGATATGCAAATTTTTATTGTCAAAGGTTCAGTAAAAGAAATGAAATTGTCAAAGGGTGCTGGGGTTACCGGCAATCACCCTCTAACACTCAAGTCAGCATTTCAAATTTGATTAGAGAGAGAATCTAAAGAAAGAAGGACAGCTTTTCATTACCCTTTTTTTCTCTTGGCCTCTGATGTGGGAAGTTCTGATCATTATATCGGCAATTTGATTCATGAGGTGGATGCGTCATCATGATACGTGGCATTATTTTAGTGACAAGTGTCCACAAAACTCATGCATAAAGACACATGTCATTACGTGTCAAGCTTGCTCATGATTTCAAGCTCTCGACCTTCGTTGCGCTCGAGCATTTCAGCTCTTATGTTGGTTCCTCGTAAAGAGGATGGTTTTGTGGCATTTTGCATGTATGTAACCTTCGTAGAATGTTACTTCCAAGTAATTGCTGAACATCTAGGTCATTATTCATAGAAAATGGACCTAGGTAATTCTTTATAATGAATGGACCTAGGTTGCTCTTTGTAGGCACATGCCTTTGGTGCTTTTTTGAAGGCGTTTTACTTATAATGAACTTAGATCCTTTTTTATAAAGAGTGAACCTAGGTCGTTCTTTGCAAAAATATACATTTGATGCTTTGCTGAAGAGTTTCCCTTTGGGCGTTTTATTGAAAATGGACTTAGGCCATTCTTTATAAAGAGTGGATCTAGGTCGCTCTTTATAGAAAATGGATCTAGGTCACTTTTTGTAGAAACTTACCTCTAGCACTTTGCTAAAGAGTTGCCCTTTGGGTGTTTTATTTAAAATAAACCTAAGTCCTGCTCTATAAAGAGTGGACCTAGGTCACTCTTTGTAAAAAATTGATGTAAGTCACTTTTTGTAGAAATATACCATTGACACTTCGTCGAAAACTCGCCTTTTGGGCATTTTATTTAGAATGGACCCAGGTTACCTCTTATTGGGCCTATACTCATTTGGGCTTTTTTTTGGCTTATTATAATTTTGGTACAACAAATACTAAGCATTTTTTTGTTTCCCACTTTTAGGAAGAAAGAATAAGAAATGAAAACGATTTATTCTAAACATATTTCATACGCTGCTAAAAACGAATGATATTAAGTTTTTTGTTTCTTCTATATTTGAAAAACGAAAAAGGCTAGTTTCAAAATGGTACATAGTGGCCAAATCGGTCCAAAAGTCGAAACATACAATAGCTTAAAATATTTTAAAGCAATTGATTTCTTTTTGGTTGGGTCCAAGACCAATTGAACCAGTAAACTTATTTGTTTTTACATAATAAAAAAAAGAAAAGAAAAGAAAAGTTTAAAATCACATATTTGAGTTCAAACAAAGAAATAAAGGTGCTATTGGCATGTAAACTCAATATATGGATAATGGTTTAAGCAAACAAGCCACTGCACAAGCTCATGGCGACCAACAACAAGTCCCCCAAGTAGCAAACATTCTAACCCCACCATGAATAGACCAAAAGCACAACCCGTTTATTCTAAGGATAAAAGATTTATTACTAATAGCCAATCTAGTGGTAGTAAGGGGGCCGAAAATGTGGCAAACAATTGATCGAGATTTACGAGATAAACCCAATGCTAAAAGATCTCCTTAGAAAGGGAAAGGTTTCTCCAGAAATCACAAGATACCTAAAGAAATTCTTGACAAGATTTCTATTCTAAAAGAACAATTTTGAAGACTGATCGAGAAAGAAAGCCCATCGCCGAGGATCAAGTGCCAATCGTTTGTTAACATCATTCACAAACGAAATTCGCCAAGCAGCTCTCCTAACCAACTTCAAAATATCTCAGATTCCACAATATGGGGATATCTCTGACCCAACTAAACATGTTGAATCATATCGGGAGTAGATGCTCATAAAAAAGAGTTGGGAAAAAGGTTATGTGCTACATGTTCACTCATATCCTTATAGGCCAGCCAAGTCTTGGTTTCGATCTCTGAAGCCAGAGAGTATAGCTAACATGTACAATAACTACTTTCTAAATTCATTTAAGAGTTCAGCTATGCTTGTCACCAAGAGAAGTTCTCTTATAGGCTAGCTTTTATCAAGTAAGAGGAGACGATGTTACCGAATTTTTTTCATCTATTTTCACCAAGAGATTCTCCATACTGGAACCTTTGATCATGAGAAGACGCTAGCCCATTTTACAAAGAACCTTCAAGAAGAGAAGCTATAAAGGTCCTATCAAAAAGTTGAATCGCTAATATATGAGAAGGTTAGGATAAGGGCTTTACAATAGATTGAGTGCAAAGATAAGTGTTAGCTTAAACTACAAGAGGATAAGCTTGACATAATAAAAAGTGAGGATCACTCGAGAAAGCCAAAGGCACACTCCATATAAGCATTTCAATTACGCTAACCCCAATAATAAGAAGGGCAATGTACCACCAATATGTTTCAATAATCCCTCATAGAACACCGTGAGAGAGAAAAGCCACAAGATAAGTCATGATGTCTCCCATCATCCTTTAAGCAAATCTCCAAAGTAGATTTTTTGCCACACCCGTGATAGTGGTCTCTTAAGGCTACCTTGATCGATAAAGAAATTACCTAACATGATGAGAAGCTTTAAGTATTGTAGGCTCTAGGAAGACTTCCATCATAGGACTATAACGTGTTTTCAATTGCGAGAAGAAACAAAGGTGTGATTATTAATAAGAATTTAAATGAGTTTGTTGCTAGAATGAGAGATGCGAAAAAATTCGTAGAATAGGCAAAATGGAAAGAACTTTGAATAGGGAATCCTTAAGAAGGAGAACCTTGCGGTTCTAAGAAGTGCACTTATGTGGGTATAATAACAGGGGGTTTTACTCTTACTAGTGGCTCCAAAAGATTAATCAAAACCTACGGGAGGAGTATTTTCAACAGTAAAGAGGTTAACATGGTCAATTGGAGTTTACCTTTTATAACTCCCTACCTTACTCCAATGATAATCAAATAATATGTAGAGAATTTGGCCTATCCACATGATAATGCCCTGGCGATCACACTCAAAATTACAAAAGATAAGTATCTCAAACTTTAATCAATTCTGGATGTTCGGTGGATATTATCAGATAACCCAAAGTTTGGTAACTATTGAAGTAGCTATCTCTATACATTACCTTGCTATGAAAATACCAACATTAAAATTCGTTCATCATGATCAAAGGGCTTTTCACCTTGGCAAACAACAATAGACTGCTTAACCAACTTGTTATTATCAAGCATAGTTGTTCTCTTCTTTGAACCATTGATATACTCACTGTTTTGTTCTTCAATTCTTTCTTAATCTTGCACCATAATATCGGAGGGTATGTCTGGTGTCATCTTTGTGTAAACACACTCAATAATTACTATGGTAACTACTGTGGAGGCTTTTTATACACTCTCGACCCAGGTAGCACCAATTGTTCTAACTAGATTTTGGATAAAAAGAGAAATTTAGCTAAACACAATAAATTTGTAAATCATGAGGTTGTGATGCTTAGTGTATTCGAGGTGTGTTGTCTTCTGTGAAGCTTGAGAAAGAGTGAAAATAATGAGGCTGCTGAAAAGGGTTTGAATGTGGTGAGAAACAATGTTAGGAGCTAATCATGCAAAAAATAGAGAAAAGAAATTAGCGGTGAGCCATCAGTGGCTAGCAATCACACTTCAAAGCTCAAATTAGTTTTGGGATTATTTTGAGAGTCAGCTCTCAATAAAGGCATTAGATCAACGTAGAAGAAGAATCTTGGCCTTTTTTTTAAAGTCTTTAAAATAGCTTAATTAGAAAGAAAAAACCTAGACACCTTTATATATAGTGCCCTAGGGTATTTCTGTCACCAGGCCACCTGACGCAATTTCATTAGCACTTTCTCTTTCTGTATAAGAATATACTTGTCCTTTGGTACTTGTGACCGGTTCGGCCTATGAAGCATGCTTAGAGAATAAATTGGCTCATCATTTACGTAATTTATCCATAAATACATGTGTTCAAATCTATTAGATGGTCCAACATGCCTCTGTAGATGCTATTCTAAATTATTGGTGTGTGGGATGAGGAAAAACGATCTCAACTGTTTTGGTGAGTTGTTTTTTCACTTTTTGTAGGCATGACAGCTTGCTACACTCACTTTTTCAAAAAATATCTTTTTATCAGTTCTTTCTTTTCAGCTAAGAAATCAATGTTCTTTTTTGTCATAATGACACTTCACATACTTGACATTTTAGATATTTTTTCTTTCATTCATATGGTGAAATTTGTATACAATTTTAATCTTTAGTGTAACTGATATAAGCCAATCTCTTCTCAATGACTTTTTTATTGTTAAGTATTATTGACACGTGGTATTTTCTTATTAGCCTTCTATTTCTTTTCCAAACAAAATCTCCTAGATTTGATGGCAAAAGTAAATGACATGTAACGATATCTAACCTTCCTTCATTGATGGCTAATTAGGGAGGGGCTATCTTACTTGCCCTCTCTTTAAGTTAATTGACCAGTTCCTATGCTTGGGAAATTGTCCTTATTTATGTTGTAAGTAGTAAGTGTCTTAGCTTCATAAGCAATGGGCCTTGGGGTATGCACACATGGGTTATCTTTTGGCACATGTCTCCTTTATTTTTTCTTCTCTCCTTTTTTTTTTTAACCACATTCTTTGTGAGGCCAAGTTCTTTGGAATGAGGGGAAGTAGAATAGCCATTCAATCTTTTCTTTTTCATTTTTCTCTTCTATTTTAAATTTTAAAATGAATCACGCTTCTCAACTGTCAATTATGTATCTACTTCGACTTCTCTTTCTTTTTTCTAAATTTTAAAATAGGACACGTTTCTTCAACTACTAATACACATTCTCCATCTCTCTTCTTTTTGCTTGGGATAGGTGGCAGTTTTTACTTTCCTTTAATCCGACTATACAATCCCTACTTTTAATTACTTTTCCTTTTTTCCTCTATCCATTTTCTTTCTCTATTGAAATCTTTAAAACTTTCTCTATTCACTTGCTTTTTTACGGCAATCTTAGTTCCTCTTCTTGGTGTCTGTTAGGTTTGCGTAGCTCTTTTATCTATTTTATCTATTTCACATGCTTTTTTTTTATTTCTTTAGTGATTTTACTTCTTTCTTTAGTGATTTTTCTTCGAGAGTTCAGAGAACTTTATCAACTTAAGAAGTCCAATACCCACAGCTTATTTTTCCACTTAGGCCACCCACAGTAACCTAGTGGAAATGGACCTACCTTAAAAAAGGGGTATAAACTTTGCTGGTTTGTGGCTGATAGTGAATAGGGTTAGGATACACTAGTTGATGGCGAGAATGCGAGGCCAAAAACTCATTAAATGAAGACAGAACGTCCTTATTTACAATGTTCCTCTAATCCATGGCACCTCGTCACCTTGTTGATGTTACATGGATAAAGGAAAAAAGTTATATTCAGGAGGTGGGCAAAGAAGTGAGTGCTTATAAAGAGTGGATTTTGGTTGTACAAAAATAGAGTGACATCTTCAGTAAGGAAAGATTAGAAAAAGCTAGATTAATCGATGACGGCTCTCTGTCTACCCCTAAAGATAAGACATTTTGAGTGCAAGGTATTTTAAGAACCTCTCTATCTCTCGTGTTTTGTACTTCTAATTTCTATGTTTCTTACTCTTCGTTTATTATTTCTGTTTATGGGACTTTAATGTTTGCTTAGCTGACCTTTTCTTATTTGGATGCATGATGTTTAGCAGATATAAGCCTATTTACTGAGGATTTTGATGTTTTTTTAAATCAAATGAGAGGTGGCTTATTTGGTAGTTTGAGTATCACTCCTCTCTCTCTCTAAGAGTATTCGACTCTTCACTCTTTTAGAGCAATAACTAGAGAGTAAGAACTAAATCAAAAGGCGTCTCTCTTAGCCGCTTCAAAGGCACCCCACCTCCTCACTTTCCGAGAGTAACAAATGTGTCACAAAGTGCCTTCCTTAATAACTTCACCTAAAAAAAAAAACTTAGGTCCCTCTCCCTTCTTTTTTAGGGCTTTACTGAAGGAGAGCTGGATCTAGTGGGATAAAAAAATCTTGCACTTGGCTAGGTTTATACACTACACCATCAGGAACATCACCCCAACGTGACTGCAGTAAAGACGAATAGGTTAGACTTAAGTGAATGCCATAATCAAGTCTTAAATCCTGTTAAAATGTGAATGGTTTTGTAATTGTAGCTCTTTTTTTTCCATTTTTTTTTATTCATTTTGGTGTATCTTGTTGGCTGCGGATAACCTTTTTCTTGAGTCACATCCTCTAAGATTTCGAGGCTTCCTCCAATGCTCAGGCTATTGTGGTGAAGTTGTAAGGTGAAATCCAAAGCCACAAGTTATATGAAGAGAAGCTTGCTTAGGAAAATAAATTCTTAAAGGGATGCCTCGATGATTTGTCTGAGGAGAGAACTCAGGTGACTAAAGATCTTAAAAAGCTACAAGCCAAGTATGAAGGTCTATTGCCTAGGGAAAAGAAATAGTAGATGATGCCCTTAACCGCATAATGGTCGAAGTATAGGGTATAGATCCGGTGCTAACAGTGCTTAGGATGGAGAAGTAATCAATTATCTTGGCGGCAATTGAGCCATAAAAGGTCATATACGTCCCAATCTAGTAGTCTACATAGGTCACCTAGTGTATTTCGCATACCCCAACTAAAGCTCCCATTAAATGTTTCTACTACGAAAGTTCACACTTTTGCCAGCTCTACAATCTTTGCTAATCTCTCTATTTAAAAAGATGGCGAAAAAGATGACATGTCTGCTGTGCAACTGTATTTTGCACGACTTTCCATTTGCAAACACTCTTTCAATTGTATATAACACTCTTATTTTTTATTCATGATATGCTTTTCCACTTGGTGCACCTGACTTATCTTTTTATGCAAAGTTTCTCAACAATCTTGTTTTAATTTGTATTTGACTTTAATAGTAGGTTTAATTTGACATCTAGTTGATTATATCATCTTTAGCTTTGAGTATAGATGTTTGGCTAAGTAGGTATTTTAGAGATCTTTTGGGTATCTTCAATGCACTTGGAAGATATTCTCATAACGCTGAGTGCTAAAGGTCTACATTAGCTTATACATTTATTGAGTTGCCGCTTCTTTGAAGATCAACTCCATCCCTTCATACACATGACAATTTATTAAGAGATACTTGTTGTTAATCTTTAAGAAATCATTGTGAATTTCAACATACCAATCAATAATCAAAGTATCGTCATGATAATTTGATTAAGCATGAGAATGCACAATTAGCGTAATAATTATGGTAAATAGATTCATTTGTTGCTCTTCTTAAGCTTTATTTGGGACCTTTTTGGCCTTTTTTAAATTGGTAAAAATCTAATGTTTTGCTACTTGTTTTAAATTAAATAAATAGAGTAAATAGCATTAAATGTGGCTATTGGCCTACCTCTTTTATCATATACTTCGAACTTCCAGCTATTTTGGTTTTCATTTAATTTTTAATTGTTTATCTTACTTTTTACAAGCAAAAGAATGAAGAGTGTGGGTACGTGCATACCTTAACTGACCTTATGATGCTGGTGCATAATTGCTTACTTTGCCCTTAGTTCTTCTTCGACCCTCTTTCTTCCTTAAAATAGTTGTATTTTCATAGTCTTTCCGAAAGGCTGCTTATTATTCCTTTATATTATTTTTGCTAGCTCTAACATCGAGTAGATCATCATGATTAGGATAAGTCAAGTATCCCAACTTACTCTATAATAATGTAATCTCTTTACATAAAACTGCATCATAATAAACATTGTACAACAATAGACATAGAGTTAAAGTAGTGGCAAATGTATATAAATTTACCCAAGTGTTTTAAGTCACATTTCGTAGAACTAAATAGCTTTTTTTGAATGATCTAAGGCATAACTTTTTATCATATATACTCGAGATGCGGTGTCAGTATGCTAATATCCTTAACTCTACTTTTATGACCAATTTAATAGATGATAAGATTTATATTATGGCTTTGTGGCAGTTTTTGTTGTTTTGGCTGAATGACTTAACAAAGGGCGGTACCTTGGGTATTCTGAAGGGTGTTATAACCTTAAATGTGTGTGGTCGGGTGCGGTGAGCTACGTACTTAGGGTACCCTTAATAAAGACACCTCCGTCTTTTTAGGATTCTCATTGTTTTTATGACCTCTATTTTTTCTGCCTATCTTTTTAAATAACATTTCTCACATTTCTTAATTTGTTGCAAGTCTCGAGTGGGTTAAGGTGAGTTAACGTGCACTAATGAAAGGCTTATTAGCGGAAATGATATTGGTGAAAGATTTTGACTTTCCTTAGTTAATGAAATCAAGTTTAGAAGATGCCTTATCTTGAGAGAAAACATAATAAAATTATGAAAAAATTTCGTTAACAACCAGTCTAATAAGTATATACTACCTGTCTTTGAAGACTTGAACTATAACTTGTCAGGGCTAGTGAAGATGTACGCAAACATCCTAAACATATTATTCTTATAAACACCTATATCGCTTAGCATGCTCATTTAGATCTTTGGTGCCCAAATACTAAGGTTTCGAAGGCTGAGGCATGTTGAATGTCTCTAAAAATGCTATTGTCCGTATATCCAAGATGAATAGTGAGTTGTATGCTACTGGTATTGAGCTTCGATGGCATTATTCTTCTCAAACAAGAGTTTTATGATATTCCATTTTTTCCAAGAACTTGCCGGGTATCCTAATTATACCTAAAGAAGTTGCGATCGTTTCAGAAGATCTTTTATCATCCAATTTGTCATAGGTCCTCATTGGCTCATTTTGCACACTTGTGCCCTGGCTTCTATATAAGTGGCTAGAGGCTATACAGTGATCATTCCTAAAGCCCATAGGTTGAAACTTAGATTGGGTACTAGACGACTTGTTCTTCAACTTGCTTCATTCAGTAGCTCCAAACATGGGATGATTCATTTTTCAGCTCATGTTGAGAAGTATCCTAAACCGTTGAGGGTTTTCGGCTTTAGTACCCGAGAACCCACTACTTACTAACTTGCCCTTATCAAGCCTAGTGTTCTCCTTGTTGAATCATTGATATATTCGCTGCTTCGATCTTCCAATCTCTCTGCATCTTGCACCATATCATCAAAGGTTACGTGTAGTGCCATCTTTATGTGAATGCACTCAACAATAGTTTGGCAATTACTGTGGAAGCTTTATGTACGCCTCTCACCTAGACGGCACCAATTCTTTTAACAAGATTTTGAACAAAGAAAGATGAAGAAAATCTCCGAATGACATGCAATACAATATCCAAGGAAACTCAATCAAGTGAAGCCAAATCAAAGGATCAATCAGGGTAATCAAATATTGATATCAATGCTTAAAATCCTTTTTACTAGCAAGAATAATAGCCTTGAATTGACTAGCCATTGGAAATCCATTTTTCCTTTTTTGTTAGCTAGATTCTCGGCCTAAACTCTAGGCACAATCTTGTATATATATCAATCATTTCTTTAGTAAAAGGCAGATCACGATTTATTAATTTCAAGCATCCTGGTTTTTATTTTTTCATGGTATTAGAGCTTTCGTGAGGATAATGAACATGGGTAACAAAGAACCATCACTCTCTATCTCATCCTTTCACCAATCTGCTAGCCTCATATCTATAAAGCTCAGCCCCTCAAACTTCTTGCTTTGGAAATCTCAAGTGTTTCCATTGGTGCATAGCCTTGGATTGATGCACCACCTAACAGGAGTTGGGAAACCAGAGGCTGAGTTGGAAGACGATGGTAAAAAAAGCATTCCCAATAAGAAACCTAGCTAAACACAATAAATTTATAAATGAGGGGATTGTAGTGCCTAGTGTAATCAAGATGTGCTGCCTTCTATTAAGCTTGAGAAAGAGTGGAAATAATGACGTTGCTAAGAAAGGTTTGGTGTTGTTTTGAGAGTTAAGAACTTGCAAGCTCTTAGCAATGGTGTTGGCTCAAGGTAGAAGAAGAGCCTTGGCCTTTTTTTTTTTTCTTAATGTTTAGTGCTTAGAAAGGCTTAGTTAGAAAGAGAGAAAACTTGAGCATCTTTATATGTAGTGCACTGACATATTCCTGTCACCATGCCATTTGGCATAATTTCAATTGCACTTTTCTCTCTTTGCACAAGGATATTCTTGTACTTTAGCATTTGTGGCAGTTTGCGCATATAGAGCATGCTTGAAGAATAAATTAGCATCCTTCACACAATTTGTCCACATACATGTGTTGGAATCTACTAGGTGGTACAATATGCCTTTGTAGAGGTGTTGAGTGTTAAAAAGTGTATATTTATAAAGGAGAAAATTGTCATTTTACACTTCAAGTTTCACTGACATCTCTAATTTTTTTATTTAAGTCCCTTGTTATTTAATTATGAGTGTTTTATTTTAATTAAGTATTTTATGTATTTTAGGGGCATCATGGTCATTTCAGAATGAACGAGATATCGGATAGCAAAACGGACGTCACTTTTGAACTCAGGACAGTCGAAAACCTTAAGAGAAGCATAAAAAGAAAAATGGCAATGTTCACACGTACGACACTATTCACATGTGTTCACGACACTGTTCATACCGCATCACTGTTCAAACCGTGTTACTGTTCAAACCGCGTGGTCAAACTCGTGGTCAAACCGCGTACTGTTGACTGATGACGTGGCGCAATCCTGTGCGTCCAAACTATTTTTAATCTAATGGCCATGATTTACTCAATGTATCTATAAAAAAGAGGCCTTTCCCCCCTAATTGGATACCCCTGAATCCATTTTTGAGCTTAGTTTTTTGTAATTCTTTCTCCATCTTGTATTTTCTATGTATTTTAATAAATTTTTATTTTACCCTTAGATCAATTATGAGTAACTAATTTTCTTTCAAGCTTGGGTTGAAGGTGAAGTCTCAACATGTGTCATGGGCTTTATTTGGTAAATTTATTTTCTCTTCCCTTCTAATTTCTGTGGAGGTTTTAACTTTTCGTCGACAAATAATAATAATCTTGTCTAGTTACTGCTCTGATTTCACCGGCACCCTAGTATAAAGTTATTATTATTTGGCACGATAAGCCCTTAGCACCATATTGATTAGAGTGTGGTTCATGAGGTGTGGATTTCCCCCTCATGATTTAATTGGTATTAATAAAGAATATTTAGCCTATGCTGCATGTTGATACGGATCCAGATACCCAAGCACTTTATTATAATAGTTTCTAGTTCAATTTAATTCCGCTATTCCAATTTTAAATTCTAACATAGTTTAAATCAATTTCCTCATAAATCCAATCACTCACTTATAAAATTAATTCTACACCTAATTAAAATCCATCTCCTCATGGAATCGACAGTCGACACCATTGATCTATTCTACAATAGATTCGTGCACTTGCGAGTTCAACAAAATTTGCACAACAAGTTCTTGGCGACGTTGCCGGGGAGGTAAGTATTTTAATGTTTAGAATTAATTTTTTTGT
This sequence comes from Atalantia buxifolia, assembly GCA_030444775.1. NCBI lineage: Eukaryota > Viridiplantae > Streptophyta > Magnoliopsida > Sapindales > Rutaceae > Atalantia > Atalantia buxifolia. Next base: position 937,828 of record CM059838.1, on the reverse strand, counting down.
AAATAATTTATTATTATTATTATTATTTTAGTTGTAAGAAAGAAGAAGTAAATTTACATTTTTAGGTAAGAATTTCTTTTTCTCTTCTTTAAATTTCTGTAATTTAATTTTCAAGTTATTCTTCTTTATAAGTTTTCATTTATCTTGTTACTTTATTTTAATTTTAGTTAATTTCACGTATTTTTTTTATGTGTTTTCATAGTAAAGTTGTAACAGCGCAATAAGGTTAGTATCGTAATTTCTCCTTCTTCTTTATTTTTATTTATTTTTTTCTCATTTTTATTTTCTTTGCATGCATGGTCGTAGGTAATTATTACCTAATCTTGAACCTATAGACCTTGAATTAGAAAGAACACTTCGCACACACGAACACATTGCACATAAAGATAAAATTGAAATGAATTTGCAACAACCAGAACCACAGGAGAGGCCATTTAAGGACTACTTCAGTCCCTTAACTAACTTGAGCACATCATGCATACGATACCTAAATGTAGCTGCTAGGAGTTTTGAGTTAAAACCTAGTGTGCTAAATTGTCTCCCAACATTCTATGGCCTAGAAAATGAGGATCCATATAATCATCTGAATGATTTTCATACTATTTATCAAACTTTTAAATATGAGAATTTTTCAGACGATAATGTTAAACTTAGATTATTCCCATTTTCTTTAAAAGATAGAGCTCGTTCATGGTTTAATACATTGCCCGCTAATAACATTACATCATGGGAACAAATGGTAACAAAATTTTTAAATAAATATTTCCCAGTGCATAAAACCAATGCTATTCGCAGGGAAATCTCAGAGTTCACCCAGAAAGAAGACGAGCAATTTTTCGAAGCATGGGAGCGATTCAATGGGCTACTTTTGAAGTGTCCACATCATGAGTACGAGAAATGGCACCAATGCCAATACTTTTTGGAAGGATTATTGCCAAATGTACAAGAATGGCTAATGGCAACAAGTGGAGGAGAGCTAATGTCAAAAAGTGCATCAGAGATTTGGGAGTTCTTCCAGCGACAAGCGGATAATTCCCAACAGCGGAGTCGATCTCTCAGGAATACTAAAAGAATTAAAGGAGTGAATGAGGTTCACATTGGCGAGTCCAGTTCGGGAATCAAAGAAGTCAAAGAGATGGTTGAAGGTCTTTCTCGAAAAATAGCATCGTTGACGACTGCTAAATCAACAGAGCCATATGACCATGAGTCATATTCAGATCATGCCAATGCCATCAGTGTCATGAGGAAGCCATCAAATTACAACCCATATTCCAACACATATAACCCTGGATGGAGAGACCACCCTAATTTTTAATGGTCTCAAGGATTTCAACAGAATGGACCAGCAGCTCCAACTCCACCAATGCAACAAATTCCTCAAGTTCCTCAAGCCTCTCAGCCACCATTTAGACCATACAATCAGAACCAAAATTACTCTCAACCCAGACCATGAGAGGATGCACTCCAGAGTTTCAAGAATGTTACTCACTCCACGATTGAGCAATAAAATTGAACCATTGATGGACTACGAAATGAGATGAGAGCAGGGTTCAACTCACAAGCCTAATCAGTTTCAAGCCTTGAGAAAATGGTGAGCCAACTTGCTTCTTCAGTGCAAACTTTCGCACTGACTGTTGAAAAAGGTAAGTTTCCAAGTTAACCAGTGCCTAATCTTAAAGGAGTGCATGAAGTAAGTACCAGTTCGCCACAACAGCATGGAGAGGTTAAAGTCGTTATGACCTAACGAAAAGGAAAAGAAGTCGACAACAAAGTGGAGATGCCGATGACAAAAGAAAATCAAATTGTACCTGTGAATGTTGAAGACTCGCCATCGGAGGAGCAAGAAGAAACCAACCTACGAGAGTATGTTCCTAAAGCTCCATTTCCTCAGAGGTTAGCTAAAGGAAAGAAGGGAAAATCCACAGGTGAGATTGTTGAAATCTTCAAACAGGTAAGTGTTAACATCCCTTTGCTTGATGCTATAAAACAAGTTCCATCTTATGCCAAGTTTCTTAAAAATATTTGTACTAAAAAGAAAAACATTCATGTTCAAAAAAAGGTCTTTTTAACTGAAAATGTTAATTCTATACTCCAACACAAAATTCCTCTAAAATGTAAAGACCCAGGCTCCCCCACTATCTCATATAGTATACAGAACCACACAATTGAGAATGCTTTCTTGGATTTTGGAGCTAGTGTAAATCTGTTGCCTTATTTAGTATTTGTGAAACTTGGACTTGGAAAATTACACCCAACTCCAGTGGTGTTATAGCTTGTAGATCGATCCACGAAAATACCTTGTGATATTGTGGAGGACGTGCTTATCTAGGTAGACAAGTTTTATTTTCCTATTGATTTCATTGTAATTGACACTCAACCAATCCAGGATTCAAGGAAGCACTTCCCCATTATCCTAGGCTGACCTTTCTTAGCAACTGCGGATGCTCAGATTCAATGCAAGACTGGAAATATGCAGTTATCCTTTGGCAACATGACTATGGAGCTCAACATCTTTAACATTGCCAAACAACCTCACAATGTAGATGATAGAATTGTTGATGTGGATTTAATTGAAGCATTAGTTGATGATACTTTTCTTTCAAACCTTAGTGATGACCCTTTACAAACATGTTTAACTCACTTTAGTTTGGATTTTGATATTGACAGATCAGTCGATGAGGTCAACGCTCTACTTGACTCAGCACCATCCATGGACACTAATAAATGGAAGTCAAGAGTTGAACAACTAGCACCATCAGAGAAGAAAATCATCCCATCATCAGAATCACCACCGAAACTCGAGCTCAAACCATTACCCAACACTTTGGAATATGCGTTCTTGGGAGAAGAAAGCACGCTACCAGTAATCATCTCATTATCCCTAAATGATAAACAAAAAAATAAGTTGTTGGATGTTTTAAAAGAGCACAAAGGAGCATTAGGATAGACTATAGCCGACAATAAAGGTATAAATCCAGCAGACTGCATGCATTACATTCATCTCGATGAAAATGTTAAATCTACAAGGGAAATGCAATGTCGGTTGAACTCTAACATGAAAGAAGTTGTTAGAACTGAAGTCCTTAAACTGTTAGACGCAGGTATCATTTACCTCATTTCTGATAGTTCATGGATCAGTCCTGTGCAAGTTGTCCCTAAAATATCAGGAGTCACAGTAGTTACCAATGCTGATAATAAATTGATACCCACTAGAGTGACTACAGGATGGCGTGTATGCATTGATTATAGAAAGTTAAATTCTGTCACACGTAAAGATTATTTTCCTTTACCATTTGTTGATCAAATGCTTGATAGATTAGCAGGCTATGAATTTTAGTGCTTTCTAGATAGCTATTCAAGATACAATCAGTTTCCCATAGCACCAAAAGATCAAGAGAAAATCACTTTCACTTGCCCTTTTGGCACTTTTACATATAGGAGGATGCCATTTGGATTATGTAATGCACCTGCTACATTTCAACATTGTATGTTAAGCATTTTTTCTGATATGGTTGAACGGTTTCTTGAGGTCTTTATGGATGATTTTTCTATTTTTGGAGATTCATTTAATCAATGTTTACATCATTTGACAAAAGTTCTGCAGAGATGTATCAAGAAAAATTTGGTCTTAAATTGGGAGAAGTACCATTTTATGGTAAAATAAAGTATAGTCTTCGGTCACATCATTTCATACAAAGGTATTAAGGTTGATAAAGCCAAGGTGGATCTCATTTCTAATCTTCCTCCACCTAAAACAGTCAGAGAAGTAAGATCTTTCCTTGGGCACGCTGGTTTTTATAGACTTTTCATTAAGAATTTTAGCAAAGTTTCTAGACCCTTATGTAATTACTTGCTAAGAATGTACATTTTGTCTTTGATGATTCATGTCTTGTAGCATTTGAAAAGTTAAAGCAATTGTTGATGTCATCACCTATAATTCAGCCACCAAACTGGAGCTTACAATTCGAACTCATGTATGATGCATCTGATTATGCAGTAGGAGCAGTATTAGGACAAAGAGTTGATCGAATTCCCCATGTTATTTACTATACTAGTATGACATTAAATGATGCACAGTTGAACTATTCAACTACTAAAAAATAAATGCTAGCAATAGTATTTGCATTAGAAAAATTTCGATCTTATCTCATTGGTTGTAAAATTATTGTGTTCACAGATCATGCTGCTCTGAAATATCTTCTCACAAAGAAATATGCAAAAGTTAGATTAATTCGTTGGGTATTACTTTTGCAGGAGTTTGACTTAGAATTCAAAGATAAGAAAAGGACAAAAAATATTGTGGCTGACCATCTCTCTCGTCTCCATTTTAACACATTTACAGAACCCTTAATATTGAATGAGCCATTTCCGGATGAGCAATTAATGAGTTTGGAAGTATTACCATGGTATGCTGATATAGTTAATTATCTTGTTACAGTTAAACTTTCAGAGCATTGGGCCAAGCAGGACAAGGCTAAATTTTTTGCGAAAATAAAAAAAATTTTCTGGGACGATCCCTATCTGTTCAAGTATTGTGCAGATCAAATTATTAGACGATGTGTCCCAGAAAATAAATTTCAGAACATTCTTTCATTCTACCATGAACAAGCTTGCGAAAGCCATTTCAGCGCTAGGAAAACAGCGACAAAAGTTTTACAATGTGGTTTCTATTGGCCAACTATATTTCGAGATGCTTACAACTTTTGCTCTTCATGTGATAGGTGTCAACGAATGGGGAGCATTACACGAAGGAACATGATGCCACTAAATCTAATTTTAGTGGTTGAGATTTTTGATGTGTGGGTATCGACTTCATAGGACCCTTTCCTGCTTCTTTTGGCCATCAATACATATTGATTGCTGTTGACTATGTATCGAAATGGGTAGAGGCAATTCCATGCAGAACCAATGATCATAAAGTGGTGATAGGTTTTTTGCAAAGCAACATTGTTTAACGCTTTGGATTCCCTCGAGCAATAATCAGTGATGGCGGTACCCACTTTTGCAACAAATCATTCAAAGTACTTTTGAGAAAGAAAAGAACCCCGATCATCCGCAAACCAAAAGACTTGAGTTCTCCAATCGAGAAATAAAGCACATATTAGAAAAAACAGTGAGGCCAGAAAGAAAAGATTGATTATTAAGACTTGATGACGCGTTATGGGCATATAAAACGGTTTTCAAGACCCCAATTGGGATGTTACCCTACAGGTTAGTGTATGGAAAATCTTGCCACCTACCTATGGAACTCGAGCATCGTGCGAACTGAGCCATCAAGAAGTTCAATTTTGACATGCAGCAAGTCGCTCGAAAAGACGACATACCGGCGGTTTGAAGAAATTTCCAATGATGCATACGAAAATGCCAAGGTTTACAAGCAGCGAATGAAAGTCTTTCATGATAAGCAGATTATGAGAAAATCTTTCACTCTAGGTCAGAAAGTACTTTTATTCAATTCTCGTTTGCACCTATTCCCAGGTAAGTTGCATTCTCGATGGACTGTCCCCTTTATTGTTCATACTGTTTTTTCACATGGGGCAATTGAAATTAATGACCCAAAGAACGGTGTCACGTTTAAAGTTAATGGCCAAAGATTAAAGCCATATCTAGAATACCAACCATATGGAGAGGACACCGAAATAAATTTGAGTAACCCACCACATTTGAATTGAGATTTTTCTGTCTTTTTGGTGATTTGATTTTTTCTTTCTTTTTACTATTCTTCTGCTAATTGAAATTATTTATGCATAAGTGTGTTTGTTTAACCATTAAGTTTTCTTTTATCACTTTTAATCATGAGACAGATCCTCTTGAACATCCTTAAATGACTTCAACGTGTCTAATCTCATCCCAGAGGCCAAATACGATTTTATAAAACACATCGTATTTGGAAGCTACAACCACCAGAGTTAATATCTCACGTTGAGGATTTAGAAAGTCAACTCAGAAATATTGAGAGAAGTGTCTACAACATCCAGTTGGAGCTTGAGGTAAATTACATAAGAGGATGATTGTGATTTTCTTTGTGTGTTTTTTTTTGTTACTCCGTTTGTGTGTTTTAATTTGTGTGTTTTAATTTGTCACCCTGGTTAAGTGGCGGATAACAATACTCCGTAACAATCAAGTCGATTACTCAGTTTCCCATGATAACTGATATTCTGAGACGAAAGAATGGACAACAACGAGATTTTAGCAAAGCTTCACAATCGATTCTCTTCACTTCCTCGGAATGCCCTCCTTACAATCTATAAAGCTCGGTCTGAACACATGCGATTGCTCATGAGGAATAACATATTTGCTGATATCCGCTGGTTAATCGAGGCTAAAGTACGCTTGGCAAGTGAGTTGCCTCCTAAATTTATTACATACATGCCTGGTTGTGGTAAAGGAAATTACGCAAGAAAGAGAGGAGCTCAGAGAATTTTTGTTGCTTGTCATAAGTGTGTCAGAATGACATGCGATAAAAAACGATGTTCTTTAAGAATAGTATCCGATAACAGAGAAGATAAGATTCAATTCATTAGGGATGGCTTGAATAAGGAGTCATTGGATGATATCATTTTGTCCTTGAAACGCATCCCAGTGAATATGTACAAGGAGCGATTCTCCAGTTATAGCCATTATTCCAGAAAGAGTATTCACAATACAGTCTCGGGAATCTGACTATAAACGACTCTATTTGCCAGTTTATAAGAAAAATAGATGGGAACCATAGAGGACGTTGAAGCCGTTTCTAGACGTAAAACCAGAGGAAAATGTGAGCCACAGTTGCAACTACCTGTAAATATCATTTTACTTCACTGTTATTTTATTTCACTGTTGTTTTACCATTTGCATTATTGTCTTTAATAATTTTATTTTATCATTGTTTGCTTTTCCTTTTTACTGTTTCCTTTTTGACTCTCGAGCCATGTGTATTGCACGCTTAATTAACATAGACATGATACCTCATTCATAGTTGTGACCCACTGCCGCCAAGATCCTTAAATATGATTCTTTTCGTTTGCACTCACAAATTATTTTTGAGAAGTATCTCAATGCCAGCTACTCCCAATAAACAATTCAAAAATATTTGTGTGCTTTCTAAATTTAACTATGGCAAATATAAAGAGTTTGTTGAGGCAGCCATTGATTTTGGTCGAAGTATAGCAGCAAGGAAATTACACTTGGTATATGGCGGAGGTGACCGAGGGTTATCAAAATTGGTCTCAAAAGCAACTTATGTCAGAGGGAGCCAAGTGTTAGGCATTATCTCAACAACCCTAAAACCTTTGGGCTGTTTATTTGACTCACCAACTGGAGAAGAGTTAGTTCTCTCAGGTATGCAAAAAAGAATAACTGAAATGCTTAATCATGCTAATGCTTTTATTTTCTTACCAGGAGATCTTGCAACTCTAGAGGCACTTATCACATTAGCATCTTAAGCCCATCTGTACATTCATCAGAAACCCATCGGTTTGTTAAATGTCAATAACTTTTATGATGGCTTTATCGCATTTTTTAACCATGCAATAAAAAACTATTTCATTCCTTCCACAGCGAAAAAGCTTTTTATTTGGGCTCACACTACTAATGAGCTACTTGATCTGTTACAAGCTTATCGACTAGAGCCAGATACCAGGACCTTGGTGTTAGAGTGTACAAATAACGATAGTAATAGTAGCCGCAGTAAGAAGTACAAATTAGATTTAACTCTTCACCTGTAAATATTTTCTTCTGTGTTGTACCACCCAGGTGATGTCTTCTAAACTCTACTTCTTTCCTTTAAAACATTGAGGACAATGTTTCGTTTTGGTTGGGGGAAGGGGATAGTTGACAATTGTAGAATGTTGGTTAAGTTTTTACTAATTTTTTATTGTAGAGACTAACCGTGGCTAAATTTTTTAGTAGAAGATAACTGAATATGGAGTGTAGTGACTCTAGAAACACATCTTCTTAGTTTGGAAATTAAAAAAAATTGTGATCTTTCAAACTTTTTCTTTTTGATTTCTCCTTTATAAATATACATTTTCAAATTTTTGAGTCGAAGATGGCAGAATATAAAGTGTAGTGCCTCTAGAAACACATCTTTTTAGTTTTAAAAAAAAAACCATTTTCTTTTTCTATCATTTTTAGTGTAACTTTTCCAATTAGTTTTTCTACATCATTTTCACATTTCTGCATGCATATTTTCCTTTCATGTTTAGAATAGGTTGGGGGGTAGAATGTTGTTTAAAAAAAAATAGTGTGATTTTGTTTTTGGATGACATGATGACTTTTGAATTTTAGTATTTGTATTATCTTTGGTCTTGATTAATGTTACACTATTTTTGCTACTCTACATGTTGATGTTCGAGATAAATATGAGTTGCTTAAAGAATTGACATGTCATAATGAATACCAAATGAGCTTTTGAGCATATTATTTTTCTTTGAGAGTAACCGTTTTTGTCCATTTTTCATACAACTTAGCAGTTTACTATTTTATATATGATCTCTATATTCTTTTGAATCAACTCTCTAAAAAAAATTACTTTAAAAAAAAGTGTGTTGCTACATGTGAATGTCTATTTAACTAGTAGATATGGAAGATTATCTAGAGCCCTAAAAGATGATGGAAAGGCCATCTTTGACCCGTTTGAGCTTTTCTAGTCATCCCTTATGTAAAATATGCATAGTTAGCCCTTTTGAGCCTTTTATTAAAAAAAAAATTTTCTTTGTCAACTTATCATCTTGACCCACTCCAATTTGGAGTATTACCTGATATCTTACAAGTTCCATCACCTATTCATGTTTGAGAAAAATATAAATAATTATTTTGTTTAGTAAAGTTGTGCAATACTAAAAAAAAAGAAAAAAGAAAACAAAGTTCTTTAAAAAAAAGTAGAAAAGAACAAAAAAGAGAGAAATATAATACAATAATAAATAAGTGAAATGCACTTTTTAGTTTCCAAAAGATATTATTTTTCTCAAACATATATTTTGTTTTCTCTATTTTTCTTTCTTTGTTAGCCATGTCCCTAGCCTACATTATATCCTAATAAAAGACCTTCTTGATTTTAGGGAATTATAGTCTAAAGTAGAAGCTAGTTATATGGGCTAAAAAAGATGTAGTGGTGCATAAAAAAAAAGAAAAAAAAGTAAATAAATTAGGTTGACTAGCATTTTGTTTGACTTGAGATCGTGTTATTTCTAAGTTGTGGGCATATTTTTTTCATTTTAGTGAGAGCATGTGATATTACTTCCTTATTATTTTTCTCTCAATTTACCATTCATTAGAGTGACTATTTTTCTTGGTTTAATTTCTTTGTAAGAGTGTTACTACTACTAATGAGATTTCGGGGTTTGACATGTCATTTTTAAAAGTAGCTGTGACAAAATCTACTAGGTTGATTCATGTGGATGGTTGATGTGGGTGTGATGTTTCTTTAGACTGGAGATAATGCTTATACTTTTATTTGATTATTATCATTAGTCTAATTGAATAAACACGATTGTTTTAAAAAAAATTGTTTTGGATTTGAATTTTGTTTTCATTTTATTTGCTAGGGACTAGCAATAAGCTAGTTGGGGGGTGTGTTGAGTGTTAGAAAATGTATATTTATAAAGGAGAAAACCATCATTTTACACTTCAAGTCTCACTAACATCTCTAATTTTATTTATTTAAGTCTCTTGTTATTTAATTATGAGTGTTTTGTTTTAATTAAGTATTTTATGTATTTTAAGGGCATCGTGGTCATTTCACAATGAACGAGATATCGGATAGCAAAACGGACGTCACTTTTGAACTCAGGACATTCGAAAACCTTAAAAGGAGCATAAAAGGAAAAATTGTTCACACGTACAACATTATTCACATGTATGGTACTGTTCATGGGTACTGTTCACGATACTGTTCTTACCACGTCACTGTTCAAATCGTGTGGAAACCGTGTTACTGTTCAAACCGCTTGGTCAAACCCGTGGTCAAACCGCATACTGTTAATTGATGACGTGGCGCAATCATGCGCATCCAAACTGTTTTTAATCCGATGGCCATGATTTACTCAATGTATCTATAAAAAGGGGGCCTTGAATACCCTTGAATCCATTTTTGACCTTAATTTTCTGTAATTCTTTCTCCATCTTGTATTTTCTATGTATTTTAATAAATTTCCATTTTACTCTTAGTTCCATTATGAGTAACTAATTTTCTTTCAAGCTTGGGTTGAAGGTGAAGTCTCAACATGTTTCATGGGCTTTATTTGGTAAATTTATTTTCTCTTCCCCTCTAATTTCTGTGGAGGTTTTGACTTTTCGTCGATAAATAATAATAATCTAATCTAGTTACCGCCCTGGTTTTACCGGCACCCTAGTATAAGGTTATTATTATTTGGCACGATAAGCCCTTAGCACCATATTGATTGGAGTGTGGTTCACGAGGTGTGGATTTCCCCCTCATGATTTAATTGATATTAATAAGGAATATTTAGCACATGGTGCATGTTGATACAGATTCAGATACCCAAGCACTTTATTATAATAGTTTCCAGTTCAATTTAATTCCGTTATTCCAATTTTAAATTCTAGCATAGTTTAAATCAATTTCCCAATAAATCCAATCACCTACTTACAAAATTAATTTTACACCTAATTAAAATCCACTTCCTCGTGGGATCGATACTCGACACCATTGATCTATTCTACAATAGATTCGTGCGCTTGTGAGTTCGATAAAATTTGCACAACAAGAGGCTATATGCAATTGCTTGATGTCAGATAAGGACAAATGATCCTAATTGTTTTGATGAGACAATTTTTTGGCTTTTTGCAAGCATGGCAGCTTGTTGCTCCCTTTTTTTCAATAAAATATGTCCTAATCGATTCCTCATTTTTAGCTAAGGAATCATTGTTCTTTTTAATGATAATGACATTTCACGTGCTTGATATTTTGGATATTTTCTCTAGCATTTTCTATCCTTGATATGGTGAAATTCGAATCCTATTATAATCTCCATTGTACTTGTTATAAGCCAACCTCCTCTTGGTGACTTTTCCACAATTAAGGGTGCATTTGAGTTGAGGTGTTGTAACTTTTAAACTACAGCTATTGTGGAAAAAAAGATGTAACTATGAAACAAAAGTTAGTAGTATATAGTAAATATAATAATTTTGATAAAATTATTAAAGATATAATAAATTTTCCATTATACAAGTAAAAAATTATATCAACATAGCTTTCAAGTTACAACAGCTAGTGTTTACCAAACACTTTAGTACTGTAGCTTTCTGCCCAACCTCAATTTTAAACGCAGCCTAAGTACTATTGACAAGTAGCTTTCTCCTATTAATGAAAAGAAAAAAATTATAATTTATCAAATTAACTTTAAAAATAACATGAAAATTTATACAAACTTTTATATTATTATTTTATATTTAAGCTTAATTTAGGAAATTAATTTTTTATAAATAATTACTACTAAGATTATAGCTAGGATATTAAATATTGCATTAAGTTGGCGGATATTAATTTATTGATAAAAAATTATTAGTGAGATTATTGTGCATGTGCAAAAAAAATAATTATTTCTTTCACATTGATATGTATCTTAGTTAATTTATACATAAATAATTATTGGTTAATTTGCTTATTAAATTTTTTATAGATAAATTAAGTAATGTCAATAATATTGTTGTAAGGATATTATTATATATAAAAAAAATAAAAAGTAAAGGTAAGAATGTAATCAATTTAACTGGAGAAATGTTTTGATACATTTTCTTAAAATATAAGGATTAAAAGAACATTTAAATCAAAATATGTGCATTAATAAAAGATTTGCCCTTATTTATGCAGGAGCACTTATATTGTAATGTGCTTGAGGTGGATTTCTTCAACTACTTCTTATCTGTCTTAATTATATATACTTGGTTAGCCTTGTACTCAATTTGGGGACTGGTTACAGAAGAACGATTGCATGCATGTCAAGCTAGAGAGAGTGCTTGCTTAATCAATAACCATAACAAGAAAACGTGCACAAACAATTAAGTCTACAATGGAATTGTTTTATAGATTCACTTTGGATAAAATATATTTTCGCAAAGAATTTGGACTATATCATTGCACATTTAACTGTTGATCAATAAAATGATATATTATACTGTAAAAAAATAATAATAATACAAATACTAATATATTATTCTTCTTGAAAATGTTTGTATCCGTCCCTTAGAGCATCTCCAAAAGACTCTATAAGTTTTACTCTTCAAATATTTATTTGCTTACTTATGTGGCAAATAGAAGAGTGAAAAAATATATTATTCTCCAAAAGACTCTTCAAATAGAAATGATTTAATATTATTTTAATTAAAAAACTATTTTCTTAAAGAAAAAGTCAATAGTAATTAAAGCATCTCTCTCTCTTTCTCTAATAAAAAATAATAAAATATAAATTGAAGAAGGAGAAAGTAACTCTCCAAATTTAAAAAGAGAGGATTACTTCTTATTTGAAGAATCTTAATTGAAGAGTCTTAATTGAAGAGTTTTTTGGATCCTTAAATGTTGATGTGACACTTTAAATAAATACTAAAATCTTATTTGAAGAGTCATTTGGTGATGCTCTTAGAATATAGGTTTCAATATAAATTCTACAAGCACACGGGAAAACATACGGGCAAGAAAGTCACAAAATACAACCGCGCATATCTGGAAAGTGGTTGGCAATAAATTTTTTCCTGTTTATCCATGCAAGTAATGCAGGTGAGAAGTTGAACTAAATTAGCAAGACTAAGCTTTTCTATTTTTCCTTCATTCTTTTTGTCACACCAAACCTCAACCGAAAGCACCTTATCTCCACTTCTCATATATATCTATATAAGGCCATTCACATGAAAGCCTATGCACAAAAACACTTGCCCTAGTTCTTTCAATTGATTGACATATACATAACCCTATTGCTCATCCTCATCTTCAACCCCTACTTACCCAAAGCTATCAAACCATGGCATATCAATCTTTTCCATCTTTTTTCTTAACACTTTTACTTATTACCCTCTCGTCAATGTGGTACAATACTAATGTAGTAGATGCTCGACACCTTCTGGAGGTAGCATTGCCAGAAATACCCAAGCCCCAACTGCCTAAAGTTGAATTACCTCCATTGCCGAAACCTGAATTGCCTAAAGTTGAATTACCTCAATTGTCGAAACCTGAATTACCTAAAGTTGAATTGCCACCGCTAACAAAACCTGAGCTCCCAAAAGTCCCTGAATTGCCTGAAATTCCAAAACCTGAGTTACCAAAGAAACTTGAAGTGCCAGAGATTCCAAAACCTGAGCTACCAGAACTTCCTGAATTTCCAGAGATTCCAAAACCAGAGATGCCGGAACTTCCTGAACTGCCTTCTTTTCCTAATCTTCCTGAACTTCCTAAGCCAACTCATTCAACTTCTAATCCGTAAATTACCATGCTGCATCTTATTGTTTCATCGTCGTTGGATTTCATGTGTGGTGATCTTTCATAAAGTACGTTTGGCATTATGCTGGAAGAGAAAATATATACTCACTGTGCTTGTATTATTTTCACTTTAATTTTTTTCTTTTTCGTTACTGGCTGATTCATGTGTATTTTACGTACTGTACCTTGTATTTTCTCCTGTATTATATACGATTACATGTGTTTCAATTAATATTTCTTACTAATTCTTGTTGCTTCATGTTATCTACCTAATTTGGTTGATTTTACATTTACATTTTTTATTACAGCCTCATCTCAATCTCACAGGAACAACTATAGCTTCAGTTATGTCATTCAATTTGCCCTTGGCACAATAACTGACACAATTGATTGATTGTTAATGGCGCGCGCGTGTGTATATACTCTATATATATATATGAAGATAAATTTTGAAATTACTCTAATATTACAGCTAAGGATTTCTCTATAATGATATATTAGTTTTTACAGCATTGATCATGGGATTGTTGTGAACTCTTGAATTTTAGTATTTTAATCTCAACCATTCATTTGATATAGTGGATAAAAAAATTAATTGTTTACATAATAATGAGTAACCTTCAAGTTGCAAGTAAATGTAGATTTTTTTATTTTTAATTAATTCATAAAAGAAAGTTACTATTATGTTGGACAAAAATCCCACATTCAATGATCGAACCATTGGATTTAATATTAGAATCTTTACCCCTAATTTAATTTTAATAGATAAGTAATTATGTAACAAGTACTTTGCAAGTTGTGATATTTCCTCACACTTTAAATTATTTTTATCTAATCAACTGATAGATATTTTTAAGTCACCAGAAAATGAAAAATAAAAAATAATTTTGTAATAAAATTATTATCTACTAATTCTATAACTTTACAAATTTATATTTTTTTTACTTTTACATTTAGTATTAGAAATATATAGAATAGCATTAAAATAAATGTGACTAACAAGTAATGTTATCTCAATAATACTTTATCTAAAGATATTTCATAAAGTCTTATAATAATTTGTATTGTATGAATTTAATTACAAAACCATTGATACTTAAGCCTTAATGATAATCTGAGGCATTGTAATAAAATATTTTATATATGTTTCGTTAATGATGCCATATGAGTCTCAACAAAGAAGAAATATTTTATTCTACAATTATTATTGAAAAACATATATATCTATATAACTACATGATGAGAAATATTTTGATTTAAATTTTTAACACAAAATTAAACTATTAATTTCATGCAATTCAATGTTGGAGGATATAACATTATAAAAAATTGCTTTAACTTTCAATATCGACCATTAGACTCTAAGAGATTAATGGCATTTTTTTCAAAATTTTAAGGTAAAATATCCCAAGCCGTGTTTTTATAATAGAAATATATAAACATACAATGAACTTTTTTTTCTCATTTTGTGCATTAAATATTATTGGACGTAATATTTATTGTCCCCATTAATTATCATAATAAAAGTAATGATTCTTAGTAACATAAAAATTCCATAATTACAATAAAGGATAACAATAAAATCATCTTTCATGATTCATAAACAAAATCTAATTAGGAATATATATTAGATATAACTTTTATGACATTAGCAAAATGATATTCGAAAATAAAATGAAAATAGACTTGTGAAACATAAATTTTATAAAGATTTCTTTCTCATTCTTTCCCATGTAAAAATTATTAGAGGTAATATTCTATTTAGTGTCATTATTAATTACCATAATAAAAGTAACGACTCTTAATAACATAAAATTTTATAATAACAATCAAAAGATATCAGTAAAATTATCTGTTATGATTCATAAAGTAAAGCTAATTGGAAATATATATTAGATTTAACTTTTGTAAATTTAACAAAGTGATTTTGAAAATAAAATGAAATTATATATGAAATACTAACTAGGCAAACCAAGAGGGGGGTGAATTGGGTTTTAAAAAAAAAATAAGCTAGGCAAACAACACAATTAGCACAACAATTTAATCTATTGCCTTAATCAAACCAAAAACAATAAATTCAATCAAGCACAATATTAAAAGAGATTAAGGAAAGAGAAAGCAAACTCAAAGATTTTTACGTGGTTCGGCTATCCCCGCCTACGTCCACGCCTCCAAGCAAACCAAGCTTGAGGATTCCACTAAGCAAGCCTCCAAGGCTACAATTGCTTACAATTGACTTCCAAGGTGTCAATAAACCTTTACAATATGAGATTATCCACAATCTCTTAACCCAAGTGTTTCCCAACACTTACAATCACTCACAATTTTAAGATTACAAATTGTTTCACTCTCACACAATTTTTAAGATTACAAATCAATGCCCAATGTGTGAATAAATGAAGAATAAAGGTGTTTCAAGCTCTTTGAAGATTGTATTCTTGAGTGTATGCTCAATGATGAAGGAGTGATCAACCTTTGTTCGGATTTGAATGAGCTTATTTATACTTGGAGCTGAAAACTAGCCGTTCGATCGTCTCGCTCGAACGGTTCGCGTTAATAGTTAACGTTAACCGTTTATTCTCAAAAGTTACCGTTAGAGCTAGTTTTTCAAATAAACGGTTTCCTGTTAAGGCTTACCCCTTAACCGTTAATTTCCAGAGACCTGCAAGACAGATTTCGGTTATCCGATTTCATTAAACGGTTAAAGCGTATCATGGAATAACATTCGAAATTATCGGTTAACGCTTTATATAAACGGTTCACCGTTTAATTCGAAGAACCTGCAAAACACGTTAGCCTTATCCGTTTCTACTAACGGTTGAAGATTAGCAAGGAATGAACTTCTGGAAATTATCGGTTAGCCGTTTTATATAAACGGTTCGCCGTTTAATTCCAGTAGCCTGCAAAACGTGTTAGCCTTATCCGTTTCCGCTAATCGGTTAAAGATTAGCAAGGAATTGAACTTCTGGAAATTATCGGTTAGCCGTTTTAAATAAACGGTTCAAGCCTTAAGAGTTGTTTACTCTCTGGATTTAATCGGTTTGCCGTTTTCAACATAAACGGTAAACCGTTTATTTACAGAACCACTTCTATAGCCAGAAATTGCAGGAAAATATTTTTCAATTGAATTTTAACAGAAAACCATCTTTCATGAACATGTTAAGGAGACATTTTAAGACTTTCTTTTACTAAAAAAAACTCCAACAATTTAATTATAAAGCATTTAAAGTTTGTTATCATCAAAATCAATATTATGAACATATACAAGTTAACAATCTCCCCCTTTTTGATGATGACAAACTTCATTCCATATTTTGCTCCCCCTTAATATATACTCCCCTAAATATATGCTCCCCCCCTAAATGTATAACTTATCTCAAAACAAGTCCAATGAATATTATTAGCTCAAAGAACCATTTGAAAAACAATCTCCCTTTTTGTAAAAAAAATCAAGTTATACAAGAGTCTCTCCCCCTTCATCATCAAAAAGAAAAGATAGAAACGAGCAACAGAAAGCATAAAAAAAATTTTGGCATAGGCCCCCCGTACAATGAAGCAAAACCTCAAAACAAAAAAAAAAACACAAAGACTTCCAAAACATTAACCAAAACTCCATGTACCAACAACTCCATCTTTCAACATATAAGTATCCAATCATGAAGAAAAAAAAAAAAATCAATCAATCCATCATCAACAAAGATAGAAATGTAATAGAGAATATCAAAACACAAGTATGAAGAGTAAAATACAAATGAACATAACATAAAATGTATGTGCGAATATGAAAGCCTAAACTAAGAAGGTGGCGGAGAGGAGGCGCCGCCAGGGTCATAGCCAAAATAGCCAAGAATGCGGCGCTGTGCAGCAATGATCTCATAGTGCTGATCGATAGTCTGCTCCTGAAAAGTCTGAAACTGAGAGCGGAGCTGCTGCTGTCGCGAAAAGGGCGTCCAATCTGTCAAGGATCAGCCTGCCTCTCTCGGAATTCTCGAACATCATCGCCAACTGCTTTGAGAGTTTCCAAAACGGGAGGCTGAATGTGAGTCAAGGTCGCTCGGGAATAGAAGATGGTGCGGGCGCGGAAGGCGCTCAGGAGCTGGAGAAGGCATGGAGGTGGATGGAATATCAGTATCCATCTCTCGCTCCTCTGGAACAGAATCAGCTGGAGGCTGGGGAACAGAGCGACGTGGAGGAGGCGGAGGATGAGCTCCAAGCCTAAAATCGGGAAGCTGATCGGGAGGGTAAACATCGTTGAGCATCCGATCATCCTCCGGAGCAATTAAGGTATCTCGGTTCTTGGAGTTATTGGTCTTGACCCATTGTCCATTCCTTCGAGAAAAACCTATACTGGTCAAGGCTTCCGGACCAATCCTCTTGGACTCCGTATACACTGCGTCCCGAAGAGGCACGTTAAAGTGCCGCAGTAGCCTAGAGATAATACTACCATAGGGAAGTAAGCGGTGGTTAACCGCAGGAGTACTCAACATGTGGCGCACAATAATGTATCCAAGATTAATAGGTCGCCCCTGAATAAGACTATCTAACAACCCAACATCCAACCGTGTAACCTCATCCGAATGACCCTTCCTAGGTGTAATGATATGCTGTAAAATACTATGAAGGATGCGAACTTGGAGAGGCAATAATTGAGACCGAAAAGGTAAATTACAGATTTCATTGCTGAGATCTCTACTACGACAAATGTTTCGGACACCGAATGATGAGAAAAGTGGAAAAAGACAAAGCTTTCCTAAGTGTAAACCTTATGCCCATCATTGGAAATTCCTAAAAGGTTGTTTAAAAACTCAACATCAAATTCAATGGGCACACCACCAACCTGAGTAACTATGCTATCTACCCGAGTTTCAGATTTCCATGTTTGAATAAAAAACTCGAACTAGATTAGGAAAAACCTTGTAATCTAAATCTATTGTGGATTCCCAAGGACGAAGCATAGTGCTCACACTTCTACGACATACAACTAAGTCCCGAAAATCGTCTATATCAAAGATAGAATGAATCTAATACCTTTCGACCCATGAAGCGATCCTCAAAGCGCTTGCGCAATGGTGCAGTGGGAAGATGAAGTTGTTCAAATTCGGAAGTCTCCCGAGGTGGAATAGGGTTGCTAGAGGGAGCCTGTTTCCTTCTCCGAGTGGGACGCGATGAGCTGGCCATGGTGGTGACCGGAGACAGTTAAGAAAGAGGAAGAAGATGTGATTTTGAGGCTCAATTTGAGTGAAGAAAGGCAAGATTTCAACCAAACAAGAGGAAATCAGTTCCGCTAACCTTAGGGTTTCAATTTGGGATTTTCGAATGTTGGGCTCGATTTGAAGATTTGAATCGGTGAAATTGATCTAAGGATGAAAATAAAGGTTTTAGCGGTGTGATTTTGCAAGAAAATGAAGCAGAAGACGAGATTGGAGAGGAAGAAAGCTTTCGGTTGCGCAACAATGGTCAAACGGTGAAAGGGTAACTAAGTAGGAAGAAGAAACCCTTGGAACAGTTTTATATCACACGAAACGGCGAACCGTTTTACGTAAACGGTGAGGAGTAAATTCCGAGAGCAAGCATAAGCGAAACGGTAAAGGCTTAATCGTTAACGGTGAAAGGTTAAAGACAAACGGTTTACCGTTTGTATGAAACGGTAAGAGGGTAAGGCCAAAGCATTAGAGCATAGTTTCTGGAATTAAACGGTACTCGCTTATTTTTTTTAAACGTTAACCGTTTACTTACCTAAAATTTCGCACATTCTCGATTTGATTTTTGGCCCGTAAGTAATACATTCTAAGATCATTTAATTGATCCAAAAACGTTTTACAAGCCATTTTGATGCATGATTCATATACTCACATGTAATCAACCAATCAATTCATATAGAAATTCACAAAATTAACAAGCCAACCACATCACTTGCATATCTAGCTTAAGCATTTTACCAAGTAATCAAACATTTTAGCAGACTTAATAACATGAATAGAAATGTTAATGTGAAGACTTCATCATCCCAAGTTCATGTCGAATTTTAGAAAAATGTTCTTCCCCAAGAGGTTTGGTAAAAATATCGGCGAGTTGTTCCGTAGAAATAAACTCTAATGCAATAGCTCCCTTTTGCACATGATCTCTCAAGAAATGATGTCTAATTTCTATATGCTTGGTTCTAGAGTGTTGAATGGGATTTTTGGAGAGATTTATAGCACTAGTATTATCACACTTAATAGGAATTTGGTCAAGGTTAATGCCATAGTCTCTAAGTGTTTGTTTCATCCAAAGAGCTTGTGCACAACAACTTCCTGCAGCTATGTATTCAGCTTCGTAGTTGAAAGAGCAACAGAATTTTGTTTCTTGCTAAACCATGAAACAAGTGAGTGACCTAGAATATGACAAGTTCCACTAGTGCTTTTCCTATCGACTTTATAACCGCAAAATCCGCATCCGAATAACAAGTTAGATCTATATGAGTTCCTCTAGGATACCAAAGGCCTAGATCTATGGTTCCACTCAAATAACGGAAAATTCGTTTTACAAGTAAATGAGATTCCTTGGGACATGATTGAAATCTTGCACACAAACATACACTAAACATGATATCGGGTCTACTAGCATTAAATATAGTAAGGATCCGATCATACCTCGATATGCTTTGATATCCACTTCTTTGCCTTTTTCATCTTTGTCAAGCTTAGTAGTTGTGCTCATTGGAGTGCTTTTGGTCTTTGAGTCATCAATGCCAAATCGCTTGAGTAAATCCTTCACATACTTGGCTTGATTTATGAAAATTCCTTCATCATTTTGTTTTATTTGTAGTCCAAGGAAATACTTCAACTCTCCCATCATACTCATCTCAAATTCTTTACTCATACAAGATGAAAATTCTTTACACAACAACTCATTAGTAGAACCAAAATAATATCATCAACATAAATTTGAACAATAAGTATATCTTGGTTTTTATGCTTAACAAAGAGAGTAGTATCTCGCTTTACCCATTGAAAAATCATTATCTAACAAGAAATTCTTAAGTCTATCATACCATGCTCTAGGTGCTTGTTTTAATCCATACAAAGCCTTGATAACTTGTACACATGATTTGGAAATTTTTCATTCTCAAAACCAGGAGGTTGTTTCACATAAACCTCCTCCATAATATAAATCCGTTTAAGAAAGCACTCTTGACATCCATTTGATATAAAATAAAATCTTAATGACATGCAAAAGCTAAGAGCATTCTAATGGATTCTAGTCTAGCTACAGTGCAAATGTTTCATCAAAATCAATTCCCTCTTCTTGGTTGTAACCTTGAGCCACTAGTCTAGCTTTATTCCTTACAACCGCACCGGATTCATCCATCTTATTTCTAAATACCCATTTAGTACCTATGACGGATTGATGTCCTGGTTTAGGAACTAATTCCCACACATTGTTTCTCTCAAATTGATTTAACTCCTCTTGCATTGCCATAATCCAAGATTCATCATTTTCCGCATCCGCAAAGGATTTTGGTTCAATTTGAGAAATAAATGCAGCATGCTCACATGTGTTCCTAAGTGAAGATCTAGTTGTAACACCACGTGAGGGATCTCCTAAAATAACATCCTTAGGGTGAGATGAAACATACCTCCACTCCTTGGGAGTGTTTGAGAAGTGCCTTCATCTTGCTCTGCATTTGTTTCTCCATGCTTCTTCTTGAATTCCATGAGGTACATCCTTTTGGTCGTCATTTGATTTGATGATTCTCCTTGATGTTCTTCTTCTGCATTATCATCAATAGCTCCTTTCTCCGCAGAGGAGGAATTAGACTCATCAAACGTGACATGCATAGATTCTTCCACAACCAAAGTTCTTTTATTATACACTCTATAAGCTTTGCTTGAGTTTGAATAACCAAGAAAAATACCAACATCGGATTTTGAATCAAATTTACCTAGATTATCTTTTGTATTCAAGACAAAACATTTGCATCCAAAAACTTTGAAATAGCCAATGTTGGGTTTTCTATCTTTCCAAAGCTCATATGGAGTTTTGTTAAGATTAGGTCTAATCAACACACGGTTCAAAACATAACAAGCGGTGTTGATTTTCGCTTCGCCCAAAAATATTTTGGCACGAGTTTTCATTTAGCATGGTCCTAGCCATTTCTTGAATAGATCTATTCTTTCTCTCTACAACTCCGTTTTGTTGAGGAGTCCTAGGTGATGAAAATTGATGCTCAATGCCAAACTCATTACAAAAATTTTCAAAAGCATGATTTTCAAATTCTCCACCATGGTCACTTCTAATACAAGTAATTGAATATCCTTTTTCATTTTGAACCTTTTTACAGAAAATTCTAAATGCATCAAAAGCATCATCTTTATTAGCTAAGAACAACACCCATGTGAATCTAGAGTAATCATCCACAATCACAAAAGCATAGTATTTGCCACTTAAACTAGCATATCTAGAAGGTCCAAATAAATCTATGTGAAGTAATTGAAGAGGTTTTGAGGTAGAGATATCTTTCTTGCTTTTGAAAGAAGTTTTGATTTGTTTTCCAAATTGGCAAGCTTCACAAATTCTATCTTTTTGAAAATGGATTTTTGGAAGACCTTTAACCAATTCATTTTTCACAATACTTGAAATCAAATCCATGCTTGCATGACCTAATCTTCTATGCCACAACCAACCATCATCATGCAGTGCGGAGAAACATTTATCATTTGAGGATGCACAATCTATATTGATGGTATAGACATTAACACATCTATTTCCTATAAATAAAACCTTGCCATCACAAGCATTCTCAATAACACATTTTGATTCATCAAAAATAACTCTATAACCTTTATCACATAATTGACTAATGCTAAGCAAGTTGTGTTTTAAGTTCTCAACCAAACACACATTTTCAATGAGAGTAGAGGATACATTACCGACATTGCCAATGCCAATGATTTTTCCTTTTGAATTATCTCCAAAGGATACATCTCCACCATTTTCGATCTTGGTAAAACTTGATAACCAAGAATAATTCCCTGTCATGTGTCTTGAACAACCACTGTCCAAGTACCACTTATTCTTCTTCTTCTTCAAGCCCAGAGAAAATTTCAAATTTTAGGTACCCAAACCTTTTGGGTCCTTGAGAGTTAGCAATGGTTCCTTTCGAACCCAAACACATTTCACACCATAATATGCATTTCTCTTCACTAAACATCTATCTTTCATATGACCATCTTGATTACAATAATGACATACAATTTGATTATTAATAGGTGTATTCTTTACAAAGTAGTTCTTGTAATATTTTTGTTTCAAATTTGGTTTGTAACCAATCCCTCCTTTATCAAACACACATTTTTGTGAGTTAAGCAAGTTATCTAACATCTTTTGCCCATTTGTAAATTTTAGCACAATCTCATTTAGATCATTGCTTTTCTTTCTAAGCATTTCATTTTCATTTTTCAAGTCATTCACATGTGGTTCTAAATGCTCATGTGAAGTACTAGAATTTTCAAATAATGCAACTTTATCATGCAATGCTTTATTCTCTAATTCTAGGCATGTAATCTTTGCACTAAATGATTCATTTTCATTTTTAAGCTCTACCAATTTCTTTTTAAGACAAACATTCTTTTTGCCCATTTTCATCAATTCATCATGCAATTCTTTAAAGGCATCATGTAATTCATCATATGTAGGAAGATCACTTACCTCATCAAGCTCATCACATGATTCTTCCCCAAAGGCCATGAGAGCTAAATTTGTCATTTCTTGTTGCTCTCCTCATCACTTGATTCCTCATCGCTATCATCCCACGTTGCCACCATAGCTTTCTTTTTGAGTTTGTTGAGGAGAGGACATTCCTGGTCGTATGTGTCCGGGCTTCTTGCATTCATAGCAAGTGATTGGCTCCTTCTTCTCCTTTTTATTCTTGTAACCTCTGAACTTTCTCTGCTCATTATTCTTCTTGTAAAATTTTCTGAATCTTCTAGCCAACATTGCCAACTCCTCATCATCCATCTCGCTTTCCTCATCACTCTCACGTTTTGAGGCTTTGAGAGCAATGCTTTTCTTCTTTTCCTCATGTCCTTTTTGCGCCAAATCCTCTTCATATGAAATGAGAGAACCAATTAAATCATCAATAGGTAAGACATTTAAATCTTTGGCTTCCTCAATGGCGTTCTTTTTGGTCTCCATTCCTTAGGTAGTGACCTAATTATTTTCTTAACTTTCTCACTATTAGAAAAAGTTTTTCCTAGAGCTCCTAGAGTGTTCACTATGTCTCAAATCTAGTATACATAGCATATACACTCTCATTTTGTTCCATTTGGAACAATTCATATTGTCGAGTGTATCTACTAATTTTCGACTCTTTCACTTGATTAGTGCCTTCATAAACAACTTCAAGTTTATGCCAAATTTCATTAGCACTTTCACAACTTGACACTCTGTGAAACTCTTTCTTATCTAGTGCACAAAACAAGGCATTCATAGCCTTGGAATTTGAGAAGCCTTTCTCTTTTCCAATTCATTCCATTCCCGGGAGGGTTTTGGAATATTTTCCCCGACTTCGTTTTTAGTCAAAGGCATAAAAGGACCATCACAAACAATTTCCCAAATTTCATAATCTAGTGCTTGTAGGTAAATTCTCATCCTAGTTTTCCAATACGGATAATCATTTCCGTCAAAGAATGGTGGTCTAGTTGTGGACTGTCCTTCCTAAAGGTTGAATCAATTTGGGTTGCCATGGATCTTTTACTCTAGACGGTTAAGTCCTAACAAGAGAACCAAGCTCTGATACCAAATGAAATACTAACTAGGCAAACCAAGAGGGGGGTGAATTGGGTTTTAAAAAAAAATTAAGCTAGGCAAACAACACAATTAGCACAACAATTTAATCTATTGCCTTAATCAAACCAAAAACAATAAATTCAATCAAGCACAATATTAAAAGAGATTAAGGAAAGAGAAAGCAAACTCAAAGATTTTTACGTGGTTCGGCTATCCCCGCCTCGTCCACGCCTCCAAGCAAACCAAGCTTGAGGATTCCACTAAGCAAGCCTCCAAGGCTACAATTGCTTACAATTGACTTCCAAGGTGTCAATAAACCTTTACAATATGAGATTATCCACAATCTCTTAACCCAAGTGTTTCCCAACACTTACAATCACTCACAATTTTAAGATTACAAATTGTTTCACTCTCACACAATTTTTAAGATTACAAATCAATGCCCAATGTGTGAATAAATGAAGAATAAAGGTGTTTCAAGCTCTTTGAAGATTGTATTCTTGAGTGTATGCTCAATGATGAAGGAGTGATCAACCTTTGTTCGGATTTGAATGAGCTTATTTATACTTGGAGCTGAAAACTAGCCGTTACTGACTGTCTGCTCGAAAACGGTTCGCCGTTAATAGTTAACGGTTAACCGTTTATTCTCAAAAGTTACCGTTAGAGCTAGTTTTTCAAATAAACGGTTTCCTGTTAAGGCTTACCCCTTAACCGTTAATTTCCAGAGACCTGCAAGACAGATTTCGGTTATCCGGTTTCATTAAACGGTTAAAGCGTATCATGGAATAACATTCTGGAAATTATCGGTTAACCGTTTTATATAAACGGTTCACCGTTTAATTCCAGTAACCTGCAAAACACGTTAGCCTTATCCGTTTCTACTAATGGTTGAAGATTAGCAAGGAATGAACTTCTGGAAATTATCGGTTAGCCGTTTTATATAAACGGTTCGCCGTTTAATTCCAGTAGCCTGCAAAACGTGTTAGCCTTATCCGTTTCCGCTAATCGGTTAAAGATTAGCAAGGAATTGAACTTCTGGAAATTATCGGTTAGCCGTTTTAAATAAACGGTTCAAGCCTTAAGAGTTGTTTACTCTCTGGATTTAATCGGTTTGCCGTTTTCAACATAAACGGTAAACCGTTTATTTACAGAACCACTTCTATAGCCAGAAATTGCAGGAAAATATTTTTCAATTGAATTTTAACAGAAAACCATCTTTCATGAACATGTTAAGGAGACATTTTAAGACTTTCTTTTACTAAAAAAAAACTCCAACAATTTAATTATAAAGCATTTAAAGTTTGTTATCATCAAAATCAATATTATGAACATATACAAGTTAACAATATATAGGCTTGTAAAACTTAATTTTACTACCATCTAAGAACATTAATTATAAGATAAACAATAAATTCTTGGAATGTATGCTAAATGGTTGTTAAAAGTAATATATACTTCATGATCAATTATATAATGGTCCTTAATAGTATGTGAAATAACGAGTATTTTAATACGCGATATTAAATTTTATTAAAACATGTGAGATCAAGTACCTTTTAGGTAACAAGCAATCCCACTTATGCAATTATTGATGTAATTATAATATTTACTTAAATAACCATACTTAGTTGTATCATTTATTAGTGTTATATTATACATAAATTTTATAATTGCAACTTCTTTATTTGATTTGTGTTAGATAATCTACTAAATATTATATTTTATACTTAATAGTAATAGTCATTGAAACGTTTATTTAAAAAAGATTATCATATTACGAATTTAAAGGAGGTTGAAAAGTTATTTAAAACAAAATATGTTATTCATATGAAATTATTTCAAACTCTAAAGTGGCCATAGTCGTTTTACGAAAATTCTCCACCCTCTTAAATAGTTAACAAACCAATTTCAATTATTTTTAAATTATTTATCTTTTTCTATACCATTGATTAAATCTAATGGTACACAATTAAAACGTTATTAAAGCCTTTAAAAAATTATGACATCATAGAGGAACCTTAAGGGTAAATGTCAGAGAAGTCATATAGTGCTGATTAATTATAAATGTAGGTTTTCTTTGGAATTATCAATAAGAGAATTTAAATAGTTGCTTCATGAATAAATCTATCTTATATTATTTTGTCGAAATATCAATTTTGAAAGTTACATTTACTGAGCATTATAAATTATTATATCACAATGAATGGGACTTATTAAAAGCAACATCACCATAATACCAAAAGAATCCTTAGCTTGAAACCCATTCTCCATATCTACATCCTCAAAATCTTGCCCATCTTAATCAATTGCTATGTGATTGAAAGGACCATTGCAAATTGATTTTATGAGAGATATTATTCAAAATTGATTAAAAAAAGTCAAAATTTGTGGTTTCAAATTTGGTGGCTATTTTGAATGTTGAATGGTGGCCTGTGGCTGTCAGCCAAAATTGTTGAGGAAGAAAAGGAAGCCACATTATTGGAATTTTTAGGCAAAATTTTGCCTATAAAAGGAGCTCTCATTTGAGAGCTTGGCATCCAATTGAGAACATTCAATTGGTGGATGCAAGAGAAGCACTAAGAGCTTCCAATATAAGAGATAAATATTCTTTAGAATGTAATTATATTGAAGGAATATTTTGCTACTCAATATGGGTATTATGAGTTTGTTTTGTTAAGGGATATTTCTCAGTATTATGTATTTGGGGCTTAGATGAGAGAAAATTATTACTCAGAATGTGGTTGTAAAAATTTTCTACATAGTGAATATTTTCCTCTTGTTTTCTTTTGCCAACAGCTGTAGTCTTTCTTTGAATTTGGAGTTTTCTACGTAAATCTTATGTTGTGTGATTAGTGTATTCTCCATTTAATTTTTCCTATTAATTTGTTGTTTGACAAATTGCTTGGAGTGATCTTGGGAGGAAGCTCAATTTCCTAACAGTGGTATTAGAGTCAATGGTTCTTACTTGGGGTACACAGTATTGTTCACGTATACAATATTATTCATGTATATGGTATTGTTTACGTGAAGCAGTGAAGCCAATCCAAATAGTCTGTGTTGAAGAGCAAAGGTTGATTTGTAAAACATATATGTCAGCAGCTGATGTTTTTCAAACTTGGTGGAGTTCAATGTTGTTGAAAAATTAATGGGAGAATATTTTTTTTTTTTTTGGCTTGTGGAGAATTCAAGTCAAAGATGTATCCAATCTGGTATGCACAAGGATTCGACGGTGTGGACAATTTTGGCACCTTAAGGAAATGGTTAAGAAGGTGGAGCGGGCTAGGCAAATTGCTCTATAATCAATAAAAGAGATACTGATTATCTCGCAGATGGTGAGCTTCTTTTTTAGAAGAGACTAGGTTAATTCTTTTGGCATATAGATCTCCAAGTTGCCATAAAAGAGAATATGTTACTATTACTGGGGTCCACAAAATTTTGCACGCAAGGCATGTTTAGTGTTGATGCAGGGTGCGCGGTGGAATTTATGTTGATGATTGACAAACTTCCAAAAAAGCCAACATGAAAGTTGCACCATAAATTTTAGCAAAATATTTCAACATGTGCCGAAAAAAATCTTAAAATGGTTGATTCTAAGTGAGTATACTCTTTATGGTGGAGTATGATAATTCTTCATATTAGGAATTATGACTGTTGTTGAAGACAGTGCTTTGTAGTAATAGTTATGATTTTTTTTTAATCAAGATTGTAGTAATAGTTATGATTTTTTTTAATCAAGATGGAGATTGTTGAAAATTGATTAAAAAAAAGATCAAAAATTGTCGCTTCAAAATTGGTGGCTATTTTGAATGTTGAACGGTGGCTGGTGGCTGTCAACCACAATTGTTGAAGAAGAAAAGGAAGTCACATTATTAGAATTTTTAGGCAAAAATTTCCTATAAAGGGAGCTCTCATTTGAGAGCTTGGCATCCAATTGAGAACATTTAATTGGTAGATGTAAGAGAAGCATTAAGAGCTTCCAATATAGGAGGGAAATATTTTTAAGAATGTAATTATATTGAAGGAGAGAAATATTCTTAAGAATGTAATTATATTGAAAGAGAATTTGACTATGGGTATTACGGGTTTGCTTTGTTAAGGGTTATTTATCGGGATTATGTATTTAGAGCTTAGGTGAGCGAACATTATTTCTAGGAATGTGGTTGCAAAAGTTTTTTACTTATTGAATATTTTCGACTGGTTGTCTTTAGACAACGGCCGTGATTTTTCTCCGAATTTGGAGTTTTCCAAGTAAATCTTGTATTGTATAATTGGTGTATTCTCTATTTAATTTTTCCTATTAATTTGTTGCTTGACAATTTGCTTAGAGTGATCTTGGGAGGAAGCTCAATTTCCTAACAGATATGGAGGTTAATTTTATTGCTAACTTGCTACTTGAAGTCTTTGAATTCAACTCCGAGTCCTTCTAATGAGCTTGTCAACAAAATTGTTAAAAATATATGAAGGTTAGTTTCAAGAAAAACATAAATTAACCAGCCATGTTGATCTCCAATTATTATGCTTTATATTAAATATTAATTAAGAAAACGTAACACACAAAGAAGAAGAATATAAAAATTATAAAACGAAAGACGAATGTTAAAAATACTCATAGTATTTATTATTTACAATTTTATCAATTGATTATTTTAGATATTGGAAATAAACGATTGATAAAAACATTATCACTTTATACATAATTAATTTGGAATTTTTTAAATATAGAAGATTAAATTGTATTTGTACATTAGGGGTTTTACTATAAATTCTATTATTTTTAATGGTTTTAGTAGTAAAATGATAAAATTAAGACATTATGTAGGAAAAAGTAATTGTTAGAAAATTTTAGTAATAAGTAATATATCAAAATAAGTTAAGCAGTAAAATGATGATATCCTCTTATTTCTTTTTTCGTAATTTTTTTAATTTTTTTAAGATTGAATATTCTAGGGTCAAAGGTGACATCCCTTCTTTAATCTATGAATATTTAGTCCCTATCAATTATTAGCATTATGTGGTTGTAATCCTTTTTATAGTACCAGAAAGCACCACTTACTTTCTTAGTATTTTCATAACACCTAATAACTTTTTGTTCGTCGTAATTTTATTCATATATCTTATATATTAAATTAATCAAATAAATTGAAACTCTAATAAAAAAAGATAAAAACTAAAAATAAGAAAAATACAAAACATTAAATCAATTTATCAATTATTATAGTTTATTACTTTAAAACCAATTATTCTACTTTATTTATAATTATGATGACGAACGTATTTCCTTATTTTGAATTAACTTAGGATTGATAAACTAAACTTGTTTGCTCGCTTATCCCACAATATATATATATATATATATATATATATATATATATATATGTATGTATGTATCGATTTATCCCTATTTACTGTTAAAAGATAAAAATAAAAATCATCAATGCACTCTTATTTACCCTCATATTTTGAGTAAAAATGGGATAATTTGAAATTTTCACACTTTTAAGGAGTAAATTGATGAGAATTGTTGTTTTATCAGAGAGGTAAATTGAAGTTTACCCTTGCCATAAATGTATAAAGATTTCAAGAAAAGATACATTTTAAAAGATTCCATTAAGTAAAAATTATGTTAATTACTGCAATTGAAGAAGGAAAAAAAATGATAGGAATCAAATACTATATGAGAGGTTAACTTGCAACTTGCATGTGCAGTGGTCTATGCAGAAGGGGTGTAAGATAATGTTGAAATGTAGCTGTAGGAATAGCGTGAGGTCTAGTTTGGAACATTCTGTTTTGTGTGTCCAATGTATGGCAGCCACCGGTTCATGGATGGTTGGACCATACTACAAATGCGTCTCTGGATATTAAGTTTGGGGAAGTTAGCTTTGCAGCTATAGAGTGTAATTATGATGGATTAATTATGGCGATAGGGTCTTTCAAAAAAAATGGTGATAGGCGTGATTTTGGTGTCGATTCCATGATGTTGACCTGTTGAGGCAGAAGACTTACACTTTGGTCTCAGCTTGCAATCGATATTAGTTTATCTACTTTAATTATTGAGTTGGATTCAATGTGGGTAGTCCGGTTGGTGACAAGATAGCCCAGTACTCGTGTTAATCTGTTTTATATTACTTTTAAGAAATAATGTCTACTTTTGTTGAAGTAGGATTTTAGAATTAGCCATATACCTTGAACTTGGGTAGTTTATTTTAAAAAAAATAATTAAATCAAAAATTAATAAATTTTTTTCCCCTAAAATAATGGGTAGTTTATTTTAAAAAAAATAATTAAATCAAATAATTAATAAATATTGGAGTTGGGTCCAAAACTAGAGATAGTCAATGGGCCGAGCAGTCATCAAAGGAGAGCTCATGCGTGCTCATGTTGTGTCGTGTCGTGCCGTGCCCACTATGTGTTTCGTGCCGTGCCTAATTTGTTTTTACTTAGGCCAGTCTCGTACACATGTCGTGCTCACTTGTGCCGTGCTTGCATGTGTCGTGTTGTGGGCCATGTCGTGCAATGCCAACGAACGCATGGCAAGTTGTTGCTGTATTTTTCAAGCTTCTGTACTTTTTTTGTCCATGTGTTTTTATTCGAATTTGATAACATCAAAAATTCAAAACTCATGTCCATATTCAATAATAATAAACTAATAATAGTTGGAAAATATAATATTAATTATTAAGTTTGGCCACATGGTATTAGAATTATTTTTTAATGCTTAACAACAACAATAATAAATTTTTTTAAAGGTTAACTTAATTGTTAACTCGGATTTACATAGAGTCATAAATTATAGTTTATAATAATATTAATACATATTTATAAATCATAATATTTATAATTTTATTTATTTAAATCATGACATCAATTTTTTTAATAAATTAGAAACAAAAATCAATTATAGTATTTTTTAACTAAGAATTAAATAAATTTAGAAAAATTGCAATAATAAAATATATTAAAAGATTCAATTTTAAGTTATTTGTAAAATCATAAAATTTTAAATTTACTTTCATTAAAAAATGAAATGTGTTTATTCGCCTTTTCTTGCGCCATACTTTAATCCATTTCTAATCGTATCATGTTTTTAAAGCTTGTGTACCTAAAATTTTAAGTTTAGCCCAGTTCACACACGTGTCGTGCTGCGTGGCCCACCGAAATGTGCTTGTACCGTGCCGTATCTCCCACATACTATCCAACCCATTGGCCATCTTTATCCAAAACAATAAAGCGAAATGTGACATGACTTCACTTGGGACTTATTTAAAAAGGAAGGGAATTTAACATCATTTGCGATCATGATTTTTCATTTTGTGAAAATTGAAAATAAAATAAACTTGTTTGGTAGGACTTATTTAATGTAGCGACCTATTTAGGATCCAGCTACGGTACGACAGTGGTACCATACCACTACTTTAGAAATTTTTATTGAGCCCCCTTTACTCATTTATATTTCTATTTTCCTCATAAATATTAAATTAATTTCTACTGAATCCATATGAACATTTTAGTTAGCACCCTTATACTATTTATTATTTACAAATTTTTATTCTATATTACACATGTATCAAAATACTCCTCTCTTTATCACAATACCCGCAAACTCGACTCGGACTCCGTTTCCGTTTCCGGCCACTCCACGGGCTAAGGTTGGTATCGATCGGAAACTCGTGCGATGTCGGTCATCTCCATGCCATCTTTGTCGCAAAACGAACCAGTTCGACCCAAACCCGTGAACCCGACTCGGATTCTGTTTTCGTTTCCGGCCACTCCACCGGCCAAGGATGGTACCGATCGGAAGCTCGTGCAACTGCGGACATCTCCATGCCATCCTTATCACCGAAAAGTGTTCAATTCGCCGCGATTTCGCTGATTTCCGGTGATGCCACCACTTGAGTTTTGTTCCCCACAATTCGCTTTGTCTTTTCCAACCAGCTGCAGCCACTGGGTGAGCTTATTTGCCGTTGATCAGCCGTTGAAGGATTCACGGGTTTGAGAGAAATGAACTTCATAGTTGTGAAGCAAAGTTCAAATAAAGATAAGTAAAATGGGCTCAATGAAATTTCACACAGAAAAGACAAAAACTGTGGTACTGAACTACTGTGGCACCACAGGCGGATCCACCTATTTAACGTAGCATTTTTGTTTTGTTTGAAAACAAGTACAACTTTGTTTTATCAAAGAAAATATTAAAACATAAAATTTAAGTTTAATGTTTATAGTGCTTAGTAAACAAGTCATTTTAGCATTAATTAAATACATTTTTGGTTAGTCTATCATCTTAATTTGGGTGCATGTCTCTGTTTTTATTTTTTTTTTGAAATTATAAGTATACAATTATTCTTTAATATGAGTATCCGTATTTTTTTAATATAAATATACTATTAAATCATCTAAATAATAAAATCAGTTTTCGTACAATATAAAAATAGTGTGATTTAATAACATATATATACTAACTTTATAATTATTCTCGTATCTATAATTTATTAAAACGACAATGTCAGTAAATAAAAATTATACAATAATTCTTTAATATGAGTATCTGTATTTTTTTAATATAGATATATTATTAAATCATCTAATTAATAAAATCAGTTTTCGTACAATATAAAAATAGTGTGATTTAATAACGTATCTATATTAACTTTATAATTATTCTCGTATCTATAATTTATTAAAACGACAATGTCAGTAAATAAAAAATAAAAAGTAGGAATGGCAAAATGTCGGGTCGGGCTCGGGCTTGGCCAAGCCCTACCCGACCTGAACAAAAAAAATTTGAAACCCCACCCTAAAAAAGCCCTAACACTATTTAGTTAGGGTCGGGCTCATCGGGCCAACATCGGGTCGGGCCCAACCTGACTCTACCGAAATAATTAACCCCACAATTCAATTCTCATTTTCCACCACCATTTCAACCAATTCGGCAATTACTCAACCACTTCAAACGCAATTCAATTCCACTTTCCGCAACCATTTCAACCAATTCCACAACTATTTCAACCCCACACACAAATCAATTCCAAAATCCAACATGAAAAACACACAATGCAATTCCACAATCATTTTAGCCATACATAATTCAATTCAACAACCCAACATAAAAAATAAAAAATAAAAAACTCATGTCTTGTATAAATAAAAACACAATGCAATTAAATTAAAAACACACAATGTAATTCCACAACTATTTTAGTCATACATAATTCAATTCAACAACCCAACATAAAAAATAAAAAAACTCATGTCTTATACAAATAAAAACACAATGTAATTAAATTAAAAACACACAATGTGTGATGTTGTAAGGATGTGTTGTGTGCGTGTGTTAACTTGTGTTAGTTTTTTTTTTTAAATAGGGTCGGGTCGGGTCAAAGATTAAGTTCCGACCCTGACCCTAAATTTGTTCGGGCCTTAAAATTTTGGCCCTAGCCCGATCCTAAAGTTAAAAATTCGGGTCAAAATCCTAAAAATTAAGGTCGGGTCAATTGAGCTAAAAATAGGGTCGGGATAAATTACCAAGCCTAATAAAAAGTATTATTTTAAATACATAAACAGATAAAAAAAATATATAATTTTTAAATACATAAACAGACAAAAGGATCGCCCACGCTCACGCCCAGGGTCTAGTTTCGCTAAACCTAAGCTAGCAAACGCCCAAGCCCACTCTGCCGCCGCTGTCACTTCCGTTCAAGTGTCCCGTCGCTGCGGCCTCTAGCCGTTCTCGATTTGCTTCCTCGTTCCAGCTGCTGTCGTCTCTGCCGTTGCTGCCTTCGGCTTCTTTCGCCATTGTCAGCCGCACAAGGTAAGGTTCTACATGCGATTCTAATCCATGCATGAATGGCTGTTTGTAATTCAATCATCTTTTGGGAATGGGTAAGAGGCGTTACAGGCACTGAAAATGTTCAGTCATCTTTTGTATAATTGTTTGTAATTGTTGCTGATTTGGTTTCTTAACATTGTAATTGTTGTTATCTTCAGTGTTGATGGTGATGGATTATTAATCATTATATATTGGTCATTTTGAGATGTGTTTATGGAGATGGGTTATTAATCATGTTTGTCATTTAGAGATGTAACTCCAGTAGCTTGGTGCCTCGGTACTCCACTGCACATTATTATTATTATTATTTTTGTTTGATAAGACTTGTTGAGGATGCTTGGTAGTTGGTATTTAACTTTTGTTTTTCATTTTTGCATCGTTGAGCTGGGCTGGTATTTGATTCATTTTGCAATTGAATTGAATTTTGGAATAGGTTGTAACCCGAATTGCAACCCAAACAAAAATTCAGACCCGAATTTTCAGTCTGATTCAATCCAAAAAATTTGGTTCGTTTTGTGTTTTGAACCTGATTGGGTTGAATTTTCTAATCCGAATGGGTTATAATCCAAACAACCCGAACTGAAACCCAATTTTCCCTCCCCAAACAATTAATTTACTACCTCTGACTTTTTTTTTTTTTTTGCATTTTGAATCAATTATCAGTATAAGAAAGAAGAAATGAGAAATACTAAATTATAAATAATTAATGTCCTAATTGATTTCGTATTTTTTAAGTATACATTATGCTTTTTGTTGGCATGAATCATATTGTCACTTTCAAGATTAAACTGCTTATTCTTGTGCTTATTCTACATCTGTAACGATTTGATCATCTTTTCTTTTTAATGCTGATGATAAGTGATGCAGGATCCATTATTTTTGTTTTTAAAGTAATATTTTCGTAGTGATGAGTTTAGATTCTTGTGCTTTGGACTTATCTGTTGTTATTCTTTAATGCTAGAGCAAAATGGTGCAAACCGTACAAAACGAAACAGGCCAAACATTCAGTTTGTGTTTGGTTTGAAACTCCCAAATGGATTGGTTTGGTTTGGTTTGGTTTTGTTTTTGGGATAAAGTAAACTGAACCTGAGTGTATACCATTACTTAATATAGCCTTGCTCGATTATAATTAATTAAAATAATTTTGTTCATTTTTTTATACAGAATTACTGTTTGAAATTAGTGAGCATAATCATGGCGTCGAGAGGAGGAGAAGGGAATGCAATGAAATCGACGTCGATAAATGGAGTGAAGATGTATTCACTTGTATCACAGCAGCGCTCGGTTGCTGCATGGCTCACTCCTAAGAAACAACGAGCCCTTCGCAAAAACATTGGTATTCTCTTAATCTTTATTATCTTTTAATTTTTTAATTTTCTGTTTGTAGCTCTATCTTTATTATATTTTTTTGCCAAAAATAGAAAATTTATGTCTCATGTTTATTATCTTTCAAAGTGAAGCTGTTAAACCTTGCTTAAATCATAAAATGTTAATTTAGTATCATTCAATTCAATAAACTTATGTTTGTAAGGCTAAAGGATTTTTTATTTTTTAGTTTTTTAGACTGAATTTTCTTGTATTCAATTTTTTTGATTTACAGTTAAAATTTTTAGAGCTTTGGATTTAATTCAAGGCTTAAAGCTATTTAAATCTTCAAATGAAAGGCATGTGAAATTAAACAAGAATGTTATTGATTAATTTTTGCTCATGAAATTCCAATATTTATGTTCTTTACTGAGTTTCCTGGAATTTATTCTTAGGAAAAGCTAATTACTTGGTGTTAGTATTAAAATTTGTTTCTTCTTTTGCTCTGAAATTATTTAATTGTAGATTACCAGCGAAGGGTGGAGTTAATTCAGGACTTGTGGTTTCAAACTGCAACAACCAAAATCAGGGAAACTCCTGATGGAGAGTTTCTTATTGTATCAGGTGCTTCAAAGTCAACTTTATGGTTATTTATTTTTGTTATTCAATAACATATCATTTAATGTTTATTTTATCAGTTTACTATTGGAAATGCAGGTATATATCCGCCACAGGTCAAAGTGTACGAGCTGAGGCAATTGTCATTGAAGTTTGAAAGGCACTTGGATTCAGAGATAATAAATTTTGAGGTACTTCTACTTTCTTTTTTAGGGATTAGTTTTACAATCTGCTTAGTAAACTAGATTTGTGAGGATCTTCACTTGATTACATATATGTTTTTCATTTGATTCTATTGCTGGAAAACATGAAATTTTAAATTGTATACAAAGTGAAATCAGGGTGGTAGGAATTTGGTGTTCTATTTATGGTTTTAATATTTGCCAATATAGCATCGAGGATGGGGATCAAGAAATCTCTTCCATTATCTTTTCTTTTCTTGTCTAACATAATGTTTATGGCTATATGATTAATCTTAAGGAATTTCTAATATTTTTAGGATTAAGATTATTTTGAATTGACAAATAGTTTGTTCCTGAGAGTTAACTTCCCTGTTTATTAGATGCGTAGAATTTGAATGGATATCTGTTCCCAACAAAGAAAGAGGATGTAAATGAGTGTACAAGGACTAAGCTTCCTGGTTTATTAGATGTGTGGAATCTGAATGGATATTTATTCCAAATCAAGGGAGAGGACATAAATGGGTGTACAAGGACTAAGTGTTTTATAGAAGGAATAAAAAGGCAGGCAAGAATCAATGTATGTCCAGTACAAGGAAATTAGAAATTCTTTTCTCATGATTTTGTATTTTGTTGATGTAATTACTAAATGCAGCATGCAGCCATTCTTAGTATGCATTTGTATACATTGCTTGAGTTCCTTAATTAGAAATCAGCATTGTAGGAGTGGTCTTATTGGTAATATGTATGTTTTTACATGTTTGCCCATTGTTGAAGTTATCCTTTACAAATTTCTTCTAGCTGTTATCCTGTACACTTTTTACGTCAACTGTTGTCCTGCTTGTTTTCAGAAATTTAAAACTATCTTGTGCGCATTTTACCTCAACTGTTGTCCTGTTTGTTTACAGAAATTTAGAACTTATGAATACATTTAAAACTATCCTGTGCACTTTTTACCTCAACTGTTGTCCTGTTTGTTTTCAGAAATTTAGAACTTATGAATACATCTAACTTATATTCTAAATACGAGAACAATGTTTTTACTGATTCTTTGGTTACAACTTCATTGTGTATTTAGTATTTTGGTAACATTATTTTGTTGCCTAAGTAGGTGTTGGCTGACGACTATTCAAAGCTTGCATTTTTATGCGCCGATCGATCCATTTCTCTGCATGCAAAATATGGAAAACACTACAGTTTGCGGATTCCAAGGTTGTTTTTAATGCTTTGTTATTAGTTGTTCCCATCCGTAATATGATATCTAGCATCGTGTTTTATGCTTTATGATTTTATTATTCGTGTTGCGACCACTTGTTAGTTAAGATACACGTTCATCTTGCATTCCCTAACCTTGAGTATGTCTGACATTTTCACTTGAATTATTCAAGTGATGATTGATGTTGTGCATTTGTATACTTTAAACAGGATGGGAAGGGATATGGCATACAATTGCTGGTCTTGTGACTTGCTTTGTGCTGCTTCTTCTCCAGAGCTATATAGAATTAATTTAGAACAGGTACGTTTTTGTGCTGCCTGATCATTATTGTTGTGTCCTTTCTACAGTAGTTGTAGAACTGATGTTTATGTGTCATGATCATATCTTTGATTCATTTTTAATACAAAATAAACTTAGGTTTATTAAAGTAACGACAAACAGAATAATAGTTTTACGGAATCTGTTTGAGACTGAGAGTCCCTAACTATTGGCCACATATATTTGAATGTCAATCAAATTTGATATTGGTTGCAATCAATGAATTTGTCATTGTTTATGAGTCGAGTCTTAAGTGGTTATTGAAGTGGAGACTATAGTTATGTGGATCAACAGAGACATAACATTTGCTAAAAGCTGTCATCTATATATGAAAGTATTGTGGTACTGGTCTTTTATTGTTTAGAAGGCCTGCCTTTGACATTATATACTGTTATGGTTATGTTGTGGGAATTATTGATTTTATTGGATATTCATTTGACATTGGGAAACTGTGGAGACTGACCAATGTTTATGTATCCATTTGTGTAATGATAACGGCCGCTAAAACAGAAAAATTAGTGGGGCTGAACTCTATCAACATTAAATCAAAATTTTAGGGCAGTGACGACATGAATTTTGTTTGCATTGACTATTTAATTATTTTATGTGGTCTCTGTCTGATTCAGGGTATTGAATCTGTTTAGGCTTTGGTCAAGGAGCGGTTTGTTTGAGTGTGGGCGTTGTCTGTGGATCTAGTTATTCATCTTATGCTTAACTTCTGGGACTGGTATATTCTGTGATAAAACATAGGATGGTTGGCTATTAATTGTAAATCTCATTGGAAAATTCTGTATAGTTTTTATTTTTGCATTGGGTTTTTGAAGATCTCGTTAACAGTTGGTCCACAAATACAGATGTAACTCCATTTTAATCAGTTAATACACTTCCTAGTTTCTTAAAAAATGGAAATGAAATTAACACAAAATTCGATTTATTGTAGTTTTCAACAATTCTTACAGTTTTCTTTCAGATTCCTAATTCACATTTACATGTTGTGAATGATGATTGACTTTTACTTTACAGGGCCGATTTCTCTCCTCTCTAAATACACAGTCGCCAGCACTAAATGTAGTTTCTCGAAGGTTGTTGCGAAATCTTGTGAAAATTATGATTCATTTGACTTATTTAGTCACAGAATTTGTATGCTTTGTAAAGCTATCATCAACTTTTGCTTGAGGCTGAGGAGTTTATGTTGTTCAATTTCAGCAAACTTCATGGGCTAATTGCTTGTGGTGGTGAGGATGGTGCTGTGGAATGTTTTGACATGAGAATGAGATCTTCAGCTGCTAGAATTAATGCTGTTGCACCTGCTGGTGATGCTGACCAGGTATCTTTATCACTAAGTTGAGGATATGTGTTCTGCATGTTTCTTTTATGAGAATTACCTTCATAAGACTACATTTCTTGAG
Organism: Atalantia buxifolia; assembly: GCA_030444775.1. Classification (NCBI taxonomy): domain Eukaryota; kingdom Viridiplantae; phylum Streptophyta; class Magnoliopsida; order Sapindales; family Rutaceae; genus Atalantia; species Atalantia buxifolia. The sequence goes on along the minus strand of CM059838.1, from coordinate 898,776 downwards.
AGCCTAATGGCTTGGACTCCAATGTGTTGCATGATTTTGACAAAGATTATTGATTTTCAATCTGCTTTAAACCAGTATACATTTTCATGGTGCTGTTTTCTATCCTGTTTGGGAAGTTTTATGGGTCATCTGCGGCCAGTATTTCCCCGTATTCTTAAGTTGGAACCTTTTCAGACATATTATTAAACATTATTCTTGTTTAGCTTTCTGGAGATGTGATGGCAAGGAAACATTGTACTCTCTCACGAATCAAGAATGAGGGTGTCAGTCAATTTTTCCCTTTTTACATTGTCTGAAACTGTTCTCTTAGCGTATGTACTGATTTTGCAGGAGGTCACTGCTTTAGAGTTTGACTCAAATGGGGGTTACCTAATGGGAGTTGGAAGTAGCATGGGGAAGGTAATAATAATATTATTTTTCATTTTTCTTCTTCTTATTATTTATTAAGATAATTGGAATTCTACTATCTTGTGTTTAATAAAATCTTCTTTTGATTTGATGCTCAACACAAGTGAATTACAATTACGTTAGTGCTTATGTTTAGGCTTGGAACTGTATGTTGTGTCAGGTGGAATAATCTCCTGCAGCAAAAATATATGATTGTTTCCAATGTATGCATGCAAGAAGCAATAGTTTATTTTGATTAAGAACAAATTCGCTTCAGTCTTATTAGAGAATTCTGAAGATATTATCCAATTCCCTAGCTCAAATAATTCTGAAAGCATGCGGGAAATTTTTGGGGTTAACTTTCTCCTTCTTGTCTGTAGAATTTCTAAAACAAAAAGAATCTGAAATGTTATTGTAAAATTCGATATTTGTAAGAACAAATTAAATGCTCACTGACAGGATGGTCTAATTACAGAGCCTTTTTTAAAATGCAAAAATTGCAGGAATTACCCTTGCTTACAAAATATCCATCAACTAACAGTACAAATTAGAATTTGATTGATTTGTGAAATAATAACTTATTCCTTAAACTAGTAACTCCTACACAATAAAGAGATTAGTTGTCAATAGTGAAATTGGATAAGATTAAGCTATTGAATTTTTTCTTTAACAACTGCATTACCGTTATTCTTCCACCTCTAAATCCCCTTCTTAGAGAAAACTTTAGGGAATGTACTTTTTTTTTTTTGGTTTTTCCCTTCCCCTTTTTCGGTGATTTACATATTGAGTTTTATCCGCATCCAATCCTATCATGGTTGTTCTGAGAGCACAATGCTGAGCTTGCTGCTGAATATGCAGGTGTTGATTTATGATTTGCGTTCTTCTTATCCTATAAGAGTCAAGGATCACATGTGAGTCTTGCTGCTCAAGCTTTATCATGTATGTGCTCGATTGGGCTTAATTAATTTACTCTTTGAATTTCTGGCACTGGTATCAGGTTTGACAGTCCAATAGTGGATATTAAGTGGCATCAGAGTATTAACACTGAACGACCTAAGTTGATTACGACAGATAATCATATTGTTCGAATATGGGACCCCGAGACAGTAAGATATCTTTTTTTGTTTTTTCTCTTTTTCTTTATACTTGTTTAGTGTGGAAAACTCATATTCTTTGATTAATGGACTGGAGAACATCACAATACTTAAAACTGTTTGTTTTTATGCATTGTCGAAGATGACAAGATTTTTTTGTACTTTGTTCTGATTTCAGTAATGATCAAGTTTTGGAACTTTTATTTGCTGGGTATAGACAAACTAGGTGTTTTCTTTTCTTTCTCTCTGTTTCTTATGTGTTTAATAAGAGTATAGACAAGTATGATTTATATCGAACAGCAGGTAGTTAGCTTTCGCTGTAGTAGAAAGTATGTTCCAAATCTTATCTGCTATTACAAGAAAGAAAGAAAATAATAGTAAAAGAAAAAGTCCCTTGTATCTTTTTAATACAGTTTCAGTTTCTTACAGTAAAAATTATGTTTGTACCTTATTTGATTTTTCCGTTGCTTTCAGGGAGAAAGCATGACCAGCATTGAACCAACTGCTGGAAAGATAAATGATGTATGTGCGTTCAAAGACAGTGGACTATTGTTGTTGGCTTTAGATTGCAGTCAGATACCATCTTACTTCATACCTGATTTGGGACCTACTCCCAAGTGGTGTTCTCCAATTGAAAGCATGACGGTATTTTTAATATTTAGATTCTCTCTTTTTTCATTTCATTGGAATATCTGTTTTGAGTGTTGATATTGTGAGTCTATTTCTCAGGAAGAGCTGGAGGAAGGTGGACAGACAACCATATATGATAACTACAAATTTTTGACAAGAGAAGATCTCAAAAAATTGAATTTGACTAGTCTGATTGGCACTAATCTTCTAAGAGCGTACATGCATGGGTTCTTTGTTGATTATCGATTATATAAGAAGGTGATGTCACTTTACTGCATAGGTCTCAGTTTCAATGGAGTAGATAGGCCATCCTAGAAAATTGAAGATTTATTGCTAGATATATTGTTCCATCAGTTAGGGATTTGTGTAAAAGAACTGTGGGTTGGTGTAGGAAGTACATTAAAAGGGATCTGATTTTTAGACCTGTTATGGTCAATAAATAGGTTTATGCATAGTAAATATCTGTCTGTATTGGACACCTTACAAGAGATGATAAGGCTGACTCATTCATAAATGTTTAAATGCATACTATTTGCAGGCTAAAGCATTGGTGGATCCTTTTGCATATGAGTCCTACATAGAGGAGCAGAAACAAAAGAAACTGGAACAGCAACGTGCATCTAGAATTACGGTGAATAATTTTATTGTTGAACTATTGTTTTTTCTTCAAAGATTCTTGGACTATTTTCATCTGTTCCCGGATTTAGGAGGAAGATTGATGTTCATGCTCTGACCTGTTAATTTTATGCCCATGTTATTGTTTTCTGGCAAAATTGTGCAATATCTTTGAGAAGTGCGAATAGTGGATTTTCTGCCACTTGCTGTAACGGAATAGTATGAGCATCGTGATTGTCAATACGTTCCGCTGACTTGTGAGGTTGTATAAGTTCTCGAATATTGCATGTGGACCTATCTAGGATCATTCAGTTTTGTAATATGGAAATGAAACTGGCTTTTGGATTTTGATGCATATTCTATCATATCTTGAGAACAAAAACAATGAAAATAGGTCTTGTTCCAGTATGTTGAGCAATCATTCAATAGATGTAGAGTTTTGTATGCTTTCTGATTTCTAATTGTCACAGTGTGTCTATCAGTTGTGTATTGCTCTTTAAAAGTCTTAATTTGTTAAGACACCGTGAAAAACAAAATTCTGTTTCTGGACACATGTTCTGTTAGAAAATGGCTCTTTTCTAGTTTCTTTGTTTCCTTTGAAGATGCTTCATGCCTGTTGACAATATCGCGAGTGTTTTCTGGACTTCCCAGTTTGTCATTCCCTTGTTGTGCTAGAGTTTATGTAGTTGGATAAATAAACTAATTTGGGCTAATCAATGACCTTTCCTTGTTGCTGCAGCTTAAGAGGAAATTACCCAAGGTTAATCGTGGTCTTGCAGCTCGTTTACTTGAAAATGAAGAAGCTGAAAATGAAAAGAAAGATGATGATGATGATGAGAATAAGAAGAAATTGAAAAAGAAGAAAGCCCTTAGCAGTGATGTTTTCAAAGATGAGCGATTTGCAGCAATGTTCGAAAATAAGGTATGTATGGTGGTACTATCAAGTTTATATGTATGGTGGTATATGATTTTCTGAATTTCCACATTTCTTTAGCTGTTTACTCATAAGTTACATGTACTGCCCAGCCTAATCATGAATCAACAGGAACTAGGTTCGCAGTGCTTATATTTTCGTGAGCTTAAAATAGTGGTAGCATCTAGAGTTTTGGAATTGTATTAAAAATGACAGAGGTAAATATATGTAGATACAGAAAAAATTCTGCAAAACAGATCTTCCCAAAATTCAATGGAACTTGGTACTTGTATAGGGATGTTATGGCATGTATGCTTCTGAATATCTCATCTATTTAAAAGGTCGCTGGCAAAGGTTGCAATTTCAGCCCGATGATAGTCTCTTTTTTAAATGTATGTCTATTACTTATTTACAGGTAGCCTTTGAATCATATTCCTTTTTGATTATTGTGTCCAGGACTATCAAATCGATGAGTTCTCCCACGAGTATATTGCTTTACATCCTATGGCTACACAGAAGCAATCATCATTGGTGGAAGAGCATTTTGAGCCTGTTATGGAAGTTGACGAAGATCAGAGTTTGAGTGATTCCGATGTCTCGGCAGCATCTCAGTCGTCAGATGATGAGCTTGGCAAGGAAAAGATAAATAAGAAGTTACGAGCTCCTAGGTAAGCTTTTTGTAGCTCATGGAAGTTTTCCCTCTCCTTTGGATGGGAAATTGGTAGTTTTTTTTTTTTTTTAATCATAGTTTGTGTATATTGTACCAGTTGTGCAAGTCTATGTGGCAGGTATATTGGAGGTTTTTTCCTGTGTGGGTTGGGGGGTTGGGTTTGGTTTGGTTTGGGTGCATTGGGCTTTTTTACACTGGCTAATCGTTCCTGTTTTATGCATGAAATTCTGTAGATTGTATGAAGTCAAGGATGAGCGGCATGCAGAGGCATTTTGGAACCACAAATCACTTGCAAAAGAGGATGCTCTGCCTTTAGGGGAGAGGGTGAAGGCCCTCCAAAATGATAGACAGGTTTCTGGTCTTCCAAATGACATTAAGTTAGGACCCGGAGGTTCCCGTGAGATTTCTTTTATTACTAGAAGCTCAGCCAAGTACAAGGAAGATGAGGAGGACAAAGAACGGCATGAAAAGAGGAGGGGAGTTCAAGCATTAGGTCTGAAGTCAGATAGATCAGGTTCACAAGGCCGAGGAGGTCGAGGTAGAGGAGGCTATCGTGGAAGGGCCAGAAGAGGAGGAAGACGATGAAAGTTTATCTTTAGATTTTGATGGAATGAACGCACCCTTGGTCTCCATTGTACTGTAAATTTTTTTTTTTGGTTTTGGGGGGGGGGGGCGTGTTTTGGTGACTACAAAAAAATTACACAGGTTTTTCATGCACCTGATTACTTGAGTAAGGTGTAGTATTGCTAAAATTTTGTAGTCGGCTCGTGTTTTCATACGTCTTCGGCAGAGCAGTAATTTTCTTGGCCTACATTATTTTATAGTATTTTACTTCTTGTAATATATTTATTTTTATTATTTTTTCTGTAATGGAAGACTAGTGCTGTAGTATTGCAAGAATACTCTCCCTCTTGAAGCTCTTAAAATTTTGTAATCTTTATTTGTGCTGCGGACGAGAAATTTCACTTCAAGAGCACTAAAGAGACTACAATAAGCCATTTGTAAATTTTCCAAGTTCATTCCTAGTTGTAGAATTGTTTTTTTTTTTTGGTTCAAAAGAAATGTTTTTGGAATTCTCCAAATCTCCATGTAGAAAGGTTTGAGTATAACTCGGTTTTTGATTGCGGACAACAATTTTAAGCGGGGATATTTAACCGTACACTATTGTATAGAAAATTGACAAAAATCCAGTACAACTTAGTTCAATATTAATTCTAACATGGAAAACAATTCTTATTCAATAATAATAAGTAGTACAATCAATAGAATCTGGATTGCTAATCCATGTGCAAACAAAGATGACGAGAAATGAACATTAATACTGCTTCGAACGTAGACAGATAAAAAACATAACAAATACTCAAGTAAATAAAAATAATGAGAACTAAATAATGAAGTCCCAAGTGACAAATTCAAGGGCTCTTTGTAGAAGGAGGTGGAGAGAAGAAAGGGATGGAAGGAATTGTAGTTGGTATATTAGGAATTGAAGGAATGCTCGGAAATGGGGGCAGAGTCGGAATTTTTGGGATACTTGGAATTGTAGTAGGGTTGCTTGGCAGTGGTGGCAACGTTGGCTTTGGCAAAGTTGGCAACGTTGGCTGCTGTGGCATCCCTGGTACTGAAGGCAGAGGTGGCAATGTTGGCAATTGCAATAGGTTACGAGCTGCTAGCCCCTCATTGATGGAAGCAAATGCCAAAGCCACAAAGAAAGCTAATATGAAACAATTGCTAGAGGCCATTCTTGGATTGTATTGAGAGGTGTTTCAAGCTTGAAATTATGAGTGGTTTCTCTTGAGATTTGAGTGGTTAAACCGAAGACTTAGTGTTGGGTATTTATAGCCAGAAACATGTATATGCTACCACTTGGTCAAATTTCAGGTAGGTGGTATCGGCACCGTGCGTAGTTGGGAAAATTTTGTAAACCCTTTTTGGCTTCTAATCTTTTGTTAGTTCACCATCTCATCCATTCTGCATTAGAAAAATTTCAAAGGTAGTTGTGGTTGGTTAAATGTGTTTAGTTATTAACCATAAACAAGGCAAATGCATTTGTGTGTACGAGTCCTTCTGACTAATTAATTATATAATCTTATTCCTCCTGAAGCTGCTGATCATATAGCTCAATAATCTAGACTTTGTCGTGTCCTTTAATTACTTTTTTGTTTTACTTTTTATTTTATTTATTTTATTTTATTATTATTATTATTATTATTATTATTATTATTATTATTATTATTATTATTATTAAATTTTTTTTTTGGGGGGTTCTTCGTTTCTCCTACATCTGGCCGCGTGTATAATGTTGCACAGACCTCCAGTTTGTTGGTCACCATTCTGAATGATGCCTGACCAGTGACCACACCACATCCTTTAGTAGATAACCCAAAACCAAATGTGCAAATAAAAATATCAAGGGATTGGGACAATATCTATTTACCACCAATCTTAACGAAGTATGATCACTATCAATCACTATGTTAAGTCATGTAAAAACATAGATCAGATATCATAGTCTAATATATGTATATGTACCTAATAATATCGGACAAAAAATGTCAAGTATATAGTATTAAAACTCTGTAACATATGAATCCTAATATTGTGGAGTGTTAGAACTTGTGAAGTGCACATGAAATGTTAAATGGAGTGAGGTTCAATTAACTTAAGATTTTGACTAAATTTTAACTTAAGGTTCAATTAACTTCTTAACTTTTAAGTTTTATATCATTAAATTGAATAAGTCCAATAAATGAAAAAGGGACACAAGCATTATTTACATTTATAGTAATGTAAATCAATTATCTTCTTATAGGTACTCTGAGATTATGTTCATGATGCTCCTTGCCTTATGCTTTTTTCTCATGCACACTTGGATCGTGCTTTTGCCATTTTTGGTTTTCAAGTCCCTTGCCTTGATTTTGTCCTTTGCTATTTTGCTACTGCTTTTTCCATTATTGTCAAAATCATTATTTCACCTTATTATATTACTTTCTATTATTCTCAATTTTTGTCACGAATATCTAATTTTTTCCAAGTGATGTGATTTGTAGTATTTTGGATTTGTCATGTAAATTCTGGAGTTCACAATATTTGATAGCAGTGGCAGTGCCTAAACTTCTATCTAGTAGGGCAAAGATCCTATTTAATATTGAGGTGTTATAATTTTTAAGTTATGATTGTCATAAAAAAAATTACGACTATAAAATAAAAGTTAATAGTATGTATTAAATATAAATTTTAAATAATAATTTTGATAAAATTAGTAAAAATATAATATATTTTTCATCATACAAGTATAAAACCAAATCAACATATCTTCCAAGCTACAACAAGTATTTACCAAACACTAAAATGATGTAACTTTTAAGTTACAATTGTCCAACCTCATTCCCAAATGAGGCCTAAGTTCAAACAGTAATTTAATTTTTAAAACAATCAACAAATAACATATATCAGAATAAAAATTTATTAAAATATTTAATTCAATACACTCATAACTATCATCGACATGGTTTAGTATGTTGAAGAATAACCTCATTATCAAGACTTCAAAATATATCGTTTTCTACATAGACCACAAGACTATAATCAAACTATTGATCTCCCATCCAATTTTGCAAATGATTTTTCACAAAATCTATAGCAACTGTTAAAATTAATGCTAATTGACTAGTAAATAAACTAATGAATATAATTTATCCTTCTTAGTCTCGACCATTTTTCTTCCTATCTCACCAATCATTTTCAATCCTGAAAATTTGTAGTTTGAGCCCACATTTATAATGTAAACATCAAGTTGAATTTCAAGTGCCACAAGATCCATTGGAGAAAAATTATTTGGATAAAATTCAGCAAGGCCAACTAGTTTCTATTTATCAAAAGATACAAAAGAGTCATTGGAGCATAAATAAGCCAAACAAAGAACCAACTTAGTATTCGTCTCATTTAAACAATTGTTTAATTGTTGAAGTTGCATGTCCAAAATTGCATAAAATAATTCAACACAAAAAAATGCATATTTGTGATCTTTTGAGTCTTGCATTGTGATCTCCCTTAAGTTCGGACTTTGGAATGGGTAATAAAATTTGGAAATTTTGGATGAGGGTAGTGTCAGAATTTAACTTAATCTAAATCTATCAAAATAAATTCATAAAACTTTTGAGTTCTCTTAAAATCTTTTGGTACGAAATAAAATCCTTTCGGAAAAAGATTTTTGGCAACTTGCTGTGGATTTTTTTTTTTGAAATATATTCATCTTGAAAAAATAAGAATTTTTTGCTTCAAAGGTTTTTAAAAAAATTTTTGATCTTGGAAATAGCTTCAAGCGTCAGATTTTTAAAACGGACAACTTCCTTATTGTTGTTCAAAGAAAAAACTGTTTTTATAGCTGATTTCAAAATCTATTCTGTGACTGTCTCTAACTATGGTATTTCCTAAGAGATAGCAAGAGTCACTTCTCAAGATATTTCAAGGGATAAATCCATAATTAAATAAATTTCTCTTTTGAAAAATCTTTTGGAGGAGAACTAGATGTAGCATTCTCTTTGAGCTTTGATCACTTTGAGTTTTGAGAGCTTCTTCATCTTCACTAACAATTTTCATACTATGATTTTAGGATACTAGAAGATTAAGCATAAGATGCTTTTGATTGTTTTGAAGAGGTTCCCTTCTCTTATGGTTTAGGTAGTACTTTTACTTTTCTTGGAGAAATTCCTTCGTCAGACAGTTAGGTAAGGAATTAGACTCTCTTTTTACATAATCTCAAAGTCAAAGCACTTAAAATTATCTGCAATTAGGTAAAAAAATATTTTGACGCAATATTTTTGACATATTTTTGTAAACTATGTTTTGCAAATTCACAACTGCAAATTCACAACCAACACGTACAAGAAATTTTTGATTTAATAAATTCCTTTGAAATTTTTTAATGTACAAAATGATGGATATGATCTCTTTTTTACAGTAGAATAATATTTTTTTTAGTATTATTTCAATGTTTTAGATATAAATTGAACTATTTGTTCAGTATTATTTTTCTTTTATTTGAGGATACCCCCATATCCTATTTTAGAAGCATCAAAACAAATCTGTAAGGATTTGGATTAGCTATGTCAAAACAAGGCAAAACTTAATTTTATTTTTTATTTTCTTTGACAATTTGTGTATGTTCATTTGTCCATGGTTTATGATTCTCTTTCAATCTAATTAATGCTTCCTCAGAATCTTTGTAGTTGAGTTTTTTCAATAACTTGGTCTGGAAATTTATTAGCAACGGCTATTCACCTAGAGATGGCTAATTAGCTGTGTTGTGCCGGCTGGCCCACCAAAACAAGGCCCATACGTGTTCGTGCCCATGCTTATATCGTGCTGCACCCACTATGTGTTTCATGCCGTGCAGTGCCTAAATTATTTTGCTTAAACTCAACCGAGCACACGTGCCACACTCATTGGTGTCGTGCCCACACTTGTCGTACCATGGGCTATGCCATGCCGTGCCTAAGAAAAAAGTCCTCCAAGCTTTTTTTTCTTTTTTTTTAATTTTTTAAGAGTGCATACTAAGTTATTGGCTTACTTTTTTCAAGTCTATGTACTTTTCTTATTTCTATACTTTTATTCAAATTTAATAGAATTGAAAATTCAAATCTCAAGTCTGTATTCAATAATAATAAACTATTAATAGAAAAAAATGTAATATTAATTAATAAGTTTGACCATATAGTAGTATAATTTTTATTGATAATAATAATAATAATAATAATAATAAATTTCTTAATGGTTAACTTAATTGTTAACTTAGACTTACATAGAGTCATAGATCATAGTGCACAATAATATTTATGCATATTTATCAAATCATGATATTTATAATTTTATTCATTAAAATCATGATATCAATTATTTATTTAATAAATTATAAATATAAATCAATTATAGTATTTTTTTTAAAACTAAGAATTAAATGAATTTAAAAAATTCAACTTCAAGTTATTTGTAAAATTATAGAATTTTAAGTTTACTTTCATTAAAAAATAAAATGTGTGCTTATTGCGAGTTTTTTCATCATGCCATGCTTAACTCATCTCTAATCGTGCTGTGCTTTTAAGGCCCGCAAGCTTAAAATTCTAAGCTCAACCCAACCCACATGTGTGGCGTGCCGTGTCGTGCTGCGTGCCTAATCGAAACATATTCGTGTCGCGCCGTACTGTGTGGACACGTGCCATGCCACATGCCGTCTGACCTATTGGCCATATCTATATTCATCTATCAAATGGTATTATTATTCTTTCGAGTAAATGCTCATTTAATCCCTATATTTTGACTTGAGTGTTTTTTTAGTTCCTACATTTTAAAAAATACCTCAAGACATCTTTATTGTTAAATATGTTACACTCATACATTTACTTTTTCTTTTCTTTTTTTTTTACAATAATAGCCTTGCAACAAATCCTTCGTGATATTAATGAAAAGAAAAAAATAATTATTAAAAGGAAAATGAAAATTAAAGTAAATTTTTTTGCTATTATTTTATTTTAGGATTAATTTTGTAAATTAATTTTTATAAATAGTTATTAGTAAGATTGTTGTAAGGTATTAAACATTAATTAAAGTTAGCTGGTATTAATTAGTTTATAAATAATAATTAGCAAGACTATTGTAAGGGCATAGAAAATACTAGTTCTTTAGAATGATATTCGTTGGTTAATATGTTAATAAATAATTATTAGTTAATTTGTTAATTTTTTAACAGATAAATAAATTAATGTCAAGAATATTGTAGGGAGGGTATCATTGTAAAAGCAAAAAAAAAAAAAAGTAACAGTAAGAGTGTAACATATTTAAAAGTAAGGACATCTCGAGGCATTTCTGACACTTAAGTTAAAAACATGTGGACTAAACAACCGTTTACCTATGAAAATATTAAAAATGAACATTCATCTTTTAATTCTTTTTTTTTTTGTCTTTCATTTCTTTGAACATTTAAATATTTTTTGAATTTTTATTATTGTAAAACCTGCGAACAAATGACTTAACGCGTGGAACCAAAAAAAAAAAATCCCCAATTTCACAATGCCAGCACAATATTGCAGCCACCACCAAGATTTGCCATCAACAATGCAAAGTTTGCAATATGTTTAATATTCCTAGTCACTAGCATGAGCGGCGTGTGTCTGTCACTGTTCGCACGCAGATTCCTCGCGTTGCAACCCAGTAAGGATATGCTTCTGAGGGTAAAATCGTTTGCATCCGATGTGATTCTCGTAACTGTGTATGTGCACGTAATGGATTTCTTTTCTGTATTAATCGATTAGAGCTAATGGAATTGAAAAATCAGTTAACTTCTTTACCTTAACTGTAAAAATTAAAATTCCTTTAATTTATTCGCTTGATTTAATACTAAGATGACATTACTGAATAAAATGTTTTTTAATTCATTACTGAGGGTTGATTAAAAAAAAAACCATTATAGAGTTGGTTAAGACATTTGCTAATTTGGTTTTTAATTTTCTTTAATTTGGTTTGTTTTTTAACTAAGATAATTTAAGAAGTAAGTCGTCAGGTTAATTGAAAAGTGGGGCTTGCAAAATTATTTGAGGGATTCAAATATCCGACCGGTAGTTGTAAAAATTTTGGGATGAAACCCAAACCTTTTTGTTTAGGCCAATGCCCACCCCCATTTAAAGAGCTTTTAATAAATAAAATAATATAAATTTTGTAAATTTTATTCAATGTAAAATACACTTATTTTAATATTATTAATGTGTCATATCGTATTAATTTAACAATAAATATATATAACTTATTATTAATTTCAAATAAATGTTGTTCAATATTTTAAATAATTTTAAATTTTTATTTTTATTTATTTGTTTAATAGTTTTATAGTATTTATTATAAAAGTTTAAATTCAATTTTAGGTTGTTATATTAAAAGGCATAACCATAAAAAGAAAAGGTTTGTGTGCCCATTTCTTAATTAAGGGGGCCTCTTTGACCATTTAACAAACCATGAGGGGATGTAATGCCTTTTCCCCTAAAATCTACTACAATTATTTTGTTATTTGTCATAAATATTTTTATTACCCATCATAAAATTTTTTTCGATATATTTCTCAAAATTTTTATCAACAAAAAAAATGTGTGAGTATTATAATATACTGCTGTTGTAAAGTAAATCCACTCTTTTAAGTTTTTATTTCTATTTTTATTTAATGACGAGGTAGCCTCTGTCTTTTTTCCCTTTTTTTCTATTCTTTGAATACAATCATCAGGTACAATGATAGGTAGCTTGATCCCTCATATAGTTTTACATTTTTGTGATTATGCAACAAAGATGAATAATTACCCTTAGTATACGCTAAATAAACTTGAGTCTAATGACTAACATGAAAGATTAACTAATCAAATAGTTATACTCCAAACTTTTACATAACAAACTTAAAACATGTAAGAATACAAGGCATTGAGACTCAAAATGTTTAAGAAAAATACTGCCTTGCAACTGCAATGCTGTATACAAATTACTACAGCATTTTTGTTGGTCATAAATTTTTCATTAGTTTATTTTTTTATTTCTCAAAACTTTTATTACATTGTGCCTTGTAAGTTAAAACATAAATTTAGAATATATTTATTCGTAATAACTTGAGAAGTATAACCATATATTTATGAACCAAAAAAAAAAGTTTATTACTATTATAAGAATTGTTAGTGCAAATTTTATCCCAACTTATTAGGTTGCAATTTCAATTAAGAATGGTCTTTGTAGGACTGAGCTTCCTCTTTTTTAGATTAAATGACAAATTTCTCATTTGGACTAATCTTAATAGGCCTATGAATTTTCTCCTAGGATTCCACTTCCTTAGGAAATGAAGATGACTTTGTCAAATAATGCTCTACAAATATAAGAAAACAACCAAAGGGCTGGTTTTACTAGTGTAAACCCTCCAATAATCATATCAGTCATTGAATTTTGAGAAATATAAATTTAGAGAAGAAAATCTGAATAGAGAAAGTTACCATTTCCCCTCTTGAGTTATTTTTTTCTTACCTTTAAGAGAGAATATAGAGCATATTTATAGGTAAAATTGATTTAAATTAGTCCTAGTTGTTTTGATGACAAGTGTTGTTGTTCTTGTGATATTTGGTGGCACTTATCTTCTTGTACTTATGTTGAGTGACATATGGGCATGCAACATTGTCTTCGGATTAATGGGGAAAGTGTTTTAATCATAGGTTGTTTTTTCTAGGATCCTAGGATTATAAGAACCTTAGAAGTTATGAGGTCTATCCTAAGTAGTTTGTCCTTTGAATTTAGGAAGTTTATCCTAGGTGTTTTTTCCTTGGATCCTGGTATTCTAGGAACCTTAGAATCTTAGGAGGTTTGTCCTAGAATCTTGAAATCCTAGGAATCTTAGAACCTAGGAGGTTTATTCTGGACGTTTTTTTCCTAAAAACCTTGAAATACTAACTAGGCAACCCAAGAGGAGGGGTGAATTGAGATTTTAAAAATTAATCTAAGCAAACCACACCACAATTTAATCTAATGCCTTAATGGAATCAAAAATAATAAATTCAATAACGCACACTAATAAGAGAGCAAGGGAAGAGAAAGCAAACTCAAGGGTTTTTACGTGGTTCGGCTATCCCCGCCTCTAAGCAACCCAAGTTATCCGCGCCTTCCAAGACTTGAAAAGCTTACAATGGACTTCCAAGGTATCAATGAACCTTTACAACAAAGAGATTATATCTCAATCTCTTCACTCAAGTGTCTCACGCACTTAAACACTCACAAATTTATGAGGAAATGAAGATTACAATCAAATACTCTCTTAAAGAGTAGATTTATAAAATGAAGAATAAAGATGATTCAATAAATGATGATTTATGAAATTGAAGCTCAATATATATTGTGTGCGCTTGTTTATGCTTGCAAAGATTACCAAAAATGAATTGGTTTTGAGTTTATATAGTTTGAGCTCAAAAACTAGCCGTTATTCACTTTTTAGTTATAATCGGCTTACTGTTTATGGAATCCGGTTAGCCGCTTTTATGTTACCATTACAGCAAAAATTTGAATTTCAGAATATCCGGCATGCCGCTTACGATATCCGGATAGCCGTTTATACTCCAGAAGCTTACTGCCCAACAACCGGATTACCGCTTACGAAATCTAGATAGCCGCTTTTCATCCAGAGAGTTTCTACCCAATATCCAGCTAGGCGTTTGTCACATCCAGTTAGCCGCTTGCTACAATAACGGTACAGTGAATTATTTTTTGAAATTATAATTTGACCCCAAACTTTATAGAACTATATTCTGGCCCAAAATGTTATAAAATTTATAATTAAGTCCAATTTCAGAATTTCTTAATAATACTTTGTGAATCTCAAAACTTTTTAAAATTATGATATGGCCCAAAATGTTATGAAACGAGTCAAATAAATCCTTCTTCAAAATTTCAAGCAATACTTGTTTATTTCAAAGTTTTCAAAATTCTTTCAATTAAACCATAAACTTGAAAACAATCAACTTCATAAAATCATTTTTCCATTAGATATAAAACCTTTATAATGTGAAAATAATGATTTATTTAAAAAATGAAAAATAATTTAAGCTTACAAAAACTTAATCATTCTTAATTTTGTTTGTTATCATCAAAATCAACATTATGTCAACATAAATGTTAACAAACCTAAGAGGTTTATCTTAGGTGATTTATCCTAATATAGGAACCTTGGAATCTTTAGAGGCAGGGGCAGATCTTTTAAGGTACCAACATGGGCCACGGTCCTTGTAAGAAATAAATAAATAAAAAGTTTTTTAATATTCAATATTTTATATTAAAATAAATTGATATCAATTAAATACCCATCTTGTAGACTTTTACATTATCGTTTAGTTATATAATTAAAAAAAAATAAGAAGTGTCGACAAAAAAGAAGAAGACCCAAATAGAAATTTATCATTAATGAATAAATATTAAATTAAGATTTTCTTATCCAAAGTTTTAACAAAAAATATCAACTTTCTCATCCATGGGTGATGATTGATTGGCTAACAAATTAGTAGAACTTCTCAGTTGAAGGTAAATCTTGATCATGAACAATGATTTTGTTAATAGTAATTTATGATTATCTTGATTCTAGAACAATAAATTTCTAGTTTTTAGTTTTCCCTATTAGCAAATAGTTAATAGTTGGCTAAATTAGAAATAAAAAAAAACAATTACTAGAAATAAAAAAGTAATTGAATGTCCAATTATTTTTATAAATGATAATTCTTTGCCATTGCATTGTTAATAATCCAATAACCTTTATATATAAAAATAATTTTTTTCCTCAAGTTATGGTTAACTCATAAAAACTCTAGATACATTCTTGAAGAGAAAAGATGAATTAGAAAATCTAAATTCTTTGACTCTGAGTCTAACTAATGTTGAACCTTTAATCCTCGACTAGGAGTAGCATCCCCTCAAATCCCCATGAGTTGAATCAAGAAAAGATAATAATTTAGACTCTTTACAATGCGACCCAGGATTGCATCAACAAATATTAAAGTATCTCGTGAGTAAGCGTAACAAAATACGTCAAGCTTTTTTGTATAAATTCTTTTGCCCTTGTAGTCAAAGTTGCCTTGTTCTGCGTCTGTTTGGAGGTTAACCTGAGGAACCTAAGAGGTTTAACTTAAGTGATTTGTCCTAAACACCTTAAAACTTGGGAATCTTAAAGGTTATGAATCTTGGAGGTTAAGAATCTTAGAGCTTAGGAGATTTTTTTTCCTAGATGGTTTGTCTTAGGAACTTTGGAGGCTAAGAACCTCAGAACTTAAAAACCTTAGAACATAGGATCCATGGAGGCTAGGAACTTTGGAACCTTGAGACCTTAGAAACTAGGAATCTCAGAATCTAGGAGGTTTTATCCAAGTTGGTTTGTCATTAGAACCTTGCAACCTAGAAGGTTTATCTTAGGAGACTTATTATAGGAACCTTGAAGGTTATGAACCTAGGTACTAGTAGATTTTATCCTCAGTGATTTTTCTCAATTTCTTCGTGAGTTTTATAGGGACCATATTTATTTGGGCTTTAGTTGAGCCATGCTATTTTTGGTCCAATAGTTGTCCCCAAAATCTCAAGTTTTTTAAGTAAAAAATATAGGTTTTTTTTCGATTTTTGTGGATTTTATTTTAGCAATTTACCTTGGATTTTTAAACCTAAGAAGTTTTTCTGAGGATGATTCCATCTCTGGAATTTTTCTAAGAACTTTTATCTTCAGATTTTATATTAGGAGGACTTTTCTCGAAGGATTTTTATTCTTGAATTCTATCTTAGTTGGATTTTCCTCCAATTCTTGGATGATTGAGTTTTGAAGATTGAAAGCTATCTTAAAACGATTTTTCTCCAAAGATTTTTATCTTAGGATGATTTATTTCCATCCTCAAATAATTAAATTTGGAAGATTTAAAGCTATCATAGGAGGATTTTCCTCCAAATATTTTCATCCTATAATGATTTGTTTCCATTCCTAGATGATTGAGTTTGGAAGATTGAAAGCTATCTTAGGAGGATTTTTCTCCAAAGATTTTCATCTAGGATGATTTTTTTCCATCCTTAGATGACTGTATTTTAAACTTTCAAAGTTAATTCTCGGACTTTTTATCCTCATCTATTCCATTATTACTTGCCTAAAAAATCTATCTTCTTTGATTGGCTTAGATTACTTGCCTTTATTAATTGAGATTTTCCATTAATAATTGCCTTCATTACAGGTATTTTTTTAATTGGTTAATATCCTCTGCTTCTCATTTCAAATGTCTCGTTTATATCTAGTTTTCCATTCCTCTTTCTCACATGAGACTTTTCAAGAGAGAGAGCATAGGTTTTAGAGAGAAAAGATGATGCAGCAGAAGTTTAAAGTTCGGAATATTCTGTTGATTTTAGAGAATATTAGAATAAAGAACAAGCTAAATTCATATTGATTCAAAAGAATAGCACGAATCTAGGGATTAAGACTCATTGATTCCGCACAATATCGAGAATTAACTAACTCAAATACTCACACAGAGATTTGAAAATTGAAAATATTATTAAATCAAATTTGCCTTCAAAGGCTACAGAAGGGAGTTATTTATATTAGTAGTAATTATCCTAAATCAGGAAGTAAAAGGACAAAAAATTCTAAATTGGAAAGGAAATTAAAAGTTCTAAACTTTAGTTAATAAGGAAACTAATCCCAGTATAGTATAGATTCCTAATCTGTATCAAAACATCTCAAGTTTCGAAATAGAGAGAGTGATGATTCACGGTGTTTACAGTGGTTGGTGACAATTTTCTAGCAAGTTCCTAGCTACTTTCTAGTGATTTTCCACTAAATTTTGAATGATTGTCAATTGGTTTTTATTTATTGTTATTAATATTTTTATTTTTTATTACTTTTTGTGGCATACCTATGAGAGTAAATACAAGTCATTCTAACTTTGTTGGTTTGTTTTAGTTCAAGAAGATCTAGTGTTGAAATGGCCAAGGATAAGAATATAGTGATGGATATTATTCCTTTGACAACTATTCATGCTACTATGAGTGATATTAGTATTTGTGAGTTTAAAGAAGAGATAGTTGGGATAGTAATGCATATGCAATATAATAGGAAGAAAGAAGGTTATTAACTTAGAAAATTCTAAGGATGAAGATGAGCTTGTAGTTGAAGATTCCTATCCATACAAGTGACGATGATAGGTGTGAACTAGGCGAAATGTCCCTTAAGATTCTGATGATCAGGTATAACATTTCTAGGCAATCACTCTTTGTCGTGCTTGACTTAAAAGGAGCATTATCAATCTTTCTAATGGTATTAGTTGTATGTTAAATTCTAGAGTACGACTTCCATTTCACCATTATATTCTTAGGATATTACATGCATTAGGACTTGCCTCAGGTTAGCTTACTCTTAAAGCTTGGTGTTGCATCATTAGAGTGTGATCTTTGTGGTATCACAAAGGATTCAAGGATCCTATTATAACTGAATTCAAGATTCTCTTTCATCCATAAGGATGTCCTAAGAATGTAGGTTTTGGTGTTTATCTTCTTGTCCTAATTCAAACAAGATTCTTCTTCATGATGAACTTAGCCATCAAGATAAGACTTCGAAACCTTATCATTTTCTGACTAGATGGAATTGGGAGTTCGGGACAAGTACAAAGATCCTAAAGCTTGCATCCGGACTCAATTTTTTCAACCAAGTAAAAATTAACCTTCTCATTATAATTTATTATTTCTTAATGTGAGTTGTTCCTATAACTTAGGAACTAATTTTTCTTCCTTGGTTTTGCAAATCAATGGACTTACTCTGGCTTTTCACCAAATGAGGAAAGCAATATAACAAAAGTTATAAGCCTTTAACTTGGGGTAAACATAGCATCTTTAGTACTTGCTTTAAAGAGACCTTAGTTCAACGTGAAGTTATTCTAGGCATCACACTCTCTCAGAAGGAAGCTTCAGCAATGGCTTCGAACAATTCTCAATGCCATTCTTTAAGGTAAAAAAAAGAAGAGGTTGGTGATTCCAAATTTTGTTCAAAAGAAACAAGGTGAATTATCTTCTCCAACTATGTCCCAAGTTCAGCATATTGCACTCTTTAGTCCTCTTCCCTCTCCTCCTTTACTTGAGAATGGATTTTATAATCTTACATTAGAGACTCCTATGGTGAATCAGTCCTCTGTATGTCTTCATTCTTCAACTTTGATGAAAGACATTGAGAGCATTGATCCTACTGAATCTCTCAAGCTTGCCTCAAGCCTTTTTTCTAAGGTAAATTTATTTTACTTTCCTTATTATTGTTACTTTTTACAAGTTCTTCTCTTTCTAACTTGGGCTTATCTTATGTAGAACTTGATTTCTTGGCCACATTTGATGATAGGGCTAAAGTAGCCGAAACAAAAGTCCACGAACTGAGTCTCTAGCTTTCCAAGTATATGAACTCCAACTCTAAGATTCAACATTCATTGGATTATGCCTAGGTGCTTTAATTAGTACTTCATGTTTAGTTTGAAATTTTTATTTATTTCTATTTATTTATAACATTTATGACTAATATAATAAGATTAAGTATTGAAAAGTAAATTAGACTTGCCTTTTTATGTTTAACATAACTTTGGTAAGTAGCTACTAGAATAACTCAAGGTTATGTTGAGGACTCAAGTTTGACTCGTATGGGCTCATTTTCTTTATATAAAGATAGATATCTCTCTAACATTAGTGGAAGTAGATTTCAAAGCTAATGCTCAATAGATCTATGAACTTTACTATAAAATATATGTATTCTCAATAGATTTTAATGTTAGGAAATATGTATCATTTTTCAATAAAGATTTCTTAGAATATTTTCTTCATTAGTTGAATTTCTATTTAAGGAATAAGTATTTCCGTCTTTGGGACTTATTCAAAGAGGAATACAACTAATATAAGAAAAATATTTCTCCTACAAAAAATAATCACTATATATAGGGAGGTCGGATTCACTTTTTGGTATAATACAACAATCAGTTCTCCAAAAATAGACAGTTTCTAATGTGAGAGAAATAGTAGATTTATTGAGAGATTGGGTTTTATTGAGGTTTTGGGTGTGAGAAAAACTATTAGAGTAATTTTTCACATAGTAGATTTCTCTTTCGTCTTCTTAGCAGTGATGGTTTTTCTCCAATATAGGAGTTTTCCACGTAAATTCTTTGTGTTAGATTGATTGGTTTTATTCTCTGTATATTTTCTATTTATTACTTATTTTATAATTTTACTTACAAAATCTTGGGTGGAATTAAAATTCCCTAACATTCAAATTATAATACATCTATAAAAATTTAAAAATAAATAAATATATAAATTACGGTAGGTAGCATGATCCCTCAAATAAGTTTTGTAACAATTCTATAAAAGAAACTTTGTCATTGGACCAATGGCTCCCATAATAATAACAATGAGCCAACTCCAATCCAATTGTGGAACCACATACATTTCTAGATATGTTACTTATTTTATGTTAATTTTATTTTTGGCCCTTTTATTTTTTCTACATAAGTTTGTTATAATCTCTAAATTTTTGGCCCCACTATCACTCTATTTAATGCTAAAAAGTTTATAATTCCTCCATTTTGACTATTGTCAAATTAAAATTTAATTATACTCCAAACTCCATTGGATTCCAAAAAAACGAAGGGCTGACTTTATGGTGCATTTATTAATTGGTACTCATAATAGATTGGAATCGGAATGAAGAATAATAATCAAAATAAATTTTTTATATTACCTGTAAGAATCAAAATCGAAATGAGTTGCATTACCATTGATGTATTTACTTTATTTTGAAATCAGAATATATATTATTAAGTTACTAAAATAACCTTAGTTGATTGTTGTTAGCATTTATTATAATTATTGTGATTATGATTATTATTATTCAAAATAATTATAATATATAATTATTATTTTAATAATAATTTGATATTATTATTAATAAAATTTAATAATATTATTAATAATGACATCAATGACAATAATAATAATAATAATAAAAGATAGTAATTAAAATAATAAAAATTGATAATTTTTTTTATAATAATAACATTAATAATAATAATTATTATTATTATATTAATGACGACGACAACAACAACAACAACAATAATAATAATAATATCATCATTAATAAATAACGAAGGACGTATAAAATTTCTACAGGGACCAAAATATAAAAGCAACAAAATTTAATTGAGGGCGATTTAGAGATTATAAAAATTTAATGGAGCAAAATCAAGAGTTCAAGTAATAGAAACTTGATTCCCAACCCTCATAAGAAAAGTTCTCATTCTTTAATCTAAAAATATGTGAGCTCCACATATTTTATCCTCATTCTCTTAATCCTACAACAAACATACCATTAGGCTACGTTTGGCACGCATGATTAGATCGAACTAAATATTATGATTGGACTGGATTAGTTTGGATTAGGTTAGATTGAATTGTACAATATTGTATTATATTTGGTACAATATCGGATTGGACAATATTAAATCATATTTAAATACAAAAAAAATATTTAAGTGTAATAATTAAAATTAATTTAAAGGTAATTAATAAGAACATTAAAAATATAGTAAATTAGTTATTGGGTAGTCATAATTATAATAAACAAATAAAAATTAATAAAACTATTTAATTATTTATTTAATTTTATTAATTATTTTAGATATTTTATTTTATCAAAAAATTAGCAAATAATATAAATAAAATCAATTAATTACTTGTATTATTAATTTTCATTATTTTTTTAATATTACATTGGTGATTATTAAATTTAATGCAATTAATTATTGTAATAAATTTTCAAATAGTTAATTTTATTGGAGTACAAGTACCAATTTAATTAGGCTATAAAAACAAAATTAAAAAATAAATTTCAAGTAAATCACGAATAAAATAATTAATAAATTAGTTAAATTTTAAGTGATAAATAAAAAATGGTATTATATATGAAAGAAATATTACGAGAGAAATATTACAAAAGAATAAATTTTTTCTCTTATTCTAATCCCATCTAAACCTGCTTATACATTGAGATTGTTAATCAAATGATTTGATGAGTAAATTTAAATTTAGTCCTCCCTAATCCAATCCAAGCTAAATTGCTAAACATGCGATAAAATATTTAAATCCAAAGTTAAACTAATTCCACACTTAATCCTAACTCCCGAAGATAACCTAAGGGTGCGTTTGACACATTATATTGTATTACGTTGTATTGTTTTAGCATTGTATTATAATAATGTTGTACAATGTTTGAAGCTACACTATACTATATTAATTTTTTTGATTAATTTAAATTATATATTAAAAATAATATTAATTAGTACTTAGAAAAATACTAAATATAAAAGTCTAAATTTTAGAAATTTAACTTTTTTTAATAAAAATGTTAAAAAATATCATAATTTTTCATAAAGTTCAAAACTTATATCCTTAAATTTTTGGAAATATAACATTTATTTATTTTCTAGATATATAATATGTGAAATAAAGATTGAAACAAATAATTTAATCATCTACCGACAGATTGCCCGAGCTAGAAAAGAATATGAAAAAGAAACTGGTGATGTGTCTCCATCCAGATTTCCATCCACTCCTTAAAGTTCCGGAAATCTCGGCTTTCTCAACTTTTTACAAAGATAAGGGTGCTTTTACTAAAGTTTTCTTTTACTTTTGTGTGGTAACTTTTTCTTTTGATGTAATTTGTTTTTCTTTTGTAAAGAGATAAGATTCCAATCTTATCATCTTATCGTGGGACTTGCTGCTAAAACTCTATATAAGGAGCTCTCTTTCCTTATAAGAAACAAGATGAAATAATAAGAGTTTTTCTTTTATTCTAAATGTCTTTCTAAGTTTCTCAATTTCTTCTAGGAAGCAAGAAAAAAAATACTTGGGTATAATATTTTTAAAAAATACATTCGTCTCTTTTTCTACACTGAGTATACTCTGCACTTGCCTTAACACTAAGGATCTTATGCATAAGAAAAGTCTTGATTTATCCACAGATCTGATTTAAGAAAAGATAAAATTTGTTTTCTCACAACGTTCACCCTCTTTGAAGGTCAAAGGTGACCCTGTTTTCGAGTGGTATTATGAAAAATAGTTTTTCAAAATTCTATTTTAGATCTGAAATCCCATGGGAAATGATGAGGACAATCAAGAGAATGCCATTAAAGTTTCAACTAATCCTCTACACATTTATGGAGACCTAATCACAAGAGCTCAAGCCAAAAAAACACAAGCTGCTTTTAAATGTATTATTTGAGAAAATGTAGTTTGAAAATGCAATTCAAGATGAAAGAGATGATAAATTGGGCTTGGAGAAAAGACAAGACATTGTGGGCATTATTCAAGTAAGGCATTTGATCTGCAAGTAAGGCTTTTTGCAAGCACTTTGGAAAGGCTCTTTATCTTTCAGCAGTTCTTTGAAAAATCATTTCTGTTCACATAGTTTCTCCAAGCAACCTTTAGCAATTTGAAAGACTTTTCCCAAAGAAATGTTGTCAATGTTAAGATTAAGAGATGTGAACTACCTTTGTATATCTAGATGTAATTCTTCAGGTAATGACGCCAGAAATACATGTTTGAGAGTAGGATCATTGAATCCATTGAGCTTGTAGAACAGAATTGACATCCGTTTGTAATGGAAACCAAGATCTTTAGCCTTAAGTGAGCAGCATTTCATGTTGAGATAGTCACGTCTTGCAGCTTCAAACACTGCTGCGGATTCTCCAATAAATTGTTCATGGATGACAGAAAGAGCACTTGAGACGTTAGGAAGTTGCACAAACTGTAGTTGTTTGTACTCTCCTAAAGTATTGAATCAATCTCTTAGAGATCCCGTAAAACGAGTAGCGAGTTCTCTAAAAACGGAGGCTATTGTTGCATTTGCTCTTAACGTTTAGAGATCTATCCAGGCAGCCATTTATGATAATCTTTCTCTTCATTTAGCTGCAGGTATATCATCAAAAGTAAACTATGAGCCACTTGATGGTTTATGGTCATGTTGAGTTTGAGGTCGAGCAGGCCGCTTAGTGGCTGAGGTTCCTTCTAGTGGATCTTCCTCAATATCTGAGGGTATTTTAAAAAAAGGGTCTATTCTTGACGATTGAGTAAGTTCAGTTTCTTCTGGTTGGGCCATAAGAATTTTAATGATATCAGCATAGAAATTTTCAGAGTCGCTAGTTGATATTGAGGATTCAGGGGAAGATTCTCAGATTCAGATGGGCTTTCTAAAACAACTAGATTTGAATCAGAAGTTGGATTATCTGTATCAGATTGATCTGAGACCATTTGAACACTAAACTGTTGCATGGGTGCTTTATCTTTAGCTTGGGTTGGCGGTGCCTGTGTAGGTAGAGATGTAAAAGGATTTTGGGGATGGATATTATTAGGGAAATGAGCAAGAAGGTTTTGTTTCTATCTTAACAGAACTACATTAAAAGGGTTCTAGTGAGGTTTGGAATTAATGAAGCAAAGCCAGTACAAACACCTTTGGCAAACAACTTCAAGCTATCCACTGCTCAGTGTTCTCAAACTGATGCAGAACTACAGAAAATGGCCAGTATATCCTACTCAAGTGCTGTGGGCAGCCTCATGTATGCCATGGTACTCACCAGAGCTGATATCTCACATGTTGTGAGTATGGTGAGTAGGTTTATGGCAATTCCAAGCTATGAACACTAGAGAGTTGTTCAGTGGATTATGAGGTATCTTAAAGGGACTATAGATGTTGTTTTGGTTTATGGTGGAGAAGAAAGAAAAGGACACACATTGATTGGTTATGTAGATGCAGACTTTGCTGGTGATCTGGATACAAGGAGGTCACAGACAGGGTATTTCTTTACTCTGGGGGGTTGCACAATTAGCTAGAAAGCAACACTACAAAACATAGTGGCTTTGTCCACTATAGAGGCAGAGTATACTGCAGCAGCTGAAGCTTTCAAAGCAGCATTGTGGTTGAAAGGCATGATAATTGAGTTGGGAGTTGAGCAAGAGACTGTAACAGTATACAGTGACAGCCAGAGTACCATATATCTCAACAAAAATCAATCTCATCACGAGAAAACAAAACATATAGATGTTAAATTGCACTTTGTAAGACTTGAAGTATCAGGGGGAGCTGTCAAGTTATTGAAAATTCATACTGAAGAAAATCCAACTGACATGTTAACCAAGGTTGTGTCCACTGCCAAGTTCATCCTTTGCATGAACTTAGCAGGAATCTGCAGGTTTTAAAAAACTACAGATGAGGAGAAATCAATTAGAGAAGAGGGAGCTATGAGTGTTGAGTTCAAGGTGGAGATTGTTTAAATGAACTCAAACTCGTCAATACAAATTGTCGGTTAAAAGTTGGAGAAGCAAGTGACGTGTCATTTCCACTAGTTATGGATCCCGAATCCGACAGCTTGATAATGTCGTCCAAAGCATTAAACATTACGTGTTTAACTCTTGATCATTCTGATTCAAGCGGCATGGCTCATTATCGTTTAAAGGAGATTATAAGTTGCACGTGAAGAAGCTCATGATTCAATCTGTTAAGGTTGTTATTTTGGAGGGAATTTTCTGGATCTGTAAACACCAGTAACTGCAGTTATATATGCTAGTTCAGGTATCTTCTTTTTCGATCTGAGTGAGAGAGATTAGGAAGCCATAGCGATCATGAAGCTCATCTGAGCGTTCTCTGTATTGTCTCTTATCATCTCTGTAACCTGGATAGCTTAATAAAACTCTCTCTGATTCGTTTTCTCCAGTGGATGTAGGCATCTTGATAAGGCGCTGAACCACTTAAACTCTGCGTGTTCTTGATTCTTTGTGTTGTGTCACTTTGATCTGGTGCCTGTTTCTATTAGCTTAAGGTTGATTCTTTACTTAGTTACAGCAATCTGGTCATTAGAAAAAATAAAATAAAATCATCAGTCCTTCCTATCTAACTCTTTTTTGTGTGCGTGTCGAGGCGGGGGTGCATTCTAAACGATGTTCCTTTTTTCCCCTTAACTTCATAAGAATCACAAATTGCTTTTGCAGGAGTTCTTGCTCTAATATTACTGTTGATCAATCAGCTATATTTACATCTTAATTTTATGTTTTCTTGTTTTATTAGGGAACGAGTGCAGTTGAAGTCCTCGTATTAAACCTTCCTAGTTCAGAATTTGTAAATTTGACTAAGGAGGCATTTGTAGGAATGCATAATCTAAGATTACTAAATCTCAAATATGCGCAGCACAATGGAGACTCTAAGCATCTCGTATTCAGGTGGTTGCATTGGCATGGCTTTCCGTTGAAATTTTTACCAGCTAGTTTTCATTTGGAGAACCTAGTTGCTTTGGACATGTGCTACAGTGGCCGCGCACAAATTTGGAAGGAAAATAGGGTATGAACTTTCCTCAATTTCATAGATAATTTTATACATTTTTTGCATTGTATGATTGCTTGTACATGCGAACAGGTACTCAACAAGTTCAAAATCCTTAATGTTAATCATTCGCTCTACCTGATTAAAATACCCAACTTTGATGGGCTCCCTAATCTGGAGAAATTAGTGCTTAAAGACTGCCCCAGCTTGGTTGAGATCCACTTATCCATTGGACACCTTGTCAGGGTTGTTTCCTTGAATCTGAAGGATTGCATATCCCTCACAAATCTTCCAAGATGTTTGTCCATGCTATGAGTCTCTTGAAATTCTTGTACCGTCTGACTGTTCAAAACTTGCTGGGTTGCCAGAGGACTTGCGAAAACTGGAGCATTTGAGGGTGCTTGTTGCAGATCAAGCTGCTATCAAAAGACTACCGTTTTCAATAAAGCTTCTAAAGCATCTCAGGCTGTTATCTTTAAGAGGCTGTAATGGAGCATTGCTTAGAACAGCGTCACATTCATTCTTCGAGACTTGGATATCACGAAGAAGTCCCGATTCTATTAGTCTCCTTACAAACTCTCTGTTGGGTTTACATTCCTTGAGAAGACTTTGTCTTTCTAACTGTAGTCTGTCGGACAATGCCGTTCCAACTGATATTGGGAGCTTAAGCTCATTGTTACATCTTGATTTATGCTTCAATAATTTCAGTCGCTTACCAGATACCATAGTTCATCTTTCTAGTTTCGAAAGCCTTTGGTTGAATGGTTGTACAATGCTTCAATCAATTCCATTACTTCCAAGAAACTTAGTTTACTTGCTTGCTTCAAATTGCTCTTCTTTGAAAAGTGTACTAGATGTTTCAAACTTGGAAAAACAAACCGGTAGTGACACTTGATAATTGCCAAAGACTTGCTGAGATTCAGAGCTTGGACAAGTTGGAATCCACAACTAGGATTTTTGTGGATGGGTGCTACAATCTGTCAGACAAATTTAGAAAGATGCTCCTTTAGGTAAACCGTTTTGGACACATAACCCTTATGCTTCTCTCTCCGATCACTCATACATTCTTATGTACCATACACGAACTCCCAAGTCGTTGCATTCATGGGGTTACGGTCCCCCGAAACCAAGTGTCCGATTGGTGTAACTTTCAAAGTAAGGGATCTATAATCAGTTTTCAGGTGCCTCCAGCGTCAAATTGTCCGATCATAGGGTTGACACTATGTGTTGCTTATTCAGCCGAGAAAACCTGATGATACTTTTGAGTTTTGGTGACATTGTGATAAAAAAATAGTCCAAAGAACCTTGAATGGCCTGTATCACCAGACAAAGGCATCCCAGTTACTCATGCAACCCTTGAAAGTCAGCTTGAAGCTGGAGACGAAGTGGAGGTATCTGTGATCTTTGACGGTTCTTGCATCTCAGGTAAAGTCTGGGATGCAACTGGTTTATGAGAGCAAATGCAGATGTTGCTTTCGCTGGCTATGTTTATGGAGGCAAACATGCATCGGCAGGACCAATCCTGTCTAAAAGAAGCAGATACCACAGTCAGCAACGTTCCAGCAGCAGCTTGTCTGGAGACCACGATCCTATCCCCAAAAGATTTGGGATTCAGCATAATCAATGGAAACAAAATTAGAGCAAATCTTACTCATTCTGGCTATAGGAGCATTGTTTTCCCTTTGTACCGCATTTCATCTTATGAAACTGATGATGATTTTTGGTCCACAGCTTCTGTAATATGCATTCAACTAAACCAGAATCTTATAATTCACATAAGTCCTAGATTGAGGTTTCATAGGCGAAAGAAATTAATATGTTCAGCAAGCAACTTGAGAGTTGAAAAGACCAATATATTCGAATAAATGCAAGAGAGACTAGGACATCTCTGGGGAGGAACTCGAAACACCAAAACCACACAGAATCATTGACAGTGCAGAAATGGAAGGGAAAAAAACCAAAAAAAAAAAAACATAGGTGGATTCAACTATTTTTTTCCTCCAATATCAACTACCTGCACATTTATCACAAAAAGGATGGAAATATACAAATCCTTCAACATATTGTAAACACACTTTTTCACTTGGAAACAAAATTCTCTCTTGACCAAGAAATAACACAATACAAACTCAGACACGTCAACAACATATTTTTTAAGCTAATAAGATACAACAGCTTAGTTATTCCCTTGAAAGGGGATAACATTATTTTTCATTTGTCCGACAATTATGAATAAATCACATACAATAGAAGAGAAAAAAGAAAAGAAACTTATTTCATGGAGATGATGCAAGCGGAAATCAGCTCCAAAAGGAACGGTTTCTAAATGCGACCTCTTTACTTTCCTTCAAATTGCTCCCATCATAATCCAGAGTCCATTTCTCAAATGTGCAGTCAACAAAGTTGTAGTAGCCACCATGAAGAGACAGAGCACCTGCCCTAACTTTTTCTTCTATCCATGGATAAGTGAGCAGGTTTAACAATGAACAATTTACAGATTCCTGTAAACAAATGGTAAACTAATCAATCGATATGTACAATTTGCAATGAAAATTTTGTAGACCACTAATAAATTTATTCACCTCCTGTCAACTATATTTATTGTTCGCTACTGACGTACAAATATAAAATTCTGTTCCCATATCCTATTATGAAGGATAAACCTTGTTGTTGGCATAGAAATTCAAAACATCCACTTATTACATACAGAACCTCAGAAAAGAAAAAGAAAAAAAAAAGGACATTGGTGAATGGGAATAGTGCTGCTCAGAGAAAAAAAAAACTTAATTCTCTCCTGTAAAATCATTTTCTCCATCAATGGTGAATTTAAATCAAGAAACAAGGAAAATGTCCCCAGGAGATAACAAGTTGGTTAGCCCTATTGTAGTGGAAGTAGAAGGCTCGACTGCTCCTCACCCAACCTTGAAGGGTGATTTTTTTTTTTTTTTTTAATTCATTCACGGTGGATAAGCTTTTTGAAAATATTTCTATCGGCAACCAGAAGCACTCTTTTTGGTTAAGACCCAAGGGTTAGTCATTGATGCTGAATTCCAATATCACACAAAATAAAATTTTCATAGAGCAAAACTTTGTTCTTTCTTTTTTACCTTATTTGGTAAGAAACTGAAAAATCCCCTGATTAACCCATAAAGGTCGATTCATAACCAGGCCCCAGCAAAGAAGGGTCACTGAGATTAAACACGCAGACCAATTGAGAGATTTAACTTTCACTGACATTACCAGGCTACATTTTCATCATTTATTTATATTCCAAAGCATCAGATTATACTGGACTAAGTATTTCATTTTGAGCGGCACTTTCTAAAGTTAGGAAAAGGTCAATCACCTTCTCACAATGTGAACACTGATGGTCAAAGCTAAGGCTGGAAGCAGCAGCTTTTGTGTTTAACCTTGCATTCTTCCCCACAAGAACCCAACTTCTAATAAAACTACAGAAAAGAAGAATTTAGCCAAGTAAGAAGCATAATCAAACTGAATTTTGCAAAAATAAAACATTTTGAAGCAAAGGATAAAATTTTGCATCAGTTGCTCTCTCCTAGTGACCTTTGATCTTCTTCATCCTGCATGCTCATAAGGGCATGAATGCCTCCACAGCGGCTGTGGCCAATGACTAAAATGTTTTCAACCTGCAACAGGAGTCATCTATCATCTCTACATTTCAGAAGACTTCATTCATGACTGGAAAGTTATCCATAAATTCCCATATTGAAGAAGGCGAAAGTAGAGAAATCCCATGTTTAAGACTCCAAAATTGAAGGATCCAACTCATCAAAATAATAATTTCCCTGGAATCCAAGAAAGATAGAAACCTTTACAATAAATTTGCAGAATAAAACACTTACTTTAACAGAATTAACAGCAAATTCCAGTGCAGCATTTGTTTCTGAGGGCCCACACTGCTCAATTAAAAAGACCAAGTAAAAAGAATGGAAAGATAAAGAGGAGAAAATTGTTTGGCTTTTTATCATCTACCAATAAAGCATTCAATCCACAGCATCAATCTTTTTCATAAAGTGGACATGTTTATAAGAAAAATCAGCTGCACCATGTAAAATACCTCACACGGGGGCACCATATTTGCAACATTGCGGACAATAAATGCCTCTCCCGGTTGAAATCCCAGGATGTTTGAGGGACAAACTCTAGAGTCCGCACAAGCAATCACCATAAACTGTCCAAGAAACTTTTAGTTAACAAAATTTGATTGGATAATCTATAGAGAAAATATAAAGTCAACCATCTAAAATGTTTAAAAAATATAAATGAAACAGTACAGAAAAGGCAACAATTAAATTACAAAGTATACAAATACCTTTGGTGCTTGACCATCCGCAAGATTTTGGTAATGCTCTAAATTTTCCCTGTTAAAAAACACTGACCATGTTTAGATGGCAGACTAATTGATCTTAATAGATCAATCAGCTAAGGCAGCAGTTCTTCATTGCTTACATGAATTTCTGTTTTTTGAAGCTCAAAAAGCGATGTTTCATTTTATCAAAAAAATCACATTCATTTTCAACTTCTGCTGCAGTCTCCATCTCCAGCTTTTCAAATTGAAATTCTTGAGTGATTCCTTCAGAATGTCTCCAACCCTTTAATTTGAAACCTGGACTTTTCCTGAAAGTGAAACAATAATGCTTAGAAAAATCATGTTGAATGATGTCGTAGCTGGGAGTATAAACAAAAATGGAGATACTCTTATCTCTTAGTACCAACCCCCTGTTGCATGGCAGTCATTGTCCTAATATGCAGAACTTGTCCTATAAATAAATCACTGAAACATTACCAAGAGAAGTTTACAAAAGTAATCTTAGATTGCTAGAAAACTCAACAAAGTGCCATCATTTATAAGAAGAGAACCGGATGCATTCACACCCAAGGAACAAAGTATTATTCAAGTAAAAGATTGGCAACTCTTCCTTTATACACATGAAATTGCTATTTAATTCTGCAACTAAACCGAACTAAGTATCTGATTTCAGCTTCGACATCAATAAGATCATAAAGGCAGAGAAATTGCAAAATGTCAAAGCTTTTCTTAGATTAAAAGAGGTTACCACAAATATTCGTTGAGCAATGGACATTTTTTATTTAATTTAGCAAGCTAGCAACAAAAGCAAACAACATAAGGAAAATCAAAAGAATACACAACAATTGCCAGCTCAAAAGCTCGTATCCGTACAAATATTTCTCCCCATAAAAGCAGAAATCAAACAGAAAGAAAACATCTTAATTGGTACTCACTTGAAAGAAGTAGATAAACTCAACTGCGTCTGCCCAATTTGTCTAAATTTGAGCTTGGAGCTAAAGATCTGCTGCTATTAAGAATAAATCAGTAAACTCAGAACAAAACAATACATATAAAGAACCCAAAAAAAAAAAAAAAAACTTACTGGGGAACTCCTCAGAGGAGTGAGAGCTGAAGATGAAGAAGGCAACGGGTCTTTAGAAACAGAAGCTGTAGCAAGAATTGCCATTAAAATTTTTCAGGGACGTCAAAAGAGAAAAAGGCGGTACCTAAAGAAAATTATGAAATGGTGGAATGCTGTGGTAGTCATTAAATTGAAATATAAAGAAGAGAGAGAGAGAGAGAGAGGAGGGTTTAAAAAATGAGTAGGTGTGTGTTGGTTGGATCAAACAACACTTGGATTGTGGGGTTTGCCTCCAAGAAAGACGGAGAAAACAAAGTGGAAATGAAAACAAGTGCTTTTGCAGAAGCCAACTCAGCAACTTAGCACAAAGTGCTTTTGAAATGTTCTTCTTGTTTCCTTTCTTTCTAGAACTCGCGTCTCTTGTGATTTGCGGAGGCTGTAATGTCGGTTACTTATTTCGCGTGAACTGATTTTTGGATCGTTCTTAAACCATTAATTCATTTAAAGAATTTTTTTTTACCTTTTTTTTAAATAAATAATTTTTTTTTACAACATTCTATTTAAAATTAATATTTTTTTCACTGATTCATTTTTATTATAACATCTTTAGACTTTATTGTTATTATAAGAATAAAATTATCATTTCACAACGATAAAGTAATGAATAAATATAAAATAATATAATTTTACATGAAATTTAATAAAAAAATTTAAAAATTATGTATTTTTTAAAAAATAAAAAAATAAATAATTAGTAGATAATTTATATTTTATATTTGAAGATAAAAAAATTATTTATATAATTTTTTATTAATTTTTTAATAATTTTTTAATAATTTAAAAATAAAAGTAAATTAAGATAAAATAATATAATTTTAAATAAAATTCAGTTAAAAAATTATATTTTTAAAAAAATTTTAAAAAATAAATGACCAGTACATAAATTTTTTTAACCTGAATAAATTTCTAATCAATTAATATGTCGTAGACTGCCTTGAATAGAAATAGCCACAGTGTTTACTGAGTCGCTGCAATATGAATAATCATGCGCGGAGCAGGTACAACGGTACACATGTTGTTATGACATAGGCCAAGTATTGTCGGCTGAAAAGAGTCGAGAGACTCACTTTGGGCTAAAAAATCTCATGTCGGCCCTCAGCCCATTTTTGTCTGTTTTTCAGCCATTCTTTCATATGGGCTTGGGTTTAAAAAAAAAAATTGAGCGGATTTTCAAACGCCTCTTTTAAAGAGTTGGTCTACTTATACCTCTTCATTAATGTCAACAAATCTTATTCTTTTATAATTAAATTAAAGTATAAATATAAATAAAATTAATCCAGCTATATCCCGTTTATTTACAAAAATATCCTTCTATAATAACAAAAGAAAACCTTTTGGATTGTTCTCTGTAAGCTTCTTTCATTTGTTTGATTTGGTAGAATAAACGTGCAATTCCATATTTTTCTAAATTTAAAATGTTGAATCAAGCAAGAAGTCAGATTAAGTGAGAATGGGAACATAAAAATTACTTCTTCAATAGCCACTGGTATTTCCTTTTTGTCCAGAGATGAAGGTTATGAAAGTTTCCTCAACCCCCCCCCCCCCCCCCCAAAAACAATAGTAAGAAACAAGAAGATTTTGATACTCAAAAGAAAGCAATGGAAATCGAAATTGTGTACAGGGATGGCAATAGGTACCGCCTATTGCGGGTTTACTATTACCAACTCTGCACCTACAAAAAATTTAAATTACTAAATCCGCCCGCAACCCCCTACAAAAAATTTAAATTACCAAACTTGTCCGCAACTCGCAGCGGGAAAAACCCACCCACTGTGGATTTTAACAATTACCAAATTCACCCGCAACAAATACTTTTAATAATACATAAAAACTTAAATTATATAATTTAAACTATAAGTATATAATAATAGTCTAAACATCCACAAACAATATTCAATTTTAGATTTTATCAATGTAAATAAGAAATTAAAATTTCAACAATAAAAAAATACACAAAATATTTCTATTGTAGGTAAATTATCATCACTAATATCAATGTCTTGCCTAATCTTTTAATCAGTATGCAAGTATTATTAATAATATTAACAAGTAGATTTTACACAATTATCGTTAAGGCAAAACAAACAAAATCAATTAAAGTAAAATAAAATATTAGTAATAAAAATTATAAAATTTCTACTTATTAAAAGCTTATTGTATATATGTTGCGGTGAGATAAGTTAGGTTTAAGAATTAGAAACTTTAACTTAAATACATTTATGATTAAATTTTTTTAATTTAATTTTTGTGATTAAAATAAAAAATATAAATAATTAAAATAAAGAATGAGGGTTTGTGGACACTTACGCTGGTACCCAATGAATTTTTTCTCAATACCAAACCTATCTGGAACCCGTAGTGGATTTAAGTTTGAAATACCAAACCCGCTTGCAACCCACAAAATTACCTGCAACGGGCGGATTTTTGCGGGTGGGTTTGAGCGGATTTACTAGTTGGCGGTTAATTTTGTCATCTCTAATTGTTTATGGAATGAAATATACTCCCTGAACTCAAATTGATGCTTAAAAAATGTAGAAGGTGTTTTTGGCTTTTCATTTGAACGGATGTTTTTGGCTTTTAATTTGAAAGGGTATTTTTGACATTAAATAAAGTATGATTGAGGGGTTAAAAAGAAGCGGGGGATGTTTAGTTGAATTTTGGAGGGATGCCAACAGTGCAACTCCCTTTTAAAACTCTCAAGGAACCTTATTTCATATTTACGTTTATAGCTCTTCTTTTATGAAATTAGAAAAAGGACATAGAATTATATACAATTAGAGTTTTAACTAAATTTTA
The DNA here is from genome assembly GCA_030444775.1 of Atalantia buxifolia. NCBI lineage: Eukaryota > Viridiplantae > Streptophyta > Magnoliopsida > Sapindales > Rutaceae > Atalantia > Atalantia buxifolia. The sequence continues at coordinate 864,296 of CM059838.1, read as the reverse complement.
TTATCATTTTGAATAAATTAATTAAATTGCAAATATATCTTTCATGATAATAATATCAATGCTATGTAATTAATTAATTTATTATTCCAAATAATTTGATTTTATAAACAAAATTAATTATTAAAGGGCGAAAAACATTACTCTAGAAAAATTGTAGCCCCAGCATTTTAGTAGAAAATAAACAAGAAGGGAAAAAAATTGAAGAATGTGGTTATCAGATTAATAAACATTTTTTTTAATTATTGATGGAGATGCCAAAAGAATTTTGTACTGTTTTTAATATTTTGATATGATAATTAAAAAATAATTAAAGTTTTCATCCCAATCCAGTTCTAAACTTATCGTTATCTATTGTAGGGCTAATGAATTAGCAGTGACTAATCTTTACGGTTATAAAGGAAAAAAAATATGTTTGAATATATCATGTAATCCATTTTGGTCCAAAACGACATTGATTATCTCATTAAAACAAAAGTTATCCAATGAGAGATTGTGTTTAAGTCGATGTCTAACTCCTGTGCTAAGCAGCAGCTTTCCGCAGCTAACAAGAGATTGAAATTGAAAATCTAACTCAAATAAAGCAGATAACTAGAATCCAAATCATAATTAAATAAGAAATACAAACTAAATAAAATAATTTTTTTGCTCAGTGGGTACTAGATATTTACGGATTTGTTGTTTAATAAAATTTCGGATAAGAAAAGCAATCCGAAAACAATTAAAATTTTATCTATATAAAAAGCAACGTAACTTCTTCTTATGTTAAGCCTTACTAGCTCTTCAATTTAGTTCAATTTTTTCTGCTTTCTTTCTTCTCCGTATTCATCTTCCATCTTTCTGTTTTGTTCTTAGAATTCTTCTTAAAATTAAGAAAAAAATAAAGTAAAACAAAAGGCCGAAACTATGCCTGCTGTCGGCGGGTTTGATAAGGGTAATGGCAAAGGTTACCCTGGAAAACTTACCCCATTCGTCACAGTAACATGCATTGTTGCTGCCATGGGCGGTCTAATCTTCGGTTACGACATTGGGATTTCAGGTAATTATATTTACTAATAAATTCTCTCAGGAGCAGATGTCTGTCCCTCATTATTTGTTTATCGTTTTTAGGTATAATGTCGATACTTTATTCGTTCGTAACTCATATATCTTTCTATAAAAGATGTAAGTATTTTGTTTGTTTGTACTTTTGGGATAATTATGATTTTATTGATTAATTGACAGGTGGTGTGACTTCAATGCCTTCGTTTTTGAAGAGGTTTTTCCCGTCGGTGTACAGGAAGCAACAGGCAAACTCATCAACGAATCAGTACTGTCAATACAACAGCGAGACGTTGACCCTGTTCACGTCTTCGCTATACTTGGCTGCTTTACTATCATCACTCGTGGCATCATCCGTGACGAGAAAACTCGGAAGAAAAAAGTCAATGTTATTCGGTGGCGTCCTGTTTTTCGCCGGCGCCTTAATCAATGGCTTCTCCCAAGCCATTTGGATGCTCATCGTTGGCCGACTTTTGCTTGGTTTCGGCATCGGCTTCGCAAACCAATCCGTGCCTTTGTACCTCTCCGAGATGGCCCCCTACAAGTACAGAGGAGCACTGAACATTGGGTTTCAATTGTCAATCACAATTGGAATCCTCATCGCCAATGTGTTGAACTACTTCTTCGCTAAGATAAAGGGTGGCTGGGGATGGCGTTTGAGCTTAGGCGGTGCCATGGTCCCTGCCCTCATCATCACCATTGGCTCACTCGTCCTCCCGGACACACCAAATTCAATGATTGAACGTGGCCAGCGCGATGAAGCCAGAGAGAAACTTAGGAAGATTCGTGGCGTTAATGATGTTGATGAGGAGTTCAATGATCTTATTGCAGCCAGCGAAGCATCTAAGCAAGTTGAACATCCTTGGGGGAACTTGTTGAAAAGGAAGTACAGGCCTCACCTTACCATGGCCATTCTAATTCCATTCTTCCAGCAGTTCACTGGCATTAATGTCATCATGTTTTACGCTCCTGTTTTGTTCAACACAATTGGTTTCGGCAACGACGCATCACTCATGTCTGCCGTGATCACCGGCCTTGTCAATGCCTTCGCAACATTGGTTTCTATTTATGGTGTCGACAAGTGGGGAAGGAGATCTCTTTTCCTCGAAGGTGGTATTCAAATGTTAATCTGCCAGGTACTAGATGTTTGTTACCAACTTTAACTCTAATTTAATTCATAATTCATGGCACCTGCTAATTAACATATACTGTATTGTCTAAGGCTATTGTTGCTGCTTGCATTGGTGCTAAATTCGGAGTTGATGGGAATCCTGGAGAATTACCCAAGTGGTATGCCGTTGTTGTTGTGCTTTTCATCTGCGTATACGTCGGTGCATTTGCCTGGTCTTGGGGTCCCCTCGGATGGTTGGTGCCTAGTGAAATTTTCCCACTCGAAATCCGATCGGCGGCACAGAGCGTGAATGTTTCTGTCAACATGGCATTCACATTCGTAGTGGCACAAATTTTCTTGAACATGCTCTGCCATCTCAAGTTTGGCTTGTTCATTTTCTTCGCATTCTTCGTATTGGTGATGTCCATTTTTATCTTCTTCTTCTTGCCTGAGACGAATGGGATTCCAATTGAAGAAATGGGACAAGTCTGGAAGAATCACTGGTTCTGGTCCCGTTATGTCGGCGAAGACGATTTCGTCTCCAATGGTGGCGTGGAGTTGCAGAAAGGAAGCAACGCTATCAACAATGTTTAATGTTTGATCTGATCAACTCTGGATTTTTCTTTTTCTTTTCTATAATGTTTTTAATTTCTCAGTTTTATAGTAGTAAATACATGACTATGCTTCCTTTTTGATAGCAGAAGTGTTTGTTAGAATTCGAAATATAAGGATTTCTAGTTTATTTTCTGGTTTAATCAGTTTTCCTCGTTAAGTTCTGTTTTAATTGTTTTCCTCTATTTATTCATCAGAAATTATCACCATTAAACTTTAATTTTTTTCCCAACAAAATAGGAAGCAAATTGTTTAGAATGCTAGATTGTGATGTCTGAGAATTTAAGGGTTTTGACCTTCTTTAGTTGGCCACCCGAATCTGAGTTGTGAGTTTGGATTTTAGAGAAAAATAGAGGGGCTACAAAGCATTCAAGCTTTGGTAACCCCTACAATTTTTCACCCAAAAACAAAAAAAAGGCCATAAAATATAGCCTGGGTGAGGCAACGTGGCTAGCCAATTTTGGAGGGGACTCGTGATATTAAAAATTAAAGTTGGGTTACTTGTGAAACACCCAACCCAAAATACCAAACTCAAGGTCACGCCAAGAATGCGCAATTCGACTTGTTCATGCACCCCCGGTTAGCGTATTAACAAGCAAAAGAGCATGATTTTGAAGAATAATGGCTCGCAATTACTTAGTTATATCCTGCTCACAATCTTTCAAATCAAACAAATGTTCTTACTATTATCTAAAGGCAACTGATCAGTTAGTTAACAATGCCATAAGCATTTCTTCTCCCATGATATTATGCTTTTACTATCCACTCATTTCAATTCCTAAATATTAATTAAGCATTGTTCTCTATATTCAAAAAAATTAAAAAAAATTAATAAATTGTTTGATTTGAAATATATCTCCGAAAACCCACCAACAAATGACCTACAAATATATACATTGTTAAGTCAACATAAAACAGTGTAAATAATCCCATGGTAAGCCTAAACATGAGTTTTGGTCTTATATGGGGTTCCATGAGATTTCTAACATGACTATTCCCCACTAGCCTTGTATCACAAGATAATTTTGTTTTGTTTGTTTGATCTTTTTTTTTTTTTTTTTTTGACATGCTAAGGTTCTTCAAGTAAGTTTAGCCAAGAGCTCAATATCAATTCGGTCTTAAGTGCATGGCTTCAATTTTAGTTATATTCAGAATTTTTGACCCAATTCATTTATGGGTCAACTCAAATTCAATTCATTCATTTATTTTGGCACCCTTAACAGCAACATAATAAATTTTAAAAAAGATGAACTAAAAATTTTATAGATGATGATAGTTTTTAGCATCTATCTCTCCTATGACTCAAACTTGAGCAGTCAATTAATTAATTAAAGCCTTTATTATATATTTTATTTATATTATTATTTTAAATATTAGTATATCTTTTTATCTACGTCCATACTATTATAATCAAATATATTATACTTCTCATTTCTGCCATGGCTAATTACATATACATTGAGATTAATTATCAACTACTGAATTTAATCTAAAAATTTAGATTACACTAGTTGGTCCATCGTAGATGATGCCGCTTTGTTTACTTCCTTAAAGAGCTCTTAACACAGCACATCTAGTCTGACTTGCTCATATCATATCACTATTTAAAATGCATAAGTTAAGACGTTTGGTATTGAGATGTTGTAACTCTTAGGTTACGGCTGTTGTTAAAAAAAAATTATAACTATAAAATAAAAATTAATAATACATAACAAATACATTTTTTAAATAACAATTTGACAAAATTAATAAAAATATACTAAATTAACTTCCAAACAAAAATAACTAATATTTATCAAATATTTCAATATTATAACTTTTAAAATAGAACACCCCAACCGAAAAAGGCTGACTCCCCATGCTTACTAAATTGGGCTGCACTCGGGCTATTTGGTTGGGCCATAACTTTGTCTTTTTCCCAACCGAAGCTGATTTTCTCTATCCTAGCGTATGCGCTCTTAATGGTTAATGCAGTCGAATCTTACAGTGTTGTTGAGTGAAATGGCGAAATTCGCCGACAAAAGTGTGGGAAATCAATTACAGAAGACAAGCTTCGAAAGGTAAAGTTTACCACAGGGTTTTGCCCAAACATCAACCATTACAGCATATTAACATGCCCTGCTGGATCATCAACTTCAACTGCTGATTAGCCTTTACAAAATTCAACTGACAATTTACCATAAGAAATTAAAGCATAGAAACACAACAGAATACTACTTGTGCCAAGCTACAATAAAACATCTAAATCCCAAACATATTCCAGCCATATTATTAACGCTTAAAGACAGAGTATTTGGGTGATGCATAAAGTCCTAGCAAATGCACATGTAGAGTAGAGGCAGAAAAATAAGAGACTGTGCAACGAAAGAGTAAGTCAATATGCTCCAAATGCTTGAAAGCAGTACACAGCTTTGGTCTGGTTCAATATAGAACCGTTTTATACTTCAGCTTATATGTTTCTACAATGTTAACAAGATAGATCTACCAAATACCTATGGCATATAATGGATATTGTACTAGCAGAGGAAGTAGAGTTACCAGAAATTTTCATTTCTTTCCATCGTGGTTTTCCGTGATTTTGCTACACCAACAATAACCAAATCTTGAGAAGGAAATTTAATGAAAGGAGCAAAACTTGAAACCAACAATTAATCTGGAGATCAATATAATAAAATCTAACTAGTAGAATAAATTTTAGAATGAATTACTGACTAATGCAGGCATTATATGACACCAATGATATCAACATAGTAAGAGGTTGAGAGTCAAGGCTCAAGACATTTGTTTCTTCCATGCTCATTGCTTCACAAGAAGGTGCAAGAAGCCATATTCGGTAGCCAAAAGTCAGACAAAAGAGTTAAGAGATACCACCAGCCAACCCCTTACCGCATTTTTTTTGCAAATTAAAAAATGAAGGAAGAAGAAAAAGAAATTAGATGTGACTAATTTCCCATCCTTCCAACCTGCTTTGTATCCATGAGGATAATTTCTCCTTTAGAGCTTCCAGCAACTGATCTTTAGCATTCAACAGCAAATGGACATCTCTGTCCAATCAACTACACTCCACTCAGAAATTGCATCACATAAAAACATGCACATAGTACACACACAGGTGAAGAGAGGACACTTTGTTACCAATCCTGACTTTTCAGGAGACAACCAAGTCAAATACGATGTCATGCCAAAATAAGCAAGGGAACTTAAGTTAGGAAGACACCAATCTAGCAAAATAATAGTGTATGAATATACAACCAATCAGAAAGATCTTCTTTGAACAAAAATAAAGGGTCAACTATATTTACCCCTAGATGTTTTGACCATCTTCAACCCGCCACCCCAACCTATTGATAACATCATCCCACCTGCATTTACCATTGAGAAGACAAAAACTACGAGGAAGAATTCACCAACGCAACCTGCATTTACCCTCAACTTTTGAATGGTAAATGGGCGTTCGGTTGATGTTTTCAATAGGTTGAGGATGGGTTGACGATAGTCAAAACAACAGGGGGTGAATAGAAATTAACCCAAAATAAATAAAATTAAAAATTAAAAAACAACAAAGAAAGAGACACGGCAGCAAGAAAGCAAAATAGAAGAACAATATATTTTTAACTTTCTACTAAATCTATTTGAGAGTTAGAATTATTTGTTCAAAAATAAACAGCTTATGCAAAGTAAACGCATTTCTCATTTGTATTTCCCATCATCTGACTTGAAATGGAAAGTAACTTTAGCAAACAATACTAGTCTAATCTTTAAAAACCATTTGCTTTCCCCTTTGTCCATTTGTGCAAAAACTATCTCTTGGGAACAATAAAATTTATTCATTAAGAGGAAACAAGAAGGGATATATATACAGGTATATACATAATAACTAAATGAACAGAAACAAAGAATGTCATAGTGCATGCGAGGATGACAAAAGAGCGAACGAGCCATCCACGAATCAAGGACATATTATCCACCAAAAACCTGACAGAGTAACAAAAGAAGGATATATCTTAAGCAATCAGAACTTAAAATGATTCAATGCCCGTATATAATGAAAGACACTCCTCAAAAAGAAACACCATAACATAATAGTTATTCTTCTAAACTGAAAAATAGAGGAAAATGTAGATTCAAATTTAAAGGGACCTCAGATATTCTGAAAGAGAACAATGCATTCATAAATTAAACATCAGTTTCCTTTTTAGCCTTCTTATTAAAAAAAGAAAAGAAAAAAAGAAGTCGTAGCACAGCCCCTATCAATATATGTTTTCTTCATTACGTTGTTCTTCCTGCCATGCTACTTACATCTCCAAGGGCCACTCAACAGTTAGATGGGAAACCTTTCCATTCCTTCTTTGATAAGTAACCAAATATTTATAAAAGGTGAGAAAGACTAAACATCCACCACAACAGTAATAAAACATGTATTAGAAGGGAAAAAAAAAAAAAAAGAATCCGGTAGCGTAGTCCTATAAAAAATGGCAACATCAAGCATTATTACTGCAAAACAGCATCCCAGTTTCCAAAATGAAAAAAGAGAAGAGCATCAGAATACTTAAGGAACAGAAGTCCATAAAAACATTGATTTCCTCTTCAAGAGTTTCCCTTGATATCTTCTTCTAAAGTTTCCTTGAAAATCCTTTCATTCCTCTCCAACTAAATTACCCAGTAAACAGCCAAATTTAAATGAGATTCTCCAAATGAGATTCCACTTCTCCCCCTTCAATATTGAAGTTCCACTTCTGGTTCTTCAATTAATATTATATTATATTTACATCACTACAAAATCATTTCTAAACCTATTTTTATTTGAAAAGACTTTTGGAAAGTAGTCATATCAGCAAATTTGATTAAAATAATATAAACCTATTTCTATTTGAAGAGCCTTTTGGAAGGAAGCTTATTCCTTCACTTTTTTATTTGCTTCATAGGTAAGCAAACAAGCATTTGAAGAGTATAATTAGATGAGCCTTTCAGAGTTGCTCTAACAAAACCATATAAGCATGTTTTGAATAGCAAGATCTAAAATACTCACGTTAATTCATTTATATTGACATTTCCTGTTACGTCGCATGAGAATCAGTTAACCTTCTAAATATTAGGTTAAAACAACAACAATAAGCAGATGGCATAGTGATTCTAGCTGCCTTCAAGTTGTTTCCCTTTTCATATGAAGTCTAAAGGCATCTTCGTCTAAATGATTAAGATATTGTGATTTGGCTACTACAATAAGGCATTTATCTGAATGAAAAATAGTTCGTATGATTTTTACGAGAATATAGGCATGAATGATATAACAACACAGAAAAAGTGATTCCCATCACATAGACTACTCATTAATTTCATGAAAACTTTATCTTGTTCATCATATTTATCCCCAACACACCACCACCGAGACCATCATTATAACCACCACCACCACCATTCTAGTTCTTATTTCATAACTATTGTTATACTTCTTTATAACACGAAAAATACAAACAATAATTATATTTACAAGAATAAATGTCAAAATATTGATTTTCAGATGTTTCTCAAATGAGCGACAAGTAGATTTGACTCTTACATTCACAGATGAAAGAAAAAGGGAAAAAAAGAAATGCTGAAAAAAAAAAATAGTAGTTGGACTTATACATTCAGAGTTTATAAGAGTGCATCAGATTTAGATCTATATAAGAGTGCATCAGATTTAGATCTATCCGGAACATATATTGGTGTGACCTAAAACCAACTTGAATGGGAATTTTTTTTTTTTCCCCGTAGAAAGTCTAAACTATAGAACTCACAATTAAATATCTTCAACCATACTCTACTGCATCATTAACAACCAAACAGGAAGAAAACAATCCACTCCTGAACTACATCAATAACAATAAAAAGGAAAAACGATCTTTCATATGATATGCATTGGACACTTAAAATTGATAAAAATAAATAAATGATAGTTTAGCCGGCCACGGGCAGAGAAGAAAATAAATAAATATGAAAACATGTTCATATCAAACAAAATTATTCAAAAAGATTAAAATCATGTTCATTGATAGCGCATAAAGCTTAATGAGGCTCCTAGTGAAGCTCCTAAGGACAGCTTAGTAATGAGGCTCCTAGTTAAGCTTAACAGGAAAAAAATTAATATATACGTTCAAGATTTTAGAAACTACTTACTGTGCTAAATTATAAGTAAACCATACTTAAAAAGCATGCCAATCCACAATGAAAAGAGAGAGCACTTAAATTCAGCAATAAGACATACCTTATTGCACAAAAATATATACTAGATTTCAACTCCCAGCAGCCAAAATGCCAGGGCCAGTGCCTCTACATAATTTAAACTACTACAAGCATACCAAAACTACAACAGCAACCAGGGCAATGAACATCATCAACAACAGGGAGAGTCTTACTTCGCTAAGTTGGCTTAACCTTATCATCTTTCACCACATTGAGTATCGGCAAACTACTCAAAAACTCGTCAAGCCCCTCGAAAAAGACACCATCGATATTATCCTCCATTCCATTCTCTGGATTCATTCTTGGAGGCACTGCCGCCATCGGCTCTTCCAATTCATTACTAAACTCCACATTCAAGTCCAACCCATTCCCCATTTGCTTCTTCCCGCTACTTCTAAGGACTCTCGCCCCACCACCACCACTGGAAGTCCCAACCATTCCATCCACATTCCCACCCGCATTTTGATTTTCCTTTTGATTTTGGCTGCCCTTCTTACCCCTATCAGCCGGGGTTCTTTTCACATTTTTTCTAACTTCATTCCCTTTTCCTTTAACATTTTTGGCCTTCTTTTTCTTCTTATTACTCCCCCACTCATCATCAGATTCCTCAGGATCAGATTCTGAATCAGAAATCAGCACCTCATCATACAAAACTTGAACTCGTTTATTTGTCTTCTTATTATTTTGCCCTGGCTTAGGGCAAGCAAACATAGGAGATACCGGGGTCCACTTAGAAAAATTTCCGCCCGTGTCTTTTGCATTGCCTGAGTAACCAACCGGAAAGAAACCCCAACAACAAAAATACGTATCTTTCTCCGTCACAGGCGGTGACGCAATCATTACCCCGTGAAATGCTCTTTTACAGTTTTGACACTTGAGCGTACAGTCCTCGTAAGCCTTTGGGTACTCGTAGAGAACGTAACAATAGGGACACGCCGTCCAGAAACGCGGGCCCTCATACGCTGCCTCGCTCGGACGGTTCGACTCGGTCCGAATCGTTCGAGCTTCACGAGTCGACTCAGTCACGTTATTCGAACTTGACCTCTCTTCTTCTACTGTCCTATTGCTTACGCCTTTGTCCTTATTAAGCGGACTTATTTTAGCCTGAGGTGGCGGGCTCCTTCTCGCTGGAGGAGGCGGGCTTCTTCTGACCGGCTGCGACTGTATCGGCTGCGGTGGCTGAGGTGGAGGTGGCATTTGAGTTTGCCTCGGTCGTTCACCGAGTTGACTCAGCTGCAAATCCGTATCGTACATTATCTTTCTCGCGGGATTCGACAGTATCGACCACGCGTCGTAAACGAGCTTGAAGGACCGATCCGCAAAGGGGAAGCGGTTCCGCTCGGGACTGAGTAACAGCGCGAGTTTCCGGTACTGAGTCGCGATGAGTTCGATGGAGTGAGTGAAGCGAGCGAGTTGGAGAATCGCGTACCAGTCATGGTACTGGTTACCGTTGGAGGTGATTATGATGGACTCGCCGGCGATGATCGTGTCGGCGACGGCGAGGACCTGGTTGGGGGCCTCGAAACTCGGGTCGTACTCACGTGCGCGGATCGCAAAGCTGCGGGCCCCTTGGAAGTCATGTGACGATAATACTTTCTCGGCCACGCTCAGCCACCGCTCCGCTTCCGCTCTGTTGAAGCCACTCGCCATGTCCCCTGTCCCTCTCTCTCTATTTTCTTTCTCTAAACAACAAATTTTTTAAGTGAGAGTGAAGAGCAACTGAAGTGGACTGCCATTATTTTTTTAAGGTAATATCATTAAGGATCCCCATATTTTTACGATTTATCGGAAACTAAAAAGTTTGTTTCATTTGTATTAATTAGGTCCCTAATCATAAATAATTATTTAAAGTAAAAATGTAAACAATATTTTGCATTAAAAGTTTATTTTAGGAAGGTTATTTATTTATCACTAAATGAATAATTTATAAATTTATTAGTAAATAAATAATTATTAATTTAAGAAGAGTTTTATATTTTAATTACTTGTATCATCTTAGCATTTAACCTCTAGTGAATTATTTTTTATATTTGCTACTGTATTTTAATACATGTACCGCTCTTTTGACCAAAATTCATATATTGGACATAAATAATGGATGCAGTTAAAATTAATATGTTTACATATATACTATAGGATTTCAAAACTTATCATATATACTCAAAAAATATATATTAACAAGTGTTATATAAATGTACATGAAAGTGGAAAAATTAATGTAAGTACATTGTTTAAAAATATAAAGTTGATATAGGTACTTCTCAAATTTAATATCGTAGAAGAATAAAGAGTTTTAGATGCTTAAAATACATAGAAAATTGAAGTTGTGAAGAAAAAGCTCCTAAATATTATGAATTTTATATGTTATTTATTTGTTATTCATTATTATTATTTGTATTGGTTATTTATTCATTTATATTTTCATTAGCCCTAAAAGATTTTAAAAAATTTATTATCTTATGCATTTAACGAAATTATTAATTCAATACATTGACTTAATTTAGGAGCAGAAGATTTTATTATTAATTAAATTATTAATTTATTAAATGCTCATTTATCGAGATTTTACTTTGTATTATTTCATCTGAGAATGGGATTAGGACCTATTGTAAAGAAATTGACTAACCATGTATTCAAATAAGAAACTCTAAAAGTTAGGGACCCCATATCTCATAATTTCCTTTGTAGTCAGTGATGGCATTTTGGTAATAATAACGCTTTGACAGGGGTTGATATGAACTCTCGTTGTCAGTGCTTAACCCATGTGGACAGAAGACGACTGCTGTTTTGGATAATGACAGCATTTTGAGCTTGTTATGGGGTAATAAAGAACTACTCAAGCGGGGTAAAATTGTATTTGTGCAGATCATGTCTGACACTCGGTAATAAACATCTGTCTACCGTCCAGTTGTTCGTACAACGTTTAGGATAGAAAATTCTTTAATTTAAATGACGAAAGAGGAGCTATCTTTTCAGGAAATGACAACAGCGAACACAGATGGAAATAGGGTGAAATGATTTCGTCATTTATTATTAGTGGAGTGTAATTTCGTAATTCAGTGACGTCGCGTAATCTAAACTAGATTTTCATCTACCAACGAAACAGTTTAAAAGTCCCGAAGCGAAAATAAAGTTGACTTTTAACCGTCGCCTATAAAAACAACGACAAGTGATATTGAGGGCTGTTTAAAATGTTCCTGTGGGGCATTTAGTAAATCTAAATCGTTGTTCTAACATGCCGGCCCAGGCATGTGATGAACCAAGTCGGGCTTCGTTCAGCAAAATTGAGGATTGAGCTCTTGAGGTTTGTGGGGATAGAGAAAGAAAGAGTGACTCGAACTCAACTCAAATAATAGTAGGAATAATAATAATAGCAGCATATATTAAACAGCCATGACCGACGGCTGATCTGGAGGAGAGCAACCGAGAAGTTGGCCGGGTCATGGTGGAGCTGCTGTGATGGAGGCTAGTTCGGCGTCTTTGTGGCTTCTCACGGTGGAGAGAGACAGCGAGACTGGAAGCTTGGCTTTGATGCAAGAGCTGTTGTGATGAACTGATGAATGCTCGTGTGCTGTGCGTGTGTATGTGTGGCAGTAGCATTAATTAGGTTTTTAGATTGATTTGGCCCCTTACTCCATTTTAACTTAAGCTGCCACTGCGCTCGGATGGTCCGAAAACTCGATGCAAACAATCCTATCGGATCAGCGAAAAGGTCATCGGATCGAGTTTCACGCTCAATCCACATTCGATCCAAACCCGAAACTTTTGGATAGAATTAGGTTATTTGCCCACCCCTATTCTATCTAATAATTTTCGGGTTTAAATTAGAATATTCTCTTTACAACAGCAAAAGATCATAGCCTTGTAGGCAATGAAAAACATTGATAAATTATTTTTTTCATGTGGAAATAAATGGTTAAATATTAATACATTTACAAATGTCAATAAAAATATAATTTATTTTAAAGATTCATTAATTAGAATTTCTACAATTTTGTTTATTGCTACTGAAAGCGTACATACAAACATAGATTTTTATTTTTTTTCTCCAAAAAAGAAATAATGAAACTTCATCTTCTAAAGAAGTAGAGAACAAAACTATTCTAAAAAGTCTTCCCGCGAACTATCACAACGCAAATTGCTAATTAAAACTAGTCTGAAAATTAAAAATAGTTATTGTGAAAAAAGCCACCCCTACCCTTAGATCCCTTCAGTTTCATAAATGGCTATTACACCTTTTGATTACAACAAAATAAATATAAATATAGTAATAAGATAAAAATAATAAATAAATATCATACGATATCAATAAATATTACAATAATTATAATTAATAAAATAAAGTATATCATGAAAATTATTTTTAATATTAAGTTATTACTAGTCTATCCCAATGGATTTTATTAATACTAAAATCTATTAATCCAAAACTTGACTTTAAGATTTATACTAATATAGACATAAATAAGAATGATATTGTAAATCGAATAATATAAATTTTATAAATTACTGTGATGTTAGGTATAATTATTTTAATATTATTAATATGTCAAATATATTTTATTATTATCAAAAGAATATGATAGGTTGATAATGTTAAAATAACTTTTCTAATATTCAAAATATTTTATAAATTTTATGTCATTTTATACATGATATTATTTTAAGTTTAATTTATATTTATTATAGAAGTTTATTTAAAGTCAATTTATTGGGTTTTGTAATCAAGAGTATAATAGTAAAAACGATATCTGTATGACCATTTATGAAACTAAGTCGTCTGTGTAACCATTTAAGCAAACTTCGGAGATGTGGTGGTCTTTCCCTAAAGTAATTTTTATTTTTCAAATAGTTTATTGTTTCAGTAATAATTTGTATTATTATTTTATAATACTAATATTAATAGTAACGATGACGACGACAACAACAACAACAAGGTTATTATTATTACTACTATTTTTGTTGTTGTTGTCGTCATAATCACCATCATCATATATTTCATTTAAAAATGTTTATTTATTATTTTGTAAGTGACAAAAATACGTAATTTTAATTAAAGGCATTTCGGTAATTTGTTAAATTTATTTTAATGCCAAACAAAATAAACGCATCAATAAGAATATAATTTATTCTGAAATTGATTTCTACAGTACAAGTAAATAATTTATCCTAATTCTTTTTACTCATTCTTATTTCAAGTCGTTCTAATTTCAACCCACTCTAATTAGCGCGAAGTAAATTCACCGTGAAATCTTGGACCTAGTGAGTAGTGACTTTGATTAAAAAAAAAAAAGTGGAGATTTTAGATTGATAGTTTGTTACTTGAATGCCTCTATCAATACTTGTCAAAAAGCACTAGAGCGGCCCTTAGTTAAGAGATCATCATCAATACAATGAATTCCCAACATTTATATTTAAGGTCTTACTAAGATGCATTTATTGTAACTAACAACCATTAAAAATAAGACAAAAGTATGAGCCTAATCCACTTGCTCATTACTTATTTTGACATTGACATTATTTAGTGTAATTTACAACCAATAAAAATAAGACAAAAGTATGAGAAGACTGCTGAGATTTGGCGCGGTCATGGTGGAGTTGCTGTGATGGAGGCTAGTTCGGCGTCTTTGTGGCTTCGCATGATGGAAAGAGACAACGGGACTAGAAGCTTGGCTTTGGTGTAGAACCTGTTGTGATGAAGACTGTGTTTTGTGTGGGTGGTAGTAGTAGAAATTAGGATTTTAGATTAATTTGGTCCCCTTTTTACATATTTTTTTAAATTTAGCTGCTCTTGTGATTAGATTGTCAGAAAAACCGACGGCGAACAATCCTATTGGATCGGCCAAAAAGTAATCTAACCGGGTTTCATGCTCAATCCGCATTCGATCCAAGTATGAAACTTTCGGATAAAATTGCTTATTTGCCTCCCTCTATTCTGTATAATAATTTTTAGGTTTAAATTGGAATAAAGGATCATAATCCGGTAGTTAATCTACATGTGAAAAAGTAATTTTTATTTTTCAACAGTTTTATTCCTATAATATTTTTTATTATTTTTTATAATAATAATATTAATAACAACAACAACGACAACGATAATAATGATATCGGTGACAACAACAATGACGATATCAATAATAATAATCATAAAAATGTCGTCGTCATCATCATATATTTCATTTTAAAATGTTTACTTATTATTTTGTTAATTAAAAAGTATGTTATTTTAATTAAGGACATTTTATTAGCTTAAAAAAATTAATTTTGATACCAAAACAAAGTAAACACATTATTAGAGATATAGTTTATTAATATTTTAATTTCTGCAGTTCAAATAAATAACTTATTCTAATTCTTATTACTCATTGTGAATCTGAACTATTTTAATTTCAATCAATTCTGATTGCCGCGAAGAAAACGCACTACTAAATCTTGGAGTTAATAAGTTTGACAGAGGAAAGAGCAGAGATTTTAGATTGATAGTTTGTTACCTAAATGCCTCTGTAAATAATTATCAAAAGAGCACTATAGTAGCTTTATTTAAGAGACTATCATCGACACAATTCACTCGTTGCAACCAAATATTTCACAACTTAAACAATGAATTCTCAACATTTATATATAGTGTCTACCTAAATTACATTTAATGTGTAACCTACAACCACTAAAAATAAGATAATAGTATAAACCTGAACCCACCTATTCTACTTTCTTATTACTTATTTTTACATTATTTTTAGTTGTTATAGGTTACATTAAAGTGTATTAGAGATCGCCTTACATGTGGTTGAAGCATTTTGATCAATTACTCGTATCACGAAAAATGGAAGGAGTGTGATGTAGATGGGGACGCAATTGGTACGAGGGTACAATTGCTGTCATAATTTCTGACCAGTTATGAGTGTGGCCAATCTGTACGGAAAAGCTAATGTTAACCATATAAAAAATAGGAATGGAAAATTATTATGATTAAAAAATTAGTAAAACCTTATATTTTACTACTCTGGTCACAGTCGCTTCACTTCAATTTGTCTTTTAAAACTTTTTAAAATCAAACTAAATACAGTAAAAAATTCTTCAAAACAAAAAGGATAGACCATCTTTCTCCTTTATTTGGTAATAAAAGGAATCTTCTTTTCTTATGTGCCGATATATTTTAAATCCTTTTCTCTCTCAAAAATCTATTGTTGTCTTTGTATCTGGCTCTGTGTCAAGTCCTGAACAGCACCAAAAACGACACCATTAAAAGAAAAGAATCAAGCACAGGTGAGAACTTGAAATACTTCTCAAATCTGGCCAATCCTTTTATCTCCAACTATTTTGCAAAATTTGTCAGCCTGTTATTGTGTTGGTAGGTTTTATTCTTTCTTTTTTGAGCTCTCATTCTTCTCTTGGCTACATCTAGGGTTTGGTCTCAGATTTTCTTTCTTTCTTTTTTCTTTGAATTATTTTGCTTGATCTTAAGAATCCATTTTATATTCTTCTTTATTTCCCCTTTTGCATATACAAACTATCATTTGGGTGATTTTCTTTTGAAGGGTCTGGTTGGTTTTATCGGGAAAATGACTAGACAAAAAATAGAGATCAAGAAAATCGATAACCCAACAGCAAGGCAAGTAACATTCTCAAAGAGGAGAAGAGGGCTGTTCAAGAAAGCTCAGGAGCTTTCAACACTTTGCGATGCTGAAGTAGCACTCATAGTCTTTTCTACTACTGGAAGGCTCTTTGATTACTCAAGCTCAAGGTTTGGTTAATTTTTTTTTTCTCTCCTCTCTCTTTCACTTCGTCACTAGATCATCACCATTAATTCATTGATCTGCATTTAATTTGCTCAAGTTTGTGTGTTCATTATGAAACTGTGCACTTGCGCAGTGAGATAGATTTGGTGTGTACCGTAGGATCTTTTTAAATCAAATATACTGACCGAACTGATTTTATTGTACTCTTACCTTAGGATCTTTTGCTTAAGTTTTTGGACGCCACACATAGAGACACAAAGAGAGAGAGAGGGGGAGAGAGAGAGAGAGAGATAATTAAAATAATCATATTTTATGACAAGGTAGAATTAACAACAATTAATTTGGAGAGAGTATTATGTCAAGATTGAGGAGGTTGATATTTATTTGGTGCTATTTTTTTAACCTAAGCTTATATTTTTATTGCCTCATGCCTATATGTTACTGCGATTTTTTTTTCCGAAGCTTTTTTTTTTGGGGGGGGGTTCTAACGCTAATTATTTATTGATCATCATAATAATCCCATGCATTCTTGGAATATGCATTCTACATGTTCAAGAGAATGTCCTCATAAAATATAGCACTTCTATAGATGGATTAATTCCGACTAAGGCCTTGCAACTGCAATCCATTTAAAGTATCTAATTGAGAACATAGCTAGTGGTGGCATTCAATATAATACTTTGATTTGAAACCTGAGAAAGGGGAAAATTTTTCATAATTTTTCAATCCTTAAATAGTCTTCTTCAATTTCTGTACTTTTGTTTTCTCTCTTTAGCTTCTACATATACAGCTTTAAATTCGTGAGTTAGATATGGTAAAACTTCCTATTTAATGAGGATTCATGTTGTGTTTATTCATTTAGTTCTTAATTAAAAGTAGGGTTGGTAATTTGGTTTTTTCACTTGACCTATATTGTTGGTGCATTCCTTGCCGAAGTGATCTAATTTCTTGTAGATTATTATTGAGGGTCCACTCTATCATTTTCATCAAGCTAGGATTGAGTTACTGAAAAACACTTTTGCCTTTCTCATTCAAAGTAAACAAACTTTTCATCAAACAATAAAATTAGATCTACTCTCTCGTAGTACAACCCAAGTTTCTGTTTATATATAAGGATATATCTACCCTCAATAATATTCGGGAATATATATGCTATATCTACATTTTTATGGGATATTTCTACCCCTATCTTGTTTAATAAGTGGGAGATAGAGTCCCAACGCCAAAATGGTCAAGGTTGGGACTCGAACTTGCCCCCCAACAATTATACGTTGTTTTAGACCTTATCTTTTCTTATTATTAATATTTTAGTAATGATATACATGTAAAGTTGGGGATACAAGTTTGTGCCTTAAATGATATGGTACATGATGTGTCATTCGTTTATTTGTGTTTCGTGTTGTGAAATTATTGTATTAATAATATTATAAAAAGTCAACTCTTGCCAAACATATGGAGATCGCGGATTTGTGACACATCACTTGGTAAAAACTTTGCATCCTAAATTTGTAAGTATGTCATTAGTCTTAACATTTATCTTTGTACAAAAAATGTTTTAAAGATATTTCATTCATTAAATATGGAAAAGAAAAAAAGACAGACTAGTTGAGAGTAGTTATCACAATATTAAATATTGATCTCCAAATTATAATGACAATATTTAAAATAAAAATAAAAAATTGTTCAAACTAGTAATTTATTAACATGGGCCTTGCATTGCCTATATAACAATAGACTATGCGGTGACACTTTGCAAGGAGCTTTAGAATACCATGTACAATTTTTGTTTCATGCTTATTTGATCAAGCTTTTGATTGATCAAGATTCATGATAAATGATTTCCTCTAAGATTGAAAGAAATTTTGGCAAAGTTTTCATTTTTCCTCTTGTTGATAAGAGTAAGGACAACTCTAAGAAGTTTTATCTAAGTCCACTTAATTTTCTTGTCTGTCTTATCTTGATTATCTTCAGGTTATACTTATTCTTTTAATAGAATATGATTTCTTTCACATTAACTTTTCTTATTAACTTTAAGAAAGTGGTGTTTTACCATTTTTCTTTTGTCGTGTTCTTAGACAAAATTTTTTTATCCGCAATTAAAGTTTGGGACAGATTTATGACGTTATAAACAGATTTTTTAACGTTGTAAATTCATTTGCGACATCATAAATTTATCCCAAATTTTATTATTTTTAATTTCGAATATGAAGCAAAGTTGTTCTTACGATTCCTCCAATGAAGTTCTAATTTTTTTACTTTTTATTTCTTTTCTCATTTGTCTTTTTATAATTCAAGTGTGGCGTGACACTCTCACCTACTATTTTAATGTCCAATTTTTGCTCTAGGCCAACACAATTTTAGTTTGAAATTCACCCAAAAATTTATATATTGTTCAAAGAGTTTTCATTTTAATTGAGGACAAAAATATCATTCTACATATATGACTTAGTAACTATTTATCATCATGTCTATTATACTTTATCTTCTTAGAGGACACTCAAACTCGTTTACTAGACAATAGTGATGCATGGCTGGCATTTGAGCGCAAACCCTTGCCCAAATTATTGGCTTTGATACCATTTGCAACATTTAAGAGTTAAGTGCCACAATCACATAATAAAACCTCATTTGTCCAATTTATAGTGAAAAGGTAGCTCAAGATTTGAGGGGTTGTCTCAAACTTATATTATTAGCCTAATAACTATTTTCAACTTATATCACCCTCATCATGTGCAAATTGATCCTCTTGTCTAGTCCTTTTCTCATGGTTGGTAATGCTGGCTTACTTGTGTTGGTGAGTTTGACTTTAATACCATATAAAAGTTTACATACTTAATTCATACTCGAAAGATAGTTCAAGAGTTGAAGTTTATCTCAAACTTATTATTAGCCCAGTAACATTTTTTTAACTTGTAGAGGATATTCTTCTTATGACACGTTGCTTAATTAAAAGCATAATTAAACTATGTGTGCTAAGTCTTTTCTCAAGTAGTACAAGAACTTTAGGTCTATTTAAAAGAAAATATTGTGAAAGCATTATATAGACCAAGGTTGCTTCATATCGTATGAAGGAGCGAGATGTTACATCAATAATTTGGTAAAATTTTTAGAATTTGAGAATCTATTTCTTGGTAATATTTAGAATTTATTAAATTAAAAAGCTATTTCTTTTATTTTAAATAATCAAGAAGTTCCACTAAAAAATTTTTAAGAAATTATTTCTTATGAATTTTGAGACAAAGAACTTATTGGATTTTTCAAGTAATAAACAAAAGATTTAGATAGAGAAAGATGCCAACCATAAAATACGAACAAAAAGTTCCTATGCTGCAGAGAAATTATTTCCATCAAGAATGACAAGGGAAAAATTCGCAATGTGAAAAATTGTTATAATCACACTAGGATTTTTCTTATCACACTAGAAGCTCAATAATCACACTCTAGTATCTTATGCTAGAAAATGTCAATTTGCAAATATGATTGTAATTATTATCGTAAAATAAAAGAACCCTAGCTTCCTATATTTATGATTAGTAACCTTTTCTTTTAGGTGTAATATTTATTTTCTTGTACAAATTAATCCTATCATGAACAAGCTAAGACCTAAAAAAGGAGCAACTTATTCTTTAAATAGTAATCCTCCTAAAATAAGAAAAATATTAAATAAGAAATACTTAGGAAATCTGATCCGTATAAAAAAGAAAAAGACATATTTTCTAACAATCTCCAAATTGATAAATTCTTCAATTCACTACGTATCCACACAACTATCTTGTCTCTACTTTTATTCCTTTACCAAAACTACACTCACAAAGCTTATGGAAATTATTTCACCTTGGGTAAAATCTTGTCCCCTCTCCAGTAATTGTGATTCTTCTCCAATAATTGTGATTCTTTAGATACTTTACTTTGTATGGAGTACACATAATCAACACATGTCGATCACTTTGTTGAAATGACTCACTCTTATTTTTGGCTTCTCGGAGAGTATTCAACCATTATCATAAATATTTCACCACATCTCACATACAGACCAAGTTATACCTTGTGTGCAATGTGGAGTTGTTAGCAATCACAAACTACTTCTATTTCACTAGTGGCATGCCCTGAAGATGTCTTCATCATCTATTTTAGATGATACAATTGTCTCTCATGGAGAAGAGAGATAGATAGCTAGCAATATTAATAGTGTTTTTATCTATTGACTTGGAGCTACTTGCTAAACTTGTTCCATTCCTTTGTTGACAATCCTCTTTAAGGTGCTTTTGATTGCTTACGCCCTCTATAAACTTGTATGTCAAAAATAGGGTTTTTGAACTCTATATTTCATCCCAAATTGGCCCCAATGTTCATTTTCTTGCAGAAACTAAACTCCATCTTCAATAATCTAAATACTGAAAGACAACCACTTATTCCTTAAATATGAATTCTTCTAAAATAAGAAAAGTACTAAACAAGAAATAATCTAAGAATCTTAGTCTTTTTAAAAAATGAGAGAAGCAGAAACTCAAAAAAAAACAAATGTGACAACGTGTTTCTCACTCCTATATCAGCCTTTGCTAAGTAATTCTCATCCTTCTTAAAAAGTATCAAAAGACTTTACAGCTATTTGATTTTCATAGAAGTGCCTTGGCATCTTGAAAAACAAAAATTGTTTCTTAAGAGAAAACACTAAAGAGTATATCCCTCTATTTTTTATATTAATTATATTTCCAAGAGCTTGGTCGGAATAGCTTTCAAGTGACTTTCTTTAATTGGCCGCCCGAATTCAAATCTTCAGAGAGGTGGGAGATTAAATAAATTGATTTGAACTTTACCCACCCTTCTATCTTTTAAAAGACATTAAAAAAACGTGAAAACAAATTTATATGAAAAATGCTTCAAGTGATTGATTTTTTCCCAGCATAAAGAATTGAACAAAATCAATGATAGATAATATCTATCACTTTACTGTGAGAATACATGTTAAAAGATCCCAATTTAATTCTTGTTCATAACATTTCATTAATAGGGTAGTAATTAGGTTCAGTTACTAAAAAATGGACTTGTAAGCCTATTTCTTGAAACTTTTGGTTTATGGGTTAATGTTAAAACTTTGTATAACTAATTCTTGAAAGGTTGAAGATAGTATCAAAATGACACAAGCACCAAAATATGGCTGTTTTACAGTTTTTTTAATATTCGGTAATTTAAAGCTAATTATTGTATCTCTTATTGCTGAAAAATAATTAGTAAGGAATAATCATATATTTATCATGTTAGGATATGCTTGGCCCATGGGCTAAGTGATTTTTTTTTTTTGTCTTGCCCATCTGAATTTGAATTTTAGAGAAATAAAGAGTTAAAAATTTTATATGGATTTTTTCCGCCCTCTTATCTTTTATTAAAAAATTGATAAATAACATATAAAATTATAATATTTAAATATAAAGTATACAATTTAACAAATGTGGCGAGGTTATGTATTTTATTTAATGTGTCAGATGATGCCACATTATCAATAAATGTCATAAATTGAGAAGTTTTATTGTGAAGGATAAGATAAATTAGTACCTAACAAATAGCATTGCATGTACGATAGTATCACCGTGTCTTCACATTAGATATAATATAATTAGGTCTCCCAATTTTATGAATGAAGACTATATGTAGTGTTACCTAGTACATTCTTTGAAAATACCAATATTGTTTTTTCACTGAAAACCAAGTGACTGTTTTCCTTTCTCTTTTTTTTTTTCCAAGTATGAAGCAGGTGATTGATAGGCACAATCTCCATTCGCAGAACCTTCACAAATTTGATCAGCCTTCTCTTCAACTGCAGGTAATACCTTAATTATTTATTTTTCATTGAGAAGATATTTATGCATACACACTACTACACCAGAGTGATAACCTATTTTATAAAGATTATACTATACTTTGTCCAAGTGACAGAGTTATACTTATATTTTTATATATAAAAGCTGAATTCTTATTTTAATCTTTATTTAAAAAAAATCACTTTCATTCCCCCAAATATCACTCATTGTCATTGCACTAGTCTCAATCATGACCCTCCCATGCAGATTAGATCTCAACTAAATTTTGCCTAAATTTTAAAACAATAATAATTCTGATTTTAAGGACCAAGATTCTCTTGATTTAAAATTTTTACTGATATTTAATAAATAAGAATATGATAATTAAATGGATATTGAATAAATGAATTGTAGAGCATGAAAAGAAAATAAAAAATGTTGAGAAAGTGAAAAAAAAAATTCCATGATAATGTCACACAAACTTGTATGTAAATTTATAGCTAATATGTAGGTTAGGCCACACCAACTGACCATCATCTGGGAATAACCAATATGTAAGTTTTATTAATAGAATTTACCATGTAAATTAGTTAAAACTATAAATTTTGATTATATTGATCTATGAACAAGGAAAATATGATAAATTTATGTTAAATATTTGGGGTCCAAGATTCATATATTTATGCATGATGTAGTCATATATACATGAGAAAAAGAAGCCTGCTCATCTAGCAAATTCACGCAGAAAGAACAGCTAGCAAATCTTGTTTGTAAAGCTATATCTCATGAGATTTCATTGTGGAGGTTCTCTGTCATAATATAGGGGTTCGATAGGGGTTTGATATGTACACTCGTGTATATAGTCTAGGACAGTGGATTTACTTCGTAACATTTAAGCTCCCCTATTTACCTATATATAGCTTTGTATATATTTACCTAAAATTGTTATGTTTCTCTACATGGTTTCAGTCTATCAGAGTAGACAATAGAGAACGCCTCAATCTTCTTCATCATTCTCTCATCCAACTGTGCCAAATCTCAACTCCTAATTGTTTTATTGGTACAATTGATATTCATCAAACTTAATTCCAAGATTTTCCTCTTGTGGACTGTGAAGATCCATTAAGGATCAACTTTTGTCTATGATGAAATATAAGTACAAAGAAAAAAGCATCAATCTTATGGAGAAGATGCATTCCCTAAAGAAGATCAATATTTCTTTGGAAGTTTGATCTCTTTTTTATTTCACCACAAAATAAATACCCGAACTTTTCGAATATTCTCCACAAATGTAGAAAGTTCGAACATTTTGTAATAGCCTTGGAAAATTGTGAAACTAAAATTTTGAAAGATAATTACAAATTATGAGATTGTGCGGCTGAAGCATTTTGTTAAAAAATAAATAATGAGTTTTTGATTGAAATCCTATTAAAAAATAATTAATTTTATATTCGGCTGTTTATGTAATTTCATTAATCATAAGGAGTTTAGATATATGTTAATAGCACTACTCTAAAACAAAATTTTATCCATGCATTAAGTAGTGAGCTAGCTTTGATACCATTTGTAACATTTTAGGCCCAAAATTGAAGTGTCTGCTCTGAATACATATGGTCTATCACAATTTTGTTCTTAACCTTGAAACCTACATGCTTCTACTTAATTAGAAGAACCTATGACTGATTAGATTAACCTAGTCCATAACGAGCTAGTTCAGATACAAATTGTAAGTAGTCTAACTAAGTGATATTATCTACTTTGAGCATACGATCTATCATATTTATATAAATAAGGATATTTTTGGCGCTTCTTTGCTTGAAAACATATTGTCTGAAAGCACATCACTTCTAAAGAAGCTGCATAAAGGGGATCTTTTTGTTCTTTGTTTAGCTCGAAAGCAGTACCTACGCCATTTTGAGCAAGCAAATGGCAGATAGGACCCGTGAACTAAGGTAAAAGAAATAGTAAAGCCATTAATTTGCATGAAGTGTGTTCCCTAAAATTCCATTTTTGCTAAGCTAATAATGACCTTTGTTGTTACACAGACAGATGAAAGGAGAAGAACTCCAAGAGTTAAACATGGAAGAGCTCGTGCGACTAGAAAAATCACTTGAAGGAGGACTGAGCCATGTTGTTCAAGCAAAAGTTAGTCATATCATCTATTTCTTCTTCTTCACGTTGTTGTTTAATCCATCGGCTTGTTTATGGAAAGTTGGCAACATTTAGCTTGTGGATTCTTGACAAATGGCATGTATTATGCATTCCAGGGTGAAAGACTTCTGAATGAAATCGATGCTCTCGGGAGAAAGGTGAGATGAGTATTATATGCAACCTGCAGTTTGTTGCAAGGAATTTTATGCAGTTTTAATGAATAAAGCATTGGTTTCTTTCATTCATTAAAATAAATATTGAAGATAAGGGCCCATTGGTGACGGGCTGTTGCCTTCAACAATGGAGCTTAGATCTCTAACTTAGTTTTGATAGACTTTTGGGTTGTACTAAATGTACGTATCTATATTCCTAGATTGCAACATATCTGTAAATTGTACCCTTTTCAGATTTTTTTTTTTAAAAAAAAAGGTAAGGGCAATAACATTATGTTCCTGAAACAGCTTTCATTGATTGTTGTGATGATCAATGCTGGATAGTTAATTAATTTATGATCTATCGTTTTATAAGCCCAGCTCAGTTTCTTGGTATTTGATTTTGCTACTAAAGCAGGCTGAACGAAGCTCTATTGTGTGTATGTGTGTATATAGATGTATATATGGGTTGAAAGTGATTCCATTAGGGCGGTACAATCAGCAGGTTTCTCATTTTTCTCATGCTTATAGAATGCAATAAAACTGCAGATTTCTGGACTATTTTGGTGTCCACAAAATCCGTTTTTGTACTTCTAATTAACTTGCTTTCTGTTATTTATATTTTAATTCTTTCACTTTCTTTAAAGGTAAATCTCACCTAGGTTTATGCTTTTATGGTAAGTTTCTATCATCCAAATTTAGATAGATGGTGGTTATTTTGTGTTTTTGTTGTTTTGTGGTTTAGTGACATTTTCTTCTAAATCGGAAGCCCTATAAGTTTTATATAAAAAGATTTTAGCTTATAGAAGGTCTATCTCTATAGATATTATGTGATGGTATCAATCCGAAGAGTTCGTTTGTAGTTTGTACTGGAGGGATAATTTATATGAGGTCATAAGATATTTTCAACGGGGCTGTAATATCTCTGCACATTGTTTTATGTTAGTGAAGAATATCCTTTGCGAATATAATGTATCTTTGGACTTTAGTGCACAGACTTTTAGAAAAAGGGAAATGATACTTGTGGTTTGGCGAAATGCTTTTGGAGACCTGTTATACATGCACTTTTCAGGATTCGTATAAAAATCTCTTTTTGATAAAACTTAAGATTTGTGTGATCACTTTTGAATATATATAAGAAGTGTATATATCCCAAAAAAGCGTTCGTGTGACCATTTTTAAAAATAAAAGAATCTTTATAATTATTTAAATAAATCATAGGATATCGTTGTTTCTTTTTTAAAAATTTTCATGTTCTCGGAAAATTAGATTACAGTGGTAGATTAGAGTGGTTTGACTGGTTTCTATTGATAACAGATCGTATATAAAATATTATTGTACTTTTCGTCTTGGTTAATGAAAATTATATATATAATCAAAGGTCAAGGTGGTGGCTAACTAAGCACAACTTTTGTTAAAAATGCAGGAAGCACAACTGATGGAGGAGAACCTGAGATTGAAACAGCATGTGAGAAATCTTTTACTCAATCTTCTTGCTTCCCAATTAATGTAAGATACTGAATTAATATTATCATTATGAACATTTAGGAGACAGGGATTAATACAAATGTACAAGGCCACTCATTTAACACCTTCATCTGCAGTTCATCGGGAGATAATTCTCAAGACAGGGAGAGTTCTGACACTTCGTTGAAGTTGGGGTAAGTTCATTATTAATTGCATTAATCTCATTTGCCTATTTATTTACTAAAATTTAACAAAGTGAACGAATTTCGACTTAAATTCTAAAAAGACTGCGATGCCTCTTGTCTTGTTTGTAATAAAAAGTGAAAAATAAAAATAAATAAAACAAAAAATGTCCATAAAGTTTTCTAAATAAATTGCAATAAAAAAGGGTCACTATATCTTTTTTTTTTCCTTGAATAATTTCTATCATAATTCACATGCAGTAACACATGATATATATATATATATATATATATATATATATATTTTGACTGAAGAATCGTATCATGACATGGTGTAACAGACTCATCCATATGATTTTTTCGGTTTTGCGGAATTTAAAAAGAATTTAAATTTAGTGTTAAGTTGAGCTTTTTGCTAACCTTTTAGAAAGATACAAGTCATAATTTTTGGGTAAGAACACAATATTAATTAAATGTTAATCGTATATTACTATACATGAACGTGTGGTAGGAAATTATGAGGAGTTGAGTATAATTCACCACAGCACTGAATCCAAATTCATTTAAGGAAGAAGTAAACTCCATGTGTTTGACAACCTATTTTCATCACCTCCCTTATTAGGTGACAAATACATTGATTGTATCTTGCCAAGATCAAGTTTACCAATGCATCTCCTTGAATTATGTCTTGCAGGTTACCATTTCCCAGCTAATGAAGATTGCAAAAGAAGGCTACACAATAAGGATTTCATGGCTGGCTTCGGAATAACCAATTAATAATTATAATCACGATTCAGTGTAATAAGACCCCCGGTCCTCATTTATACTGAAATTATTATAGGCTCAGTTGATTTTTGACTTTTTTGTTTTTTCTTGGGAGATTTTTGTTTCCAAGAAGATTCCAAATTGAAGCAGCAACTTTTGGAATCTTTCCTCGACATATATCTAATTTAATCAATTTGTATATGTATGTGTATATATGTGTGTGTATGTGTAAGGTTCTTGTGCATTTTGACTGAATGTGCACAAGAAAATAAGGGGGCTGAAGCTTCATTTATTGCTGATCTAGATCGAATACAGTAATTTTGTAAGACAATTAATGCAATAACAAAACTGTGTTCAGAGTGTTAAATTTAGTGCAATGTATATTGCATAATTTTTTTTATTTTGTTTACTTAATTATTAATATTTTTGTGTGTATAGTATTCAAAAAATAACAGCTATTATACACTGTCGGCTGCTTCTCACTTGCCGGTGTGTTTATTTAATGACGTCCTAGCGGCATGGCTAATAGGATAAATTCTGCATGATTGAAAAAAACAGAAATTGATTACGTTCAAATTTTATAAATATATATTATTAACTAATATATATATATATATATATATTAGTTAATAATAAGAAAATGATCAAATAAATAATTTATAATGGTCGCTTTATGATGCTGGTATAAAATACTGTGTCATCAATAGTGGAAACAAAATGAGATCTAATGGTTCACAATAATTAATTGAGATAAAATGAAAATTTAAATAATCTACCAATATTTTACAAATTAAATGAAATAAAGAGCCTAAAAATGTTATCTATTTCTTCGTATGATAGAAATCTACCAAAACACAACTTTTTTAATTGAGACTCAACAATCAAAAGCAATTGAGAAATGATATTTTATAAGAATAAATCTAATTAGTTATACTTTGTATTGCAAAAATTAAATGAATTAGAGAAGACATAAATTTACGTTTTTATGTCATTAAGGTCTTATTTGAGATTAAGGTGTTGTAACTTTTAAGTTGTACTTACTGTAGGAAAAAAAACAGTAACTATAAAACAAAAGTTAATAATATGTAGTAAATATAAATTTTAAATAATAATTTTGACAAAATTATGAAAGATATAATAAATTTTTCATAATATAAGTAAAAGATCATGTTAACATAACTTTCAAATTGCAACAGTTAGTGTTTACCAAATACTTTATTACTATTGTTTTTAAACTACAGCTGTCCAATCTCAATCTCAAATACACCTTAACTAAGACTTTTAGAAATTTCTTGATATATCGCTCATGATTTATTAGTCATTCATCCTTCTAAACAATATTTAAATATAAAATTTCAATCAGGTGCCAGGAGTCGCACACTTTATAATATGCAACTGCGCTTGTGGAGATTTATTATTGGTGAAGCTATGTGTTTTTCATGAATACCCACCACGTGTAGTTGCGTATTACAAGGTGCAGGAGTTTATGCACTAACTGGGGACTCTCAAAATGTAAAACAAACTATATTGTTTTGTTATTAAAGAAAAAAAGTTTATTGCTCAATAATTTGAAGTTAAAGAAAAAAAAAAAAGTGTAGATGTAAGTAAAAGTTGTAGCATACTTTAATTAGAACCTAATTTTTATAAAAAAATCTTTCATTTTAATTTATAAACGATATCTTCGTTAGACTTTTTATTTCTAGTTTTTTTTTCCATACAATAAACTTAAAAATAATTGCTGCAAATAATTAAATAAACAATTTTTTAATAAAAGAATAAAAAGATAGAAGCTATTAGTAATATTTTTTTTAATCCTCGTCTCTTCAACGGTTTGTAGCTCTACTAAGCGAATAAGCGCTTGCTACTTTTTCTTCGTGAATAACAACATATGCGGGTAGCCTGAGAGAAGAGAAGCAAGCTACCTTTGCCCACCTCCCCCTTCTTACTGTCCAAAACGAGCCGCATGGAGTATAGCCAAGTGGTAAGGCATCGGTTTTTTGTACCAACATGCAAAGGTTTGAATCCTTTTACACCAGATCATGAACATCCGATCGAATCTATATCAAGAATGAGATGACAACTACATACGCAATGGAGCTCCCGTTCGCCGCATAGTTTCTATCAAATTTTTAGATTCCAAAATGTTGACTATAGATCTATTAGGAATGGAAGCTTCTTTGCCGGAGGTGTTGGTACCATTGCGTAGAGCTCAGTGTGAGGATTCCAAAAATATTAGGCAGGCGCTAAGTCATGTTTAACGTAATCACGCTGTGTTTGTAAGAAGATCTCACGTGATATCGTAAGTTACGTTACATTAAACGTAACTTAGACCCTCCCAAAATATTAAACTTGATGTCAACTGATATCGAAAAATAACAATTTTGGTGGTGGTGGGGCAGTGGGCGGCTGGCATCAGTGAACATGGCCATTAACGGTTGGCCGGAAGTGCCAAAGGTGAAGGATTAATCAGAAATAGTAATCAAATATTAGTTAATTAATTACAATGAATGAATTTATTGAAATATTATTTGATTAAATAAAATAATAAAAGAAATAAAGAAAATAATCAGACCTTCTTCAATATCTGAGAGTAAAGCAGGTTTGATTTACCAGAAAATTTTGGTCAAAACGACCAGGCTCATGTTTGGCGTGCTACATATATATCTTAATTTAGTCAGCATAAAATAGACAGTAGTACAAACGGGACTAAACTAGGCTGCCAAACATGCCCTAGTGTGATATAATATATGCACAATTTTTTCGGTTCTAGGGAATTTATTATTTATCAGATTATGAGAACTATAATCCTAAAATTAAAACAAATATTTATTCTCTATGTGTACAATAAGTTTGAAACTCAAATTTGGATCACAACAAGATTAAAAAAAAAAAAAAGTACGGCGTATAAAATGAGCAATGACATTTGTATCCCGAGTCAGGGTCGCCAATCAATATTGCTGACTATGTTTAGTAATAATTAATTTTTATATTATTATTAATATATTAATGAGATAATTTCATAATACTATTAAATAAACTATTCCCAATTTTATAAATATATAATTGCTTATTTGAAATAAGTGTTTGTAGTAAACATATCATTACTCACAATTTTTTTTCTTACTAGTCATATGCTTCGTTTACACTTCAAGTTATTCTTTAGTCTTTTCAAGATTTACGCAAGACATGTATAAAATTAAGGCATAGTTTGTAAATATATAAAAAAAATATACGATCGATGACTGACAACAAAAATTTTGTAACAATTATAATGAATATTTGCTCTAAAGTATCATCTCCTTAACAGTAAACTGGAAATTATACATAAACAAAGGAAATTATATACATAATTATTTGCATAAGCTAATGATATGGTATACTATAGCATTACCACATATCTTATATTTGTTTTTTTTAATTTTCTTGAAAATATGTGACATGTGTCAATCATATAACATGTTAAGCATAACGATATAATATTCAAATAATTGTAGGCACAAATCACATTCAAGGCCAACTGATCAACTACAACTAAGGGAGATAAATTGTACAAAAGTTATACTTTGTTGCATTACCTAACCTTTAATCCACTAAGGATGTGTTTTACAGACTGTATTATGTTAAATTGTTTTAGCTCAATTGCATTATAATGCCTTACAATAGGATGTATTGCATTAAATTATAACATAATACTATGTTTAGTGTAGTATAAACTAGATTATATATAATCACAACTATAAAAATAACATTTACTGGCACTACAATCACTGACGCTTTGTAAAAAGCATAAGTAATTACATGCATTTGTACTATTTTCCGTAACAAATACGTATCATAAATTAATGATACATTTAAATTGTACTATTTCCTGTGACACTAAAGCATCAGAGGTTAAAAAAAAATTATTAGAACTTATAAATCTTCCAACTTAAACCTATGACTTCTAAAATTTAAAATGCTTATGTTTAGTTTACAAACCACTAAAACACAAATATTATGTAAAAAATTAAAAAAAAAAACAAAAGATATAAATATCATCTCACATCTCTTCCCCTCCATTCATAATAGAAAGCAAAACTTACAAAATCCCTAGATCCACCACACCGCAGACACACCCAAAACCTTTCGCATCATTGCTGTCACTGCTTTCGACTAGCCACTGTCATCATGTCCCTTCATCAAGATCTGGACTCCTTTGCTGCTGTCATCTCCCGAGCACGATATTAAGTTGCAAATTCACTACCGTGACTTATGAATTTATACTGGTATCGATAGCTTATCTACTCTTCTTCACGACAATGACCCCTCCTGTTATTTAATTGTCTTCCATAATCTATTTCTTGTGTTTAATTTTTTATTTTTTTTCGTTGCAGCTTTTATCATTATTTTTAAAATGTGCTGACCTCACCTTAAAAAAAATAGCTGGACTATCTTTGTTTTTTTTTTCATTTTTATGTGCTTTGACTATTGGGATTTGTAAATGAGAACCATAAAGACTCACATACAACAATCACCTAAGAAATTAAAAATTATAGATTTTGATGCAAACAATCTTTTGCCCGTAATGATATTAGAATGTGGGGAAAAAAAAAACAATAGCCCACATATCCCAAAATGATAAGCTTTAGTATAATGCTTAAAAAAAAAAAACAATAGCTGACATGTATATGTATGTGTGTGTGTGTGTGTGTGTAAGATTTATTCTTAACTGCTCTAACATAGTGTTAATTAATTAATTAACTAATTATTTTCCTGTACAGAATATGATATGTACAATTGATTAAGTATTTCTATTTTTTTAATTTCTTTAATTCTTTCAGTCTCTTAAAAGTTTTTTATGCTTGAGATGCATATACCAAAAAGGCGGATATATATATATATAGACACACAAACACATGTTTATCTACACACACACACATATATAGAAATATGGGCCACAACTGATAGTACTTAATGCTTATCATTATTAGGGACCATGGCTAATCGACATGTATTGCACAAATTGGACCCTTCAATTGACTTGTTTCCTTTAAACATACAAAGCCATTGTCGAATTTGAAAAGAAGAGAAAAGACAAAATTTACTAGATACTTCGACTACATGTTGCAAAAATTATCTCACATGAAAAATACAATAATCTAAAAATAAGAATACACACAAAACACACACCAAACATATAGATATTTATGCATATATACATAAACATATATATGTGTGTGTGTCTTATCTATGTGTGTGTACATGTAGATAAATGTTTATATGTGTATATATATGTATATGTACAATGCCACTATCAATGGTAGGTATGACTCATTCATAAATGTGTATGGAGCATCAGTTTTTCATAAAATGTCTCTCCAATTTATCAGTGGAGCATCAGTTGTTGATCAACACTATTACAAAAATGACATTTACTAACACTTAATTTTCTGAAACTTTGTAAAAAGTGTCAATAATTGTGTACGTATGTATTATTTTTTACTTTTAACAAATAAGTATCATAAATTATTAATACTAGTGTATCAGTAAATTAAACATAAAAAATCACTGACACTGAAGTATCAGAGATTAAAAAAAATTATTATAATTTGTAAATCTACCAACTCAAGCCTAAGACCTCTAACTCAAAATTCTTATGTTTGCAACACAAACCACTAAACCATATAAACTTAAGATACAAATTTTATCATAAAAAATTTAAAAACAAAAATACAATACAAAAACAATATGCCTAAATCTCAATCAAGCCCCTCATCTCATCAATCCTAACCTAAAAATTTCTTCCCTTAGTTCACTACGCTGGCCGACACACCCTTATACTCATTCTTGGTAATTCACTACACTAGCCTAAATCTCAATCGATCATTTTTCCTTCATCTCATCAATCGAAACCTAAAAAATTCTTTCCCCAATTCACTACACTAGCCAAATTCACCAACCTTATAAGGGCGTAA
Organism: Atalantia buxifolia; assembly: GCA_030444775.1. Classification (NCBI taxonomy): domain Eukaryota; kingdom Viridiplantae; phylum Streptophyta; class Magnoliopsida; order Sapindales; family Rutaceae; genus Atalantia; species Atalantia buxifolia. Next base: position 831,102 of record CM059838.1, on the reverse strand, counting down.
AACAAACCCTAAACAAAATTACAGTCTATTTAAACTCTTATTTCAGAAATTAGGCCTCTGATTCACCCTTCAACAGTATTTTGAAACAACACAGAGCTCTATTAACATTGTCATTGTCGTTAGCAGTTATGGTATTACTTCGTTTCTAAACATTTTGCTCACTCTTTTTATTCGAATTTGGGGTTTAGTTGAATTGAATATTACAATTTGGACTAGCCACTATCTGTCAAATGAAACTTGAGTACTCTCAGTATGTGTAAAACTTGCTTTGTTGGAGTTCAATAATTTACTACATAGACCTATTAACCAAACTCTGACATGTAGTTCGTTGAAGGTTAGCTTTTGTTTGGTTGCATTAGTTTTAGTAATGGTGTAGAATTAAATTGAATTAAAGGTCATCTTTATTAGTAAAATTAGTGTTTGCAGTCTCTAACTCTACTTAGACAATATAGTTTTGCTTAAACATAGCAATGTAGGATGGTTGTGTGTTGCGAGTAGGGTATATTTCAAAGGGCATAACTTGGGCTACAGGTGTCTGTTTGGAGCATATAATATACCGTTTCGAAGCTTGAGACAAGATGAATAAAATCCAGAATTGATTGAGCGGTTTTTGTCTAAGCGGAAGCCTAAAATTCTGTTTCTTTCTTGGTTGTTTTTTGGTTTTAAGATTTTTTTTGGTTTCTTTTATGATTTTTATCTTTTTTCGTAGATATCAGATTTGGACATTGTTTGTTTTGGATTTCTTATTTTAATTAGGAGAATTTTACTATCAAATAATATCTCAAATTTATCTATTTTGGTAAATTCACAATATTGAACCCGCGAGGAATAGCGAGTCATTCATATTCTTGCAGTAAAGGTACGACCAACTCATTATAAACTTTTTTTTTTTCATTTAAAATCCTAGTTTTATTAATTCATCATTATTTAATAAACTTCATTATTTAGAAATTTAGCTTGGCTTATTAAAAAGTCATTAAGGTCAATCTTACTAATTCGTCTCCTTAAATTTATAGGTGGAGCATCAATTAGAGGACATTACAATTATTTAAACTTGATCGGGATTACCCATAAGTGGAATGTTTTCAAATTAATACATAAGCCAAGTAATTTTCACAAACAAAATATGTTATTATTAATGTTTTCAAATTAATATAACTGTACTAGAAAAATTATTATGCTTTACGGTAATGCATTGATTTATAGTATAGGAGCTGTAAGTGATTTTCCCTAATTACGAATTTATTATTGAAGCTATAATCATAATAACTTTAAATATTTGAAATTAATCGTGCAATTTTATTAAACTTAAACTAACATTATATGATATATTAATAGGAAAAAGTATTTGGAATGGACAGAACTTGGATGACTTGTAATAGGCTATCCCTGGAGTAAAGTATCGGAGTTATTGATTTCTTAAAATTTGCCATTTTTAATGCTAAAAATCGAATGTTAATTAGATGTCCTTTCACTTTTTGTTGTAATATGGAGCTCCATACTCCTCAACAGGTGAAGGATCATTTATTTGAAGAATGTTTTCTTCCAAAATAAAGAGTTTGGACTTGGCATGGTGAGACTGACCCTGTTTCTACATCTACAAAGTGTCAAGACCATTAATATAATCAAAGATTCAGAAGTCATGATTACAGTGGCATAATTGATATAGTCAAACATGCTTATGAGCATTGTGATAAAGATCCTAATTCTTTTAAGGATATGCTTAAAGATGCTGAAAAGTCTTTGTATCTGGGTGCGAAACATTCAAAGCTATTTGATCTGATAAAGGGTTTTCTGTTTTATTAGAAGTCTTTACTTATATTTTACCAAATAATAACAATCTATCTAAGTCAATGTATGAGGCCAAGAAGACAATCAAAGTGCTAGGCTTAGAATATGAAAAAATACATGCATGTCCAAATTATTGCATTCTGTATAAGAATGAATTTGCTGATCTTATTGAATGCTCAAATTGTAAAGCATCTAGGTGGCAAAGGAAAAAAGATGGCTCAAAAAAAATTTAGGAAAGGGGTTCTTGAAAAAGTGTTATAATATTTTCCTCTTATTCATAGATATTATCTAAACTTATAAATATTTTGATGTTACATTATGAATTTTGAAATTCGTTATTAAATAAGTATTTTATATATTAATTTTTATAATATAAAAATAATTAATAATATACTATCATCAAGTAATAAAAATATTATTATAATATTATTATAATATTACTGTCTAATATTATATGATAATATTATTTATTATAATATAAACAATAAAATAATATAAATTATATTTTATGATAATACAATATAATATTAATTTTTTATAAATAAAAAATTGTATTATATTTAAGGCTAAGTTGGGACTATGGTGGCTAATGAAATAAGCTGCTTCTATTATATAAATAAAATAAATTACTAATTAAAAAAAGTAGTTTAGTGTTTAGTGAACTATGTTGTTACTATTAATATAAGTTTGAAAAGTAAAGTAAATGCATTTGGTAAATTTAACTAAGAAAGTATTGTTTTATTATATAAAGACCAAAATAGATATAAGTTTAAATTATCTTTTTTTTTTAGAGTAAGTTTAATAAAATTATTTAGAAATGCCTTTTTTCTTTTTAAAAAACTTAAAATTACATAAATAGTAAAAATTTTAATTAAATGAAATCTAATGAACTTTGTAATTTGTTACATAAAATTTGATAAAAATTCATACTGATACGAAAATTCAAATAAGATAAAAAGTAATGTGTTATATTTACATTAAACTTATTGCAATCATATTAAATATTAACAAATTAAAATGATCTCTCATTTAATAACATAAATAAAATAATCGAGAAATATATTTAAAATATTATCAAGCATATAGTATTTTCTGAATAAATACCATGAATATAGAAAAAGTTCAAATAGATTAAACATTAAAAGTTATGGTTATGAAATGCAATTTCAAAAGTCATGGTTAGCGTTTATGTGAAATTCTTCATAGTCTAAAGAAATTTCACGGAATCATTTGTAAGTCTTCTTGAATTTCATGGTAGAAAATAAAAGTAAAATATGAAAAAAAAATATGAATTTACTCGATCAAAACTTTGATAAAGAAAAATATATATATAGTGATTGTGGCAATAACATGATAGCTAATAGTTTGTATATTAGTTGTCTTTTTGTTAAAATGCTAAAAGTATAATAGAAACTTTAAAAAAGTGTGGTGACTTATTTAATTTTACTTAATTTGAGGCTTCAAACAGATAAACAGATGTCAAATTTTAGATTCCAGAAGTATGAAAACCTTAAAAAGAGTTAAGACCGGCTTAAAATTAATATATAAAAAGTTGACTTTTTTATCGACCAATCACTGATTGGATGATAAAATAAGCTTATAGTATATATGGATGTATTGGATAACTATTAATTTTGACTAAATCTTAACCATTCATAATTCATTGGTCACGATTGCGCCACGTGGCAATGGTTGGTGAAGCAAGTTGAAAGATCCGAACTTTTATATTCGGGTCGACTTGATCCACCAAATGCCTATCAAATCTCAACCGTTCTTTAATCGAATTGGACGCTTCACACGATGCCACGTGTAATGTTAACTTTTGAAGTTTGACCAACCGTTGGATCTTGATATATACATATATATACACACTACTGCATTTCATAATCATACATTATTGTCTCTCTAATTGCATACACAACTCTAAGGGTCATTGGATAATAAGCAAAGATAAAGAAATAGGGACAGTATTATTGTAGTTAGCCAGTGTTGTAAAATACAAGTTATGCAACCCAAGAGGGGGGTGAATTAGTACTTTAAAACTTATCATAACCAAACCACACAACAATCCAATCTAATGTCTTAATAAATTCGAAAACAATAAATTCAATAAAAGCACAATAATAAATGAGTAAGGGAGGAGAAAACAAACACAAGAATTTTTACGTGGTTCGGCAATCCCTGCCTACGTTCACGTCTCCAAGCAACCCAAACTTGAGGATTTCACTATCCAAGCCTTCCAAGGCTTCAAATGCTTACAATTGACTTCCAAGGTGTCAATGAACCTCTGCAACAAAGAGATTATATCTCAATTTCTTCACTCAAGTGTCTCACACACTTAAATACTCACAAATTTGATGAAGAAATGAAAATTACAACAAAAACTCTCTCAAAGAGTACATATACAAATTAAAGAACAAAGATGATTCAATAAAATGATGATTTATAAAATTGAACTCAATATATATTGTGTGCACTTGTTTATCCTTGCAAAGATTGCTAAAAATGAATTGGATTTGAGTTTATATAGTTTGAGCTCAAAACGTAGCTGTTATGAACTTTTTGATGATAACTGGCTTAGCGCTCTCGGAATCCGGTTAGCCACTTTTATGTTATCATTACAACATATTTTTGAATTTTGCACATCCGGTATGCCGCTTTCGAAATCCGGTTAGCCGCTTTCATTTCCATAAGATACTGCCCAAATTTGGTCTACCGCTTGTCAAATCCGGTTAGCCGCTTACTACAGTGCCGGCTACAGTGCCGACTACAGTGAACTATTTTTTAAAATTATAATTTTATCCTAAAACTTTTTATAACTGTATAATGGCCCAAAAGATTATGAAACTTTATAAATATATCCAATTTTAGAATTTTTAAGTAATACTAGTTATCCCAAAACCTTTTGAAATTATGATATGACTCAAAATACTATGAAACTTTTCAAATAAGTTCTTCTCCAGAATTTCAAGCAATGTTTGTTGATTTCAAAGTTTTCAAAACTCTTTCAATTAGACCATAAACTTGAAAAACAACCAATTTCATAAAATCATTTTTCCATTAAATATAAAACCTTTATAATGTAAAAATAATGATTTATTTAAAATGTATGAAAAATAATTTAAGTTTTTAAAAACTTAATCATTCTTAATTTTGTTTGTTATCATCAAAATCAACATTATGGATACATAAACGTTAACACGTTGTCTAGCCTCTAATATGAGAACATATATCATCATCAATGCATAACGCAAATACCATATCTCACCCAAAATCTCACACCATACTTTCAATCAAGATTTACTCAAATAATAAAAAAAAAAATACAGCAACTCACAATAGTAGAGATGGAGCTGAGAGAGCAGCAGCAGTCAAGGTAGTTGAAACTGAGCAGCAGCCGCAACGACGGAGACAGAGCAGCAACAATGGATACAGAGCAGCGGCGGCGGCGGAGACAGAGTAGCAACAGTGGCCCAGATGAAGCGACAATGGTGGCGGAGACAGAGTACAACAGCCGATTTGGGCACACCGAGAGAGAGTAAGCATTGTGAGTAGATCAAGAGATAATGAGAGATAATCTAAGAGGTAAGGCCGAAGAGATAAAGATGAAGAGAGAGTCACTGGAGTTTGTTTTTTAATTTATTTTTGGGTTTAGTTTTAGAATATGTGGAGAACATGTTAAACATGTTCTCACCAAATAATTTTGTTTATTGGAATTCAGTCACTGAACACGTATTAACTTAGATTCATAAAAGGAAAATGAAAATAGGGCCCATAAAATGTTACTGAACAGGCCTTTTTTTTTTTTAAGAGAACTATTGCTCATGATATTTATAATCCTACATATACTGAGACCCGTTTACATCAATTCTGATATAGCACCATCCAAATTTTAACCCTCTCAAATATTCGAGAGACGTCAAACTCCCATTCTGGAAGAAAAACTGCTTTCACTCAAGCTCTGAGCCTCCAAGAAAGGAAATTTAAATTAAACTTCAGACAACGCGTGTCATGGGAGCTCAAACCTTTTTCTTCATTTTGTGAGGAAAAGGCTCTAGCCACTTGAGCTTACTGAACAAGCCCTTAGCATCTAAATGAATAGATCCAAGCGTTCACTAGTCAAACGGTAGAAGCTCAAATCGCCAATTTATTCTCCACTCTCTAAATACTCACGTGAAATACGCATTCCAATACACTGCTAGCTGTCATTCTACATGTCTGCTGTGTCCTCCACGCTCCATTAGGCAAGTGAATTCTGGACTCCCCCATTCCGTTAATCTCGTTAGTTCCCGCTAAAGACTTGCTCCAAATTCACAAACCCACAAAGCGTCCCCACGCTTGCTTTACTTTTGTATTCATTTCGCACTGTCTCTTATCTTTTCTTTTAAAATTTTTTTCTTCCTCAGTTTTCATTTTTCTTTAATAATTTTAAAGAAATTTGAATTGGGAAATTGATTGATTTAGCCATGGATGAAGATTATGATGTTATAGTTCTTGGAACTGGCCTTAAGGAATGCATTCTCAGTGGCCTTCTCTCTGTTGATGGACTCAAAGTAATTGCATTGCATTGCTTCTCTTTCTTTTTTCTTTTTAAATTATATTAATATTAATTTTTATCTATATTCTGCTATTGATTTAATTGCATGTGCCAAAGTTATCATGTGTACATGTTCATAGTTTGTTAACATTCAGAATCACGGGTAAAATTTTGTATTTTAAAATTTTTGGGAGACATTTGGTTTGTGATTCGAAAACAATTTTCAAATATAAAAATATAAATTTAAGTTTCGGCTTTAAATTTACTTTTTATAACTTATGAATTTTCGTACCCATTGTTTTAGATTGTATGAGAAAACTGTCATTGAATCTCTAATTAAAAAAAGAAAAGAAAAAGAAAAATCATATGGGAATTGATAGAGCATGCACTTAATATTTGCATTTAATTGGAAGTGCAGAAAATTTCAAGTATCCTATTCTCTTTAATCTTGTTCGTATAAATGATACCTGCTCCACTGAATCTTGATTTCAAATAGGTATTGCACATGGACAGAAATGCCTATTATGGAGGGGAATCAACTTCTCTCAATCTTACACAGGTTACTTAATTTTCCCACAGCTTGATTAATTGCAGTCTTTTTCTGAAGCCCTTTTCTTTTTGTAACTGTTCATTTGATTAAATTCTTTACCTACTTCTGCAAATTTATTTTGGTATTCGCCTCCAGCTTTGGAAGCGTTTCAAAGGAGATGATAAGCCTCCAGAGCGCTTGGGATCGAGCAAAGAGTACAATGTTGACATGATACCTAAGGTGTGTTTTGTGTACATATATTCATCATTTTATTGTTAAATCAATGGCATCTATTGGAACTCCTGCAAGCTATACAAGATTTACTTTAGACTCTTAAATCTATTCAATTTTGCGAATTGATGGTTACAAGTTACGCATAGCTCCAAAAACATTCTTTAAGTGGCGTTAAATGAGTGACTCTGTGTAGGTTGAGTTCATTAACCACATGGCTGCATATAATCGATTGAATTGAGTTGAGTATATATGCACAGATTCCGTTCTGAGTGCAGCAGATAACAAGAATTGATACTTTGGTTGATGTTGGATTGTTGGTCTAATGTGTTTGCTTCAACTTGAAGCTTCTTTCTATAGGTTGATGCATTTGCTCCAGTTTTTTTTTTTTTTTTTTCATTAACTAACATGTTTCTGCTTATATTAACCATGTCTTTCAATTGCTATATCGCATAAGCCTTGGCAATCCTCGCATCAAGAATGGATGCAATCATATTTCTTCAAAACAGTTGAATCTTTGGAAATGGATGCTACCTTGATTGTTTTCTTTGAGCTACCATAGATTCAACCTTGGAAATAGACTTCCAAATTGGACAAGCCATCTTAATCTTCTACATGATTTCTTATGGTGAAAGCACTAGTGAATTAATTTGTTTTTGCAGTTCATGATGGCAAACGGTGGTTTGGTCCGTATTCTCATCCATACAGATGTTACTAAGTATCTTAACTTCAAAGCCGTTGATGGCAGTTTTGTGTACAACAAAGGGAAAGTGAGAATTCTTTTATATCTCCATTTACTTTTAATTACTGTCATTAGTCAGAGCAAATACCTTAATCTTGTGTGCAATAACTTACAAGCATTATTTTTATTTTAAGATCTACAAAGTTCCAGCAACAGATGTTGAAGCACTGAAATCACCATTAATGGGGTTATTTGAGAAGCGTCGTGCTCGAAAGTTCTTCATTTATGTTCAAGAATATGAAGAAGATGATCCAAAATCTCACGAAGGACTAGACTTGAACAAAGTTACAGCTAGAGAGATTATCTCGTATGAAACCAATCACCATAATCCTCTCCTTAACTCATTATAGTACTTCATATTATCACTTGAGGCGCATAAAACAACAAACACTAGTCATTGATGGTTTTATTTGCTTGTTTAACTTGAAATTATACTAAATAAGTATGAGAAATGCCTGCAAATAACGAGTGTTTCTAGAAGTAAGAAAGAGCTTTGTCCTGCAAAACGGAATTCTTATTTTGTTGTCTCCATTCATAAATGTTAATTATGCACATACTTTGATGTCCATTTTTGTAGAAAATATGGGCTTGAAGATGATACGATTGACTTTATTGGTCATGCCTTGGCACTTCACATCAATGACAGTTACTTGGATGAACCAGCTATGGATTTTGTGAAGAGAATTAAGGTGATATTGTGTTTCTTTTTCTAGAGTAATCTTAGCATTGCCAGTGAGATGTAGCATTCAAAAGATTCTTCCCTCTTGCTAAATTAATCTGGAGATCAGATCCAATAATTCAATATTTCCGCAGAATCAGTTGTCTGTTTCTTTCAGTAACTACTCACAGATCATACAAAATTTTCTTAAGACGATCAAACTAATCACTAACCCATTTTTCATTTTGTTTTTGTGAAGCTGTATGCAGAGTCTTTGGCACGCTTTCAAGGAGGTTCTCCTTATATTTATCCTCTGTATGGACTCGGCGAATTGCCTCAGGTCTGAACTCTCCGAAATTATTTCTGTTTAGGTACAAATGTAGGAAGTGAGAGTAACTCACTTTCACATGCCTTTTGACATTATTGGCAGGCGTTTGCACGTTTAAGTGCAGTTTATGGTGGAACTTACATGCTCAACAAGCCAGAATGTAAGGTAAATCTGTCACTCCCCAATTCTGTAGTCTGAAGAGTCAAGGCTAAACCAATGCAATTCTGTGAAACAAAAGTGCTTTAAACACTTGTATATGTACAGTTTATCAGTTCACCATATATAATCTCATCACTCAAAACTTCATCATACATTATTAATTTTGGATGACAGGTGGAGTTTGACGGAGATGGGAAGGTTATTGGTGTAACATCCGAAGGAGAAACTGCCAAATGCAAGAAGGTTGTTTGCGATCCATCATACTTGCCCGATAAGGTAAGTCTAAGAACATATTCAACAATATGAGCTTAGTTTTCTATTGCTCATTTGTTTGAAATATGGTTAAGCAGCTTGCATTTAAGACCACTGCCACTTAAAGCCCTTACCTGTAGATTCTTTCTGAGTGCAACAGGTTCAAAAAGTTGGAAAGGTTGCTCGGGCTATATGCATAATGAATCATCCCATTCCAGATACCAACGATTCTCATTCTTGCCAGGTTATTCTCCCACAGAAGCAACTTGGTCGTAAATCAGACATGTATGTTGTGCTAAAATTCCATTTCCCAGTTTCTGTTTGATTTGTAGTTGAAGATGCATATATTCTGTTAGCGAGACTAGGTTGGACCCTGGATCATGAGATATAGAAAAGTAAAAAAGTCATGTTAGTTACAAATTTTCCAGCTTCAGGTTTCACGGACGGGCTACTTCACTATTGTGGCTGCTGCAGGTACCTTTTCTGTTGTTCATATGCTCATAATGTAGCTCCAAATGGACAGTACATTGCTTTCGTTTCAACAGAGGCAGAGACGGACAATCCTGAAGTAGAACTGAAGCCTGGCATTGATCTGCTTGGGCCTGTAGATGAGATATTCTTCGACACTTATGATAGATTTGTGCCTACGAACAACCATGAAGCTGACCATTGCTTCATATCTACTGTAAGTAGACAAGCAAGTGGCTGATTAACATAGCGAAATACATAAAAGATACGCATGAACACACACACACACACTGCATAAATGCTTGCTTATGTAGCTTGCTATATCCGGATTAATTAACTAGATCAAGCAAGGATTTTAACAAATGTCTAATCTTGCTTCTAGCTATTTAAATTCAAATGACCATAGTTTCTAACCTCGTGCAGAGCTATGATGCAACAACACACTTTGAGTCCACAGTACAGGATGTGCTTGAAATGTACACTAAGATCACTGGAAAGGTAATGTGCTAATGTTTGCTAATAAATGTTTTTAAGTGAACAAAATGGTTCACTTTTTTCATTTTTTGTTCTTGTTCAGGCTCTTGATCTGTCAGTGGACCTGAGCGCTGCAAGTGCTACTGCTGAGCAATAAAATATTATTATTCACATCTTCTTCGGCAGAAAAACTGCAATTGTTTCTTTAGATATGTCTTTCCAGTATCACTAAACAAAATCACAATTTTGCTACATTCGTTTGAATGGACTTGGAATGTCCCATGATTAACTATGATTGGTTATTTCTAAGGCTGATTCAGCTTCTACTCTTTAGAGCATAGAATTTACCAACAGGATTATGCTTTGATCTCCAGAATTTTTAAATTTTTCATAAGCATGCATCATGGATTCTAGATGTCTCCTTTGGAATTGTTCACAATGAAATTGCAAAACCAACAATTTTATCAGCATTGCCCCTTTATGCCTATGACTGCCACTATGGTTGGTAAAAGAACGGGATGGGCCAAGATTTGCCAATCTTGGCCCTATACAAAAAATGTGTTCAAAACTCTGTTCCGACCAACAAATTAAGAAAAAATGTCTCGATCCTGTCCTAATTGGGATGTTAAATTGTCTCAGATGACATAAATTTTCTGTCACACACTTCATATTCTATCATAAATGACATCTCATGTGCATATAACTGACATGTCATATATACTTTTTTTTTTTAGCATGATTTGTTATATACATATGACCGACATGTTTATATAGTTCATATAACTAATTTGTCATACATTTATGAAATTTAAAATCTTTAAAAGTCTTAAATCGTGTTTCAAAAGGGTTAGGATCCTGAATTTTGATTAGAATTGAGGGAATTCTAAGGGTGGCCAATAGTTCAGTTCGATTTGGTTCATATGGGAATTGGACAGAACCAATTGAAATTAGTTATTTTATTAAAAAAATGAATAGAAACCGAATAACATAAAGAATTGAATATGAACTGAACCATTGAGTTTGGTTTAATTCCGTTCAATTTTTTTTTTCTAGGCCTGTGTGGGCCTAATTTGAAATTTTTAAATTTTATAGTCCTTTGAGCCTCATTAATGAAATTTTTTTCCCTCAATTTTAAACCTGCACAAAAATTGATTTATCATAAATTCATTACAAATACTAACAATTGACAAAAATATTCATCACTACCATCTACTTACTAAAGCCCACTAAGGCACTAACAAAATACAAAATATTAGGAATACAAATCTGAACTCTAATGTCTCATCTAAGTAAACACAAAGTTTTCAAGACAAATAAAAGTAAAAACACAAAATAAAAAAAAAATTGCAAACATCGACAGCTTTTGGTTTACTAGTTCTTGAATACTTGAATTAATCAGCATCAGCATCAGCTTTAAGCATTTTTCAGCTCAATACTTAAAGATATAAATGAAAAGAATTTAAAACAACAATAAATAATTAAATAAACAAACTATATAAACAAGATACTAATTTCTTTTTTTTTTTAAATAAAGAAAACTTACAAGTCAAAAACATCAATCAATTGCCATTGTTCCTCAAGGGATTAAAACAATTATATTAAAATCATTAGTTGTAATATACAAGATGTTACAAGTGAGGTCTCAAATCTACTTACAACGACAGCACCAACTATGGTTGCTGCGGCGCAGGATACAGGAGGCTGCTTGGTGCTTACCTACCAAACAAGGCTTGCAAATATTTTCGCAATCTCTCACAAACACAAACCACCATTGCAAGTGTTAGAAGCTAAACAGGTTAAATTGACAACATTAGGAAATACCTCAACCCACGAAGGATACATGATGCACAATTAAGATTAAAAGCTAACCAAATATAGCCATAGGAAACTTCATATAACAAAATTCCTGCAGAGAATCTCCAGCCACATTGCAAAATGATGTAGGGAAACGAAACTCAACCAACCTAAATAAAAGACCAAAAATCTAAACCTATGCCACAAACATCAAAAACAGTCTATTTTCATAGATAAACAGTAGACAGGAAATTATCCAACTAAATCCAAACTTTTGCTACAAATTAAACAAAGCAAAATCCTAAAGTTAATTAAACATCACAAACAAAAGAGAATCAACAATCCATACACCCTAAGCAAATAAATAAATAAACAACTTCAAACTTAAACAATTAGAAACATTTGAATTCAAATAACTCCAATGCTACAACACATTATAGACAATATAAAAATCAATAATACTAAACTTACAAAGTACAAATCGAGGATAGAAAAATAAAATGGGGAGAAACCACCTACGCAACGTAGTAGCCGATGAGCAGAGCAGAAGCTGTCGCACGGTGAGAAGAATTGTTGGAGGAAAATCAGTTTTTAAATTTTTTTTTAAAAATTTTAGGACCGATCTCATACAATATGTAGGAATACGTAATCTAGAAAATCATGCATTGACAATCCGAAAAGATGAACAATTGAAATTAATCCAGGCTTCCCAGATCATGATCTGTCACCACCACGCTTGTTAGATCACGGTCTATCACCAACACGCTTATTTGATCACAATCCGTCACCAATGATCTTCTAGGTTATGAGACTCAGGTTTGATCTGTACTTGACGTGTGGGTGCCTTTATTACCACTAAAAGCAACTAGCAGGAGAAAGTTTTTCTCTCAAAATTGGAGAGAAAAAATCTTTTTCTCTCAACTGTATAATGCGGCTCTCTTCTTCTTTTGGGAGAAAATAAGTTCTTTCATATCTTTTTTTTAGTGGAAACCTTAGGCACCATATTTTTATTTTTTTAATTCTATTAAATCAAATTTGATTTAAAATAAAAATAATAATAAAACCAAAAGTAACACATATGCTTTTAAAGAGCATATTTTCCCAACAAGAATTTAGGACATGTCGGGCGCAGCGAGTAGACCAGAAGCAGCCGACGCTAGATGATAGTAAGAGTAGCAGGTGAGCAGTTATACTGGTGGATTGGTCTAGGGACAAGGTGATATGGTTTTTGAATTTACGGTATGTTTATTAAATCAAAATTAGAATAAGTTATTTATTTGAGTTGTAGGAATCAAAATCGGGATGAATTGCATTCTCATTGATATATTTATTTTATCTTGGAATCAGAATGAACTATTGCAAGAAATAGAATGCTCTTTATTAATTATTATCTCCAATATTATTTGTATCTATTATAATAATAACAATAATAATAAAATGCCCTTTAACGTAATGGCCATGGTGTTTTTGCACGGTGCTAAGCAATTCTGCCAACCCTATCGACCGCATGCAAATTTCCAGTCAAAACATTCTACCAATAAACATCAACTAGCGATCATTGTCATTGGATTAAGATTCTCTCCTGATTTGAGAACTCCTAATCTTTTACAGATTTTGTACCGCATGTATTTTAGTGTTAGTGTATGATTAGGATTTAACTACTTTTTCTTTTTTAATTTATTAACCACTAATCATGTTAATATAATTTGCTCATATAAAGTTCAGATAAGGAGAGGATCCTAATCCCATTGCCATTATGTTATAAGGTCAGGTTTAGTGCTCTCAACCTTTCGGGTGCCAATGGTGTAGGTATGTATATTCTTGAAATATAATGGGAGCAGATAATATATATTTCTAAATGTATAAGGGGAGTTTTTACCTTTAACTGATATAAGCTTATGAATTATACTTGGTAAATCTCTGGACTATGCTATAAAATAGAGATTCAGACATTCAATATACACTGAGTTATAAGGTATGTTTAGGATGTAATAATTTAAAATGAAAAAGAAAAACTTCTTGTTTACTATATGATTTATTTTCACTTCTTGCTTTTTTTTTTAATTTACCTATAATTATGAAATCAAAGGAAAAAACTTCACTTTTTTCAATCTAAAAAGTATCTCTACGCCATTCATTCATTTAAAAAAAGACTTGAACTTTACGGTGACATTTGTTTTTTTATTTGAAATCTGAATAGATCTAAATTAATCTGAATTTTGAATAATACTGATTGTCTGAATCTAAATAGTATGCTTTTTTTTTTGTCTGAATTGCTAAAAATAAGTATTAAATTATTTGTTTTTTAACTTAAAATTATCTAAAAACTAGTTATTTTTACATCTGTGCCCTCACAAATTATAATTGTTAAACAACTAATGATATCTCAAAAAACATAAATGAGATAATAAATTTCATAACATCATCATGCTCAATTGAATATAACATTTTAATATTCTAAATTAGTGTATATTAATCAATTTTATTATTTTTATGATGTTTATAAGAAAAATATTGATTAAAGATTATAAAGATAAATAATGCTAATTTAAAGAAAATAAGAAATAAAAATAATAATAATCTACAACTATATTATCATAAGTTATAGAGAAGAGTAATAATGTTAATTATTAAACTTATTTAGGTATGGATGAAAATTAATTAATTAGAGAGGAATATTTTAGAGAATATTTTTTAATGATGTCATTAAGACTTGTTAGATTAAAGAAAAAGCTAAAAAAATTAAGTTTAATAACTTAGTGACTTAATAACTGAAAATTTTCATTAAGTTGAAAAAACAAACAGATTTAATGACTTAACTGACTGCAATTAAGTCAATTAAGTCATTAAGTAAAAAAAAAAAAAAGCGCCTCACCTCTTATTGACAATCTATTTATAATATTAAATTATTTTTTTTTCATACATTTCTAATTTAAAACAATTCATTTTTTACATTAAAAAGAAATTGTAACATTTTATGAGATGTATTATACCATTTCATGAGATATTCAATCAATTTAAATTAAATTTTATCCAACTCTTTTAACTTGGAAACTTATTTATCTAGGTTATAGTTCTTAAATGTTGGGATTTTTAGTATTATTGAATAATTAAAAACCTAAAAATCTAATAAAAATAATTGAAAAAAATAATAATTCACACAAGAGAACTTGAATCTCTATTCAAATAGTAGTGATTTGTCACTGAAACATCAAGTGATTACTTCTAAGTTCATTATTTGTTAAATAAAAGTAACTTTTGAATTGCAAAACTTTTTAAAAGCAAAAATTATTTAGACCTAACTAATTGTCATATGTAAAGTTTTTTTTTTCCTAATATTCTTAATACAAAAAATAAACACAACACTTTTTGAATTTTTTTTAGTTGAGTTAGTCGGCATCTCCTATCTGAAATTTTAAGGTAGAGTGTTTGAGGTTCTGTTTGGTATAACTTTTCAAATAGAGTTTATTTAAGTTGAGTTTTTAGCAATAGAGCTTTTAAAAATAGAGGTTTTATCTAAAAAAATTTAGTTGTTTGGTTGTCAATAAGAATTTTTATAAAAATTCATGAAATTACTTTAATTGGCAATTTTTTTTAAGTTATATTATGAAAAGAATAAAATAAGATTGTTAAATAAGTAAATGATATTTTGGATATTTTAACATTTTAAAAAAAAATTTCAACCTTTACTTCCAAAACCCCAAAATTTGAGTTTTTACTAATAGAGATAAAATAACTTATTTACGCTCTAAAAGCTGTACTAAAAAAAAAAAAATCAAATAACAATAAAAATTATGATAAGAGCTTATGAGATTAAACAAGCACTTATGACAATTAAATAAGTCATACCAAATAGGCACTGTGTCTCCGAAGTAGTTTATAGATTTTTTTTTTTTACATATCTTTTGTCTTGTTTGGTGGGCTTTGGACATTTAGGTAACGTTTACTTTTTGAAATGGAGTGAAAATCCTGAGAAGTGAAAATCCTAAAATTGGAAGTGTGAAGTGAGAGTGGGAGTGGGTTGTTTACTTACACTGGAATGGAAGCATGAAATGAAGATCATAATCTAATTTATGTGTTTACTTTGTCTTGGATTGGGAGTAAATAGTTTCAAACTACTTTTTTATTCTTATTTAAAGAATTATAGTTTTTAATTACAAAGTTAATAAAAATATATATTTAATGAATAAAAATTTATTTTATTATATTCGTAAATTTACAATAATTATTAATATTCTTAATTATGTACATCACAATTTTTTTATTAATTTTAATTATATAAATAAAAAATTATTGATAACGGCAATATAAATGAAATATTTTTACTATTAACATAGTACAAGATTAATATTTTCTTAGAATAAACTATTTTTAGTATTAATTATTAATATTAAATAAATATACTACTATTATTTTTAAATAAATATAATAATATTATATTTTCAAATAAAGATGGTATATAGTAATATTATTAATTCTCTATTGATATAATAATATTATTTTTAAGTAATTTAAATTTAGAATCAAACCAAATTATTATTTAGTTAAATATAATAATATTTTTGAATATTTATTAAATTTAATTATAGTAAATTTAATAAAAAGATGGTAAAAAAGAAGGGTGAATATAAAATGAAACATTATTTTATTTTATTTAATCTAATTATATTAAATTTAAATATTATTATATTACATTTATTATTATACAAAATAATATAATATTATTTAGTACAAAATTAATATTTTCTTAGAATAAACTATTTATTATTATTAATAATTATTAATATTAAATAAATATAGTACTATTATTTTTTAAATAAATATAATAATATTATATTTTCAAATGAAAATAGCATATAGTAATATTTATTAATTCTCTATTAATATAATAATATTATTTTTAAGTGATTTTAACTTAGAATCAATGCAAATTATTATTTAGTTAAATATAATAATATTATTCAAATAAATATAATATTATTTATTTTATTTTATTAAATATTAAATTAAATAAAAAAAAGGGTATAAATGGGAGAGGTGGGAGTGGGCATGAGAGTTCTACTCCCGCTCCTCACTCCAAAAATAAGTGGAATCCACAGAATGTGGTTCTCAATCTTTCCTTAAATTGGTGAAGTAAACACTGGAGTGTGAATAATCCATACTCTCCACTCCTACCCCAGAAAGTAAACACAGCCTAATGTGTTATTTGATCTTTAATAGATTGAATTCTAACTTAGAATGGAACTATTGGCACCTTTCACTTACTCTCATGGGACCTCTCTTTCCATAAACACCTACTAAGTAAATTGAAATACCAATATCACCAATTATACCCACTCATTAATGCTCTTCCCTATTTCTTCTCAATCAAGACCTGCAGAACTTTACCAAGATAACATAAGGCTAAAAATTATCCAATTTATTATTATGTAGATTTTTGATCAAAAGATAGGAGTTAAAGACTCTTCCAGGACAAGTAAACAAACTTCCTAAGAGAAACTACCCGGATTTTGACAATAGTAAAAGTAATTATGAAGTAAATCTTGTAGCCACAAACGGACTCCAAATACTACAAATTATTACATTTCTTAAAACAAAGTTAAAGAATTTTTCCTGTTCGTTGACAGTTACTAAACAGATTATTGAATAATTTGTGTAGATTTTAAACCTATAAAGTAACTTAATACCTATAAGACTCGCTGGTCAAGTGTGTATATATACACTATACAGTAAAAAAAATTTCTTATGAAATTCCCAACAAAAATAAAACTTAAATGATTTATTTCTTCTAAAGTTATTTGTATATATGAACCTTAATTTAGAATGTGGAGTGAGAAATTCATAGTAATTTTGTAGCAAAAATGTAGACAACACTGGTAAATATAAAAAGGGTTTAAAGAGAAATTCTAAGCTTGAGTTGAGCAAGAGAGATAGGCTTTTTTATCATTTCACTGGGAGTTAAAATTTTAGACACACAATAGGGGTTTTACAGGAATTATAGGTTTACATGAATTTTGATGGATTGTATATGATAATATCTTTAAAAAAAAAAAAGAAGTTACTAAATCCTTTTACTAGAAAAATTAATTTTTAATATAAAAAATTAATCTTTTAATGGCTTTTGGCTCCCCTCAAAACTTGAGACTTCATTGCATGCAGAATCGAGTTTTTTTTCCCTATTATAATAAATAAAATATGTTTATAATTTAACATCATATTATAATATTAATTTTGTTTTCTTTATTTTTACATTATAATAATTAATATCAATTTATAATTTATTATTCAATAGTATTATATTATATATTTTTTTATATTAATTATATTAAAAATGTAGTTAAATATTATTTAATTACATTATATTATGATAAATAAGTTTAATAAGGTTAACTACCAGTAAATACTTAAATAATATATAAAAATAAAAATATAATACAATATTACATTATTTAATTATATTATAACAATTAATATATTAAATCTATTATTAGTTAATAAGTTAATATAACTTATGCTAAATACTCAAATTACATATAAGAATAAAAATATAATATAATATTACATTATTAATTATATTATAATAATTAATATAAATATTGATTATTATTAACAGTATAATATAATCTAGTAATAAATACTTAAATAATATATAAAAATATAATAAATTATTATATTATTTGATTATACTACAATAATTAATATATAAAAAATATTAAATTTTAAATAATTTAATATAAATAATAATAAATACTTTAAGTATTAATAAATTTAAAATTAATAGTAATATAATTAATGATATAAAATATTATTACATATATTTATTAACTTAACAACATAATATTTATTATTAGTATTTACACCATAATACAACAACTAAAAAAGTACAATATAATAAGCGGAATGCACCCTAAATTTTTTCTACAATTTCAATTTTATAATTTACATATACACTTTGAAATAAAGGCTAGAAAGTAAGGATATGTTTGGTTGGAGGATTAAAAGTGGGGATTAGACTCTTTTTTTTTTTTAAATTTTATCATTGTCTCATGTTTTGTGCTGTCAAGGGTATTGGGATTTAGTTATCCTGGGCTCACAAGCAAATCTCAATTTTGTAAAAGAAATTATTCCAAGGGGGGCATGAGAATATGAGATTAGTTAGTAGTGGATTATATTGATAACTCAATTAAACATAATAATTTATAAATATTAAAATTATAGTAATATGTGATAACTGTAATAAAAAATATTGATTTTAATAATGTAAATAATAAATTATACTAAAAATAATTATTAATTTCACATTAAATTAAAATTATATTTTAATTTATTTAATTATTAAATATTTTTATAATTTTAAATTTAAATTATAAATTAATTATTAAATTAATATTCAAAAAGATAATTTTTTATAAAATAATAGATTATTGAATAAAAATAATAAAAATATCATATATATATTTAAAAAAATAAAAATTATTTATATTTTGATTTATATTTCATTAATGTCATTGAGGTTGATTTGTATAATTAATAATATAAAATTTTAGTTTATAATAATATTAATAATAATAATAAAATAATTTAAACTAATCTAACAATTCAAACACAATAAATATTATATATAATTTAAATTATAATCTAATATTATTTATTTATAACCTAATCTAACATTGTATCAAACACAATATATTATTATATATAATTTAATATTATCCAATCTAATCGTATTCTATTTAATCCAATACAGTTTAATCCGGCTTAACAAATGAGAATGCCTATCTGGCTGTATACGTGTAGTGCACATTTGCAGTGGCACTAATAAGATAAAAATTATTATTTTCGCACGTTCCTTAACGGGCCAAAAACTTGTGATGCAAGCAGACACAAGAAAATTTGAAATCAAACAGCAATTCTTTTTTTTTTTTTTAATTTTTTGATTTCATTTTCACACTCTTCAGTGGTTCTTGATCAAGCATGAGTCCGTTATCGAGCAAGAAGAAGTACAAAGTCTTTGAGTTCAGCGAAGAGGATGAGCTCGTGGAGAAGACCGCTAAGAAAATGCTCGGAAAATATTCAAACCCTAGAAAAAATCAGCGCCATTCTTCTCCTATTGACAAGTACAAGTTCCTTCAATTCTGTGAGTCTCACTTGTATCTTTCTTTCTTTTTTCTTTTTTTTTCAATTCAGCCTTTCTTGATATTTAGCGTTAGGTTTATTTGGATTCTGAGGAAAATATGTAGGGAAAATTTGAATTTTGATTTTTATGTCTGTGATCGTTTTGGTTATGACTTTTGTGTCTGTATGAAAATATAATTCTAAATTGATCGCTCTCTCTTTCTGTCTCTCTCTCTCTTCTGGTTTGGTTGAAAAATGGAGGGAATTTAAATTTTTCAAAATTGCTCTGTTTGGTTAATGGGAAAACATATGTAAAGAATAGAAAGTTTTTGAAGTTGGGTTTTACAATTTGAAAGGAAAATCTTGAAGAAATAATGATGGACTCAGCTGAGGTTAAAGCAATCCGTGACTGTTTGAATGTTGTGTCTAGTTTTTAAGATGGCTGTCTATTGAGTGATATAAATTTGTTGGGTTACAAATTTGTGATTGGTTGAAGAGAAGATGTGGGATAAGAAAAGGAAAGGAAAAACTTGATTTAGAGAAATTTGATTTGGTGAATACGGAGAATCTCAGAAAAATGGCCAAGTAGGTAGGTCCTAGTTTTTAATATTGATGTTTTGGTTCTTGGTTGTTCTGTACGTCTATTCTTTGTCTAGAAGAAACATAAAAAATTATAAAGACTAGAAAAGAAAGAGGACAGAGACTCTCTTGTGAACAAACACATTGTCATGGAATGTCATTATTCTTATGATTTCTGTTCTCTTTAGGCTATGCTCTTCTTCTAGTTGGAGTTATGGGGTTCTTGTACATTTAATTGGCTGTGAAAACACGTTAGATTTCTCAATAGTACTGTTCAATTTGAATACAACCCATTTCCGAGTTGAATAGACCTTGAATTGTTGATATCTCAATTTTACTTTTCAATTTGAATTCCTATGTAGCCTGATCATTTGATTTAATGCATCAAACACATGCAAATTCATTTTATCAATTGCAGATTTCCAAATGCTTCTTTCTTTTTATATGCTATTTCAATAGATTATGGATTATGAAATGAAAAAATGTTTTGCAAGTGCTATAAACTCGGCAAATTTCTTGATGGATCTTTTTCAAGAGTTCTGCACATATGTTTCTCCAAGAAATGGGTTGTTTTAGCCGTAATCATGAACTACGCTTGCTGGTAATATGATTGTTCACAATTTTCGCAGTTGTGAATAATATTAGAATTCTTTACTCTTTCTTTCCCTCCATGGTTTTTATGGTTTAAGGTTTTAAGTTATTAGGTCTACAGTAATATTGTTGTTTCAATCATATACCCATTCTTTACCGTGTATAATATGTATATGTAATTTATTTTTTCTATGTAGTTTCGCAGGGTGCAAAGCCTCAACAAAAGAAAATTATCAATGAGATAGTCGATGTTGATCCTGGTGGTAGGGGAAATTAATGTACATTTTTACTATAAATCTGAGTTATCTGATATTCTCTGCTATAAACACTTTATTTACTCATGATTTCTCACGCAAAACTGCAGTTGATTCTACTTTTGCTCTTTTTATGCTTTCATTCTTTCTCAGTTTGATGTTATCAGACCTAGAATCACCATTTCAATTATTTATAAATCTTTGTTATGTAAATTATGAATGTTTAACTTTCTATCTGATTCCTAAGCAGTTACACAAGGTGCGGAATTTCAAGATGTGGGAATTAGTCAAGAGCCAATTGATATCGATGATGGAGGTATAGGACATTAATGTGCAAAATTTACTATTAATGCTGAAATTTCTAAGTTTTTCTACTATATTTCCTATGTAGTTGCAACAAAAGAAGACTGTTGAAAAATCGTTAGATGCTGATAATAGTGGTATTCCCTCTGAATGCTCACATTCTATTTCAGATGCTATGAGCATACAAAGAGAAGATGGTGCTTTCGGGGAGGTGGCTTTGTTGGATAACTTTTCTCTTTCAAATTCAAAAAATTATGGGGTAGTCTTTCCCCCCTTCAATTATTTCGAGTTCTGGTTATTATTTTCTTAAGAATTAATTTCTGCCACACTTAGTCCTTGGCTGGCAGAAAATGTTAAAAAGCTTTCTTACTTATCTTGTCCAATGTTCCAAACTAGTAATCTAAATTGTTAATTGGAGTAGCCTGATGTCAATCTTGAGCTGGCTTTGTAACTATTGGAGTGTATTTGTTTCAGAATGAGCAAGTTGATTTGATTTTGGATGATGATGACTGTATGGAAATGAGTTCTCTGGCAACCTCTTCCTCTCCACTTTCAGTTAATGGAGGTATTTTCCCGTCCTCTTAGTTTTGCTGAATTGTTTGTTATTCACTTTCTCCGTTTGACTATGTATGATCATTTTGTCTTGTACAAACATCAACTATTTCAGTTTTATTAGAAGAACAGGTGGCAGAATGTGGTTCTTGTGGACACCGGAGTGTAAGTTTCCTATCATGGCTTTTATGACTTCTTATCTGGGTGGCTAATGAAGATATGTTTGTAGAAGACTTGGGATTTGAATAAGATCGTTGACCATCTCTTGGACGTAAATCTGCAAAAAATAGATATTATGTTCTCAAAATCCTCCTTTAGTGAGTGGGATGCATGGCAAGATTTTTGTGCTAAAATGCCTTAAGTAATTGGTTAAGATTGCATATATAGTCTAATTGGACTGTATCAAATCCTGGAATTATTTTTTTGGTTTTTGTTCTTGCTGGTGGTGGTTTTGGGTTGGGGGACATAATATGAAAGCTACAAGGTTGAGAAGAAAGTTTACAACTTTGAAAGTCACATGATGTTATAAGGTTGGGGCAAAAAATAATTGATCATGTTCTGTGTCTTTGTCAGTTCACTAAAGAGCCAGTTTGTTGG
Source organism: Atalantia buxifolia (assembly GCA_030444775.1). Classification (NCBI taxonomy): domain Eukaryota; kingdom Viridiplantae; phylum Streptophyta; class Magnoliopsida; order Sapindales; family Rutaceae; genus Atalantia; species Atalantia buxifolia. Next base: position 808,148 of record CM059838.1, on the reverse strand, counting down.
TTGGGGTATTATATCCTTAGTTGTGTTACGGACAGAGACCACTTCTTGCCAGTTCACAGGGAACAATTTACATTTACCATTATCAAGTCAACTAATCGCAGCTTTGCAATCCAAAAATTTCTCCCACAAACAAATCTATCATACAATCTTCTTTGGCGGCCTTGCTATCGGCATGGCTTTAATGAATGAAATGGGTATTAATTATTTTTCTAAGGACCCAAAAAATATATGTAAGCTGTTTCTTTAAATGTAAGACTAAACTTGACGGCTGCTAGCCTGGAATTGGAAGAAAGTTGGCTTTCCAAGAGCGTATAAAAAGATGATTTTCAAAGATCTAAAAGTGCTACTCCATGATCTCTGTGGCCATGAATGATAGAGAGTTTCCTTCAGAGTATGGCTTCTTTTTGTGCTTGGCCTCTGGTGCTGATGTACCTAGGGTCCCTTTATTGGATGTTTCCAAAGAGACGAGTTGGATCCGTATAAAGAAGAGAAGAGTTAAAGAAAAATTGCATAGTTTTTGGGACCAGAGCGGTCCACTAGACCTTACTGTTTACATGATGATACCTATAAAAGTTTAATGTCCAAGAACTTCCACCAATTCTTGTCTCACAGTCTACTGTGTGGAGTATAGAGGAGATAAAATTCCTCAGATGCGTATTTGAGTTAGAATAATGTTCAGGATCTTTTACTTTGTTATAGGGGTTTTTCTAGAATTCCCAAGATTAACGTTCTTGCTTAAAAAAAAAAAAGAATGAAAAAAGTAAAAAAATTAAGTATAGATCTTTCTAAACCTAAGAAGAAATTATTTGGATTCTAAACTGGGTTAGTTCTTTTAGAACATGTTTTGCGATTTAGCCTTTCGGCGTGATAGGCAGACTAGACTTGCCCCTTCACATATGCTGAAGCCTCGGATCTGCACTTATATCAAGAATCTTCTTCATGAACTGTCACATTAGAAAGCTCAGGGTATATTGAAAAGTTGCATTTCTGCACAATATTCCTAAAACTCACAGTGAGTTTGTTTCCAAAGAGTGTTTGTAATGCATAGAGTTATTCACTTTATTCCCTTGTTTCCTTAGCAGCTCCCAGTTTCTTCATGAGCACCAGACTAGGGGTCCATCATTTTGATTTAGAATGAATTGCTTGCTTGTTTTCTTTATAGTGAAAACTGTTTTGTGTGCTCTGTTTCATTTACTTTTTTAATTTCTTTATAATGAACCTTTATGCTTGTTTTGATTTGCAGGATATTGAAAATAAGATGGTGGTTGTTTTCCCTGATTTCATTGTACATGGGGATAATAATTATACAGAATCGCGGATAACTTTTTCGTGCAGCTTCATTACTGTTGAAAGTTCAGTCATCAATGGGACTAAAGGAACATTTAGCTTAGAATGGGCTATTGGTGATGTCATCAATATTCAGACAGGATGGTGTGGGAGTGTGAGTTGAGCTTGGGTTTCCTTGTATTAATTTTCATATATGTAGCTATGCCATATGTTAAGGCATTCTCTCACTTCATGTAGGTTGATACTGCTATTGTGGCTCTTATTCTTAAATCAAAGGATTCTACAGGAGTTCGAAATCAGAATGAAATTCCAGGTACATTTTACCCCAATGTTTGATCACTTAGGATTTTCCACCAACAGGCTAACAACTGCATTCCATGAAGCATGAAAGAGCCTTCTATATTATCCATCAAACCTATTAATAGTTTTGTTCCTCCAAAGTTGTATTGGATTGTTGATCCCAGCAATGCTGAATAGCAACCGGCTTAGATGGTCTTCTTGCATAGTTCTTCCTTGTTAAATAACTCTTATGATATCTTCCAAAATAAATAAAATAAATAAATAAATAGAGGTGATGTTGCAATTTATATGCTTTACTGAATTTAATGCTTATGACACACAATGTTGGGTATTTTGGAATGAACAACATTGTTTGTGCTTCCCATGATTAGAATCAAGGAACCTTTTTCCCCCCCCTTCTCCTGATCACAAAAGTTCCTTTCCTAATTAAGTGGAGGAAGTCAGGATTTTGCAATTGATAATTAGAGTATTCCTGTTTGCATTAAATTTGCTGTCATTATTAGAATAATATAATACAGGTTCTTACTTAGGATTTGAATTCTAGTTAATGGAATAAATGATAAGTTCCTTCACAGGCTCTGATCTGCTGAGGTTTTCAGTTTGTGACCAACATTGGCCTGAAAAGCTGAATGAAATTATATCATTGGATGTGAGATACAAGGAGAGATGGAATACTGTTGAGTAAGTTCTTAGTTTTCTGTTGGACTTACATTTATTTCATTCATCCATTTTTTGACAAAATGTATATGTCCTTCTTTCTCTTTAAGCACATCTCCTTTCTTCAATTAGAAAGAAAAAGCTAAGCTATTGTATATTATTATTTGATTTTTTTTTCTATGAAGTTAATTCTAAGTTTCTTGTTGTTTTGTAATATCTTCTTTAGCATTCACTGTTTTGTAGTTGGAACTGTTTTCTTTATTCACAAGAAAGTTATATGTTCTGGTTGTTAATATACTTGTGATATTCTCTTACAGTTTTGATTCGAAATATGAAGAAAACAGTCTCTCAAGTCAGAAAAGCAGGTTACCGTCAAAGTGTTATTCTATTGAGTAAGAAAATGGAATTAATATGATTATTATGAATTATTAGTTGTGTGATGATATTTGATACAAACTTCTATTTTTCCCCTTTTATGCATCCTTTTTTATTGAATCATGTCATGGTTTATGTTATTTCTTTTTTCTTTTTTGCTTTACGTTATTTCTTTTCTCTTTTTTTTTCGCTTTTTCTTCTATTTTGTAGTTACATTTATTCTTTTGTCATTTGTGGTTCTAGTTTCCTAGATAAAGATTAAGCAAATTATTAGAGAAAATGGTAATGTGAGGGAAAGGAGAGAACAAAAAAGAGAAGGTGTTTGACTTATTTTTTCAACTAGCTGACATCTATTTAGATTAATAAGTTAATGTGGGTGCCACAGGCGACAGTACTCCCTCAATTTATTTCAAATATTAGTTATAAATGACATAACTGTAGTGACTAATGTAGTTGTGATGCATATTTCTTGATTACTCCACCTAATAAGGGAAGATGATTTATCTTACTTATCTAATGATCCTCTGACTCTGAAGCATTCTATTAAAACCTGTTTTATACTAGAAAAGTTTGAAATTAGTCCTAAAATGCTCTTCAATGTCTAAGTCCCTATCTTAACTATTCCAAATTTCATCTTTGGTGTTATCACATTGATGGATTCTTTACTTTTTCTTTTCTGATGTTAATTGTTTTATGTATGGAATTTAAGTACCACCTAAGCAGTTTTCTTGTTTAACCTGAAAGGGACATGCATGCCAGATTGTAAGCTGATATGGTTGTTAATTAAGACAGAACTGTGTCATTGATGAACAAATAATTTTTTAGCTGTCTGTTAATTTGTAGGAGCTGTAATCAGAAATCAAAGTCAGCTTGTGCCTGATCCATGTGACAAGCATGTTGATTAAATCTAACCTTGCAGTTGAAGGATGAAGGATATGCATTCTTTCCTCTAGACATTTCAGAAAATAGATTTAACTGCTTGTTCAAATATGTTTCTCTTCTTAGTCTGAGATTTACTGGCTGTATCTTATTTAATGATGTTCATGACAAGCCTTGATTTAAGTTTGTATATTCCAGGTTTGATGAACCTTTTGAAGATGTTGTATATCCGAAAGATGATCCCGATGCTGTTTTAATTAGTAAGAGAGATGTGAAGCTTCTACAGCCTGATACATTCATTAACGATACTATCATCGACTTTTACATCAAGTGAGTCTCTGTTTAATTATACTATGGCTTTGTGCATCTCAATTTTTTCCAGGTTCCAGGCTTTGCATTTGTCGAACATCTTCCAGAAAAGACACTTTCTTCCAAATCATTTATATACTAACATGAAAAACAATCTTGAAGTCTGACCTATAAAATATGAAGCGCAAATTCACTGGAAGAATTTAGATTAAATAAAATTAATATGACAATCATCTGTTTCATGTCTTAATTTGGGCGTTTAGCTTGTCGAACTTGGTATGTGTTATTAGGAATCCTTTATGCCTTTTGCCATTTTAAACTTGAAGTGTACTTTGTGGGGTTAATAATTTAACATCTATCGGGGCAGTATTCTGTATTTTCCCTGTAAAGAATTAGATGTTTCTTATTTGGTAAATGTGGATGAGCTTATGGAGGGTTGATATTTTGGAAATTGTCAATTGAGAGAAGCACTGAGCTAGTTATGAAGATTGACACTGAGAATATATAAATGAGTGAAATCATCGAAATTCAATACTTAAAGTCTCCTTATTGATTAGAAGGTCCTTGCTGATCACATGGTAGAACACTAACCATCACAAATTTATCAATGCTCAACTCTAGATTCAGCTTCTCCCAGATAGCCCTGGAATAAGAAGTAGAAACGTCTTCAAATTTGTTAATTTGCACATTACATTTACCCCCACCAACTGCGGAGGCTAAAATGATTGCATGATCTTTCTCTGTGCAAGAATGATTACAATTACAACATAGGAATGTTTTAGTTAAATTGTTCTTTGTAGATTAATTATTGTCATGCATATTACGCGTGTTGGTACTTTATTTTATTTGAATATTGAATCTCTTAAAGTATTGATTCTTACACAACTGAATCTCATGCTAGATACTTGAACAATAAAATCCAAACTGACAGACAGCAAGATTTCCACTTCTTCAATAGTTTTTTCTTTCGAAAGCTTGCCGATCTAGACAAAGATCCATCTAGTGCTTGTGAAGGCAGAGCAGCATTTCAACGCGTTCGTAAATGGACAAGAAAAGTGAATCTTTTCGAAAAGGATTATATTTTTATTCCAGTAAATTACAGGTCATAAATTATTGATTTGTTTTACCTGAATCAGAGGTGAATTATCTCTTTTCATACTTCTCTTATATTCAACTTATAATTGCATTCTGATTACAGTCTTCACTGGAGTTTGATTGTCATCTGTCATCCTGGTGAAGTTCCATATTCCAGAGGTAAGAAGATCCTGATTTGATAGTTTCAGTTTATTGTCTTTGTATAATCATTTTGAAAATCCTAATTTTCTTTTTTCAATAAATTTCCTTGCAGATGATAAAATTGAAAAGTCTCTTAAGGTTCCATGCATCTTGCACATGGATTCTATTAAAGGAAGTCACAGAGGCCTTAAAAATCTCATTCAAGGGTAATCTATTAATTTTTTATTATCACAATTATTTAACCTTTTACCTTATGCTTGTTAAGTTGATGTGAATTTTTTTTTTTTTAAAGCATAATGACTGGTTCATTATCTAGACACTTGTAATTTATGTAACTGAAATTTTGGAGTTCCTTGTCTGGAAAGAACTTGTGCATTTATTGTTTAAATCACTCTAAAGATTTCTGTATTATTCATAAGTTGGGTATCTGCTATTATTTGAATCACTAACTACTTCATATGGTTATAATGTTGATTACGGTTGCCTGTCTTGATATGGCAGTTATCTATCTGAAGAGTGGAAAGAGAGGCATAGCAATACAGATGATGAGGTTCCTTCGAAATTCTTACGTTTGCAGTTTGTGCCTCTTGAGGTATTTACTATCTTTCAAGATAAAATTCCTTGTAGTTCTTCAAATATTTAAAGGTGAAGCACTGGTTTAGCTGTAATTTTATAATAATATGTGTATGTATATGTTGCTAGAATTATATCCTATTCGAGGACTAGTGTTTTACTAGTCTGGCAATTTGGTAATTTAGTAAATATTTGTTCTTAACACACAAGGGGGGTCTTTCATTTTATGTTTTTGGTTTTGAGTATGTATAGGGCTGAATTTCTTATTAAAATTGTTCAGATGTTTCTCTTAGTTCATATATATAAATATTGTTCTTTTCTCTGTCCTGCTTTCTCTCTTGCTCCCCCTTTATTGGCTTCAGTAAAACTTTCATGTGCGTTTTATGACCTCATTACGAGTAGTGGCTGAATTTTTAGACTCATTTACTTCTAATTATGAAGAGAAAATAATAGATGCTTCCATTTTGCAATTGTTTAATCCCATATTTATAGGTTATTGCTTCTCTGACAAATTCCGAGGTTCTTTTCACAGCTTTTGTGAGAATTACTGTTCTTCATCATTTTTACTTTTTGAACTGGGTTTACTGAGAATTACTGTTCTTTAACATTTTTTATTCTTCTTTCCATATTTATTCAGCTGCCGCAGCAGCAAAATTCATTTGACTGTGGCCTCTTTTTGCTCCATTACGTGGAACTTTTTCTTAAGGAAGCCCTTTCTAACTTCAACCCTTTGAAGAAAAAACAGATTTCAAACTTCGTAAGTGGTCTCATATCCTTGAGCTTTGAATGGTTTGTAAAATTTGCAATTTCCTGTTGCCACTCTTTGATTTAAATTGCTGTGAAATTTTTAGATGATATATATGCGATGTTATCTCACTTTTATTAGTTCTTCGTTATTAACATAGATTTTGTTGGCTCACCATCCCTCTATGGGTAGCTTGTCGCAGTAGAGATTGATGATTTTACTTCTCACCTTACCTATAGTTTTGTATCTGCTAAAGCAAACATTTTTATGTGATCTTGACTGCTTTACCCACGTCAAGTTGTTGCTTTCATGGCTGTGTAGTAGTTATGTGTCTTCAGTGTCGCTGTAAGAAACATGACAACTCATAATAATTTAATTAATGCATTGGGAGAATCAGAGGATCAAACAACTAGCTCAAATTGGCTTTGATACCATATCAATCTATAACTAAACCCAAAAGTTCAAGCTTATAGGTAATGGACCAATGACAGGATGCAAATCCTAATGATGTATACTGAGGAATTGTGATATGCTTTCTTTGCAGTTTACATTTCATCAGTTTGTGAGTTCCAGAATTTTAACAAATGAGGAAAAAGAAAGTGGCAATCTCTTGATACTTAATGTCAGTTGTTGTTGAAAGTAATGGCCAAGTAATTGGCATATGATATAAAGATGTGGCATTTTGTAAGATTTCCTTAGGGAAAGCAGTGAATTGGAAATTTAATGCCTGTACTGTTATACTTTTGAGCTTTGGCACACTTATTTCCCAAGCTCATTGGGCATGGCTAGAGATATGGAAATTTTTGGCACTTAGAATGTATGTACAATATAGTAACGGAGTAGTGATTAGATCAGGAAAATGAAGCTTAACACTGGACATGTGAGAGCACACACTTGGCCAGCTGGGTCAGGTGATTAGGCTTTTCCACCCACTAAATAGTATGGACTTTCCTTTAATGATCTAAAGGATAGAACCCAAATGCTGCTTTTTGGACCATAAGAGTAGGACTTGGTGATGGATTTATTGAAAAAGAAAGACCAGGCCATTTGTGTGGTCTAAAGGATAGAACCCAAATGCTGCTTTTTGGACCATAAGAGGACTGTTTTTATCTGTTGTTGTTCCCTCATTGCCTAACCAATCTGGTATCTGCTTTTGCTTTTTGAGAATAACTGTAGTGGGGCTTACAGTGTTGTTTATCCTTATCTTCAGTGTTCTTAAGATATACGGTGGTGGGCATCTAAATTTGTTATAACCTGTTGGATTATGATTGCTGTTTAAACAAAATTATGTAGGGGGATTATACACAATAAATAAAAGAAAATATTGGGAAGCTGTCTATGCATTGCAAGGAAGTGAATGCAAATTGTTTTTTCAGTCTTTATTGTTTACAATATTCAAAATTTCATTTTGAATATGAGTGAAATTGCATTTGTTTGTTTCAGTAATAAGTTTTGATCGTTTACCAGCTTAATAGGAACTGGTTTCCACCTGCTGAGGTTTCGATGAAACGTGCTCAAATTAAGAAGTTACTTTTTGAAATTTCTAAAGATCATTCACGTAGGAAGGATCCTTCAGCAGATTCTGTTGATAAGCATCCTTCCTCCCAGCCAACAAATGATAAAATTGGGAAGGAAACTGGAACATTGGTTCTTGGGCAAATGTGGAGTCCAACGTTACCTGGTCAACAAGGTTTTCCCTCAATTTCTGATGCTGAAAAGGGTATTCAAATTTCAATTTCAGGAGCTTCCCCTCAGAGGGATGCACAATGCACTAGGGACCCAGAATTCAGTTTCAAGGAGCAGTGTAAGCTGGGTACCGGTCCGGCATCATTGTCTGATCTAAGATATCAGCAATGGACTTCACGTTTACGGAGGAGCATCATGTCACCAATAGAGGTAATCATCTCTCTCTCTATGCGGATGATAATGACAGTCATAATCCTAAGGATTTGAAATATGTCAAAATTGTCAAAAAAAAAAAAAAACCAAAAGTTAACCATCAGGAGCTTGGACTATTTCGATGTCTATATGAAATGATTTCTTTGTGTTCAACTTGTAACACTTGACAGCATATGAAAACAGGGATTCTACTGTTTGGTACACTGGAATGTAGTTTTGAGTTGAAAAGCCATTTTGATGTTTGGTTTTGCAAAAAAGTTAATCAAGTGGCTAACTCAACACAACATTCAGTTGCCCTGAACAGTGGACTGAATATTTCTAATGCATTGGTCAGGAATTTTGATTCCATCCCTCAATTTCAAAATCAAATATTAGATTGGAAGTTAAAAAATTGTCTGCAAATCAAATACTAGAGTGTAGCTAGTTACAAATTTTTTTAGTAAACATTAAATATAAAAATATTTATATGTTAACAGCATAATTTTCTGTTAATACCAGAAATGTTATTGCTTTTTCTTTTTGCCCTTTTTTATTCTAGAAGTTGACCTATGTTTGTTGTTGTTGCTGCTGCCTATCATTAAAACTTGTGGCATAAGCAGGTTAGTTATGCCACTGACATTAGAAAGTTCTTATTGCTTGTTGAGAATTGTATCCAACCATATTAAATAATTGCATTGTATTTCTCTTGAAATCAGGAAGCTAAGGAAACTGATGAGCGAATGGCTACTTCACCGTACAATGTCGAAAATTTCAAGCAAGTCACTAGATTGGCAAGAAAATATTGTGGAGTGCCGCAGAAGATATGGTGTGATAAACAGTTCTCACCAGATTTTGATGTACTGGATGAAGACGAGTCTATGAAAGAATGTCAGACTTCATTGGAGGTGGAAGTTAAGGACCAACCACTTGCAGAATATGAGGGATCAGAATACCTGGAAACAACAGGGAAAACTGAATCTTTTTCAAACTCGAGTGAGGGATTGTCAGATTTTGTTGTTCAAGATTCTGAGGAGGAAACCAGCAGAATCGCTGCTCACATTGTTGAAGATTCTGAAGAAGAAAATGGCATGCTTGATGGCAAAGAGAAAAAAGATTCCCCATGTTTCAAGGGAGAAACTTGCAATCTCTCCCATCAAGTGCTTTTGAGTGAAACCATCTATCTTCAAGAAAACATTATGCCGATTAGCAATGAAGTTACAATGTCAAAAGCAGATGGACAGCTGGTAGTTAAAAAGTCTAGGCGTCTTCCGAAGGACAGAAAACAACTGAAAGAACTGAATGGAGGCCTACCAAAAGAATTGATTCCTTGATGGTAGTGAATACTTTTCATAGCACTAAAGAGGATTTTGAAGTGATAGTTAAATAGCTAGTAAATACTCCACCGTCCTTAGATATTAAATAGTGTACAGAAAGGGAGAGAAACATTGGGGCTTTATTATACTGACTTTTATTCAGTAATACTATTTCATTTTTCAAGGCAGTTGTGAAACACTAATGGTTTGCAGAAAGTGCACAAAGGTACCAAAGAGACTCGTATAAGGAGATAAAACGATTTTTTTTCCCCACGGCACATTGGAACACAAAAGACTTGTGGAATCTGCAGCAATGTAACCAACAAGGCGGAATGCATATGCTCCCCAAGAAGGTTTCCATGAAGTTGGGTGTCGTACTTGTACAACCATACCGATCACCCTTTAGGGCGTCTGCTGAAGCAATGGATTAAAGTTCAGCCATTTCTTCCAGAGTAAGTTTCACTGATAGAGCTTTAATATTTTGATCGAGGTTTTCAATCCTGGTGGTTCCGGGATCAGACACACGTCATCTCCTTGGTGATGAACCCAAGGTAATGCAAGCTGAGATGGGGTGCATCCTTCCTTTGGTGCTAATTCATCAACACGTTCAAATTGTTATGCTCCAAATTTTCAGATTGGAACCTTTGTAGATGCTGCATCAATTAGAAAAACAATTTAGCATCAAAACTGAAATTAGATCATTGGAACCTTGATTGTACGGCCCAAATGCTAAATGCTACTAGTTTTATGGCATGCTGGCACTAGCAAACCGGTCTAAAATTATCCTTTGAAAAGGCGCTCAGCCAACTTACACCTGATGAAAGAAACCCATGTCCTGGAGGACTGTAAGCAATTCCAGTGCCAAGTTCCCTGAGTAGGGCAATCACCAAAATTGTATTAGCTTGTAAATGTTAGATCACTGGAAAGTTGATTCAAATGTACGCGTAAATTCCTTTATTTCAGAAAATGGTCATTTGACAATTATCCCTTGATGGAATGTAGTTGGGTCACAATATTTTTGAACTAAAAAGGTCTACATGTACATATAAGCATACCTTGTCTTGGTGACTTCTGCCTTCAAAAATTAATGTCTTAATTACTTACCTGCTAATGGGACCATCTCATGACCACAAGGATCATTCCCTCTGTACAGCCGTTATGGGAAATTGAATTCTCTGAACCCTCTCCCCCTTCTTTAATAAACAAAAAGTTGTGTTTCAGTTTAACTTTTAAGAGTCTGATAAATATCCTTGTATTTAACAGTTAGAGATTGATTTACCTCAATATGGGGTCCGTGTGATATTGCAGTCAATGGCGTGGCAGATCAGGGCAATCATAACGGATTCGGAGTTTGGGGGGCCGTAGTAGGCAGACATGCCCATGCGTCCCAAGCCTTGAGCTGAAACCTCCGTGCCTTGTGATCCAAGATTGATGCTCTCCACTCTGCTGGCCAACGCCATTTCCTTTGCCACAAATACGTGTTGGTAGCTACCTTTTCTTCAATGCCCATTGTTTTATAAACCGACAACTTGAGCAAATCTGCATGCCTGAAAGACGTCTATGTAGGTATATAGAAGCTGTTCAATTGGGTCTATAGCTAATGATAAAAGTATGGGATTATGTTATCCCTGGTACCATAATTAATTATGTACGTCCTTGTTAATTAATCAATGTGTGGCAAGTAGCATCTTGCATGTCCATCGCTTTCGTGCACTGATGCATACCATTTAAAACTTGAAATCATAACGAGAGAGATTGTGTTGGATTTGTTGATTATTTTTTTTACCAACTTTTTTCTATTACTATTTTGATTTTCTAATTTTACATTTTTTTTAAAGTTAGATACATAATGAGGAGCCAAAATCTAGTTTGAGTGATAAGCAATGATGAAAATCTAGTTTTAGTGATAAGCAATGATGCTTTTAAGTCTGGGTTCGAGCTTCAAAGGGTGCGAGTTATTAATTGGAAAAAAAAAAGAGTAAGATACATAGTTTACGATAGTAATTAAAGTTGACTAATAATTAGATTGCCAGAAACAAAATGAATGATGAGTTATCAATAAAAATAAATAAATTAGATATAAAGTTTATGATGGTAATTGAAGTTAACTAATAATTAGATTGTAAGAAATGATTGATAATGCATTACTTGATATACAAATTAGAGAAATTACTAATTTCTCCCCTATTGAATAAAAATGACAAAATTCTCCACGGGTTTTAGGGCCATGGAGTCCCCACCTTAAATTTTGAGAAAATTTTGAATAATTTTTTTGGAAATGGAAAAAAGAAAATAATCCCTAGATTCTTTATGGGGTGGGGTTTCGTTTTGTACTTCCCACCCCAATCCCCATATATATAAATATTTTTTTTAATTCTTATTTAATAATTTTTGTTTTATCAAATATAATTTCAATTAATAATTTTCTTTCTATTTTTATGTAATCTAAATAGGATATAACTAAAAGAAAACCCTATAATATAATTCTTTTTTTACTCTAAAACATTATTATTATTTTTCTTTTATAGTGCTGCTCTCTTCAAATATTTTTCAGTTTTGATATCATTTTAAGATATTATTTTTAACTTTTAGAGTTTTTTTAATAATTTAAATACTTTATACTATGATGATAATTTTATTTTAAGTCTCTAATTTTTAATTTACTGAAATCATGTATCTATACCTACTATAAAATAGGTAAATGGGGAATGGGGTGGGGATGGGGAAATCAATCTCCACATGGGGATTCTCTATCCCCACCCCACTAAATTTACTGGGGAGTGGGATGGGGAATGGAGGCGAAAATTTTTAATGGGTTGGGAAATGGGGTAGGTCTCCCTACCCTCACTCCATCCCATTGCCATCCATACTATTGAAATCAATTTATACCACATCCCCCTATTATTTTCATAATATCCAAAAAATCCCAAGCACAAAATATTTAAAGGAAAAGCAGGATAAATAGGTTTTTTACTTAATAATTTATCTTGAGAATATAAAATATATTTATTATGAGAAAAATATTTGAAAAATAACAAAAATACAAGAAAAATATCTTAATATCTTATTATTAATTTTTATTCGCACTAAAACATATATTTCTTATTTTTAGTATTAAAATTTTTTATTTTAAGTTCTATTTATATAATTTATTTAATTTATAACAAATAAAAATAAAATGTATTTGAAAATAAGGGTAACACTAGAAAATTATGCTGGCAGAGAGTTTTTGGTTATCATGAAAATAGTAGAAGTAAACGATATATATTAATTTTAATAAGACAAAGTTGGCAATCTTCTTACAAATTATATGTCCAAACTATGTAAATATAGTATTATTAGCGAACTTTTTGCCTATAGACTCTAGTAAGCTTGAATCACATCTAAATTAACATAATTCAAAATTTTTTCTTTATTTATTTTTTATTTACGAACATGACTGTATAGTTTGTACGTATGTGTGTATTACAATAAGGTAACACTTTATTTTAATAAAGTAAAAAATAAGATACAAGATATAAAAAAAGGATCACAATATACTACATAACACACATTGCACTAAAGTGTGTATTCTGTTATCTTTTAGCTTGTCCCTTATTTTAATAAAATAATGGATAAACTAAAAGTTAAGAAAAATACATATTTTAACACATTACATGACAAAAATAATGCTACATATATGATAAAGTATTTGAGGAGTAATTTTACAATAAAAGAATTTCTTACTTTATTAGAGTAAAGGACAAGCTTAAAAAATAAGAACACACACTTTAATATAGTGTATTTTCATCTTTTTTTATATTAAAATATGTATTTTTTGTCTTTAACTTATCTCAAGATTTGCTTATTGTAAAATTACTCCGTGTTTGAGAAATCCTTTGTTCAAATAGCTTAAGCCCCCCCCCCCCCCCACCCCACAACTTAAGTTAATGATAAAGATTCAATAGCGGTGCAACTAGCACATTAAAATATGTATTTTTTGTCTTTAACTTATCTCAAGATTTGCTTATTGTAAAATTACTCCGTGTTTGAGAAATCCTTTGTTCAAATAGCTTAAGCCCCCCCCACCCCAACAACCCCACAACTTAAGTTAATGATAAAGATTCAATGGCGGTGCAACTAGCAGATTGTATTGTATTGTAGTGTATTATTTTAATTAATACAGTGTATATTGCATTAAACTAAATTAGTATTATATTATATTAATGTTGTATAATATTTGGTGTTATATTTTATAGTATTGTATACAGTAATATTTTATACTAAATTAATTTTTTAATTATAAATATCTTAAAACTTTTATAATTTATATTTATTGAATTTATTATTAAAATTTATAAATAAAAATAAAATTACTATCGCCGACCATCATTAGCCACCACAAACTGTCGCTAGCATTCATATTCCAGTAACTTTTGACATCAATTTTGAAACTATTAGAATTTTCTTCATCGAATCTAAACAATGGTGCATGTCGCATCGGTAACAGAGTTTTCTACATAACCTCTATTTCTAGTATCACATATACCATTGCACAGCTCTAGTAGTAAGGATTCTATTGACACCAATATTGATACCAAAGGGTTGCCAAAATAATATCGCCAACGATGGATCGTACTGGTTGATGGTAGTTAGTATTTTTGCCATTCAAATTTATTATATTATAAACTAATAATAAATAAATTAAATATGTTTTAATTGATTAAATTATTTTGAGTTTTAAATCTTAACAATATAGCTTATACTTGAGAGGCGCGGGTTTTGATAATGTGGCAAAAGCTGCATTAAGGCTTTAGTTAATGTTGTGTAATGCATTTCATTTCAATTGCTAAACATAGGTTTATTTCAATCAATGTTGGGCCCTTGAAGTGATGCGATGCTACATGCGCTCTAATAACATTCAAATTAATTTTATAAATTATAACAAATTTTCATATAATAAACAAATTACATATCATTTAACATAAAACTCTTAAAATACATTTAAGAATACTATTATCTTAATCAATGTTAATGGCAAGGTTGTTACACAAAAGCCAAATCAATGACTACATCGATTTCACTTGCGCAGTTGCAAAGAACCCGTTTTCCACTAAAAAGAAGGCGGAAAAGATATCTACTCTTTTAAGAGTTGGAAAAATAATTATGTCACTATTAATAAAAATAGCCTTTATTGATACTTATCTTGAACTTTATTTAAAAATATTAATATATACATATATTTAGACCATTTTCCGCATTTAACAAATAGTATCACTAATTACTAATAAAATATCAATAGATTTAGAAAAATCAATGACACTTAGGTATCTTTAAAAATTATCATTTTAATTTTGTTTTAGTTTGAATTAACCCAAGACCTCTTAAACCTAAAGCTTCTACATTAAATCAAGAGACCACTAAGCTACGAATTATTTTTAATTGTTTTAGAGTAGTGCTTTTGAGTAGATAAAAACAAAACAAATGGATAAGTCTTATCCAAAATATAACAAAAACTTTTCAACTCCCTCTCCCAAATTATTTGTTCCCTCCTAAGCTCCCCAAATAAAAATCCCTAACATCCAAATCGAAAATAAGGGTAACAGCTTCAATCATAGACAATGGTGAAGGGCAGGCAAGGCGAGCGTTTTTCGAGGAACATGAAATACAAAAGGTCAAAATCAAACCAAGATCAAACACATCAATTTTAATCGAGGGAGTGAACACGTGGCATGGCAATCTTTGGCTTACATTTACAAGGCCAAGACTAAGAAGAACGAGACTCATTACCATTGCATTTAGGGAAAAGTTGTCTCTTATAGCAAATATAGACGTTTGCGCCAAGTTCAAGTTCAATCTCCCTCCCAAATCCATGGGAGAAAGAGTTAGGTTTTCATGTAAGATGTACCTTCTGAATTTGGGATTTATTATTTAACATTTATGTTACAAGATTTTAGAGTTGGGGGAGTTATACTAGCTACCTATTTTGGCTTTTGCTACGTTGGTTAGTGTGGATTTTGGAACATTAATTTTAATGTTAATGCGTTTTTTTGTTTAAAAAAAAATTGTCAAAAATGCTTGGCCATGATTCTATAAAACCGATGGCACAGTTTGCCATTTCCCTTCAAAATCCTAACTTCTTCTTTCTTTTCTTATTTTATGATTTCGGGTCTCTCTCATTGTCATTAGATCTTGAGTCTTTTTTTTTTTTTTTTAATTGTTCTTTTAGGTTTAAATAAGAGATTTGGAGAAGATCTTCTATGTTTCTTTGGCTACTTGAAGAATCTAGAAGGTAAAGATTTATCTTTTATTATGTTTTTTTCTGCTACTTTCTTTTCTTTTATTGGCACCAAATAGCTTTCATTATATCTACTTTGGAAAATATTGTGTTTAGGGTGATTGTCACTATATGGTTTACTTTATTTTGCTGATGAAAAATTAAACGTATTTTACATTAAAACCCTAAAATTTTTTAATTTGGGAATTCTTAAGAGCAGACATGATTATGCTAAAATTGATGGTTTATATTGGTTCATACGGTTCTATGTTGATATAACTTACTGCTTATTAACCATTTGTTCATGTGTTATTGTTTTTTTTTTTCAAACAGCAATGTTTCATTTTTTTTCTACTATTATTTTTGGATTTTGTTCATATCGACATTGAAATAATTAAAGTTAAATATGTATGTTTCTTTGGAAATTTTGGAATGAATTGGGTCTACATGCATACTTCAAATCTGAAAAATTTCATGTTGATGGAACTTGCAGGTTATTTTTAATGATTTTTTAAACTCCGCTGCTCTGCAGCAAGTTCTTTTGACATAACTATTTATTAACTTTTGATCTTACAAAACACCCACAATAATATCATAATAACCTCAAATTTTAATATTTTGTTCATTCATATGTGTAGTTAAAAACTGAAAAATATCATTCCAATGTATTAAGTATCTTAAATTTTATAAATATGTATTTAAGTACCAATTGCTATTGTAGTTTTTCATAGGCAATTTTGAATTACACACAAATCTCTACTTAATTTTTTTAGGAATCTGGTTTTACTAGTTTAATTGTCCCACATACCTCTTTCATTATGGGTTTTTGATAATGGGAGCAATCACCTTAATATAAATTACACAGAAATAATTCTTATTAGTTTCTTATTAGCTTTAATTTATTTTAAATAATATGAAAGAGAAATAAATTTGATAAATTTTTTATTCATGTCATCGTGACAAATCTTTAGGGAATCTTTTTAGTCATTAATTAAGCTTTTAATTGTTTCGTTTTCAGCTTTGACTAAATTAAAGGAACTACATGGTCATAAACCACTTAAGCATAATAGCTCAAAATTATCTGCTACCCGCAAGGCCAATTAAATTAATACGACCCTCCAAGTTAACAGACGGATTTTTCTTTTTTCTGGCATATATTTAGCCCCCTTTCACCACTGAAAGTCTTTTTCTTTTAATTTTTTTAATTTTTTTCCTAGTGATGAAGGTTGAAATCAAGTTATGAAATAAAATAAAAGAGCTTAAGGAAATTAACAAGAATGTGCTTAATTGATCAAGTAGACGGTATAAAAGAAATGTTCTATGTGATTATCTCTAAATTACTAAACGCTATCAATTTGTCATTTCTATTAACTTTCTTTCTTGCACAAAATAATTAAACATTGGAAGTATGCATATAAATAAGTAGGCAGCAAGGTTATTGTATTTCTTTAAGGGAATGAATGAAGTTGAGTCCCTACACTAACTACTTGGTTGATGCCTTAGCAATTAATTGCTCAACATTATGATGTAGTTACTAGGAATCTAGTAACTAATTTTCAACAAGTAATTGTACTTTCACCTAGTTGTCGCCACTCTATTTAGAGTTATTAACTTATTATAAATAACCTTACCAAAAGACAATAATCATTGACTCACTTTTTTCTTTTTTATATCTATAGTTGAATAAACTATATCTTTGGTATTTTTAAGGAAATAAACTACAACTTTCTTGTTCACTAATTTTTCTTTGAAATAACTAAGTTGACTTATAAATAGCGTATGAATAGTTTTTTCTTTGGAACAAAATAGATTTATTTCTATTAACCATTGTTTCTCTAGTGGTTGGGAATTGGCTTTATGTATAATTTGTTCAATGTGTTTGAAGTGTTTCTTCCTCAACTTCACTTGTATCCTAACACATCTAGTCTATTGAATAGAGAAGCTCTTATTCCAATTGCAACATCTATGTTTAAAGAGTGAAAGGCAGTCAACCTTCTGAACTTAGCTTGAAGATTTGTTAAATTCACTCTCAATTAGTAGGCATTTGATTAGATTATAGAAATTTTTATTTACTTAATTTAGATTATTCGGTAATGAGAGTAGGATATCTCATCTTGTTTATTGAAGTATTTTGAATTTGTAATATATGCGAATAATATTTAAATATGAAATGAAAGATTTTGTAATATAAATTGTTTTTTTGGTTATTTTGTGGTGACTTGTAATTTTGCCAATAAATCAATATGCAATGATCAATTTAATTTTTTATTTTTAAATAAATAAAACAAGATGCCATGGTAACACAATCATAGATACTAACAAAACATCAAACTACTAATACTATAGTGTTATGATTTTAGTGATACTATAGTAATAGTAATCAGAACCACTTACAAGTGTCACTATTTTTCTAAAAAGATTAGGCGGTATCAAAAAGTAATATCTACTCTATTCTAATGTCAGTTGGAAAACCATTTTTAGTAGTGTGTAGACCCTAAACATGAGTACTATGTAAATACACAACACATCACATAAAACATGCAAACTGAGATCAAACAGATAACATGTACGTTAAACATGAAACGGGTGGGAAAATTCTCATTTTTTAGCTTTATTTAAGACATGCAACAATTGAACGCAAACATGCAACATATGATGTAAACATGCAACAAGAAATTTACATGTAAGAAAATGACAAGAAATATACAACAATTGGGGTAAAACATGCAACAACTGAGGTTAAATATAAGTATGACGTAAACATGTAACAAACAAGTGATATATGTGACAGACGATATTCAAAATGCAACATGAATATCAAACATGAATTGGTCGGGAAAAGAAATTTTTGAGAGTATTTAGAATAATAAAATTGAGACAAGTAATAATAGACATAAAAATTTTGATGTTAAATATGAGACATCAAATATAAAATAAGAAACAAATATTTGTCTTTCATCAATTAAAATTTTTTATTTCTTTCTCTTAATCGGGATGAGATTATATTTTTGTTTCATTTTCTATTTATTTATTTTTTACTAATAATATTTTATTTTTTCACAATTTCTTAATTAATATATCATTTTAATTTAATTTTTTAAATTAAGAAAAAAGTACAGCCGGGATTTCTTTTATATTAAAAAAATGTGAGGCCGGCTGCAATGCAGCCACACCTGTTATATACAGATTTGCTACACATAAGCGAAACTATTTAACAAACTTTGCCACATCAGCTCAGTGAGCTGCTCTGCTGCTAATGAACTTATAGTAACAAATATACTCTCTTTTTCTTGTATTATTAGATTCACTTGCAACATAAAAGGTTAGTCTCATGTGATGCTTGCAAATGATCTTCACGTCATGCCAATCACACCGATTAGTGGACGGTGCAAATTTTGTATAAACAAAGCACAAGTGCTTGTAGACAATTCACGACATTATTGATGGTGGAGAAATAATTGGAGGGAATGACAATTATGGATAACTGGAGAGATGGTACAAATTTTATTCTCATAGAAATCTTGTGTGTACAAATTGTGCAGGTACCAAGAATGATAGTAATTGAAAATTGAAGAAATTGATGTGTGCTATGTGTTAAGTAAATACGTCTTTAGGATATAATGAAATATTTATTTTTTTTTTCTGTATTATGCACTGATGAAAACAAAATTCGAATGTTCTTAAATGTTGCAAGTCTAGCAAGAATTAATACACGTTATTCCTATAAAAAACAATAATATTAGAGATTTGATGCACAATATATGCATAAATTTATCTTAGGAAAGAAGGTTGAAAAAAAAGTAGTGTAAGGAGCTTGTGTGGATGTCAAAATGGATAAATATCATATGCTTCTCCATTTGATTTGTTACTTTTCATAATTTCTCTTCATTAATGATCATTGGACCAATATCTATATTTGATTAGTGGTCCAAAATAAACTATCACCATTTAAAATTAAAATTACGTGAAATGACATCATGAATAAATAAATCTTTAAACAAAAAAAAAAAAACCCTTTTTATATCGCACCCTTGAATAACATGTCTTTATAACAATTTTATATCATGACTTTTAATTCACGTGTCTTACCTAAGACACCATTCATTGTTGAAATATTCCAAAACCATTGGAATATAACTATAGCCTGCCACTTTACTTCTCTTGCTTTCTATCACCTCAATATTTAAAATTTTCTTTATTTATGATTACTTAAAAAGAGTATTAGGATACATTTATTTAGATTCATAATAAATATATTTAATATTATTTTTAATTCATCCATTTGCTTCTCTATTAAATTTAGCTAGTATATGGTATTGTAAAAAATGGGAGGAAAGTAGAGGGAGAAGAATTCAATTTCTAATGGCTTGGATTGGGATTGGGATAGAATTAGGGATGTCAAAAAACCTGAAACCAAGGCCGAATCATTGTATAAGAGCCTAACCCTGTTCTTGAAATCTGTAGGTCTGGTCTTTAAACTTAAAAATTAATTAATTATTTTTTTAATGCATCTGAAAAAAAATTAATTGGACAAAATATATATTCTTTCCCTTTATTAACAATTTCATTTTTCAAATACCTCAATTTCTGATGCTTAACATGGTATTCAAATTCCAATCGTCTCCTTGAGTGTAGTGAATAGTTTTCTTAGCAGTTAACACGAGGTGAGGGACTTTGAAGTGATAATTGAGTAGCTAATTAATATTCCACAATCCCTGGAGACTAAAGAGGGCACAGAAAGATATAGAATTAGAAACATTGATACACTGTTGTACTGACCTGTTTTGATTGAAAACTACTTATTCATTTTCTACTTAAAGGCAATCTTTTTTGTTTGATCACATTCGCACTAATGAAGCTCGAGCCGAGGACCTGAATTCTATGAAGAACGTTCGTTACTAGTGGAGCTAAACCTTGATCTCACCAACCATTATAGTATATCAACAGGCAAGGAATGCTATCAGAAATCCCGGATTGTTTTTATGGATCCAGGAATCTCAGAATAATTTTACCTCCATTTTGTTTTATTTACTGTATCTCATACATTTGTAAAAGCATTACATTGCTCTGCTGCTGACAGAAGATACAACGATTTTACTCTTACAACACCACACGGAACTCAATACAATAGCTAAACACTTCAGCAGAAAGGTACCAGAGGCTCATATAAGAAGAAATTACGATTTTACTTTAATTCAAAACACACACAGAAACACAGTGCAATTTCAAACAAAGTGAATAGGCTTGCGGAAAAAAGCACACCAAGGTACCAAGAAGGCAGAGTACCGTTGCCCTTTAAGAAGGTTTCCATGAAGAAAGAGGTGGAGTTTCGGACTCTTCATGAGTGGATATCGTACCACCATACCGATCACCCTTTACAGCATCTGCTGAAGCAATGGATTCAATTTCAGCTATTTCTTCTGAAGTTAGTTTCACCGACAGAGCTTTAATATTTTGATTCAGGTTTTCAATCTTGGTGGTTCCAGGAATCGGACACACGTCATCTCCTTGGTGATGAACCCAGGCTAATGCAAGCTGTGATGGGGTGCATCCTTTCTTGGCTGCTATTTCATTAACACGTTCAAATAGCTTTTTGTTATGCTCCAAATTTTCAGCTTGGAATCTCGGTAAACTCTGTAACAAAAATAAGAAAAGACAACAATAACCTAATTTAACTGTAAAGGCCGAATGCCAAATGCTAGTAATTGCATGGTAGGCTAACAATCACAAACCTGTCTATAATTTGAAAGGTTCTCAGCCAACTCAGGCCCTGATGAAAAAAACCCACGTCCTAGAGGGCTGTAAGCAACAATTCCAATGCCGAGTTCCCTGTGCAGAGCAGTCACCGTGATTGAATTTGATCAGGATAGGTTCGAGTTAAAATGTGAAAGGCCACCTATATACAGAAGTCTGCTAAAAATGTTCGCGTAGATTCCTTTAGTTTCAGGAAATGGTTATACAAATCTCCTTTTTGACAATTATACTAAAAAATGAGATTTGAGCGATCATTTGAAAAACAAAGGGAGACTATAATCATTAATGCCTTAATTACCTGCAAGTAGGAACTATCTCTGCCTCCGCATCTCGTGTCCACAAGGACCATTCCAATTGCACAGCTGTTATTGGATGGACAGCATGAGCTCTTCTAATGGTCGAAGCAGAAGCCTCAGATAGACCTATATATTTTATTTTACCCTCTTCAACTAGTTTCTTCAGTTCCCCAATCTTGCAAAACAGCACAAGTAAAAGAATTAGCACATGATACCACTAAAGAGAAACCAATGATCTAATTCTTACTAAAAGTCAGGTGACCGAAAGCGCAAAGCGCATTCATCGGCAACCAAGCTATGTAGGTGCATGAATGAGAGGACAATAAAAAGGGACAAACCGTGACTTCAATGGGAACTTTAGTGTCAATGCGATGCTGGTAATAAAGATCAATATAATCCACATCTAGACGCTTCAAGCTGGCCTCACATGCAGCTCTCACATAAGCAGGATCCCCACGATATAAGAACTGCCCATCCTCATTTATGATACCAAATTTTGTGGCCAATTCAACTCTTTCTCTGTACCCTCCTTTCAAAGCCTATACTTCCCCCCATACACCAAACAATTCAATCAAAAAGAGTGCTTGAGCTTAACTTTATAAGATAGAGAATTTAAAGTGTCGGGATAAACATCAACCTAAACTTAATGACTGAGTTACTTACCTTGCCCAGAAGGATTTCATTAGTGTGAGGTCCGTAAACATCGGAAGTGTCGAGAAAAGTGATGCCACTGTCAATGGCATGACGGATCAAGGCGATCATATCCGATTCGGGCTTCGGGGGCCCGTAGAAGGCGGACATGCCCATGCATCCTAAGCCTTGTGCTGAAACCTCTAGACCTTGCGAACCAAGCTTGATCATCCTCACCGCCCCGGCCATTTCTCTTCCATTATTCTTTTAACTTTCTATTGAGTGAGGTTGCTGTTCTTAAGCGAACAATTTATATTTATAGTTTTTTTTTCCAACTCCGTGGGCCTCACAAAACTCGCAATGCTAACGTAATGGAATATGTTGGCATTTGCCTCTGTAACTTTACAAAATCTCACAGCAGAGTTGTTAAATAAATAGTCGATATGTCATAATAATATTTATTAATTATACGAGTAACATGATACTCCAAAAATATTCAAAAAAATTTCCAATGGAACGATAGAAAGTTGGCCCAAACCGGCGGCTAAGAGCTGGTAAAACAAGTTAGGATCGTGATTGACTTTCAGAGCGGGCCTCACGAACTCGTAATGTTAACGTAATGGAATATGTTAGCATGTAATTTTTCAAAATCACCACTTTCGGGGAGCGGTGAAAGCTCTATAATTGAACGCCACGTAATAAACGAAATGGACTTGGCCATGGCCGATGTGTCCCATGTTATTATGAGTTGTGAAAACCAAAAAGCCACAAAAGCAATAAAGACGAGTCTTTAGAGAGTTCAGTCCTCTTCCAGATAATGTCGGGATTGATTTTTATTTTCCCCCAAAATAATGTGAAAAATTCAATCCGCTATGAGATGCATGTAGATTTTAAATTGTGATTATATTGTCAATAATGATGGTCAAATATTTATTTTTTTATATGTAAATTTTCTACCAAAAAAAAGTAGGGAATGGATCAAATTTAAATTAATTACTAATCTTTTTAGTATTCAAATTTAGTGACTAATCAAATAAAATTATTTAAAAATTATCTAGATCTTACGGACTCAATCAAGTGGTTATATGGGATAAATACAATAAAAGAGAACTTATGATTACTTTTATAAACAATAAAAAATATATTGATCCACACTACGACATAAAAGTAACGGCCTTTAGAATATGCCGTTATACGGTTAAGATGGCTGATGGCATAAATTAGCGCGCCGTTGATTCATAAGTCGTAGAAAGTCATATACTTTTAATAGCATAATTTTAGTGCCGTTGGTGTTGCCATTAAGTTGACTTTTTTTTTTTTTCTTAAGTGGCATCTCGTTTGTTTTACATAAAAAATATCTTAAATTTGGTTATTTGACATTTATGTCCTTATAAATTGAAACAAAAAAGATATTTTATAGTTTAGGAAATAAATTATTTTACAGAGATATTTTTAGAATATCAATTAATTATTTTTTCTTTACCTTCACATATACATAATTATAAAGTGCATGCATTTACATGAAACATAATCTCATTCATCATCAATTAGTTTTACAAAAAAAAAAAAAATTACACAATGAATTCTAAATAAACAATTTCACAATACTTTTTATTTTAACTTGTATGAATCAATACATGAAAAAAGATACTGATAAAGTTATATTACATTTCCTAAAATAATATTTACAAAAGACTTGAAGTTCATTATTCTAGAAATATATATTATTGTTTAATGATAGTTCACCATCCCAGACTTGGAGTTCCTTTTCCTCTAAAAATGATTAATTCTTTTCTTTTCAAAGACCAACAATAACATTAAATAAAACCTTTACATACTAAAAAATATAATTAAACTAATACATGATAATAATATTGCCTTCAACTGAATTTTTTTGTAAAAACTAGTACCAATTCTATAAGTACATATTGTAAAATTGTACATTTTTTGAGATTTTATTTCATCAATTAATTCGCAGTGGGCACTTGACGACACCAGTCCCTCAACTATTCTTCCTTTTTATTGTTCTTTAGCCACATATATGTTGGGATTACGTGTTCTTTTAAAGTATATTAATTTGTTTTTTGATTAATAAAATATTTGAGATATTTTTTAATTGCATAAATATATTGAATAAAGTCCGTTTAATCATATTATATGTATTTATGTGATTATCATATAGATTCACAGAAGACATAAATACAAGTTATCTTATGATTAAATAAATTAAGTTCGCAGTTGATAAATAGAGTTGGGCCCTCTATTTAAGTTTAGACTGTAGTAAATTCATTGAATGATTTGTCTTAATCATGTATGAATTTACTGGTGTAGTTTGACTATATTGAGCTGGATCACATATGAGATTTAATTAACCTTGAAATAACTATTAGACTTATTAAATCTCATAGGCATTGATTTTACTGAAATCTTAATTTTGAGTTAGTTATAATTTCATGATTGTAATTGTTATTTCATTTGAGTTACTAATGGGCACGATATACAATTGTGGTCAAGATCATCCGGTATCTTGGTGGAAGCAATTATGAGTATTGCAGTTATAGATTAACAATATAGAATTTGTACAACACATCTCTTGAAGGGTTTTCGGCACTTGACCATAGAATTCTCTGGCCAGAATGTGTCAACATATTTAGTATGTTGAAAATGATTATTAGAGAAAACTAGTAAGTATCAAGGAACAAGATATAATTAAATTGATTGGACAGTTGAGATATCGATTTAATTAACGATTTGTTACAAAGGATTATGCAGTAAAGAAATTAATGTGGCTTGGAACGAATTATTATTCGAGTATACAATTATGGAGGTCAGTTCCAATCTTTTAGTGGAATAGATTTGGAATTAAAATAATCAGGATAGTTTAATTACAGGCCTAATTATTATAGCCACTATTGTATGTTCCCAAATGATTCCCGGGTTAGCTCATTTAATTGACTGCGCCACTACTGGATTAATAAGCAAGATAACTAGCTATTTGAGTTAAAAGCCTAAATAAATTATTTAGTAGGAGACTCCGTGTAATATACTTGTGTCTAAGGGGTCCTGTGTTATTTTACAAGGTGAGCCCCTATGATAAAAAAGAAGTAACGATACTTTTGGTTTATTATTTTTAATCTAAATCAAACTTGATTTAATAGAATAAAATAATATAAAAATGGAGCCTATGGTTTCCACTAGATAGAGATATAAAATGGTTTATTTTCTCCCAAAAAGAAGGGAGCAGCCACTTTATACAAATCAGAGAAAAAGATTTTCTCTCTCTAATCTTGAGAGAAAAATTTTCTCCTGTTAGTTGTTATTGGTAGTGATAAAGGCACCCATACGTCAAAAGTAGATCAAACCTGAGTCATAACCTGGAAGATCATTGATGACGGATCGTGATCTAACAAGCGTGGTGGTGACAGATCGTGATCTAACAAACGTGGTGGTAACAGGTCGTGATCTGGGAGCCTAATTTACTTCAGTGGAAAAAACAAAGATTGTTCATCTTCTCAGATTTTCAAGATACAATTTTTAAATTACGAATTCTTATATATTGTTTGAGATCAATATTAAAAAAATTTTATAAAAATTTAAAAACTGATTATTCTCCAACAATATGTACTATATAATAATAGAAAACAGAAAAAATTGTAAAACTAAAATGCTGAAAAAACCAATTAGACATAATATTCTTAATGGTAAGACAATAAAATAGAGGGTTTTACACAAAAAATTTAAATAATTAAATTGATTGATTTACATTCTGTGCTCTTTGTCAAATGAGATTATAAAAAATTAACTACCTATTGTGGCTCTCAAACTAAAGGATTTTGGAGGATAGGTGGCATGAGGATTTGATAAATAAGTTTAAATCAAATTCATGATTGATTAAACAAAAATATGTTATTGATTGAAGTAGAGAGCATAATAGGGTAGAGAGAAAGAAGCTCGAGTCTGACAAAGGAAACCATGAGAATTGAAAAGGATAGATGAGCTTTTTCTTTTTTTCTTAATTACGAGATATCCTGGGTAGGGCTCCAACTGTGGGAGACACTTTTAAGCTCATACCACAACCCAGACTAAAAGTCTCTACTCGAACCGAGAGGCACAGGTTCTCCCAACAAAGATGACTTCCTTGCACACAGAGAGAGAGATCTCATCTAATTGGGTGTAAACACAAAAAAATTATTTAATTTCCTAACTTTTAGGATTTTGATTTAATGGCATATGAAATATTATATGCCATATAAAATGTAATATTAATGGCATGTAAATTATGCTTTCAAAAGTATCACAGCAATTCAAAATTTACGCCATTATTTAACAGTAAACTAAAGTTATCTATGACATGTTTTTACCATATGCCATGTTATTATCTCTTATATATCCTGATGATAACAATGCCTTTGACCATTTACAACAGCAAATAATTGTATTATGCGGTGGATATCGTGCCATAGAAAGCCAATTTTGTTGTAGTGCCAACTTAAAAGTCTACAACACGCTCATAATGGAAGAAAGTGAAATTCAAACTGGCATCCTCTATACTATCGAGAACACCTGTCACAGTTGTTGATAGGAATGGCAAAATGTTTCAACCAATTCCACAACTATTTCAACTCCACACACAAATCAATTCCAAAATCCAACATGTGCCAACAATCATTTTAGCCATACACAATTCAATTCAACAACCCAACATAAAAAATAAAAAATAAAAAACTCATGTCTTGTATAAATAAAAACACAATGCAATTAAATTAAAAACACACAATGTAATTCCACAACTATTTTAGTCATACACAATTCAATTCAACAACCCAACATAAAAAATAAAAATAAAAAATTCATGTCTACAACACAATACGCTCATAATGGAAGAAAGTGAAATTCAAACTGGCATCCTCTATACTATCGAGAACACCTGTCACAGTTGTTGATCTATTAGCCAAAGGCTATTATTCATTTTTAGAATATAATTCTCCACTTAAAAACATACAATATTCTCTCATGACGTGGCTGGCACAAAAGCCAAATCAAGGGCTGTGCCGGCTTCACCTGCACTACAAGCAAAGGCCCACGATTTTGCGTCACCCTTTGCAGCATCTAACATAGATGTAACCTGGACATTTAAATTAGGAATTTAGTTAAAAAAAAATTAATTTAATTTGGAGTACTTATTTTTTCGAATGTTTATAATGAGGTCTAATATTTAAAATAAATAATTCATTGCTATTATTTTTAAAATGTAAGAAAAAAATAATAGAATTTCAGTTTTTAAGAATCAAATATGTAAAGAAACAAAATTATATGGTTAGTGGGATTTTAATCGAGTCTTCAAAACCATTAAAAAGCACACGCACTAAATTATAAGTATTTTATTACATAAAAAATATGTCCAAATTCTTTTTATCTAATTTTTTTTAGAAGGGACTTAAGATTCATTTAAAAGAAAAATAATAGCCCAAAAGGGGCTGAAGCTCTTCTTGTCCCTTAACTAGGTTTGTTCATGACTGTCACTCCTTTTCGAAAATTTTGATTTGAAAAAAAAAAAAAGGTTTAATACATTTTATTATCTCTTTCGAACTATTTGGCTATGGCAACCAATGAGGGAAAAATTATCTTAGAACCAAGGTTTAAGGTTATGTTTGGTATCAAGGTGCTTTAGCTTTTGAGCTACAGTTGTTATAAAAAAAATTATAATTATAAAATAAAAGTTATTAATATATAATAAATATAATTTTTAAATAATAATTTTGACAAAATTAGTAAAGATATAATAGATTTTTAATCATACAAGTGTAAAATGAGATTGACTTCGTTTTCAAGTTATAGTAATTAGTGTTCGTCAAACACTTTAGTACTGTAACTTTTAAGTTACACATGTCCAACCTCACTCCCAAACAAGACATAAGTATGGAAATTGCTTGGTGAATCATCTTTATAAGTATTTGAGTGAGACATTCTGGAGATCGATTTTTTTCTAAATATTTGAAAAATAATCTAATCTGCAACAGACTTTTGGTTGTGATTATATTGTCAATATATATATATATATATATATATATATATATATATATATATATATATAAATGTATGTATGTATGTATGAAAGATAAAGGGTGGGTAGAATCCAAATCAATTTTTTATCTTCTAATCTTTCTATCAAACTCTAATGGTCTGTTAAATAAAATTACTTAAAACTACCTCAGTCCTTAGTCCTTAGGGTGGGCAATCAAATGTTTACATGTAATACCCAAGATTGTAGAGAACTCATGATTACTTTTGTAAACAACCAAAATATATTAAGACTAACTTGAAAATCTATTACACCCTAGTAAATACTCTAGAAATCTACTTCATATTGTCGAGAAAATGAATAAAAAAATGCCATGGAATTCAAACAAGTGCCCTCAATATTATTGTGAACACCTATCACCATTGATTTATTAGTCCATTGGCTATTATTATTATTATAAGGGTGAATTTGATATTATTTTTGTTTTGCCATTTCTTGTTTTCCAAAAATGAAAAATAGTATAAAATTTGTTTGGGACACTTATTTTAAATAGTAGTTAATTTCATATAAGAAAGATTTGGTCTCATTCTCTAACTGTAGAGAAGAAAATTGGAGAACAAGGCGTTCATGATTTTCAATTTTCATTCTTCAAATGGGTCGTACAAATACCATTTGAAAATAAAATAAAAATAAAAATCATGCCCCTTATTATGTGGGCACATTACCAATATTTATTTCATAATCCAATTCTAATTACCTGATTAATACTTTTTAATAGGTCTGGCTATGGTGTTCCTGTTACACCATACCCCCACTTTTTGTCATTTTCTAATCAACCATTATGAACCATAGATTTAACCCAAAAAAAAAAAATAGTTCAATGGCTTAGATGATTTTTTAGCAGGTTATCAACTTTACAATCCCTATCGTTTGCTTGCTCATTAAAAAATAATAAAGTTTTAACATTTGACAAATAACTCCCCAATCATTTTAAATTTTTACACTTAAGTCCATTACCTAGTTTGACTTTTTTATAACTTATTTTAAAATTTGCATTAATATATATAATTATTTAATATGTAATAAATCTATGTATTATTTAATAATCACTATTTAGCATAGGATAAATTTAACTGCACACTAAATAAATTAACTTGTGCTACTCTACTTTTAATATTTTGAAATGTGATTAATCCATCCTCATCTATTAGATTTTTTATTTATTTAACCATTGACCACCTTGATTATATAGAATTTGGTTATACCCTTATTAAAACTAAGGCAGAAAAATATTAATTACTATCACTATTGGTTCCAAAAATATTTTCATCATTTTTGGTTCTAATAATTATAAGTTAAAAAAAAATTGCACACAATCACTCATAATTTTATTGTCATGATTACAAATAAATTGCTCAAAGCTTTCTATTTCAACCACATAACCTTTTAGCCACTTCTAGACATGAAGAATTTAAATATATAATTTCTAGGTGCAATTGCATTTGCATATGCCATGAGACAATACTCACTAACATTATTTTAATTTTTAATTGTAACTCTTTTCTTTTCTCTTTTTTTCTCTCTCCTCTCTCTCATTTCCCCCATTTTCCTTTATTTACTCACTTCCTAAACACCCATTATAAAATAATTTTTTTATATTTTATTATTTTAGAGAATTATATTTTGTACATGAAGAAATAACTTTAATGAGTAAAAACTAAAATTAAAGGATAAGACTATTTGAACCCATAAATGTATTCATTATATGAGGATAGTTTATGAATAAAAAATTTTAGATGAAAATGTATTTGAACATTGAAAAGTAATTTTAAGGGTTAGAGTAATGAGCTAACTCTAATTTTTCATTATATTATAGTGAAAATGTAAATAAAAGAGAGAGTAAGGAGTCAATTGCAATTTACCAACAACAAAAGACAAAAAATGGGGGTATGATGTCACGGGAGCACCATAGCGGACCCCTTTTTAATTAATGTTTCTTTTTCTACAATAGTAATTGTATTATTTCCAAGTCAGAAATCTTATCTCTGTCCTTTTGTTTTTAACCACACTAATTGTAGCTCCATATGTTGCCCGAGTACTACTCCTTCTATAAGGTGTACCTGGCCTTCTCCCCATCTTAGGATGTCAACTCGGTTACCCAAAATCTCAGACATTATTTCCTATCTTCCTCAATAAAAATGCTGGCATGAATGCACCAAGGTAAATGATGGCGGCTCTAGAGGTACCCTGAGAACATAAAATAGGAAGATGGGCTCCCTTTCTTCAGAAATGACTACCAATTTGGACAGGTTGGAAAGGATGGAGCTGATTGATCAAAATTTTTCATCTGTTTCTAGGGACAAACCACCAAATATGGGTAAAGAGTATTGTTGGCGTATCCCACCATCACCCATATTTTGTTTTCTAGTGATTGCCAGGTATAGATCGCTCTAGTGAGGACTTTGATGCCTTATTTCGCCATTTGAGAAGCGGTTCATTGATTACCCTAGGATCCACCTCATTTTAGGGTACATTTCCTTCATGTGCTTTGGGGATGAACATAAAATCATAAGGCTTCTTTCTTTGCACTTAAGGTACCCCCGATTATACGAAAAGAAAGATAAGCCCTAATCTTATGAAGAGAAACTCTTTCTAGAGAACAAGACTTTGAAAGAAAGCTTTGATGAAGTTTTCGAGGAGAAAGCCTGTAAGGTGAAAGACCCTGAGGAGCTTTAGTCTAAACTTGAGGTCTTGGTACCTCGACAGAAGGACATGGTCGACAATGCCTTTGAACGTATCATGACCGAGGAATGAAGTGTTGATCTAGGGCTAGTGGTGCCAAAAGTGGAGAAGTGGGTAGATAATTCTGCCATCTTGAAGGCAATTAAAAATAGCAGGGCTCCCAGCACATCTTGGTCTGAAAGCCCATAGAGATCAACTGCGGTACCTCAAATGAGTGGCATAGGCTGGAAAGTGGATACGTGGCATAGGCTAGAAAGTGGTCCAAGGTACCTTAGTAGAGGTTGTCTAGTAAAACGGCTGGGGACCACTATCCTAGGGGCAGCGTCCTTCACTTTTTAGCGCGATGATAGTCAGTTGTCACCACTTTTTCGACATAATATTCTAACATCTGATTTTCACAAAATCGAATATTCTCTTTTTAGGCGATGGAGACGTTTCTCGTGACCAACTTTTTAGATTTTTTCCTTGATCGCTTCGCATCTGGTCTATTGGGTACCCCAGGTACCGAGTTATAGGGGGAAGGCTGGGTATCCCAGGTATCAAGTTATATGGGTAACCGGGTACCTGAGTACCAGTTATAGGGGGTAGATCAGGTACTCGAGTATCGAGTTTTGTGGGGTAGGTCGGGTACCTCAGGTACCAAGCGATAAGAGGTAGGTCGGGTACCTCAAGTACCGAGCTATAGAAGGTAGGTCGGGTATTTCGGATACCAAGTTTTAGGGGGTAGGTCGGATACCCCAGGGGACTACAGTGATCATCATGGTACATCATCGACATCTGGCGTTCTACTATATTTTTTTCTATTTCTCCCCAAACAACCAACAAAAGTCAAGCAAAACAACTTATCTTGACCATCCTAACAATATTTAAAATTTCAAACATGCTAACTCCGAAGTTTCAAACTTCAAAGTTCAAATTACAAATCCATTAAAAATTAGTATAAACGAACCATCCTAACTCCAAAATTTTAAATGAACCAGTGATCTTAAACCCCCTTTCATATTTTGAATTAATCCATTGGTTCGTTTGAAATTACAAATCCATTAACAAAAGAATAAAAAATCCTCAAAATAAATATTTTGAACTAATGTGACTTTTTTTTGCATAATTTCATATTTTAATTGTATCATTCAATAAATGAATCTTAAATAAATAAACAAATTACTGAGGCTAAACTTACATTCAATTTGTTTATTTAGCGAAATCAATCAAATGGTCCATTTATAAAATGAATTAATTTTTCAAACCTAAATGCTTTTGATTAATATTGACCTATATTGTCATCCTAGATGTAAATGAGAAAAAAATATAAAAAAAGTTTATATGATAGAAGAAACTATTGAATCGTATTATTTAATATGTTATATATTATTGATCTATTTGTCATTTTACTCGAGTGAAATGGTAACAATAAAAAGTTGATTAAAACCTTTAAATTTATAATTGTTATCACTCATCATGGATAGTTGGTATTTCATAGATTAATTCTTTGTTGGCTTAAAAAAAGAAAATCCTATCCAAACTTAACTTAAAAATTATGCTAATATAGACATAACATAAAAAGTAATAAATAAGATATATAATGTAGATTTTGTAAATTATTTTTAATTTTAAATACTAGTATTTTAATATTATTAATATGCAAAATAGATTTTGTTAAATTAAAATATAAATGATAGATTAATAATATTAAATTATTTTTTTATTCAAAATAATTTATAAAATTATATACTATATTATTTTAATATTATATTTTGTATCTATCATAAAAGTTTATTTAAAGTCAATTTTTTGATTGTTAAAATCGAAGGGTATAATCATTAAAAAAAATTTGTGTAATTATTTATTAAACCAAGGGGGCCTATGGCAACATTTACGTTTCCAAGGGGTGTATATGCTTTTTTTTCGCTGATCTTTATATGAATTAATTCTTAAATACATCTATTTATCATTTACTCTAAAGGACGTGAACAAATTTACCATAAAAAATACCCAATTACCTGTGGGAAATTTACAAAAATAATCCAAAAACTTTTATAATTTTCACAACTAACCTTTCAAACTTTTTCCTATCAACATTAGCCAAACACAAGGTGTTCTCCCTAAATTACCCTTGTTTACAAACTAAAAGCAACTCTCTTTGTTCCCGTTTATCAAACCAAACATAGCCTTTTGCACTCTTGAATCATCACCGGCGACGGCAAATGGCAACGGCAAGCGACAACGGCCAGCGGTAAAAGTGAACTTCGATCAAATACAGCATAATCCATACGGATCCAACACCAATCTGTATCACCAAACGATAAAAGGTATTTTCTCAACGATAAGAGGTAGTTTCAGTGCGATTGCAGATAGTGCAACAGGCACCTCTCGCATAGCCTGTTGCACTAAAATACGGTTTTGCGTAATTAAATTTTTTTAATAATTTGTTAGTGCGTAATTAAATTTTTTAAATAATTTCAAGCTTAATGGATTCAGTTATACTTCAATTGTGTTATGATAGTTGGTGGGAGACGTTAGGGGATGGCCGTACGGAGTATGTGAATGGTAAATATACAACTTTTTTGGTTGGGAAAAATTGTATGTTTGATCAATTTTTGGCAAGAGTATATGAAGTCTTACAAATAAATCTAAATGATTTAGTATCACAATAAAAACAACTTTGAGGTCTAGTAACACATTTTATCGTACGTGTGCACTGCCCATTGACATATTTAATGATGAAATGGTGAGGGTTATATTACAGATAGCATATGATGTGGCCAACTATGGATGCATTCCTGTATTCGTTACCACATCTGCTCGAGTTCCAAGTGAAGATCTTGAGCCACCTATTGAAACAGAAACTTCTTTTAGAGCAAATATATCTGACCTGATATTGAAGAGGAGGTGCTGCCAAGGATGACGTCGTTGCAGCAATATTACTATCCACTCCACAACAATAATGGCAACATTGACGACAACGAAATTACGTTAGTGGATGTTAGAGAAGAGGTATTACCACTAATGACGTCGTTGCAGTAACGGTATTCTCCGTATCACAACAATGATTTCCGCGACAATGATGATCCTGTTGATGACATTAGCAATGCGGAGGCGGATAATGTTTATGTAGAACTTTCTAATAGCACGAGGGCCATTTATTTCAATAATGCATGTGATGATGAAGGTGTTGGTCCTTCCAATATTTCGTCGTGGCAGCATGAGGATGTGTGTGAAGACTATATTCCTGTAAAGAACAGAGACAATCGATCTATTCCTCCAATGGTTGATTCCAAAAAGAGGATTGACCCCCTCACAAGTCTTGCTCTAATTTTACCTTCGAACATGGTTGCTCCAAGTTTTCTTAGCATTTCTGACTCAGATGATATCAGTGTGGGTAAGCTATTCGCTAAGAAGAATGAGTTAATATTACAACTGCGAAAGGTTGCCTTTAGGGATATGTTTGATTTCAAAATTACACGGTCTACAATGACACGTTTTGATGCTCACTGTTGTTCGGAATCATGTAAATGGTGTATTCGAGCAATTAAAAGTTCAAACGAGCATAATAGTCCTTAGGTGGTGAGGAGAATTGACAATGTACACACTTATCATAATGAGGTATTGGTTGATGGTCATCATCAAGTAAGGAGCTGAGTTGTCGGTCATGTTATCGCAAATAAATATATTCAATAAAAAATGATATACACTCCGAATGACATCAGAGCAAATATGCTACAGGAATACGGTGTCTAGTTAACATATCAACAGGCATATCGGGCTAGAGAAGTTGGTCTTGAAATAGTTCGAGGGAACCCGCAGAGTCATATAACTTGCTCCCTAAATACTCTCACGTATTAACTAAAGCGAATGAGGGTACAATCACTCACCTCGAGCGGGATGGAAATGGTAATTTCTTGTACTACTTTGTAGCACTTGGATCTTTCATCAAGGGTTTTATATAGTACATTCGGCCTGTTATTGCTGTAGATGGTACTCATCTAAAGGGGCTATATCGTAGAAGCTTGTTCGTGGTAACATGTCTAGATGGTAACAATCAACTGTATCCATTAGCCATTGGGGTCATAGATTTAGAAAATTACGATACTTGGAAATGGTTTATGATGAAGTTGCACGGAGTGATTGGCGATAAGCCGAAGTTGGTAATTATCTCTGATCGATGCACTGCTATAAAGAGAGTCGTTCTCAAAGTATTTCACAATGCAGCTCATGGCGTTTGTTTTTACCATGTGAAATGTAACATTAAGTCAAAGTTCAGGATGTCCAAAGCTCTTTGGGATGAATTTAAGCCTACCTTTATTAATACAGCAAAGGCGTATGGACATGAAGAATTTAAAAGGTAACTTGAAGGGTTGTGGACGCTCCACTCGGGCGCGGCTGATTACTTAGAAAATAATGTGGGTACGTGTAATTGGGTAAGGTCTCAGTTTGAAGGTAGGAGGTACAATATACTTACCACCAATATCGCGGAAAGTGTTAATTCTTTCATGAGGGAACCGCGAAAATTTCTTGTTACTTACCTTGTTGATCGCTTTAGAAAAACATTGCAACAATAGTTTTATGATAGGAAAATTATGGCTGAATCAATGAGTACTCGGCTAACAACATGGGTGGATGAAATAGTCACTGAGAGGAGAACTATGGCTGAAAGAATGATGTTCGCCCAGTGTCTCCACATCGATTTCAAGTTATAGGTGGTGGGATTAAGGAAGGCTTAGTTGACATAGAAAATAGAATTTGCTCCTGTAGAGTATTTCAGCTTGATCAGATTGTCTGTGCTCATGCAATTGTGGCTTGTCTGACTGTCTGTGTGGATTACATAAACCTTTGTTCGGACTATTACACCAAGGAATCGTTAGCGATGACTTATGCGCAACCAGTGGAGCCAGTTGGGGACGTGGCTGATTGGGAAGTTCTAGATGAAATTCAAGATATGCACGTTTATCCACTTGTTGAGGTACACCACTTGGTCGTCGTAAAGAGCTCAGAATACCCTTCGCGGGTGACGACATTAACCAGAGGACTGTTAGATACGAGCGGTGTAATGAACCGGGACATAACCATAAGCGATGTAATGAACCAGTTGTATTGTTTCAAGTGATTATGTTAAAACATTTGTTACTTTTTTTGTGTATTGTACACTTATATATCATGAAATTTTATTCCTAATTTTTTTACTTTATATTAAAATGTGAGCATGAAAATTATATAAACTTAAGTACGCAAATTAGAAAAAAAATTCATGTTTCAACATTCGAATTACTACAACAGTTTACAATACAATATCATCATTAAATATGTCAACTGCAATCTTCTTTCTAAAGTACTCCCCATGACTACCGTTAAAATCTAATTTAAGCCCGAAAATTAAATACATCTTCAACATCAACAAAAAAACACCGCAATGGCCAGTACCAGGCTCTTGTTGTGGCACACCCTTAACTGCAACAACTTTCTATGGG
This sequence comes from Atalantia buxifolia, assembly GCA_030444775.1. Taxonomy (NCBI): domain Eukaryota; kingdom Viridiplantae; phylum Streptophyta; class Magnoliopsida; order Sapindales; family Rutaceae; genus Atalantia; species Atalantia buxifolia. The sequence goes on along the minus strand of CM059838.1, from coordinate 771,431 downwards.
TTGGCACTCCGCACAACAGGTCAGATGTTGTAGAATCCAACATATTCCAACTACCGAAGGAGGATAACTTCAAACAACTTAAACTTGAACTTGAACTTGTATTTTTTATCGTCTTGAAACATTAACAATGAGTCATAAATCTAGACTTCGTTTTTACGAAAGTCAACTCAGGCTAGTACCCAATGCTCGCTGTCCAAGTTAATAGGGATGAATACCTGCATATAAAAAATTCTCATAAATATATCATGTATCATATGAAATTGAAAAACATACAATAAAAAGACACATTTGATTGTATCTGTAAAATAAAATAAAATACACATCATATCGACATCCGTCATTGGTTTGGATATGATGTACTGCCGCCCACCAATATAGCTATTCAAGCTGTCGCTATATACTAATGAATCGACCACACAATCTCTGTTGTTCCATAGTTGATTCAAGAACACCTAATATCCAAAAAATACTTCAAGGCGTTAGAAGATAATAAATAAATAAATAAGGTACCTATAAGTTATGTCTGCACGTTACCGAAAAAAATGTGTCTGTATATGTGACACATTGAACTAAGGCATTCGGATACTGCCGTTGCTTTTCGCTAATCAAGCGATAATACTCGTGAATATGTTGTAAAGGAATAGAAACATGTTGATTTAAAAGGAAACAAATAATACACAAATCCACAACATTCAAATAAATTTGAAAAAAAAATTACCTCATCACCTAGCAATCCCATCGAAGCATGACCCAAAATGACTTAAAAGAACGATTGCGGGTGTTGGACTCTCTGACCTATTGTCATATCGCCAGTGACCATCGGTCAAACTCAGCATACAGACTAGAATCCTCCAATCCTTTAAGTGAATTTATATCCACACTCGTACTTATGTCAATCGCACGGTCCATAATTTGCGGTGGAGGTAAAGGCCGGATGTTCTTTCCTCGTCTGAATGGAGGAATCATGTAAGGACTATTAAAAACATACAAGGTCTGTATGCTCAGCCGAACTTACTAATGCCTAGAGGTGCCTCAGTGAAGACCTGCACACTCTCCCCACTAACATCCTCGTAGAAACTATACAATGACGTAGGAGTAGAAAATTTTTAATTGCCCACATCAGTATACACTGTATAGTCACCCATGGTCTGTCCATTCGGCAAGATGAACATATTAAACAACAGTCAAATTAAAAGCTAAATGAACACAGTTGTTAAATTTAAATTTACTCACCGCATACAAGCGTCTAATCGAAGTATCTTTGTTTGGACATTTAGAAAAATAATCGATAAATCCCACCATGGTTTCTTTAAAATCTTTAAATTCCAACTTAAGTTCATAAACATTACGATCAATCTTATCCAACCATCATCTCACATAATCATTAAACTGCTTTGTCCTCCACTCTTATAAAAAAAATTCTTTATAATAACAATCACAAATAATGATTTATATATGAGGAAAAGAAATTATTATAACCTCGGAATCATGTGCGTCATCAGAGTTGTCTGTCTGCTCCTAATGGTCATCTACAAGCACATCATCCTCAGAAGTCTCGTGACGCTGCTCTGGTGTTGGGCTCGGCATGTCGTCATGCTCGTCTGATTGCCTTGTAACGGGCGGCACCGTGTTGACTGAAGGTTGGTGCTGTAGAAAGTAACATACAAAATAAGTAAATGGAAAGTCAAAAATTTTGATTAAATAAATAATAGTACTTATAGAATATCGATCTTATGAACCCAGCCTAGAATACGTGGCATGTAATCCTTCACAGTGAGACAATATTTTTTGCGACTATCCTTTGCATCTAGCTTAAGGGTTTGTAAAACGTCCCTACAATGAATTCAACCCAAAATTATAAGTGAGTGTACAGAACTCGAATTTAGTAATATCAGAAAAAGAACTAATACATATTACTTATAAGACGAGATTCGTCATTGAAGAACGAATAAACCTCAGCAAAGTTGATTTTAAAAGAAGCCATGAGCTTCCATTGCACAATGCGGGGAATCTTCTTCTTCATTTTTACGACCCATGTTGACGACAGACCTCTGATCGCTTCGTAAATCCAAGCCTACAACAACCAAAGTGAGAAAGCTATTAAAACTACCATTAAATATTTAATGTTACAAAACTTATTAATAAACAAAAAAACAACGCACCTGAACCCCCGACGTAAAGCCATAAACGTTGTACTATTGAATTTTATGATTTGGCTTTTTCAATCGAGTCATCCTAAATTTCTCGTCTTTCTCGTACAATGCATTGTCAAGACTCTCGTATATCGTTTCCCACGACAAACGACCCCATGGACGATTTCGAAAGTAATTTATATCATCTACTTTGTTAAGCAATGAGAAATTGATTTGACAGTGGCCTTTTCTTCCATTTAGAACTCTATCCGCAAAATAAAATAGCTCAATCTTTAATGCGCCAATGTCGTCCATAGCCTCAAAGTCCAACTCCTCATATAGTGCATCGAATTGCTTAAGATTGATGTTGCGAAACAAACCATCAAAATACGTATTTAGTAGCCTATGCACCGTGTTCTAGTTTCTTAGTGTGGTATCTACACCATAAGAAAGTCCAGTAACCAGGCACCATTCTCCAATTGACAAGCGTATCAAATGCTCACAAATTTGAAACCATAACTGATCCTCCCCTCTGTATTCTCTATGGGCCACTTGCCTTAGTAAAACATTGTGTAAAATTACACCACTGAACAGAAAGCTTCAACACTCTAAGAAATGCCCAAATTTGTCTTTCTTGAACAGACGCAACTATCGTTCTGTTAATTTTCGCTCGATGGCTTTTACAACTGTAGAAAATTACACATGCTCGAAATTCACCCCGCGAAGTGATCGGCATAAGCTAACTTCATCATGTCTAGTTCTTTTTTCGATACTTCTGATTTCGCCATGTATCTGTAATATTTATAACATTATTACATAGCATTTACAACAAAAAAAGGAAATTGAGTGCACGTAAAAAAAAGCACACACACACACACACACTTAAATTTGGTGCGACAGGCAGCCTATCACACCTGTCACACGTGCGTGACGTGCGAAAGGCGCGAGTGCGTGCGACATCGCGCCTGTCACACCTGATCGCAAATCGGGTGCCAACCGGACTCCTCGTTCACCCCCACGGTAACTTTTCACCCATGCACTCAACATCACAAACTCCTTCAAATCTTCACTCACCATCACCAACACAACACAAAACAAAAATCATAACAATGAAGAATAGGAAATAGAAATCTAGGTTTTTTGACCTAACCTTTAATTTCAACCCTTGATCGAAATTTTAGAGATGTTGGCTGCCGAGAATGACTTTGGGAAACCACCGACGATGAGTGAACACGTTGGGAGAGAATTCGGCGGTGAGAGAGAGAGAGAGAGAGAGAGAGAGAGAGGAAGGAGAAGAAGGAGAGGGAGAGTTATGGGAGAGGCATTTTTGGCACTAGGGATGATTTTTAGCTAATGTTGATAGGAAAAAAGTTGAAGGGTTAGTTGTGAAAATAATAAATTTTTTGAGTTATTTGTGTAAATTTTCCATTATCTGTTGATGCATTTGAAGGACAAAATGATAGTAGAAATGAAATGTGTGAAATGCCTGAAAGGTAATAGGAAATGTTAAAAATACTTGCTCGGATTGGACTAGGCAACACGGGCTACTAATGTTCGGCCCATAAATGAGGCTGGGCTAGGTTTAAGTTTCAGTTTGTAAGCCTGAAATATGACCCGAAACCTAGATTTTATATATATATATATATATAACATATATTATTTCAAATAATTACATTTATTTGACTTAGAAATTACATATAGTTAAGATTTTGAATAGTTAAAGTTCATATTTGGAAGCCCAAATTCATTACAATAAAATTCAAAAATCGTAAAATCAAAAATAAATTAAACTTATACATCTATAATATTATAAAATATAAAATTTGGATTTTTTAAGTCCATATAAAAAAATCTGATTTGGTGTCAAGCTTTTAAGCCCGGCCTGATTGTTCAAAACACATGTTTGGGCCAGATTTGAGCATTGCCATGCCCGGGACCAACATGAGTTTTACCATCCCTAAGCATAATCAATTGGTTGAAATAATTTAATTTCCAGTAACGTGATGTGAAAAATTGTGAAAAAATTTGGTAATCTCGTAGAGGCCACTTGTTAACACAGCAAAATATTCGATTCATCTGAAATTATTGAGTAATTTTTTGTTGAGGGATGTCAATTTTAACAAGATGAAACATACAATGCTATAATAAATTCAGACCAGCGGCGAGGCTATGTGTGGGTTGAGAAATTTACAATAATGCCATAATGTAAAGTTTACGAAATTGCCACTATTTTATTTACAATTGTACTACTCTATTAATTTATAACTTTGCCATTCATATAAATAAATAGAGAAAAGGAGCATTTACTTGATTCAAGATTCCAGAACGTGCTTTCTTTCTTGGTTTCTTCAGTTCTTCGTCTTCTTCTTGGTAAGAATCTTGATAAGAATAGATAATAAGTTTATTTCTTATTCAATCATTAACAAAATACTTATTAATCATTAACAAAATACTTATTAATTGTAAGGTAGTAAAGATTAAAGGTTATATTCATTAATACTTGTTCTGATTTCATTGCATAAGATTAAATTATTGTTAGGTCAAATGAAGATAATTTAACCATTGAATTTTAACATTTAAGTTTTTAAATTGATTATTAATAGATTAGAGATCGATAATTTGAAATGGATTATCGATAGAGATAGATCATAAATTCAACTTAATATATTACATATAATGTTAATTTGTTAATTAAATTTATTGTTTAGTTTCTACATGGTGTCAATGTGTTATACTAACAGACTGACAATTGTATGACTTTTGTTAGTAAATCTGCTATTGCTTCTTTTAACTTCTTTTATGTTGATACCCTGTTTTGATTGCAACGACCCAATGAGCATAGACACCATTTCAAAATAAGATGGAGAATGAATTTTTATCAAATCGTATAGGTATCTACATTAAAAGAGAATTTATAAACACCATCAATTTAAATTCAATAATAGATGTGTTTAATTATTTAAAGTATGATAAGATACAGCATAATAATGTTTAATTGTAATTAAATTGCTTCTTAGATATAATGTATTTGCTTATGTATTAACAAAAGTTTCTTTAATATTTATATTTTTAACCGAGATAATATTTGGATTTGAAAAAAATTTAACCTACCCAAGAAATTTTTCCTGGCTTCGCCCCGTATTCAGATCATCTACACTTCCAAAAATTTCAGAAAAATATTACTCCATTTTGATTTATTTATTGTTTCTCATATATTTGTAAAAACATGGTACATTGTTTTGCTGCTCACAGCAGAAGATACAATGAATATTACATAGGAACTCAATACAATATTCACTAAACGCTTGTGAAAAGTGCAGAAAGGTAGTAATAGGGTCTCCTATCAGAAGACACGATGACTTTATCTTTACTCACAATACAATAATTTTACCCACAACAAAACCTAGGAACTAAATGCAGTTGCAAAATCGGTACTAAGAAGGCAGAATACCAATGCCCTTTATGAAGGTTTCCACGAAGACAGAGGAGGAGTTTCAGAATCTTCATAGGTAGGAGTGACACCCCCATATCGATGACCCCGTACAGCATCTGCTGAAGCAATGGATTCAAGTTCAGCAATTTCATCTGGAGTTAGTTTCACTGACAGAGCTTTAATATTTTGATTGAGGTTTTCAATCTTGGTGGTTCCAGGAATTGGACACACATCATCTCCTTGGTGATGAACCCATGCTAATGCAAGCTGAGATGGGGGGCATCCTTTCTTTACAGCTATTTCATTAACACGTTCAAACAGCTTTTTGTTATGCTCTAAATTTTCAGGTTGGAACCTGGGTAGAAGCTGCAAGATTTAGAAAACAGCTCAGTACCAAAAGTGAACTGCAATTGAATCATTAAAAAAGAATATCATTTTGGATAAAGAATGATTTTAGAGGAGGTTCAAGTAAAATTCAATAGACCAGAAAACAAGGAAAAAGGACTAGTCGAGGAACTTCTCCTAGGTAGAGGATGTTTATAGTCAAACATTTTGGAATGTTAGACAAAGGTCTTGCAAGAAGTAAACTCTCATTAGACTTATCAATTGATTTCACATTAACATGCATAGGCAAAGCAATATAACAAAAATGGAAACTACCACAAGGATGTAGAAGTTTGGAAGAGTCATTAAACTTCTTGAGGATCCAGTAATAGTTTTGAGATAATGACACAATTTTTTTCCATTTTTTTTTACCTCTATCTGACTTAAGGGGTATTATGATGTATATAAATTGAATCTGACATGTTAAATTTTTCTGTCAATCAACGAAGTCATTGCATAGATAATTCCTCAGATTTTCAATGCAAAGAAAGCCTTGCTCTGTTGCTCATATTTGAAGAGGTTAATGAGCATAATATGAGGGGCAAAATTGAAATCTATTAAGAACTTCAGAGCTATAGAGTAAAACTAAACAAGAATTATTATTGTATTGCTGGAAATGAAAATGAACGTGCAATAAAGAAGTCAAGTAATGCAAATATGAGGAAAGTAAAACAGCATGATTAGTAAACATCAAACATTTAGCTGATGATGAATAAGTTTTGGTAGACAAGTCAATTCGAAAAGATTACAGTGTATTCAGTTGTTAGTAATTGAATTTTCATTTTTCCTCAATCTTCTCCATGCAATCTATACACAGGCAACATCAGTGTAATTAGAAGATCGAAATGAACTAGTATAATATGTAAGAAACAGAATTCTTAAACAAGTCCTACTGGGTTCGGTTAGAATGAACTATAACTATGTTTCTAGATAAATATCAGAGGTTTATAAGATAAAATAGAATGCAAGTCACTTTAAAGTATCTTGAGAGAAGGTTTTAGCCATGCTTGCACACATCGAATAGTAATGGTAGAAAACATCTTAAGGCCAAAGGAACATGCACAAAAAGTGCTAATAAATGCATGGTAGGCTTACGAACATGTCTAGAATCATCTGATGCAATGCTTTCAACCAACTTTGGCCCGGATGAAAGAAACCCACGTCCTAGAGGACTGTGAGCAACAATTCCAATGCCAAGTTCCCTGAGCAGAGCAACCACCAAAATTGCGTTAGCATGCAAATGTTCAATCATCTACTCACAATTTCTTTCCCTTTCAACTAGGTCAAAACAATTCATTTGGTCCAAATAATGCCTTACCTGCAAGTAGGAACAATCTCTTCCTCCACATCTCGTGACCACAAGGACCATTCCAACTGCACAGCTGTTATTGGATGGACGGCGTGAGCTCGTCTAATTGTTGAAGCAGAAGCCTCCGATAGACCTATATACTTTATTTTACCCTCTTCAACTAGTTTCTTGAGTTCCCCAATCTTACAAAACAACACAAATAAAAGAATTAGTACATGATAACAGAAACCTCACCCACCAAAGTGACTCATGCCCGTATTTTTAAATACTCTGTGTTTTATATTCACTGCCAACCGAGCTACCCAGGGAGTAACAGACTAATATAATTTAACGTGCATGATTGAGACAAATATATAAATTGAAAGTGACAAACCGTGACTTCTATGGGAACTTTAGTGTCAATGCGATGTTGGTAATAAAGATCAATACAGTCAACATCCAGACGCTTCAAGCTGGCCTCGCATGCAGCTCTCACATAAGCAGGATCCCCACAGTATGAGTACTGACCATCCTCGTATCTGAAACCAAACTTAGTAGCCAATTCAACTCTGCCTCTGTACCCTCCTTTCAGAGCCTAATCCCAAAACAAATTAATCAAAGCTAATATATTATTATTTGCCAATTCCAAACATACCCTATTGAAATTAAAGGAAGGAAATAGAAGCTAAATTACATTACCTTGCCCAGAAGGATTTCATTTGTGTGAGGTCCGTAAGAATCGGAAGTGTCAAGTAAAGTGATGCCACTGTCAACGGCATGGTGGATCAAGGCGATCATGTCGGATTCGGGCTTCGCGGGCCCGTAGAAGGCGGACATGCCCATGCACCCTAAGCCTTGTGCTGAGACCTCTAGACCTTGTGAACCAAGCTTGATTCTCTTCACTGCCCCTGCCATTTCTCTTCTGTTATTATCTTAACTTTCTATTGAGTGAGGTTGCGGTTTCTAAGCGAACAATCTATATGCGTATATATATTGCTATGCGGGCCTTACAAAACTCGTAATGGTATCGTAATGATGCTAACGTAATGGAATATGTTAGCATTTCCTCCATGGGATCTTGAATATCTAATTATCAATGGATAATATTGATTTAAATATTAATTTATAATAAAAATATTTATATTTATATTTAATATTTATTATTAAATATAAATAAATATTTTAATCACATAGATATGAAGATATATGAATATTTTATTTTTATCATATAAAAATAATAATGTAAAATAGTTAAAATTATAATATCAAATTTTACTATTAAATTATTTATATTAGTAATATATATATATATGAAAAATAAAATGGCGATTCAGTGGCTGTGGCAGAGTTCCAGTGGTGGTCCAGCAGAGGTTCGGAACTTTCCTGAGGTCTGACGATGGTCTGGTGACCTTCTAGTGAAGTCTCGCGGTGGTCCGGTGACTTCTCGGTGAAGTGCCGCGGTGGTCCGATAGTGAGCCGGCGACTTTCCGGCGAGATCCGGTGGTAGTCCGACGACTTTCCGGTGGAGGTCCATTTATAATATTAAAATAATAAAATAAAATAATAATTATTAATAGCATTAAATAAGTTAAAAATTAAAAGATAATTTTAGAAACTTTAATTTTTAATATAAAAGAAATTTAAATTCTTCACTAATTAATATAAGAGGAAATTAGATTTTTTTAATTTTAGTTTAACACTACAATTTTTTTAACTTTAAATTGATAAATTAATTGAATTTTAGATATCTATTAAATATCAATATCCATCTAATATCTAATTAGATATTTTTAAAGATATTCATATTCATAACCAACAAGATTTTGGATGGATATTATCCAATCCAATTAGATTGGATATATAGATATCCAATTTAAAAAGACCAATTTACCATCCCTGTCCATAACTTTACAAAATCACACAACAGAATAGTTAGATAAATAATTGATACGTCATAGTATTATTTATTAATTATATTACTGAAATAATATGTTAAAAATATAAATTTTATCTTATAATTAATATAAATTACATCTCTCACATAAATAATATAAAAAATTTACACATATATTTTTATCTAAAATAAAACTATAATGAATCGTGATATATCTTTATAATTACACTCAACCGTTAAATATACTTAAAATTAAATGGACCCCATTTATTTAATTACGACTGATACAGTTATATCACAGCCGGATCTTTTTATGTTAGGAATTGTATCTGACACTAATTTAAGATAAGGAATACCCACAAGTATTTTGAAATCTTTCCAATCAAACAATAAAAAGTTGGCCCAAACTGGCGGCTAAGGGCCGTCAAATTAACAAGATGTGGGAGCATGATTGACTCACAGCAGGCCTCACAAACTCAGTAATGTCAATGTAATGGAATATGTCGTCATTGTAAGTTTACAAAATCACCCTCTTCGAGGTGTAGTGAAACCTCCATTGAACGCCACGTAATAAACGTACATGAAAAAAGAATTAACACACTCTAAACCTTTGGAGAAAGAGATAAAATTCTCTTAATATTTTAAAAAAATATTTATATTCTTATTTACTAACGGAAACAATTACTTTTAATATAAATAATAATTTTAATATATAATTATCATTATATCCTTCTAGCATATAAAAAATATTAATTATCTAATTTTTTTATATATTATTAATAAAATTATAAATACACTCTCATTGTCCATTTCTTCTATTTAAATTTTTATCCAATTCTCTCTTCAGACTAAATAAATTTGATTCATTACTTAAGAATAAAAATAAATAAAATTAGTTATTATTTAAACTTGTATAATCAACAAAATAAAAAAAAGGGGCTGGTTACAACAATAATTATAAAAATCTTATCTTAATTGTAATAAATAACATATCCAATAGACATAAAAATTGATAATAGATTAAATTTATTTAGCTTGAAGAGAGAATTTAATAAAAATTTAAGTAGAAAAATTAGACAATGAGGATATATTTATAATTATATTAATAATATATAGATAAATTAGATAATTAATAATTATTTTTATGTACTAAAAAGATATATCGGTAATTATATATTAAAATTATAATTTTTGTTAAAAATAATTATTTTTGTTAATGAATGAGGTGTAAATATTTTTTTAAATGTTAGAGAAAATTTTATTTTTTGTCTAAAAATTAGGGATGTGTTAGTCATTTCCCCAACGTAGATGGATAAACTTGAAATGGACCTGGCAAATGTGCCCCCGTCGCTAAGAGTCAGAAAAGCAATTAGAGCAATAAGGACGAGAGCCTTTAGAGATTTCAGTCCTCTTCCAGATAATGTTGGGATTTATTTTTTTTTTTAATTTAAAATAATGTGAAAAAATCAATGTAGATTTTAAATTGTAATTATATTGTTAAGGACAAAATGAAGTCAAATAATTTATTTTTTCTACATGTAAACTTTTTAATTAAAAAGAAAGGAATGGATAAAATTTAAATTAATTACTAATTTTTTTAGAATTTAAATTTAGTGACTAGTCAAATAAAATTATTCAAAAATTGCCTAGATCTCATGAACGATCAATTAAATGGTTATATGTAATAAGCAATATTAAAGAGAATTTATGATTGCTTTTATAAACAACCAAAAATATATTGAGATCAACTTGAAAATTTACGACGCTCTTATAATTTAAAAAAATGAAATTCAAACTATTATCCTCTATACTATTGAGAACCTGCCACTGTCGTTGATCGATTAGCCAGTGGCTATTATGAATTTGTAGGGTATAATTCTCCACTAAAAAAGCCAAATCAAGGGCTGCGCCGGCTTCCCTGCACCACAAGCAAAGGCCTTTACAGCACACGATACCGATAAAACCCAAACACTTAAATTAGGGATTTAATTCAAAAAATTTTAATTTAAGTTGGAGTATTTATTTATTTTTTTAATGTTCATAATGAGGTCCAACATTTAAAATAAATAACATATTACTATTATTGTTAAAATTTAACAAAAAAATAAAATTTGAATTTTTGAGAATAAATATGTAGAGAAATAAAATTATATGGTTATTGAAATTTGAACCGAGTCTTCAAATTACTGAAAAGCACACTTATCACTAAATCATAAGTATTTTGTTATATAAAAAATAGGGTTATTATTATTTTACTACTTTAAAATTATCAAATATCAATGACTACAACAATTATCGTTTCTTATCATTTTACTACTATATCTTTATAAAATTATCATTTTACTACTTTTTTCTGTTACAAATTAGTTAACCGTTAGTTGATCGTTAATTGACTAACAAAATACTAATTTTACCTTTCATGATTAAAAAAATAATAAGATAAATTTGTAATTTATATATCATAATTCTAGTAAAAAAATTATGTTGGTATTTTATATCCATTTTAATAAATATATTACAAATTTATTTTGTAAATATAAGCTTCAAATATTTTTTTAATCATAAAATGTAAATTGGTATTTCGTTAAATAACTAATCGCCAACTAACTAAACTAACAAATAGAATTAAAAGAAGAAACGATATTTTTATAAAGATATAATAAGAAACGATAGAGATAATAATTGTTGTGTCATTGATATTTAAGAATTCCTTAATTAGTAAAATGATAATAACCCTAAAAATATGCCAAAATTCTTTTTCTTTAATTTTTTTAAAAGGAATTTCGGATATATGTAAAAGAAAAATAATGATCCAGGAAAGGCTTTTCATAATAGCCAAGGAGGAGCCACCCATGACTATCACTATCTTTCAAAATTTGAAACAAAAAGCATCTTTTTTTGTGAAGGTTAAGGCCCTGTTCGACATTGTTTTCCAAATGTTATTTTCATGAAATAAATATAATATTGAAAATATTATTTTTAAATTTAAAAATATGTTCGGTATCATTTTTGAACACATATTAAGTGTTTTCTAAATTTAGAAAACAGAAAATAAGATTTGAAAATAGTACCGAACGCACCCTAATATTTTTATTATTTCTTTTGAACTATTTGGCTATAGCAATTGGTAAGAAATATTGTTTTCTAATCATTCTATTATATTAAAACTAGGGTCGAAGGTTATGTTTGGTATTGAAGTATTGTACCTTTTGAACTATAGCTGTTGTGGAAAAAATGTTGTAACAATAGAGTAAAAATTAATAATATATAATAAATATATTTTTTAAATAATAATTTTAAAAAATTAGTAAAGATAAAATAGATTCTTCATCATATAAATATAAAATTAACTTAGTTTTCAAGTTATAGTAGATAATGTTTATTAAATATTTTAGTGCCATTCCTTTTACACTACAGTTGTTCAACCTTAATCCCAAACAACTTAAGTGTGGAAATTACTCGATGAATCATCTTTTAAGTATTTGAGTGAGATATTGTAGAGATCTTTTTTTTTCCCCCTAAACATTTGAAAATTAATATAATCTGCAATGAGATTCTTGCAGACTTCTTATTGTAACTATATTAACAATAGTGATAGTCACATTCTTACAATTTTTTTATGTATTTTTTAAAGGATCGATAAAATTCAAATCAATTTTTTTCTTATAATCTTTGTAGGATTCAAACTCTAATAGTCTGTCAATTGAAACTAATTAAAAACTAACAAAATCCTTAGGTGGGCAATCAAATGCTTGCATGCAATAAATAAAATTATAGAGAACTTATAATTACTTTTGTAAACAACCCAAAGTATATTGAGACTAACTTGAAATTCTATTATGTCCTAGTAAATACTCTAAAAATTTACTTAATAGTGCTGAGAAAAATGAGTAAAAAAAGCCATAGAATTCAAACTAGTGTCCTCAATATTATTGTGAATACCTATCACCATTGATTAATTAGTCCAATGACCATTATTTTTTTTTCTAAATATAAGCATGCATTTGACATTATTTTTGTTTTGCTATTTTTCATTTTCCAAGAAAACCAACAGTGTAAAATTTGTTTGGTACACTTATTTTATGGCATTTAATTTCAAGTAAAAATGTTTAGTCGCATTCTCTAACTTTAGAGTTTAGAGGAGAAAATTGAAGAACAAGGCATTCGTGATTTTCAATTTTCATTTTTAAAGGGGTCCTACAAGTACCACTTGAACAACAAAAAAATAAAAATCATGTCTGTTATCATGTGGGCCCATTACCAATATTTATTTTATAATGCAATTCTAATTATCTTTAATACTTTTTAATTATTTTTTATTCAACAATACTAATTGTATTGTTTAGTAATTTTTAAATGTTCTCTATTAGTAAAATTTATTTATTGTTTGTTATTAATTTTTACTCTAATATTAATGACACTTGCTAAAAAATCATTTTATCTAATTTTTCTATAAATAAAAAAATTAAAATAATAAAAATAATCCAAATTTCAAATAATAAAAAAATTAATTGAAATATATTATGATTAAAAATAATTTTAGTTCATCTAAATATTATATCATAATATATTTTTTTTTCTCACTCTCTTTTACTGTCTTCACTTTTTCATACAAACAATTCAAAATTTCATTTTATAAGTATATTTCTCATTTATTAGGAAAAAATTATAAAACATTATTTGAGAGGCAACACCAATTGCACCCTGGTCCCCTACAAAATGGTGTATAATTTCTAGGGATGGCAATGGGGAGGGGAGAGGAGGGGACCGACATCTCCACACCCATCTCTCGATATTTTTCACATATCCCCATCCCTCTTCGTCCCCATCGAATTACTTAGGGGATTTCCGTCCCCTTCTCAAATAATAAGAGGGGATCCTGAAATTTCTCGATCTCTAAATAATAGATATATTTTTAATTTTTAAACTTGATTTAATCATATTAAAATAAAATTTTAAACAAAAGTAAGGTTTGATAATATATTTTATACTAACATTAATCCATTACAAAAATACACTTCGCAAAATACAAATCATCGAATAATTATCTTCACAATCTTTATAATCCTATAATAAAAAATTATTTTTATATCAATAATGAAATAAATGAAATGGGTATAAATACTAAAATTAATATGTTTAATAAAAAGTTTTACTCTTATACCTCATGCTCCTCCTCTTCCTTCCTGGAGTATGACAAATTGAAAGATAAGATCGAGTTTCAAATCTAAAACAATAAAAATAATATAAAGAATATGACTTTCATAATCTAAAATAGTTTTGGTAGAGTGCTTTAGAATAAGGTATGGTTGAATAGAATTGTAACTACAACTAGTTAAGTAGGCTCAAATTTTTATAATAGATTTGTATAAATATTTTGATATTTATTATCTATACTAATATTTAGTATTTTATAATTTAAATTTCATTATTCATTTATTAATAATTCTAAAAATAAAATCAAAATTTAAAATTAATATAAGGAAATTGAGAAATGGGTAGGGGATGAGGATTCCACTTCATCCCTATCCCTTCTCTAAATAAGAAATTAGGTAAAAAATTATACTCTTTTCTTTTCTGAATAAAAATTAAATATAAAATCATCTCTATACCTCCCCTTAAATGAGAAAAATCCACAAATATCCTGTCCCATAGAGAGTTTTTCCATCTTTAACAATTTCACGTTATTCAATGTTGATAACCTGGGTCCTACCCAGCACAAAGGCCATATCAAAGGCTGCGCGGGCGTGACCTGGGCCTTTGCCTGGGTCCTACACTTCGCAAGCGAAGGCCCATGATTTTGTATCACCCATTAATCCTTCTAGAGAATCTGCTATAGACGTAAATGGACCTTCACTATCTTTTTCACTATTTTGATTTTTCAAAATTCCTTTTTCTTTAAAGTTTAATGCATTTTATTATCTCCCTCAAACTTTTTGGCTATGGCAATTGGCAAGGGGCAAATTTGTCTTCTAAACATTCTATTATCTTAAGACTACGGTCAAGTGTTGGGACCATGATGAATCATCTTTTAGGGATTTCAGTCAACTTATAAACGTTATAGAGATTGATTTTTTTCCCGAAATATGTGAAAATAAATGCAACGCTATTGATTTCAAGTCAATAAAAGTAGCAATAATAGAGTAAGTCCAGAATCTATCACAATCATGTATAAAGTCGTCTATGACTGTATCATATATCAAGACCACTCTCATACAATTGTTTGTAAATCAGGATTAATTTTTTTATTTAATAAAATTATTAAAAGTCAGATTTTTTTCTTCATTATGTATACGTGCATAGGATTAGAGAAATGCCTTAAATTTCCTGCTGAGATTTGAAGACAACTAATTTAATTTTTTCCACTACTATTATTGGGATATGTAGGATATCGTTGTCGTTTTCTCGACTATCATCAGTAGTCTCCCTCGCACATGAGAGTGTATAGAGAACTTTGATTCCCATTTCCTCTTCTTTATATAGGCACTTATTAGAGTCAAGCTATAACTAGAAACTGAGCTAGCAAATGGCATCCATGAACTTCCTAGCTCCAACTTCATAGTTGAGTCCCAATCATATTATGCACCCTAAAACAACTAAGTTAACCCTAAGCTATTCTACTAAAAATCATGTAACAAATAAAAGCCTAATTAATTACGACTTCTTTTAATTAATATTAGGCATGATTTTAAACCAATAATTACCACTTAATTGACTCTTTATTTGATAATCGTAATTAAATCTAACCCATGATAAATGTCATTTCTTTGTAATTACATATATATCCCTCAGTTACTATTTATTCTAACTATCATTGTTAATATATTTGTAAATAGATTACAAATAAATGCGATTAATTAATAAACAATTTATTGAATAAACTATGACCACATATTTAAATGATCAATATAGGGATGGCAAATGCGAGCTTGGACTGGGCTTTTTCAAGCCCAGCCCCGAGCCCGTTAGATGGAAAGTATAAGGGTTGAGCTTTGGCCGAGGTTGGGTTAGGTTTTCATATTTTTCACTTTTAAAAAGTTGTTAAAAACTTGAAATGAGTTAACAGTCAATAAGTTGTTATAATCAACAACGAATTAAAGAAAATGAATGTTTCAAAATAAAATAATAAAGAAAGAAAAAGCAACAAAAAAAGTGTAGAGATTTAAATTTTTTAATTCAAGCATCTTTTTAATTAATTAACATTTAAAAAAGAGTTTACTATTATAATTTTAGATTTTTTGATTCATTATTGATATATAAATTAGGGACTCAAGCTTTCTTTTTTTCCATTATTTTATAAATTTTAATTTATTATTCAAAATTCTAATTTATTTTTTTGAAAAAGTAGACGGCTTATGCCTGGATTTTTTTCCTTAAGCCCTTATCCAAACCGTTCATATGGAGGCTCGAGCCAAATCACATGGCAATGGGCGGGGTTCGTCCCTATAATCAAATACAGTATAACCTCTATAAATTAATACTCGCTAAATTAATAATCTCTATAATATAATAATATTTTGTGGTCCCAACTTGGATCCTTAAGTTAAATTAATAATTTCGATAAATTAATAAGATAATATTTTTTGAGAACTCCTATATAACCTGTGGTCTCATTTATATCATAAGTTAATAATTGTAGACATTACAAATACTATGAAATTACAAATGTAATGACTATGTCAATTTATTAAAATATGAGTCTATTGTAACTTGTTTTTTCTTGAAGTTTAAATCTAGTTGAATCTCATCTGTAATTTTTCTTATTGCACCTAAAAGTTCTAGGGTTGAATTCTCGTACTGCAATAAAAAAATTATGAAGTGTTGTTGATAGGCACATTAGATGAATTAGTTCAAATTCAATTAATACAATTTAATAACTAACATTTAGTTTAGTTCATTGAATACATTTAGATAAATTTATGTAAATACATGAATTTAGCTAATCAAGTAGATAGGTACATTAGATTAGTTCTAATTCAATTTATACAATTTAATAACTAACATTTAGTTTAGTTCATTGAATACATTTAGTAAAATTCATGAATTTATTTAATCAAGTATACATTATTTATTTGATGAATTTATTTAAATTCTATTGATTATATTTGTAAAATACAATGAATTTTCAGTCAATTAAATGTTAGTTCTTTGTACTGTGAACACACTATAAATTAATAAATTATTAATTTATCGATTAATTAATATCTCTCTAAATTAATAAATTTCTATGGTTCCGACATTATTAATTTATAGAGGTTATACTTGTACTACAAACAACTTAGGTAAGCATCATTTGTACAAATTCCATCTTGTAAGTTTATATATTTCTATAATCCATGAAATTACATCTCCAAGTTATCAAAGTTTTTACCGTTTATATAAATCTTACTTTGTGATGACTCAAAAGACATAATACCAGATTGTGCGCTAGACTCCTTTAGCCTTTATTAGCGTTATATTACCCACTCGGGATTAAGATCGATCAAGCTTATTAAAGCTTGTATAAATTATAATCAACGACATATGTTAGATCGAGATCATAATTCATTACAATCATGTTAATTACATATATATCTCATATACATACTCATTTTTCTACTTAAAGTCTCTGCTTGATGATTAAAATAAAGTTACTTTGCAATAAAAATAGAAAAGATACAGCCTTATAGAATAAAATGACATTTCATTAATAAATGTGAATAATCTTTTATTTATAAAGAATTTGTGATTTTTATCTTCTAACTTGACATCATATGCGCAATATATAAATCAAATACTTTATAAATAAGGCCTAATAATGTATACTCAAATAAATAACAAATAAATAAATTTTAATAAATTCAAAATTTTATTTTATTGCATGCTGTTAGGATACAAAATAAAAATGTGTAATAGTAATTATATTGTCAATAATGATAGTCAAATACTTATAACTTTTTTTTTTTTTTTTGTTTCTTTAAAAGTAAAGGGTGGTAAAACCAAATAAGTTTTTCGCGTCTAATCTTTCAGGATTCGAACTCTAGTTACCAAACAAATAAAAATACATGGAAATCAGCTAAGCCCCAGGGGTGGCCAATCAAATGCTTTCATGTACTAACCAAAACAAAAGAGAACTTATAATTACTTTTACAAACAACCAAAAATATATTGAGACTGTTTAGAAATCTACTACGCCCTAGTAAATACTCCAGAGTCTACTCCATATTATTGAGGAAAATGATTGAAAAGAAAAAAACATGGAATTCAAACTATTATCCTCGTTATTATTGAAAACAACTGTTACCATTGGTTTACCAGCCCAATAACTATTATTATTATTTAAGAGTGAGACTATTAACACCCCCTCTAACTTTCTTTTCAAACTCTTTTTCTACCCAAACCTACTTTAATACCCAAAATATCCTTTTCTACTTTTTCATTTTTTAATTTAAAAAGAAAAATAATTCAGTTTCTTCCAAATAACTCTAATTACAAATATATTTTTATAAATTTTTGAATTATAAAATCATACATATTTTACTAAAAAAAATCAAATACATGTATGAATTAAGTAGAATTAAAATGGACTCAAATAGTAATTATTTATTTTTTAAAATTAAAAATAAGTTTAGAAAGTTTTGTAAATTAAAGTGGACTCCCATAGCTATTATTTATTTTAAAATTAAAAATAAGTTTAAATTAAAAATAAGTTTTGTAAATTCCTCAAGAAAAAGTTGTTTGTGAGGAAACAAAAATTATAAAAGACTTTAATGTAGTTGTATGGGTGTAAAGAGTTGAAAAGAGAAATATAATAGTATAACTAAATTTATTTTGTTCTTTAATATAATTACAATAAGAGAGGGGTTCTATAAAAATTATAGAGGGGTGCTAATAGTTCAACTCTATTATTAATTTTAGATTATAATTCTCTACTAAAAATACAATATTATCTCATTTAGTGTTGATGTGAGTGGCACAAAACCAAATCAAAGCCCAATGGCTGCGCCAGCATCACCGAGGCCTTTGC
This sequence comes from Atalantia buxifolia, assembly GCA_030444775.1. Taxonomy (NCBI): domain Eukaryota; kingdom Viridiplantae; phylum Streptophyta; class Magnoliopsida; order Sapindales; family Rutaceae; genus Atalantia; species Atalantia buxifolia. The sequence continues at coordinate 752,294 of CM059838.1, read as the reverse complement.
CCAGGTCTTGCCTACCACCAGCAAAGGCCCGCAAAAGTTTGCTTACATTATATATTTATTGGATGGAGAATGGTGATATTTTTATTTCTTAAAATACCCTCAGTTTAATTAGAAACCAGTAGTGATGGCAATGGGGTGAATCGGGCCGGTGATAGTGATTCCTAAGCCCGAACCCAATTTAGAATCAATCCCTAAATCTACCCCGTACCCGAAATTTTTTTAATTGGGAATGGTTCGGGTATTAATTTGTTGCCTAACTGGAGTGATACTAATCTACTGCCTAACTAGAGGGTTCTAACAAGATATTCCAATAAGAACAAAAAGAACATTGCTAAATTAGCTTGTCACACTCTTCCTACCATTGTTGAATTAACAAAAGAACATTTCTGAAACCACCTGGGACAGAGGCCCCAAGCTGTTCCAACGTAATAGAAATTAACAAATAGAACATAAACATATAGAAAAGGGGAAAACTAGAACAATCAGAGAGAATTCATTATCATATAATGAATTATACCAAACCATCACATTATCATATAAATAGCCAAAAGAGAGAATCACATTACGAATTTTTGTTGTTGCTAAGCCATCTCCAAAATTCAACAATCCAAACCCACCTCCAGAAATCATCATTTTAAAAAATCAATGGAATAACCTGAATTCAAAATTATTTTTGTTGCTGCTTTAAGTTTTAAAATTATTTCAGAAAAATTATCAACTATGTTTTACAGTTCTGAATATCCGAATTCAAAACCCTGACTTTGTTGTTTAATCATAAAATATTTTTGAACAAAGAAGAGCAAAAGATCAATCATGATTAGTGAAATTTCCTCTTGGAAAAATGCTGTCTACAACCGAGTTACAAGAATCTTATACCAAACCATCACATTATCATATAAATAGCCAAAAGAGAAAATCAAAGCCGTAAGAAAACTATAAGAATCTCACAATCAATTACCAATTATATGCTTAAAATGGAAAAGGTAACGAACAATTAGATGGTGATCTATACCTCAGAAAGTAAAAGATCTCTTAATTTAAAAAATAAAATAAGTGATGGGGGTATTTGATGGACGATAGCTTATCATGTAGCTATAGGTTTATTAAAAAAAAAACTAAACGGCTTCCACAATATCTTAACTTGTTAGTTTCAAATTCGAGAGATTGTCAACTTCGCAACCTCAATTTGCACAATTGCATCGAAAATACTAAGAAGAAACTTTAAAAAGAGTTTTATTAATTACAGTGCCTCGGATGGTCTTACACAATACTTAACCATAAAGCTCAATGTTCCAAAGGCTGACTAGTTTAAATGCCGTTATTTTAATCGGGTTTTCACTCACTCCGGTATTCATTTTGTTTTAAATATAGGTGATAAGGTGCGCGTTAGGCCAAGCTTTTGAATTTCAAAATGGCGGTTTCGCGTTTTCCAGACGCATCTTTCTAAATATTCTGTGTTTCATATTCACTGCCAACCGAGCTACCCAGGGGTAATGGACTAATATAATTTAACGTGCATGATTGAGACAAATATATAAATTGAAAGTGACAAACCGTGACTTCTATGGGAACTTTAGTGTCAATGCGATGTTGGTAATAAAGATCAATACAGTCAACATCCAGACGGTTCAAGCTGGCCTCGCATGCAGCTCTCACATAAGCAGGATCCCCACAGTATGAGTACTGACCATCCTCATATCTGATACCAAAATTAGTAGCCAATTCAACTCTTCCTCTGTACCCTCCTTTCAGAGCCTAATCCCAAAACCAAATTAATCAAAGCTAATATATTATTATTTGCCAATTCCAAACATACCCTATTGAAATTAAAGGAAGGAAATAGAAGCTAAATTACATCACCTTGCCAGTCCACATATTTAGTAACCTATGCACCATTTTTGTTTTGAAATATGAATTAACTTAAAAGCAAACAAGTAATAAAATTATCTTTTAAGAAGGCTTTATGTATGGAGAGGGGGCCAGTCCACATATTTAGTAGCCTATGCACCGTGTTATAATTTCTTAGTGTGGTATCTACACCATAAGAAACTCTAGTAACCAGACACTATTCTACAATTGACAAGCGTATCAAATACTCACCAATTGGAAACCATAACTGATTCTCCCCTCCAGATTCTCCATGGGCCATTTGCCTAAGCAAAACATTGTGCAAAATTACACTACTGAATGAAAAGCTTTGACACTCCAAGAAATGCCCAAATATGTTTTTCTTGAACAGACGCAACTGTCCTTCTGTTAATTTTTGTTTGATGGCTTTTACGATTGTAGAAAAATTACACATGCTAGAAATTTACCCCGGGAAATGATCGGCATAAGCTAACTTTATCCTGCCTAATTCGTTTTTCGATTCTTCTAATTTCGCCATGTATTTGTAATATTTATAACATTATTACATTGCATTTACAACAAAAAAAGAAAATTGAGTGCACGTAAAAAAAAAAAAACACACACACACACACACTTAAATTTGGTGCGACAGTACCTATCGCACTGTCGCACACGCGTGACGTGCGAAAGGCGCGAGTGCGTGCGACATCGCGCCTGTCACACCTGATCGCAAATCGGGTGCCAACCGGACTCCTCGTCCACCCCCACGGCAACTTTTCACCCATGCACCACACCAACAACTTCACCCAAGCACTCAACATCACAAACTCCTTCAATCTTCCCTCACCGTCACAAACAAAACGCAAAAACCACAACAACAAAGAAGAATAGGAAATAGAAATTAGGGTTTTTGACCTAACCTTTAACTTCAATGCTTGACCGGAATTTTAGAGATGTTGGCTACCGAGAATGATTCTGGGAAGCCGCCGACGACGAGTGAACACGATGGGAGAGATTTCGGTGGTGAGAGAGAGAGAAAGTGAGAGAGGAAGGAGAGGGAGAGTTATGGGAGGGGTATTTTCGACACTATGGTTAATTTTTTACTAATGTTGATAGGAAAAAAGTTGAAGGGTTAGTTGTGAAAATTGTAAAATTTTTGGATTATTTGTGTAAATTTTCGATTATCTGTTGATGCATTTGAAGGACAACATGATGGTAGAAATGAAAGGCGTAAAATGCCTGAAAGGTAATAGGAAATGTTAAAAATACTTGTTCGGGTTGGACTAGGCAACACGGGCTACTAATATCCGGCCCATAAATGAGGCTGGGCTAGGTTTAAGTTTCAGTTTATAAGCTTGAAATTTGACCTAAACCTAGATTTTATCTATATATATATATAGAACATATATTATTTCAAATAATTACATTTATTTGACCTAGAAATTACATATATTTAAGATTTTGAATAGTTAAAGTTCATATTTGGAAGCCCAAATTCATTACAATAAAATTCAAAAATCGTAAAATCAAAAATAAATTAAACTTATACATCTATAATATTATAAAATATAAAATTTGGATTTTTTAAGTCCATATAAAAAAATCTGTTTTGGTGTCAAGCTTTTAAGCCCGGCCTGATTGTTCAAAACACATGTTTGGGCCAGATTTGAGCATTGCCATGCCCGGGACCAACATGAGTTTTTACCATCCCTAAGCATAATCAATTGGTTGAAATAATTTAATTTCCAGTAACGTGATGTGAAAAATTGTGAAAAAATTTGGTAATCTCGTAGAGGCCACTTGGTAACACAGCAAAATATTCGATTCATCTGAAATTATTGAGTAATTTTTTGTTGAGGGATGTCAATTTTAACAAGATGAAACATATAATGCTATAATAAATTCAGACCAGCGGCGAGGCTAAGTGTGGGTTGAGAAATTTACAATAACGCCATAATGCAAAGTTTACGAAATTGCCACTATTTTATTTACAATTGCACTACTCTATTGATTTATAACTTTGCCATTCATATAAATAAATAGAGAAAAGGAGCATTTACTTCATTCAAGGCTCCAGAACGTGCTTTCTTTCTTGGTTTCTTCAGTTCTTCGTCTTCTTCTTGGTAAGAATCTTGGTAAGAATAGATAATAAATTTATTTCTTATTCAATCATTAACAAAATACTTATTAATTGCAAGGTAGTAAAGACTAAAGATTATATTCATTAATACTTCTTTCGATTTCATTGCGTAAGATTAGATTATTGTTAGGTCAAATAAAGATAATTTAACTATTGAATTCTAGCATTTAAGTTTTTAAATTGATTATTGATAGATTAGAGATAGATAATTTGAAATTGATTATCGATAGAGACAGATCATAAATTCAACTTAATATATTATATATAATGTTAATTTATTAATTAAATTTATTGTTTAGTTTCTACATGGTGTCAATGTGTCATACTAATAGACCGACAATTGTATGATTTTTGTTAGTGATTCTGCTATTGCTTCTTTTAACTTCTTTTATGTTGATACTCTGTTTTGATTGCAACGACCCAACGAGCATAGACACCATTTTAAAATAAGATGGAGAATGAATTTTTATCAAATCGTATAGGTATCTATATTAAAAGAGAATTTATAAACACCATCAATTTAAATTCAATAATAGATGTGTTTAATTCTTGAAAGTATGATAAGATACAACATAATAATGTTTAATTGTAATTAAATTGCTTCTTAGATATAATGTATTTGCTTATGTATTAACAAAAGTTTCTTTAATATTTATATTTTTAACCGAGATAATATTTGGATTTGAAAAAAATTTAGCCTACCCAAGAAATTTTTCCTGGCTTCGCCCCGTATTCAGATCATCTAAACTTCCAAAAATTTCAGAAAAATATTACTTCATTTTGATTTATTTATTGTTTCTCATATATTTGTAAAAACACGGTACATTGTTTTGCTGCTCACAGCAGAAGATACAATGATTTAGTTTTGCTCACAACATTACATAGGAACTCAATACAATATTCACTAAACGCTTGTGAAAAGTGCAGAAAGGTACTAATAGGGTCTCCTATCAGAAGACACGATGACTTTATCTTTACTCACAATACAATAATTTTACCCACAACAAAACCTAGGAACTAAATGCAGTTGCAAAATCGGTCCTAAGAAGGCAGAATACCAATGCCCTTTATGAAGGTTTCCACGAAGACAGAGGAGGAGTTTCAGAATCTTCATAGGTAGGAGTGACACCCCCATATCGATGACCCCGTACAGCATCTGCTGAAGCAATGGATTCAAGTTCAGCAATTTCATCTGGACTTAGTTTCACTGACAGAGCTTTAATATTTTGATTGAGGTTTTCAATCTTGGTGGTTCCAGGAATTGGACACACATCATCTCCTTGGTGATGAACCCATGCTAATGCAAGCTGAGATGGGGGGCATCCTTTCTTTACAGCTATTTCATTAACACGTTCAAACAGCTTTTTGTTATGCTCTAAATTTTCAGGTTGGAACCTGGGTAGAAGCTGCAAGATTTAGAAAACAGCTCAGTACCAAAAGTGAACTGCAATTGAATCATTAAAAAAGAATATCATTTTGGATAAAGAATGATTTTAGAGGAGGTTCAAGTAAAATTCAATAGACCAGAAAACAAGGAAAAAGGACTAGTCGAGGAACTTCTCCTAGGTAGAGGATGTTTATAGTCAAACATTTTGGAATGTTAGACAAAGGTCTTGCAAGAAGTAAACTCTCATTAGACTTATCAATTGATTTCACATTAACATGCATAGGCAAAGCAATATAACAAAAATGGAAACTACCACAAGAATGTAGAAGTTTGGAAGAGTCATTAAACTTCTTGAGGATCCAGTATTAGTTTTGAGATAATGACACAATTTTTTTCCATTTTTTTTTTTTACCTCTATCCGACTTAAGGGGTATTATGATGTATATAAATTGAATCCGACATGTTAAATTTTTCTGTCAATCAACGAAGTCATTGCATAGATAATTCCTCAGATGTTCAATGCAAAGAAAGCCTTGCTCTGTTGCTCGTATTTGAAGAGGTTAATGGGCATAATATGAGGGACAAAATTGAAATCTATTAAGAATTTCAGAGCTATAGAGTAAAACTAAACAAGAATTATTATTGTATTGCTGGAAATGAGAATGAACATGCAATAAAGAAGTCAAGTAATGCAAATATGAGGAAAGTAAAACTGCATGATTAGTATACATCAAACATTTAGCTGATGATGAATAAGTTTTGGTAGACAAGTCAATTCGAAAAAGATTACAGTGTATTCAGTTGTTAGTAATTGAATTTTCATTTTTCCTCAATCTTCTCCATGCAATCTATACACAGGCAACTTCAGTGTAATTAGAAGATCGAAATGAACTAGTATAATATGTAAGAAACAGAATTCTTAAACAAGTCCTACTGGGTTCGGTTAGAATGAACTATAACTATGGTTCTAGATAAATATCAGAGGTTTATAAGATAAAATAGAATGCAAGTCACTGTAAAGTTTCTTGAGAGAAGGTTTTAGCCATGCTTGCACACATCGAATAATAATGGTAGAAAACATCTTAAGGCCAAAGGAACATGCACAAAGTGCTAATAAGTGCATGGTAGGCTTACGAACATGTCTAGAATCATCTGATGCAATGCTTTCAACCAACTTTGGCCCGGATGCAAGAAACCCACGTCCTAGAGGACTGTAAGCAACAATTCCAATGCCAAGTTCCCTGAGCAGAGCAACCACCAAAATTGCGTTAGCATGCAAATGTTCAATCATCTACTCACAATTTCTTTCCCTTTCAACTAGGTCAAAACAATTCATTTGGTCCAAATAATGCCTTACCTGCAAGTAGGAACAATCTCTTCCTCCACATCTCGTGACCACAAGGACCATTCCAACTGCACAGCTGTTATTGGATGGACGGCGTGAGCTCGTCTAATTGTTGAAGCAGAAGCCTCCGATAGACCAATATACTTTATTTTACCCTCTTCAACAAGTTTCTTGAGTTCCCCAATCTAACAAAACAACACAAATAAAAGAATTAGTACATGATAACAGAAACCTCCCCCACCAAAGTGACTCATGCCCGTATTTTTAAATACTCTGTGTTTTATATTCACTGCCAACAAAGCTACCCAGGGAGTAACAGACTAATATAATTTAACGTGCATGATTGAGACAAATATATAAATTGAAAGTGACAAACCGTGACTTCTATGGGAACTTTAGTGTCAATGCGATGTTGGTAATAAAGATCAATACAGTCAACATCCAGACGCTTCAAGCTGGCCTCGCATGCAGCTCTCACATAAGCAGGATCCCCACAGTATGAGTACTGACCATCCTCGTATCTGAAACCAAACTTAGTAGCCAATTCAACTCTGCCTCTGTACCCTCCTTTCAGAGCCTAATCCCAAAACAAATTAATCAAAGCTAATATATTATTATTTGCCAATTCCAAACATACCCTATTGACATTAAAGGAAGGAAATAGAAGCTAAATTACATTACCTTGCCCAGAAGGATTTCATTTGCGTGAGGTCCGTAAGAATCGGAAGTGTCAAGTAAAGTGATGCCACTGTCAACGGCATGGTGGATCAAGGCGATCATGTCGGATTCGGGCTTCGCGGGCCCGTAGAAGGCGGTCATGCCCACGCACCCTAAGCCTTGTGCTGAGACCTCTAGACCTTGTGAACCAAGCTTGATTCTCTTCACTGCACCTGCCATTTCTCTTCTGTTATTATCTTAACTTTCTATTGAGTGAGGTTGCTGTTTCTAAGCGAACAATCTATATGCGTATATGTATATTGCTCTACGGGGCTTACAAAACTCGTAATGCTAACGCAATGGAATATGCTAGCATTTACCTCCATAACTTTACAAAATCACACAACATAGTATTTAGATAAATAATCGATACGTCATAATGTTATTTATTAATTATATTACTGACATAATGTATTAAAAATATAAATTTTTCTACCTTATAATTAACATAAATTACACCCCTCTTATGAATAACACATTAATTTTATACATTTTTTTATGTGAGGAATTGTATCTGACACTAATTTAAGATAGGGAATACCTACAAATATTTTGAAATCTTTCCAAGGTCCAAACTGGCGGCTAAGGGTCGTCAAATTAACAAGATGTGGGAGCATGTTTGACTCACAGCGGGCCTCACAAACTCGTAATGTTAACGTAATGGAATATGTCAGCATTGTAAGTTTACAAAATCACCCTCTTCGAGGACCTCCATTGAACGCCACGTAATAAACGTAAATGGAAAAAGAATTAACACACCCTAACCCTTTAGATAAAGAGATAAAAACTCTCTTAATATTTTAAAAAAAATATTTATATTTTTATTTATTAATAAAAATAGTTATTTTTAACGAAAATAATAATTTTAATATATAATTACCGTTACACCCTTCTAACACATAAAAAATAATTATTACTTGTCTCATTTATTCATATATTATTAATAAAATTACAAATACACCCTTATTACCCATTTCCTCTATTTAAATTTTTATGAAATTCTCTCTTCAGGCCAAATAAATTTAATTCATTACTTAAGAATAAAATAAAAATAAAAATAAATAACATTAGTTATTAATTTCATAAGAATAACAATTCTGTACATGTCTATCATTTAAACTTGAATAATCAACAAAATTAAAAAAAAGGCTAGTTACAACAATAATTATAAAAATCTTATCTTAATTGTATTAAATACTATATTCAATAGACATAAAAATTAATAATAGATTAAATTTATTTAGCTTGAAGAGAGAATTTGATAAAAATTTAAATTGAAGAATTAGACAATGAGGGTATATTTATAATTTTATTAATAATATTTGAATAAATTAGGTAATTAATAATTATTTTTTATGTATTAAAAAAATAACAGTAATTATATATTAAAATTATAATTTTTATTAAAAATAATTATTTTCATTAATGAATAATGTGTGAATATTTTTTTTAAAATATTAAAGAGATTTTTATTTCTTTCTCTAAAAGTTAGGAATGTGTTAATCATTTTCCCAACGTAAATGGATAAACTTGAAATGGACCTGGCAAGTGTGTCCCGTGTCGCTAAGAGTCTGAAAAGCAATTACAGCAATAAAGACGAGAGTCTTTAGAGATTTCAGTTCTGTTCCAGATAATGTTGGGATTGATCTTTTTTTTTTTAAATTCAAAATAATGTGAAAAAATCAATTCGCTATGAGATTCTTGTAGATTTTAAATTGTAATTATATTGTTAAGGACAAAATGAAGGTCAAATATTTTATTTTTTCTACATGTAAACTTTTTAATAAAAAAGAAAGGAATGAATAAAATTTAAATTAATTACTAATTTTTTAAGAATTTAAATATAGTGATTAGTCAAATAAAATTATTTAAAAATTATCTAGATCTCATGAACGGTCAATTAAATGGTTATATGTAATAAGTAATATTAAAGACAATTTATGATTGCTTTTAAAAACAACCAAAAATATATTGAGACCAACTTGAAAATCTACTACGCTCTTATAATTAAAAAAAAAAATGAAATTCAAGCTATTATCCTCTATACTATTGAGAACCTGTCCCTGTCGTTGATCTATTAGCCAGTGGCTATTATGAATTTGTAGAGTATAATTCTCCACTAAAAAAGCCAAATCAAGGGCTGCGCCGGCTTCCCCTGCCTCCACCATAAGCAAAGGCCCACTGTTTTGCGTTAGCCTTTACAGCATACCATATGGATAAAACCCAAACACTTAAATTAGAGATTTACTTCAAAAAATTTTAATTTAAGTTGGAGTATTTTTTTTTAATGTGCACAATGAGGTCAAACATTTAAAATAAATAATATATTATTATTATTTTTTAAATTTAACAAAAAAAATAGAATTTGAGTTTTTGAGAACAAATATGTAGAGAAATAAAATTATATGGCTATTGAAATTTGAACCGAGTCTTCGAAACTACTGAAAAGCACACTTATCACTAAATCATAAGTATTTTGTTATATAAAAAATATGCCAAAATTATTTTTCTTCAAATTTTTTAAAAAGAGTTTAGGATACATTTAAAAGAAAAATAATAGTCCAGGAAAGGCTTTTCATAATAGCCAAGGAGGAGCCGCCCATGACTATCACTAGCTTTCAAAAATTTTGAAAAAAAAAGCATATTTTTTTTGTGAAGGTTAAGGCCCTGTTCGATATTTTTTTCCAAATGTTATTTTCATGAAATAAATATAAGAATAAAAACAATATTTTCAAATTTATTTTTAAATTTAAAAATATGTTCGGTATCATTTTCGAACACGTATTAAGTGTTTTCTAAATTTAGAAAACAGAAAACAAGATTTGAAAATAATACCGAACACACCCTAATATTTTTATTATCTCTTTGGAACTATTTGGCTATAGCAATTGGTAAGAAATATTGTTTTCTAATCATTCTATTATATTAAAACTAGGGTCGAAGGTTATGTTTGGTATTGAAGTATTGTACCTTTTGAACTATAGCTGTTGTGGAAAAAATGTTGTATCTATAAAATAAAAATTAATAATATATAATAAATATATTTTTAAATAATAATTTTAAAAAAATTAGTAAAGATATAATAGATTCTTCATCATATAAATATAAAATTAACTTAGTTTTCAAGTTATAGTAGCTAGTGTTTATTAAATATTTAGTGCCATTCCTTTTACACTACAGTTGTTCAACCTTAATCCCAAATAGAGCTTAAGTATGGAAATTACTCGATGAATCATCTTTTTTAAGTATTTGAGTGAGATATTGTAGAGATCTTTTTTTTTTTCCTTAAACATTTGAAAATTAATCTAATCCGCAATGAGATTCTTGCAGACTTCTTGTTGTAACTATATTGTCAATAATGAGAGTCACATTCTTACAATTTTTTTATGTGTTTTTTAAAGGACGGGTAAAATTCAAATCAATTTTTTTCTTATAATCTTTGTAGGATTCGAACTCTAGTAGTCAGTCAAATGAAACCAATTAAAAGCTAGCTAAATCCTTAGGTGGGCAATCAAATGCTTACATGCAATAAGTAAAATTATAGAGAACTTATAATTACTTTTGTAAACAACCCAAAGTGTATTGAGACTAACTTGAAATTCTATTACGTCCTAGTAAATACTCTAAAAATTTACTTAATACTGCTGAGAAAAACGAGTAAAAAAAAGCTATAGAATTCAACTAATGTCCTCAATATTACTGTGAATACCTATCACCATTGTTTAATTAGTCCAATGGCCATTATTTTTTTTTTCTAAATATAAGCATGCATTTGATATTATTTTTGTTAGTGTAAAATTTGTTTAGTACACTTATTTTATGGCATTTAATTTCAAGTAAAAATGTTTAGTCGCATCCTCTAACTTTAGAGTTTAGAGGAGAAAATTGAAGAACAAGGCATTCGTGATTTTCAATTTTCATTTTTTAAAGGGGTCCTACAAGTACCACTTGAACAACAAAAAAATAAAAATCATGTCTGTTATCACGTGGGCCCATTACCAATATTTATTTTATAATGCAATTCTTATTATCTTTAATACTTTTTAATTATTTTTTATTCAACAATACTAATTGTATTATTTAGTAATTTTTAAATGTTCTCTATTAGTAAAATTTATTTATTGTTTGTTATTTATTTTTTACTCTAATATTAATGATGCTCCCTAAAAAATCATTTTATCTAATTTTTCTATAAATAAAAAATTTAAAATAATAAAAAATAATCCAAATTTCAAATAATAAAAAATTAATTGAAATATATTATGATTAAAAATAATTTTAGTTCATCCAAATATTATATCATAATATATATATATATTTTCTCACTCTCTTTTACTGTCTTCACTTTTTCATACAAACAATTCAAACATTTTCAAAATTTCATTTTATAAGTATATTTCTCATTTATTAGAAAAAATTATAAAACATTATTTGAAAGGCAATACCAATTGCACCCTGGTTCCCTACAAAAAGGTGTACAATTTCACGTGCTGGCACAAAGGCCAAATCAAAGGCTGCGCAGGCGTCACCTGGGCCTTTGCCTGGGTCCCACCCTTCGCAAGCAAAGGCCCACGATTTTCTATCACCCATTAATCCTTCTAGAGAATCTGCTATAGACGTAAATGGACCTTCACTATCATTTTCACTATTTTGATTTTTCAAAATTCCTTTTTTTTTTTTTTAAAGTTTAATGCATTTTATTATCTCCCTCAAACTATTTGGCTATGGCAATTGGCAAGGGGAAAGTTGTCTTTTAAACATTCTATTACAGACTACGGTCAAGTATTGGAACCATGGTGAATCATCTTTTAGGGATTTCAATCAACTTATAAATATTATAGAGATTGATTTTTTGTTTTTGCGAAATATGCGAAAATAAATGCAACGCTACGAGGTTCTTATAGGCTATTAAATTCCAATCAATAAAAGTAGCAATAATAGCGTAAGTCTAGAATCTATCACAATCATGTATAAAGTCGTACTATGAATGTATCATATATTAAGACCACTCTCATACAGTTGCTGGTAAATCAGGCCTAAAAAAATGCTTTTTTTTATTTAATAAAATTATCAAAAGTCAGATTTTTTTTCTTGATTATTTATACATGCATAAAATTAGAGAAATACGTTAAGACCATGTTTGGTTTGAAGAAAAGGAAGAAGAGGAAAAGAGTGAAATGGAGAGAAAGGGAGAAGAAATGAATGGAGAAAAGTAGTGAAATTAGATTTTATTGTTTGATTTGATATAAAATTTGATGAGGAAATGAATTACAATTTTTTTCTTTAGAAAAATTTATCCTTTACTTTAAATATTATATATTAGTAATATATATATATATATATATATGGTTCGGTGGCCGCCAACGGAGGTCCGGTGACTTTCCCGTAAAGTTTGACAATTGTCCGGCAATTTCCCGGCGAATGTCCATTTATGATATTAAATCAATAAAAAAAATTATAAATAATAATTATTAATAGCATTAAACAAGTTATAGAGTTGAAATGTAATTTTAGAAATTTTAGTTCCCAACATAAGATGAATTTAAATTCTTCATTACTTGGTGTGGAATTCAAATTCTACATTATGATGGATACTAAATTTTAATGGAAATTAAATTTCTATATCTTTTGTCAAACCAAACAATGAAAATAAAAAGAGAACTTAAATTACTTTCCTCTCCTCCATTCTCTCCTCCCAACCAAACACCACCTAAATTTTCCACTGAAGATTTACAGACAACTACTTTAATTTTTTCCACTACTATTATTGGGATCTGTAGGATATGGTTGCAGTTTTCTCGACTATCATCAATAGTCTCCTTCGCACATGAGGGCGTATAGAGAACTCTAATTCCCATTTCCTCTTCTTTATATAAGCACTTATTAAAGTCACACTATAACTAGAAAGGGTATCCATCAACTTCCTAGCCTCAACTTTATAGTTAAGTCCCAGTCAAATTATGACATCCTAAAACAACTAAGTTAAACCTAAGCTATTTTACTAAAAGTCTGAATTCGCACTCTAATGAACCATGTAACAAATAAAAGCCTAATTAATTAAGACTTTTTTTAATTAATATTAGACATGATTTTAAACCAATATTTATTTTGGGATCTTCACTAACTTCTGCTAATTTGAGTAAAGAATCTCTATTTTGGGGAGCTTGAAATCTTATTGCTTTGACACTACTTTCTATGCGACTCTCCCAACGAATTTGTGACAATGGTTTAACAGTTAAATTAGGTATGTGTGTGTGTGTGTGTGTGTATCTTGTAAAATTTTCCATCTCTTAGATGAAGAAGAAAATAGTGAGTAAACAGGTTGAACATCTCCAAAATGAAAAAGTTTTAGAACAAGAATTACCCTTATCACAAAGTACTAAGTTAAGACTACAACAGCCACATGGTATATAAAATGCTCTAGGATTTATTCCTAATAATCTTTTTTGTACACCTTGATTTTTTCCTTTCATATTAGATCCATTATCATATCCTTGTCCTCTTAAGTCATTAATATCAAGTTCAAGAGTTTTAATTACATCCACAAGTTCATTAAAAAGACCTTTTCCAGCGGTATTGTCAACTTGTAAAAATCCTAAAAAATATTCTTCTACCTTTACTAGATTTGTTGAAATATCCACACATCTTAATAAAAAAGACATTTGTTCTTGGTGGCCTGCATTTGGAGTACAATCAAGTATAACTGAAAAATACTTTGCTTCCTTAACTTTGTTAACAATTGATTTTTTTTTTAATTTCAAGTTCTAGCATTAATATCAGTTCATTTTGTATCTTATGTCCAAGATAATGATCATGAATGTCACTGGTTTTAATATGTCGAATATATTCTTGCATTGTTGGATCAAACTCTACAATCATTTCAATTAAACATAAAAAATTCTCATTTCTCTCTTCATAAATCTTCTCATTTTGTCCAAGAAATGTTAAATTATTTTTAGCAAGATTCTTTACAACAACAATAATTCTTATTAATACTTTTTGCCAATGTTCTTTTTCCTTGTCAATTCTTTCTTGAACATCTTTATCAATTTTTTTTCTTTTCAATAGTCTTGCTTCTAAATCAATCCATGCATTCATATTAGTTATATGTTTATTGGTTGTTTCATGACTTTTAAGTTTAGAACTAAGATTTTTCCAATCTCTCGTTCCTTCATCATTAAACTGATTTTTGCTACAACTTGTATTGAATAATTTGCAACAAAAACAATATACTTCGTCACAATCTTTTGAATATATTAACCATTTTCTATAAGGTTTTTCTCCATTTGGTAACATTTTAACTTAAAATGTAGTAGAGAAATGCCTAGAATTTTCATCTTTTGGGAAAGTTATGTTATTCTCTCTAATTGGGCCTTTTTCTCCTAAAAGATCTCTTCACTTTGTATCAACATTTTCCCATCTTCCTGGATCATAAATATTATTTGGAACAAATAAATTTCCTAAATCAACTTTGTTATCATCTTCAATGTTGTTTATTTCATTCACCGTTTCATCATTGTATAATTCATTTGAACTTGGTTGTTCAATAACTAATTCTTCATTTAAATTTATATCTTTTTTACTAATTGTGACAAATTTATCAAGAGCTCCTTTCTTAGATTGGACTAACTTTTCTATTCTCCTTTTTTTTTTTTTTAGTTTTTCATATCCTGATACATATTTTCTAGTTGACATGATTTTAAAATAATAAAAAAAAACACAATTTTTTTTCTAGATTATTCAAGCGAAAATCAATACAAAACATCAAAAATAGATTAAATTTAAAAAGGATAAGAACAGTAATAATAAAAAATAGAAAAATAGAATGATAGCACCTAGAATTGAGTCAATTAACTAGTTGAGATGAAGATGATGATGGCAATGAATTTTGTAGAGAAAGAGAAGAGAGCACAAAAACTAAAAGTAGCTTTGATTCAATGTGTATCGGCTTATAGATAATGAGTTTTTAAATATATTTTAATAGAATACTAAAAGCTAGCTCTAAAAATCTAACATTACTAATTTTAATAAAAGTTTTTTTTTGGGAAAGGGAAAACATTGATTTTTTTGGGGAATATTAAATGATAATAAAGAAGTAACGTTCAAAATAATTATTATACCATAAAAATATATCTTATATTTAAGGTAAAGATTATCAAATAAGAGAGATAATTATGAATGAGAGTAATTATAGGGTGAAACCTAAAAATTAGGCTTTTTTTTACTATACCAAAAAATAAATATATACGTAACTTAATTTTTTTAATCTTAAAAAGTATTAATTATATTAATTATTAAATAGATAGCCAAAAATTGGGGCCTTCCTAAATACGGGGCCCCAGGCAATTGCCTAGTTCGTCTAGCACTAAAGGCGCAACTGAGGACCTTTTTTTGGACCATAAAGTCTCTTGAATATCATAATTAAAATAATTAACTTTAATTTTTTTATAAAATACAATATAATATAAATAGTTTAACCATCTAGTGGACCAATAATACTAATATATTTTTTTATATTTAAAATAATTTTATAAGTTTATATAGTATATTATTAATAGTATAATGTTATTCATTATAATAATTTTATATAAATCTTTGGGTTAAATATATTTTAGAATTAATAAGATATATCTCACTTATTAATAATATTTAAAATAATTTAAATTTTAAACACTCTTTCTAATAGTATGTTTCTATTTATTCTAAATTTTATTTTATTTTAATAAAATATATCAAATTTTTTGTAAAATATTAATGTATTTTGAAGTATTGAAAGTATTTTAAAATATGTATATTATTACATTTATTTTATTATTATGTTTTGATTGATTATAAAATATTAGGTTCATTTTTTTTTTGGTTAATAGAGTGAAAGATGGTAACAAGGGGGTATTAGTATTGTCCCTTACTAAAAACTTGAGTACTTAATCATTTGTCCAACCCTTAAGGGTGTAAGCGTCCTTTTTCCCATAAAAAAGAAATTGTTTTATAACTTATTGAGCGGTGATAACTTTTTGTTTAATTTACACCCTACTAATTGATGCACCCATATTTAAAAATTTTAAAAATTATAAATTTTTATAATGAACAACGCATAATACTAAAATTGTTATGTGACCAGTGTAGCTATCCATAAAAATCACTTGTGCTATATGCTTGCTATATTTGACAAGGCTTATGTATGTTGAATCTTAAGCAATAGTGTTTAGCAAGCAAGAATGTACAAGAAAGCTCAAAGAAAATCATAAAATTGAAACTTGTAGAAGATCCTTATTAACCAACAGATTAAAGAGTACAGGCTATTATTTATAGTAGTTGGTATGGCTGACTATAATTTGTTACACACGTTATTCAAATAATAGATTTGCTACAACCTAAACTATTTAACAAACTTAGCCATGCTAGCTCAGTGAATTGCTTTACTGTTAGTGGCCTTGTAGTAACGAATATACTTTCCTTTTCATGTATTATCAAATTCACTTGTAGCCCATCTCAAGCTGAAATGTCCATGATGGACATTTAGCTTGCTATGCAAGTAATGGAACTGCCTAAAGGTGAGAGCTTTGGTTAGGGTGTTAGTATTTTTGTAACACCCCAAATCTAAAACGTGCGGAGCACTTGATGAAGGAGATTACTTACAAATCTAAATCCTTACACAAAAATCTCAAACTAAAATACTTTAAATTTCTAATCAACTAAAACTGCAAATCCATATGTCTAATACTAAATATTCTCTCTCGAAGACATAAAGATAACAAAAGTTCCAAAACTCCCAAATTACAAGTTCATAAAATAAATAAACTTAAAAGAAACATGAATTTATCCTACTATTATTCAACTAGCAAAAGGTAATGAATCTCTAACTCCAATGATAAACGCAACTCTCAATAAGGTACTTAATCTGTAAAACGTAATGAAAAGGAGTGAACTGTCAACTCAGTAAGTAAAACCATTCTCAACATTCCTGAATTTCTCTTTCTATAATTTTTCTCACATTTATAGGTAACCCTCGAACAATGACATACAAAAGTACTAATCTCTCTTGTGAAACAGTGGTGGTGTGTGTGATTGCATCAATTTGGATTTTAAAAATTTCACCCACACCTTAGCAATGGGTTTCAAATCTATCCTATTAATCACACGCTCTTCTTCATTAGCCTAATATGCACACTCTATGGTAAGTGTTATGAAGATCTTATTCTATTTTTGTGGGGTTAAGTGGCCACACTCTCTTTAAAACTTTCCATTTTTCTTGCATGCCTCAATCGTTTTTCATCGCTTTGACATTGATTTTCCATCATTGGCATACAGTTCCATCACTTTTTAAAAAATTCCCAAATCATAAACCCTTGGTTCACCCAGATAAATTCCTCGAAATTGACCCATTTTTAGCCTTTGATTGATCAAATTACACCCATATATTATTGTTGGACAAATTTTATTAAACTCGCAAGTGCACGAATCTATTGTAGGGTATATCAATGGTGACGAGTGTCGATCCCACAAGGACGTAGATTTTAATTATGTGTAGAATTAATTTTTGAAGTGGGTGGTTGGATTTGTGGTGAAAATAATTTAGATTACGCTAGAATTTAAATTTGGAATTGTGGAAATAAATTAAAGTGGAAACTATTATAATTGAAACGCTTGGGTATCTGGATCCGTATCAACATGCACCATGGGCTAAATATTACTTATTAGTGCCAATTAAATCATGAGGGGGGAATTCATACCTCATTAACCACACTCTAATCAATATGGTGCTAAGGGCTTATCGTGCCAAATAATAATAACCTTGTACTAGGGAGCCGATGAAAGCAGGGCGGTATCTAGACAAGATTATTATTATTTGTCAACGAAAAGTCAAAACATCCATAAAAATTAGAGGGAAAGAGAAAATAAATTTACCAAATAAAGCCCATGACACATGTTGAGACTCCCCCTTCAACTCAAGCTTGAAAGAAAATTATCTACTCATAATTGAACTAGGGGTAAAATAAAAATTTATTAAAATACGTAGAAAATACAAGATGAAGAAGGAATTATAGAAAATGAA
Organism: Atalantia buxifolia; assembly: GCA_030444775.1. Classification (NCBI taxonomy): domain Eukaryota; kingdom Viridiplantae; phylum Streptophyta; class Magnoliopsida; order Sapindales; family Rutaceae; genus Atalantia; species Atalantia buxifolia. The sequence continues at coordinate 733,801 of CM059838.1, read as the reverse complement.
GCCTAAAAATGGATTAAGAGCTCTCAAATTAAGGGGGAGAGGCCCCTTTTTATAGATACATTGAGTAAATCATGATCATCGGATTAAAAACAGTTTGGACGCTCAGGATTACACCACGTCATCAGTCAAAAGTACGCGGTTTGACCACACGGTTTGCACAGTGACACGATTTGACCACGCGGTTTGAACAGTCAACCGGCTTGAACATTGACATTTTTTCTTTTATGCTCCACCTAAGGTTTTCGATTATCTTGAGTTCAAAAGTGATTTTCGTTTTGCCGTCTGATCTCTCATTCATTGTGAAATAACCATGATACCCTTAAAATACATAAAATACTTAATTACGATAAAACACACATAATTAAATCAAAAGAAGCTTAAATACATAAATCAAAAGAAGCTTAAAAGTAGGAATGTTAGTAAAACTTGAAGTATAAAATGACGATTTTCTCCTTTATAAATATACACTTTCTAACACCCAACACACCCCCAACCAGCTTATTGCTAGTCCCTAGCAAATAAAGTGAAAACAAAATTCAAATCCAAAATGATTTTTTTGAAACAATCGTGTTTATTTAATCAGACTAATGATAGCAATCAAATAAAAGTATAAGCATTATCTCCAGTCTAAAGGAACATCACACCTATATCAACCATCCACATGAATCAACCCAATAGACTTTGTCACAACTGCTTTCAAGAATGATATGTCAAACTCTAAAGTCTCACTAGTAGTAGTGACACTCTCACAAAGAAATTAAACCAAAAAAATAGTCACTCTAATGAATGGTAATTGAGAGAAAATAATAAAGAAGTAATATCACACGCTCTCCTCAAGATGAAAGAAATATGCACTCAGCTTAGAAATAATATGATCTCAAGTAAAAAAAAATGCTAGTCAACCCAATTAATTAGTTAATTATTTTTTTATATATATCACTACATCTTTTTAGCCCATAAAACTAGCTTCTACTTCAGACTATAGATTTCTAAAATCAAGAAGTACTTTTATTAGGATGTAATGTAGGCTAGGGACATGGTTGACAAATGAAGGAAAATCGGAAAAATAAAATATATATTTGAGAAAAAAATAGAGATATTTTAGAAATTACAAGATGCATTTTACTTATTTATTATTATTTTTTTCCTTTTTTTTTGAAACAACAATTTTTTGTTGTTGTTGTTTTTTTTTCTTTTGTTTGGCATAACTTCACTGAACAAAATAATTATTTACTTTTTTTCTCAAACATAAATAGGTGATGTAACTTATAAGATATCGGGTAATACTCTAAATCAGAGTAGGTTAAGATGATAAGTTAACAAAGAATTTTTTTTTAATTGCTCAAAAGGGATAACTATGGATTTTTCACAAAAGGAACAGCTAGAAAAGCTCAAACGGGTCAAAGATGGCATTTCCATCATCTTTTAGGGCTCTAAATACTCTTCCATATCTACTAGTTAGATGAGCCTTCAGATGTAGCAACACACATTTTTTTTCTTTTTTTATTTTTGAAGCAAATTTTTTTTAGAGAGTTGACGCAAAAGAATCTAGAGATCATATATATAATTGTAAACTGCTAAGCTGTATGAAAAATGAGCAAAAGAGTTACGCTCCAAGAAAAATAATAGGCTAAAAAACTCACTTGGTATTCATTATGACATGTGCATTCCTTCAAGCAGCTCATATTTGTCTCCGACATCAATATGTAGAGTAGCAAACATGCCGTAACATCTCTTAAGACCAAAGATAATACAAATACTAAAATTTAAAATTCATCATGTCATCTAATGTTAAAACAAATCACACAAAATTTTTTTTCAAACAACATTCTACCCCCCCACCTATTCTAAATATGAAAGGAAAATATTCCTGCAGAAATATGAAAATGATGCAGAAAAACTAATTAGAAAAGTTACACTTAAATGATAAAAAAGAAAATAGGATTTTTTTTTAACTAAGAAGATGCATTTCTGAAGGCACTATACTCCATATTCAGCCATCTTCGACTCAAAAATTTGAAAATGTATATTTATAAAGGAGAAATTAAAAAGAAGAACTTAAAAAAAATAATTATCAAAGCTTAAGAAAAAGAAAATGTCTGGAATTTTTTTTAAACGAAGAAAATACGTTTCTAGAGTAACTACAGTCCATATTCAGTCATCTTTAACACAAAAAGTTAGCAACAGTTAGTTTCTATAACAAAAAATCAGTAAAAATTTAACAAAGATTTCACAATTGTCGACTATTCCCTCCCCCCAACCAGAACGAAACATTGTCCTCAATGTTTTAAAGAAAAGAAGTAGAGTTTAGAAAACATCACCTGGGTGGTGCAACACAGAAAAAAATATTTACAGGCGGAGAGTTAAATCTAATTTGTACTTTTTACTGTGGCTATTGTTACCATCATTATTTGGACACTTCAATACCAAGGTTCTGGGATCTGGCTCTGGTCTATAAGCTTGTAACAGATCAAGTAGGTCACTAGCAGTGTGAGCACAAATAAAAAGCTTTTTCGCTGTGGAAGGAATGAAATAGTTTTTTATTGCATGGTTAAGAAATGCGATAAAGTCATCATAAAAGTTATTGACATTTAACAAACCGATGGGTTTCTGATGAATGTGTAGTGGGCCAAAGATGCTAATGTGATAAGTACGTCTAGAGTTGCAAGATCTCCTGGTAAGAAAATAATATCATTAGCAAGATTAAGCATTTCAGTTATTCTTTCTTGTATACTTGAGACGACTAACTTTTCTCCAGTCAGTGAGTCAAACAACTGGCCAAAGGTTTTAGGACTCTTGGAATGATGCCTAACACTTGGCTTCCATTGACAAAAGCAGCTTCTAAGACCAATTTTGATAACCCTCGGTTACCTCCTCCACACAACAAGTGTAATTTTCTTTCTGCTATGCTTCTACCAAGACCTATGGCTTTCTCTGACAAAAGAAGCTTCTAAGACCAATTTTGATAACCCTCGGTTACCTCCTCCATAGACCAAGTGTAATTTTCTCTTTGCTATGCTTCTACTAAGATCTATGGCTGCCTCGACGAACTCTTTGTGTTTGCCATAGTTAAATCTAGAAAGCACACAAATATTTTTGAATTGTTTATTGGGAGTAGCTGCCATTGGGATACTTCCCAAAAATAATTTGTGAGTGCTTAACAAAAAGTCATATTTAAGAATCTTGGTGATAGTGGGTCACAGCTGTGTATGAGATAACATGTCAGTGTCAATTACCGCGTAAAGCACATGGCTTGGTAGTTAAAAAATGAATAGTAAAAAGGAAAAAATGATAAAATAAAATTATTAAAGACAATAATACAAATGATAAAATAATAGTGAAATAAAACAACAAACAACAGCGAAGTAAAAGGATATTTACAGGTAGTTACGACTGTGGCTCACATCTTCCTTGATTTTACGTCCAGAAATGGCTTGAAAGCCCTCTATGGGTGGAGAATAGGCTTTCCATCTAGTTTTCTTATAAACTGGAAAACAGGGTCGTTTATAGTCAGATTCCAGAGATTATATCGTGCATGCTCTTTCTGGAATAATGACCATAACTAGGGGCGGGCAAAATCGGGTTCGGGTCGAGTTCGGATCAACCTGATTGGGTTTCAGGTTGGATAAAAATCCATCCGAACTCCACCCGAACTTATAACCTAATCTGATCCGATCCGAATTGTTCGAATCGGATCGGATTCGAGTTATAGAGGGTTCGGATTAGGTTCGGGTTATTCGGGTCAATTCAGGTCGGGCGAAATCAGATCAAATAGGGTTCGAGTTAATTCGGGTCAATTCGGATCAATTCGGGTCTAAGCAATTTGGAGCTAATTTTCTTTGCTTTTAATATGAATCCCACCTAAAAATTCATCGTAAACATTTAACAATTACCAATTTGTTGTAGAGATATATTAGAGAATTTTTAATTTATCCAAGGGCTAAAACATTAAGGCAAACCCGCCCCAATCCATTAATCCACATGAAAAATAATAAAAATAGTAATGATAATAATAATAATGTTGACCACTGAAATTTCAACATACAAATAGATAATTATTAATCATTAATTCTAAAATTAAAACACAAAAAGATTATTAAAAAAATCTACTTAATAGTTAGTATTACAAATTAATTCAAATAATTGTTAATTTAATTTTATGAAACTTTTTGAAATCGGTGTTTCCAATTTTCCACCATAATATTTATATATGATCAAGAATTCAAGATACATATTCCCTAAAAGAAAACCAAGAAATTAATGTAATTATTTAATTTATAATATCTAATTATCCATTGGCCAAAATAATATAATATTAATGACATATCCGTATCTTCAATTGTTAATTCTTATTATAAACCCCTAAATTTATGCCCACATTATATGTACTTAACCATTTAATATTTACTTATTGGTTATCATGCAATTAATTAAATTGATTAATTGTTTGTTGAAGTTGAAACTTGAAACTACTGCAATTAAATTGGTTAATTTTTTGTTGAAGTTGAAACTATTGCACAAGTACATATATCACATGACATATATAATTATAATTTATATTGTAACATAATATTTAATACCATTACTATTCATACAAAAAAATAAATTATTAATAAGTAACAAAAAATTAATGCCCGATTATTTTCATTTTATTGTTAAAATTTAACAATATATAATTATATATGATTAAAATATAAAATTGCAATTAACATTTCACTTTCTCATATAACATATATACCATCTCTTAAATAAGTATCGAAGCCCGGATTCGGGCTTCCAATTTCCAAAACTCAAAAGACTTTTCGAGAGAATGAGAGTTAACAGACGTGAATGGTGGAGTGGATCGAGAGCAGCTTGCCGGGTGGATCTTCAATCAGACTGAGTGATGGTGGAGTGGAGGATTCAAGGCGTGGATCCGTGCTTGGTTGCAGCAGATCCTTAGATCCGGTCACGATCTTCGCAAATCAGCTTTGGCTTTAGTTGGCTTTGTTCACGGCGACGGTTGCTGTGTGTGGTGGCCGGATGAAGCTAGCTCCGTGAATTGTACGTGTGTGTTTGCTACGTGTGGTGAGTGACGGAGGCCGTGAATGGGTGTGGCCTGTACGTTGTCGATCGACAGTGGGCTGGCTGCTTGTGCTTGAGTGCTGGTCTGTGTGTGTGCTAAGTGTTAATGGCAATTGCAGAGGCAGACTTGGCTTTGTTCTTTGTGAGGGACGTGAGGCCGTGAGGATTTGTGTGTGTTCTTTGTGAATTGTTGTGAGTCTTGTGATTTGTGAATACTGACTTTGTATGTGTGTTGTGTGGTATTCGTGACTCCGTGTACTGTAGTGCACTAGTGTAGTGTGTGACCGTGTGAGACTGTGAGTGTGCGTGTGTAATATTGTAATTTTTGGCTTTGTTCTTTTTTTTGTCTCAACCTGATCGGGTTTTCGGATTGGATCGGGTTTCATGATCCGATCGGGTTGAGACAAATTCACCCGATCGGGTTTTCTTCACCCCCCGATCTGATCCAAACCCAAAAATTTTTGGATCGGATCGGATCAGGTCGGGTCGGATATTTTGCCCACCCTTAGACATAACTAGAGAATCGCTCCTTGCACATATCACTGGGATGCATTTCAAGAGACAAAAAGATATCATCCAATGACTTCTTATTCAACCCATCCCTAATGAATTGAATCTTATCTTCCCTGTTATCAGACATCATTCTTAAAGAACATGGTTTTTTATCGCATCTCATTCTGTCACACTTATGACAAGCAATCGAAATTCTTCGAGCTCTTCGCTTTCTTACATAATTTCCTTTACCACAACCAGGCATGTATGCAATAAATTTAAGAGATAACTCACCTGCCAAGCGTACTTTGGCCTCGATTAACCAACAGATATCAGCAGGTATGTTATTCCTCATGAGCAATCGCATGCGTTCGGACCGAGCTTTATAGATTGTAGGAGGGCATTCTAAGGAAGTGAAGGGAATCGATTGTGAAGCTTTGCTAAAATCTCGTTGTTGTCCATTCCTTCGTCTCAAAATATCAGTTATTATAGGAAACTGAATATTCATTTACCACAACCAGGCATGTATGCAATAAATTTAGGAGGTAACTCACCTGCTAAGCGTACTTTGGCCTCGATTAACCAACGGATATCAGCAGGTATGTTATTCCTTATGAGCAATCGCATGCGTTCGGATCGAGCTTTATAGATTGTAGGAGGGCATTCTGAGGAAGTGAAGGGAATCGATTGTGAAGCTTTGCTAAAATCTCGTTGTTGTCCATTCCTTCATCTCAAAATATCAGTTATTATGGGAAACTGAAGTAAACGACTTGATTGTCACAGAGTACCGTTATCTGCCACTTGACCGGGTGGCAAACTAAAACATACAAACGGAGTAACAAACAAAAACACACAAAGAAAATTACAATCGTCCTCTTATGGAATTTACCTCTAACTGCAATTGGATGTCGAAGATACCTCCTTCAATGTCTCTGAGTTGTCTTTCTAAATTCTCAACGTGAGATACTAACTCTGGTGGTTGCAGAGCCCAAATACGATGTATTTTACAAAATCGAATCTGCCTTTTGAGATGAGATTTTACACGTTAAAGTGGTCTAAGAATGTCCATGAGGAACTGTTTAGCTATGACACCGTGATTAACAATGATAAGAGAAAACTTAATGGTTAAACAAAGACACTATTGTAAAAATAATTTCAATTAGTAAAAGAATAGTAAAAAGAAAGAGAAAAAAATCAAATCACCGAAAAGAAAGAAAAAAAATCAATTCAAATTTGGTGGGTCACTCAAATTTATTTTGGTGTTCTCTTCATGTGGTTGGTACTCTAGATATAGCTTTAATCTTTGACCATTAACTTTAAAAGTGACATCATTCTTTGGGTCCTTAATTTCAATTGTCCCATGTGGAAAAATAGTATAAATAATGAAGGGGCAAGACCATCGAAAGCGTAGCTTACCTGAGAATAAGTACAAGCGAGAATTGAATAAAAACACTTTTTGACATGGAGTGAAAGATTTTCTCAAAATTTGCTTGTCATGAAAGACTTTCATTCGCTGCTTGTAACCTTGGCATTTTCATATGCATCGTTGCGAATTTCTTCAAGTTCTGTCAGCTGTAATCTTCTTTCTGAGCTACCTTGCTGCATGTCAAAATTGAATTTCTTGATGACGCAGTTCGCACGATGCTCGAGTTCCACGGGTAGGTGGCAAGCTTTTCCATACACTAGCCTGTAGGATGACATCCCAATCGGAGTCTTAAAAGCCGTTCTATATGCCGATAATGTATCATCGAGTCTTAATGACCAATCTTTTCTGTTTAGCCTACCGTTTTTTCTAATATGTGCTTTATTTTTCGATTGGAGATCTCAACTTGACCACTAGTTTGAGGATGATACGGGGTCGCCACTTTATGAGTGATGGAGTACTTTGTCAAAAGTGTTTTGAATGATTTGTTGCAAAAGTGGGCACTACCATCACTGATTATTGCTCGAGAGAATCCAAAGCATGAAACAATGTTGCTTTTCAAAAACCCTATCACCACTTTGTGATCATTGGTTCTGTATGGAATTACTTCTACCCATTTCGATACATAATCAACAGCAACCAATATGTATTGATGGCCAAAAGAAGGGGGAAAGGGTCCCATGAAGTCAATACCCCACACATCAAAAATCTCAACTACTAAAATTAGATTTAGTGGCACCATGTTCATTCGTGTAATGCTCCCTATTCGTTGACACCTATCACATGAAGAGCAAAAGGTATAAGTATCTCGAAATATAGTTGGCCAATAAAACTTTATTGTAAAACTTTAGTCGCTGTTTTCTTAGCACTGAAATAGCCTCTATATATTTGTTTATGGCAGAACGAAAGGATGTTCTGAAATTTATTTTCTGGGACACATCGTCTAATAATTTGATCTGCACAATACTTGAATAGATATGGGTCATTCCAGAAAAAATTCTTTATTTTCGTAAAAAATTTAGCCTTATCCTGCTTAGTCCAATGCTCTGGAAGTTTACTTGTAACTAGATAATTAACTATATCAGTATACTATGGTAATACTTCCACACTCATCAATTGCTCATTTGGAAATGATTCATTCAATGTTAAGGGTTCTGTAATTATGTCAAAATGGAGACGAGAGAGATGGTCAACCACAACATTTTCTATCACTTTCTTATCTTTGAATTACAAGTTAAACTCCTGCAAAAGCAAGACCCAACGAATTAGTCTAACTTTTGCATATTTCTTTATGAGAAGCTATTTCAGAGCAGTATGATCTGTGAGCACAATAATTTTACAACCAATGAGATAAGATCGAAATTTCTCTAATGCAAACACTACTGCTAGCATTTCTTTTTCAGTAATTGAATAGTTCAAATGTGCATCATTCAATGTCATACTAGCACAGTAAATAACATGGGGAATTCGATCAACTTTTTGTCCTAATACTGCTCCTACTGCATAATCAGATGCATCGCACATGAGCTCGAATGGTAAGTGTTCTAGTTTGGTGGCTGAATGATGGGTGATGACGTCAACAATTGCTTTAACTTTTCAAATGCTATAAGACATGAATTATCAAAGACAAAATGTATATCCTTAGCAAGTAAATTGCATAAGGGTCTAGAAACTTTGCGAAAATCCTTAATAAAACGTCTATAAAAACCAGCATGCCCAAAAAAGGATCTTACTTCTCTGATTGTTTTAGATGGATGAAGATTGGAAATAAGATCCACTTTGGCTTTATCAACCTTAATATCTTTGCTCAAAATGATGTGACCAAGAACAATACCTTGATTTACCAGGAAATGACACTTCTCGCAATTCAAAACCAAGTTCTTCTCTGTACATCTTTGCATAACTAATGTCAAATGATGTAAACATTGATCAAATGAATCACCAAAACTAGAAAAATCATCCATAAAGACCTCAAGAAATCGTTCAGCCATATTAGAGAAAATACTTAACATGCATCGTTGAAATGTAGCAGGTGCATTACATGATCTAAATGGCATCCTGCTATATGCAAAAGTGCTAAAAGAGCAAGTGAAAGTGATTTTCTCTTGATCTTTTAGTGCTATGGGAATTTGATTGTATCATGAGTGGCTATCTAGAAAGCAATAAAATTCATGGCCTACTAATCTATCAAGAATTTGATCAATAAATGGTAAAGGAAAATGGTCTTTACGTGTGACAGAATTTAACTTTCTATAATAAATGCATACACGCCATCCTGTAGTTACTCTAGTGGGTATCAATTCATTATCTGCATTAGTAACTACTGTGACTTTTGACTTTTTAGGGACAACTTGCACAAGACTGATCCATGAACTATTAAAAATTGGGTAAATGATACCTGCATCTAATATCTTAAGGACTTCAGTTCTAACAACTTCTTTCATGTTAGGGTTCAACCGACGTTGCATTTCCCTAGTAAATTTAACATTTTCATCAAGGTGAATATAATGCATGCAGTTTACTGGGTTTATACCTTTGATGTCTGCTATGGTCCCTCCTAATGCTCCTTTGTGCTCTTTTAAAACATCCAACAACTTACCTTTTTGTTCGTCATTTGAGGATGATGGGATGATTACTGGTATAGTGTTGTCTTCTCCCAAGAACACATACTTTAAAGTGTTGGGTAATGGTTTGAGCTTGAGTTTCGGTGTTGATTCTGATGATAGGATGATTTTCTTCTCTGATGGTGCTAGTTGTTCAACTCTTGACTTCTATTTATTAGTGTCTATGGCTGGTGCTAAGTCAAAAAAGCGTTGACCTCATCGACTGATCTGTCAATATCAAAATCCAAATCAAAATGAGTTAAACATGTTTGTAAAGGGTCATCACTAAGGTTTGAAAGAAAAGTATTATCAACTATTGTTTCTATTAAATCCACATCAACAATTTCATCATCAGTATTGTGAGGTTGTTTGGCAATGTTGAAGATGTTTAACTTCATAGTCATGTTGCTAAAGGACAACTGCATATTTCCAGTCTTGCATTGAATGTGAGCATCTGCAGTTGTCAAAAAAGATCTGCCTAAGGTAATGGGGATGTGCTTCCTTGAATCTTAGATTGGTTGAGTGTCAATTACAGTAAAATCAACAAGAAAATAAAACTTGTCTACCTGAATAAACACGTCCTCCACAATATCACGGGGTATTTTTGTGGACTGATCTATAAGCTGTAACACCACTGGAGTTGAGTGTAATTCTCCCAGTCCAAGTTTCATAAATACAGAGTAAGGCAATAAATTTGTACTAGCTATTAAATCCAACAAAGCATTTTAAATTTTGTGGTTCCCTATACTATATGAGATAGTGAGAGAGCCTGGGTTTTTTCATTTTAGAGGAATTTTGTGTTGAAGTATAGAACTAACATTTTCTGTTAAAAAAGCCTTCTTTTGAACGTGAACGTTTCTCTTTTTAGTACAAAGGTCTTTAAGAAACTTAACATAAGATGAAACTTATTTTATAATATCAAGCAAAAGGATGTTAACACTTACCTATTTGAAGATTTCAAGAATCTCACCTGTGGATTTTTCCTTCTTTCTTTTAACTAACCTATGAGGAAATGGAGCTTTAGGAACGTATTCTCATAGGTTGGTTTCTTCTTTCTCCTCCGATGGTGAGTCTTCAACATTTATAGGTACAATTTGATTTATTTTCGTCACTGGCATCTCCACTTTGTGGTCGACTTCTTTTCCTTTTCGCAAGGTCATGACTGCTTTGACCTCTCCATACTGCTATGGTGAACTGGTACTTACTTCATGCACTCCTTTAGGATTAGGCATTGGTTGACTTGGAAACTTGCCTTTCTCAACAATCATTGCCAAGGTCTGAACTAAAGAAGCAAGTTGTCCCACCATCTTCTCGAGGTTTGAAACTGATTGGGATTGTGTGTTGAAGCCTGCTCTCATCTCATTTCGCAGTTCATCAATGGTGTGGTTTTGTTGCTCGATCATGGGATTAATTACATTCTTGACATTCTGGAATGCATCCTCCTATGGTATAGGTTGAGAGTAGTTCTAGTTCTAATTGTATGGTTTAAATGGTGGCTGAGAGGCTTGAGGAACTTGAGGAGTTGGTTGCATTGGTGGAGTTGGAGTTGCCGGTCCATTATGTTGGAATCGTTGAGACCATGAAAAATTGGGGTGGTCTCTCCATCCTGGGTTATATGTGTTGGAGTATGGATTGTAATTTGATGGTTTTCTCATTATACCTATGGCATTGGCTTGATCTGGGTATGAGTTATTGTCATGTGGCTCTGCTGGTTTAGCAGTTGTTAACGATGCTATTTGTCGGGAAAGGCCTTCAATTATCGTTTTGACTTCTTTAATTTGTGAACTTGACTTGCCAATTTGAATCTCATTCACTATCTTAATCTTTTTAGTATTCATGAGCGATCGACTCCGTTGTTAGGAATTATCTGCTTGTCGCTGGAAGAAACCTCAAATCTCTGATGCACTTTTTGACATTAGCTCTCCTCCACTTGTTGCCATTAGTCATTCTAGCACTTGTGGCAATAATCCCTCCAAAAAATATTGGCATTGGTGTCATTTCTCGTACCCATGATATGGACACTTCAAAAGTAGCCCATTGAATCGCTCCCATGCTTCAAAAAGCTGCTCATCTTCTATCTGGGCGAACTCTGAGATTTCCCTGCGAATAGTATTAGTTTTATGTACTGGGAAATATTTATTCAAAAATTTTGTTACCATTTGTTCCCATGATATAATGCTATTAGCAGACAATGTATTAAATCATGAACGAGCTCTATCCTTTAAAGAAAATAGGAATAATCTAAGTTTAACATTATTGTCTGAAAAATTCTCATATTTAAAAGTTTGACAAATAGTATAAAAATCATTCAGATGATTATATGGGTCTTCATTTTCTAGGCCATAGAATGTTATGAGGCAATTTAGCACACTAGGTTTTAGTTAAAAACTTCTAACAGTTATATTTGGGTATCTTATGCATGATGTGCTCAAATTAGCTAAGGGACTGAAATAGTCCTTCAATGGCCTCTCCTGTGGTGCTTGTTGTTGTTGCAAATCCATTTAAATTTTATTTTTAAATGCAACGTGTTTGTGTGTGTGAAGTGTTTTTTCTTTTTCGAGGTCTATAAGCTCGAGATTGGGTAATAATGGCCTTCAATCATGCATGCAAAGAATACAAAAAAAAAATGAAAACAAAACTTAATAAAAATAAAAAAGAGAGAGAAATTACGATACTAACCTTGTCACATTGTTACAATCTTACTATGAAAACGCACAAAAAAAATACGTTAAATAAAATAAATAAAATAAAAATAAATTAACAAGATAAATGAAAAATTATAAAGAAAAATAACTTGAAAATTAAATTACAGAAATTTAAAGAAGAGAAAAAGAAATAAAATTCTAACCTTAAAAGACAGATTTACTTTTTTTAATAAAAAAATTACAATAAAATAACTAAAAGAAATTATTTATAAAAGATAATTCTAAAAATTAAAATAACTTACCTCCTTGGCAACGGCGCCAAAAACTTGTGTAAATTTTATTGAACTCGCAAGTGTACGAATCTATTTTAGAATATATCAATGGTGACGAGTGTCGATCCCACGAGGATGTGGATTTTAATTGTGTGTAGAATTAATTTTTGAAGTGGGTGGTTGGATTTGTGGTGAAAATTATTTAGATTATGCTAGAATTTAAATTTAGAATTGCGGAAATAAAGTAAAGTGGAAACTATTATAATTGAAGCGCTTGGGTATCTGGATCCGCATCAACATACACCATGGGCTAAATGTTACTTATTAGTGTAAATTAAATCATGAGGGGGGAATCCACACCTCATGAACCACACTCTAATCAATATGGTGCTAAGGGCTTACCGTGGCAAAAAATAATAACCTTGTACTAGGGAGCTGGTGAAACCAGGGCGGTATCTAGACAAGATAATAATTATTTGTCAACGAAAAATCAAAACATCCACAAAAATTAGAGGACAAGACAAAGTAAATTTACTGAATAAAACTCATAACACATGTTGAGACTTCCCCTTCCACCCAAGCGTGAAAGAAAATTAGCTACTCATAAGTGAACTAGGAGTAAAATGGAAATTTATTAAAATACGTAGAAAATACAAGATAGAGAATGAATTACAGAAAATGAAGCCTAAAAATGGATTTAGAGATCTCAAATTAGGGGGAGAGGCCCCCTTTTTATAGATATATTGAGTAAATCATGGTCATCGGATTAAAAACAGTTTGGACACTTAGGATTGCGCCACGTCATCAGTCAAAAGTACACGGTTTGACCACGCGGTTTGAACAGTCAACCGGCTTGAACAGTGACATTTTTCCTTTTATGCTCCTCCTAAGGTTTTCGACTATCATGAGTTCAAAAGTGATGTCTGTTTTGCCGTCTGATCTCTCGTTCATTGTGAAATGACCATGATGCCCCTAAAATACATAAAATACTTAATTAAAATAAAACACACATAATTAAATCAAAAGAAGCTTAAATACATAAAAGTAAGAATGTTAGTAATATTTGAAGTATAAAATGACAATTTTCTTCTTTATAAATATACACTTTCTAACACTCAACAATTACCTTGCAGCACTTCTAACTTAAATCTAATTGATTTGAAATCAACCATCTAAAATAAAAACTTAAAAATTTGAATTTGCATATTTAGGGCCATTTTGGCAAATTTCAATGGCCGGTGGAGATAGCTCAAAGGGTCTTTTGAAACAAAAGCATTTCGCCAAGAAACGACAAGAATGTCTTGAAGACATCCTGAGTTCATTGCAACTCATTTTTTGAACATGGTGTTAAGAAAACGATTTTACGACCGATTTATGTCGAGGTTCGGTAATTCCTTCTTACTTTATCAATTTAGATAATATAGAGAATCTTTCAATTTGTAGGAAAACTCTTAGGACTTTACAAGATAAAATGGACTGGTTAAATGCATTGATTGTTAACAAAGCTCTATATCTGAATCTAGTGAGAGTGTTTTACTCAAATATAGATATTTCTACAGGTAGTGAAGATTGAGTAGTCACAAATTTTTAGAATCCCTATTGAATTTGATGTGACAGACCTAAATAAGATACTCGGCATTAGTGATTTATACATTTAGGACCAAACTTAATTTTCCTTGGTACTCACATGTAAATGATGTTAAGAATATTTGTAGGTTCTGACTTTTCCTTGATTTTTGTAATTCCACTTTAAAAGCACAAGTTCTATGTCTTTTAAGTATGAATTCTTCATAATATACTATAGCATGTAATTAGCCCTTTAAAAAGACACGCTGATGAAGTAACATGGTTAGATGTGGCATCGTTGGATAGCATTTTAGAGATAAAAGACGTTAATGTTGGGTATATTATCATTTAGCAAATGCTTAGCCCTTTTAGGGCTAGAACGAAATCACGTCTTTTGGTGGTATCATTACCTGAATCTTCAAGTATTTTCAGATCCTTATTGATGATAAGCTGACTTTTAAGCCTAATCGAGAATTGGGGATTATGTTATAACTAGCCTAGGGTTTATATAAAGGGATAATAAATAGGTTGAGGATCTATCGATAAAGAATAAGTTCACTCTAAACAGAATATGGAATGATTGCTTCCTATCGATCAACTTCCAGGTCCGATTGCCTCATAATGATCTTAAGCTCACCACTGACTTCGAAATTTCAGAAAGATCTGGTTTGACAACTCATGGGTAAAGTTTGTACTTTGTCTGAGTAGCAAAACCAACATCAGTTACAGTTTAAAGCATTTCAGCAACGTGTCATTGATAACCAACATCGGTGCCTTTTTGATCAGCAGCAGCTTCTTGCTAGATAGCAGGATCTTTTTGATAGCCAGCAAAGGCTTTTTACAGCTCTTGAGTATCCTCTACCACCATCACAATCACAACCACCCCTTTAGTTTATTTTATTGCTCTACTTTTCTATTTTCGCACCAACATTTTCGTCTACATTTATCATAACTTTTAGTTGGTTATATTTATGAATTAATGCTTTTTAAATGTCTTTTATCTGTTTGCTTTATTGTGGATATTTTCATGGCTTATATTTGCTGCTGATTAGATATTGACAATTGCATGTATATGAGTGGTTAGCCATGTAGGTTGTTAACATATTGCACTCCATTTAACTTTTATGGCCTTCTTGGATTACTGAATGAGTATTGTTCCACCAATTGGTCGACTGCCCTTTTGAGGCTACAATATAGTCCCTTATTTTCTGTCCCCTAGCTTGTGTCCTGAATTTTAACTATAATTTATTATCCTTGTGTGGTGAATGGCATATACCATCATAGTATAGGGCTTATACACATTACTTGGTTGCAAAGGCATTATGAGCTCAATTTCCATTTAGTATTCGTATTTTGTTCTCATGCAATGTATATAAATAAGTAGTTTGCTTTTGCTTAAGGCAAATTTGTCACTATATTTTACAGCTCTTGTTATGATGTTAATGTGTGTGGGTGGAACCTATTAAAGATTTAGATTGCGTATTATGCAATGTTTTTGTGTAAAGAACAGTATTATTACCTACTTTATACATAGATATTGTAAAGATTAGTTTTCTTCTGCATTTCATTTTTTTTTTCATCCCAATTTTGTGTTTTGATTATATGGAAGGCAGATGAGGATTCTTTTACTATGTGGTTAAGTTACACAATAATGTAACTTACATCATCAACTCGACTTGTGTCTAATAACCCAAGAGTGCTTTCATAATTAAGAGTTTAATTACCACCTGCACCAAAAGTTATTTGTACATTTGTACATAAATGAGCGAAATTAATTTTTGTTGTACCAAATAGTTCTTAGCCAAGGAACTAAAATTCGAGCAAGTCCTTTAGTCATAAATGCGTTTTGCGTTCAATTACTTTTTGAGTGATTCTAGGAGGAAACAGCTGATAGTTTTGAGTGATCATAAGAGAAAAGAATTGATGTTTAGAGAAGTCTCTTATTCCTAGGAAAAAAAGAGCAGCAGCAGATATATTTGCATGAAGCATATTGAACATAGTATGTTGTAATTTGCAGCAATAATGAAAAGTTTGGAATTGTAGCAAAATCTTGCAAACTATATGATACAAAAATTTCGTCACGAGATGTCTCTCCTAAATAAGATTGAAGAAGATATTTTTTATGTGGTGTATTTTGCATTAATTTTGACAAAATTATAAACTTGCAACATAGCATTTGATATATGTGACAAATGATGTTGTACATGAGTCATAAACACTAAACATGAAATATATCAGAATCAAAAAAATTTTAGCAGTATTTTTTATAACATGCAACAATTGATGTCAAACATACAACATGTGATGTAAACATGCAATATAAAATTTACATATAAAAAAATTATATGAAACATTCAACAACTGAGGTCAAACATGATATGCGTAGGAAAATCCTCATTTTTTGGCTTTATTCCATATATGAAACAATTGAAGTCAAACATGCAACATGTAATGTAAAAATGCAACAAGAAATTTACATGTAAAAAAATTACATGAAATATGCAACAAATGAGATGAAATATATAACAACTGAGGTTAAATATGAGTATGACGTAAACATAGAACAAAACACGTGATATATGTGACAGACAATGTTCACCATGCAACATGAATGTCAAACATCGAATGGATGGGAAAAACATTTTTGGGGGTATTTAGAGTAATAAAATTGGAACAAATAATAATATACATGAAAATTTTGTTGTCAAATATGAGACATCATATATAATATAAGAAACAAATATTTGTCTTTTATTATATAAATTTTTTTATTGCGATAAGATTATATTTTTTCATTTTCATTTTATTTATTTTTAACTATTAATATTATTTTTTTCACAATTTATTAATTAATATATCATTTTAATTTAATTTTTAAATTAAAAAAATGTGTAGCCGGGCTCTCACCATATCGTCTACAATGCAGCCACACCTATTATATACAAATATGCTACACATAAGCTAAACTATTTAACAAACTTAGCCACGTCAGCTTAGTGAGCTGCTCTACTGCTAATGGCCTTATAGTAACATCATGAATAAATACATTTGTAAATGAAAAAGACACCCTTTTTATATGGGAAATTTACAAAAATAACCCAATTTTTTTTCATTTTTCACATTTAACCCTTGAAACTTTTTACTATCATAACTAACCAAATACAAGTTTTTTTTTCTAAATTACCCTTGTTAGTTAAATCCTATCATCTCTCTCTTTATCAAACCGAGCACAGCTTTTCCCTTTTAATCATTACCGGCAGCGGCAAACGGCGAATGACAATGGTAAAAGTGAAGTCCAATCAAATACAATCGATTCCATTTTGATCCAATACTAATCCGACACGATTCTAACAAAGTGAATTAGAGCCCAAAACCTAGGTAAGCTAATTGAAAGGAAATTGGTTTTGTAGAAGTATTGCACATTAGGTGTTTGATGAAATGTTTTTAGATTGTTTCACCATCATTATGTTGTTAGTAGCAACAAATTTGTACAATGCATTTGTGAATAATTGTATTGGGTTCTGAGTTTTGTGGCTTTGGTTTAAGAAGATGAAAAATAAAGCATTGTTTTTTTTTTTTTTTACAAAAAACCATTGGATATTAGCATGCCTTTGTTTTTAGCCAATGGGAACTAAAGTGCTTCCGACATAATACTGTTAACATTTATGTATCCATAATGTTGATTTTGATGATAACAAACAAAATTAACAATGATTAAGTTTTTAAAAGCTCAAATTATTTTTATACATTTTAAACAAATCATTATTTTCACATTATAAAGGCTTTATATTTAATGAAAAAATGATTTTATAAAATTGGTTGTTTTTCAAGTATATGGTCTAATTGAAAGAGTTTTGAAAACTTTGAAATCAATAAGTATTGCTTAGAATTATAAAGGACTTATTTGAAAAGTTTCATAGCGTTTGGGCCATATCATAATTTAAAAAGGTTTTGGAAATAACAAGTATTATATTAGAAATTCTAAAATTGGACCTTTGTGCAAAGTTTTCTGACGTTTTGGGCCATAGCATAATTCTATAAAGTTTTAGGTCAAAAACTATAATTTTAGAAAATAGTTCACAGCAGCAGTCACTGTAGATAAGCGGCTAGCCAGATTATGGGCAGAAGCTCTATGGATTGAAAGCAGCTAACTGGATTTTGAAAGGGGCATGCCAGATGTGCAAAATTCAAATCTTTAAATGTAATAATAACATAAAGCGGCAAGGCAGGTTAATAAATCGGCAAGCCGGTTATCACCAAAAAGTCTATAACGGTTAGTTTTTGGGCTCAAACTATATAAAATCAAATCCAATTCATTTTTGGCAATCTTTGCAAGCACAAAACAAGTGCACACAACATATATTGAGCTTCAATTTCGTAAATCATCATAGATTAGATCTTCATTGAGCTATAATTTGTATATCCACTCTAAAAGAGAGTTGTTTGTTGTAATTTTCATTTCTCATCAAATTGTGAGTGTACAATTGTGAAAAACACTTGGGGTGAAAAGATTGAGGAGATAATCTCTTGATTGTAAAGGTCCATTGACACCTTAGAAGTCAATTGTAAAGAACTTGAAGCCTTGGGAGGCTTGAACAGTGAAATCCTCAAGTCGGGTGAGTTTAGAGGCGTAGACGAGGTAAGTATTGCCGAACCATGTAAAAATTATTGTGTTTGTTTTCTCTTCACTCACTCTCTTATTATTGTGCTTTATTGAATTTATTATTTTTTTATTCCATCAAGGCGTTAAATTAAATTGTTGTGTGATTTGCTTAGCTTAAATTTTAAAATCCCAATTCACCCCTTCTCTTGGTTGCCTAGTTAGTATTTTAAATACAGCTTCCAAAGTGCAAGTATTTGAATAATTAATCAATTAGTACTATTTTGGTCCAAGATCTTAAAGTGAGAAAAAAGTCTGGGAAAACTTTAAAACCATAGGATTTTAAAGGCTTAAAACTTAAAGCGTTTAAACTGCACAATTTATGCATTTACCCAAACTTTTCCGTATTTTAAAATTTCATATTGGAATATTTCTCTTTAATCAATTTAGCGTGTAACTACTAACTTGCCCTGACATACTAAATTTTTACTAAACTTTATATTAACAGTAGGGGTGCAAAATAGATATACATTCTTACATTCTATTAAAGTGGAAGGACACCAAATCTTGGGGGAAGAAACTAAAAATTACCCATATAAAGACCCCTAGTCCTTCAAATATAATAATAGAGACTAAAAAACCTCTTAGTCAACAAAAAGAATATATAAATAAGTTGAAATTTAATTGGAATTGTCTTTGGAGTGATGATTGCAAAGGGTTTGGACTTAAATATGTTTGATTAGGCCTAGGCCCAAGGCCTTAAAAAGCCTGTCTAAATTTGGATCGGCCGAGTTGGTCCTATCTTATTATGGACTATGGTTAGACCAGGGCTTTCAAAGTTATAAATTTCATTTTTTTTAAGTTGATGAAAGAGTATAAGTCCTTATAGAGTTTTATTTTGTACAAACTAATGTTACATAAATTCATTCGTAGTATGAAAATATAAAATAATAAAAGTAAATCTTTTGAGTCAAGAGGTAATACAACAAATTTAAATAGTTTGTACAAAATTAAGGGAAATTATCATTCGTATACCCTATAGATGCCTTGTTATCAAAAATATTACAACACTTTGAGAGTGTATCAATCGTCCACCTTAAATTGACAAAAGCTATCTGCCGACCACCAAACCGTTAGCTGCCGTTTGAAAGTTAACAGAATTATAGTGAATTGACGATTTTACCCTTGAAAATTATCACTCGTATACCCTTAAATTCTTTTATTATCACTTGTATACCCTTAAATTATCACTTTATCATATGAAAAGACCAAATTACTAGAGCTGGCAAAACGGGTCATCGGGTCGTGTTCGTGTCGTGTCAGTTTCGTGTCGTGTTAAATTTAGGTTGACCCAAACCCGACCCATTTAATAATCGTGTCAAAATATTATGACCCAAACCCGGCACGGAAAAAAAATCGGGTTACCCAATAACCCGCTTAATATCTATATATTGAACAAAAATTATATCAAATATTTACACACTATAATACATACGTATGTATATACATACATAATTTATCGATATTATAAAATATATACATCTAACAAAATATTACACATTTACACTATTGAGGTTTTAATTATATATATGTAAATATTATTATATATCAATATTATAAAATATGCATGTCTACAAATATTTTACACATTTACACTATTGAAATTCTAAATATATTTAAAATTTTATATATAAAACACTGTGTTTATATTTATCCTTTCAAAGAAAAAAATAAAAGAGAAAATCATTTCTAATATTTGAGTTCTAATATCAAGAACCTGTAAATTATTTTAAAATAGAAAATATAATCGGGTCATTGACCGGGTAAATGGGTCAAGAATTTTAACCCGAACCCGACACGGAAAAAAATCGTGTCGACCCGGACCCAACCCATTTAATAATCGTGCTAAATTTGACGACCCATACCCATTTATTTGTGTCGTGTTCGTGTCGGGTAATCGGGTCGTGTCAAATTTTGCCAGCTCTACAAATTACCCTTCTGTCGTCATCCTATTTAAACGGCAAGTAACGGTTTGGTGGATGGCAGATACATTTTGTCAACTTAGGGTGGACGATTGATACACCCTCAAAGTGTTTTAGTATGTTTAATAACAAAGCATCTATAGGGTATACGAATGATAATTTCCCCAAAATTAATAACTTTGTTATTATTTTTTTAATACCGAATAAATCAAATGTTAATGAACCCCGGAAATTCAATGTAGTGATAAATTAAACATTAACAAAACATGCATGCACGTGATGCCAACAAATTGCCAGTTCATAATATGCCATTTGAGCCAAACAGGGTTACAGCGAAGTGCAGAACTTAACCAAAATCTTGGCCCAGATGGGCTGTTGTTGGCAACTTCGTCATTTCTCCTAGTGCAAAATCATTTTTTAAAAACTTTCGGTTCGCGATGACCCTTACAAATTTGCGTAAGCTAAAAGTACTTTATTATATGAATTTTAATCTTACTGACTAATATTCTATTATTTTTTAACTTATAAAGTCCTTCTTTCAAAGTTAGAAGCAGCTTTTGTCAAGTTAAAAATGTGTTATACATACGTGTTCCAATGATAATGTCAAATTGTCGAACAAACAAGTCCGTCGCTGAATTTTTACAACTTTTATTCACTCTATCTTTTAAAGAAATATCAACTTGTTATCTGGATCAACCATATGCCAAGTCTACTTGCCATTATTCATTGTTAATGTTTTTAATTTAATTTTAGAATATCAACTGGTGTTGTTGAACTTGGCGTAGGAAAATATGGTATAATGTTGAATGAGTCTATGTATAGACTTAAAACAGACATCTAGACAATGATATATTGATATTTAAAATTTAATGAGACTGTCACCGGTTATGATTTCTAAGAAAATGTTGTTGATTCGTGTATATAATGTGAGAAAATATATCTGAACAATGCTAAATACACAAAATAATGACAAAAGTATGAAAAATATGCACAGGCAAAATAGTAGTTGCTAGTATCAATAAAGATCATCAAACACAACCCAGCTAATAATTTTGGACATAGTCAAATATTGACGCACAATATGTTAAGTTCTGCCTGTACTAAAACTTTGGATAATTTATTTTGAAAAGAGTTATAAAATCACGTAAATAGAAAATGGAATTGAAATTTAACTTACGTGGGCGGCATGAAAGTAAGAAAGATTGAATGCAACTTTGGCCCATCCCTCAAGGTTGCCTGTAGTCCTTGCTTTCGTAAATAAGTTACACAACCGCATAACCTTTAGCAAATGTTGCAAAAGAGAAAATTTCATTGCATACAACAAATTTGTGCCCCTCACTCTTTGAATCATACCTAACGTCGCCAGCACCTGTACAATTTGGAGTGCGTAATCGTATGCAATCATTTGAATTATTACTAAAAGAATAGTAGCTCTCAGTTAGTTGTTACATGACATCAGCCTTACCTGTGGGAGTGGTAGAACAACGTGAAGGTCAACTAGGAAGAAAAGCACCCGTGGTTTCACTTCATTGCTATGAGAACCACTCCACAGAAGCGAAATAGCGTAAATCACATAGAAGATATCAAAAACTGAACGATAAAGAATAGGTGAAATACTCCCCGTATCATTTTCCAATTTGAAGCACCTTTTATCGCCTTTGATCACAGGAATGTACAAGAAAAGAGGGTCCATGAACATGGATAACAAAAGCAACAAAAGAGACATTGAATTCGCAAAAGGCCCTTCTGGATGATAAAGTCTAAAACTTTTTCTTAAAATCCGCCCCATCATGTACCAATGCCCTGAGATTGACTTTCTACCGACTCGATCATGTTCCCCCGAAACCAGCGTTGTTCTACCTTCTTCTAAAGTCAAATGCTGCTGAGACCTGATCAACAAAATGGGTTTTTCAAAGAACAGTTTAATATCTAATTGGATATTAGCATGCCTTTGTTTTTAGCCAATGGGAACTAAAGTGCTTCCGACATAATACTGTTAACATTTATGTATCCATAATGTTGATTTTGATGATAACAAACAAAATTAAGAATGATTAAGTTTTTAAAAGCTCAAATTATTTTTATACATTTTAAATAAATCATTATTTTCACATTATAAAGGCTTTATATTTAATGGAAAAATGATTTTATAAAATTGGTTGTTTTTCAAGTATATGGTCTAATTGAAAGAGTTTTGAAAACTTTGAAATCAATAAGTATTGCTTAGGATTATAAAGGACTTATTTGAAAAGTTTTATAGCGTTTGGGCCATATCATAATTTAAAAAGGTTTTGGAAATAACAAGTATTATATTAGAAATTCTAAAATTGGACCTTTGTGCAAAGTTTTCTGACGTTTTGGGCCATAGCATAATTCTATAAAGTTTTAGGTCAAAAACTATAATTTTAGAAAATAGTTCACAGCAGCAGTCACTGTAGATAAGCGGCTAGCCAGATTGTGGGCAGAAGCTCTATGGATTGAAAGCAGCTAACTGGATTTTGAAAGGGGCATGCCAGATGTGCAAAATTCAAATCTTTGAATGTAATAATAACATAAAGCGGCAAGGCAGGTTAATAAAGCGGCAAGCCGGTTATCACCAAAAAGTCTATAACGGTTAGTTTTTGGGTTCAAACTATATTAAATCAAATCCAATTCATTTTTGGCAATCTTTGCAAGCACAAAATAAGTGTACACAACATATATTGAGCTTCAATTTCGTAAATCATCATAGATTAGATTTTCATTGAGCTATCATTTGTATATCCACTCTAAAAGAGAGTTGTTTGTTGTAATTTTCATTTCTCATCAAATTGTGAGTGTACAATTGTGAAAAACACTTGAGGTGAAAAGATTGAGGAGATAATCTCTTGATTGTAAAGGTCCATTGACACCTTAGAAGTCAATTGTAAAGAACTTGAAGCCTTGGGAGGCTTGAACAGTGAAATCCTCAAGTCGGGTGAGCTTGGAGGCATAGACGAGGTAAGGATTGCCGAACCATGTAAAAATTATTGTGTTTGTTTTCTCTTCCCTTACTCTCTTATTATTGTGCTTTATTGAATTTATTATTTTTTTATTCCATCAAGGCGTTAAATTAAATTGTTGTGTGATTTGCTTAGCTTAAATTTTAAAATCCCAATTCACCCCTTCTCTTGGTTGCCTAGTTAGTATTTCAAATACAGCTTCCAAAGTGCAAGTATTTGAATAATTAATCAATTAGTACTATTTTGGTCCAAGATCTTAAAGTGAGAAAAAAGTCTGGGAAAACTTTAAAACCATAGGATTTTAAAGGCTTAAAACCATAGGATTTTAAAGGCTTAAAACTTAAAGCGTTTAAACTGCACAATTTATGCATTTACCCAAACTTTTCCGTATTTTAAAATTTCATATTGGAATATTTCTCTTTAATCAATTTAGCGTGTAACTACTAACTTGCCCTGACATACTAAATTTTTACTAAACTTTATATTAACAGTAGGGGTGCAAAATAGATATACATTCTTACATTCTATTAAAGTGGAAGGACACCAAATCTTGGGGGAAGAAACTAAAAATTACCCATATAAAGACCCCTAGTCCTTCAAATATAATAATAGAGACTAAAAAACCTCTTAGTCAACAAAAAGAATATATAAATAAGTTGAAATTTAATTGGAATTGCCTTTGAAGTGATGATTGCAAAGGTTTTGGACTTAAATATGTTTGATTAGGCCCAAGCCCAAGCCCTTAAAAAACCTGTCTAAATTTGGATCGACCGAGTTGGTCCTATCTTATTATGGACTATGGTTAGACCAGGGCTTTCAAAGTTATAAATTTCAATTTTTTTAAGTTGATGAAAGAGTATAAATCCTTATAGAGTTTTATTTTGTACAAACTAATGTTACATAAATTCATTCGTAGTATGAAAATATAAAATAATAAAAGTAAATCTTTTGAGTCAAGAGGTAATACAACAAATTTAAATAGTTTGTACAAAATTAATAACTTTGTTATTATTTTTTTAATACCGAATAAATCAAATGTTAATGAACCCCGGAAATTCAATGTAGTGATAAATTAAACATTAACAAAACATGCATGCACGTGATGCCAACAAATTGCCAGTTCATAATATGCCATTTGAGCCAAACAGGGTTACAGCGAAGTGCAGAACTTAACCAAAATCTTGGCCCAGATGGGCTGTTGTTGGCAACTTCGTCATTTCTCCTAGTGCAAAATCATTTTTTAAAAACTTTCGGTTCGCGATGACCCTTACAAATTTGCGTAAGCTAAAAGTACTTTATTATATGAATTTTAATCTTACTGACTAATATTCTATTATTTTTTTACTTATAAAGTCCTTCTTTCAAAGTTAGAAGCAGCTTTTGTCAAGTTAAAAATGTGTTATACACACGTGTTCCAATGATAATGTCAAATTGTCGAACAAACAAGTCCGTCGCTGAATTTTTACAACTTTTATTCACTCTATCTTTTAAAGAAATATCAACTTGTTATCTGGATCAACCATATGCCAAGTCTACTTGCCATTATTCATTGTTAATGTTTTTAATTTAATTTTAGAATATCAACTGGTGTTCTTGAAATTGCCAAAGGAAAATATGGTATAATGTTGAATGAGTCTATGTATAGACTTAAAACAGACATCTAGACAATGATATATTGATATTTAAAATTTATTGAGATTGTCACCGGTTATGATTTCTAAGAAAATGTTGTTGATTCGTGTATATAATGTGAGAAAATATATCTGAACAATGCTAAATACACAAAATAATGACAAAAGTATGATAAAATTTTTTACCTTTTAGTGGAATTTGAGAATTCTTTTTAAAGAACAAAAAGTAAAATCATTAAAGAAAAATTTATAAATTCATTCAAAGACAATTTTTTTTTTTTTAATCATGGTTTTATCATAATCATGTTCCTTTATCATTTCAATAGATGACCCGTAGTCAATAAGATTGGCATTTTGCTGGAGACAAAACACACTTTGCATTTCAACAAGCAATTTCTCTTCGTATGATTTGGTAATTCAAATATAAAAGATTATGCCAGGAGTTACGCATGACCGAATATACTGTGAGCCGATCACAGGTCCCTTTCTCATTTTCTTTCCCTTTCGATTTCATTTTTTGACTTTCTGGCGACGGAAAAGTGCTCAACTCTGAACAAGAAAATTTCACAAACCCTCATACAAGAGCTTTGCAAAAACACTTTCCCCCTTCCTTCTCCCTTTTCCCGTAAAATAATTACTTTTTTTATTCTGCCAAGTTCAATTGGCTTCGATTTCTTTGATTGTTTATTGATGCTATTACGAATCAGAGGACAAAACATTCTAATGCTTTGTTTGCTTAATTGCCGTTATTGGTTCCACACTGTTACGACTTGCAATCTTATATTTTTATTTGTTTTAAATTTTATTCATCCTATTGGCTGTGATTAACGTGTACTTGGATTCAGTAAACTAGTGGTTAGTTAATTAGTTAATTATTTGCGTTAGTTTAGGTTAGTGGTGTCTAGTTTTACATAAGTTCTTTAGTTTTAAGTTTTATATATAACCTATTATTTAAACTAGCACCAACCTCAATAAATGGAAATCTGGAATATTATTCGGCAACTGGTTAATCGTATTGGGAGGTATTTGGTCCCTCGAAATCGAAGTACTGAAAACTTGTTCGTGAAGATTTGAGTTTTCCAAATTAACTCCTTTGTCACTTATGTTTTTTTATTTTATTTGATT
The DNA here is from genome assembly GCA_030444775.1 of Atalantia buxifolia. Taxonomy (NCBI): domain Eukaryota; kingdom Viridiplantae; phylum Streptophyta; class Magnoliopsida; order Sapindales; family Rutaceae; genus Atalantia; species Atalantia buxifolia. The sequence continues at coordinate 707,417 of CM059838.1, read as the reverse complement.
TCGTGTTCTAGACAATTTGTAGCTGTAACACATACTTAATAATTTTTAATTATAATTTTTGATTATGCTACATTTGTACATTAAAGACTCAATATTGTTTTTGTTATAGGTGCCTGGTTTTCTACATTGGTGGGTATAATTAAGCTGTGGGCACAAGCGTATTCACGGCGATCTGAATTGCGCCAAGATGCCAAGGTAAGTAACATTAATTTCACAACAAAGAACAAACTTTAGCAACCAATGGCGGAGTATTAATTTTTCAAAAGCCAATTCTTAGGGTTTATTTTTCTCAATAGACAAAGATGATATTATCATGAATTACTAACTACATGTTCTTAGTTCACTCCAAATTTGGATTAAAAACTATTATTATTCATATTATAAAAGGGGGCGTGTGTGTGTATATGCATACATAGAGCCATAATTCAAATCTGCACCGAGATCCTTAGTAAATATATAAATAAACGGAATTTGCACATAAGAATCTAATTGGAAACATCACAAAAGAGCAATATAGACTCCGACAACTTGCGTCCACATTTGTTCGTGAGATAACTTTTCAAGTTCGTAAATTATTTAAGATAGAATCAACCCGACTCAAGTATTATCCTAAATAATTTAGTATTCATTAACTAGATGGTAAATTTTCATAGTGTTGGCGAGTGGTTCCTAAACCAAATAAAGAATGCCTGAAATATTCTTGTAATGGTAAGGGTGGTGTTCCCGGTGCGTTTGTCTCTTCATTCCATCTAGAACGCCAAAATAATTGTATACAACGAGCTGCCTTGTTTTGCTTAATGATCGTCCGTATCTTCTTCAAATCATCGGCTATAAGAACAAAGGCTTCAACATTTGCGAGTGCTTGAACTGTTTTGGTTGATATAGGGAGGTTGGATGAGTGAGAGTCAGCCTGCGGCATCCAAGCAATAAGTTCTTCCCCGCAATAGTCACCATCTTCCAGATGATGATTCTTTGTGGGATTAACAGTTCTCGAGGATTCAGTTATGCTTGCGGAACTGTAGGTCCATAGCTTGCCTTGCAGCACGAAGAGCATATGATCAATTGGGTCTCCTTCCCGAATAATATAAGAGCGTTCGCTAAAGAAAACTGGTTTGAGGCGATCACACAGATCCTCCAACAGTGCATCACTCAAATTTCCAATCTCTTCCACCTTAAGGATAAGATTGAGAATAATTATTTCAAAAACTGAAATTTTAATGTTAGAGTTACTAGTTCTTCCTTAATTGTTGAAAATCTGTTTCTACTGAGGCTTTATATGGCATTGAAGTATTTTCGCCCAATTGTTGTCAAATAAATGCACCAGGGTATCTACAAAAGTGATCAGCTGTGGCAACCTGCAAGTGTTAGAACATAGAAATTCTGAGACAAAGCGACTCACTTTCTTTAACAGGTCTAAGCAGAGGGTTTGTTTTATTCTCCTTGTGAGATAATGAGGAAGATTATTCACCAAAGATTCTACATCAACACCTCTGGTTTCTCGCCGTTTAGATGATTGATATCTCTTGACTTGTTTTTGAAGATCCTCAGGAAGCTGTGCAAAGGGTCTCCACCGATTTAGCTCCCATACCTTGTGTCTTATATCTTCTGATTTTACAGTTTCGGACTGGACGTACATCTGATTTGCGAAAAACGTAAAATAATTCACGTGCTTCGTGTGAAGCATATACCTAAAATTTCAGAAACAAGAAACAAACAAGATATACCAACCTGAACGTCTCCAATAAAAAAGAAAAACAACACCACACCAGAGATGGTAATGGACATCACAAAAATATTTTCCAAGATATTGGCATTAAAGGGGAGACCTTGACCAAAAGAACTGCAAAAATTTCAACCGAAATAGATGTAATATTAGGCTTAAAAAAATTCAATAGACAATAACAATTACCTATAATAATCTCAGAAGTATTCCATAACTATATATATGGTAACATGGTATCAGGCTTAGCGCCAAAGTCTTGCATCTGAACGGTCTCATACCAACCAATTTATATTACAGTCTCTTGTTGGATGCATCGGACGCACACCAAATTAAGCTCAAAAGTTTTTTATGGGCAAGGAAAAAATATAGCACAAATTCACAAACCTGAGATTTTGCAGGCCCCATCGAAAACAAGCTGCGAACCGCAGAAATATATCTGTTTGCTCTACAACACCAGACTGAATAGCATCGCGGAATATTCCAAAATCATAGGTAGTCGTATTTTGTGTCTTTGGAGAGCAAAAGTCGTTAGAAAATGTGTTGTTTCGTGGACTGTCATTACAGTAAAATGAAAGTTGATCGCATCCAGTACCATTCACGCAGGCTTTCCTCCAGCACACGATCTGTCTTTCTATGGCAAAAAAGTACCATAAGGCTCCAATCACCTGAAAAATATGCACAGGCAAAATAGTAGTTGTTAGTATCAATAAAGATCATCAAACACAACCCAGCTAATAATTTTGGACATAGTCAAACGCTGACGCACAATATGTTAAGTTCTGCCTGTACTAAAACTTTGGATAATTTATTTTGAAACGAGTTATAAAATCACGTAAATAGAAAATGGAATTGAAATTTAACTTACGTGGGCGGCATGAAAGTAAGAAAGATTGAATGCAACTTTGGCCCATCCCTCAAGGTTGCCTGTAGTCCTTGCTTTCGTAAATAAGTTACACAACCGCATAACCTTTAGCAAATGTTGCAAAAGAGAAAATTTCATTGCATACAACAAATTTGTGCCCCTCACTCTTTGAATCATACCTAACGTCGCCAGCACCTGTACAATTTGGAGTGCGTAATCGTATGCAATCATTTGAATTATTACTAAAAGAATAGTACGTAGCTCAGTTAGTTGGTTACATGACATCAGCCTTACCTGTGGGAGTGGTAGAACAACGTGAAGGTCAACTAGGAAGAAAAGCACCCGTGGTTTCACTTCATTGCTATGAGAACCACTCCACAGAAGCGAAATAGCGTAAATCACATAGAAGATATCAAAAACTGAACGATAAAGAATAGGTGAAATACTCCCCGTATCATTTTCCAATTTGAAGCACCTTTTATCGCCTTTGATCACAGGAATGTACAAGAAAAGAGGGTCCATGAACATGGATAACAAAAGCAACAAAAGAGACATTGAATTCGCAAAAGGCCCTTCTGGATGATAAAGTCTAAAACTTTTTCTTAAAATCCGCCCCATCATGTACCAATGCCCTGAGATTGACTTTCTACCGACTAGATCATGTTCCCCCGAAACCAGCGTTGTTCTACCTTCTTCTAAAGTCAAATGCTGCTGAGACCTGATCAACAAAATGGGTTTTTCAAAGAACAGTTTAATATCTATGGCAGAAAAAGAATTGTTCTAGAGTCAAATTAAAAAAAAAAATGAAAAAGCTAGTCACTTGCATGATCAGTGGGTAACTTTCAGAATCAGCACTTCAATAGGAAAAGATCTGGTTAACTTAACATTCCAAATATGGAATAAATAGTATTAGAAATTGGATTTTAACATTCAACAAGAGAACTGAGAACATATTAATAGTAAGAGTGCAAGCAGTAAGTTTCCATCTTTTTTAATTAAAATAGTTTTCTTCTTATTGACTAAATAATCCAACATCATCGCTTGATTTCCAAACCAACCCCGTTGTTAAAATATTAAAAGTTTTACTCATTTTAAAACATAGGATTCAACTATGGTTCGCCTTCTTCGAAACTGAAGGGAAAAGAAAACGAAAATAAAACCTCCGTAGATCAGTACTAACATGGAACTCTATGCTGACTTGGTAAAAGTGTTGGAAAAATATGCTCTTTAAAGCATATTTATATATTTATTGTAATAAATAATTTTTCTGATTAATAAAATAAATGAGGTATTTTATTCAAGTATCTTAATTGCATTAATATTTTGAGTGAAGTCCATTTGATCATATTATATGTATTTATGTGATCACCATGTGGATTCACAGAAGACATAAATACAAGTTATCTTATGATTAAATAAATTATGTTCATGATTGATAAATAAAGTTGGGCACTTTATTTAGGTATAGACTGTAATAAATTCATTGAATGGTTTGTCTTAATCATGTATGAATTTATTGATGTAGTACGACTACATTGAACAAGATCACATATGAGATTTAATTAACCTTGAAATGACTGTCAGACTTATTAAATCTCATAGGCATTGATTTTACTGTAATCTTAACCTTGAGTTAGTTATGATTTCATAATTGTAATTGTTATTCCATTTGAGTTACCAATGGGCACGACACACACTTGTGGTCAAGATTACCCAGTATCTTGGTGGAGGCAATTATGAATATTGGAGTTATAGATTAACAATATAGAATTTGTACGACACATCTCTTGATGGGTTTTCGGCACTTGATCATAGAATTCTCTGAGCAGAGTGTGTCAACATATTTAGAATGTTGAAAATGATCATTAGAGAAAACTAGTAAGTATCAAGGAACAAGATGTAATTAAATCGATTGAACAGTTGAGATATCGATTTAATTAATGATGTGGTATAAAGGATTATGCAGTAAAGAAATCAATGTGGCTTGGGCGAATTATTATTCGAGCATACAATTTTGGAGGTCAGTTCCAATCTTATAGTGGAGTAGAATTGGAATTAAATAATTACATTTTTTTATTACAAATTTAATTATTGTAGCCACTATTGTATGTTCCCAAATAATCCCCGGGTTAGCTCATTTAATTGACAACACCATCACTGGACCCAAAAGTAAGAAAACTGGCGTATTAGGTGAAAATCATAATTATAATATTTGTTAAAGTCTAGTATGATCTATTCAAGTGTAAAAGGGGGGCTTGTGATATTTTACAAGGTAGTCCCCTAATTAGCTACACATTCTCTCCACTTTTACGTAAGTGGAGAGATAGTATTTAATTTAAATATTTAAATATTTAAATTAAAATAGGAATCATAATCCTAATATACTAGGGTTTTTCATAAGATATTATAAAAGAGGTACTTTTCTCCCAAAAACAGAGAGAATAGAATTCCAGGGTTTTTGAGAAAAATATAGAAGACATCTAAGAGACGCCAGTTACAATTGGGAGTGGTGAAACAGACGCTTACACGTCCAGTGTTAATCGATCTTGAGTCATAGCCTGGAGTGTTAATCGATCTTGAGTCATAGCCTGGAAAATCGTTTGGAGACAGATCTACAACTCTCAATCGTTCGTCTTCTCAGATCATCAAATATACGAATTTCTAAATTACTTAATTCTTATATGTTGTATGAGATCGGTCCAAAAATATTTTAATTGAAAAATTAAAAAACCTGATTTTCTCCCTACAAAAAGATATTTTTGGCATTAAGTCACTGTTGCTTTTTTTTTAATTATTATTTTAACAGTAATTGGCTTCTGAATTATAGCTGTCAAAGTACATTTGAGATTGAGATAATGTAAAATTTAATACTTTTTTTAAAGTTATAAAAATTAATTTATGCACATATTACAAATTTGAAATTAGTCTAGATACATATTATTAGCTCGAAAATCTGTTTCTACTAATGTCCACTAGGGGTGTTCAGAATCCGATCCGATCCGTTCAATCCGTCTGATCCGTAAGAATCCGATCCGTAAAAATCCGATCCGTGGATCCGTGGATTGGATTGGATTGAAATTTTAAAAATCCGCAGTCGATGGATTGGATATGGATTTACTTCTGTGAATCCGTAAAAATCCGTGAATCCGTAAAAAAAATATTTATTTATTTATTTTAAAAAATATTATAAATTTAATTAAAAATATTATAAATGTAACATTACATAGTTACATAAGCACCATAATATAACTTAACTATTATCTAATAAAAATATAAAATATAAAATAATTAAATATACAAATATAACACATAAAAATTATAAAAAAAAATAAAAATAAAATGACAAATCATTTACAAAGCAAAGTCAACTAAGACTTAAGTATAAGGCTTTTCCGCTTTTGTCAAAAAAAAAAAAAAGGTAACATAACGCCAAAAGAGTAAAGTAGCATAATGCCAAAACCCAAAAGTGAACTACAGAACTAGCATAACACAAATTAGTGGTCACCGACAGTTTGTAAAGTAAAAAACCCTAAACTTTCTGCTTCCCTATCGTCACTCTCGCAACACCTAACGCGATTTCGGCGAGATCAATCCACTTCAAAATCAGATTCATAGACAAAGCATTACCAGTTTACCACGGTGTTTCTATCTCCTTCTCTAGGTACAGTACTCGTAAACCTTCTCCTCATTTATTATTTTGATTTTATCTTTAATATCATTTGTTCTGATTTTTTTTAATTATTATTATGTATCTTCTTTTTCGTCGATGGTGACTTGGTATAATGATTTTGATATCCTTTTATTAATAATAAGGTTGTTAGGGATCGGGGGAGAGAATTGTTTGTTGATTGCATATCTTAATCCGGTTGCTTTTGCTTTTTGTTCTGTAGTAAAACTGAGAAAAATTGCACAGTACTTGGCCGTTGTGAAATATTAAAGGCATTTTGATTAGTCTAAATTATTGGTCAGTCTAGCCAAATATATAGATATATTGGAACACTCAAAATACTGATTTTGCAACCACAAGAAGCAAATTAATTCAGATTGTAGCTGGTTGAGTGTACAGTTGTAATCATGTGGATGAATCTGTTAATTTCTTGTTTGATGGGCTATTTTTTAAAAAATTGAAGATTAAAGAGTTGTTATGGGGGGTGGTTGAATCATGTTGCTTCTGTGGATCTAACAATTTTAAATTATTACTTTCTTTTTAAGCTTAATTTGTTCCTGTCATTTTTTGTAATTAATTTTAATGATTTTTCATATTGGTGGTGTAGATGACTTCTCAACTTGATAAAGGAAAACACTCAGCTGTAGATTCAGCTCCCCCAAGTTCTAAATCATCCAGTAATGCTGAAGGTACGCTCAATAAATCCACTACTTCAGAAGCTTGGGAGCATTTTATCCAATTAAGTTCTGATCCACGTCATCCTAGATCCAAATGTTGATATTGTGGAAAAGAATATAAATGTGGTTTTACTAAAGGAACATCTAATCTATTGAGTCATATAAGAGAGAGATGTCTAAAATATCCTGGTTGAGCTCGAGTGGACAAAAAACAAAAAACTTTGTCTTACCAACCAGTGAAAAATGGAGAGCCAAGTAGCCTTGTATCAACGACCTATAGTGTTGAGGCTTGTAGGGAAGCAATTGCTAAGTTTATTATAAAAGATGAGATGTCATTTAGAGTTGTAGAGGGTGAAGGGTTTAGGGAAATGTTGGGAGTTTTTGAAAATAGATTTAAAGTACCATCTCGCACTACTATTGCTCGTGATATTTTGCAACTTTACAAAAAAACAAAGAAAGATTTGACTGATTTTTTTGTGAGTAGTCATCAAAGAGTTTGCCTCACTACAGACACATGGACTTCAGCTCAAAATCTTTGTTATATGTGTCTTACAGCTCACTTTATTGATCATAATTGGACATTGCATAACAATTATTGAATTTTTGTCAAGTTGCTGACCATAAAGGTGAAACAATTGGTAGGCAAATTGAAACATGCCTATTAGATTGGGGCATTGAGAGAGTTTTTACAGTAACAGTTGATAATGCTTCTTCTAATGATGGTGCTGTTTTTTATTTGTCAAAAGTTGTGAACAATTGGAATGGTGCAATCTTAAGGGGTCAAAATATGCATTTGAGGTGTAGTGCACATATATTAAATCTCATTGTTGTAGAGGGGTTAAAAGAGTATCATCAATCAATTTCTAAAATTCGCAATGTTGTAAGATTTGTTAGATCTTCACCTTCTAAGACACAAAAGTTTAAGGCATATGCAGAGCGAGAGAAAATTTCTTCAAATAAGTTATTGTGTCTAGATGTCGTAACTAGATGGAATTCTACTTTTTTCATGTTGGAGGCTACTGAAAAGTATGAAAAAGTATTTGATCGGTTAGAGCTTAATGATGCACAATACATTCGTGAGTTTTGTTTGAGCGAGCCAAAAACGTGTCGTTCTTCAATTGATTGGGAATATGCTCGTTATTTCATTAAATTCTTAAAGGTTTTTCATGATGCCACTTTGATATTTTCGGGTTCTTTATATGTGACATCCAATACTTTTTTGCGCCAATTATGTTTGATTCATACACAATTGCAAGCTTGGAGGGATAGCAAGGATTTATTTTTGAAAACAATGGCTGAAAATATGAAAAAGAAGTATGATAAGTATTGGGGAAATTATGAAACAGTCAACCCTTATTTGTTTGTTTCTATTTTGCTTGATCCTCGACATAAAGAACGGTTTTTGAGATATTGTTTTGTAGTGTTGTTTGGTGAATTTAAAGCTAATGAGGTGGTTGTTAAAGTGCGGAATAATTTACATAGTTTATATGAGGAATACAAATTGCTTTATGGTGATGATGTGGAAGTAATGGATGATGTAAATGATGAAAAAGAGTTAGAGGTTGATACTGAGGTTGATGCTAGGCAAATGTTTGATTCGGGTTATTTGAGGATTTTAAAAGACAATACTTTTGTAGAGTGCAAAACAGAAGTTGATTTTTACTTGTTAGAATCATGTGAGAACCCAGAAAATGAGAGTTTTGATGTATTGGGTTGGTGGAAGATTAATTCTTCCAAATATCCAATTGTGTCTTATATTGCTCGAGATATTTTGGCCATGCCTATTTCCACTGTGGCATCTGAGTTAGCATTTAGCACTGGTGGGCGTGTTCTTGATCCACATCGGTGCTCACTATCTACAAGGACGGTGGAGGCATTAATTTGCACACAAAATTGGCTACGTTCAACTCCGATAAATCTTGATGAAGCAATAGATGAGATTGAACATATTGAGACAGGTAAAATATAATAATTTAACTTTAATTTTATTTTTTTATTATTATTTAACTTCATATTGTTATTCTATTTTAAAAATTGACATTTTTCTTATCTTGTACGTGTAGAGATTTTGGGAGCTGACAAGAATATATTTGATGAAGCTTGATGACATTTGATGGGATATAAGGGTAAATATTTATTAATTTGTTTATTAAATAAATTTTTTTACTTGTTATTTATAACAATTATGTTTATTTTCTTTAGGTTAAAGTACGAAACACAAATTGGAGATGGACGTTTTTACTTTTGGTGTGTTTTATTTTGAGACTTTCAATGTATTATTATGGCTTTATTTGAACAATTAATTTTGGTGTTATGTTAATGTATTATTGTATTTTTATTTGAACAATTAATTTTGGTGTATTATATTTTAAAACTTTGAACATATTATTGTAACTTTATTTGAACAATTAATCTCGATGTGTTATATTTTAAAATTTTGAATGTATTATTAAACCAAACAATTAACTTGTTTAAATTTTATTCAAGTTTAAATTTAATTGGTAGTAAAATTATTTTATATTAGATTTTTTTTAATTTCATTAGTTTATGGATTGGAGAGAACTAAACTTTTTAATTCGCAAATCAATTTTGAAAATGATGGATTTGGATATGGATTGAGTTAAATCCGCATCCAATCCGCAGATGTATGGATTGGATATGGATTGAGTCAAATCCGTATCCGATCCGCAGATGTATGGATTGGATTTGGATTGAATTTAATCAATCCGTGGATTGGATTGGATTGAAAAATTATAATCCGTAAAATCATGGATCGGATATGGATTGATGTCCAATCCGTAAAATCCGATCCGCGAACACCCCTAATGTCCACGAGGAAATGAGAGAGCTCTTGAAATTGTTAAATATTTTAATAACAATTGGTAACTTTCTTCTTAGACACCGATAAGTACGTTACAATTAAAAAAAAAAGTGCAAGTCATGTTTATAATAAAAAATCTGCTGAAAATACCTTAATTAGAGAGATAAAATTTGGCAAATTTAATTTTATCTAACAAGAAAGTGGGTATATAAAAAAATTACTAAACAAAGAATTTTAAAGAAAAAATGTCTCTAGAAACTCCTCTCGACAAGTCCAGCCCCACTCCACTTGAGAATGATCATTCAACGAAGAAAGCGAAGTTCCGGCAGCAAGGGGACGATGGAGATAATCCGCCTGTGCTTACATTTAGAGATAAGTTGATGGAATCGCACTATGGTGTAGAGGATGAAAGTAATGGAAGGAATGAATTTGTGTGTAGAGATGATTATCTTGAAAATGAAACGGATGATGTGATCATTGAGAGAGATTATAGCATTCCCTCAATAGCTTTTTCTTAAAAGGCGCATGAACAACTCATCAAACCGTGGCAGGCGACTGTGGTAGTGAAACTCCTAGGACGTATGATTGGATATAAAGCACTTGCTTCAAGGTTGGAGACTCTGTGGCCCAATATAGGGGGTTTCTCGATCATTGATCTAGATAATGGCTACTACCTTGTCCGCTTCCGCTCGGAAAATGCAGCTAAGTTTGTGCTTACTCAAGGTCCATGGGGTTATTTTGGGACATTATTTGACTATTCAACAGCGGACTCCACAATTTGATTGTCTTAATGAAAAAATTGATAAGATTGTCGCTTGGCTCCGTCTTCTTAAAATGCCATTACACTACTATTATAAGAAAATTATTAGGATGGTGGGACATGTAGTTGGGAAAGTTATTAAAATTGATTATAATACGGAACAAGCCACTCGGGGGAAATTTGCTCGGATTGCTGTCGAAGTCTATCTTGATAGACCCTTAGTCTCGCAGTTTTGGTTGGATGGGAAACTTCAGAAAGTTGAGTATGAATCCCTCCCAAATATTTGTTTTGGCTGTGGAAAGTATGGCCACACTATTTCATCCTGCCCTGAAAAAGTGTATGGTGAGGCCTAAAATGTTGATGTTGAAACTCCGAATTCAGATGAAATGCCCAATGCAACAGTCCCTATAGCTCCGACGGTTGAGAAGGATGCCCCAAGCAACCCTCGCTACGGTCCCTGGATAGTGGTAGCTCGATAGGGAAGGAATCAAACTAGGAAAGGAAATGAGAAAGTACAGGATCCGGCCAACCACCAAAATGGTAATCTAATAAAGGATCAAGATTTGGGGTCCTTATTGATGATGATGATGGAGGGATCAATAGAAATGAGGGCAATGAATCCTCAGTTGCCATGTTGAGTAGTAGGATGCGCATAAATACAGATTCTCATGTGTTGTATAGAATCGAGAATATTGCTGCCAAAAAGAAAGCTATTGCTTCCAAGCCAACCGCCAAGCAACCTTCACGAGCCCAAAACCAAAAAACCGATAACAACAAAAAAGCCCACAACACAGCCTTTATTCCCGGAACATCACAAACCACTCCCATGCAAACCTTTGACCTCTCACGTAACCAACCTCAAAACCATGCTTCACAGACCCCCTTGATCCATGCCTTGGTTCCCATAAGCTTAGACCCACAGCACTATTGGGTAATTTCTTTTGCTGCTACAAGAAATACTCATACTGACCATTCCCCCACCCAGTAAGCTCTACTATTGCAACAATGTGCCACAACTATCAAGACCGACAGCATGATCCTCTAAGGAAGCCACCTGATCGGGGAAAATAGAAAATGAATAAGAACATGGTGGAAGACAGTGATGATAGTGATTACCTGGGCACTAGTGGGGAGGAGGGCTCGGGCACTTCAGATGATGACACATCATTGGTTAATAAGCGTGAAATGGAACTAGAGCTGGAGGTTTTAAGTTTGCTACATTAAGGCCCTTACCCATGTCAAATTCCCCCATCTTTTAGCTTTTAATCTTATGAGTTTCTCCATTATGTTTTGGAATTGTCAAGGAGCAGCTTCTATAGGCTTTCGTCAGACTTTTAGCACCTTAGTTAAATCTTTCAGCCCTGCAATGGTTGTTTTGTTGGAACCCCGAAAACCCCGAATTAATGGAAGTAAAGCCGATGCCTTCATCAAGAATTGCGGGTTTGAGTGCTCACATCGGGTAGAAGCAGAGGGTTTTTCAGGTGGGATTTGGCTGCTTTGGAATAGTTTGTATGAGGTAAAACATTATATGGAATCATAAACAGTATATCCATTTCAAAATTTCTGAAAACAGCTCCTTAATCTCTTGGGTAACTGCTGTCTATGCAAGTCCCGTTCCGACAGCACGGAAACCACTCTGGGACCATCTGAGGGAAATTGGTAATCAGACTCAAGGGCCTTGGTTGGTGGGAGAGATTTTAATACAATAATGTATGCTACTGAAAAGAAAGGTGGGGCAAATAGGCCAAGTGGTGTTTGCTCCTGTTTCAAGAATTGGTTTCAAACTCATAACCTCTGTGATATTCAGTTCAAAGGCCCCCGTTTCACTTGGTCGCGTGGTAATCTCTACAAAAGACTAGATCGAGCAGTGTGTAATGAGGAGTGGCTAACTAAGTATATTGAGAATATGGAGTTGCATCTGCCGAAGGTGGATTCAGATTATCGGCCTGTTTTGGTTAAATTTAGTGAAACTAAAGTGGTATTAAAACCTAATCAACCATTTAGGTTTTTATCGCCTTGGCTCACGAATGAAAAGTTTGGAGATTTTGTTGCTTCAAACTGGAACTCTAATAGGAACTATGTCGATATGATTAGTGAGTTCACTTCTAAAATTTTGAAATGGAATAAGGTGACCTTTGTGAATATTTTTCAGAGGAAACAGAGACTATTAGCCAGGCTTAGAGGAATCCAACATGCCCTTGAAGTCAAGCGTTCTAAAAGCCATGGGCGGTTAGAAAGGAAATTAAAGAAAGAGTTGGAGGAAGTTCTTACCCAGGAAGAATTGTACAGGCAGCAAAAATCTCAGAAGGATTGGATTTTGATGGGGGATTGGAATACCAATTTCTTTCATCAAAAAACCCTTTCACGGAGACGAAGAAACCGTATTACAGTATTCATGGACGATTCGGGTTCTTGGCTCTATGATCCTGACACCATTAAACAACATGCTATTAGTTTCTTTTCGGTATTATATACTAACAATAATCCTCATTTTATTTCTTATCCCTGCAGAGGTTATTTTCCGAGCATAGAGGATTCTACAGGGCATTATCTTATGCTTCCTATCACTAATAATGAAATCAGGCAAAGCATTTTCAGTATGAAGCCTCTTAAAGCTTCGGGTGTTGATGGGTATCCAGCTATATTCTATCAAAGCCAATGGAACGTTGTTGGTGGATCCATTAGCCGTTTGGTGAAAGCAATTTTCGGTAGTGGCCAAATACCAGAGGATATTAACTGTACTTTGCTGGTGCTTGTTCTAAAAGTGGATAACCCCACGAGCTTGAGGATGTATCGGCCTATCAGTCTCTGTACAGTCACATATAAAATTGCCACAAAGTTAATTGCTAATCGACTTAAGGCTGTCCTCCCTGATCTCATTGGACCACAGCAAACAAGTTTTGTCCCAGGTCGACACATTATTGAAAACATTGTGGTAGCGCAAGAGGTTATTCATACAATGAGCACTAAAGCTGGAGGTATGGGGCAGATGGCAATCAAGCTCGACTTGGAAGAAGCATATGATCGGCTGAATTGAAGCTTTATCTTTGAAACTTTGGTGGGGGCTGGAATACCCATGAACTTGACTTGCATTATAATAAAATAAATAACTACCTCCAGGATGAATGTTCTATGGAATGGGGACTTGACAGATGAATTTAAACCTTCAAGGGGTATTCGTCAAGGTGATCCTATATCCCCCTACATTTTTGTGCTGTGTATTGAACGTCTTAGTCATGAAATTTGTAATGCTGTAAAAGCTGGTAAGTGGAGGCCGATTCGTTTGTCACGCAAAGGGACCCCTCTAACCCACCTATTCTTTGCGGATGGCTTGCTCTTATTTGCTGAAGCCTCGTAGGATCAAGCTAAAAGTATCAGTGCCATCCTTGATGAGTTTTGCTGCAGCTCAGGGGAAAAGGTTAATAAGTTAAAAACCACTCTCTTTTTCTCTTCTAATGTCTCTATGGGTGTGGCTAGGAAAATTGGGAAAACTCTTGCCTTTACCATAACCAATGAATTGGGCAGGTATCTTGGTATGCCCCTTATCCACTCAAGGGTAACCAAGAACATTTACCAAGAAATTGTAAACAAGGTACAGCAAAGGTTGTCAGCTTGGAGTGCTTCTACCTTTTCTTTGGCTGGCCGGGTGACTCTTGCTCAACCTGTTCTCCCAGCAATCCCGATTTATGCCATGCAGACGACAAATCTACCAACTAGTGTCAAAAACAAAATCAACCAAGCTTGTAGATGTTTTATATGGAGTGGTAATACAAGAGAGAGGAAGCTTAATCAGCTGAACTGGAGCACAGTTTGCAAACCAAAAATTTGTGGAGGTTTGGGTTTCAAAAACCTGGAGATTATGAATCAAGCAATGCTTATGAAGCTGTGTTGGGGTCTAATCTCTTCGAGTGAAAGCCTTTGGACTAAAGTCTCGGGGATGAAATATGGCATTATCCCCATGCATTCTACAGCTGATATACCTAGCAAAAATTGTTCCTATCTTTGGCGTTCGGTCAGCAAAATTTGGAACACAACTATGAAAAGCATTGGTTGGTCTATTGGTAATGGTGAGACCGCACGTTTCTGGTTGGATTGCTGGGCCACCAAAACACAACCCCTCCTTAATTATGCTATTGCTCCAGTTGGTGAGGAGATTTTGCATGGGAAAGTTTGTGATTTTGTGAATATGGAGAACCAATGGAATTGGGAAATCTTTAGTCAGCTGGCACCGAATCATATTCTTCTCAAAATTGGCTCTATTCCACCGCCCAAACCTGAGAGGGGGCAGGATCAAAGTTACTAGTCAGCTTCCACAAGGGCAACTTTACAGTAAGTTCGGCCTATCACTATCTAGCAGGATCTAAGCATGAGAAGAATGACTCGAGTTGGCTCCTTGCTTGGCGATGGCAAGGACCTCAGTCTATCGTATATTTCTTTGGACTATTTTGCATGATAAACTCAAGACAAAACGGGAACTGATGAGAAGACATATTGTTTCTAATGGCATTTGTGACAGATGTGGCTTGGATTTGGAAAGCACTATTCATGTGCTTAGGGATTGCCCCATGGCTCAACAAATTTGGAACTACTTTGTCCCAAAGAATGGCCAAGCAGACTTTTATTCTATGCCGTTGAAGGAGTGGGTAAGCTGTGATCTTCAAAGCAAAGAAACGACTGGAAGGGACCTAGATTGGAGCTGTTTTTTTGGCTATACTGTTTGGAGGTTGTGCTACTGGCGTAACCAAGCTCAATTCAACAATGTTTATGTGGACAGCAGTTACATGATCCAGGACATAACTATGCAGGCCGAGGAAAATCAACGCATTAATGATTCCTTGTTCACCTCGATAGCCAACAAGAGAAGAGTTTGGATTTCCTAGTCACCTCCTATGTGGCCCTGGTGTAAGCTAAATTCGGATGGCTCTTGCAACAATTTGGGATCTTCAAGTGCAGGAGGTGTTCTCTGAGATCACAGTGGTCAATGGATTCGAGGCTTTGGGCTAAACATTGGTTGATGCTCGATTACAGTTGCTGAGTTATGGGGAGTGTATCAAGGTTTAATGATTGCTTCGGAGGTTGGAATTCGACGACTATTGGTGGAAGTGGATAGTCTATGCGTAACACAATTGATTGCTAGCTCCTCGGTACCCATTAATGAGTATTCTCAACTTATCTTTTCTATTCAAGAGCTCCTGAAGCGTGAATGGCGTATTGACATCAAGCATATCTTTCGTTAAGCGAATTTTGCTGCCGATGCTCTTGCTAAATATGCACACTCTCTTCCTGTGGGTCTCCATATGTTTCTTTCCCCTCCGGCCTCTATCAATCATTTTCTTCTTCATGATATGTATGAGGTGGGTTATTCCCGTTTTGTTTGGCCTTAATTTTCTTTGAGAAGTCCTTATATATTAAAAAAAATATAAATATATAATTTGTTAGTCATTTTTCAATGTTTAAATTTTTATGTAGGTAATACTGTCTTCTTAAAGTAATATTTTAAAAAGTTTTATCTCAAATAAAACAATATTCATCTATAAAATATGAAATGAATAAATCAATGATTTTATAAGTTTAAAAAAATTATCATTTAATAGATAATTACACATCACTTCATATAAAATCTTTTAACATTTTTAAGACAATTATATTAGCCGAATTACACTAAAAATAAATTTATTAAACTCAAAATTTCCTTCGCAATAAACAACTAGTTAGTTAGCTATCTAGATGCTAGAGTTACGTCCTTGAAGATTCTGCCACGTATCGTACTAGACCCAAGCTACCACGTGCTGACCACACCCCCTTCTCATTTTCCTCTCCACTCTTTTGCAGTTTCTCTCTACAAAAAGTGTTCGACTCAAAAACAAGATAACACAAACCCTCATAAAAGAGCTTTTCGAAAACTCTTTCTCACTCCCCAGACATCCATAGAAGATACAGTTTTTAGCGCCCTTTCCTGTAAAGGTAAAAAATGCATTTTTTTTAAGTAATGAATTTTATTCAAACACCAATAACAGTCAACAATATAACACCTTAAAAACACAATACACGGCCACATCCAACTTAAGTATAATGTATAGGATAAGATCTACGACTCAAGCTTAGAATAAATGCGGATTCTATCAACCATCACAAAAGTTAGGAAGAGAGAAAAATTTCAACTATTAAATCTACATAAGTACTGGAAGAATTTTATAAGCCTGACCTAACCCATTTCAGCTAATGCAAGTGAAACCCCTTTCAATTCGATTTTACAAAATAATGCAACACCACATAATATAATATTAAAACAAAATACAAACAATTAACAAAACTAACTCTCTTAGAGTAATCCTCAAAGGCCTCTTGATGAACTCTTATCCCAGGCCATCGTTTACTCGTCTTAGGCTAGTTTCTACTATTGAGAGTTAAACGAGTTTAAACTGAACACTTAATATGTTTTATTAATTATAGTGGCTCGGATGGTCTTACACAATACTTGACCATAAAGCTCAATGTTCCAAAGGCTGACTAGTTTAAATGCCATTATTTTAATCGAGTTTTCACTCACTCCGGTATTCATTTTGCTTTAAATACAGGTGATATGGTGCGCGTTAGGCTAAGCTTTTGAATTTCAAAATGGCGGTTTCGCGTTTTTTAGATGCGTCTTTTTAGGTGACGTGCCGGTTATCAAAATAACCCCATTTTTTCTCATCTTTCCAACTATTTAAATCCCTAATTTCGTTCTTCTTCCTCTAGCTCACCTTTTACCTCATCTAGCAAGAAGCAAAATTTTTTGCTCAAATTGTGCTTACTGCGACCGTCACTCTGCGGATTTCAATTTTGCCCCAGGCACCATTTCCTTGAACTCCTCACTGGTTGTTTATTTTACTTCGGTTTGTAGGGTTCATTGTGGGTATTGTTGTTTAAATTCTTTAGATATCAATCCTAAGTTTATTTGGGGAGAATATCAAACGGGAAAGAAAAAATAGTATAGGTCGTTGATGATGATGATTTGAACTTTTTACTCGGCATGCTTAAAGGGCCTATTTTCTGTTGTATCATAAACTTGATCCTGGATGAATAAATTTAAGCTCAATTCATGGAAGGTTCCATGAGTAGGTATGGTTGATGAGATTTGAATTATTTGCATTTAGTACGGTAGGTTTGGTAGGTGAAGATGAATAGTTATTAATTTTTTATAATTTCTTATTTGAATGGTTGTGATTAGTTTGTTTCATGTATAAATACCTCTTCTCCCCCTTGGTCTATCCATCAAGTGAAGTAACAAAATCCCTAAGTTATAAAGAATTCAAAATAAAAGTTATAGTTAGTAAGGAGTGTCGTTAAAGAAATAAAATAGTGTATTTTTTGAGTGTTTAATTTGCTGATTCTTCAACAAAGTGATATCAGAGCTAGTGTTTGGTGCTATATATAACTATATAGTATATCAAATCAAAGTTCTCGATGAAAGGAATGCGATGCCACAAAAATCATCCCGATCGAAGACCGAATGCGCCATTTGAAGTTTTCTATCCTGAAGCTGAGTCGACTCACCGAGTTGAACCAAGCTGAACCGAACCGAGTCAAGTTGAACCGAACTGAACCAACCCAACTCGAGCCGAACCGAACCAAGTCAACTAAGCCGACGTTGATTGTTGACCGTTGACCGACATTGATCATTGACCAGAAGTTGACTCAAGTCCCTCCCAAGGCTTTTCAATGTGCTGGATCTATCCGTGCTTTCAAAATCTCCAAATTCTCACTCAATTTGTGAGTTATGGAAAATGGTGGTATGATGTCATTTCAAGTTCCACAATTAAAGGGAAGTAAGTTTGACAACTAGAACATTAAAATGAAGACTCTATTGGGTGCACATGACGTATGGGATGTTGTGGAGAAATGTTTTACTATGCCAGAAAATAAAGCCACTTAATTGCGGTGCAGAAGGAAAATTTAAAAGACTTGAAGAAGAAAGAAAATAAAGCAAAGTATCTTATTTCAATCATTAGATGAAGATGCTTTTGAAAAGATTGCTGGTGAAACCTCCTCAAAAGAAGGATGAGAGAAGCTAGAGACCTTTTACAAAGGAGCGAAGCAAGTTAAGAAGGTTCATCTCCAAACATTACAAAGAGAATTTGGGTCCTTACACATGAAGGCATCGGAGTCAATTTTTGACTATTTTACTCGGATTGTTATTGTTTCCAACGAATTAAAAAGAAATGGCGAGGAATTAAAAGAGGTAAGGACCATTGAAAAGATACTTCGATCAGTAGACTCAAAGTTTGACCATATTGTTGTGACAATTAAGAAAACAAGAGATTTGGAGGATATGACAATCGAGCAACTTCAAGAAAGTTTGCAAGCCTATGAAGAAAAACTAAAAACGAAGCAAGGAATTGAAGAACAACTTCTCAAGATGGAAGTCAATCTAAAGAAAAGAAAAGAAAGCTCTAACAATGAGAGAAGGCATTATGTCCGAGGTAGAGGTCGTGGTCATGGACAAGGTTGGAATTTCAACAATAACAACTCCAATTATGCCAGAGGAGAAAGTTCAACCAGAGGACGAGGTAGAGGCAATCCAAGATCGAGGTATGAAAAATCCCAAGTACAATGCTATAATTGTCAAAAGTTTGGGCATTATGCTTCCGAATGTAGAGCTCCAAGTACTAAAATTGATGAGAGAGTGAATTATGTTGAAGAGAAAAATGGTGAAGATGACACCCTTTTACTAGCATGCAATGACACAAGAAGAGGTCAAGAAAATACATGGTATCTTGACACAGGTGCTAGCAATTATATGAGCAGAAATATAAGCATATTCGTGGAACTAAATGAATCTATGAATGACAGTGTTGCTTTTGGAGATGATTCAAAAGTACCAGTGAAAGGTAGATGTAACATTCTTTTTCACACAAAAGATGGTAGCCACCAAATAATTTTGAATGTTTACTATGTGCCCAATATGAAAAGCAACATCCTTAATTTAGGTCAACTCTTGGAAAAAAGGCTATGATATTCACTTAAAACATTGTTGTCTTTTCCTAAGAGATGGCAAAGGAAATCTAATTACAAAGGTGAAAATGTCAAAGAATAGAATGTTTCCTTTAAATATTCAAAATGATGTTGCAAAATGTCTCAAAGCCTATCATAAAGATCCATCCTAGATTTGGCATCTTCGATATGGGCATCTCAACTTTGGAGGATTTGAGCTAGTATCCAAGAAGAACATGATGAAAGATTTACCATACATCAATCACCTTTATCAACTTTGTGAAAGATGTTTACTTGGCAAGCAGTTCAAAAAGAGCTTTCCAAAGGAGTCAAACTCAAGAGCTCATAAGCCACTCGAGCTCATTCATACTTATGTGTGCCGTCCATTTAAGTCAAGCTCCCTTAATTACTTCCTTCTCTTCATAGATGATTTTTCAAGAAAAACTTAGGTGTATTTTTTGAAGCAGAAATCAAAAATCTTTGAAGCTTTTAAAAATTTTAAAGCTGCAGTGGAAAAAGAAAATGGATACCAGATTAAAGCCATGAGATCTGATCGAGATGAAGAGTTCACTTCCAAAGAATTTGTAGAGTTTTGTGAAGCAAATGGAATTCATTGACCTTTAACAGTTCCAAGATCCCCCCAGCAAAATGGTGTTGCATAAATAAAGAATAGAATCATCCTCGATATGGCAAGAAGCATGCTCAAGAGTAAGAGGCTACCTAAAGAATTTTAGGTTGAACCTGTTGCATGTGTAGTATACTTATCTGTTGAGTATTAGAAAGTGTATATTTATAAAAGAGAAAATTTTCATTTTACACTTCAAGTCTCACTAACATCCCTATTTTTATATATTTAAGTCTCTTGTTATTTAATTATGTGTGTTTTATTTTAATTAAGTATTTTATGTATTTTAGGGGCATCATGGTCATTTCACAATGAACGAGAGATCAGACGGCAAAACGGATATCACTTTTGAACTCAAGACAGTCGAAAACCTTAGGAGGCAAATTTTAAAGCTGCAGTGGAAAAAGAAAATGTACGGTACTGTTCTTAGTACTGCTCACGACACTGTTCATACCGCATCACTGTTCAAACCGTGTGCAAATCGTGTTACTGTTCAAACCGCGTGGTCAAACCGCGCACTGTTGACTGATGATGTGGCGCAATCCTGAGCGTCTGAATTGTTTTTAATCCGATGGCCATGATTTACTCAATGTATCTATAAAAAAGGGACCTCTCCCCCCTAATTTGACACCCCTGAATCTATTTTTGAACTTAGTTTTCTGTAATTCTTTCTCCATCTTGTATTTTCTATGTATTTTAATAAATTCTCATTTTACCCTTAGTTCAATTATGAGTAGTTAATTTTCTTTCAAACTTGAGTTGAAGGTGAAGTCTCAACATATGTCATGGGCTTTATTTGGTAAATTTATTTTCTCTTCCCCTCTAATTTCTGTGGAGGTTTTGACTTTTCGTCGACAAATAATAATAATCTTGTCTAGTTACCGCCCTGGTTTCACCAGTACTCTAGTACAAGGTTATTATTATTTGGCACGATAAGTCCTTAGCACCATATTGATTAGAGTGTGGTTCATGAGGTGTGGATTCCCCCCTCATGATTTAATTGGTATTAATAAGCAATATTTAGCCCATGATACATGTTGATACGGATCTAGATACCCAAGCATTTTATTTTAATAGTTCCCAGTTTAATTTATTCTCGCCATTCCAATTTAAATTCTAGCATAATTTAAATCAATTTTCCCATAAATCAACCACTCATTTATAAAATTAATTCTACGCGTAATTAAAATTCACCTCCTCGTGGGATCGACACTCGTCACCGTTAATCTATTCTACAATAGATTCGTGCGCTTGCGAGTTCAACAAAATTTTGCACAACATTATCCAATCGATCTCCAACAAGAACTGTGTGGGGCAAGACGCCACAAGAAACTTGGAGTGGAAGAAAGTCTGGCATCACCCATCTAAGAGTTTTCGGAAGCATTGCCCTGTACATATACCAGACGAAAGAAGAGCCAAGATGGATGACAAAAGTGAGAAGTTAATCTTCATCGGCTATGACAACAACTTCAAAATATATAAGCTTTACAATCCAAACAACAGAAAGATCATGATCAATCAAGATATAGTTTTTTATGAAAAATAAGAATAGAATTTTAGTTCTGGTGTGGATGACTTCAATTTCTTTCCTATTGAAGATGATCGTACACAGATAAAACAAGTAGAAGAAGAACAAGAGCCAGCTACTCCACCTATCTCACCAGCATCAACCACACGTGGAGATTCACCGCCATCTTTCTTAAATGAAATAATCGAAGAACGTACAAGGAGTCTTAAAGACCTCTATGAGGTAATTGAGAGACATGATAATCTCACTCTCTTTTGTTTCTTTAGTGATTGTGAACCAGTCAACTTCCAAGAAGCTGCACTAGATGAGAAGTGGAGAATTGCAATGGATGAAAAAATCAAAGCCATTGCAAAGAATGATACTTGAGAGCTTACTACTCTTCCTAAAGGTCACAAGGCGATCGGTGTCAAATGGGTGTACAAAACCAAAAGAAATACGAAGGGAGAAATTGAAAGGCACAAGGCGGGGCTAGTTGCAAAAGGCTATAGTAAAAAGGCTCGCATAGACTATAACGAGATATTTGCTCTTGTAGCCCGACTTGAAACTATTAAACTTATTATTTCTTTAGCTGCTTAGAACAAATGGAGGATTTTTCAAATAGATGTAAAGTCTGCTTTTTTGAATGAATTCCTTGAAGAAGAAGTTTACATCGAACAACCATTAGGCTATGTGGTGAAAGGACACGAACACAAAGTCCTGAGATTGAAAAAAGCTCTTTATGGATTAAAGCAAGCACCAAAGGCATGGAATAGCAGAATTGACAAGTATTTTCACAAAATGCCCATATAAACATGCTCTTTACGTCAAAGAAAAGGATAAGACATTTTGATTGTGTGCCTACATGTGGATGATCTCATCTTCACTTAAAGTAATCCAAGCTTGTTTGAAGAGTTCAAGAGAATGATGATCAAAAAGTTCGAGATGACTGAAATCGGACTTATGGCATATTACCTCGGCATTGAAGTCAAGCAAAAGGAAGAATGCATATTTATCTCCCAAGAAAGCTATGCAAAGGAGATTCTCAAGAAGTTCAAGATGAATGATTGCAAGCCTATAAGTATGCTAGTGGAATGCAGAGTCAAGTTATCTAAACATGATGAAGGCGAAGATATAGATCCAATATTCTTTAAAAGTTTGGTCGGAAGCCTATGTTATTTGATATGCATAAGACCATATATCCTTTATGCTGTTGGACTTGTGAGTCGATGCATGGAGAATCTAAAGACCATTCATTTTAAAGCTGCAAAAAGAATCATTCGCTACATCAAAGGTACAATTAATTTCGGCTTGTTATATTCATTTTTTAATGACTACAAGCTTGTTGGATATAGTGATAGCGATTGGGGTGGAGATGTGAATGATCGAAAGAGCACCACCAGATTTGTGTTTTTCATAGGAGATACTGCTTTTACATGGGTATCAAAGAAGCAACCAATTATCATGCTATCCACCTGTAAAGCTAAGTATGTAGCTGCCACATCAAGTGTTTGTCATGCAATTTGGCTAAGAAATTTGCTGAAGGATTTGAGTTTGCCACAAGAAGAACCAATTGAGATTTGTGTTGATAACAAATCAGCAATTGCCTTATCCAAGAATTTAATCTTTCATGATCGAAGCAAACACAAAGATACTCACTATCATTTCATAAGAGAGTTTATTGCAAGAAAAGAAGAGCAAATCAAATATATGAAATCACAGGATCAGGCAGCTGATATCTTCACTAAACCACTCAAACGAGAAGACTTTGTAAATTCAAGCCCAATTCATGGAAGGTTTCACGAGTAGGTATGGTTCGTAAGGTTTGAATTATTTGTGTTATGTGTGGTGGGTTTGGTAGGTAAAAATGAATGGTTATTAATTTTTTTGTAATTTCTTATTTGAATGGTTGTGATTAGTTTGTTTCATGTATAAATACCCCATCTCCCCTTTGGTTTATGCATCAAGTGAAGTAACAAAATCTTTAAGTTGTAAAGAATTAAAAATAAGAGTTGTAGTTAGTGAGCAGTATTGTTGAAAAAATAAATAATGTGTTTTTTTAGTGTTTAATTTGTTGATTCTCCAACATTTTCAACCCAAAAATCCCATTGGAAAGTATAGGCAGCATTGACATTAGGGATAATGCTAAAAAATGTCTCCTAAAGTTTCCCCTATCTAAAGAAAACAAATCAACTAGTATAATTTCCAGCTTAGATTGAACTCTGAACGAAAATTAAAAGAGAGGCTTTAATAAGGATGAGGGCGACAAGGAGATGACACCAGAGGAAACTCGACTAGAAAATATAAGGAAGATAGACAGCAGAAAACGACCTAAACACCTTTAGGAGAGTCTATAATATATAGATAGCATATACCTGAGGGTATCAGGTCTTAAAGATGAACCCAGCCGTCCTCCTAGGTGATATGTAATCCAAAAACCTAGAGTGTTTTAAGATGGGGGTCAGGATGCCTCTGTAACCCTATTTTATTCTGGTACTGGATAGAGTGAATTTAGGCCTTAGTCAATTAAACCTAAATGGATGGAGGGTGCTTTATGATCTGTTCATTTTACGAAAGAGATACAGGTAAGGTGAGCCCTCCGTTAATGAAATAAAGTATCTAGACAAGCTGAGGACTAGCCCCAAAGATGCAGGCTGGTATTACTCTATGAGGAGCACTCAAAAGAAGAGACCTATAACCATTATCCCCCTTTCTGCTAGTAACTGAAAAAACAAGTTCTTTTTTATTGGAGGTAACTGAGGGTTAGATAGCTCCAACTATTGGTGGAAATACCCATATTGTTCCCACTTTTATATTCTTAGTTGTCTGCTCGGCTGTGGTGCCTTTTGCTCATTGTTTCTTTTTTTGCATTTCTGGCTCATTGTCCTTTTGTTTTTGTTGCATATTATTAAAGTGTGAATCATAGGCTCAAGGGAAAACCACTTCGGAGAGTTGAAGTTACACTATCTAACTCATCCTCGTGTAGAGACATTTTCACCACCATTAGCCTAGACCAATCATATCTGGTGCCAGTAGTAACTAATATAGACAACGCAATTTTTAATGCTATGCAAACAAAATGTCAACATACTGAAGGCAATTCAAGCAGCAACCTTACTCCACTTAAGAGTCTTCATGGCCTTCGAAAAGCTTCTCCTTTGAAGACTTTTCCTTCTCCTATTATTCAACGGTTGTAGTACGAATGAATAAGCTGCTGCAAAAAACCCTCACCATTTTGCCTCTTTTGGCTGATCAGTTAAAATCCCTGCAACCGGTTAAGCGAGCCGATTATCTGACCCTATGTCAGAATAAATATGCCAAGCTAGTAAAGAACAATTACCTTGAGGACATGAAGAGTTATAATACTATTGAGCTGGTGAATATTGTTCAACTTGGTACCTTCAAACTAGCTACTATAGCTATGTACTTTAGGACGAGGATTGATCGATATGAGAACGAAATGTAGGCTAATATTTAAGCTTTGGAGAAGAGAACAGGTCTTACAGAGGAGTGGTCATCTAAGCTCCATGTTGAGGTTCTGAGGCTTGAGGACAAATCTTTTCTCTTTACGAGCAGGGTTGTTCAGCTTAAGAAAAAGCCAACTAACTTGATAGGGGAATCAAATAGTACTAGAGAAGATCTTGCTAGTAAAAACTCTTCATACGAACAGTAGTTAGAGTCTTCATAATCACAAATATCCAGCCTTCAAAGCCAAGTCTAGACTTTGGAGACACAAGCTGATGATGAATATGATTTTGGTCCGATTCAATCATTAACATTTATGTTAACTTGATTTTGATGATAACAAACAAAATTAAGAATGATTAAGTTTTTGAAAGCTTAAATTATTTTTCTTACATTTTAAATAAATCATTATTTTCACATTATAAAGGTTTTATATCTAATGGAAAAATGATTTTATGAAATTAGTTGTTTTTCAAGTTTATGGTTTAATTGAAAGAATTTTGAAATATTTGAAATCACCAAGTATTGCTTGAAATTTTAGAGAAGGACTTATTTGAAATATTTCATAGTATGTTGGGTCATATTATAATTTCAGAAATTTTTGGGATTCACAGTGTATTATTTAGAAATTCTGAAAGTGGACCTGTTTGTAAAGTTTCATAACGTTTTGGGCCATAGTATAGTTATATAAAGTTTTGGGGTCAAACTGTCATTTTGCAAAATAGTTCACTGTAGCGATTCTTGTAGCATTCTTTGTAGATAACGGCGATCCGACATCTCTAGATAACGGCGATCCGACATCTCCGTAATGAAAATTAGCCTCGGACGCTAACGGCGATCCGACATCTCTGATAACGCGATCCGACATCTCCGACTGAAAATTAGCCTCTCGGACGCTAACGCGATCCGACATCTCTAGATAACGGCGAGCCGACATCTCCAGGTGAAAATTAGCCTCTCTGACGCTAACTAACGATCCGACACATCTAGATAACACGTCCGACATCTCCCGAGTTGAAGATTTGCGGCGATCCGACATCTTGATAACGGCGATCCGACAATTTGAAAATCCAGCCCAACGGTCATGTTGACCAGTCAAACGGCGATCCGACATCCTATTAACTATCGATCCGACGGTGAACAAAAAAGTGCATAACGGCTAGTTTTGAGTTCCAACTATATAAACTCAAATCCAAATCATTTTTGGTAATCTTAGCACGCACAAACAAAAGGCATACAACATACATTGAGCTTCAATTTCGTAAATCATCATTTATTGAATCATCTTTGTTCTTCATTTTGTAAATCTACTCTAAGAGAGTATTTGATTGTAATTTTCATTTCTCATCAAATTGTGAGTGTACAAGTGTGGGAAACACTTGTGGTGAAGAGATTGTGAGATAATCTCTTGTTGTAAAGGTCCATTGACACCTTGGAAGTCAATTGTAAACATTTGAAGCCTTGGAAAGGCTTGGATAGTGAAATCCTCAAGCTTGGGTTGCTTGGAGGCGTGGACGTAGGCGGGGATAGCCAAACCACGTAAAAATCCTTGAGTTTGCTTTCTCCTCCCTTACTCATTTATTATTGTGCCTTTATTGAATTTATTGTTTTCGAATTTATTGTTTTCGAATTTATTAAGGCATTAGATTTGATTGTTGTGTGTTTTGCTAAGATAATTTTTAAAATACCAATTCACCCCCCCTCTTGGGTTGCACACTTGTATTTCAATTGGTATCAGAGCAAGGTGCTCTTGTGTAGACTTAACCGTCTAGAGTTAAAGATCTATAGCAACCCAAATTAACTCAACCATCATGGAAGGCCAATCTACTACTAGACCACCATTTTTGATGGAAATGATTATCCTTATTGGAAAATTAGGATGAAAGTATTTTTACAAGCCTTAGACTATGAAATATGGGAAATAGTTTGTGATGGCTCATTCATTTCTAGGAAGAATACTTTAAGTGAGTTGGATAGGAAGAATATGTCTTTAAATTCCAAGGCTATGAATGCTTTATTTTGTGCCTTAGATAAAAAGGAATTTCATAGAGTTTCAAATTGTTCTAATGCTTATGAAATATGGAGAAAACTTGAAGTTGTATATGAGGAGACTACAAATGAGGAGAAATTTCATGAAGTGTCGAATTTGGCACTTATGGCAATTGGAGATGAATCGAATGACGAGCTTGATGAGGTAAATGATCTTCCTACTTATGATGAATTACATGATGCATTTAAAGAATTGCATAATGAGTTGATGAAGATTGGTAAAAGGAATGTATGTCTTAAAAAGGAAATGGTGAAGCTCAAAAATGAAAATGAATCTCTATGTGCAAAGATTACGTGCCTAGAATTAGAAAATAAAACATTGCATGATAGAGTTGCATTATTAAATGAGAAACCTAGCACTTCGCATGAGCATCTAGAATCTCACATAGATTACTTGAAAAATGAAAATGAAATGCTTAAGAAGAAGAGCAATGAGTTAAATGAGATTGTTTTAAAATTTACAAATGGGCAAAAGATGTTGGATAACTTGATTAATTCACAAAAATGTGTGTTTGACAAAGGAGGTATTGGTTATAAGCCAAATTTGAAGCAAAAATATTATAAGAGTTATTTTGTTAAAACTACCTCTATTAATGATCAAATTGTATGTCATTATTGTAATCAAGATGGTCATATGAAAAATAGATGTCCAATAAAGAGAAATGCATATTATGGAGTAAAATGTATTTGGGTTCCAAAAGGAACCAAAACTAACATTCAAGGACCCAAGAGTATTTGGGTACCAAAGCACACAACTTGATTTTTTTTTGTAGGTACCACAAACAAGGAATGGTGGAGAGTTTCTTGATGAAAGCTTGTGAGAATAATTATTCGATCATGATATAGGAGAAAAAGATGAGGCAAGATGATTTAATTGTTTTGGTAACAATTCTTGCCATATTGATTTTGTTGAATGAATCATGATAAATGGATAATAACTTGAATTTGTAAAAGTATGCTTGTATGTTTACATGATAGAATTATCATTGTGTATAACATTGTGATTTATCATGATGCCTTTGTTTGATTTGATGATTGTATGGTCTTTGATTTCATCTTCTCAATTGTCTATCATCATTGTCCATCTCTTATATATGTGTGAATTCATATGCCATTAATTGTGTTATATCATCAATCATTTATAAAATTTGCACACATGACTTATTGCACTTATAAATTTGATCACTTATTCTTTAAGCTCATAATGATGGCTTATCTTAATAGTTATGTTGATTTTGATGATCTATAGATTGCCATTATGTACTTATGCTTTACTTAAGTTTTGATGATAAAGAATATACCTTGATAATTACATTATTTTTGATGAAGTTTGATCATATGCAATCTATGATTGGCAAATGGATGCATTTTTTTTGTACTTTATTGATGTATTGTTGAATATGCATTACTTGCCTTAAATGATATCGAAAGGGGGAGAAATACATATACTTCAAGAATTTTAAGCTTATGATATTTTTTAAGTTATATTGAAATGTCACATTAGATCTTTGATAAGTTTAATTGTCTTGATTTTTAAAATGTTATTAGTAATTATGGAGCTTGGATAGTTGATAATATGTTCTTATAACTTTTACATGCCAATTTGGTAAACAAATCAAAACCTCTTTGCGAAGAGCAATTTTCAAAAATTCGGCATTTCTTATATGGAAGTCTTTTGAACCATGTTGTGAATTTGAGCATTTCTTTATTTTTAAGGGGAGATAAATATGATTTTTTTTTTGGATAAAATCATTTTGGTTAAAATTTTAAATTGGCCATATATTTAGGGGGAGCATACAATATGATTTTTGTTAATATGCATTTTGAATTTTTTTGTTGTCCAAAGGGGGAGACAAAATAATATATCATTTTTTTATGTTTTCAAAAGGAGGAGAATAATATGCATTTTGAGTATTGTTTTGATATGTGATTATGATGTTGATTTTGATGAATTTTGAAGATATGATGATAATTTGATTACATGGTTGTTTTATATGATAATTTTGTGTTATGAGTTATTGACTTGGTAATTGATGGAATGATGGTTCATGATTGATGGATTATGTGATGATTTATGTATAGAGTTTGTTTGTATGATGATTTATGATAATTTAGGAGTAATATTGCTAAACTTGTATTTGAGGTGATGCTTGTTGTTAGGGGGAGATTCTATCAAAATTTCTACTCGGACAACATGGGTAACAAATTTGCTACTCTTATTCTTTTCCTTTAAGTTTTCTTTTTAATGATGAAGGGGGAGAAGAATACATGTTTTTAAATTTATAAAATTTTCTATTCTTTTTCTTTGCCAATTAAGTTTTTCTTTTTGATGATGAGGGGGAGAAGAAAAATGCATGTATTTAAATTTGTTAATTTAGCTAATTGGCAAATTGTAAGAGAAGCTTATATTTAAGGGGAGCAATTTATGGAATCATTCTTTAAATACATGAAAAGTTTGTCATCAACAAAAAGGGGGAGATTGTTAACATTTATGTTAACATAATGTTGATTTTGATGATAACAAACAAAATTAAGAATGATTAAGTTTTTGAAAGCTTAAATTATTTTTCTTACATTTTAAATAAATCATTATTTTCACATTATAAAGGTTTTATATCTAATGGAAAAATGATTTTATGAAATTAGTTGTTTTTCAAGTTTATGGTTTAATTGAAAGAATTTTGAAATATTTGAAATCACCAAGTATTGCTTGAAATTTTAGAGAAGGACTTATTTGAAATATTTCATAGTATGTTGGGTCATATTATAATTTCAGAAATTTTTGGGATTCACAGTGTATTATTTAGAAATTCTGAAAGTGGACCTGTTTGTAAAGTTTCATAACGTTTTGGGCCATAGTATAGTTATATAAAGTTTTGGGGTCAAACTGTCATTTTGCAAAATAGTTCATCAGAGAAGATTCTTGTTATTCTTGTAGATAACGGCGATCCGACATCTCTAGATAACGGCGATCCGACATCTCCGAATTGAAAATTAGCCTCACGGACGCTAACGATCCGACATCTCTAGATAACGGCGATCCGACATCTCCAGAATTGAAAATTAGCCTCTGGACGCTAACGGCGATCCGACATCTCTAGATAACGGCGATCCGACATCTCCAGAATTGAAAATTAGCCTCTGGACGCTAACGGCGATCCGACATCTCTAGATAACGGCGATCCGACATCTCCCAGAGTTGAAGATTAGCTTCTGGACACTAACGGCGATCCGACATCTTGATAACGGCGATCCGACAATTTGAAAATCCAGCCCAACGGTCATGTTGACCAGTCAAACGGCGATCCGACATCCTATTAACGGCGATCCGACAGTGAACAAAAAGTGCATAACGGCTAGTTTTTGAGTTCCAACTATATAAACTCAAATCCAAATCATTTTTGGTAATCTTAGCACGCACAAACAAAAGGCATACAACATACATTGAGCTTCAATTTCGTAAATCATCATTTATTGAATCATCTTTGTTCTTCATTTTGTAAATCTACTTTTAAGAGAGTATTTGATTGTAATTTTCATTTCTCATCAAATTGTGAGTGTACAAGTGTGGGAAACACTTGTGGTGAAGAGATTGGGGAGATAATCTCTTGTTGTAAA
Organism: Atalantia buxifolia; assembly: GCA_030444775.1. NCBI lineage: Eukaryota > Viridiplantae > Streptophyta > Magnoliopsida > Sapindales > Rutaceae > Atalantia > Atalantia buxifolia. The sequence continues at coordinate 676,673 of CM059838.1, read as the reverse complement.
GGTCCATTGACACCTTGGAAGTCAATTGTAAACATTTGAAGCCTTGGAAAGGCTTGGATAGTGAAATCCTCAAGCTTGGGTTGCTTGGAGGCGTGGACGTAGGCGGGGATAGCCGAACCACGTAAAAATCCTTGAGTTTGCTTTCTCCTCCCTTACTCATTTATTATTGTGCCTTTATTGAATTTATTGTTTTCTTTATTGTTTTCGAATTTATTAAGGCATTAGATTTGATTGTTGTGTGTTTTGCTAAGATAATTTTTAAAATACCAATTCACCCCCCCTCTTGGGTTGCACACTTGTATTTCACTTCAAGTGCACCATGGTCGTCTTCATGAAGGAATAACCTGAGCTGAACATGGATAACCTAGTCGTAGGTGTCATTAAGTATTATTATATGAGTGGAATAAAAGAGAGCGAGGCCAGGATGAGCCTCCTAAGATCACAAGAGAAACTTCTCCCTCAGCTATTGGTAGTGACCTGGTGTGCAACTTCTAATGCTATTAGTGTCAATGTGTAAGTGTACACAACAAGTAATATTATGATGAGTATTCAGATCGTCTCCTCAAGGATTGATATTATCAAATTTGTTATAACAACCTTAACAGTGCAGTCTTATTTTAATTGAAAATAATCAACTAATGAATCTAATGAACTAATTAAAATAAAAATGCAACAAATAAAATGAAATAAGAAAAATTCTCACGTCAAACACTAGGATTTAACCAATGGAAATAGAGTAGTTGAGTGAATAAACTCACTTAATGGCATTGACTATTTTTCAATTAGAGTACTGTTACTACAACATCTAATGCAGCACTTGACAGAATCCCATATGCATCCTCAGCTATCGTCTGTTAGATATCTTATATCTAATACAACCTAACAGTGACCAATTATTACGCCAACATTAAATATAGTATTAAACTATCTAGATTCCATTTACCCTACAAGGTGAATCCCTATGTTTAGTTCATCACTAATTTAAGATCAAACATGACCCTATTCAAATTGAGATTTACTCAACTTGGAAAACTCAATCTAAAATAAAATATTGTCTTAATGAGATCCACTAAGTTAGATCTTTTTGAGGTTCTTACTTAACTAGTATCCACTAAATGAGTGGTCAGCCAAAATAAAAAATTAAGATAAATACAATTAAAAAAATATTATAGCAAACACAGAGCAATATACGCATATCAGTCAAACGTCTATTAAGATCGTTTATCACTCAACCACAATAGAATTTAGTTAATAATTTGCAATAGAACAACAAATAAAATAGTTTCAGCCATCAAATACATCCCAATGAATAAATAAAAGATAAGAAAACAAGATAAAGAGTTGAAGTCCGCTTAATCCTACGATCTCTGCTTCTTGTTCACTGTGATTCCTCTGTTGCATCCCTCAAATCTCCCTTATTTTCTATTTTCCTTTTGTTTTTCTTTGTGATTTTTCCTTGTTGACGGCTCTTTCTTTTTTCTTTGCAAGCGTGCTCCTTTTACTCAAAATTAGGGCAAGCGAAAGTATATGGCATGTATCCTCCATTTTTGGAAACTCTAGATCGCAGTCTTTTAATTGATGTGCATGAAATCCAATTTGTCATTGCTCCAAAATTGCTACAACAGTGTTGCTACGACATCTTCATTATGTCATCTTTATTTTAATTCTTCTGTAGCCAAGTTATTTCCTTATTTTTGTAAGTCTATTGCAGCAGCATTCCTTCCTTAAAACTTGAACTTTCGGTCACCTACAATTATGCATATAATCTAAGCACAAATTATTTTAAAACAAACTAAATTTTATTAAAAATAAATAAAAATGGATATTCATGCAAAATATAACTAAAATGCAATAAAAACATGTCATTTACTCTTTAAGTATTACTGATTCAAGTCTAAAAGTGCTATGATAATTCTCATTTCATAGAGTTATCATAACCCTTCCTCTATAGAACAAATGGATCCTCCAATGAAAGTGCCCAAAATGTAATCAAGAACATCTTTGTACCAAATGATCTTAAGAAATTTTGTTTGTATTTTTATTTCTCGTAAATACTAAGAATATTTTCTAAAATTTACAATTTTATTTGCCTTAAAATATTAGCTTTAACCAGCCTTATCACTAACGAGCAAAAGCAAGCAACTTTTGACTCCCAACTCACCTAAAGGAGGTTTTAAGTCTTGAAGCCCTATAAGTGCTTTACAATCATTTTTATAACCAATCATCTGCTTGCCTTGGTTGAGGAAGCTTGTGTAAATTTTTTACTTTTGTCTTACCTCGAGGAGTTTTTGATACTTTAAATCTTATACTTGCCTTAAGATAATTTTCATAAATAATAGCCTGCTAGCCTCGCCATGGTCAAGCAAGCGTAGGCAAAAAATTTTTTTTACTCTTGTCTCACCTTGAGGAGGTTTTAAGACTTAAAGTTTATACTTGCCTTAAAAAATATTCACAAACATATAATTGCCTACTTGCCTAATCGTTGTCGAGTAGGTGCAGCCAAAATTTGACATTTGTTTTACCTCAAAAAGTTTTGAGACTTAAAATCTTAAAAAAAATTTATTAACAAATAATCACCTACTCGTTTTATCATGGTCAAGCAAGCACAAACAAATTTTGACTTTTATCTTACCTTGAGGAGGTTTTGATACTTAAAGCCTTATACTTGTCTTAAAAAAAAATTATTATATAGAAGGCAGAGAGCTGAATGAATGGATTTTATTGCATCCATTTTATTCATCACTTATAAGTTACAAAAAACAAGACAACTTACAGAATATTGAATTGCTATCAAAGGTGAACAACTTATTAAAAGAAATTCTTATGTAAAGTATTGTTTCTCATTCTAGGATCTCTTGACTCCATGACCATCCATATAAGCCAACTTTTACGTCCCTCGTCCAGTTGCTTGTAGAACTCTATACAGCGCCTCTCAGTTAGGGCTAAATGCTTCTTGAGTAAGATCTTTGGTACTTTGATTCACCTTTCTAAGCACCCAATCACCACTCCTGAATTGCTAAATTTGCACATTCTGATTGTAATAACTAGGTACCTTCTCTGCTGTTGATTCTTTCTTTTCAGATGATAGATCATGTTTAGGCACATCAGCTCGTTATTTTCCTTCTCTTTAAAGTACTTCGTTCAATGTATGCACATTCCAATCTCTAAAGGGACAACCACCTGATGACCAAAAGCATAGGATAACTCATTGACCCATGCTTTCTTTTCCTCCCCTAGCCAAGTCTTTAAGAGTTTCTTAATAGTTTTGTTCGTTGCCTCCACATGTCTATTTACTTTTGGATGTGCGGACAAGCGAAATCTCAGTTCAACGCTTAGCTTTTTATATAACTCCTGAAATTGTGGTTATTGAACTACTTTCCATTATTCGTTACGAGTGCATAGGGGATTGCATATCTGCATATAACATTCCTCTAGATAAAGTTAGCTTTTTTTTTTTTTGTGATCTTGTTGAAAGGCTCAACCTCAATCTACTTCGTGAAGTAGTCAATTGCTATAATAGCATGAGTGGCTGCTCTTCGTCCTTTTTTGGCAGCTGTGTTGGATAATAAATAAAACTCCGATGACTTTTACAACTTCTAGTTTTCTCTTGTACATCTTGATCTGTTGTTGGCCAAAAATACGCTTGCCTTAATGCTTTAAAGATCTAGGCCCCGAGAGGTTTCTACAAACCCTTTTATGTGTTTCCCTCAGCACATAATCTGCTTTATCAACATCCAAATATCGTAGGAAGAGCAAGGTGTATCTTTATCGATAAAATACCCATCGACCAATTTATATCTAATTGCATGGCACTTGAGTTTTCTTACTCATTTTTTATCTGTCGGTAGTATTGCATCTCGAATATATGAGATTATTGGATCTATCCAAGTGCTCTGAATATTTATCCTTATCACTTCTAATTCATACTTGATACTTGGAGAAGATTTAACCTCAACTGGTATTGACTTGGGCATCCTTGTATTTAATGTGGCAGCCATCTTGGCCAAGATATTGCTTGATAATTTTTTACTTTGTAGATCTGCTCGATTTTAAGAACTTCAAATTTTTCTATTATCTGCATGGTCTCCCTTAAAAACAACTCCATCGTCTCACAGCTTGAATGTTTTCATTCTGATAGTTAGCTATTATTAGTGTTAAAAATTGTATGTTTGTTAAGAGATAAAAGTGTTATTTTGTACTTATAATAAAATTTACATTTGTAATTATGTAACATATTACGAATTTTTAATTATTTTTCTAAATATTTGATTTTGTGTTTATTAGGTAAAAATAATAATTTCACGAAATTTTGAGGCTCTAAACAAATATACGGATGTCAAATTTGTATTCCTAAAGTCCGAGAAATGAGGTCATTGTCGAAGAGGATTACAACTTTTGTTGTAAAATTATAAGTTTTTATCACAGTAAATGTGATAATTGTGAAATTATAAGTTTTTGTCATGTTAGGTGTGGTAATTATTAGTGGAATGTGTTGGATGTTCTTGAGTTGATTAAGTTAGGTTTATGTTTTGTTAATGAGACAAATGTATGGCCAAGATGTAATTAGTTTTATTTTGTTGGGTTTTTAAATTTAAATGTGAAGAAAAGAGGATGTAGGATGATTTGTTATAGGCAGGATAAAATTTGTAACACATGACGTAAAAAAATAACATGAAATATGCAAATAGTAGTTAAATTTGCAATGTTGGACATTAAACACAAGTACGATACAGCATGAAATATGGTAGTTGATACAAGTGACGGACGATGTTGTACATGAAATATGAATGTCAAATATGAAATGAATAGGAGTATAAAATTATTTGGCTTTATTTATGACATGAAATACTAAACTTATATAATATGTGGTGTAAACATAAAACATGAAATTTACATGTGAAAAAATAAAAAAATTTGCAAAAACAAAAGTTAAGGATGCAACATTAGACATTAAAATAGGTACAATGTAAACATGTAATATGATAATTGATACATGTGATGAACGATGTTGTACATGAAACATAAACGTCAAATATGAAATAAACAGGAATACAAAATTTTTTGCCTTTGTTTATGACATCAAACACTAAACTTATGCAACATATGATGTAAACATGAAATTTACATGTAAAAACACAAAATAAAATAAAATGATATATGCAAAAATGAAAGTTAAGTATGCAACATTAGACATTAAACATGGGTACAATGTAAACATGCAACATGATACTTGTTACATGTGACAGATGATGTCATATATGAAACATGAACATCAAACATGAAATGAGTGGAAAAATAAAAAATTTTGGCGTCATTTCTAACATAAAAAACCAAACTTTAAAGATACAATATGTGATGAAAACATGAAACACGAAATTTAGACATGAAATAATAATATGAGATATGAAATATTGAAAGTTAAATATGCAATTTTAGACATTAAACATGAGTATAAAGTGAACATGTAACATGGTGCTTGACACATGTGACAAACAATGTTATACATAAAATATGGACTTCAAACATGAAACAGGCAGGAAAATAAATTTTTTTTGTGCCATTTCTAACACAAAATTCAAAGATGCAATATGTGATGTAAACATAAAACATAAAATTTATACATAAAATAATAACATGTAATATGAAACATTACAAGTTAAATATGCAATGTTAAACATTAAATATGAGTAATGTTATATATAAAATATTTAACGATAAACAAGTAATTGTTAATGTTATATATGAAATATGGATGTCAAACATGAAATGGAGAAGAAAAGAAAATTTTAAGGGTATTCAGAATAATAAAGTTGAGACAAATAACAATACACATGAAAATTTTAATCTCAAATATGAGATGACACATATAAAATAAGAAACATATTACTGTCTTTTATTATATAAACTTTTTATTTTTTCTCTTGATTTGGATAAGATATTATTTTTCTTTCATTTTTTTGTTTATCTTTTTTTCCTTTCTATTAATATTATCTTTTCAAAAATTTTAATTAATATACTATCCTATTTCAAATGTTAAAATTTAAATAATTAGTTAAATATAGTAATCAATTAAATATATTAGTTGCTCTAGCTCTTTGGCTATAATTTGGCAACCAAAGAATGTTGGGCTCTCTTTCCGAGGACCCATCACGCCTAGAGATTTGCTTTATGGCATTGTAGTCACTAGAGATGGCAATGGTCCGAGATTTGACAATCTCAGTCCTGTCTTAAATAATAAAATAGAATTTTAATGTAGACCGAATCTGAATAGTTAAATGGGAGAAAAAAATTAGACCAATTCTGAACCGCTCAAAATCTCGTTCCAGACCAAATAGCCTGAGTGTCCCAAATAACCCATTTAATAAATACTATAAATTTTATTAAAATATTAAAAATTATTTAATCCAATGATTCTATAAAATTGTTAACATCACAATTTAGGTTCCAATTTAATATTTTTGTTGTAGATTTATTTAATTAAACTAAAAATAATACAAAAAATGGGCTTGTGTTTGTTACTTGGGCCTAAAGTATATTGTTACTTATTAATTAAAAAATAATGATTTTATTTTTTAATTAATAAGATCAAGTTTAAATTTTTATAATATATGAAACTATTAGATATAAAATTAATTCTCAAAATTAAAATTTAAAAAATTACTCATTTCATACTTCTGAAAATCTACTACAAAATAAACTGATTTTTCTAAAAATAATTTTTAAAATAATTTACCGGATATTAAAATTAATTTTTTATATTTTAAAATTAATTTATAACCCAAAAAAATAAATACTAAAATTAACTTTTTTTAACTTTTCAAAATTAAACTCCAGCCTCCGTAAAATCACTTTCCGCCAATCGCCCGCAACTTCCTTCACTTGCTACGTTCTCGTCTTATCTTGATAGAGCATAATAGTTTTGCTGTCTCGATTTATTCGCTTATATAGATTAGAAAACAAACTCTGCAACTTTCTGATAACACACAGCAAAAAAGTGAAAAAACAAAAAGAAAAAAGAAAAAAAAGGTTGAGTTATCATCGTCTCAATGGCGACGGCTGAGACACAAACGATGGTGGTAGGGATCGACGATAGCGAGCACAGCACGTACGCGCTTCAATGGACGCTCGATCATTTCTTCGCAAATTCGACTGTAAATCCTCCTTTCAAACTCGTCATCGTTAACGCCAAACCTTCCCCTTCTTCTGTTGTTGGCCTTGCTGGACCTGGTAAAGTAATTATAAATTTAACTAATTATCATTTAGTCCTTTGGTATTGGCCTTTGCTTTGCAAGTCTTAGAAATTAAGTAACAGATTTTGTTGTCCTTTGTTCGATTTTAGTTTCCGATTTTAGTTTGCTTGTTTTGTCTTTCTTTCTTGGTGATCGAGTAGCTGGTTTTTAATTTTAATTTATCGCAGGAGCCGCCGAGGTTTTGCCTTATGTGGACTCAGATTTGAAGAAGATTGCTGCTAGGGTTGTGGAGAAGGCTAAAGAAATCTGTAGCGGTAAATCGGTAATGATTAGTTTGTTATTTCTTTTTAATGATATTACAATCTATAAATAAATTACAATCTATAAATAAATTACAATCTTGGGATCGTCTGGGATTCTGTATACAGATACGCGTTTGTAGTACAATTCAAAAATCTACCAAGACTAGTTGGGAACACTCCCACTAACAACATTGGTGGAAAAAGCTATCTTTAGATTGCCCCACTCGTGAAATGATAATCTTCAAAATACTCCTCTAAACATCAATTTTCCCTCATTTCTGTTAAGAAGACGAAAAAGTTTTCACCAATGCCCCCCTGATTTTTTTTTTTTTTTTGAGGACTGATACTTAATTGTTTTCCTTCTGGTATCATTTCTGTAAATTAGTAGTTCTGTTTTGTTTAGGTGCATGACTTTGTTGTTGAGGTGGTGGAAGGAGATGCTCGAAATATCCTCTGTGAGGCTGTAGAGAAGCATCATGCCTCCATATTGGTTGTTGGTAGTCATGGCTATGGAGCGATCAAAAGGTATAAATCTACTATAAATTGTTTCCTTTGGTATCTCATATTTTCTCAAGTGGAACTTGGTATGGTAAGCTGTTTTGGTTATTATTCATATTTTTCAGTCGTAATGAGGACTCAAATCTATATGTGTAAAAAGACTAGTACTATTTGTAAAAGCTTATACAAATCAATATTTTATTCTTTATTATGGAGTACCTATAACCAGATGAAAACAGTGGAAAAAATGTCATTGAGATGTAGTAAAACGCTTTTCTTTGACTGGCCACCCAAATGCAAATTGATACTAAAAATTTAATTTGGGATTTGCCTTCTCCTCTACTTTTTGAAAAAAATATGTATATATATTGATCGCTTTCTATTTTAGTATTCTTTCGCTGGGAATGTCATACATACTATGGATTTACATATTTTGTTGAATGAGAGGGTTAGTAGGTTTCATTTTTTTCCTGTTGGGGATTCTGATGATTTACAACTGAGATCGATTCTTTTGCAGGGCGGTTTTGGGCAGTGTAAGTGATTATTGTGCTCATCATGCTCATTGCACAGTGATGATAGTGAAGAGGCCTAAAACCAAGCACTGAGCTGCAGTTACTCTGCTTCATGATTAGTAAGCACATAATACGGTGGTATGGATCAGTTGGAGACTGTATGATATCTATTGTATCTTGCATATCACAATTGCTGTTGAAAATGGGATGTAATCAAATATCATAATTTAACGTATATTTGGGATGTAATCAAATATCATAATTTAATTTATATTTATGTAAACATCTAAACGTTTCATCAAAGTTCATATGCTTCAAATGTTTCAAGTTTCATAGTAATGTTTTATGTTCATTAATGTTCTCCTTGTTTCTTCACTTGTTTCTTGACCCTCCCCTCTGTAGAATTTCCTTGTTAATCACAGTAGGAATGATGGCATGAATTTGTACTGTCAACGGTGCATAAAATTAAAAGTTGATTAGGACAATATTTTGATTTTAAATATTTAAAATAACTTTTAGTTAATGGAGACAGGTTGTATAGGAAAGATGCCAGCTTCAACCTTTTATTCTTTATCATTTTTCATGATACTTGTAATAATTTGATAGCCGCATAAAATTCTGCTGTAAGGGGTGCTTAACACCCATTCTGTTAGGACAGTACAACTCGTTAATTACTATTTTTGATTCTCTGGAAAATAGAACTTTTATGGAGGTGATATTTTTTTTTAAATAAGAAATATATTCATAAATTAATAATTTATTAATTTAATGAGAATTAATAATTTTTAAATAAATAAATTTTTTAGGATCCTTGCTATTAATTTGTCTGGTTGTATTCTAGATAGCTGCATCAAAAGCAAGTGGGTCCACAATTTCAACGCGTCTAGAAATTTCAAAACATTACAGGTGCGTTTGAGATTGAGATCTTTGTAGAATTTTAAAAAATTTTGTTTGTGAAAAAAAAAACGATGTGATTATGAAACAAAAATTAATAATATGTAGTAAATATAAAATTTAAATAATAATTTTGATAAAATTATTAAAAATATAATAAATTTTTTATTATACAAGTGAAAAATTATTTCAACATACCTTTTAAGTTACAGCAGTTAGTGTTTACCAAATACTTTAATGTTGTAGTTTAAAAGCTACAGCTGCCCAACCTTAACCCCTAACACACCGTACAGCCATCTTCTTTTATTTAATGTGTCTCGGGTATTTTGATTACTTAGAATACAAGCGCTTAAGAGTGCGTTTGTGATTGAGACTGGGTAACTGTAGCTTAAAAAATACAGTATTAAAGTATTTAGTAAATATTAACTGTTTTATTACGGAAGTTATATTAATATAATTTTTCACTTGTGTAATGAAAAATTTATTATATCTTTATAAATTTTGTTAAAATTATTATTTAAAATTTATATTTATTATATATTATTAACTTTTATTTTATAATTATAATTTTTTTTTTTACACAACAGTACAGTACCTCAATTCCAAACGTACCCTAAATCCAATTAAACCTACTTGCAAAATACATACAAGGATTTGACCCCGAGTGTGCTTGCAAAATGTGCAACAGGGTACTAAGAAGGCAGAATATCCACTTCCTTTAAGAAGGTCTCCACAAAGATAAAGGTGGAGTATCAGAGTCTTTCAGGTAGTTACTGTATCCGGATATCGATCACCCTATACAACATCTGCCGAAGCAATGGAATCGAGTTCAGCCATTTCTTCTAGAACTAATTTCAGTGACAGAGCTTTGATATTTTCATTGAGTTGTTCGATCTTGATGGTTTCAGGTATGGGAACACACATAATCACCTTGGGGGTGAAGCCAGGCCAACGCAAGCTGTGTTGGGGTGCATCCTTTTCTCATTGCTATTTCATTAACACGCTCAAATAACTTTTTGTTATGCTCCAAATTTTCAGCTTGGAACTTCGGCATGCACCGCAACACTTAGGAAAGAACTTTCAGCACTTAAAAGAGTGAAATTGAATGTTTAAGACGAACATTTTGGAGAGAAAAGATTCACGGTTCCTAGGTACACCAAGTCCCTAATCTGCTTCAAATTTTACTCTGAAGGATAGTACAGAATTATCAACTAAGAAATGTTCATAGATGCTCATGGCTCTGGCCTCAGATGTAGATGCTGCTCTATACATGTCGGAAGGCAATCTCGCTGATTCTCACAGAATCTAAGAGGAAAGATGCAGATTTCTACAAGAAGTTGAAAAGATTATGCACAAAAAGTTCTACAGTTAGAGCCAGGTATATTAAGAGTGGCTAGAGCAGGTTTAAAAACACCTATATGCCCAGCGAAGTAATGGTGTGTTTACTTGTGAGTCTTAAGGAATGGGAATGAAGGAATGAGAATGAAATTTATGTTTACTTGACAAAATATAATTTGGGAATGAGAATAAAATGTGTGGGTCCCATATAATTTGAGAATAAGGAATCGGAATCTCATTCTCATGAGAGGGTAGGAATGAAAATATGGGAATGAGAATGAAATATATATTTAGTTTTCTAACCTTCTAATTTTTTCATATTTCTTAAATTATCCTTATTCAAATCACAAATAATTTTATTATTTTAAATGTCATTAATAATAATAATAATAATTATTATTATTAAAATTAAATTTTATTAACTTTATTATTTTAGTTATTATTAATATTATTAATATTATCATTATTAACATTTATCATTATTATTATTATTATTAAAAATTCAGATACTTTCATTTGAGTCACATTTACCTTCATGTGTTATTAGGGATCAGGTAGAGATCTTATTACTGTCTGGACTTCTTGTTTATCAGTCAGAACATGTCCAGCAACTTTAAATTCACGAATCATATTTGACATCTCCCTCAAATGTTGCCTCATAGTATGATCTTTTTATAAGAATCAAACTTGATCATAAGCCTTCTTAGCTTAGTGGTCGAAGTGCCACTAAACTTATCTTTCAGAGCGAGCTACATCTCTTGAGCAATCTCATATTTTTCAAACTCACACCTCAGGTCATCTTGCATGCTGCTCAACATCGTTATGCGAGCATTACTATTCTTCTTTTTCCAAGCTTGCTAAGCCTCAAGATCCCTTCGGTGTTGAGCAGTATTGCCATGCTCAAGCTCAGCTAAAGTGTTATTAAGAGCTTTTAAAGTCTCTTGCTCTTCAAGGATGTACTGAATCTCACGGTGCCAAATATCATAATTGTCACCATTCAGCTTCTCACTCTTATTTAACTCAGCTACAATATTTTTAGATGCAGATGCCATCTTAACTTTCTTTTAACACATAGACAATTCAAAATACAATCATTAAAGACATCTAATAATTATACACAAATAATTAATTTTGTCGCAAACATAAACCAAAAAACATGACAAATTAATATCGAGAATAAAATCAAAAGGTCATTGAAGCTACCAATCATCATCCAATTCCCCTTATTATATTCATCATTAATTTGATTTTAATGCACAAAATTATTATTAGTTCTAATCATGAATTCATCAAATTCAATTTGATCAGAACTCTCACTCAATAGAATAATTCATGAGATGTCGTAAAAAACATATATAGAATTGACCAACAACTAATATAGAAATTCAATTAAAAATTATAGCAACGCATTGTTTAACCAATTAAAAGAAAAAACAACATCTAGAAATATAAAACATAAAAAATGAAAGAAATAACCAAACATGGTTAAACTAATATCTCTACTCTTCAACAAGTTCTTAAAATATTCTTTGTTGCTCCTGACTCTTTTATCCAACTTATATATACTAGGGTCTATTTCTATATAAAAATAATTGTTCCTTCTTAATGATTCTTTTTATGGTTTTCTCGTACCATAATTTCTACCCTCTACTAAGGCGACTAGATTTCAATTATTTCGACACCTAATTCGGCATTAGGTAACAGGGGTATCTAGAATCTAATTCAATCTGCTCAATCCATCGAATCTGTAAAAATTCGATCCGTAAACATCCAATCTGTGGATTGGTGGATTGGATTGGATTGAAAATTTAAAAATCCGTAGTCGGTGCATTGTTACTTACTAATAAATCAATAAATTAAAATATAGTTAAATTAACACTATGTTATATATAAAATAAAAAAATTAAATATTTGAATAATTAAAAAAGCAAATATAACATCCTAAACATTAAAAATTCTGAACTAGAACAAAAAAACCCTAAGCCAAACAAAACATTAAATTAGTATATAACACCAAACCTCTACCCCGCTACACGCACAAGCCATCACTGATTTACTTCACCAGTTGAGGTACTTGTAATTTCTTTCTTCTTTCTTTCCAAGCTCTTCAAATTTCTTTTTTTTTTTCTTGTTACTTCTAAGGTCTCAAGTTTCAACTTTTGTATATATTTAAATTCATAATTTTAGTTAAACTTCATGTACTGATATAAACAAATGGGATTTTTTCTTTTCGGCATGTTATTGAAACTTGAATGTATTATTCTAGCTTTATTTAAAAAAATTAATTTCTTTAAACTTTATTCAATTTTAAATTTAATCGGTAGTAAAATTATTTTTATATTAGATTTTTTAATTTAACTACTTCATAGATTGGACAAAATTAAAAATTTTAAAATTGTAAATCAATTTACAAAATGATGGTTTGACTATGGATTGTGTTAAATCAACATCCGATCCACAGACATATGGATTGAGTTTCACTAATCCGTAGATTTAATTGAATTAAAAATTTATAATCTACAAAATCGTGATCAGATATGAATTAATGTCTAATCCATAAATTCCAATGAACACCCTTATCAGGCAAACTAACACTCGTGAAAGCTGATCGTTGTAAAAAAAAAGAATAAAAAAGTAAGAAAAACTGAAAAATATAATGCTGCCCAACAGCTGGGAACCTTTTTTTTTTAAAACTTAATCAATGTAGTAATAAATATTATTGGCCGTAGGTTACAAGGTTTGATATCTCGAACCCGGCCCGGCCGGGCCCATGTGGCCCCATGTTAGTATGGGCTGGATTGTAAAATTACAGTAAAACATTTCCAGTTGTAGCAAAATTACAAAAACATCCAACGAACGGTTGAATTTTAGGACTAATTTGGTAATAAAAAGCTTTTAAATGATTACTATTATCTATGATATAAAAATAATCAGTTACAAAAATAATCAATTAAATATTTAGTAAATTCTATTTTAAAAAATATTATGAGTTTTAAAAATAGTCATATATATTTAGTAAATTTTACCTATTAAACTATTGTAAGATTACAAATAATCGAATTCAATATAATGTTAAGTAAAATTTATTCACACATTTATAAATATTTTTATAAAATATTTTTTATGTACATAGAAAATAATTGATAATTAAAATAATTTTATTTTTATTTTGTTATCACAATATAAATAGTAATAATAATAATATCTTTAAGATTAATGATTTTATTTTTTAATCAATAAGATTAATTTTCAATTTTTATAATATATGAAACTATTAGATATAAGATTAATTTTCAAAATTAGATTTTTAAAAATTACTCATTCCATACTTCTAAAAATTCACTATAAAATAAAGTGATTTTTCTAAAAATAATTTACCTGACATTAGAATTAATTTTTAATATTTTAAAATTAATTTATAACCCAAAAAATAAATACTAAAATTAACTTTTTTAACTTTTCAAAATTAAACTCCCGACTCCTTCAATCACTTTCCGCCAATCGCCCGCAACTTCCTCTACTTGCTACATTCTCGTCTTATCTAGATAAAGAGTATGATCATTTCGCTGTCTCTTCGATTTATTCGCTTATATAGGTTAGAAATCGAACAAATCCTGTAACTTTCCAAACAGCACACAGCTAAAAAAGGAAAAAAAAAGAAAAAAAAAGGTTGAGTCGTCATCGCTTGATTTTGATAAGATACCATCTTTCTTTCATTTTTTTGTTTATTTATCTTTTTTTCCTTTCTATTAATTTTATCTTTTCAAAAAATTTTAGTTAATATATTATCCTATTTCAATTTTTAAAATTTAAATAATTAGTTAAATACAGTAATCAGTTAAAGAAATTAGTTGTTCTAAGCCTTTGGCTATAATTTGGCAACCAAAGAATGTTGGGCTTTCTTTCCGAGAAGCGGGAATCATGCCTAGAGATTTGCCTTCCGGCATTGTAGCCGCTAGAGATGGCAATGGTCCGAGATAGTCCAGGATTTGACAATCTCGATCCCGTTCTGAATAGTAAAATGAGATTTTAATACGGACCAAATCCTGTCCTGAATAGTTACATGGGAGAAAAAATTGAACCAATCCCGAACTGCTCAAAATCCCGTGCCGAACCAAATAGCCCAAATGTCTCAAATATCTCATTTAATAAATACTATAAATTTCATTAAAATATTAAAAAAGTATTTAATCCAATGATTTTATAAGATTGTTAACATTGCAATTTAGGTTCCCAGTTTAATTTTTTTTAGATTTATTTAATTAAACTAAAAATAGTACAATAAACGGGCTTGTGTTTGTTACTTGAGCCTATAGTATACTGTTATAAGAGTGGGACTATTGGTACCCCTCTAAATATCTCTTAGCACCCCTTTAATTATTTTATAATTTTAACTTTTATTAAAATTACATAATAGAATAATTTCTAATTAAACCCCCCACTAAAAATTAAATAATTTATTCCCTATAAAAATTCTTTATACGGCATTTTTTCATTTAAGAGTTTTAAATTTCTTATACGGCATATAATATAAACTCTCTTTTTTTTCTTAAACCCTAATCAAAGAGTTTCAAATTTAGGAAAAAATAATTCCTAATAATAAAAAAGTAAACTAAATTAACAGATGAGGAATTATTGGCGAAAGTAACAACTCATCACCAACGAACTTTAGAAAAGAAACTTTGAGACCCCATGCGGAAAATTAAGATTGAGAAATTTGTGATCATCATCTTTGACAGTAAACCAAATTAACATGTGGCCTTAGAATTACACGCATGGTGGCCAAGTGTCTGTCAGGTGTCATCATCAATTACAAAGCATTGTCATGCATTGGAGTAAAGTGCTTGCCATGTAGTGTGTTCAGTGATTTGCCACATAAAAGTAGTTGTTTCGTGGACTAAGTTCCTTTTTTTTCCCTCTCTTCCTTTCTTTTTTAATATATGATTAGATATCTTAAAATAAAGAATAGGGTTTATATTAATAAATTTAAATTAAGGATATTTTTATTATTAAAGGAGTGTTACAAGAATTTTATAATATTTTTAAATATTTTAATGAGGTTAATGAAAAAAAAAGGTGTTAAGAGATATTTAAAGAGGTGTCAGTAGTCCCACTCTTGTTATAATGCTATTTGAATCACTATTAATTAACCATTAATTTAATTTTACTTACTTTTGATTTTATTAATATAGTATTTCTTCCAAAAATTAAATGAGATAAACGGGACAAACGAAATTCCGCGGGATCCTAAATTAGATCTCAATCCCATCCCATCCCACACAGTAAATTTGGATTTTTTTTTAATCCCAACTACCATCTGTTTTTAAAATTCGGTCCTAAAATACGAACCAATACCATTTCAAATAGTTCGAGATCTCAAATCCGAAATGAGATTTGAAATTTTTGGCCATTCCTATTAGCCACACCTAAAATAGAGTCTAATCAGATGAAGACCCATGTACTTATAAAAGAAGGTAAATATATAAAATACGAAAACAAAGTCATTTTGATTTCAATTATTTTGACACCTAATTGGCCATCAGGCAAACTAATACTGGGAAAGCTAATCCTTAAAAAAAAAACTGAAAAATGCAATGCTAACCAACGGCTGGGAACTTTTTTTTTTAAAACCTATTCATCGTGGTAATAAAATATTATTGGCTGTAGGTTACTAGCCCATGTGGCTCATGCTAGTATGGGCTGATGTAAAATTACAATAAAACGTTCCCGATCTGATAAGTTGATAACAGAATTACAAAAACATCCAAAAGAACGTTTGAATTTTAGGATCAATTTGGTAATGCTAAGCTTTTAAATAATTATTATTAATTATGATGTAAAAATAATTAATTATGAAAAAAATTAATTAAATATTTAATAAAATTTATTTTTAAAAATATTGTGAGTTTTAAAAGTAGTCGTGTGTATTTAATAAAATTTTATTTAATAATCTACTGTAACAATACAAATAACTGAATTCTATTTAATGTTAAATAAAAATTTATTTAGACATTTATAAATATGTTTATAAAATATTTTTTATGTGCATAGAAAATAATTAATAATTAAAATAAATATTTTACATCATTTTTTTATTTTGTTATCATAATATAAATAGTAATAATATTATTATATTTTATGTTAATAATTTTATTTTTTTATTAATAAGATTAATTTTATATTTTTATAATAGATGGAACTATTGATATAAAACTAATTATCAAATTAGATTTTAAAAAATTACTCATTCCATATTTGTAAGAATCCATTATAAAATAAAGTGATTTTTTTAAAAATATTTTTTAAAATAATTTATCTAACATTAAAATTAATTTTTAATATTTTAAAATTAATTTATAAGTCCAAAAAATAAATACTAAAATTAACTTTTCGAACTTTTCAAAATTAAACTCCAGACTCCCTAAAGCACTTTCCGCCAGTCGGCCGCAACTTCCTCTACTTGCTGCATTCTCATCTTATCTAGATAAAAAGTATGATCATTTCGCTGTCTCTTCGATTTATTCGCTTATATAGATTCGAAATCGAACAAATTCTGCAACTTTCTAAATAACTCACAGCTAAAAAAGGAAAAAAAAAGAAAAAGAAAAAAAATCGTCTCAATGGCGACGTCGGAGACACAAACGATGGTGGTAGGGATCGACGATAGCGAGTACAGCACGTACGCGCTTCAATGGACGCTCGATCATTTCTTCGCAAATTCGACTGTAAATCCTCCTTTCAAACTCGTCATCGTTCACGCCAAACCTTCCCCTTGTGCTGTTATTGGCCTCGCTGGACCTGGTAAAGTAATTATAAATCTAACTAACGAATCCTTTGGAATTTTTCCTTGCTTTGCATGTTTTAAAAATTAAGTAATAGATTATGTTGCCCTTTGTTCGATTTTAGTTTGTTTGTTTTTTTCTTTCTTTCTTTCTTGGTGATCAAGTAACTGGTTTTTAATTTTAATTTATCGCAGGAGCTGTCGAGGTTTTGCCTCATGTGGACTCAGATTTGAAGAAGATTTCTGCTAGGGTTGTGGAGGAGGCTAAAGAAATCTGTAGCAGTAAATCGGTAATGATTAGTTTGTTATTTCTTTTTAATGATATTACAATCTATAAATAAATTATGATCATGGGATCGTCTGGGATTCTATATAAAAATACACTTTTGTAGTACAGTTTAAAAATCTTTAGATTGTCCCACGCGTGAAATGATAATCTTTTAAATACTCCTGTAAACATCAACTTTCCCTCATATGTTAAGAAGACGAAAATTTTTCATCAATGCACTCCTAATTTCTATTTATTTTTGGAACCCAAACTGAGATAAGTTAAGGTTTAGAAATTAACCTTTCTAAATTGGTGGATCTGGGTTGTCAGTATTCATGCTTATCCTTTTATCTTTCCCCAATTTCAGTGTACCAGATTATAATAGGGATACTTAACAATTGTTTTCCTTCTGGTATCATTTCTGTAAATTAGTGGTTCTGTTTTGTTTAGGTGCATGACTTTGTTGTTGAGGTGGTGGAAGGAGATGCTCGAAATATTCTCTGTGAGGCTGTAGAGAAGCATCAAGCCTCCATATTGGTTGTTGGTAGTCATGGCTATGGAGCCATCAAAAGGTATAAATCTACTATAAGTTGTTTCATTTGGTATCTCTTATTTTCTCGAGTGCAACTCGGTATGGTGAACTGTTGTAAATAAACTCAAATCTGTTTGTGTAAATAAACTATAAATAGATCGAGTACTATTGTAAAAGCTTATATGAATCAATTTTTTATTCTTTATTATGGAGTGGCTGTAACCAGATGAAAATAGAGTGGGAAAAATGTCATTGAGATGCAGTAAAATGGTTTTTTTTGACTTGCCACCCAAATGCAAATTGATGCAAAAAATTTAATTTGGGATTTGCCTTCTCCTCTACCTTTCGAAAAAAAAAATATATATTGATCGCTTTCTATTTTAGTATTCTTTCGCTGGGAATGTCATACATACTATGGATTTACAAATTTTGTTGAATGAGAGGGTTAGTGGGTTTCATTTGTTTCCTGTTGGGGGTTCTGATGATTGGTAACTGAGTTCGGTTGTTCTGCAGGGCGGTTTTGGGCAGTGTAAGTGATTATTGTGCTCATCATGCTCATTGCACGGTGATGATAGTGAAGAGGCCTAAAACCAAGCACTGAGCTGCAGTCACTCTGCTTCATGATTAGTAAACAAATAATAAGATTGTATGAATAAGTTGGACACTGTATGATATCTATTGTATCTTGCATATTACAATTGCCGTTGAAAATGGGATGTAATCAAATATCATAATTTAACTTATATTTATGTAAACATCTAAACGTTTCATCAAAGTTCATATGCTTCAAATGTTTCATAGTAATGTTTTATGTTCATTAATGTTCTCCTTGTTTCTTGACCCTCCCCTCTGTAGAATTTCCTTGTTAATCACGGTATGAGTGAGGGCATGAATCTGTACTGTCAACGGTGCATAAAATTAAAAGTTGATTAGGACAATATTTTGATTTTAAATATGTAAAATAACTCTTAATTAATCGAGACAGGCTGTATGGGAAAGATGCCAGCTTCAACCTTTTATTCTTTATCATTTTTCATGATACTTTTAATAATTTGATAGCCACAAAAAATTCTGCTGTAAGAGGTGCTTAACACCCATTCTGTTAGGACAATACAACTCGTTAATTACTATTTTCGGTTCTCTGGAAAATAGAACTTTTATGGACGTGATCATTTTTTTTTTAAATAAGAAATATATTCATAAATTAATAATTTATTAATTTAATGAGAATTAATCATTTTTAAATAAATAAACTTTTTAGGATCCTCGCTATTAATTTGTCTGGTTGTATTCTAGAGAGCTGCATCACAAGCAAGCGGGTCCAAAATTTCAACGCGTCTAGAAATTTCAGAACATTACAGCCATCCTCTTTTATTTAATGCGTCTTGGGTATTTTGATTACTTAGAATCCAAGCGCTTAAATCTAATTAAACCTACTTGCAAAATACATACAAGGATTTGACCCCGGTCTCAGCATAGGAACTCAATGCAATTGGCAAACACTTGTTATGCTTGCAAAATGTGCAACAGGGTACCAAGAAGGCAGAATATCCACTTCCTTTAAGAAGGTCTCCGCAACGACAGAGGCGGAGTATCCGAGTCTTTGTAGGTAGTTACTGTATCCGGATATCGATTACCCTTTACAGCATCTGCCGAAGCAATGGAATCGAGTTCAGCCATTTCTTCTGGAGCTAATTTCACTGCGAGAGCTTCAATATTTTCATTGAGCAGTTCGATCTTGGTGGTTCCAGGTATGGGACACACATCATCACCTCGATGGTGAACCCGGGCTAACGCAAGCTGTGCTGGGGTGCATCCTTTTCTCATTGCTATTTCATTAACACGCTCAAATAACTTTTTGTTATGCTCCAAATTTTCAGCTTGGAACTTCGGCATGCACTGCAACAATTAGGAAAGAGCTTTCAGCACTTAAAAGAGTGAAACTGAATCTTTAAGACGGACATTTTGGAGAGAAAAGATTCACAGGTTCCTAGATATACCAAGCCCCTAATCTGCTTCAAATTTTACTCTCAAGGAGAGTACAGAATTATCAACTAAGAAATGGTAATCGATGCTCATGGCTTTGGTCTCAGATTTGGATGTTGTTCTATAAATGTCAGAAGGCAATCTCGCTGATTCTCACAGAATCTGAGAAGAAAGATGCTGATTTCTACAGTTGAAAAGATTATGCACAAAAAGTTATATAGTCCGAGCCAGGTATCTTAAGAGTGGCTTGAGCAGGTTCAAAAACACCTATATGCCCAGGGACAGGATAAGTTACGGCAGATAGATGTCAAGTAAGATGCAGAAGGTAATAAAAGGACTCAAAGAGATGGCAAGATGCAGATGCACGGTAACAGATCTTCCATCAGAGATCACTCCACTATATTTGTAGCTTAATGGAATTCGCTCTCATTCAACCCAAAACTATGAGCCACAATTTTTAGGCAAAGAAATAATGTCGATCCTTGGATCTGGAAGAAAATGTTAGATTCCAGCAGAACACCTGAAAATGACTTAAAAACCTGAATTTCAAATCCTTTATCTAGTTTGTAGAAGGTTTGGCACACAATTGAAGTAGTCATGAAAAACTATGTAAGACTGAACCAAGTCGTACATAGAAATTTGTTACATTGGTTTTCAATTCACCTAAAAGAGGAGGGGGTGGAGATGGGGTTATGGAAAAAAACAATTTTTCTAACAGGCAAACCTAGTTTGGATGGATCAATGGAATTTCACATTAAGATGCAATAGCCATGGAATTATTTCAAATGTGACCTATAACTTTATTTTAAATATAATGATTCCCTAAATTTTACACATGTGATTGTAGTTAATTTTTGGCTTAATGCTTAAGTGGGTAACTTCTTACATTACACTGATGGATCTTTATCATTCTATAATCTCCAATATGTTAATATTATATCTTGTTGGAAATATTTCAATTATATTTATTTGCCTTATTGTGGTCCACAAAAATTTTAGAATATGTTTGTAGGTGCTTTTTTTTTTGTGTAATTACATTGGAGAAAACCATAAATTTTGTCATTCACTTGATATTTAAGAGAACAGGTCGAAACCTTTTTCTTAAAGATAATGATGATTGATGAGGGAAAGCCTCTATTGGCTCAAGACATTAGGGGTGCGTTTGGTACGGTATATTATATTATATTATTTTATTACTGGTGTATTGTATTATTCTGTATTGCATTAGTACTGTATTATAATAATACTGTACAATGTTTGGTACTACAGTGTACTGTATTAATTTTTAGTTATACTATGTTTGGTATTACACTGTATTAATTTTTTTGGTGATTACTTTAAATTGTATATTTTAAAAAATAATAATTTATTTGGTGATTAATTTAAATTGTATACTTAGAAACAATTTATTATTATTATTTTGTCTAAATATAGAAGTATCAAAGTTTCAGAAATTTAACAGTATTTTTTTAGTATAAATGTTGAAAAAATCATAATTTTTTTATAAAAGTCGAATCTTATGGCCTCAAAATTTTTGCAGCATAATATCTACTTTTTCAATATTTTCCAAATATATAACTTGTGAAATAAAGATCAAATTAAATCATTAAATCAAATAACCTTTAAATAATATCACAACATAAATAAATAGTTAAAACATACAAGATTAATTTAAAAGTCATCCTAGAATAATGGAATAAAAGTTTATGCATACCACAAGATAATCACAAAATAATAAAGTGATACAATAGTTATAACATAATAAATATCAAAATACATTGTACTAAATAATCTAAGTGCGCACATCCATATACCAATTTGACAGATCAACAAAAGGATTTGTTAATATCAATTGTGGGAAGAAATGAATTATAAAATATTGCTTCCTAGGCTCCTAATATTATCTTCAGTTACTTTCTTCTCACACCAAGTCATCATAATCTCGAAGCTTAGGATAAGCATGATCAATCATCTCTGGCTTGGCTCGATTATACCCTCTTGGCTTGGCTCGTTTATGCCCTCTTGTTCCTTCATGTCCAGCATTGGCTGCATTGGCTTGACTCGATTATGCCCTTTTGTTCCTTCATGTCCAGCGGCTGGATTAGTGCTAGTGGTCACTTCAATAATCGAACAACTACTTGCGTAGTATGAGCCGAAGCATAAAGAGTGTAGCCAATTTCTTCTTTCACAAACTGATTGTCTCAGCTAAACATAAGTCATTCATTACTGCAACAAATAATTATCCATAATCAAAGTTAAAATTAGCAAATAGAGGAACACAAAACAGCTTCAAATTATGCATATTTTGCCATAAAACAGCATCAAAATTACATATTTTATCACTAGAACAACTTCTTGAATTTAATACAAGCAATTCCAATCTTAAGTATATAGCACGTGCCAAAAGAGATTAATAAATTTAAACTGCAACTGAGATGCAGTACAGGAAATAAGAGTAGGCCAATGCCAAAAACAAAAATATATGAAAAATATTACATAATATATGCTTGTCATTGGGGAAGGAGAAACAAAAGGGTATTGTTAGGCAAGTAAGCTTCAACAAAGATGAACAAAATACAACAAACAGAAGTGAACCAAAGATAACTAAAGCAACATCCAGCATATATTAGAAGAGCTGCAAAAGGGTGTTCTGGAGCAAGAGAGAAACATTTTAAGGATAGCCATTAGATCCTTGAACGAGAGAGATTCGCGTAACTGAAGAGCAAGAAGGCATCGGCAAAGATGAGAAAATGCAATATCTAGCCAAACAGATATGACCAAAAGCAGAATAAGTCAAGAATCAAAACAGTAGTAAAACAAAATACTGAGGCAAAATCATGACAGCAAAGTCAACAATGGAAGCCATACATATGCTAAAAAAGTTACCCATGGTGACATTGCATAAGGCAATAACATAAAAAGATAAGTTTGGTTTCTCATCAATATAATTTCAAATTCCTTCATATCAGATCTTTGTTTCTTTCTAATCATTAACTTAAATTTTTTTTTTTTGGTTCTTTTCTAAATTTAATGACTCTAGAATAGCTCTGTTCTTTAATTCTGTTTTGCCTCAATACTTCCTTTCAAGAACTAAAGTGAATTCATAAGATTTCATCTTAATGATTTTCAAGTTCCTTTTTCAATATTAACTTCTCTACCATTACATGTGTTGGAAAAATATGCTCTTTAAAGCATATTTATATATTTATTGTAATAAACAATTTTTCTGATTAATAAAATAAATGAGGTATTTTATTCAAGTATCTTAATTGCATTAATATTTTGAGTAAAGTCCATTTGATCATATTATATGTATTTATGTGATCACCATGTGAATTCATAGAAGACATAAATACAAGTTATCTTATGATTAAATAAATTATGTTCGCAGTTGATAAATAAAGTTGGGCACTTTATTTAGGTATAGACTGTAATAAATTCATTAAATGGTTTGTCTTAATCATGTATGAATTTATTGATGTAGTACGACTATATTGAATAGGATCACATATGAGATTTAATTAACTTTGAAATGACTGTCAGACTTATTAAATCTCATAGGCATTGATTTTACTGTAATCTTAATCTTGAGTTAGTTATGATTTCATAATTGTAATTGTTATTCCATTTGAGTTACCAATGGGCACGACACACACTTGTGATCAAGATTACCCGGTATCTTGGTGGAGGCAATTATGAGTATTGGAGTTATAGATTAACAATATAGAATTTGTACAACACATCTCTTGATGGGTTTTTGGCACTTAATCATAGAATTCTCTGGCCAGAGTGTGTCAACATATTTAATATGTTGAAAATGATCATTAGAGAAAACCAGTAAGTATCAAGGAACAAGATGTAATTAAATCGATTGAACAGTTGAGATATCGATTTAATTAATGATGTGGTATAAAGGATTATGCAGTAAAGAAATCAATGTGGCTTGGGCGAATTATTATTGTTCGAGCATACAATTATGGAGGTCAGTTCCAATCTTATAGTGGAGTAGAATTGGAATTAAATAATTATATTTGTTTAATTACAAATTTAATTATTGTAGCCACTATTGTATGTTCCCAAATGATCCCCGGGTTAGCTCATTTAATTGACAACACCATCATTGGATCCAACAGTAAGAAAACTGGCGTATTAGGTGAAAATCATAATTATAATATTTGTTAAAGCCTAGTATGTTATATTCAAGTGTAAAAGGAAGGCTTGTGATATTTTACAAGGTGGTCCCCTAGTTAGTTACACATTCTCTCCACTTTTACGTAAGTGGAGAGAAAGTATTTAATTTAAATATTTAAATATTTAAATTAAAAGAGGAATTCTATTTTAATTTAAAATAGGAATCCTAATCCTAACATACTAGGGTTTTTCATAAGATATTATAAAAAGGGTACTTTTCTCCCAAAAAGAGAATAGCGAATAGAATTCCAGGGTTTTCGAGAAAAATATAAAAGACATCTAAGAGACGCCAGTTGCAATTGGGAGTGGTGAAACAGACGCCACACATCCAGTGTTGATCGATCTTGAGTCATAGCCTAGAAGATCGTTTAGAGACGGATCTACAACTCTCAATCGTTCATCTTCTCAGATCATCAAAGGTACGAATTTCTAGATTACTTAATTCTTATATGTTGTATGAGATCGGTCCAAAAATGTTTTAATTGAAAAATTGAAAAACCTAATTTTCTTCCTACAATTGGTATCACAACCATCTCATAATAATATATAAGGATTTCGTAAGAAATCTATCTTGTTTATTATGTATTAGAGTGGCACAATTTATTTAGATATATATTATTTGTTAATAGATGAATAAAGCATGCTTGGATTGTTTCAATTCATGGTTAGAATTTTATCTGTATTTTTGTTTTGGATTTGTAACAAAAGGGGTGGTCTATTATCACCATGTTTCCCTTTTGGTTTTAATTTTTTGTTTTAGAATTTTTGTAAGCCATTGGCGTTAGGAATCTGTAACAAAAATTTGTAAGAATTAAAAAAAAAAGGGAGAAAAGGACAAATCCGAGCAAGAACCAGCAGCACGCACAGCAGCAGCATCCCGCGCGCACGTTGCTAGCTTCACACGTTCCGCGCGCACGGCTCGCGACGGGCTCGCTGGCAAGCAGCGATGCGCGCGCAGCAGAAGGTCACGCCGCAGCAGCTCTCGCGGCTGGGCGCAGGCGCGCAGAACGCGCTGCTGCGACTTCAAGCAAAGAAGGCGGCTGATGTCCGGCGGTAGCGTGTGGTGTGTTTCCGGCGTGATAGCGGCTAGTGCTCACCGGAGCAAAGACGAACGGCAGCTATTGGTTTATTGGTAATGGCAGCTACTAGTTTATTGGTGATGGCGGCGGAGAGAAAAAGATGAAATTAGGGTTTTGAGTCGTATTTATCACTTAGGTCCCTATGGTTCTATGATTTTCTCGTTTGGGCAGAATTGTTACTATTTTGCATTTAAGTCCAGAATCGGTTTTGGGCTTGGTAAATCCTAGTTTTAGGTCAAATAAAATTTGGCCTTAATGGATTAAAATACATGGGTAGTTTAACAAATTAAGTTTATTTTTGGTCCAAAAAAATTTTACTTAAAAATTTTATTTTTATTTATTTCTTTAAAAATTAAAAATTTGGACCAATAATAAATTTAAAGCCCATATATTAGCCAAGTCCATCAACAAAGATAATCCAATGGAAGAAGATATTGACAAAAAGCCCAATGAAGATTAGGCTTAGGGTTAATATTTTTTTTTTAGGAAAACCATGAATTGAGATTATTTAATTCTTTTTCTATATGTTATGTTTTGAATGTTAACATGCCATGATAACATGTCATATAGAATAGGTAGTGCCACTCTATGCATAATGATATATGTCATTCATATAACATGAATTTATGTATATTGTTTGAAATTTGCAAATGCTTGATAATATGAAATATCACTTAGATAATATTATAGGAAGCATGCAATTAACAATATATGTATGTTTTAAAAGGAAAAACCAATTTTAAAATATTGAGTGGGAGAGGGAAAATTCAAGATAATTTTCCCACGGGCTCCATTGTTAGTTCAATAATAAAATTATATATATACCTCGACTTCATGATACAGTGATGCTCCCTACGGAGGGTATATATATTAGATATTTTATTTGATGAACTTCATTAAAGATAAGATAGAAATATTTTTCAATCTGTTGATCACCTTAACGGTGGCTGCATGATATGAGAAATGAGTAAATTGAAACAATGGTTATACACTTAACAAAATTTGTTATTAACCTTCCCAACGAAGCTCTGTTAACAAATTTTAGCCCAAAAAGATAACGATAGTTATTTATCATGTTACGAAATGAAAGAAAATAATCTAATGGTTAATTAGGTCTAGTAAGTGGCGGCATGACTTCCCCAACAGATAGCTTGCTAAAGTGGTACTGGATTATCGTTACAATAAAATAAAATGCATTTATGGTTTTTTGCATTTTAGATTTTTATTGTGAATATTACTTGTTTCAATGTATTAATGCATAGATGTTTTATTTTTCAGAAATGTCTTTCTTAAGCCCACTTACTATTATTCTGAATCAAAACAAACTCATCAAGTAGAATTATATAGATTGGAAAAGAAATCTATATATTGTCCTGACTGCTGAAAATTATAAATATGTCTTAACCTAGGCATGCCCCCCCGTACCACCAGAAAATGCTCATAGAAATGAGAGGAGGCTTTATGAGAAATGGCTAAATGCTATATTTTAGCCTCAATTTCTAATATTCTGTAGACCAAACACCAGAATTTGGAAACTGCCACTGAAATAATGGATAGTCTCCAAGAGATGTTTGGGCAGAGTACTCGCTCTGCGAGACAAACAGCATTGAAGGGTGTTATGAATAGCAAAATGGGGAAGGGCACAAGAGTTCGTGATCATGTCCTCAAAATGATGGACAATTTGAATGAGGCTGAGATTCAGGGTGCACAAATTGATGATAACTCAAAAATTGATATGGTGCTAGATTCTCTGCCAGATACATTCAAAGAGTTTAAGGTCAATTATAACATGAACAAAAGATATATGACCTTAACTGAATTGATGAACGAACTTCATTCTGCTGAAGAGATCTATCATACTGAGAAATCTCTAGGAAGCATAAATATTGCTGAAAAAGGTTCTTCTTCTAGGCCTAAGCCAAAAGGCAAGGGTAAGAAGAAAGCTGGGAAAAAGAAATCGTCTACCAAGCAAAATGACAAGCCAAAAGGCAAATGCTTCAAGTGTTGACAGAAAGGTCACTGGAAAAAGGATTGTCCTAAGATTGTAAAATCAGGTATAGGAAATCTTTTTGTAATAGAGGCTTATTTAGTTCAGAATCCTATTGACACTTGGGTGTTGGATTCAGGAGCAACTAATCATATTTGTAATTCACTTTATTGGTTTCAGGAAACCAGGAAAATAAGTGAAGGAAGCGTCAAGCTCACGCATTAGGGCAGGGACAGTTCGTGTCAGCAGTGAAGACTGGATCTGTTTTGTTATCTTTTAATAATGAGACTTTAGTTTTGAATAATTGTCTTTATGTTCTAGACATTAAGAGGAATTTAATTTCAGTAGCTTGTTTGTCAAAACAAGGGTACACTGTAAATTTTGGATCCTCTGTTTCTATTTTTTATAATAAGAGACTTATTTGTTCTGGCACATTAGAAGATAATTTATATTATTTAAGTCCTATGATCCATTCTATGCATGACACAGTAATCAATAATGATGAGCATACACATTTATCTAAGAAAAGAACTATTTCTTCCAACCAATGTTACCTCTGGCATTTATGCTTGGGTCATATAAACGAAACTAGGATACAGAGAATGATCAAAGATGGGCTCTTGGGTCCACTGGGAAATGAATCATTGCCACTCTGTGAATCCTGTTTAGAAGGAAAAATGACCAAAAGGCCATTCTCGGCCAAAGGTGTACATGCAACAGTACCACTTGAATTGGTACATACAGATGTATGTGGACCAATCAATGTACAAGCTCGAGGAGGTTGTGAGTATTTCATCACTTTCACTGATGATTACTCGAGATACGGTTATGTTTATCTAATGCGTCATAAGTCTGAAGCTTTTGAGAAATTCAAAGAGTATAAGACTGAGACAGAAAAGCAATTAGATAAGAACATAAAGAAACTTCGATCTGATCGAGGTGGTGAATATCTCTTCAGAGATTTCAAAGAGTATCTGGTTGAAAATGGGATTATATCTCAGTTGACTGCCCCAGGAACACCACAACAAAATGGGGTAGCTGAAAGGAGAAATAGAACTCTTTTGGATATGGTGAGATCTATGCTTAGTTATTTAACATTACCAATCTCTTTTTGGGGACTAGCACTGGAGACTGCAGTTTACCTCTTGAACTTAGTTCCATCTAAGTCAGTGCCTAAAACCCCAATAGAACTATGGTCGAGTCGCAAACCAAGTTTACGACATGTCCGTATTCGGGGATCACCAGCACATGTGCTGAAACCAAAGGCAGACAAGATGGATTCACGTTCTGAGGTTTGCATATTTGTGGGGTATCCCAAAGGAACAAGGGGAGGTTTATTTTATAGTCTTCAAGATAGGAAGGTAATTGTGAGCACACATTTTACTTCCCTCGAGGAAGACTATATGAATAACTTCAAACCTAAGAGTAAAGTAATACTTGAAGAACTGTCAGGTGATCAAGTTGATGCTAAGCTTTCAACTCCTGTTATAGAACAGGAAGAACAGCAACAACCAGCTGATCAACACAGGATTATTCCTGAAGAACCATCACTTTTAGAACCTCGTCGTAGTGGGAGGGTAACTAGGTTACCTGCGAGATACATGTTATTGGGAGAAACCTATATGGCTATCTCAAATGAACATATACAAGATCCCACTAGCTACAACGAAGCTCTAATAGACAGAGATGTCAAATTTTGGAAAAAGGCCATGAATCAAGAAATGGAATATATGTATTCCAATAAAGTCTGGGAACTTGTAAAGGCACCAAATGGGGTAAAACCTATAGGGTGCAAGTGGATCTACAAGAGAAAAAGAGGAATAGACGGAAGGGTGGAAACATTTAAAGTAAGATTAGTAGCCAAAGGGTTCACTCAAAAGGAGGGAATCGATTATGAGGAAACATTTTCTCCGGTTGCTATGTTTAAATCCATCAGAATTCTGCTCTCTATTGCTGCAGTGCTAGATTACGAAATTTGGCAAATGGATGTCAAGACTGCCTTTCTTAATAGGCATCTTGAAGAAGACATCTTTATGCAGCAACCAGATGGATTCATACAAAAAGGCCAAGAACACTTGGTATGCAAGTTGCAGAGATCCATCTATGGATTGAAGCAAACATCCCGGTCATGGAACATCAGATTTGATCAAGCGATAAAATCGTTTGGATTCATTCAGAATATTGATGAACCATGTGTGTACAAGAAAATTCAGGGAAAATCTGTAGCCTTCCTAATTCTTTATGTAGATGATATTCTCCTTATCGGAAACGATGTAGGAGTATTAACTACAATAAAGAGTTGGCTAGCGAAACAATTTGATATGAAAGATCTGGGAGAAGCTAGTTATATTCTTGGTATCAAGTTGCTACGAGACCGGAAGAATAAAACGATACCATTCAGACATGGAATTTCATTCTTTAAGGATCAATCACCCAAAACATCTGAGGAGATAGAGAAAATGAGACGAGTTCCCTATGCAGAAGCTGTGGGAAGCCTTATGTATGCCATGCTTTGTACTAGACCAGACATCTGTTATGCGGTTAGGATGGTTAGCAGATATCAATCTAATCTTAGACCTAAACATTCGACTGCTGTCAAGCACATAATGAAGTATCTGAAAAGAACTAAGGATTATATGCTTGTGTATTCTGGTAATGAACTTATTCCAGTGGGTTATACTGATTCTGACTTTATGTCAGATAAGGATTCTAGAAAGTCTACTTCTGGCTATGTGTTTACATTAGGAAGTGGAGCTATTAGTTGGAAGAGTGTGAAACAATCTTGTATCGCAGACTCCACAACAGAAGCTGAATATGTGGCTGCATCTGAGGCTGCAAAAGAAGCGGTATGGCTCCGCAAGTTCCTTCAAGATCTTGAGGTGGTATCTACTGCAAATGCACCACTTAAATTATTCTGTGATAATAGTGGTGCAGTGGCTCAATCAAAAAAACCAAGGAACCACAAGAAACAAAAACACATTGAGAGGAAGTATCATCTCATAAGGGATATAGTGCAGAGAGGTGATGTAGAAGTTACTCAGATTGCGTCATAGCAAAACTTGGCAGATCCTTTTACTAAGGCCATACCTGGGAAACTTTTTGACTTGCACTTAGAGTCCATGGGCATGTGCAAGATGCCAAATATGCTTTGAGAGCTAGTGGGAGATTGTTGGAAAAATATTATCTTTAAAGCATATTTATATATTTATTGTAATAAAAAAATTTTCTGATTAATAAAATAAATGAGGTATTTTATTCAAGTATCTTAATTGCATTAATATTTTGAGTAAAGTCCATTTGATCATATTATATGTATTTATGTGATCACCATATGGATTCACAGAAGACATAAATACAAGTTATCTTATGATTAAATAAATTATGTTCGCAGTTGATAAATAAAGTTGGGCACTTTATTTAGGTATAGACTGTAATAAATTCATTGAATGGTTTGTCTTAATCATGTATGAATTTATTGATGTAGTACGACTATATTGAACAGGATCACATATGAGATTTAATTAACCTTAAAATGACTGTCAGACTTATTAAATCTCATAGGCATTGATTTTACTGTAATCTTAATCTTGAGTTAGTTATGATTTCATGATTGTAATTGTTATTCCATTTGAGTTACCAATGGGCACTACAAACACTTGTGATCAAGATTACCCGGTATCTTGGTGGAGGCAATTATGAGTATTGGAGTTATAGATTAACAATATAGAATTTGTACAACACATCTCTTGATGGGTTTTCGGCACTTGATCATAGAATTCTCTGGCCAGAGTGTGTCAACATATTTAATATGTTGAAAATGATCATTAGAGAAAACCAGTAAGTATCAAGGAACAAGATGTAATTAAATCGATTGGACAGTTGAGATATCGATTTAATTAATGATGTGGTGTAAAGGATTATGCAGTAAAGAAATCAATGTGGCTTGGGCGAATTATTATTGTTCGAGCATACAATTATGGAGGTCAGTTCCAATCTTATAGTGGAGTAGAATTGGAATTAAATAATTATATTTGTTTAATTACAAATTTAATTATTGTAGCCACTATTGTATGTTCCCAAATGATCCCCGGGTTAGCTCATTTAATTGACAACACCATCATTGGACCCAAAAGTAAGAAAACTGGCGTATTAGGTAAAAATCATAATTATAATATTTGTTAAAGCCTAGTATGTTATATTCAAGTGTAAAAGGGGGGCTTGTGATATTTTACAAGGTGGTCCCCTAGTTAGTTACACATTCTCTCCACTTTTACGTAAGTGGAGAGAAAGTATTTAATTTAAATATTTAAATATTTAAATTAAAAGAGGAATTCTATTTTAATTTAAAATAGGAATCCTAATCCTAAAATACTAGGGTTTTTCATAAGATATTATAAAAGGGGTACTTTTCTCCCAAAAAGAGAATAGAGAATAGAATTCCAGGGTTTTCGAGAAAAATATAAAAGACATCTAAGAGACGCCAGTTGCAATTGGGAGTGGTGAAACAGACGCCCACACGTCCAGTGTTGATCGATCTTGAGTCATAGCCTGGAAGATCGTTTGGAGATGGATCTACAACTCTCAATCGTTCGTCTTCTCAGATCATCAAAGGTACGAATTTCTAGATTACTTAATTCTTATATGTTGTATGAGATCGGTCCAAAAAGATTTTAATTGAAAAATTGAAAAACCTGATTTTCTTCCTAGAACATGATGTTTATTACTATTAATTTGCAAATCCAGAATCGAAAGTACTAGTTGTCAAGAATAATTGCAAATTTTACTAGCCACCTATTTCATTCCAAAAATCAACATTCACAGAAAATAACACTTCATCTTGTGCTTTGGTATTGCATTAATGAAGTACAATCCAGCGAGATTTTATTTATTTATTTATTTGGTTTACACATGAAGGCTGAAGCTACATTTGCAAAAAATCCACCCACAAAAATACTTTAGCCAAACAATTAGGATAATTTTTTCTTAATGTAAAGTCAACTACGGATTGGAAATACTTCTCCATGCAGTAATAATTTCTAGGCCACAATTAGTGAAGCAAAGCACCAAATTCTTTTTCTTTTAGACAATGAATTGTCGGGCATAGAAAACTCATCCATTCGCAACATAAAGTAACAAAATCTCAATCAAAGCCTCACAATAACTTAATCAAACAAAATACCAATTTAATTTAAAGGCAACAAGAAGACTCCATTCTATTTTCTTAACTAAAGATATATTAGAAATTAAGTAAATCACAAAAACAACAAATGATCCTTTTTCTTTAAAAGAATAATAATCAAACCAAGCACAAAAAAAAGCACGCATGATCTAACATACTAACACAAAGATAAGACCCTCACAGTTTCAAAAATGACGAAGGCACGACGACATGATGAAGGCAGTGGAGCATGGTGGTGGAGTGCCGTGAAGGCATCCCGCGCAGTGGTCTCGCACGTCGCGGAGGTAGATAGCGAAGACAGTGGAGCTGGTAGTGTCACGGTGGTACCGTGAGACAGTGGCGGTATAAAGGCAGATCACATGGAGCTGGTGGTGTTGAGGCAGTGATAGTGTGGAGTTCAAATTTGTGGAGTGGATGTGTGGAGGTGCAGGCGAGCCACTACACAGAGAAGGAGAACGAAAATGAAAGCGAAATTTTTTTTTGTCGCAAAACAATTACAAACCCGCGTAAACCCGACTCTCACACGGGTTTATTTTATGCGGGTTTGACCGAATTACAAGCTTCTTTTGACCACATTAAAATACAGTGAGGAGTAGTCACCAAACATGGTATTATAAGACTTTAATGCTATGGGGAGTCCTAATACTATGTAATGAGGGCTGCCAAACACGCCCTAGTGGAAAACGATAATGAAAATTAATTCATGTGTGGCATGCATACCCTAACTCTTCTTTATGCATATATTTTTTTTAATTACAGAGTCTTGAGATGCCTCTGTTTGTAGGTTTCATTTACAAGCTTTTTGATGAAATTATTCTTAGGTTATAATGAGATTAGATAATCCTCATATTTTGGAGAGATTTTGTTTATAATAATTTGTTTTTACTTTTTCTATTTTTATAAGGGGAAAGCCCACATACACCTCCAACATTTGCTTAAATGGTCACATAACCTCTCTTAGTTTTATAAATTGTCACACTGAACCCCTTTTGGTTATTTTACCCTTAATTACGATAACCCAATAATTGACCTTAAATAAACTTTTGTAATAAATATAAACTGAAATTAAAATAATATAATATATAAAATAAGATAAATTTTATAAAATATTTTGAATATTAGAAAAGTTATTTTAACATTATTAATCTGTCATGCTCTTTTGATAATAATAAAATCTATTTGACATTTTAATAATATTAAAATAATTGCACCAAAAAATCACAGTAATTTATAAAACTTATATTATTTCATTTACAATATTTTCTTTTTTTCCAATTATGTCTTTAGTACGAATCTTAAAGTAAATTTTGGATTAGTAGATTTCAATATTCATAAAATCCATTGGGGTAGGATAATAATAATAATAACTTAATATTAAAAATAACTTTTATTATACACGTTATTTTATTAATTATACTTGTTGTATTATTTTATTTATATCATATGATATTTATTTATTATTTTTATTTTATTACTAAATTTATATTTTTTTTTTGAAGAAACTATTGCTCATGATATTTACAATCATACATATACTGAGACCCGTTTACATCAATTCTGACATGGCACCGCTCAGATTTTTAACCCTCTCAAATATTCGAGGGACGTCAACTCCCCTCCTGGGAGAAAGACTGCCTTCACTCAAGCTCTGAGGCTCCGAGGAAGGAAATTTAAATTAAACCCCTGCAATGCGTCTGCGGGGGCTCGAATCCCTTCCCTCACATTTGTGAGGGAGGGGTTCTGCCCACTTGGGCTAAGCCCAAGTAGTTTAAATTTATATTTATTTGGGTTGTTATAATCACAGGGTATAACAATTATTTTGAAATTAAGAGAGTCTGTGTGACATTTTAAGTGAGCCTTGGGGGTGCAGGTGGCTTTTTCCCTTTTTATAATTGAGTGCTCTTGATTTCGCTAACAAATTCTTTTAAAACGAATGTAATGTAATCCAATATAATTTAAGCAACACTATGTATTAATGGATTTTTAAAATAAAAAAATTTACGAATTATACCTATTGGACTCAAAGTTGTTATTATTGGTAATTTAAATTTTTCACCATAGTTTTTTTCGCTTGAAAAATTAAAAAAATTACAAAATAATGATAAATTATTACTTGGAGTAAGAAATAATAATAAGGTTTTATACGTGAGGTTCGTACTATCTCCGAGCAATAAAATCGCCTTCACTCGCAATTTGAAGCCTTTTAGCTCCAGCACCAATGACTTCTCGACAGGCAGCAGCAGATTTTTGAATCTCTTGGCATTCCTCCTCCACCACTACCACCATAGCCACCATTCTAGATCCTCTCTTGTTTCCTTATTTGTTTTGCCGCACCAACATTTTCTCTTGCATTCTCTACATATGCTATTCATCTTTGTTTATGAATTGGTGTCTAACCTTTTTTATTATTTACGAGCATATTGATGTTCAATCTTATACTCTTATGATTTTTTGCATGCCCTTGCTTGGAATATTATATGTTTTCTTGGTTATTGATAGAGGAAGATGCCATCGCAACTCCACTTTGTTATTGTTTTACACACAACAAAAACACACAGAGCACCATAGAAGGTGGTAAATCTGTTTTAAGGAGACTGTTGCTAAACAGGCCTCGGGTTATTTCTGTGCTTTTTGATCCCATTTTTTTTTTTTGTGCTTTTTGGTTTCATTTTTTTATGTGCTTTCTATTTAGCTACAACCTATTTCCTTACTGATTACTTACGTTAATTTACTTTTAATTGTTCACTTACCAAAATTTTCCAATAATATATACATTGCAATTGATATTTTATGAATTTAAAATTGAGAGAAAAAAAAGATCACGAAATAACATAAAGAAGAAAAAGTGTTATAGTAAGATAAAGAAAGAGAAAGATTATGTACTCCATGAAATCTAAATGGTTACATAATTATTTATAAACTTCTTATTCTAATGAGAATAGGGTTCTAAATCAAGAGAAATAAGAGTCCCTTAATACAAGATTTTCTCCTAAATCAACTAGAACAAATGAAGACTTAATAATTCACCTAAGAGTTTTAGCCAACTATGCTACCAAGTAGGAATCACCAAAAGTACAGCTCCACTTTACAATTAATTGGAAATATCTTTGAAATTGTTTCCTCATGGTGGCATCTTTCTCTTCAGTCTTTAAGTATTTTTGCTATAAGGCAATAATTAAATTTTAGGTTGTGATGTTTGGTAATTGGAATTGGATGAATAGATAAAAGTTATGCATAAGCCTTTATTGTATTAGTTCATTTTCAAGAATTTTGTTGTCAAAGTTTATTGCTTCTATGTTTGGTATTTTTCAACTAAAATAGCCATTGGTTTATGGGCGGGGGATGATTTTCCGGGTTTTTAAATTTAAATGTGAAGAAAAGGGGATGTAGGATGATTTGTTTTAGGCAACATAAAATTTCTAACACATGAAATGTTAAAAAATTGACATGAAATATGCAAATAGTAGTTAAATATGTAATGTTAGACATTAAACACGAGTAAGATGTAACATGAAATATGGTAGTTGATACATATAACAGATGATGTTGTACATGAAATATGAATGTCAAATATGAAACAAACAGGAGTGTAAAATTATTTGGCTTTATTTATGACATGAGATACTAAACTTATATAAAATGTGGTGTAAACATAAAACATGAAATTTACATGTGAAAAAAGAACACGAAATATGCAAAAACAAAAGTTAAGTATGCAACATTAGACATTAAACATGGGTACAATATAAACATGTAATATGATAGTTGATACATGTGATGGACAATGTTGTACATGAAACATGAATGTCAAATATGAAATGAACAGGAATGCAAAATTTTTTGCCTTTGTTTATGACGTCAGACACTAAACTTATGCAACATATAATGTAAACATGAAATTTACATGTAAAATAAAAAAACATGATACATGCAAAAATGAAAGTTAAGTGTGCAACGTTAGACATTGAACATGGATACAATGTAAACTTGCAACATGGTAGTTGTTACATATGACAGATGATGTTATATATGAAATATGAACATCAGCCATGAAACGAGTGGGGAAATAAAAAATTTTGGCGTCGTTTCCAACGTCAAACACCAAACTTTAAAGATGCAACATATGATGAAAACATGAAATATGAAATTTATACGTGAAATAATAATATGAGATATGAAACATTGAAAGTTAAATATGCAACTTTAGACATTAAATATGAGTATAAAGCAAACATGTAACATGGTACTTGACACATGTGACAAACAATGTTATACATAAAACAAATATGTCAAACATGAAACAAGCAAGAAAATAAAAAAATTTTTTGTGCCATTTCTAACGTGAAACACCAAATTTCAAAGATACAACATATGATGTAAACATAAAACATAAAATAATAATATGTAATATGAAACATTACAAGTTAAATATGCAATGTTAAACATTAAATATGAGTACTAGTATATATAAAACATTTAACGATAAACAAGTAATTGTTAATGTTATAAATGAAATATGAATGTCAAACATGAAATGGGGAAGAAAATAAAATGTTAGGGGTATTTAGAATAATAAAGTTGAGACAAATAACAATACACACGAAAGTTTTATTGTCAAATAGGAGATAACATAAAAAAAAAAAATTATTGTCTTTTATTATATAAAATTTTTATTTTTTTCTCTTAATTTTTGATCTAATATTATTTTTCTTTCATTTTTTATTTATTTATCTTTTTTCCTTTCTATTAATTTTGTCTTTTCATAATTTTTAATTAGTTTATTATCTTATTTCAATTTTTAAATTTTAAATAATTAGTTTAAAATAGTAATCAGTTAAAGAAATCAGTTGGTTTAGGTCATCATGCCTAGACATTGCCTCGAGAATTGCCTCTTGGCATTGTAGCCACACCCCAAAATGGAGCCTAATCTGATGAAGACACGTATACTTATAAAAGTAGTAAATATATAAAATACGAAAACAAAGTCGTTTTGATTTCAATTACTTTGACACCAAATTGGGCATCAGGCAAACTAACACTGGGAAAGCTGACCATTATGAAAAAAAAAAAGAAAAAAATTTGAAAAATGCAATGCTGATGGGAACATTCATTTTTTTTTTAACCTGATCAAAGTGGTGATGAATATTATTGGCTGTAGATTACTAGGTGTGACATCTCGAACTGAGCCTGGCCCATATGGCCCATGTTTGTATGGGCTGGGTTGTAAAATTACGGTAAAACGTTCCTATCTGATAAGTTGATAAAAAAATTACAAAAACATCCAAAGAACATTTGAATTTTAGGGTCAATTTGGTAATAATAAGCTTTTAAATAATTACTATTAACTATGATATAAAAATAATCAATTACGAAAAGAATCAATTAAATGCTTAGTAAATTCTATTTTAAAAAATGTTGTGAGTTTTAAAAATAGTTGTATGCATTTAGTAAATTTTACTTATTAAACTACTATAAGAATATAAATGACTGAATTCGATATAATGTTAAGTAAAATTTATTTAGACATTTATAAACATGTTTATGAAATAGTTTTTATGTGCGTAAAAAATAATTGATAATTAAAATAAATATTTTATTTTTTTATTTTTTATTTTGTTATCACAATATAGGGTTCAGCTAAACATACCACTTCTTTGTCTTTTGTGGTAGTACTATTGTAAATTTTCATATAACCCCTTTTACTCATTTTATTTAAATTTTGCTTACAAATATTAAGTTAATTTTTACTGCATCCATATGAATATTTTAAGTAGCACCTTATACTATTTACTATTCATAAATTTTATTCTATATTGCACATGTATCACAATACCCCCTTTCTTTACTATTTTGAGATTAAATAATTAAAATGTTTTATTTAGAACTTTACACTCTTTTTTTTAATATTAGAATTTTTTTGAAATCCATTATCAAATTTCATTTGACACTCTACACTCTTTCTATTATAAATTTTTTAAATAAATATTATAATACTTTTTATTTACATGTATAATAAATTATGTAATCTCAATAGTGCTATTACAAAAAGTATTATAATTTTTCGTACTCTTGTTTTTATTATGTTATTTAATTTAAGTGTTCTTATTTTATGGGTGCATTTGGTTCGTCATTATTTGTTGTATTAGGTTATATGGCATTATTTTTTTTATCACATTAGGGCATATTAAACTATAATTTAGTAAAAAAAATTTATCCTTCATATATAGTAATAAAAATTTTAAATAATATAATGTCAGCCCATGCTACATGAAATTACTTTAGCACTCATTTAAAGATGATGAACTATTGTTTACAAGAATAAATTAAAGGAGAAAAAAATTTACAACAGTAAATTAAATGAGTGCTAAATTATAATACTTTTATACTAGGACTATTGAGATTATATAATTTATTATGCATGTAAGTAAAATGTACTATAATTTTGATTTAAAAAAATTATAATAGAAAGAGTGTAGAGTGTTAAATGAAATTTGATAATGGATTAAAAAATCC
This sequence comes from Atalantia buxifolia, assembly GCA_030444775.1. Classification (NCBI taxonomy): domain Eukaryota; kingdom Viridiplantae; phylum Streptophyta; class Magnoliopsida; order Sapindales; family Rutaceae; genus Atalantia; species Atalantia buxifolia. Next base: position 637,423 of record CM059838.1, on the reverse strand, counting down.
TAATATTAAAAAAAGAGTGCAAAGTTCTAAATTAAACACTTTAATTACTGAATCTCAAAATAATATAAAGGGCGTATTGTAATACTGGTGCAATATAGAAAAATATTTGTAAATGATAAATAGTATAAGGTGTTAATTAAAATGTTTATATGGATGGAGTAGAAATTAGTTTAATATTTATTAAGTAAAGTTTAAATAAAAATGAGTGAAAGGGGTTATATAAAAATTTATAAGAGTACCGCCAAAATGACAAATGAAGTGGTACCAATGTTGTACCGAGTTCCACGATATAAACAGCAATAATAATAAGGATCAGAGAGTTGTAAGGTACATATATGTAATTTAATATTAATTTAATAATAATATTTTTGAGGTTAATGATTTTATTTTTTAATTAAAAAGATTAATTTTAAATTTTTATAATATATGGAATTATTAGATATAAAATTAATTTTTAAAATTAAATTTAAAAAATTACTCATTTCACACTTCTGAAAATCTACTATAAAATAAAGTGATTTTTCTAAAAATAATTTTTAAAATAATTCACGAGATATTAAAATTAATTTTTAATATTTTAAAATTAATTTATAACCCTAAAAAAATAAATACTAAAATTATCTTTTTTAACTTTTCAAAATTAAACTCCAGACTCCCTAAAGCACTTTCGCCAATCGCCCGCAACTTCCTTCACTTGCTGGTTGCTACACCCTCGTCTTATCTAGATAAAGTATTATCATTTCGCTGTCGCTGTCTCTTCGATTTATTCGCTTATATGATTAGAAATCGAACAAACTCTGCAACTTTCTAAATAACTCACAGCTAAAAGGAAAAAAAAAAAAAGGTTGAGTCGTCATCGTCTCAATGGCGACGGCTGAGACACAAACGATGGTGGTAGGGATCGATGATAGCGAGCACAGCACGTACGCGCTTCAATGGACGCTCGATCATTTCTTCGCAAATTCGACTGTAAATCCTCCTTTCAAACTCGTCATCGTTCATGCCAAACCTTCCCTTTCTTCTGTTGTTGGCCTTGTTGGACCTGGTAAAGTAATTATAAATTTAACTAAGTATTAATTAATCCTTTGGTATTTCTCTTTGCTCTGGAAGTCGTAGAAATTAAGTAATAGATTTTGTTGTCCTTTGTTCGATTTTAGTTTGTTTGTTTTTTTCTTTCTTTCTTGGTGATCAAGTAACTGGTTTTTAATTTTAATTTATTGCAGGAGCCGCCGAGGTTTTGCCTCATGTGGACTCAGATTTGAAGAAGATTGCTGCTAGGGTTGTGGAGAAGGCTAAAGAAATCTGTAGCAGTAAATCGGTAATGATTAGTTTGTGCTTTCTTTTTAATGATATTACAATCTATAAATAAATTACTGTCTTGGGATCGTCCGGGATTCTATATACTCACGTTTGTAGTACGGTTCAAAAATCTACCAAGACTAGTTCGGAATACGGCCACTTACAACATTGGTGGAAAAAGCTATCTTTAGATTGCGCCACTCGTGAAATGATCATTTTCAAAATACTCCTCTAAACATTAACCTTCCCTCATCTCTGTTAAGAAGATGAAAATTTTTCATCAATGCACCCCCAATTTTTATATTTTTTTTGAACCCAAACAGACATAAATTAAGGTTTGGAATAGTTTAGAAGTACTTTCAGGACTGTCGTTTTATGATCGGTAATCCAAGATTAACCTTTCTAAATTGGTGGATTTGGGTTGTAAGTATTCACACTTATCCTTTTTATCTTTCCCCAGTTTTAATATACCAGATTATAATAGGTTTACTTAACAACTGTTTTCCTTCTGGTATCATTTCTGTAAATTAGTAGTTCTGTTTTGTTTAGGTGCATGACTTTGTTGTTGAGGTGGTGGAAGGAGATGCTCGAAATATCCTCTGTGAGGCTGTAGAGAAGCATCATGCCTCCATATTGGTTGTTGGTAGTCATGGCTATGGAGTGATCAAAAGGTATGAATCTACTATAAGTTGTTTCATTTGTTATCTCATATTTTCTCGAGTGGAACTCATTATGGTGAACTGTTTTGGTTATTATTCTTATTTTTCAATCATAATGAGGACTCAAATCTCTGTATGTGTAAATAAACTATAAATAGATCGAGTACTATTGTAAAAGCTTATATGAATCAATTTTTTATTCTTTATCATGGAGTAGCTATAACCAGACGAAAATAGAGTGGAAAAAATGTCATTGAGATGTAGTAAGACGCTTTTCTTTGACTGGCCACCCAAATGCAAATTGATGCTAAAAATTTAGTTTGGGATTTGCCTTCTCCTCTACCTTTCAAAAAAGAAAAAAATGATCGCTTTCTATTTCAGTATTCTTTCGCTGGGAATGTCATACATACCATGGATTTACAAATTTTGTTGAATGAGAGGGTTAGTAGGTTTCATTTGTTTCCTGTTGGGAGTTCTGATGATTGGTAACTGAGATCGATTGTTCTGCAGGGCGGTTTTGGGCAGTGTAAGTGATTATTGTGCTCATCATGCTCATTGCACGGTGATGATAGTGAAAAGGCCTAAATCCAAGCACTGAGCTGCAGTTACTCTGCTTCATGATTAGTAAACACATAATAGGATGGTATGAATCGGTTGGATACTGTATGATATCTATTGTACCTTGCATATTACAATTGCCGTCGAAAATGGGATGTAATCAAATATCATAATTTAACTTATGTTTAACACGTAATCAAATATCATAATTTAACTTATATTTATGTCAACATCTAAACGTTTCATCAAAGTTCATATGTTTCAAATGTTTCATAGTATGTTTTATATTCATTAGTGTTCTCCTTGTTTCTTCAGTTATTTGTTTCTTTACCTCCCCTCTGTAGAATTTCATTGTTAATCACAGAATGAATGATAGCATGAATCTGTACTGTCAACGGTGCATAAAATTAAAAGTTGATTAGGACAATATTTTGATTTTAAATATTTAAAATAACTTTTAATTAATCGAGACAGGTTCTATTGGAAAGATGCCAGCTTCAACCTTTTATTCTTTATAATTTTTCATGATACTTTTAATAATTTGATAGCCACATAAAATTCTGGTGTAAGAGGTGCTTAACACCCATTCTATTAGGATAATACAACTCGTTATTACTATTTTCGGTTCTCAGAAAGAACTCTTGTGAACGTGATCATATTTTTTAAAATAAGAAATATATTCATAAATTAATAATTTATTAATTTAATGATAATTAATAATTGTTGAATTAATAAATTTTTTAGGATCCTTGCTATTAATTTATCTGGTTGTATTCTAGGTGGCTGCATCACAAGCAAGCAGGTCCACAATTTCAACGCGTCTAGAAATTTCAGAACAATACAGCCATCTTGTTTTATTTAATGCGGCTCAGGTATTTTGATTACATAGAATCCAAGCTCTTAAATCTAATTAAACCTACTTACAAAATACATACAAGGATTTAACCCCGAGAACAACATAGGAACTCAATGCAATTGCAAAACGCTTGTTATGCTTGCAAAATGTTTAACAGTGTACCCAGAAGGCAGAATATCCACTTCCTTTAAGGTCTCCATGAAGACAGAGGTGGAGTATCAGAGTCTTTGTAGGTAGTTACTGCATCCGGATATCGATCACCCTTTACAGCATCCGCCGAAGCAATGGAATCAAGTTCAACCATTTCTTCTGGAGCTAATTTCACTGAGAGAGCTTCAATATTTTCATTGAGCTGTTCGATCTTGGTGGTTCCAGGGATGGGACACACATCATCACCTTGGTGGTGAAGCCAGGCTAACGCAAGCTGTGCTGGGGTGCATCCTTTTCTCATTGCTATTTCATTAACACGCTCAAATAACTTTTTGTTATGCTCCAAATTTTCAGCTTGGAACTTCGGCATGGACTGCAACAATTAGGAAAGAACTTTCAGCACTTAAAGAGAGTGAAATTGAATCTTTAAGACAACATTTTGGAGATAAAAGATTCACAGGTTCCTAGGTATACCAAGCCCCTAATCTGCTTCAAATTTTACTCTGAAGGATGGTACAGAATTATCAACTAAGAAATGTTCATATATGCTCATGGCTTTGGTCTCAGATTTGAATGTTGTTCTATAAGTGTCAGTAGGCAATCTCGCTGATTCTCACAGAATCTGAGAAAAAACATGCTGATTTCTACAAGAAGTTGAAAAAATTATGCGCAAAAGTTCTATAGTCGGAGCCAGGTATATTAAGAGCGGATTGAGCAGGTTCAAAAACACCTATATGCCCAGGGACAGGATAAGTTACAGCAGATAAATATCAAGTAAGATGCAGAAGGTAATAAAAGGACTCAAAGAGATGGCAAGATGAAGATGCACGGTAACAGATCTGTCATCAGGGATCACTCCACTATATTTGTAGCCTAATGGCATTTGCTCTCATTCAACCCAAAACTATGGAGCCACAATTTTCAGGCAAAAAAATAACATCGATCCTTGGATCTGGAAGAAAATGATAGATTCCAGCAGAAGACCTGAAAATGATTTAAAAGCCTGAATTTCAAATCCTTTAGCTAGCTTGTAGAAGGTTTTCAGCACACGATTGTAGTTATGAAAAACTATGTAAGACTGAACCTAGTTGTACATAGAAAATTGTTAACAGTGGTTTTCAATTGACCTGGAAAAAAGAAAAGAAAAGAAAAAGGACTTCTCCTATATAGGATAGGGTTATGGAAAAAAAACATTTTTCTTCACAAGCAAACCCAATTTGGATGGATCAGTGGAATTTCACATTATGATGCATAAGCAATGCAAATATGACAAAGATGGAAACTGCCACAAAGATGAACACAGAAAGAATCCTTGCAATCAAACTTCTTGAGGATCCAGTATTAGTTAAGGTGATGGAAAATTTTTTTGTTTTCTATTTAATGATCCAAATGCAGACAAGGAATTTAACCTTAAAACAGGCTATTCTATTGAAGGGGTATTAGGCGTCACTTGAATACTAATTTCATGTTAAATTTTTCTGAGAAATAAAAAAAAATTGCGTTTATGATCATTGCAAAGAAAATCTCTCATATTCAAAGACATTAATATACATGATATCATGAAAGACAATTCAAAACAAAAATGAGTTCCATCATTATTGAGTGATTAAGCAAATGTGAACAGAAGCAATTATTGTTTTATAGGTTACAGAGTTTGAACATTCAATAAATAGGGCAATAGTAATGAAAATACGAGCAAGCTGAAACACATGAATTTTAAGTGAAGCAAGAAATATTATTTAGTTAATCATGAATAAGTTTTGGTTGCTATGACATCATCTGAATATGAATTTTGAAGTGTTAAGTTATTACTGATTGAATTTTCATATTGATCTAGTTTTTCCTTGCATCTACATACAAGTAACTTCAGTGCTCATTTGAAGACCACAATGAACTGGTTCAACAATTAAAATTAATAATGCTAATTAATTATGTCAAGTTCTGCTGGATTAGATTACAGTGAACTATAAGTATGGGTTGTAGAAAAAATTCGGGGCTCTATAATTACACAAGTCAATCTAGGGTATCTTAAGAGAAGGTGTTTGCCAAGCTTGCAGACATCCAATATTGATGCTAGAAAACATTTTAATGCTAAAAGCTAATGTAGTTTATTCCAAACGCTAACAATTGCTAGGAAGACTTACAAACCTTTCTAAAATCGTCTTTTGAAAAGCTTTCAACCAACTTAGGCCCTGATGATAGAAATCCTTGTCCTAGAGGACCATACGCAACAATTCCAATGCCAAGTTCCCTAAGCAATCACCAGGTTTTCATTAGCAGATGTTAAATGATTCCGCTCATAAGTTCTCTTCTTTTCAACTCCAAACAATCCAGTTGGTCTCATTAATGCCTTACCTGCAAGTAGGAACTATCTCTGCCTCCACATCTCGTGACCACAAGGACCATTCCAACTGCACAGCTGTTATTGGATGGACAGCATGAGCTCTTCTAATTGTTGCAGCGCAAGCCTCAGATAGACCTATGTACTTTATTTTACCCTCTTCAACTAGTTTCTTGAGTTCTCCAATCTTCCAAAAGAACACAAAAAAGAATTAGTGAATGTCCAATTGGAAGCTCGATAAGAAGATATGATTTGTATAAAGAACATAAAGGGGACAATGTTGCAAAACAATCATGCTTCATCACCAAATAAGATGTTAGTTTAATCCAATAAGTTTCCAACAAAGAAATACAGCTAAATCATTTGGGGATTACTGCTCATGACAAGACAAGCATTGCACTATTTGTTCAGAGGTTCATTAATGATGGTAAAAAAGTCCCTCAGTTGAGCATGTAGCAAGACAAAATGCTATGCATTTGTGCTGACAGTTATCAAATATGATCAAATCCCATCTTCCTTGACGATTGTACAATCAGTGTGCATTCATTGTACTGCTCATAACACAACAATCAATGTTTTTCTTATTTTTCCCCCCTTTTTTTCAGTTTCTACCTAATTTTCACCATTCATTAAATCAGAAGATGTAAATAACAGAGTTCAATCACATTGCTAAAACAAAGAACACACGGAAGACTCGGGCAATGAAAGAACAAAACATCATAATATAACATGATTGCCACAGATATAGCTAAAAAGGGACAAACCGTGACTTCAATGGGAATTTTAATGTCAACGCGATGTTGGTAATAAAGATCAATAGTATCAATATCCAGACGCTTCAAGCTGGCCTCGCAGCAAGCTCTTACATAAGCCGGATCACCACGAATTTTCCCTCCATCAGCATAGCTGATGCCAAATTTAGTGGCCAACTCAACTCTTTCTCTCATTCCTCCTTTCAGAGCCTAACTCCCAAACCAGGAAAGGAAAAAAAAAATCAACAAAAGGCCATTTGGAATACGTTTGTAGCTAAAATGTGCACTAAATTGCTCAACAAACACCCAAATTTTACTTGGGAGCTAAATTCACCAACAGCCCTTTGTTTATACTCAATTCTAAACATATCCTTTTAAAAGAAAGAGAGAAAGAGAAGCTATTTCTTACTTTGCCCACAAGTATTTCATTGGTGTAGGGTCCGTAAATATCGGAGGTGTCGAGTAAAGTGATGCCGCTGTTAATTGCATGGTGGATCAAAGCGATCATATCGGGCTCGGGCTCCGGTGGCCCGTATAAACCGGACATGGCCAAGCACCCTATGCCCTGTGCTGAAACCTCCAGACCTTGTGAACCTAGCTTGATTCTCTTCACTGTCCCCGCCATTTCCTTGTTACTGTTACTGTCACTGATACTATATTATGTAAAGGCACTCACTGAAAGATGTATATTCGTGTGTGTGTGTGGTGTGTATATTTTCTTGGTTCTGTTACAGTGCATCACTAAGGTGTTTCCCTCCGCCTACGATGGAAAAGCCACCATTGATAAGAAAAGTGATCAACGAACGAAGAATAATGGAATCCCTTCAATGGTGCCTCTTTGTCACTACCTATGGACAGATTTTTAGCTATTAGCTTGAGATGCCCGTTCCTTCATTCTAAAGGATTAAATCTGGTCCCCTCATTTCTTGTTGTTGCCCGTTTCCTTTTATCTCGGAACGCGCCACAATTTGTTTTGGAATCTGGATATTGGCTCTAGGCTTCGTGGCTTACTCCTGACTGATCAGAAAGTTCAAAATTGTAATTTGTCACGTGTCTCGCCTGTGGCCAGAAACTATCAATTTGGTTCAGTTTTTGGACACAATAAAAAAATTGGTTCTTTTTTCTTTTTTCCCCTTAATTCTAGAATCAAGAACCGAATCGGAAAATCAAAATTTTTAATATATCTTTAAAGTCAAACACGTGTCATGTTATTATTGGTGAACAAAAATAAAAAATAACTAAAAATTAAGAAATGAATAAAACTATAATAATAATAAGCCAAAATTCGATCTAAAAATCAATTTAGAATATGTTTGACTCGGATTTGGATTTATTTTAGATTATAGTTTTTTTTCGCTTCTCTTAAAATCAACAACGAACTGATTCGATGATCACTTTTAATTTCACTTAAATGCGATACGTGATGTTGGGTCGTCCATCTTGTGCTTATTAATTTTAAAATATTTTAAGTTTTTTTAAGCTTTACTAATTATTTTGTACTTGTGTATTTTATGAATGTTTTTGCCGATTATTTAACACATAATGTAGTGTAAGTGGTTCATGATTGATACCTATAAGTAAAAAGATGCTTCTAAAGCAAGGCATACAAGAATGGTGATAGGGTAGTTTTCCTCACCATTGTGCAATCTGACACCCATCTACAAGAAAACCCATGCTTCATCAACAATACATGGTTTTCAACCACCACCCTTTAGTTATTGTTTTTGGATTTGTCATAATGAATAATCTGGAGCAAAACGGACATTTCACGTACCGACGTGCGTTTGTAACTAAAATGTTCGCTAAATTGTTCCCTAAGCACCCAAGAAAAGTGACGCGACTGTTAAGGCATGGTGGGTGGATCAAGGCGATCTAATTGGGATCGGGCTAGGGGTGCGCTTAGAAGGCAGACATACCCATGCATCCTAAGCCTTGTGCTGAAGCCCGTAGACCTTGTGAACCGACTCACCTAGCTTCTCCTCACGGTCTCGCCTCAGAATGGCAATGGACAGGGGAGGGGAGGAGACCGACCTCCCTATACCCATTCTCAATATTCTGTATATATTATCGCTCCTGACAAAATTAATTCAAGAAATTCTCATTCCCTCCTCGACTCACCTAGCTTGATTCTTTTCACTGTCTCCGCCTCTGGATGGCAATGGGGAGGGGAGGGGAGGGGACTGACCTCCATGTACCTATCCTCGATATTCTGTATATATTCTTGTTCTTAACAAAATTATTTCAGGGAATTCTCGTGCACTCTTTGAATAATAATAAGAGATCCCCAAGGGTCTCCGATTCCCAAATAACTAATATATTTTTATTTTTTTATTTTAATTTAATCATACTAAAATAAAACATTTAAGTAAAAATAAAGTTTGACGATTTATCTTATATTAAGGTTAATTCATTACAAAATACAAATCACCATAATAACCATCTTCGTCAATCTTCATCATCCTACAATTAAAAAAAAAAAGAAATTACTTTTATATCAACAATGAAATAAATAAAATGGATATAGATACTTAATCAATATTTTTAATAAAAGTATTTCCCTCTTGCACCTTCTGCTCCTCTTATTCTTCCATTTGTGCTAAAAGCTGATTTGAAAGCAACAATTATAATTGGAATTGCTGGAATATCTCTAGCAATTCATGCCAATATAGGATACTTATGGGGATTTGTTTTCCACTAACTCAAAATATTAAAATCTTCTACCGTGGCATAACTTTCTCATCTAAATATGAATCTAGTCAATTAGACCCAAAAGTTTAATAATATAACTATTTTGATATTTGTAATTTATACTAATATTTAACAATTTATAATTTACATTTTATTATTTATTTAATAATAATTTTAAAAAATAAAATAAAATAAAAATAGGAAAAATAGGGAGGGGATAGGGATTCTGTTACATCCCTGTCCCTTCTCCGAATAAAAAATTGGATAAAAAATTATCTTCGTCCCTTCTCCAAATAAGAAACTAGGTAAAAAATTATCCATGTACTCTCTCCGATTAGGGAAAAATTAGGGATGATAAAATCCTCTACGGGTTGGGGCCCCATAAAGCCCCACCCTAAATGGAAAAAATTTTGAATAATTTTTTAGGAACGGGGTGGGAAGTGGGAGAAAAATAATCCCCAAATTCTTAATGGGGTAAGGTTTGGTTTTGCACTCCCCACAGCACCCCTACCCCAATCCCTATTATATATAAATATATTTTTAATTCTTATCTAATAATTTTTATTTTATCGACTATAACGTCAATTAATAATTTTTTTTAATTTTTATATAATATAAACAAGATATGAATAAAAGAAAACCCTATAATATTTTTCAACTCTGAAACATTGTTATATTTTATTTTCTCTTTTAAGGTGCTATTCTCTTTAAATATTTTTCACTTTTAATATCATTTTAAGATATTGTTTCAAACTTTTAGAGATTTTTTTAAAAGAATTTAAATACTTTATAATATGGTGATGATTTTATTTTAAGTCTCTAATGTTTAACTTACTGAAATCACGTATCTATACTTACTATAAAATAGATAAATAGGGAATGGGGTGGGGATGGGAATGGGAAAATTATTCCCCACATGGGAATTCCCTATCCCCACCCCACTAAATTTATTGGGGAATGGGGTAGGGAATGGAGGCAAAAATTTCTAACGGGTGGGGAATGGGGCAGGCCTCCCCACCCCCACCCTATTGCCATTCCCAGAGTATATTCCGAGGGTCCCCATCCCTATGAGAATTTATGCCATCCCTATCTCCACCATTTTCTCGATTACTTTCTATTAATTAAATGACTCAAGTCTCAACACTCATATAGGGCACATGTACATGAACTAAATATAATTATTATTCATATAAATTTTTTTAAATAAATATACATATGTCATATTTTCATTAAGTGAATATAGTATAATAAAATTACTCTAAAATCTCTTTATTTGCAGCAACGAAAACGACAAGAGAATGAATAAAATATCTCCAACTGGATGCAAAAGGAAGCAATAAAATTTTAGTAAGAAAACTGAAAAAGAGACTAACCGGGAAGACTGTAGAAGGTTAAATATAAACGAAATATTGGTTAAAACTAAGCACTTGTATACATCTATTGTAGTTACTTTTGCTAGTGGTAGATTGGTAGTGGCGCACCTTTCTCTTTTTTAAAAATAGGGGTGGCAAAATGATACGAACACTAAAATTTATAAGGAGAAATCAAATGAAATAGAAAAGTTAAATGACAAATGGGGTTAATTCGAGGAAACCCAAACCTCCAAATAAGTATTGATTATTCGAGAAACCAATAAACTCCCAATTACAACTTTTATGTTGCCAAAATAATAAACTCATGATCCTTTTTATTGAATAACATCAAGCTTTATATAATAAAACTTGTTTAGGATTACAACTTAAAAATTAGTGACACTAAGCATGTTCTCACATAATGCTCCACTAATTACATGTAGTTCCACAAAATAAGTGCAACTACTTGTGACTAGTTCAAAGTTAACTAATACAATAAGATTAAATAAATAAAATAAATAATTTTAATTATTTTAATAGTTTGTATCATTCCTTCCCCCTTCAAAATACCCTTGTCCTCAAGGGTAGATTTTTTTGAAATAATTTGCTTTCTCTTCCGTTTCCAATTCATAATTAGATATAATGATGCCCTAAAGCTCTTTTCAAAATTCTCCATTGATCCAACCATGTTCTTCATCTCAATTTTTGGCACTTCACCGTTGAACAATTTCTCATCACGGTGGCTAGGCAATTTAGCTTTGTCCTTAAAATAAACACTCTGCACCTTTGGCTTGTAAGAGAAAACTCTAACATTTTGAATGTTGATTTGTTGAATTTTCTTTAATGGTGCCACTACTTTGCTGCATTGTTTAGCACCTCCATCATGGGTTGCAATTGCCAAATTATCACTTTGTTGGAGACATTGAACTTCAACCGAAGACATAGAATTTTCTTTCACATGTTTGATATGATGGCTACATGAGTTCAATCTTGCATCCTATGTTCTTGATATTTCATCCGTTTTGCACAATAATTTCTTGGTAAGTTCTTTCTGCTCAAGAATCATAGCCTCCACCATCTTCTGAATCCTCTCAAGTCTCTGCTCCATTGTAAGGATTTACTCCTTATTTATTACCAAGCTCTGATACCAAATGATACGAACACTAAAGTTTATAAGGAGAAATCAAATGAAATAGAAAAATTAGATGACAAATGGGGTTAATTCGAGGAAACCCAAATCTCCAAATAAGTATTGATTATTCGATAAACCAATAAACTCTCAATTACAATTTTTATGTTTCCTAAATAATAAACTTATGATACTTTTTATTGAATAACACCAAACTTTATATAATAAAGCTTGTTTAGGATTACAACCTAAAAATTAGTGACACTAAGCTTGTTCTCACATAATGCTCCACTAATTACATGTAATTCCACAAAATAAGTGCAACTACTTGTGACTATTTCAAAGTTAACTAATACCATAAAATTAAATAAAATAAAATAAATAATTTTAATTATTTTAATAGTTCGTATCACAAAACAAATAATTGAATCGTAAATAAATTGGGTTAAAATTTTGTTGATTCTAATTTAATTTGTTTATTAAATTAATTGAAATCTTATGATTCAAATTCGGTTCGTTTATTAAACAAATATTCAGTTCGATTCACATTTAATAGAATTAATAAATGAATCAAATCGAATCTAGATTCGTTTACTATTCGTTTATCCTATAATGGATCCACAATAAATCAAATTTAATATGAATTTGTTTGCAAAAATATAATTAATAAACAAAAATTAAGCAATGTAAAATATAAAAAGACCAAAAATTTAACATCTAACAAAATAAAAATTTATTATAATTTGTAATTACTATATTAGCCTTCAAACTTTAAAATTTTTTCTTGCATATTTATGGATAAATAAGCAATTTAGTTAAACAAATAATATGTGAACTTCAAATGAATGGATCATATATTCGTTTATGACACATTTATTAAACGAATCTTAAATGAATTAATATCATCAAACCCAAATTAGATTCATTTAATAAGCAAATCGAATCGAATTTAACAATTTATTAAACAAATCAATTTTTTTCAAACCCAAACCCATTTAATTCACATCAAATCAAATCGAATAAACAAATCCTAACCTAGATTTTCACTCTTATTCAAAAATGGGTTATTTACACTGCTTACCCTTTTTTCTCTGACATACCCTTTTTTCTCTGACATATCCAAGGAAATCGCAAATTATATTTGACACATGAATCCTCTTTGTCTAAATTGTTTACATTTTCTCATTTAGATTCTTAATCTTAAGGTTTTGCTTTTTAACTTTTTATAATTTTGTAGATATTTTACAATTTAAAAGTTGCTCAGATTTTAGATACATAGACTCGTAATACAATTTAGATGTCTACTAAACATTGGCTCAAAAATCTACTCCTACAAACAAATGGGGAGAAATCTACACTTAATCCACTTTTTTTTTTTTTTCTTTTGAGATAAAGGATAAATAAGGACTCGAATCAAGTCCTTAATAAATATAAGCTAAATTCTATGAATAAAACAAAGCAAGATATATTTATAGCCTAAAGTCCTTGTAATTTGCATGACAACATAGACGTAAACGTAATACATGTGTCAATAATATATCGAATTTCAATAGTTATATAAATTGTGAAATCACATTTGGAAGAGAAGAAAGTCTGAAGAAGAAAAAGTATCGTAAGCAGAGAAGAAGAGAAGAACAAAGTTGATAAAGACAGACGAACAAGGTGAGATCCACGCGTGAGGGCAAATCAGAGCATAAAGATAAAAAGACTTATCAAGAAAAATAGCAAATGCAATCAACACTCAAGAAGTATAAGCAAGTTCAAGGCATAAGATTTCAGTCAATCAAATCCAAGATTGTAAATTGTAAAGCAAGTTTCACATTTTAGTATATCTACATGCCAGAAATATTTTCTTGTTAAATAATTTGATAAGATAATTATTTTATTGAATGATATTAAAAAAATATAGTATCGATTTGAAATTAAAAAAAAAAAAACTAATCAACTACAAAAATATTGATTTTAAAATAATCAGTCAACAACGAAAATTATTTCAAATAAAATATATCGTGTATGTAGTTTGTTTTTTTTAATGTGTATAATAGCAAATGTGATTTATTCTTAAATTCCGACATAAATTCTACCATTATAAATCTACCAATGATAGTTAATCGGATAAAAGAAAATTTTTAATTAGGCTTTTATATGGTCGAAAATAATATTAAGTGTAAATTTGACTGTACGCCCAAATAATTTGAATATCGTTACACCACCCTTAATTAAATTTAACAGAAAAACTAATGGTTGAGATTGATTAATGACTCCTTAAAATATTGTAGTGGAGTAACGATAATGAATTAATTAGGTGTACGGTCATATTTTCCCATATATTAATTGGGTAAAGCTAGTTTTAAGAGTAAAGTCAAAATATATAAAATGTTAACAAATTTATTTGTCTTTTCCCTGAATATCTAAATATAAGATTAAATTATTTATTTTTTAAATAAAGAAATCTATACTGATATTTTAATCTACATTTCTGTACCTACAAATTTTAACTATTAATTGAATAACAAAATATTAAAATTCTTTAAAAGTAAATAAAATTATACTTTCTCATGCTTATTAACGTAAATCATCTTACTGAATTTTTCTATATTTGTAATGTTAATAGTAATACTTTAAAAAAATTGAAATGCAAATATCTTAGAGTGGGTTTATTTATACTCTAAAAATTACTCTGAATACTTTTTTACTTTGTACACTTAGTTATTAAATTTAAAAATTAAGTTTAATGCCAAAGTATAATTAAACTAATTTACACTCTTTAAAATGCCAAAGGAGACCTTAATTAAACTAATTTACTCAAAACACCACTTAAACTATTTAGCACATTCAAAATGAATTAATAACAATTTAGTATTATATGTATATATAACAATGTAATTAAATTATATTCTAAACAAACTCTTTAAAATAAATTTTAGTTGTTAGAGTATCTCTAAAAGGCTTTTTAAATAAAATTTTATTACTTATTTGAAGAGTCGCCTTAGCATTTAAGACTCCAAAAAATACTCCAATTAAGATTCTTCAAATAAAAAAATGATTCTCTCTCTTCAAATTTGTAGAATTACTTTCTCACTCTTCAATTTATATTTTATTACTTTTTATAGGAGAGAGCGAGAGAAAAAAGTTTTAATTTCCATTTATTTTTCCTTTGAAAAAATATTTAATTGATTAAAATAATATTAACATATTTCTATATAAAGAGTCTTTGGGAGAATAACATATTTTTGCACCCTTTTTTTTGCTACAGATAAACAAATAGATATTTGAAAAGTAAAATTAATAGAATTTTTTTGAGATTCTCTTAGCTTTTATCTGTTAAAGAATGTGTTCAAATTTCAATATAGAATTTTACACCCCAATATTTAACATCCCAATGTAGCTAGCCTTGGAAATTGTAGCCGCCTGTTTCTGGAGGCACAGGATAAGGAGAAATTTTAGAATACTTCAGATATATTACAACTAATTGGTGCATGTATGACATGTGTAGTTGAATTTAATACAACCACTACTTACATTATGACTTTTAAAAATAAATGCACATATATTATGATATTATTTGCTTGTTGTATGACTAATATAGTACCTCAGATATATTCTAAAATTTCTCCAAGACAAGAGAAATATACTTCGGGCCAAAAATCCAACTCAAGCTTGTTTGAACGTTTTCTTTGCAAATTGCCTTCAACTTTTGGACACTCCATTGGCTAAAGCCTTCTACGCAATTGCATCTTTCCTGTAACTATTCCTACAATAGGTGAATGGCTTACACAGGCGTCGAATGTTAATGCTGTAAAACTCATACAAGAAGCAAAAGTCGTGCTACCTATTGAATTTGCCAGGTATATGAATCGGTATTTGCTCTTTCTTTAACTAAATATTTTTAAGATATTGGATTTAAAATTTGTAGGATTTATCACAAGAGAATTATATACTGAATAGAGAGTGTTTAGAGTAATTATATTATATTAGTTTATACGAGAGAATCCTTTTTAGTAATCCATATAATGCATATTTTTGTAATAAAATGATTTATGCATATTTTTGTAATAAAATGATTTATTAAAATAAAGAGTGCTCAAAATAATTTTAAGAATACAAATAGCCTCATTCAATATCTTATTATAACAATAATAATTGAGTATATATGTACTAGAAAATGTCTTATTAGAAAAATTGTGTACTTTATTTTTAGTACAATATTTATCTTTAACTTTTTATTTTTTTAAACCCTTTTTGGCATTAACAAATTTTTATCATAATTTGGGTGCACGTTGAATATTGGCGTTCTAGCTGCGGTGTAATAGCATATGTCAAAAAGGAAGCTTACCATTTGAAGTTAATCCAAATACTGACGAGCCCAACTGACTTCTATTCTAAGAGTTAGGTTACGTTTATGTGCTGTAAAATGAAACTAAAAAAATTAAATTTTATTGTTTTAAAAAATAAATATATTTTACAAAAATATATTTAAAATATAATATTTATTTCTCATTATATTTTTTTAAGATAAAAATAACAAAAGTTTATTTTTTATTTATATATAAATATTTAAAAATCAGATATAAATTATAAATAAATAAATAAATCTAAAATTAATAAAATTTAAAATTTCAATCATTTAACGACCAACTCTGCAGACCCAACCGTCCATTTTCAATTGAGTTGGACTATTGACACTCCTCCAAAATTTTTTTAAAATTCCTTTCTCAATTATACTAAATTTATTATCAAAATTACCCTTATTTATAAATAAACACATTTAATTTATGAATATTTTAATTTTCTATTTTCTTCTTGCTTCTCACAAATAATTTTTATCGGTGATAAATTTTTTGACAAAAAATAATGAATTAAATAAATTATCTCTAAGATTATGATGTAAAAAGTTTTAGTATGAGACTAAAAAAAGTTAGATAATTTTATCAAAATGTGTTTTTTTTATTATCAATAAATTATCTTATTAATTGAAGAAAATTTTATAGAAAATTTGCGGAAAAAAAATTACATGTGTGAGTGTGATAACAGAGAAAATATAAGATTTTTTTTAAAAAAATATAAAAATTTGAAGTGAGATAAAATAGATGTGAAATATATTAAAGTATTTATTTTAAAATGTAATTATAATAAAAGAGGAATTTGAAAAGAATTATGGAGGGACAGCTCTTTTAAATTTAAGTTATCAAACGTCCGACTGATGGCAACGGAAGCCCCGGCCCCGCCCTCCGGTTGATTTTCAAAGCCTGGACCCTCAAAAGGTCGGCCCCCTCGTCTGGTGATCAAGAAAATAGACGCACAGGTAAACCAATAAGCAAGCAATTATACCACAAATTCAGGATCGATAATAATTCCAGAAATTTCAGAATGATATTACAGCCATCTTGTTTTATTTACCGTGTCTGAGATCCTTTGCTCACACTAAATCCAATCTCTAATATCTTGTACAAATAGAATCCACATGCAAAAGACAATGATTTTATTCCAAATACAACATCAGAACTCATGGAAACTACAAAACTCTTAATATGCTTGTGGACACAGCAACACGGTTGAAGATGACAGAATGCCGACAGCTTTTAAGAAGGTTTCCATGAAGATAAAGGTGGAGTTTCAGAGTCTTCATAAGTAGATGTCTTAACCCCATACCGATCACCCTTTACAGCATCTGCTGAAGCAATGGATTCAAGTTCTGCCATTTCTTCTGGAGTTAGTTTCACCGACAGAGCTTTAATATTTTGATTGAAGTTTTCAATCTTAGTGGTTCCAGGAATCGGACATACGTCATCTCCTTGGTGATGAACCCATGCTAATGCAAGCTGTGATGGGGTGCATCCTTTCCTCGTTGCTATTTCATTAACACGCTCAAATAACTTTTTGTTATGCTCCAAATTTTCAGCTTGGAACCTCGGAAGATACTGCAACAATTAGAAAAAGAACATTCAACACTAAAAGTGAAACTTAACCTTTAAAGAAAGAACATTTTGGATAAAACACTTTCACTGGGTTCCTAAGTGTACCAAGCCCTAATCTGCTGCATATAATAATATGAAATGCTAGAGAATACAGCCTTGTCCACAAAGAAAGGCTCAAAGATGTTAATGGCTTTGGTAGGAGATGCATGTGTTGTTTTCATGCATGTCAGTAGGCAATCTCACTGATTCTTACAGAATCTGAGAAGATAGATGCTGATTAACTTACAATTCTATAATCAGAGGCAGCTAACTACTAAAACATGTCCTAGGACAGGATAAATTATATGAACGTGAAAGGGACCGTATGAAAATGCTTGGAAAAATACCGAAAGGTGAAAAAAAGAACTACACGAAATAGCAAGATGCATATGCATGGTAACATATCGTTGCCATCAGAGAGCACTCCTCCATATCTGCGGATTAATTGCATTCACTCTGATTCCATCCAAAACTATTGAGTTAAAATCTTTAGGCAAAAGAATAACTTCACTATGATTCCTATGATCCTTGGATTGGGAAGAAAATGTTAAATTGGGCAAACAATTGATGTAGCTATGAAAAACTATGTAAGATTGAATCAAGTTGTACGTAGAAAATTGTAATTTTTCCAGTGTCTTAAATTGACAAAAAGATTAGTCAAGTGACTTCTTGTAAAGAGGAGGTGAATTATGGAAAAACATTTTGGGAACTGAAGAAAATGTCTCACAAGGAGTAAACCCCATTTGGATGGGTCAATGGAATTTCACTTTAGGAAGCATAAGGCATAAGCGATGCAAAAATGCAATGCAACAATATGGAAACTACCATAATAATGAAGAAGACTTGGAGAGTCCTTGGAATTAAACTTCTTGAGGATCCAGCAATCGTTGAGGTAAGGGTACAATTTTTTTTTTTTTTTTTTTTTGGTGTCCTTTTAATTATCCAAACCTGGATAAGGACTTTAACCTCCAACTTGATATTAGGGGGACGTATTATTGTGTACATCCATTTAATATTTAATTTCATGTTAAATTTTTTAAGAATTAACAAAATTTGCATATGCAATTTCTCATATTTTCATTGCAAAGAAAATATGACTTATTTTCAAAGACATTAATATACATGATATCAGAAAGGACATTTGAAAACTATAACAAATTTCATTAGTATAAAGTAAAACTAAACAGGTATAATGTGAAAAGCAATCTGAAACGCATGAGCTTCTAACTGAAGAAATAAACACAAGACATTTACTTAATGATGAGTAAGTTTTGGTAGCCACGATGTAAGCTGGACATGAATTTGGAGTGTATTAAGTTATTGAATTATCTCATTACTCTAGATTTTCCATTCGTTTCATTGGAGTGAACTATAGGTACAGGTTGTTTTAAAAAAAAAAATCAGAGCTTTATGCAAGTCGATCCAGGGTACCTTCAGAGAAGGTGCTTGCCAGGCTTGCAAACTTACAATAATGATGCCAGAAAACATTCTAAGGCTAAATGCACATGTAATTCATCCCAAATGCTAGTAATTGCTTGGTAGATTTACAAACCTGTCTAAAATCTTCCTTTGAAAAGCTTTCAACCAACTTAGGCCCAGAGGAAAAAAATCCTCGTCCTAGAGGACTGTATGCAACAATTCCAATGCCAAGTTCCCTGAGCAATCACAAGGTTTCCGTTGGCACATATTAAACAATTCCTTTCATAATTTCTTTTCCTTTAAATCTACAAACAACTCAGTATTCCCTTACCTGCAAGTAGGAACAATCTCTGCCTCCACATCTCGTGACCACAAGGACCATTCCAACTGCACAGCTGTTATTGGATGGACAGCATGAGCTCGTCTAATTGTTGAGGCAGAAGCCTCGGACAGACCTATATACTTTATCTTACCCTCTTCAACTAGTTTCTTGAGTTCTCCAATCTTCCAAAAGGATACAAAAAAGAATTAGTGAATATTCAATAGGAAGATTGATAAGTACGTAGGATCCGTAAAAACTACATAATGATAAATGGAGACAGTGTTTCGAGACAATCACACTTCATTACCATAACAGATTATTAGTTTAGTTAAAAAAGTTTCCAATAAAGAAATCCTGTTAAAATAAAAAGGGATTACCGCTCCTGACGTGACAAGCATTGCACTATGCCACTACTTGCTCAGGGGTTATTCATGATGATCAAAAAGTCTCTCCGTCATGCATGCAGCGAGACAAAATGCATTTCCGTATTGACAGTCATCAAATAAGATATCGTCCCATCTTCTTTGATGATTCGACAATTAACATGCATGCTATTAATTAAATAGATTCGTTTTTCTTTTCTTTTCATTTTTCTCTTTTTCAGGTACTAACTAACTTTTACCAAACAATAAATCAGATGATGTAAATAACAGGGTTCAGCACATTGCCAAAAAATAAAATGACAAGCAAGTAAAAAAAATGAAAGAATTAAGCAATGGAAGAAGGGGAAAATAAAAAAACAAATCTCATAATGAATCATGACTGAGACATATATAAAAAAAGGGGGGCAAACCGTGACTTCAATGGGAACTCGTGTATCAATGCGATGTTGGTAATAAAGATCAATACAATCAATATCCAGACGCTTCAAGCTGGCCTCACATGCAGCTCTCACATAAGCCGGGTCACCGTAAATTTCCCTTTTACCATCCGCATAGCTGATACCAAATTTAGTAGCCAATTCAACTCTTTCCCTCATTCCTCCTTTCAAAACCTGCTTCCCCAAACAAATTAAAACAGCATTACATATTTACATAAACAACAAAATCCCATTTCACCGATATTTGCGACAAAATTGTGCACTAAAATTTTCAATAAACACCCAATTTTACTAGGCAGCTAAATTTACCAACTAACCACTAATTTATACTCAATTCTAACCATACCCTTTGAAAGAAAGAGGGAGAGGGGAAGCAAATTATTACCTTTCCCAGAAGGATTTCATTAGTGTGAGGTCCGTAAATATCGGAAGTGTCAAGTAAAGTGACGCCACTGTCAATGGCATGGTGGATCAAGGCGATCATATCGGATTCGGGCTTCGGGGGCCCGTAGAAGGCGGACATGCCCATGCATCCTAAGCCTTGTGCTGAAACCTCTAGACCTTGTGAACCAAGCTTGATTCTCTTCACTGCCCCCGCCATTTTCTTTTCTTTTCTTTTCTTTTTTTTGATATAAAGTACTCACCGAAGGATGTATAAATAGATTGTTTAAAAGAAGAAGAACAAGAGAGTTGGTGGTCGAATCGATGACATCGATGATGATCCCAACACTTGTACTGATAACGCAATTGATTACGTTAACACTGGTGATTAACGCAACACCTGTACTGATAACGCAATTGATTACGTTAACAGCGGTGATTAATGCACAGAGGATAAATAATAAAAAATAAAAAATAATAAAAAATATGATACCATTAATAAATAGTAAAAAATATGTTATAATTTCAAGAGTAATTATATAGTTATAAATTACTGTATAAATTTATTTTGTATAAATTTATGTAGTATGATAAAATTAATAAATTAAATATTTATTTGTCCACATGATTTATTTATATTATTTTATATTTTTATTCAATTAATAAAATAATGTCACATTAATTTACATAAGATAAATTTATATAAAAATTTATGACTATATCACCACTCTAATTTTAATGATACGGTTACAAAAACATATTTATTTTAAAGATTTCAACATATTTAGATTAATTAATTAATTAATTATTCAGATTAATTATTCACTTATTCAAAATAGGATCTTACATACTAAATGGGAGGGCTTAATGGCCCATACATGCTGGTTTCGTTGTTGTCTAAAAGGGCTAGGCCTCAGATCGGTTAGTAAGACTTGAATAATTAAGAAAATATAAATTCATCAGTTTTCAATTTAAATTGAATTGAATTAAAAACAATTCGTCCAATGTTAAAATAAAAAAATAAATTTAATTTATATACAATAACTTTTTTATTAAATTTTTGCATAAAACATGAATAATTAGTTATTATAATTGAATTAGGCCAAAAAAAATCAAATTTAAGCTAAAAGTATAAAATTATAAAAATTTTTGGTTAATATAAAAAAAATTAAATTTCATGAACCTATATAAAACTGAACCAAACCGAACATATTCAATTTTTAAGTTCGGTTCATATTTGGTTTATAATTTTTTGAACCATTAGGTTTGGTCGGTTTGATTTTTGAGCAAACCA
Source organism: Atalantia buxifolia (assembly GCA_030444775.1). Taxonomy (NCBI): domain Eukaryota; kingdom Viridiplantae; phylum Streptophyta; class Magnoliopsida; order Sapindales; family Rutaceae; genus Atalantia; species Atalantia buxifolia. The sequence goes on along the minus strand of CM059838.1, from coordinate 615,446 downwards.
AATGAATTTATGCTCAATTAAGCACTACAAAAATGGGCTTGGTGGGCCTAGGTTTTTGGATCATTGTTGAAGTCAGTCGAATAAAAGTAAACTCTACTTTGAATAAAATTATAATTAAAAATAAATAAAAATTAAATACACATAATTTTTTTTTCATTAAATTACTTACATTCATAGTCAATCATTTTTTTAAATTTTTTATCTATTACTTTCTATCCAACTAAAATAAATTGTACAAAATTAGAATAATATATTTCCCTTTTCATTTTTCTCATTGATTAAATATGTTTGTACTTAAGATTGCTATCTAATTATAATGTAAAATATGTGTAATTTCAGCTAATGATTAACACTAAAAAATTTATCACCAAAAATATTTTTTTAATTTGTATGTAAAGTAATAATAAGATTGTAAAGGAATGAAAAATAAGACAATACTATTTTGAGTTTTAAAAAAATAAATGAAAAATTAGATGTGTAGAGAAAAAAAGAATTTTTTTTTGAAAATAAAATAAATATAACTGAAAAACAGGTTTTTTAAGTAGATTAGAGGGATGCCAATAGTCTAACTCTTTTTTTCTTTTTCTTTTTTTTTTTTTTCAAAAACCAACTCATACAACAGCTTCTTCAAACAGTTATTTTCTCGCCATAAGCAAGATAAGCCCCATTTTCTAAAGTAGAGGGAAAAGTAAAAAGAAAAAATCAAATAAAAAAAAAACCACCACAAGAACTAAATGATATCTGTAAAAAATAAAATTAAATTAAAAAATAAAATAAAGAAATCCATAGACCTTGAAACACTGACGGAGCCAGTATAAGACCAGTTGGGACATGGACCAAAGCTGGCTTTGAAAAATCTGAAGAGTAATTTAAAATCAGTTCATAATTATTTTGAATTTGTTATAATACCTCAGCTCAATATTATAATTACTAAAATTGCGTAGATAATTTTGAAGAGATTCAAATTTAAGCTTCGTTAAAAAAGTAATAAAATTTATTAGTTAGTTTGATTCTATAAATATGAATTAGCCACACCTAAATAAAGACAAGAAATTTAACAAAACAAGATAATAATTAAACAACATTAAACTATAAAAGAAAAATAAGTTTCTTATTTTTTTCCTTCATTATCTTCTTCTTCTTCATAATTAGTTATATAAATGAAACTATTATATATTATTGTATTGACAATCAAACCATTTTATACCATTTTCAAAACACAAATTTTTTTGCCAACAATTATAACTAATAAAAATCTATCAACAAATAATAATATAATATAGTTATAGTCTCATATATTGTTATTTGAATATATTAAAATTGTATTATATCTTTTTAAAAAGAAGATAAAAAAAGATGAGAAACCTTATCTGCTAAACATCAATTCTTACTTTCTATTATTACTCGGTTTATATATCTTGATGCATAGGCGGTGCCATGTTAGGACTAGGAGCCCCCCTTAACTTTTTAAAATTTATAATTTTAATTTAATATTTGTCTCATTTATCATAAAAGTCCATATTAAAATTTTAAAATAACCAAAATATTAAGTATTAATCTTTAACTTCCAACCCACAAAGAAATTGTTATTTTGATATTAGTTGCATGCTAACTCTACTCACACATAAAAATAGAAATTATTTTATCTTTTTGAGTTTATTAAAATGATTTTTCTTCAATGAATCTTATGACACTTAAAATTCAATTTGATGTTTACATTATATAGGTGGGTTCTAATAACAAATTTTCAAAATTGAAAGAGATTGACAGGCTAACAAGAAAAATAGTTGATATTAAAAAATATAAATTATATTCATTAATTTATTTATCGATAACATTAGCATTGAATTTACTAGTTGTCATGACTATAGTAGTAAAAGGCATTTTCAACTATGAATTTCGTGAAAAATTATCTGTGAAATCAGATTAGATATTAATAATTGAGTAATATTATTATTGCACATATAGAAAAAGATTTATTTTATATTCTATATGATAAATTTATTTTTTAACGTTTTTAACATATAAAAATACATCGAGATCAATTATAAATGTATTGAATATATTAATGAATTTTTATTTTAATATTTATTACTTGTTGACTAATTTTAAATTATATTATTATTTAAATTTAGTCTCCCCTAGATTAACTTTCTGGCACCGCCACTGTCTTGATGCATTCATGGTTGATATTATATGGTTCAGTTAAACTGCACTCATAATATATATTATATGTTCAGAGACCGTATCCCCTAGAATAAAGCATGAGGAGCAGCTGCGCTGCTGGCCCAAACAGACCTTCAATGTGCCTCAGCTGAAAACAATTTTCTAACTACCTCCCTGTCATGAAAGATCTTTTTTTTTCCCCTCCTTTTTAAAAGATTTGAGCAGGAGTGGGAACTGGAAAATTGAGAAAATGAAGTAAGAACCGAGAGCGTTGATTACAAAGTGTGAGAGGCAGAGAAGGCTGGGTTGCAATTGGTTCAAGGAAAAGCATCAACGGGAAATTTAAAGGCAATAGTAACAGGCATGCCGTGGAGGAATCGGCTGCGAGTCCCATTGGCTTTCGTTCCTTTAGCCACATGATGCTTTAATTATTATGCTATATATTTTGATCTCTTTTGGTCTAACCATGTTCAATCCCACAGATTTGTGTAAGAAAATGTAAAGATAATGGGAAGTGCTGCCAACATGAAGCTACTCAACCTGCAAATCGGACGGATATCTGCATCAGCTTATGACTATCAGTTAATTGCGTTGCTCAAATTGAAGTCATTCATCAAGTTTTGTGTTGGAATCTCTCAGTTTTCACGACGGTTCTTTGCTTCGGGAGATTTATTATTACAACTTTCTATGTTAATTCTGTACTTTGTATTCAATACTGGAACATCTTTATTATGGACATACTTACTCATAGGGTTCAGGGATAGCAAAATTCGGTTTTGGATTCGAATGCACCTCCGGATCCGCAAAAAAAAAAAAAAAAAAGTGGATTTGGATGTGGGTGATTTCCGCACAGATTGTGGGCGGATTTTTTGGATATCCAAATATGAATAATAATAAATTTAAATATCATTTTATATTTAATAATTTATTTAATAATATTAAATAAAATTTAATTATAATTTAACAATTAACAATTCAATATCAATTCAAAATAAATAATGTACAACAACACCATAAATTGACAAACAATAATTTCACAATATGAATCAAACATTAAAAAAAAAAATCTAAGGTAAACTGATTCATTACAATATTTTCTAATTATTATTATTATCTTTTTTAGTTTTTTAACATATTTTTCATAGTCAATGAAGATTATAGAGTTAATTATGCTTATACATATTAAATAAATAATTTAATTTATATGTATTTTCAATTTAAATTTAATTAAATAAATAATTTAATTATAAAATAATGCGGATCCAAATATCCAGTTTTCTGGATGCACTTGGATTCGAATCTGTATAAATCTTGGTTTTAAGATTTGGATCCGTATTTTTTAACATGCGGATCAAGTTTTTTGGGATCTAGATCTTTTGGATCTTTGCGGATTTGGGCCGAATCCAGAGTTTATTGTCATCCCTAAAGTGATGTATCTCTTAAATTAAGTTAATACAATTTAAATTAATTATAACAACTTCACTAAAAGATATGACTAATTCTCAAAAGACGTAACTTTCCTTATAATTTAAGTGTCATGTATGTATAAGGGCTTGTTGCACGGTTATGAATAGTTCATAAATAGACTCTATTATATGCATTTCAAATTGACTAACTTACAGATATTTCAAATCATTGAAAATTATGAGTTTAAGACATTAAGAGTTCTTGGCAACTCATTTGTCTGAATGACTCTTAGTATATTTGATTTTCAGTATAAGGAGAATTCTCTCAGAATTACTTCAAAGGGGACCAACAAAAGAAGAAAGAGCAAGAAAAAGAGAGATCAAGGAGAGTTTTATGATTTTAAGGCTTGATTTATGAGACAAAGCCTAGCTTCACCAATTACGGGGCAGTCTTACCAAAACTTAGCTCTTGGATTCAAGTCTCATGTAGTGTGGGCATGTGTTTAATTACTAATAATTTTTATAAAAATAAAATTGAATTATAAACTGTGATCTTCTTATTGTTGCCACGTTTACAATTAGTTTCATTTAGATCGGCCAATGTGTTAGATATTAATTCCTTCATGATCTAAAGCTCTAAGGTTATGAAAAAGCCGGCATAAATAAGAAGAAAATCTTGCTCTACATGTCCGCGCAAGAGTCCAACTGTTTGTAATTTATCATAAGACTGTGTGGTCATAGAAAAATCCATTCGAAACCAAAAGAAGAGAAGAGTGTTCCTATTCAGTCCCCAGCTTATTTATTATTTTATTTTTATCCTGGAGTTAATTTTAATGTTGATACTTGAAATGGGATTAGATAAGATGAACTATTTGGAAGTTTTATTGAATAAATATATATACTTCAAAACACCCAAAGGTGTGACAAAAAAGTATGAATATAATTCATTTAGATTGGTATTTAAAAAAAAAAAAAGATTCGGTCTAAAAACATTATGATTGTTTTATTCATTTCAAACTCAAAACTCAGTCTTAGGCAACTTTTTTTTTTTTTTCCTGTAACTCTATTGAAACCTTTCATTCCAAAAATTGAAAAGAAATACATATATGGTAATTGTTAAGGTATAATATCATGTACCATACATTTGTTGCGGAAGCACGGGTTGAGCAATTATTAATACTATGGCGACCGCAACTTCTGAAGTAATATAAATGTAATGATAAACAAATGCAGTAAAAAAAAAAAGACACAATAATTTATGTGGTTTGGTGTAAAGACTACGTCCATGAGAAAAGATTGTAACATAATTTCATTAAGAAATGAGAATTTTAAAAATGGAAAACACTCACAAATCTCAAAACCCCAAAACAACCAATTGTGTCCTCACTAAAACACTCAAGTATAAGCTTTTTCAAATCTCTCAAATTGCTTCACTTCCAATTGCTCTCGAACGTGGAAATTTTTTTTGGATGGATTTAAAGCTCTTTCTCTATTCTCTATTTATAGGCCAAGCAATAGCAAAAAATATCAATGACTATTCAATGTCGCTTCTAATTTGTCAAATATTTGTGCCACCAACCTTCAGTTTGTCAGGCTAAATTGTATGGAAAAGTCAGCTTTGAGTTCAGTGCCCCAAAAGCTAACTTTTCAACAATTCTCTACCTGGGAGAAGATCTATCCAAATTTGATTTGACTTTGATTTGAAATCATCCTCCAGTTTAGACAATGCTTATACTTGATCGCTGTCACCATCTTGGTCAACATGTCTGCCGGATTCTCTACAGTCATGATTTTTCAAAGAAAAGTCTTTCATTCATCAAAAATTTCCTACACAAAGTGAAATCATACGTCAATATGTTTCGTATATACATGATAAACTTGATTCTTTGCTAAATGAATAACACTTTTACTATCGCAATACACATTAATGTGTTCCTGTACCAGACCCACGTTTTTAAGCAAGCCTTGTAATCAAATAGCCCTTTTAATAGCTTCGGTAATCGTCATCTACCCGGCCTCTGTGATCGACAAAGCAACTATATACTGTAATGTGGACTTTCAACTTACTGACCCTTTAGCGAGAGTAAATACATATCCGATGGTTGACCGTCGTTTGTCTAAATTACCGGTATAGTAAGAATCAACATACCCGATCACACATTGACCAAGTGTATCAACTCTCTCAAATAGTAAACCAACGTCCTCGATTTTCTAAATGTACCGTAAAATCAATTTCAAAGCTTGCTAGTGTCCTTTACTAGAACAGTGCATGTACTTACTCACCGTACTTACTCACCATACTAACTGCTTGTGAAATGTCAAGCCTTGCACACACCATTGCATACATCAAGCTACCAACTATGTTTAAGTACAGAACTTGTAACATATATTCTCATTCCACATCTGTCGAAGGAGTATTTTGTAAAGCTTGAAATGAGAAACCAACGGGTACTTACAGGCATTTTTTGCTTAAACATCACTACAAGAAAAAGGACCTACTATGGCAGGCAAAAACTGTCATAGTAGGGGTTGGATGACTGTTGTTCATACTGTCGTTGTAGCCCGCATCAAGAATTAATGATAGAACAATACCCGTCACACCTTGTGATAGATATAACTAGTCACACAACTATCATAACTTTATTTAGAAGAAAATATAATAATTTTGAATTTGACCTTTTTTTTAAAATTTCGCATGCTATATTTTGAACTTTTAGCGGGAAATCTTAAATTTGGCGCGAAAATGTAAATCATAATTAATTGAATTTTTTTACAATTAATTCTGAAATTAAAATTAAGATTAATAAAAATGACTATTTTGTTACAACCATGAAATCATTATCATTTTAATAAAAATCTTGCAATCGATTTAGAAATTAAAATTTCATAATTTAGTTAATTAATTAGATTGTTAAAATGAATATTACAAATAAAAATTCATTGTCAAAGAAAATGAAATGAATAACACTGAATAATTATCGATAATTGTCAACAAATATAATTTATTCAAATACAAGTGACAAGTCCAAATAAACAGAAAGTATTGTAACAAAATAAAAACTAAATTTCAGCAACATGTAGAAGACTAACAATTTTAAGACTAATGAACCATGATCAGTTCATTTCCAGCAACACAACCAAGCCAACAACACTAATCAGACCAAAAAAAAAAAAAATCATTCTAGCAGTTTTAGTGAAGCATGCAACAAATACCAATCTAAGAAGAAGCTAAACGTGCAAAAATGCACCAATGCTCAGGACCTGTTTTTGCATCAAAGAAAAAAGATGGCCAACTCTAGCAATACCCACCATCTTCATCAAATTCCAACATAGCAAGTGTAACAAGCTAGGTAACTGTACAAGTAAAATATAACTTTATCAAATTCAAAGTCTGTGACAATGCATATAGATTAGAATACTAGGCAATAGAATAATAGCTAGCAGATGATCGAATGGAAATTTTTTGAAATTCATCAAATTTGATCTCAACTAAGAAATTACCTAGGTGGCTTCGCCTTTCAGACCAATGTAGTGTATCTGAGTTGTGTCACCCCTCAAAATTGTCAGAGAAGTGTATTGTGTAAAATAGCTTTTGCAGCATATTTTTTGAATCATATCTTCAAAAATCCTACGTCCTCAATAGAACTTCAAAAGATAACCAGACATAATCAATCAACTCAACAAAAATGTTTATCTAATGGTAATGTGAAAAAGTCATGCCAATAAATCAAAAGCAAATCAATATTACAAGTAGAACTCAATGAATATAATTTTAATTCAAAATGGAGACATAGAACTAGATTTCAAGTACAAAAGTCTATGGCTATGGTGCAAGGATGAGGACCTTTACAAAGTCAACCAAACTTTCAATGAATGATTCAAGGAAATCAGTAACAAATAGACTTTGTGCAGCAACAAATATTTTTCAATCACATACATGCCATCCACATTTCAGACACTTCTTGGAAACATGCCAATGTCTAGATCAAAGGTGAACCATAAAAGAATATACAAGTGCACAAATTACCCTAGAAGAATTCAGATGTTACTCCCATGTTTTAAAATTGACTTGACACACCCTAGAACAGTCTCATTTAATGCAGACACAAAAAAAAAAATCCAATAAAAAGGAAAAAGGAAAAATTACTAAAAGCAATGAAATGAACTGAAAAACAAACAACAATGATTTCTTTTCAATCCTTGACAATGAAATGAACTAAAAATAGAGCCAACAACAGCTCAGAAAGAAGTAGCTCCCTGTCACAAAGCAAACAGGGCATTCATTCACATGAAGCAACCCTTCACTCTGGACCTGTAAAGGACCATAACACAGCCTATCTACTGTAAAGTACACTAAAACATGGTGGGGAAAATTATCTTAAAACAACTCCCTTGCAATTACCACAGACATTTTTGAAAGCTCACGGATGTGATGCGATGGAGCTTCTTTTATGACATGCACAACATTTTGGTTTGGCTTTGAGCACAATCAAAATCCAAGGACATCAGTGAGTAAGCAAAACTAAGCTAAGCAGATAAGGCCTTTGCAACAAAAATTGTAAAGTAACTAAATGCATACAAAACAGAAGCATCAAGGTCAAGCTAACCTCATAAGTAGCATTATTATCTACTGAAGTCTTTGCTTCAACAAATTTCCGTGAAGCAGACATGTTACTTTTCCTCAAAGAATCAAGTATTAAAAGGCCCAAATCAATTGTGCTGGCATACAAATAACTTGTAACTAAAACTCTTCACCAACACACACTTACATCTTTTGATAGTAGAGATTTAAAGTACTGCAGTGCCAGTCTTTCTTTCCAATGTAATTTTGCACTAGTTAACTAAATTTTTAACTATATAAATAAAGAGAGTAACCGGGATCTCTTAATCTAAATAATAACAATAAGAAAATAAAATGTAGCAACAAGCTACTTGCTTGCTAGAACCACTTCGGATATCATTTCGTTCTAGCACAAGTAACAACAATAATTTTCAATTAAGTGACAAAGATTAATAAACTTCAAACAAAAACTAATGGAAATCTAATGCTATATTACACGAGCAAAATACAATATTCTAGTCACTCAAGGAGCTAATATGGTGCTTTTAGAAGCTTAGAGTTAACGTTCAATAACCAAAAATATAAAAAAAAAATAAAATATATAACCAAAAAGCAAAAAGCACCAATGCCATAAGTAAATTAGGGTTTTATAGAATGCAATAAAACTAACAATAGGTCAAGTTTAAAAAGCAAGCAAAAATAATTTTTAAAAAAACCTAAAACAACCGAAAGTGAGATAAAAGTTAGATTTGAAAATATACAAATTAAAATGAATGAACTAAATAATTAATTAATCAGAGAGAATTAACCAATCGAAGCGGAGGTGCAAAGCCCTTGGCCAACAAAGAAGATCAACCGCACAAGAACTGAGAAAAAAATAATAAGATCCCCAATTTGAAGACTGAACAAAATGTCAAGGTGATTAGTCGCACAAGAACAAAACCGATATCATTCTATAGGTTCAGGTTTCGTTCATTTCAGCAAACTAGTACATTTAAGTAGGGGTGGGCAAAATATCTGACCCGACCCGATCCGAAAAAATTCGGGTTCGGATCGGATCAGGTCTTAAATGAAACTCGATCGGGTGAATTTGTTTCAAACTGGTCTGATTGTGACCGAAAACCCGATCAGGTTGAGACAAAATGAAAAAAAAAATAGTGACACACACACACACACACAAACACAAAGAACAAATTTCACAAAGACACAATCACATACTTCACAGTATCACACAAACACAGAAACACTCAGGCCTCAACGGCTCAACCCCTCACAAATTTCACAAACCCTCTGCCGCCATTAATGCTTAGCAATTAGCATACAGCCACACACTGTCACACACAAACCAACACTCAACTCAAGCACAAGCAGCTGCCAGCTAGCCCACTTGCGACCGGCAACGTACACGGCCACACCCATTCGGCATCCACGGCATCCCTCTGCCGACAGGCAACAGACACACGGAGTTAGCTTCATCCAGCCACCACACGCAGCAACCGCTGCCGAGAACGAAGCCAACCGAAGCTGATTTGCGAAGTTCAAGCCCAATCTACAGATCTGCCGCTACCAAGCACCGGATCCACGCCTTCATCACTCTGTTGACCTTGATACTCTAATCTAAAGTCTAGTTTTGGTTTTTGGAAGCCATATACTATATATGCATTAATTATAAATTATTAATTTGTTAATTGTTATATGTTATATAAGAATTGAGAATTTATTATATGTTGTACTTTGAGAAAGTGAAATGTTAATTGTAATTCGGTTGGTATGATAAATTGATAATAATATATAATTATGTATTGTTAAATTTCAACAATAAAATGAAAAAAAATCGGGCTTTAATTTTTTGTTACTATTAATCATTGATTTTTTTTTGTATGAATAGATTAGGTAAATTAAAAATTAAAAATTAAAAATTATGTTACAATACATATAATTACATATGTCATATGATATGTGTACTTGTGCAGTAGTTCCAACTTCAAACTTCAACTAAAAATTAACCAATTTAAATATTTAATTGCAGTAGTTTCAACTTCAACAAAAAATTAATCAATTTAATTAATTGTATGATAAGTAATAAGAAAATATTAAGTGGTTAAGTACATATAATGTGGGCATAAAATTTAGGGGTTTATAATAAGAATTAAGATACGGATATGCAATTAATAATTTAATATTATATTATTTTGGCCAATGGATAACTAGATATTATAAATTAATTAATTACATTAATTTCTTGATTTTCTTTTATGGAATATGCATCTTGAATTCTTGATCATATATAAATATTATGATGGAAAATTGGAAATATCAATTTCAAAAAGTTTCATAAAATTAAATTAATAATTATTTGAATCAATGTGTAATACTAACTATTAAGTAGATTTTTTTAATAATCTTTTTATGTTTTGATTTTTGAATTAATGATTAATAATTATTTGTTTGTATGTTTAGATGTCTGGACACTCAAGATCGAATTCGATAAGTGATGATGACAAATTAAAGTGTTCAAAAGGAAGGAACTCATAAGGCAAAGCGGAAATGACCACCGATGAAGAAAAGATCTACGACGTGGAATCATTTTACTTTACTTGAGGACAATCCAGAAAAATGCAAGTGCAACTATTATGGTAGACAATATCAATGTCATTCAAGGCGTGATGGGATTACAAATATGAGAAATCATATACAGACTTGCCTTGCATACAAGACATTACGGGAACAATAAGAGGGAAGTCAACAAAACTTGACAGCTGAGGTAGGGAAGGAAATGCAAGTAATATGGTTTTGGCTAAAGGTTGGAGTCAAGATGCTTGCAGAAGGGCGGTCACCGAAATGATCATTATGGGTGAGTTGCCACTTAGTTTTGCGGATAACAAAGGGTTCAGACATTTTTGTAGTGTAGCCATTCCACAGTTTGTTATGCCATCTCGGAGAACTGTTGGTAGGGATGTTATGGATTTATTTTTGGAAGAAAAGGCAATGTTAAAGAGTTTGATTTGCAACAACAAGTAGCGAGTGTCTCTTACCACTGATTTATGGACTTCCGTTCAAAACATGAGTTACATGGTGATCACAGCTCATTTTATTGATAGTGACTGGTGTTTGAACAGAAGGATTATTAGTTTCAATGTGATTGAAGATCGTAGAGGGAAATCGATCGGTAAAAAGATTGTAGCTTGTTTATAAGATTGGGGGATAGAGCGGTTGTTTGCAATAACCGTTGATAATGCCACTATAAATGATGTTATTGTTAATTATGTGACTATACAATTGCTTGCTTTGAGGAATGATGATGCACTTGTGTTGGCGGGACAATATATGCATGTGTGCTGTTGTGCACATATTTTGAACTTGATTGTTGTTTTCGGGTTGAATGAATTGCATGCTAGTGTTGCCGCCATCCGGAATGCTGTGAAGTATGTGAGATCATCCACTACGAGGCTACAGGCATTTAAACAATGTGCTCAACAAGTGAAATGTCCAAATTGAACGGTTGTTTTGGATTGCCTTACTAGGCGGAATTCCACCTATTTAATATTGATGACTGCATTGAAGTTTCAATGTGCTCAACAAGTGAAATGTCCAAATTGAACGGTTGTTTTGGATTGCCCTACTAGGCGGAATTCCACCTATTTAATATTGATGACTGCATTGAAGTTTCAAGCAGCATTTAATAGAATGGCATAGGTGGCCAAGCCGTATAAGACATACTTTCTCGAGAAAGAAAATAATGCTAAGAGGGTAGGCCCGCCTGGACCTGAAGATTGGGAGAGTGCAGAACGGATTGTGAAGTTTTTTAAAGTATTTTACGATGCCACATTATTGTTTTCGGCCTCTTTGAGTGTGACTTCTAATATTTGTTATGATACCATTGGCTTAATTGAGAGCTCATTGATTGCATTAGAGGCAAGTAAAGATCCTTGGGTACTGGCTATGGCTTATAATATGAGGAAAAAATTTGATAAATATTGGGAGTCTTGAGGGAAGATAAATAAAATGTTGATTGCTGCCTCTATTTTTGATCCACGAGCTAAAATGGACTTTGTCAAACATATTTTTGAGGTCATTTTTGCCAATGATGGTTCGAAAGTTGAAGAAATGACTAAAGCAGTGAAAGATTTGTTAAATGAGCTTTATGATGCATATAGTGCAATGTGCTCCAGTTCCACACCATCGATGTGTAGTGAGGGTGTTCATATTGGCAGCTATGGTGGTACAAGTTATTCTCCACATTTTACAACCGAGGTTAGTTTTGCGGATGTTCCTAGTGGTGATGATGATGACATTTTCTGAGTTTCTCGCCCTTTCTTTGGGTATGCTCAGAAAGTGTTTGTTCAGAATGAGGGTAGGAGAGTAGTATATGAGGTCGAACGATATTTGAGTGACCCAATTGAGGATTCGAACAATCTTAAGCTCAATGTTTTGCTTTGGTGGAAGGTTAATGGATCGAAGTATCCGATATTAAAGAAAATTGCAAGGGATGTCCTCACTGTTCCTGTTTCTACAGTGGCATCTGAATCTGCCTTTAGTACTGGGCGTCGCGTCATTGATGAATATCGGAGTTCTTTGACCCCTTGTATGATTGAGGCATTGATATGTACCAAAAATTGATTACAAGCCAAACTTTTTATTAATCCTGTCTACAACCTTCAGGAAGATATTAAGGAGCAGATATTCTATATGAAGCTACAAGAAGGTAATATTTTTCTCATACTTTATAAAGTTAAGACGTATTATAACTTTATAAATAGCATCTACATGTACTTAAGTTACTTACTAATTTTACTTTTTTTTTGACATTTTAAAGAGTTTATAAGATCACAAGCTTCAACGGTGGAAACAGTGAGCACGATATGGGTGTTATGGATATAAAGGTAATTCTTAATATATATTATTATTTATAATTTCATATAATACATTTAGGTTGTAATTTAAACTATAATAATAGACAATAATTGTTATAGTTTTAACTTTTAACTTTTAAGTGAAATTGTAACATTATAATTGTTTTATTTATTTAGACACATTGAAGTTGGTGGAATGGTATTACTTAGGATTATTGTTAACTTTACCTGGTGATGAATGCCATGAATGAAATAAGCCACAATTGACTAAATATTTTTTCTTATATTTAATTAAGTACACACATGAATTGTGCATATGTGTTTGTGTTTAATGTCCCTTTATTTGCAATGCGGTTTAAAGAAAGTAGTTAAACAATTATTATATATTTTTTTTCAACTGTTCTCTAGGGAATAGATGGTTCAATTCTTCAACTTGGAGTAGAAGAAGTTGAAGTTAAAAGTTGTCGAAGTGCTTGCGAGGAACGTTAGAGCCATGGAGGAAGTGGATCTAGATTTACATATAAACTTTGTTGTGTTTTGGATTTTGGAACTTTGTCATTTGTGTTTTGGAAAATGGAAACTATTTAATTATATTTAATTTTGTGACTTTGTGTTCTAAAGATTAATGTTTAGAATTGGACATTGTGCTTTGATGGAGACCATTAAATTTAAACTTTGTGTTAATTTTAATTTTATACTTTGTTTAATTTTTAATTTGCATTCATTTAAATTTAATTCTATAGTAGTTTTCTTTTTCTTGTTGGTTAAAAATTGGTAAAAATATCAAGAAAAAGTTTTGGTTGATTCTTTATTGCAAATGAAAATGAGGCTAAAGCCTCTGTGTCATGTGCAATTTTAGGTTGGGGATGAACAAGTGAAACTAAAATGAATGGATGAATGAGGGAGGACAACAATGAAATGCAAGTGTGCAACCCAAGAGGGGGGGTGAATTGGGATTTAAAAACTTATCTAAGCAAACCACACAACAATTAAATCTAATGCCTTAATAGAATCCAAAACAATAAATTCAATAAAAGCGCAATAATAAATGAGTAAGGGAGGAGAAAGCAAACTCAAGGATTTTTACGTGGTTATCCCCGCCTACGTCCACGCCTCCAAGCAACCCAAGCTTGAGGATTTCACTATCCAAGCCTTTCCAAGGCTTCAAATGTTTACAATTGACTTCCAAGGTGTCAATGAACCTTTACAACAAGAGATTATCCCCAATCTCTTCACTCATGTTTCCCACACTTATACACTCACAAATTTGATGAGAAAAATAAAGATTACAACAAAAGCTCTCTTTAAGAGTGGATATGCAAATAATAGCACAATAAGAATTTAATCTATGATGATTTTCGAATTTGAAGCTCAATATATGTTGTGTGCACTTGTTGATGCTTGTCAAGATTACCAAAAATAATTTGGATTTGAGTTTATATAGTTGGAACTCAAAAACTAGCCGTTATGCACTTTTTGTTCAATCGCCGTTAATAGGATGTCGGATCGCCGTTTGACTGGTCAACATGACCGTTGGGCTGGATTTTCAAATTGTCGGATCGCCGTTATCAAGATGTCGGATCGCCGTTAGTGTCCAGAAGCTAATCTTCAACTCTGGGAGATGTCGGATCGCCGTTATCTAGATGTCGGATCGCGAAAGGCGTCCGGGCTAATTTTCACCGAGATGTCGGATCGCCGTTATCTAGAGATGTCGGATCGCCGTTATCTCGAATCTTTCTGATAAATGCTACAGTGAACTATTTTGCAAAATGACAGTTTTACCCCAAAACTTTATATAACTGTACTATGGCCCAAAACGTTATGAAATTTTACAAACAAGTCCAATTTCAGAATTTCTAAATAATACACTGTGAATCCCAAAACTTTCTGAAATTATGATATGACCCAAAATACTATAAAATGTTTCAAATAAATCCTTCTCCAAAATTTCAAGCAATACTTGTTGATTTCAAAGTTTTCAAAATTCTTTCAATTAAACCATAAACTTGAAAAACAACCAATTTCATAAAATCATTTTTCCATTAAATATAAAACCTTTATAATGTGAAAATAATGATTTATTTAAAATGTAAGAAAAATAATTTAAGCTTTCAAAAACTTAATCATTCTTAATTTTGTTTGTTATCATCAAAATCAACATTATGTTAACATAAATGTTAACAAACAAAGGTGGGAGAGAAAGGCCTTAGTTAGTAAGGTAACAAGAGAGTCTTTGAATTGAAGTTTCATTAGTCAACATTATTATTATCATTGGATAAATTAAAGATTCTCTAATCTCTACAATAGATTGGTATTTGTTAAATGTTTCTGATGAATTCTTAGGTCGGATTCATATTAAAGGCAAAGAAAATTAGCTCAAAATTGCATACACCCGAATTCACCCGAATTGACCCGCATTGACCCGAACCCTATTTGATCCGAATTGACCCGACCCGACCCGAATTGACCCGAATTCATCCGAATTGACCCGAATAACCCGAATCTAATCCGAACCCTATATAACCCGAATCTGATCCGATCCGAACTCCACCCGATCTGATCTGATCCGAATTAAATTCGGATCGGGTTATAAGTTTAGGTGGAGTTCGGATGGATTTTTATCCAACCCGAAACTCGATCGGGTTGATCCGAACCCGACCCGAACACAAATTTGCCCACCCCTACATTTAAGCACATAAATTTTAGGAAAAAAATTTCATTTTCCAACACAGTGAACAAATTTTAGATAAACCTTTAGTGCTTAGAACTACACCTTTAGTGTTGAAATTGACAAGAAATTTTAATTAAATTGACATGTAAGAGAAAATAAGGAGAATAATTACCTTTGTTAATCGAAAAATTGAGCTTAATCAACAGTGGGTTTTTAGTTAGGGTTTTGAAATGCAACGGTGGTAGCACATGTTCAGTGGGTTCTTCGTGTGGATCTCGATGATGGCCAAAGTCAACGGCGGGTGACAAGGTAAAATCGACGCCGAGACCTGAGACAAAATCGACGGTGTTACTGATGCAAGGGTTTGAGGCGATAAGTTGTTATGAGAGTGAGACCGTGTGAAGGTGAGAGACTTTGAGTTTTGGCTAAACACTTGGGAAAAAAACCGATATGAAGTGTTTTGTGTTCATTCATTTTTATTTACTTTTCTCTAAACGATACCGTTTATTTTTTTTTCCTTCATTTTTTATTTATCTTGTTTAATAAAATCATTTTAAAATGTTAAGTCAAATCATTTAAAAATAAAGTCAAAATAAAAATTTATTTCAAACTGTCTGACGGTCAAAATCACTATCACAGACTAGTCATTAACTTATGATAATCTAAATATCTATCACAAATCTGTCTCAATATTATGATAGAACAAATTTTTATCACTATTTTATCATATTTTATTGACATAAAAATTTTCTATCATAAATCTGTCATATTTCTATAAAATAAGAGATTCAGGCCAAGAACCGTCACACATGTACTTGTCATCGTAGGTCATTTTTCTTGTAGTGCATGTCAAATTATTGTATTATGTTCTTCCAATATTACTTATGAGACAAGATGACTTTGCCACGAGCTCTATCTCTGTATATCTCCATGCAAAGAATCTTCTTAGCTTCACCTACATATTTCATCTCAAAGTTTTGATTGAGTTGAATCTTTAACTTTTCAATCTCATCTTTGCTTTTCCATGTTATTAATATATTATTGACATACAAGAGTAAATATATGAAGAATCCCTTTTGTAGCTTGTGAAAACACACATAATGATCAAATTTATTTCTTCTATACCTTTGTGTTTTTATAAATCGATCAAATTGTTTGTACCACTGCCTTAGAGATTGTTACAATCCATAAAGTGATTTTGTCAATTTGCAAACCTAATTTTCTTTTCTAGCAACCTCAAATCCATTTGGCTGAGTTATGTAGATTTGTTCTTCCAAATCACCGTGTAAAAATGTTGTTTTTACATTAAGCTAAACCAGTTTGAGATTAAATTACGCAACCATAGCTAGCAAAATTTCAAATAGACGAGTGTTCCACAACTTGTAATATGTTCCTTCCTTCTAAGTGTAACCCTTCGTTCCCAATCTAATATTGTATCGAATTTCATTTTTACGAGGAAATCGTTTATTCTTTACATATACTCATTTGCACCCAATTGCTTTTTTTTTCCTTGGGCAGTGTAATTAATTCCTAAGTTCCTTTTTATGAAAAGACTACATTTTTTCATCCATTATTAGCTTTTACTGTACATTTTTAGGGTTACTTACTGCTTCTTTATAAGTAGAAGAAACATCACTATTTACAATTGAAAGTGCATAGGCCACCATATCAACAAAACGAGCAAGTTTACAAATCTCTTTTTATGGCCTTCTATAAACAATTAAATCTTGTTACTATGAAGGTTCATGGGTCAGATCACTTTTTCATCCTCAGTTGATGGAGAATCGTTATTTATCTCCTCAATAGTAGATGAATCATCTTTTAACCTTTTTAAACCCCACCTGTTGTGAAGTACCATTGGTTTTGTCATCCTTTTATAAATTTTTTTGTTTCAACATGTCTAATTCATCAAAAGTCACATCTTTTCTAAAAATAATATTCTTTGTAACAAGACACCAGGGATGTTAGCTTTTTACTCCACTAGTTATACCCATAAACATGCTTTCTTTGCTCTTGGGTCTAACTTAGATTCTTTTACATGATAATATCAGTGGAACAAAAAACATGTAAAGAATCATAATTAGTAGCAAGTTTACCAGTCCACATCTCCATGGGCGTTTTGCCCTCAATTGCAATTAATGGCAAATAGTCGATTAAATGGCATACATATACAACTTGCCTTATCCCAAAACTCCTTGCCTAATCTAACATTAGACAATATATATCGAACTTTCTCCAAAATAGTCAGTCCATGCGTTTTGCGACCATATTCTGTTGTGGTGTATCTCGAAAATGAAGTTTTGTACAATGCTCTTATTTTGGCATACTTGTAGAAACGGATCATTCTTGTATTCATCATCATTGTCTGAGTGAAGTCTTTTGACCTTTCGACTAGTCTAAGCCTCAACAATTCTCTTCTATTTAAAAAATGTGCCTAAAACTTCATTCTTATTCTTCATTAAATACACCTACACTTTTCTTGAATAATCTTCAATAAGAGTAATAAAATAGTGCATAACTCTTAAAGAAGTTGTTTTGGTAGGCCCCCATATATTACTATGAGTATAGTCTAAAATCCCTTTTGTATCATAAATTAATGAACCAAACTATACCTTTGTCTACTTTCCTAAAACACAATGCTCACAAAATTTTAATTTGCAAGAATCTGCATCTTTCAATAAGCCTTGCTTCACCAAAGTCTGCAAATTTTTTTTCACCAGCATATCCTAAAAGCATAAACCATAGCTTGCTTGTTTTTGAATCTATATCTTTTCTAGAAATTATTGATGTTGGTCCAATAACTATACTCTCTTGGAATTAGTACAAGTTATTTCTTCTTGTGTTTTTAATCACTGTTAGCACCCTAACAACTACTTAAAAATCCATCTCTTAGAGTGATTGTGAGCCTTTTAGAATCTAGGACTTCTAATAAGATAAGATTTTTCTTCAAACTTAGTACGTAGCAAAGATCTGTAAAGTCTTGGATTGATCCATCATGATTAGCTAGATTGAACCTATTCCTATAGTTTTCATTGGCCATAAAACAACTCTACCGTCTAGTTCTTTAAAGCTATAAACCAGCTCTTTTTAGGACACATATGATAAGTATAACCCCAATCCAAAATCCACTCATTTGAGTGACATGTTAGCGTCGTGCCAACCAAACTAAAGTCGACTCTTCATCATACTTTGCTACAATGCATTAGAAATAGCCTTACCTTTTTGTAACTTAGGAGAGTTCTTTTTCAATGCTTTTTTGTGATATAAAATACATTCATCTTTGGCGGGCTCCTTTAGCTTGCTCATTTTTCTAGGTTTGGGCTTTATGGACGATCTCTTGCTGTCAATACTTCAGAATCGTATCCCTATGGTCCTTTCTACCTTGCTTCTTAGTCTCGAGTTATATAACGTCTCTGCATACAACATCAAATGTGACACTTTGTCTTTTCCATAAAACAAAGTGGTGGTGAGATGGTCATATTTATCGGAAAAGAAATTCAACAAAGAATAATGTCGTATCTTCATCTTTAAATTTTTCATCCAAATTAACAAATCTGCCAATATCTTGTTGAATGAGTTCACATGGTCATTCATTGATATGCCAAATGCATACATGAATCGATAGAGTATTTTTTTCTTCATATAAAGCTTATTTTCAAGGCTTTTCTTCATGTACTTTTTCTTGAAGCATTTTTCACAATTTCTTTGCTTATGTCTCCCTCACAACAGTACTTCGATCTTTAGCTAAACATAGGTGAATAGTACTACATACCTATCTATTGATCTTAATCAACCCCTTGTCATTCATCTTGTCGACTTTTCTTCAAGGACGAGATCTAACTATTGCTGATATAAGGCATCCAACACCTCACATTGACACATACTAAAATTATTGGTACTTGTCAAATTTCTCCACTTTAAATTTATTCATCACAAGAGTCCTTACTAACGAAGATGACGCCGCTATCTCTACCATCTTTTTAATTACTTAGCCTAAACGAACAATGTCTATGCATCTATTTGTACAGATAATGTACTAGGAAAGTTTTAGGAAAAAACTAGAGGGTTATAGTTATCCCACTTAAAATCTAGACTCCTTAGACAATTTTAACCTTATTGAGAACTTTCCTAGACATGCACTCATCTACCCAACTATATTGCAAGCTCCTGATACTCCTAAGTACAAACTGTTAGCTCCACCATATTTGTAAATAGTTCCGTATATGTGAATAGTATCTTGTATACCTAAAGTACAGTATTACTTTAATAAGTACGAATGTCTCGCTTGGATACCAAAGATTAGCCCTAAAATTATAACCAATAAAAACTACACATTTGTTATTGATAGAGCATAGGTTCCCTCACCGTAACGAAGAAATGAATTGGTCTTTTATGGACCAATATGGAGTGAATTTGGACGTTTTGATTGAATGGATATGAAAATGACTTAGAGGTGATCATTATTATGAAATTTATAACGTTAGTTCCCGAGAATGGACAATATTGGTTTCGACTCTTTGTGTCATGAAACATGATAGCATGATTAAAATTATTGATGCCAAAATTTCAGTCAACAATAAAAGTTAAGAAAAATGTTATTTTATGAGGGGAACAAGTTGTAAAGGTGCTTGATGTCCTTATGATTGTCATTGCTAAGAACGAAGAGTTCGATTTAAATCTTGCAAAACAATAATAACCCATCAGTGGTCATGGGGTGTTACTTATGTAGACTCTCTAATTCTTAAGTCAAAGTTCAAAAATAGGACGACAACAAATAAATAATTAGATAAAGAAAAGATAATAAGAGAAAGGCTTGGAGGATATTATACCCCTCCTCCAATATACTTATTTTTTCTGTCCTAACTTTGAGTGGTGATCTCTTTATATAAGAGAGATAATTAAAAGTATAATTAAGTTAGGAAAATTCATCTTTTATCTTGTAGGATTCAAGTTCGATAGAATTATAGCTTATATCTTTTTATCCCATTTAGAGTAGAACATGTTGATGGACCAAGGGCCTATTTGTTTGTGTCATTGGGTCAATTTGATAAAATTATGGGTATAACGAAAAGTTAAAACTATTTGTACAATTAAGTGCGAATAATCATTATAAAGAAAACTATTTTTGTGATTGTTGAATACAGTCAAAACAAGTGAAATGCCGCTACACGTGTTTTCGACGGCTGTTGAGTGTTAGAAAGTGTATATTTATAAAGGAGAAATTCATCATTTTACACTTCAAATCTCACTAACATCTCTAATTTTATTTATTTAAGTCCCTTGTTATTTAATTATATATGTTTTGTTTTAATTAAGTATTTTGTATATTTTAGGGGTATCATGGTCATTTCACAATGAACGAGATTTCGGATAGCAAAACGGACGTCACTTTTGAACTCAGGACAGTCGAAAACCTTAAGAGGAGCATAAAAGGAAAAATGGCACTATTCACATGTACGGTACTGTTCATGGATACTGTTCACGACACTGTTCAGACCGCGTTACTGTTCAAACCGTGTGCAAACCGTGTTACTGTTCAAACCGCGTGGTCAAACCCGTGGTCAAACCGTGTTACTGTTCACTGATGACGTGGCGCAATCCTGTGCATCCAAACTATTTTTAATCCGATGGCCATGATTCACTCAATGTATCTATAAAAAGGGGGCCTCCCCCCCCTAATTTGATACCCCTGAATCCATTTTTGAGCTTAGTTTTCTGTAATTCCTTCTCCATCTTGTATTTTCTACGTATTTTAATAAAATTCCCATTTTACCCTTAGTTCAATAATGAGTAGCTAATTTTCTTTCAAGCTTGGGTTGAAGGTGAAGTCTCAACATGTGTCATGGGCTTTAATTGGTAAATTTATTTTCTCTTCCCCTCTAATTTCTGTGGAGGTTTTGACTTTTCGTCGACAAATAATAATAATCTAGTCTAGTTACCGCCTGGTTTTACCTAAGGACCCTAGTATAAGGTTATTATTATTTGGCACGATAAGCCCTTAACACCATATTGATTAGAGCGTGGTTCATGAGGTGTGGATTCCCCCCTCATGATTTAATTGGTATTAATAAGGATTATTTAGCCCATGCCGCATGTTGATACATGATCCGGATACCCAAGACTCTATTTCAATAGTTCCTAATTCAATTTAATTCCGCTATTCCAATTTAAATTCTAGTATCCTTTAAATCAATTTCCCCATAAATCCAATCACCCATTTACAAAATTAATTCTACACATAATTAAAATCCACCTCCTCGTGGGATCGACACTCAACACCATTGATCTATTCTACAATAGATTCGTGCGCTTGCGAGTTCAACAAAATTTGCACAACAACGGCTAAAGCTAGTTGCTGGCCGTTGATAATACCTTGGGTAGAACTACTTTTTTTTCCATCCAGGCGCTGTAAATATGCTTTTTTCGAGCGAAATTGGCCATGGAAAAATGATAAATGCATATAGGAAATAATATGGACAGACAACTAATGAATAATTTTTATGATAACTTTGAGCCATTGAAAATACTATTTTCAATTGACTCTTGTGATAACTTTTGTACCAATTTTGATTAAATATGACCATTAGAAATAAATTAATTTTGAGGGGCAAAAACAACCGAAAAAACTACACTATAGTTGGATATGTATGTTGTTCTAATTGGTTTTGCAATCGAAAATACTACATATTAGTTGAAATAAGTAATATTTGCAATTGAATTGTTCAATCATAAATAATGTATTCATAATCAGAAAAGTAATATTTTCGATAACATATCTTTGTTAGAAAATCTCTGCTTTTAACAAGGATAGACAATTGAAAATAATCCATGCAGTTGAAATTTACTTTATTAATTGCCACTGGCAATTGTCACAACAATTGTTTCGATTGTCTACTACAATTTTTAAGAACATATGAATATTGAGAATAAATTTTATTCAACCAACATTATTATTAAAATGAATGAATTTTCCTAAACAATCCAATCAAAATTGTCAGCATTCATATTGTCCAAAAACATTTCATAATAAAAAATAAAGCATTATTATATTATTTTGAAATTACATAAATCATATTAATATCGAATATCATCAAAAACCATCTGAGTAAGCATCAACATCGTCTTTTGAATCACCATAAACATCGTCCTCTAAATTAACACCACCATTGTCATCTGAATCAGTACTACCACCATAATTAGAATTTGCACCACCATCGTCATTTGCATTAAATTTTCTAGTTGGATCCTATATAGAAAAATCAAATGAATGTTTAAAATAATTAAGTGATAATGAATTATGTAAATTTAAAAAAATGAGATTGAAAAAAACATTATACCACTGAAGAGGAATCCACAACAACTTGAGAATGAGATTGCTTTGCTTCTAACTCTTCCACTTTTTTTCTGTACAATAGTCAGTTGCTCTTACACCACTTTCAAAGTACTAAACAAAAACTCCACAAGTTGTATGCATTTCTCTTTATTGCATGGTCAGCCTGAAGTGTATCCATATACATCTTCAGTTTTGAGGCCTCAATGAGCGTGACCATACTTAACACCTCTTATTACGTTAATATATACATCCAATTGATTTCTCAGTGGGACCTCATTAGATGACTCATTTAATTCATTCCTTTTTGATATCATTTGTGTCTTATCAAAATATAAACACAACGATTAGATAAACATAACACTTCTAATAATGATACTAATAAAAACTTTTGAAAGAAAAAGATAAAATAACATACAGTAGTTCCTTAGCTTTATCATTAGGCCAACTTCCATTCTTTCACACATGAAAAATTTCATAAGAATCTATTGGACTATGCTCATTCCCATTTTGCTCAACCTATCAATATAATAACAATAATAATAGTAATGTTACATAATTAATTAACTTGTGTTATAAAAAATAAAATATTAAGAATCAAAATAATTATTTTATAATAGCAAAGTAAATGCTTTAAAAGAATTTCTATGATAAAATATAAATATAATAAAATTTATGGCAACTATGGCCATTTGCCAATTCTTTTTTCTTCTTCAGCACCTTAACTGATCCAGTTATATGCACTATTTTAGATGGTTTGTTACAGTTCAATGCACTTGTTCTACTAGATTTCTACATAAAAGGAAAAAATGATTCATTACATTCAACATTGCAAACTAAAATTATCTAACTAAGTTGAAATTATAATTATTGCATAAGATTTAAATAAACTCCAAATCTAACCTACTCATTGTGGTGAAATTAATTTCAAACTTAGCACACAAACTGATACATAGCCAAGTATGAATCGAAAAATCACTTCTATATGATTAGATTATTAAATTCACCATATAGAGAGAGAGAATCAAATGCAAAGATAAACACTTTTTTTAAGCAAAATATCAACGAACAAAAAGCTAATTATTATTGGATTCTAATAATCAATATAAAAAATTTTTAAATAAAAAAAGCAATATTAGACTTAATAAAATTACTAAATATAAAAATGCCTAAATAGAACTAGAAATAAAGGATCTTATTGAGTCATTAAGCAGCAAAATAGAAAAGATGAAACAAACACAAAATAGTCCAGCAATTGAACACTATAATACATGCCAACAAATAATCAAGCAACAACAACCGTAATCATGAATATAGCTAATAAATAATTAAGCAACATCAATTATGAATATATAATAACTGTCATTTCTCACTCAACCATTTGTTCACAATTTGATGCTATACACATTTCTCAACATTTGATGGGCAATTAGGATAACGCTCCCCATCTGTTTTAAATTTTTTGAAGACTTCATCTCTAATACTCTTCATATAATCTTTGAATCTTTCTTTAACCTGAGAAGAAAATGCAACTTTCAACTCCTCTTCAGGACCATCAAATGTGAAATAAAGAAAAAAATATATTAACTATTAATTTATATATTTAATCAACTTGTAACATTGCAAGTTTTTAATTATTTTATTTAAATAGAATAAGTTACCTCCCTTTGTAAACTTCAACAGACCCACCTTCCCCAATTGTACCTTTGCCTTTTCCCTTTTTTTTTTTTTTTGGAGGTAGTGATACCTTGACCTATAAATCATACACACATAATGAAGAATGACTAACTTGAAATCAATAAATAGTAAATTCAATTTTTTATTAACTGAAATATTACCATCTGTGCTTGCATGTTCATCCATGGCAACATCTTGCAATTGTAAAGTATTTTGAGATTGTTGAACTGAATTATTTCTGTTTTCAGATAAACTAGAATAAGTAAAGGGTTTTCTTGTCCCAGCTGTGGGTAGAAAAGTATAAAACAAAATTAGCATTAGTTAATAGTAAAAGAAATGGTAAATTTAACTCAAATTTAAAAGAAAAAATTGTTATGAAATAGCATAACCAAAATTACATTCTTTGTTTGAATTTTGGCCTTTGGAAAATATCTTGTCAGTTATCGATACTTGACCACCACGGGATGATTCACCAACCTTAGACTCTGGGACGATCCACCGACCTTAGACTGAGATGATCCACCAACCTTAGACTGGGATGATCCACCAATCTCAGCATGAGATGATAAACCGACCTCAATGCGATTATAGAAAGTAGAGACTTGACGAGTTTTATTTTTCCTTGCCATCTCTATTAATATCAAATAAAAACAAAATGTAAAGAATAAATACAACCAGAATATAATGGAAAGAATATTCAACGTATTACATGTTGGGATTATGTGCTCTTTTAAAGCATATTAATTTATTTTCTGATTAATAAAATATTTGAGATATTTTCAATTGCATAAATATATTGAAAAAGGTCCGTTTAATCATATTATATCTATTTATGTGATTATCATATGGATTCACAGAAGACATAAATACAAGTTATCTTATGATTAATAAATTAAGTTCGCAGTTGATAAATAAAGTCGGGTGCTCAATTTATGTTTAGACTGTAGTAAATTCATCGAATAATTTGTCTTAATCATGTATGAATTTACTGATGTAGTTTGACTATATTGAGCTGGATCACATATGAGATTTAATTAACCTTAAAATGACTGTCAGACTTATTAAATCTCATAGGCATTGATTTTACTGTAATCTTAATCTTGAGTTAATTATGATTTCATGATTGTAATTGTTATTCCATTTGAGTTACCAATAGGCACGACACACACTTGTGGTCAAGATTACCCCGTATCTTGGTGGGAGCAATTATGAGTATTAGAGTTATAGATTGACAATATAGAATTTGTACAACACATCTTTTGATGGGTTTTCGGTATTTGATCATAGAATTCTCTAGCCAGAGTGTGTCAACATAATTAGTATGTTGAAAATGATCATTAAAGAAAACCAGTAAGTATCAAGGAACAAGATGTTATTAAATTGATTGGACAGTTGAGATATCAATTTAATTAATGATGTGGTACAAAGAATTGTGCGGTAAAGAAATCAATGTGGCTTGGGACGAATTATTATTCGAGCATACAATTATGGAAGTCAGTTCCAATCTTTTAGTGGAGTAGATTTGGAATTTAATAATTAAGTTAGTTTAATTACAAGCTTAATTATTATAGCCACTATTGTATGTTCCCAAATGATCCCCGGGTTAGCTCATTTAATTGACTGCGCCACTACTAGATTAATAAACAAGATAACTAGCTATTTGGGTTAAAAGCCTAAATATATTATTTAGTGGGAAGCTCCTTGTAATGTACTTATGTCTAAGGGGTCTTGTGTTATTTTACAAGGTGGGTCCCTATGACAAGAAAGAAGTAACGTTACTTATAGTTTATTATTTTTAATTTAAATCAAACTTAATTTAATAGAATTAAATAATATTAAAAAATGGAGCCTACGGTTTCTGCTAGATAGAAATATAAAAGGGTTTATTTTCTCCCAAAAGATAAGAGCAGCCACTTTATATAAATCAGAGAAAAAGATTTTCTCTTTAATTGTTGAGAGAAAAATTTTTTCGTACTAGTTGTTTTAATGGTAATAAAGGCGCCCACACATCAAGTGCATATCAAACTTGAGTCATAGCCTGGAAGATTATTTGGTGGCGGATCGTGATCTAGCAGGAGTGGTGGTGACGGATTGTGATCTGAGAGCCTAAATCACTTTAGCGGAAAGTACCTAATCGGATTTTCAAGGTACGATTTCTAGATTAAAAATTCTTATATATTGTATGAAAGCGATCCTAAAAGTTTTTATAAAATTTTAAAAACTAATTTTTCTCCAACATTACATAGTCATGTGACAAATAAAGTTTAACTATATACTTTTACCTTGTGAAATAGAAAGTTGACTAATTGATTTTTCTTTGAAGCTTTTTGTCTTTGCTCTCTAGGCTTACTTTGGTCCACAGATAAATTATTAATATTTTTATTTTTTCCTAAATGAAATATGTATAAAAAATAAAATGTTTAAAAATAAAAAAATGTATTAAAAATTGAATATTATTAATTAGATGCTTCAACACCATAACCTTGAGCAACATACCTTTCGATTGTTACTTAGATCAGACCTTTCTCTTATCTCTGGTGCTCTTCATGTCCGATCACCACTTGATGGTCTACTAGTCTTTTTTAAACCCGTTGCTGCATTAACATGATCTTTGTTTTTCTTCACCATGGCTGTTCAATCAAAATATTTAATTAATTAATAACATATTAGTAGATAAGAAGAGTGATGCAGCAAGTGTTTAATTTTTCAATTAAGACAAATTTTATTTTAAATGTTTGTCATTCGTACCCTTCTCTCTCTCTTTTTCATATTTCTGTTTGGTGTTTGCAGGATGAGAAATGATAACATGAAGCTATGTTGCAGACATAACATGTATATATATAAAAGGAGTCCATGCAAGACATGGATACAAGTATATAAATATATACATGTTATGTTGCAAATATAACATGTATATAAATAAAAGGAGTCCACGCAAGACATGGATACAAGTAATCCTCTGAACTGTGTGTTTATGAATCTAGTATGTTTGTGCTATTTCTGCCTTCTTATTTTAATTGCAATCTCTATAATTCTAATGTTTATGATCATATTTTATATGCTTATTTAACTGGGTAAGATGAGCATTAAAGAGAAATTATTTTAGAATTGAAGTTTGCTTCCCACAAACTTATATTTTAGAATTGAAGCCTTAAAATTTTGCATTGAACATAGATAAAAATAAAAAAACTATTCAGTAACACAAAATATAATTTGATTTAAATCAATTCATTATTAAATCTAGGCATTGAAAATATTTTTCAAAATTTTCCTTTAATTTTTTATATTTAACCTGTTTAAAGTTTTTTAAATAAGAGCTTATGCAACAATATTATCAATAAACATAATAAGAAAATTAGTCCATAAGTACGAATTATATTATACAATATTGTCATCCGTCCATTTATTAAAAAATATTACAAATCATTAACATTTAAGAATTTATGGATTTGGTTTTAGTTCTCTTATCCCATGCCCTATGTTAGAATAAATATCTTAGTTTTAACAACTTTTATCCCAAGATCCAAAAGCTCCCTGTAGGATAGATTTTTAATTATTCACTTTATAATTAGTTGGCCTGAGATTAAGATTGCTTATCCTAATCTCACTTTTTGGCACCAAACAAGGGATTAGTATTATTTCATCTTAAACTAACCCAATCCCAACATATGTGCATTTACTAATATAACATACACACTTTAATTTTTCTAACTAAATAAATTAATTTTTCCTTTAATATAAAATTATTAAAGTTATTAAATTTATTACAAATTGTAATTGATAGAATTTTTGGCGCGACTTGAATTTGACACAATGAATAAATAAATATGGATTATAAAATTTGATAGATCTAATAAATGGATCATATTTTAAATAATTTAAATTTTTCATTACATTAAATCGAGACAATTAGAATGCGATCCAATGACAATGTAGTCGGATTTTATTTTTAACAGGGTCCGGTATTAGTCTGTAAAAAAAGGGGTGCCCGTTTCTTTAAAACGGGGGAGAGAGAGGAAGAGAGGAAGTAAGGAAGGGAGAGAAAGATAGAGAGAGAGCGCTCTGAACCGATTCAACCGGACCGGACCCGCAAACTGGAAACGTAACCCGGCTGGATATCGCAATTTCGACCACCTCACCGGCCGAGAAAGTACCGATCTGAAGCTCGAAGACTGGCCATCATATCGCAGCCGTCACCGCCGACGGAAAACGACCAGAACGTAGGCGATCCAAGCTTGAAAGCCCGCGACATTTCCACCTTACTCCGCCGCGATTTTTGCCGGATTTTGGATGCACCACCACTTGGGTTTTGTTCCTCAGGTCACCTTCATCATTTTCCGACCGGTCCCGTCACCTGAAACGGCCGGATTGGCACCGATCGGCCGCCGGAAAGCTCACAGCTTTGGGAGCTCGATCCACTGTCGTCGTCGCGCGTGGAAGTCACCGCCTGCATCATTGAACTCAGCTCGGATAGAATTGTCTAACCTGGGCTTTCCGACCACCGTTGACTAATTTGGGTTACCGTTGACCGGAAAGGGTATTTCCGTAATTTCACAACCTCGGCGATAGTTTTGTAATTTTAGAATGGTAGATAATTTAAGTCTTCAGTGGCAATTTGGTAATTTCACACTCTAGAGTAATTTTTTAAATTCAAATCCTGGTGGACGACTGGGTAATTTCATGTTGAGGGTAGTTTAGTAATTTGACATTCCAAGAGTAATTTGGTAATTTACATTTTCGGGGAGCTGTGATCATTTTAATAGAGAGGGGTATTTTAGTAATTTCGTAGAATCAGATTGTATGAGAGTAATAAATTATCATTTAGAGTTTAATTGGATAGCGTTGATTTCATTTCACATTATCGGATAGTAATTATGTTGTTTTCTTGAATTAGGAGGACTTACAAACGAGAATCAACCTGAAGACGTGGACGATAGCTGAGTTTGAGTGTCGTTACTGTAAGTGAAATATATAAAATTTATTTTCATAATATATTATGATTTTACGATACATGACAGTATGTTTGATAAATAAGTATTTAATGCTCTGATTTAATGGTTTCTAGAAAATAGACTTTTATCTATGTGCTGATATTTATTATTAAAAATACATATGATTAATGATTTTATTATCAATTTTGAGTAAATGCATGATAATGGTTTTAAAAAATAAAGTGGATTTAAAGTATATAAATGGAAAAAGAAATGAGATTTAAAGTGTGATTATACATTTATGTATAGGTGTATACAATGTTTGCGAAATTATTAGACAATATCCTTTTCCGGTTAC
The DNA here is from genome assembly GCA_030444775.1 of Atalantia buxifolia. Taxonomy (NCBI): domain Eukaryota; kingdom Viridiplantae; phylum Streptophyta; class Magnoliopsida; order Sapindales; family Rutaceae; genus Atalantia; species Atalantia buxifolia. Next base: position 585,493 of record CM059838.1, on the reverse strand, counting down.
AGTGTTACAAATATGATGAGGCCTTTGGGGCTCGTCTAAATAACATTGTGGTTTGGGTTGTGTGTTTGGGCGTTTTTGTCTTTTGGGGGCATATGCATGCAATATGATAATTACAAAATTACAGATATTGAGATATAGTTATATATTGAGATACAGATGATACATATGAGATATAGGCCTTTGAGGCCTATTTGAGTACACGCAGAGTTTTTGGGTAGTGTGCTTGGGCTCATTTGTCCTTTGTAAACTAGTTTATACATGCACAGATTTAATAAGATATGAAATGACTTTTCCCTATCTATCCGTTGCAATTTCGGGGCATGATGGTTCCTTAATTGCCCGTATGTTGAGATCTGGATATGACGAGATTATTCCCCTAAATACTTAATTAGTGACAGTTTTTAAAATTCAATATTTGAGATTATAGTGTGTTATGATTTTCTTGATTTTTCTTTGGTATTACATATTATATTTATGTTAGTGTATGATATATATTTAAATAAGTTATTTAAGTTTCTTATGGTAATTTTGGTAAAGTTATTTACTGAAATGATAATAATTATTTTGAAGTAAGTTTTATTTTCAAAAATTATTATCTACTTACTGAGCTTACTGAGTTTTATACTCATCTCGTTTTTATTATATTTTTTCTCCCCACGAGACTTGTAGGTACAACAATCAACTCAACAACGATATTAAATTTTGAAATTATGACCACGTGATGATGTTAGGAGTCTTAGATGTTTTTGTTGGGATATTTTGGATTGTATAATTTTGTTATAATTTGTGATTAAAAATAACCTATTGTATTTTGATATTAGATGTTTGGATGATATTTGGTATTTTGATTGAGGAAATTGTTGTAGAGGTTGGTTGAATATTGAGTTATTTTGAGAGTATTTATTCTATAATTTGCAGGTGTGGAAATTTTATAATTATAGGAGAGATTTTGCCGAATTTCTGGCAAAATTCTTAGCCATTAAATTATTTTTAATTTTGATTAGACGAGATTAGATAGACTCATCCTGGGAGTTTGGGGCGGGTCGTTTCAAGTTGGTATCAGAGTATGTTGTAATTATAATACATTTTGCTGTTGTTTAAGTGAGAATTGATATTTTGTAGGCACCATCATGATTCGTCGTAGCAGTAGACGTGGTCGTGGAAGTGGCCGTGATCGTTCTAGATTAGTAGCTGAGTTGGCTCCTAGTCATGTACTTGCGGGGGAAAATGAACCCTTGAATGAGAGAATAATTGAGTCTTCAATGCATGAGGTTGCACAACAAACACTAAGAAATGTACCGAACATTGAGCAGTCATTTGATAGATTAACTCAGATCATGACTCAAATCATGACTGTTGTTGTACAGAATCACACTCAAGCACATGCTAATCATGTAAACAGTATCGAGCGTGTACAAGGTCTAGGGGCAAAGAGTTTTAATGGTTCTGGAGAGTCATCTGAAGCTGAGTCGTGGTTTGTCAAGTTAGAGCGTATTTTTAATGTGATGAAATGCTCAGATGAGGACAGACTTTCCTTTGCCACTTTTTTACTCAAGGATAAAGCTTATCATTGGTGGCAAGCAGTGGAACGTCGATATCAAGGACATGTTGCTATCACTTGGGCTATTTTTCGTAAGGAATTCTATGATCATTATTTTCCAGTGGTGTACCTAGATATTAAACGAAGTGAATTTCCTCGATTAGTCCAAGGATGTATGACGGTTGAAGAATATGAGAAGAAGTTTATGGATCTTTCTAGATTTTCCATATCTGCAATGGACGATGAAAGGGAGAGATGCAGGTGGTTTGAGGAGGGTCTTCGATTCGAGATTCGTACCATAATAACTGCATCACGATATACTGAGTTTGCAGAGGTAGTTGAGGCAGCTAAAAGAGTAGAGCATAGTATCTCAGAGGAACGCAGAGTGCAAGCTTTGAGACAAAAGCGTAACCAAAGTTGGACAAAGGGTGCCTCTGGTAGTAGGCCGCCTAAGAGAAGAGGCACACATGCCAGCTACTTTGATAACATTCAAAGGAGTCAGAGTATAGGCGGCAGGGGAGATCCGAGACAAGCTGCTAGTCACAATTCAGTACAGCAGTCAATAGTGAGTAATGTTAAGGCTCAGGTACAGTATGATAGGAATAATGAAGGACACCGTGGTGATCATTCTAGGAATATACAACAGACTTCTTGCCCATCGTGTGGCAGGAACCATCAAGATCGGTGTCGTGTTAGAGACAAAGTGTGTTATTTATGCAGAGAACTCGGACACATCAAGAGATTCTGTCCCACTTTGCCTCAGAGTTGAAATTGGAGGATAATAGGAAAAGCACCATTAAATGAGAGCCGTAGGGGTGGGCATTGGTTCTAAACAAACCAAATAATAATTTGTTCAAATATCGCTTGTATGCCCGCTTCATTCAGAAATGAGAAAACCTCCAAGATTTGATTAAATACTCATATAGACCCCCTTAATTCACAAAAGGTCTCATTTTATTTTGTTATTATTATTATTTTACTATTGTACTTTTGACTATAATTATCATGAATTTCCTTTACACATAATAATTTACATTCTCTGTGAAATTAATTTTGATAGAATATTATGATAACAAATACTTATAATATAATTAAATAAATTAAAATTAACTTACGATCACGACCATTCCCCTAATTATAAGTTTTCATCATTATTGAAGAATAGAAGGAACTTTATAATAAACTATAAACAAAAGGAAAAATTAAAAAAAAAACAACAAAAATATAGAAACTTCTAATCCAAGATCCTGGGTTTGTCAAAATCTAAGAAAATTATTAAATCACATGGTTTAATATTGTAATGACATTATAATATTGAATCATACAGTTTGATAATTTTTTTGGATATTAATAAAGTTCAAGATCGTGGATTAGATATATATATATATATATATATACACACACACACATATATATATACACACATATATATATATATATATTTATTTATTTATTTATGTATGTATGTGTGTGTGTAAATATATAGACGTATCTCTCATGATTTTTTTAATGGGACCAACTTAAAAGAAGAAGACAAGAGAAGAAGATATCAAGGAGAGGCTTACAATTTTAAGGCTTGGCTTCTGAGACTGAACCCTAGCTCCACTAATTAGCTAGGGGGCAGTTTTAGCAAGACTTAGATCTTGTGTTCATGTTTCATGTAGTGTGGGTATGGGTTTAATTACTAAATTCTTTATTGAAAAAAAGGAAGAAAGTTTGAATTCTAAACTGTAATCTTGTTAATTTTGCTACAAAGTTTGTTGCTGTGTTTACAATTAGTTTTCATTTAGGTTGCCCCATGTGTTAGATTATTTCCTTCATGATCTAAAGCTCTAAGATTATGAAAAGGCCGGCCTAAATGATTAAGAAGAAAATCTAATTACTCTTCAAATCCACGCAAGCGTCCAACTGTTTGTGAATTATTACAACCCAACTAGTGTGTGACCATAGAAAACTCTTTCAAAACCAAAAGAAGAGAAGAGCAATCCTATTCAGTCCCCGATTTATTCATTATTAAAATTTTAACCTAGAGTTAATTTTAAGGTAGATACTTGAATTAGATAAGATGAAATTTAGTTTAATGAATATACTACTACACAAGACCCTAGACTTGCCAAATGAAAGCAAAACGTGTGACAAAAAAGTGTAAATATAATTCACTTAGATTCGGTCTAAAAATCCTATCCAAAAAACAAAAAGAAAAGATATCGGTCTAAAAACATCATGATTGTGTTATTCATTTCAAACTCAACACTGTCTTATGTTATTTTCTTCTCTTCTTTTTCTTCTGTAACTTTGTTGAAACCTTCCATTCCGAAAATTGAAAAGAAATATATATACGTTGAAACCTTCCATTCCGAAAATATATAAAATATAAATTTTAAATAATAATTTTGATAAAATTATTAAAGATATAATAATTTTCTATTATACAAGTAAAAATTTATAAGAAACATAAGAGACATTATTGTGTAACACTTTATACATTTAACCCATTTAACCCCACAATTATTATAAGTAATACAAAAGTACAACTACGTACACACGTGTTCCTAATAGAGCTTATGGTTCCTCACCAGGTAATGAAGATACATGAATTGGTCTTTGATGGACCAACGTGGAGTTGATTTGGATGTTATGATTGAATATGAAAATGTTAGAGGCGATCATTATTCTGAAATTTATAATGTTGTTCCCAGAGGAACGAACAACTTCGTTTTGGCTGTTTGTGGCATGAAAAATAATTAAAAGTAAAAACTAGGTGTATAATTAGATGCTAATATTAAAGAATTGTCGTGCGAACCTAATTGTAGCTTTTGTTAATAAATACTTACATGATAAAAGTTTGTTTACTCTCTATGAAGGTAGTGTCCTTGTGGTCCGTGTATTTTTTTAAATGTCTTAAAATATTTTTGTTAATAAACTATTGACCTTCTGTCATTATTTTTGTTCTTTTTAGTTTATTTTTAAAATATGACCTTCTTAAAATAATTTTTTTGGATAAAAAGAAAATATTAAATTATTAATTTAGCCCAAAACATATATATTAGTTTTTGTGGAAGCTCATGTTGTTCAAGAAAATTAATACTGTAAAAAAAATTAAATTATTAATTTTTTTTCCATTAATAAAATAATAAAAATTATTTATTTAGCCCAAAACATATATATTAGTTTTTGTGGAAGCTCATGTTGTTCAAGAAAATTAATACTGTAAAAAAAATTAAATTATTAATTTTTTTTCCATTAATAAAAAATAATATATTAACTCCTCAATAGAGTGTTGTACAAAAATTAATAGATATTCTTTTTGTTTCTATTTTATTTTTGAGATTAAATTAATAATTTAATTTTTTTCTTCTTATTAATGTCCCAAAAAGGAAAAAGAAACATTATTGTAAGATGGTGGTATTATAAAAGCAAACCAAAAGGAATAAAAAGTAATGGAAATGTGTCAATAATTTAATAGCAAGAATGTTTTGAGGTATTTTAAAAAATAAGAGAACTAAAGGAGCACTAACCTCAAAATATAGGGACTAAATGAGTTTTTAACTTATTTGGTGTCTTTACAAATTCGGAACAAGAATGACGTGGAATCCAAATAGAGTATGACAATCTGAATAAATATCTATGGTGTGTTGTTTACTTCAGCTGTATGAATTGAAATTAAAATGTTTACTTTGTCATGTAATCAGAATGAATTGTTGAAAATATTCAAAATACCTTTAATTAAAATTATGTATTATTTGCTACAAAATAAATAAGTAAATATTTTAAAGGAAATATACTCATGAATTAAAATTCTCTCATGATCTGAACTTGTAATGAATAAAAATTTAAGTGGTGATTGGTGGTTAATTAAAAGAAAATGTTAAATTCTATCCTTATATTACCACTAAAATACACATGATTAAAAATTCTCAAATTTTAAAAGAGTTTAAATCAAAAGGAAATCTTATCTACTCATTATAACATTGAGTATAAATCTATGATTTTTTTTTTTTTTGATAAACTAGTTATTATTATTATACTATATATCGTATCCGCTTGAGGCTGGAGCTCTGACATCATGTATCTACTCAAAACTTGGTGATCAGAGGCAGTATGATTATTGGTTGAAAGAGACTTCAAATATTGATTCATGGCTTACGCTTGAATCCATTACTTTCAGTGACGAAAGAACAATAATTTTATTTATTTATTTTTCAGAATCAGAATCAAAACTTGCGAGACACTTACGCGCACGTTCCAAGAAATTATTCTAACATATTCGATCAGAGGATAGATTGCAGCAAGTTATGGATAGCTTCGAACAAGTGACCTATTCGAACAAGTGACTATCATTATCCAATTGGAGAAGTGTATTCTGCTCTGTATATGATTGGGTTGGATAAAGTTTGTGAAAATTTAATTTAATTTATTATAAAATATGTGGAAATAAAATTAATTTAATTAAATAAATATGTTAATCCAGTTTAATCTAACCCTTAAATTGTTATGTTGTGTATGAAAAAATAAAAATAAAACTTAAAACGAAACTTATTAAAATTAAATATGAATATATTATAACAGGAAGATTTCATTCACCGTCTAATGTTTGATAAAAAAAAAACTAAAAAATAACCATCTTAAATTTTAAAAAAAAAATTGACAATGAGCTTGTAAACATGCATGTTCTATGAAAATAAATAAATCAATTCCATATTACAAGTTAAAAATACAATAAAAAAGAAATAAAAATGAATAAATGAGAGAAGTTCCTTATTTTAACTTAGAATTGAGATTTGAGAGAGTGATTTTATTTTAAAAATTAGAGTTTAAAACAATAGATATGAGAATGAAATAGTCTTTTTTATAAAAGAAAATTGTTAAAAATTTGGTTAACCGTTTGGGTTTTAGAATTTTACAATTAAGGATTGACATTTATTATTATTATTATTATTATTTACATAGGCTGATTTTGGTTAAATAAATTCATCATAATTAATCCAATCTAACTGAATTACTAATAAAGTAAAAAAAAAAATTAACTCAATTAATTTATAGTAACCCACACATTTCAATCCCTTAAATTTGAATTGGATTGGACTAACTTTGCCCACCCTAACATATTCAATGATTATTAAATTAAAAGATAGGAAGCCCACTTGCACGTTGCCTATATATGTGTCTGTGTTTCCAAACTCAATTTGATCACCAGGGAAACGAAACCAGACCTCAAGAAGAAGCCCTAAAGTTCCTTATTTGCTTTGACTGCAATGGCCCAACGTAACAGAAATGGGATTAAATTTCCAAGCCCATTCGACTCGTACCCACTGCAACCCCATTTGGGTACTACGGCAATACCAATACGGAGCATCAATTCTGTAAGGTAGCGTTTATTTTTTGGATTAAACTGAGAATCTTGAGAAGTGAGAATTTTAAAATTGGGAGTGTGAAATGGGAGTAGGAATATGTTGTGTACTTATACTGGAATAGAAGTATGGAATGAAGATCAGAATCCAATTTATGTGTTTACTTTGTCTTGTATTAGGAATAAATAATTTCAAATTACAATTTTATTCTTATTTAAAAAATTATAATTTTTAATTACAAGTTAATAAAAAATATATTTAATGAATAAATATTTATTTTTATTATATTCCTAAATTTATAATAATTATTAATATTCTTAATTATGTACATCACAATTTTTTATTAAGTTTAATTTTAATTATATAAATAAAAAATTACTGATAAGGGCAATATAAATGAAGCATTTTTACTATTAACATAGTACAAAATTAATATTTTCTTATAATAAACTATTTATTATTATTAATTATCAATATTAAATAAATATAATACTATTGTTTTTAAATAAAAATAATAATTTTATATTTTCAAATGAAGATAGTATATAGTAATATTATTAATTCTCTATTGATATAATAATATTATTTTTAAGTAATTTAAACTTAAAATCAAACCAAGTTATTATTTAGTTAAATATAATAATATTATTTAAATTTAATATAATTACATTAAATTTATTATTATATAAAATAATAATATAATATTATTTAGTACAAAATTAATATTTTCTTAAAATAAATTATTTATTATTATTTATTATTAATATTAAATAAATATAATACTATTATTTTTAAATAAATATAATAATATTATATTTTCAAATGAAGATAGCATATAGTAATATTTATTAATTCTCTATTAATATAATAATATTATTTTTAAGTAATTTTAACTTAGAATTAATGTAAATTATTATTTAGTTAAATATAATAATATTATTTAAATAAATATAATATTTTTTATTTTATTTTATTAAATATTAAATTTAATTTAAAAAAAGGGTAGAAAAAGGAGAGGTGGGAGTGGGAATTGGGAGTCCCACTCCCACTCTCCACTCCAAAAATGAGTGGAGCCCGCGGTGTGGAATTCCCAATCTTTTCTTAAATTATTAAAGTAATCACTGAAGTAGGAAAAATCTATACTTTTCACTCCCACTTCAGAAAGTAAACACAGCATAAGTCCACTATGGAGGAATTACTTTCTGCTCAGGCACAAGCGTCAGCCTGCTGAATACCAGCTCTGACCCTACTTCTAAGACTTAACTACCATGGCGATCAACATGTCTCTAATGTGAAGAATACTTGGCGTGACGATGAGTGATATGGTATGACTTATTTACTAGTCATAAGTGTTTATCAAATTTTATAAATTTTTTTTAAAAATTTTTATTGTTTTTTGGTTTGAGTAAAGAACTTTTATAGATTAAATAAGCTATTTTGTCTCTATTAGTAAAATATTCAATTTTAGGGTTTTGCGAGTTGAGGTTGAATTTTTTTTAAAAAAAGTATTCTCTAAAATACTTCATTTTTTATTTCACAATATTATGACATTCCTTTCACATATATCATAATTTTAAAAACTTGTCTTTTAAAATAAGTTTATTATTTTTAACAAAAATTCTCATTGACAATCAAATAATAAATTTTTTTGAATAAAACTCTACTTTTAAAATTTTTACTAATAAAAAGTTTGCTAGAATAAATTCTATTTGAAAAGCTATATGAAATGGAACCTAAGCCAAATTTTATTTTAAACGTTTATCATTGTTTCCTTTTTCTCATATTTCTGTTTGGTGTTTGCTGAAGGAGAAATCACACGAAGCTATGAAGCGCACATAACATGTATATAAATAAAATAATAAATGAAAGGAGCCCATGCAGGACATGGATGTATATAATACTCGGTAGCTTCAAGTGTGTACTGAGTTTTTATGATCTAGTATGTTTTTGCTATTTTTCTGCCTTTTTATTTTTAATTGCAATCTCTATAGTTTTAATATTTATGATCATATTTTATATGCTTATTTCACTAGGTAAAATAGCAATTAAAGAGAAATTAGATCACATAAAGTATTGACCATCATATGATTCTTGATATAAGTCATAGTCTTAAAAGAATAAAATCAAATTAAACCTGTTAGAGGGAGGAATTAATGCTGCGTTTATTTGTCAGTAATTGGAGTGGATTGAAATTAGAATGGACTGAAATATGAATAAGCTGGAATGAGCTGAAATCCCATTGGTGAGTTTACTTTATCTTAGAATAAAAATCAGAATAAGCTGAATTATTTTAAGTTACTAAAATGCCCTTAGTTAATAATAATAATAATAATAATAATAATAATTGTTATTATTATTATAATAAAAATGATTGTCAATAATAATAATATTAAAATAATATTATTAATAATAAATAATATTAAAATAATATACTAATAATAAATAATAAATTGTTATTATTGATATTATTATTACTAACAATAGCTATTAATTCATATTAATAATGAAAACATTATTAACAATAGTATTAATAAAAAATTAATAATGAAAATAATAATATCATTAATATTAATATTTATCAACATTTCAATTAAATTGAAGCTTGTTTAATTCAATATAATAAAAAAATAATTATTAACTTTATAAAACTTATAAATTTTAACTTTTGCCATTTATCTTTTTTGTTTTGGCATGCTTCTAGTTCTAGCACATTTGCTCATTGACTTTTGCCATTTTACACTTTTTTTTTATTTTCCAGCACATATGTTAATTGAGATTGAGCACTAAAAATTACAAACTCTAATAAAATCATAAATTCAAAATGGTGCCACCCCTTTGCATATATAATTTCAAAATGGTGTCTAATACAACATATGTTCCAGTAACACATAGTACAAGTATAAAGTTAAAAATTCCCACATAATATCTCTAGATAATAGAAATAGAGGTTCAAAATCTTAACATAGAGTAGCGCAAATCGGTATCGGATTATATCCCATTACGAACCATTTAAAGCATATATCGCTTCCTATGGTGATTAGGCATAGCAAAGAATACACGTAGTAGATCGTGCTTAATGGCCACATGGTAGTCCCATCATATATCTCATCCTTAGTTAAGCCTTCAATTGTCATCACCTTATTATACAACTTAACCTGCAAGTCAGTCACATCTTTATCTGTTGTAGAAAGCACATTAACCAACCCTTTTATCTTAGGTACCATCGCTGCCACAATTTCAATCATTGTCCCAATACTTAAACACATACGGTCAATTGTTCTCTCCCTATTTTTTTCTTTTCGAAGACCTATTGGTTGAACTACTTAGAGCATTTTCTACTTCATGAGGAATAACATGTGATTGAGGGGTGTAAAACATATCATCAACAAAACCATCCATTACAAGCTCATTAACCGAGTGACTTTATACATTCACATTAATATTGTCCTCTTCGCGTACCTCATCCTCGTCGTCATCTGCGTTTCCTATATTTGCTCCGGTCGCTCGATCTTGACCATATATAAAAGACAATGTGTAATAATACGGGAATGGTTTGTTAAACAAAATATTTTCATCTTTCCTTTTCTATTTAAAAAAATGTTGTTAATAACACAAAATCAAGTCAAGTAATAAAATTAACACCATGCTTTTGCAAACTCATTGAAAACATTCTTTTCACACAAGATCATCATCTTGTCGTTACCAAAACTAAACTCACTCAGAGACAACATATCTAACATAGCACACCACTTTTGTTTAAATCATTTCACTCTGAATTCGATGTGAAGAGTTGCTTTCAAACCACAATTCAGCAATTTTGCCTCCATCTTATTTTCCAATTGTTGCAAGTACTCATTCATGAATCCACACTCTGATCTTCATATAGGATTTTAACTCAACTCAAAAAATGAGTCAATCAATGCATTATCTTTAGTTGTTGTCCAATAATGTTTGTTCATTACTCGACCTCTAGGAGTTGGAGTTGGTATGTCGCTCATTATATATAATCAAATATAATAAGAATAATTAAATGTCAAATAATAAATATATAATAAATGTCAATTAATAATAAAACATCCAAATGTCAAGCAACAAGTGCAATATCCAGGTCAATCAAGAAATACAATATCCCAAGTCAAACAACAATACAATATCCAAGTGTCAGCCAACAAATACAATATCCAAAGGCAAACAACAATACAACATCCAAAGTCGAATAACAATACAATAACAAACAATAATAAACAAACTCTTCATGATTATCTGCTTGCTTGCCACGTGTTCCTAAATTTTATCTCCAAATATTCCATTCATTTAAGGGCTCAACGATATCAATTACCTTTAAGTCATAATCAATATCAGGAGTTGGTTCATTATTAATTTCCACTTCTATATCATCGATAGACATTTCCATTCTAATGAAGTTATGTAGCATACAATAGAAAAATACTATACGCCTTTATGTTTTTATATCATAAAAGGCAAGATTTCTTAGTATTGTCCATCGCTTCTTCAGTAACCTAAAATGTCGTTTAATCATATTGCGAGCATTTGAGTGCTTCATATTTAAGAACTCTTTAGGTGTAGTAGGTTAATGTCGATTTCTAAAGTCACTTAGATGGTAATGTTGTCCTTTAAATGATGAAAGAAAAATCATCTCATTGGTGTAGTCACAATCAACCAAGTAATAATAATCTAATAATAAAAATAAAATATCATCATATAAAAAGGCTTAACATAAATTATGCAATCTTAGAATCTAACGATAATTTTAGTTAGCTGAATATTATCATGAAGAACTTTTAAACCATTTGTTCTAGACATAACATCTTTCAGTACACACATATTATGAGCCGAACTTTCCCATCCCGGTAAGACATAAATAAATTGCATATCATGTGAACAAACCCCTAAGACATTTGTTGCAATTTCTTTTTTCCTAGTTATGTATTTTGGTTTATCAGCCTCTGTAATATGAACCTTTATATATGTGCCATCTAATGCTCCTAAGCAATTCTACATTATAAGAACAATACAAAAGGAATTTGTAAGTCAATGCAGCTTGGATTTTTGTCTAACCAAATACAAGCCAAACGTTTTAGAGCATAAGGTATCGATGTAACATTACACGTACCTTAAACCATTTTCATGTTGAATCAGTTGAATTCTCCATCACTGGCTTAGGTTTTCTCCAAAAAAAACTATTTTTGACATCCAATCATTGCCTTTAAACACTCATGGAAACATTTATTAATTGTTTGTCCAGATCTTTTAACATGAAAACCAACCACCTGATTTTTCAAATGGTGTGCTAAAGTATACAAAAACATTATAAACATCAAATTCAAAACCCTTGACAACCAAATTTCAAATTAATGGGTGTCACATGTTTACAACTAACTAAACTACCTTTCTCATAAAGAAGCTTACATAATTTGCTAAAGGTTTGTCTATCAATTCCTAATTACAATAAGCATTTAACATCACTTTCAAAACCTAAGCCGTATAAAAAGTTTAACTGTTGATAAAGTCGATAGTGTGACTTGGGACTTTCAATCTTCGTTCATAAGTTAAGTAAAGATGGGAACATATACAGGCATAATTATTTGCAACATCGTCAACAAACTTTGCATGGCTACCAAGAGTTTTTTCTTTCATGCTAAAAAATAAGTCCTTCCTATATTTCAACAATACAAATGAAGCCAATCAATATTAATGAACTCATAGCATTAAAATGCATCAAATCTTTTGGAATAAAAAAAGTGTTTGAAAAAAATTACTTAATTTAAAAAGTAAAGTTAAAAAAATTTCCAAGAAGATAAAAAATAAGAAATACGTTATTAATAAAAGAACAAGAAGGTCTTTGAAGAATTGACAAATAATTTTTTTTTTAAATCATGACTAGACATGTTAAGAACAGAAATATATTATTAACAAAAAAATATATGATAAGTTTTGTACCGATGTTTTCCTATAGTCAAGAATAAGAGAAAGAAGACTTGAGGCTGACTTATATATTAATTAGCTCACACATACTACTTTAATAAGGAATCTTGATAAGGAGAATTATTGTCAATTTTGATAAGGAATCACATGAGATCTTTTTATAATAATCGTAAAATTAGTGGATAAATTTCATCCTGAGACCATGATAACTTTATTGCTGTTTGAGTAAGAATATACATAGATAAAAAAAAGGACTCTCTAGCTTTCAGTGGCTCCTATTCCCTTTATGTGTTGGCATAAATATGCAAGGCAATTAATAAATTAGAGGACTCTAATTAATTGTGTGGGATACAAATTAACATTGCTAAAATATTAGACAGTGACGTACCAATTAATCATTTAAAATATCTACATGACATTATTTAACATTACTTTAAATCATACAATTAGTGGTACAATTAATGAAAGCAAAATCAGAAGAGTATTTAGTTCTAGGGTTGCACTTTTCGAAAAGTGCTCTGGAAATTTTTTCTCTTGTGGGAAGCAAAGTAATCATAACTGAAAAGCCTCATCTAGCCTCTTATTTCTAGAATATCTACATTTAAAAAAATTGTTGAACATTCTTTTGCTTTTATTTGTTAACTATGTATTATTTACTTTTAATCTTTTAATCTTTTCCACTTATCTATATAAATTTATTGAATTTACATTTGTATTGCGGCATATGCTAATGGTGGACCATAATCAAGCTAAACACATAATCATTTTCCCCCGTTCTTTTTGCACATGCATATCATTTCTTGTTCAAATTATTCTTATTATTTTAAATCATCACTCACATCTTATTACAATGAAATTAAAGTAGCAATGTCATTTTAGAAGACCTACAATGAAAGCCAAAAATTCTATTGTGTCTTCTCAAATTTGCACCATCAAATAATAATAGTTAGCCCACGCGAGGTCACAAACTAGCCTCACAAGCTAGTTTGACCCAATGAATCTAAACAAAAAAACCCAGAAACCAAATCAAATGGTTTACCCAATGACTCTTTAGTAAAAACAATCTCTTCAGAACAAGTTTCACTTAAAAAAAAAGTTTTATCCATTAAAAAAATCGAAACAAATTAGTAGAGGGGTCTTAGAGTCTCCAAGAGAATCATTTAAACAAAAAAATGAAAGAAAGGGTCATAAAAAAAGAATAAAAACAAAAGATGAAAATATTTCATTATAAGATATGAAAAAGGAAAAAAAAAGAATCATTTACTTCTTTAGAGATACAGGATTGACATTGGAGCAGGTGCGCAGCTACGAAAAAGTGGCGCGATCACTAGCGACAGGCATAGAAGAGCTGTAGTAGCATTGATAGTGTGGCCGAGTTAGGGATTTCAAGAGTACATGCATTTCTTCTTTTTTTATGAATTTTGAGCTTTTATATTTTTGTGTTAATTTAAAGAATGAAATTGAAATTATTGAAGTTTATTAGGGGTAATTTCACCTCTTCAGTGTAAGGGATTCTGACCAAGGGAATCAAAATCTCATATTTTATTCCCAAATTTTTATGGGACTCACTATTCTCATTCCAATCTCCAGTGTTATTTTAAGAGTAAACAAGATAATGAAACCCATTCCCATTCATTACTTCCCATTAAACACAGCATAAAAGTATGGCAAGGCAATCTCCATATGTTAATCATAATTATCAAAATTAGTTGTGACATCATAATCATGCAAGTAAATTTGCTCCCCATAAACTTTATTTAGAACTAAAGTTTTAAAATTTTGCATTAGATAGTAAACATAGATATATATATATATATATATATATATATATATATATATATATATATATATATATATATAAAATTAAGTAACATAAAATATAATTTGAATTAAATCAATTTATTAGTACATCTAAGCATTAAAAAAAATTGACAAACTTTTCCTTATCTTTTTATAGTAAACTTATTTATAGTTTTTAAATAAGAGTTTACCCAATAATATCATCAATAAATATATTAATAAAATTAGTCCATAAATATTAAATATATTATACGATAATGTCATCCATCCATTTATATAAAAATATTCCAAATCATCAACATTCAAGAATTTATGGATTTAGTTTTGATTCTCTTATCCTGTACTCTATGTTAAGATAAATATTTTAGCTTTAACACTCTTATCCCAAGAATTCCTTTAGGATAGATTTTTAAACAATTTACTCACTAATTAGTGGGCCCAAGATTGCTTATCCTAATCCCACTGTTGTCACTTAACTCAATCCCAACATATTAACTGTCATCAAATAGGCACATATATATAAACACACACAATGTGCCAATTCCACCAAACTTAACTAAGAGGAAAAGGTGGACATTCTATTCCGTACGTAATGAACAAAACAAAAATTTGTTCAAATATTTCTCGTATAACCCCTTAATTCACAAATGAGAAAATCTCCAAGATTAGATCAAATAATCATATAGACCCTCTTAATTAAGAAATGGCCTTATACACTACCATTATTATTATTATTTTTATTTGTTGGTGGTAAAATATACACCAGAGGTATTAACGGCATAACACATGTGGAATGTGATTCGGGACTGTGATAAAAGACAAGGGAAGTTGAGAAAGAGGATGAAATGAGAAGATCTCAAAGAATTAGCCTCAACCACCTAAATTATCCAAGAGTGACAGAAAGTTGCCTCATACAAAATATCTAAGTTACCCTATGTCTGTACAAGACCATGGAACAGTGACAACCACACCAACGCCATTAGGGCACACAACTATCGTACAATCCCCACCTGAACTGTCTCAAAAGTATCTTCTTGTGAGCTACTAAAGTCAGGACTAAGAAAGGTGACCTCAAACAAACCACTTGCAGCATCCTTAGTGAAATCAAGTGCTCCTTAACCCCATTAGTTCATTCAAGATAGGCCAATTAGAGTTAAGGGCACATTGTCAGTATAGACTGCCTTTAAATAGATAGCTATCCAACATAAGCAAGTGTAAAGACCTCTACAAAAGCAGCCAAATTACTATTAAAACCCTACTTAAGGAAAGGAATCACTAAAAATGGTTTGCCACTTGCCCGCAAGGACATAAAGATGCTCTCAGGGGCACTCTACTTTAAAAGATTAGGTTGGCCTCACTAATGGGGTAAGTTCACTCTTTCACTAAAAAATACTCAACTCTTCTCCTATTCAAGAGCTTTTTTGTTTCATCATCTCCTCCAACCTCTCACTGATTTGATCGTCGGAGTGTTCTCGCCCACTATTGCTGGTGCTGTCTCTAACAGTTGTTTCTTAATATTTTAGGCTTTTCTCAACCATTACTGTCCTCTGAAAACTATTTTCATATAGTCTATCTTCATCTTCACCAAAAAATCATTATTTTTTACATTGAACCAAAACATTTTGGCGTCTTCTATAGGGATGACAAACAAGAAGCCATTATTTTAATCTCTTTTGATAGAAAGAGCTTTTCACCTCCAAAGAACACATCTTTTATTCTCAAACACACCATTTTTCTCTAAAAAATAACTCATTCTTCTCCATGAGATATGGATTTTCTTAACAAATATGTGATTTTTCTCCCAAAAAAAAGTCATTTTTTTAGAAAGACTTGATTTTTTCTCAACCAAGATGTGATTTTTATCCACAAAAGTCAATTTTCTTCACAAAGACTTGATTTCTCTGCACAAAGATGTAAAATTTCTCCACAAAAATGCCACTTTTATTTACAAGATGAAACCTTCTTAAAAATCATAAATAAAGTGAAATAAGATGTCACTAAAAAGAGACCATTGAAAGCCAGTGAGATCATCTCAAACTATAAAGACCTCATCGAAAAATCCCTAGATACTAGAAAGACTGTCTCAGAATAAGAAAACCTCCTCAAGAAAGCCACAGGTGAGAAGAACTCTTATATAAATGTTTCTTTTATCATCACTAAGCTTTCGGCAATTCAAGCAACCCTGCACAAATACGCTGATGTGAGTTATTGTACCAGAATCTATCCACCATATATGTCTAGGTATTGAAGTTAAATTAACCTCAGAACAAATCAAATTAAGAAGCATACCCTTCTTAACACACCATGTGTGATAGTTAGTGCAATTAAGGGTGGCCATTGGTTTGGTTTCGGAATAAATTTTCAGTTTCGGATCGGTTCGGGTTCAAAAATTAAAAAAACCATTTGTTTTTTTTAAATAAAGTCCTAACCAAAATCGATAGATTAGTTTCAGTTTGGTTTTAGTTCTCGATTTCGAATCGGTTTCGGTTCTTTTAACGGTTTAATTTAAGCAATCGGTTTTTTAATTCATCTTAATGGTTTGGTTTTCGGTTCTATCTTTCGAATAATTTATTATTTCAAAACCTGTGTAATAATTTCCTCATTTTCAATACCTGTATAATATATTCAGAGTATGTACAATCCATGATTTCATCAATTAATCTACAATTGCATCAATTACTACTACATCATCACCGGTACGAAATCATTCATCGTCATCACCAAATGAACTTAATATGATCCATAATATAAGTCTATGACAACATTAAAAAAAAAAATCCCAACAATGACACAAAACAAAATACAAGACAATCAAATAACTAACAACATTCAGGCAACATCCAAGACAACATCTATAACCATGAGAAATTATTACAACATAAAAATTAAAAATCAACCATAAGAAATGCTATTACTTTGCTCTCCTTTCCCACCAGCTTCTTCCAACTTTAATGACTTCCAACATCCACACTTGCCAACTTAAATCTACACAAATAAAATTGAAATAAGTAAAGTAAACATAAATATAATTATAAATGCATTCGTACACACAAGGCCAAATTTAATCAATGTATGATAAACAAAAATAAAATAAAATATTGATTATCGGTCAAGGACTATTTTGAAAAATTTGTAAACAAATTAAGTCATAACAGAGTTCCTATATGCAAACATTTCCTAAGTATTGGGCAACACTAATGTTTTATAAAAAGAGAGTGATCTAAGTGATATTATCCCCCTATCATCTTCTCCACTTCGTGACTTTCTTTGTTTCTCACCTAGCAACAGTGACATTTGCAGATCCAAACAAAGCTAATAAAACTAAATACTATTAATAATGTAATACAGTACTAATAAGTAGAGCAACCATGAAATTACAAAAGATTAAAGAGTTATTTAAAAAAAAAAAGACCCATTTCAAAAAGAAAAAAGAGAGAAAGTCGAGCAAGTAAGTGAGTTACCTGGCTAGTTGGCTGGCTGGAGAGGGAGCGATGGAAGGAATGGTAGGGGCAGGTCAGCAGTATCAGCCACCCATAGATGGAGTTAAGATTTGGGTGTGTGGTTTTGTTCGTTCGTGGTTTTGTATAGATGACAGCGAGAGTGTGGTGCATCGGTATTGGTGCAAACATTTGTGGTCTGGGTATATATATGTTGTAGTGAAATTATAAAAACACCCTATTATCGGTTCAGTTCAAATTTTATAATTTTTAATCCAAAAACCGAACCGAACCGAACCATTCGGTTCAGTGTTTATAACTTTAGATTTTTAGTTTTAAAAAAATCGAACTGAAACTGAAAAAATCTGAACCGAACTGATTTTTTTCGGTTCCTATTCGGTTTTCCCCACCCCTAAGTGTAATGCTTCTTTTTATGCCATTTAGCTCCACATGAAACAACTAGCACCTTCTAGATTATCCAGCTTCTTTTATTTTTTTATTTTTTAGGTTTTATATCCACAGCTTCCTTACTCTTATTTCTTTTCTTCCCATTGTCCTTGCCTTTAGACGTAAAGGCTGGCTTAGCACTTTTTACCATATCTTTCTTCAACCTATCATTTTCCTTAATGCAGTGTGACATGAGCTCATTCAGAGAATAAATCTCTTCTTGACAATTATATCTCACCTTAAACTAGTTGTGTTGGCAAGGATATCAAGACCAAATGCGTTAACAATTCCTTATATATTTCAAGCTTAAATGCTCTTAGCTTAAAAAGCAAGATGAGACATCTCCATAATGTACTCCCTGATATTGATTTTACCTACATAACTCATTGAAAATAGACTTGTTAATAGCATATCTATTTCTGCCTTTTTGTTGTTCACAAATCTTTTTCAAGTATCCGCAACATATTCCTCAGTCGTATTTATCTTTTCAAACATTGAGCCCCTAAATGTTTTCACAATGGCCTTCTTCAAGATCATCATACACATATGATTTGTTTCTCCGACCTTTTAAAATCCTTCTTGTCGTCATCAGAAGTATTGTCATCCATAAAAGGTGGAGGAGATCAACCCTTAATGTAAGGTCGAGATCCATGACTACGAGAACTATTAAGAGATTCTCTTGTCATGACTTAAAATTAGAGCCATTTAGCATAAGAATAGAATTGATGTTGATAATAATATTAGTAAGAGTCATAATAAAACAGAGAATAACAAACAAACAAAAAAAAAACTCATATAATTCTTAAAACAAAAATTAATTCAAATAAAGGTAAACCCATCTCAAAATACCAACACTCCACTAATATTTTATCTTTAGGCAAAATATTAACTTATAAGTGTTATCCTGGTGTAATAATAAAAAACTAATAATAAAAGCATGTCAAATAATAAATCTTCTTTTGCATCGGTTTATTATTCACATCCAAAACCGAGTAATCAATTGTTGACCGATCAACCATTGACTGAGTTGGGCCTAGACCAGGTCGACCCAACCCAGATCCTGAACCAACTTCAAATATTCAATAAGGGTAGGGTTGGTCCAGGTCAGGTTAACCCGATTCGGATCCTAAACCAACCCTAACCCTAATTTTT
The DNA here is from genome assembly GCA_030444775.1 of Atalantia buxifolia. Taxonomy (NCBI): domain Eukaryota; kingdom Viridiplantae; phylum Streptophyta; class Magnoliopsida; order Sapindales; family Rutaceae; genus Atalantia; species Atalantia buxifolia. The sequence goes on along the minus strand of CM059838.1, from coordinate 565,820 downwards.
TTCCCTTTTCTTCATACGGCAACCATGGCCGTCGCTTCTCCCAATCGTCGTGGCCTAATGGACATAGTTTCCTGCTGGGCCGTGCCTTGCCCTCAATCTTTTTTTTAATATAATTCTTCTTGATGGCTACCACTTTTCCACTAGCTTGCTTGTAGATGCCTAAGTGCCATAACCACTCAACGCCCACAGCTTGTACAACCTCCTAATGTGATGGCCATGGTCGTCGCTTTGCTGGCTTGCTGCCATTTTGTTTGCCGCCAGCCACAACTTTATGAATTGGACTTATATGTTTCCAAATTCCCCTAATCTTAATTTTTCTTAATTTTGAATTCCTAAATTTTTGAAAAACCAAATCTATTTAATTCTATAAGACAAGCACCAATTTGTCCTCAAACTCAATAATACCAGAATTATTAAATTCAAGAACATCAAAACTTTAATCATTAATAAAAGAAGAATTCAATTCTCAATTATTCAATATAAAGAGGCTTTGATACCACTTATTAGAACAATAAATTTTTGATGAAAACCATCACCTAAATTTTAGGAACATTCATGTTGTATCACCAAGAATTAATAATCAAATATACAAAAACATACATAAATCCTTAATGTTGATTTACTCACTAAAACCGTTTGATTAGTCTTCCATATTAACACATTTTTCTAGAGAATCTTTTAAGCTCTCTATGCGTGCACTCTCTCTTATGATAAGATATCATAAAAGAATAAAATGTTATGTGTGATATGGGAATCATAACTATTTATATAAATAACTTTTTCTCTTATCTTTATATGTTCCTATTTCAACCCATCATATAAATAAAAATGATACTTAGGTCTCTGCACATTTAAGGCTCACTCTCTATTAGATATATGAAAGATCAAATTACCGAAAACCTTAATAAATCAAGTTTAACCGGGCTTAACCTTATATAACAATTCACAACACATAATTTTTCATATATAAACCCCATATTGAATTAAGGATACAGCGACATTGGATTAAAGATCCAATAATAAGTTGATGTTTTCACACTTTTGGGGATAAATTAAAAAGTGTTATTGTAAGTATGGAATAAATTGAAGTTTACCTTTAATATTTTCCTACTTGTAATACTACTAGATATCGATCCTTTTTTCATAATTAATCACATACATCCATAATAGGTCTTATTCCTTCAGGCATTGAGAGTTTGAGGAATCTTGTTGATTTGGACTTATCTGGTAATTCCTTCAATTACGGTAGTTTAACCAAGTTGAAATATATGAACCTTTCTTACAATATTCTAAATGGTTATTGTATGAAATCAATGATTCAAAATTGTAGTAATAATTTTTCCTATATATATTAAATAATAAAATTCATAATATAGTACATAAATATAAATAAAATAAAAAATAATTGACACTACCACCCTAATTCCCTTATGGGATCAGGGGAAAATCTTTCAATACTAACATCAATCATCATGAAATTAATGAATAGACAAGTGGCCTAAGGACTCCACTATAAACATATAGCGGTGATGAACCCATATCTAAACCGTCCACGCTTCAGATAAATATGGTTATGATTCAATTTAGAACAATAGAAACAAACCCATGGAATTCCAACCCTTTGCCAAAGTGGCATTTGAGATTTGAATAAAAAAAAAAAAAATGACATCGTAACCGAATTAAAATGTTGGCTCCCTTTTCAAACAAAATCCTTAACAAGCGCTCTTCAACGGTCCAATTTTCCCACTAACTTCTTCTTCTCCATAATATTCAAACCCTAAAAATAAACCCCAAAATTCATTTTCCGAAAATTTAAAAAAAAAATCTCTCAAGAAAATCTACAAAATCTCACTTCCATTCCTGCAAAGGCCAAGGAAGGAGGCATTTCTTCTTGTTAGGTTCATTTAATGTCGGATTATAAGATCTTGAGTTGGTGTTTTTCTTTCATGATTTCAAATTAAAAAAAAATAATTTTTTTAAAAATTTCTCTCGTCCAATTTTATTTTGATGAACTGAGTCTAATGTGTTATTTAAATACATTTCGTTATGTTAATGTGTGAGTTATATTTTATTTTTGTACCCAATTAAATATACCATTTTACGATTGAGGCACAACGAAGAAAAAGAACCTAAATTTATATGAATTTCCTGAGAAATTTTATATTTTTCTAGAATATTTGCGGTGAAATTCTACAATTTTGCATTTTTGTTATGACAGGCCCGAGCAGTTCATTATGTCTAATCATAACGATCCGTTTCTGCAAGTGGAGAAGACTAGTGGATCACTTATAGAACAACTTCAGGTTATTTATTCGTAAGCCGTTGAGATAAAAAATTTATTTGATCTCATGTACTTGTAGTTTTGTTATTTTTATGTAGCTGAGGAAACTATCTCCGATTTGTGCTAGATTATATGGGATGAAGTTGGGGAGACGGACACGGATAAGGATAAAATGATGCTTGAGCTTCAGCAAGAGTGTCTTCAAGTGTACAGAAGGAAGGTGGATGAGGCCAATCGCTGTCGAGCACATCTGAGGCAGACAATTGCCGACCATGAAGCCGAGCTTGCTGCCATATGTTCTGCAATGGCCGAGCCACCGGTGCATAATAGGCAGGTTAGAAATATCATCTGGGTTTTTATAATATTTGGAAATGCATTGAATGAATTATAAACAAAATGGGCCAATGGTCAAATGTACATTAATTATGAAAACCATTTATAGGAGGTTGTGAAGCATTTCAAGAGAGATATTAGGAGCGAAGAAGTGTTTAGCTGGATACATGCATGCGTTCATGCATACATACATACATATATATATAGTTGTTATCTAGTGTGGGTTTCCTCACTTTAATAAAGTGCAGGAACCCTCATTGGAACATTTCTTTTGTGTGTGTGTGTGTATGCACCATGTCTATAGTCATTCAATGTTTGTAGAAACTAGATCAGATTAACTTGCAAAGCTTGATTGAAAGAAGAAGTTAGGAAGGAGGGTTTGATTTCATTTGAAGTCGTTATTGCCTGGACATGCGGATAAAATTTTTGAATATTTCTCGCTATTTTATTTTCTAAAATAATTTTTCGTGAAGTTTAGTGCATTATCTCCTTTAGACAATTTGCTTAGCCTGTATTTTCAGTCTGATCAAACTGCAGGAAATTTGAAGGAAGAGCTCAGGAACATTCTTCCTCAACTGGAGGAAATGAGGAAAAGAAAATCTGACAGAAAAGAGCAATTTGTACAAGTGTTAGAGCAAATACAGATGATCAAAAATGAAATCTACGGATCAATGATATATATTTCTTCCAAAACAGCTGTGGATGAAACAGATTTGTCATTGAGAAAGCTTGAAGAATTTCACGGAGAACTCCATGAACTTCAGAAAGAGAAGGTCTGGATCAGTTACTTCTCTTTTATTTATGTTTAATTGTCATTGGACTTCAAATATTATCTATATGTTTTAACTTTTGATATTGTTTGTGCTTTATGCAGAGTGATAGGATGAAGCAGGTTCAGGACCACCTAAACACTTTGAATTCTCTTTGCTCAGTACTCGGAATGGATTTCAAGCTTACAGTTAGTCAGATTCATCCTAGTTTTGGCAATTCTGAAGGATCAAGAAGTATAAGTGATGATACAATTGAACAGCTGACTATTGCAATACAAAAACTACGAGAGGTTAAGATACAGAGAATGCAAAAGGTAAATAACTGTTTTAGTAATTTGTCCATTAGATGATTTTAATTTTATTCTGTTGAATCATTCAAAACTCTCTTCTTTCTCTTTGACCATTGTTATTACTCTTTGTGCCTCGGCAGCTCCAAGATCTTGCAACGACCATGTTGGAGCTATGGAATTTGATGGATACTCCTATTGAAGAGCAGCAAATGTTTCAGAATGTGACCTGCAACATTGCTGCTTCAGAATGTGAAATAACCGAACGCAACACTCTCTCTGTGGACTTCATTGATCATGTCAGTTACTAATTAGCATGTGTTACCTTGAGTGTCTTCCAGACCTCTTGGGCTGCATATTTTTGTAAGTCGGCGTGGGATTTTGCTTTGGGAGCGAGATGGCGAGGTAATTATATTTTTTGCAGGTAGAGGCGGAAGTGACTCGGTTGGAAGAGTTAAAGTCAAGCAAAATGAAGGAGCTTGTTCTGAAGAAGCAGTCAGAACTAGAGGAGATTTGCAGAAAAAATCATATGGTTCCAGAAAATGACAGTTCAATGGAATACACTCTCGAAGCTATTGAATCTGGTTTGAGCTAGCTGATATATCGTTGCATCATTGATTACTTTTGTCTTAAATTTTTACTGAACGTTTTAGAATTTCTAATGATGCAGGAGCCACGGATCCATCTAATGTACTTGAACAGATTGAACTTCAAATAGCTAAGGCTAAAGAAGAAGCTTTTAGCAGGAAAGACATACTTGAGAGGATTGACAAGTGGTTGGCAGCACGTGAAGAGGAATCTTGGCTTGAAGATTATAATAGGGTTGGCCGTTACACCATCTCTAGTTCTTTCATATTTTATTGTGTGATATCTCCATCACTTTACTTAAGTATGACCTGACATGGTTATAAAGGATGAAAACCGATACAATGCTGGAAGAGGTTCCCATCTTATACTCAAGCGTGCAGAGAAAGCTCGCTCACTGGTAAATAAACTGCCAGGTACCCTCAGCTTCATCTATGTTGACAAGCGCTATCTGGTAGAAGCTTTAGTTAGATTTTTTTATATGATCGACCAATTAGGTTATATCATTAGAGGTCACACCACATGCTTTTGTTTATCAGAGTTCCATTTATTGATCAACTCTTATATTCACTGTTTTAAGGAGCATCATTGAACAACTCTCTTATTTGCTATTGAGGATTCAAACAATTTCTTTTCAACTTCGCTTACAAAATTTTAGTTTTTTTTTTGCTCCCCTCTATATAAGGCTCTTTTCCAACCTGTCTTTATATTTTTTTTATATTTTGGCTGTAGAAAAAAAATTGTACCATATATATATATATATTTTTGAATGAATATTGTACCATATTGGCCCAGGGATGGTGGAGACATTGGCTTCAAAAACCTTTGCATGGGAAACTGAAAGAGGTGTTGAGTTCTTATATGATGGTGTAAGCACCTTTCTCTTGTCTAAAGGTCACAGTCATTTCTGGTTCTTACTTTTCTCTGAGCTCTTTCCTTTTACTTGTCACTTATCAGGTTCGTCTACATTCTATGCTTGATGAGTACACTATTTTACGGCAAGAGAAGGAGCAAGAACGCCGTAGGCAGCGAGTATGAACATACCATTTTACTCATCCCCTGCACACTGTAGAAGAACTTATATTGCTCCACTTTCATCTAGTGCTTTTCTTGTTGATATTCTGCAATTTATGATATTGTGCAAATTAAGATCTACGTACTTGTCTCCTTTAGGACGAGAAGAAACTTAAGGAACAACTCATGGCGGAGCAGGAAGCACTTTATGGATCAAAACCAAGCCCTTTGAAGGCCCAGAGTGTGAAGAAAGTCCATAGGGTTTCAACCGGAGGTGCAAATAATAGAAGACCTCCTGTTGGAGGAACCGTGCTTCAGACTGTTAAACCTGATTCACTTGGCTCCATAAAAGCCACTCCTCATTCACGTCCTATCAAGAAAATTGATCGAACCCTCCAACATGACCCTTCAAATCTCCGTCTGGATGATGGTTGTGCAACTGAATCAGCTGGTAATTTCTTTGAAACCACTTTCACTGTATCTCATTAGAAAATGTTTTATTTTTGTTTATTTTCTTTGAAAGAAGCATCATATCATTTCAATGCTCAGTGTTAATAATCGCTTATTCATTTTCCTGTTCTCTGAATAACATTATTTTACTACCTTTTTCTACATTTTCACAGGCAGGAGAGGTTTGGACATTCCTGGTGAGCCTAAAAAGAAACAGTCCTCAGATGCTAGTGAACAAGATTCCCCAATGAAGCGGAGACCATTTTCGGCCATCAATTCCACCACATCATCAAATGATGTGAATCCAAATGGCGAGACAGTACAGAAACCAGATCCACCTTCTGATTTGTCATTCACTACTCCCTCGAAGACAAATTCTTTTATTGATGACGAGAACATGACTCCTAAGTCAATGCCAATTCCTGTGCCCCCAACACCACCAACAATTTCAGTGCCAATGCGGACAACTACAACAACTCCTGCACCTGCCGATGCTCCGATCCCTTTCAATATTTATCAAGTTGTGGAAACAGCAGAAGGGATTGATGAGTACTCATTTGAGGAAAGAAGAGCTGGTTTTGTGCTACCAGAAACACATAGCAAGCCATCGATACAAGTCTAATATTAAATCAAATTCTTGTTTCTTTTGAACCCAGAATAAGTCAATTGTAATTGCCTTTTTTCTCGTTTTTGTATATAGTCTACGAGAGTTTGCGTACTGTTTAACTCGAGCCTTGGCTTTTGAACGTGCATAAGAAAATCAGAAGATTTTTCCACTTTCTGATATCTGCTATTGAGTTTCCGTTAAGTGTGCATCTCATATTTGAGACGCTCTAAATGGCTTATTTAGAATTTTCAGATTTTTCTTCAATACTGCTTATTTTTTACAAGATCTTCTAATCCTATGTGAGAGCAATCTTTGTCAGTTTGTTCATTTCTGTAGTCTGATTTGTATGATAAATAGTGGAATAAAAATAAAATATATGCATAAATTTATTTTATCCGGGAGCTAATGTGTGAAATACAATTTTATTTTATCTTTGTAGTGAAAACAAAATAAGAATAAATTTTGACACAGAATTAACTAAGTATGACCTTTAGCCTACGAGCATCTCATTAACCAATCTAGTATTTAAATGTAATATGAGATTTTACAAGAGGATGGTTACAAGTTTTTTTTTTTTTGAATAGAAAGTAGACCCTTTCAGTCCAAATGAACAACACTATTGAATACATTCTGGACATCTGCTGGTATTGTTCCAGTCCAGACAGCAGCTGAAACATTCCTTAAAGCAAATTTAGCAAAGGCATGGGCATAAGCATTACAAATTCTAGGGACAAAATAAAATTGAACATTATGAAACCTTTTTTTGACCTTAGATATTTGAAATTATCTAGTAGATCTCTGTTCTGCTACCCTTAGTGTTGTTAACTAGTTCAGCCACTTCTTTACAATCAGTCTCCACAGTCAAACAAGATATGGCTGCTTCTTTTGCGACTTGCAGACCCCATTGGATGGCTTCTGCTTCTGCAAAACTGACACTTTCCCTTAATTGAGCTTGCTTAATTCCCGCAGCTATTAACTTCCCATCTGAATCTCTGATGACTGCTCCCAAGCCTATCTTCTGGTCTTTGCTGTTTATAGCTGCATCTACATTGAGCTTTAAAACATTTTCTGAGGGAGGATTCCATCTCTGCTGTTTTCCTCTTCTAGCATTGCTTAAATGAGCTGCTCCTGATTTCCTCACTCTTTGATAAGCCTCCAAGAACGATTCAGCTTTAGCTGCTGAAACCCTTGGATCTATCTTCTTCCTTTCAAAGATGAATTTATTTCTCGCAAACCATATAACCCAACAGCAAACCACGATAAGCTCTGCATCCACTTTCCTTGACCTGGAGCACATTTCTTGGACAACATTGAAAATATCTTGATTTTGATCATTATAGTGCTGGAGTGTGAAAGGAGCTAAATCCCAAATCTTCCTCGCTGCTTTGCATTCCAACAGAACATGCTGTATAGTTTCCACATTCTTCTTACATCTTTGACAGATTGGTTCTTGCAGACTCTTCCTTCTCCAAAGATTTTCAGCAGTCGGCAAAATGTGTTTTTTTAACCCTCCACATGAAAATCTCGATCTTCTCAGGTAATTCAAGCATCCATAGAAATTTCCATGGTCTAGAATTGCTGTCTGAGCTGCTGCTAGGCTCATTAGGAAATTTGAGGTTAAGTGCTAACTGATAGCCACTTTTCACAGAGTACTCTCCTCTCTTATCAAAGTGCAACAGCACTTCATCTTCTTCTTGGCTTGGAAGAGGAATTTGAAGAATTGCTTCAACATCTTCACTCAAAAAATGTTGCCCCAGCTTATCCGCTGTCCGCCCGTTTTCAGCATCAATCAGTTCAGCCACAACAATCTCAGCTGGTAAATTTTGGGGTGATATAGGATTGAAAGTAACTGGTCTTGGGATCCAATTGTCTTTGCATACAAAAACTTTCCTCCCATCTCGCATTCTCCATCTCACCCCTTTCTTGATTACTTGCCTTCCCCATAAGATGCTTCTCCATATAAAAGAGGGATTGGAGCTTGCCTTTGCATTCAAAAATGTGGAACTTTTGTAATATTTAGCTTGCATCACTCTAGCCATTAAGGAATTGGGAAACCGAAGTAATCTCCACCCTTGCTTGGCCACCAAGGATTGGTTGAAACAGGGGAGATCCTGAAACCCAGCCCTCCTCTGCTTTTTGCTTTACAAGTTACAACATCAATAATAAACAACATTGGAGGCAGCTTCCAGCCTTCCACTCATTATCATGGATATTTTACCAACAAAGGAATTTGATTAATAGATAGATGGTAGAGGGGCTGCACGTAGTATTTACTGAGAAGGAAGTGATAATACAATATTGGATTTGATTAACGGATAGATGCATAGTAGAGAGCCTATACAGATTTCTAAAATTGCATTATATTGGTTGTACATTTCAATAATGGGGTCTCGTAAAACAAAACCCAGTGTGTTAACCCGCTTTTTCTTTTCGCTTAAAAGGAATTCGTAGCGAACGAGATTATATTTTCATTGTTTAGGTGTTATTTTAATTAGGGTTCAATTTTACCGGATGTCCGCCAATGTGGCATTATATTTAAGTCCTGATATAATATAATTCATTAATTAATTTCTAAAAGCGGTGCCGACCGATTGGTCCGCGTGGCGTTGTCTTATTGGCTCCGTAGTAGTTGAGAAAATACCTGTCAAATTCAGTCCAAAGCTGTGGTGTCCAGAATCTCAATATAGAAGAAGGGGAAAGGAACTGCAACGGCAAACCGGCAAAAGAAAAGACATTTCAGAAGAGATGGGTGAAGAAAAAGTGAAAGAAGAAGCGATGGGGATAATTGGAATGTTCCAAGTTGTCCCTCGTTTAGTCGTCTTCGATCTTGATTACACTCTCTGGCCTTTCTACTGGTACCCCCTTTTCTTCTTTAGGTTTTGAGACTTGTTTGTTCTCCCAATAAAACCCAGATATTATCTTTTGAAAATATTTAGTCTCCTGTTTGTATTCTTCAATTTAATCAAGAAATGTTAACTGCCCAGTTCACTATTGTATTTACAAGTACTTAATTAGACGTTAAGATTCATGGAGGAAGAATTCTTAATGTTTTTCAGTTATCTACAGGTTCCTGAATAGCTTGTTTAATGAATTTTTCTTTTTTGTGAATGCGGCTATTAATTCTAATTTATAATGTGAAGTTGTTTTATATTCGTATAAATGGTTGTTTTTCAGTGAATGTCGCTCCAAACGTGAAATGCCATCTTTGTATCCTCATGCTAAAGGCATATTGCATGCTCTCAAGGACAAAGGGATTGATGTAGCTGTTGCTTCTCGATCGCCGACTCCCGATATAGCAAACACTTTTCTCGAAAAATTGAACATCAAGTCCATGTTTGTTGCAAAGGTGACCCTCGATTACTCCTTCTATGATCTGTCTATTGTGCATATGTAACAACAAGAGTCAGTCAATTGAATATTATTCTTGAACCAACACAGTTAGATCATGAGAAGCTATATTACAGCCTCTTTAATGGCTAACATTCAACAGAAGTTTTTGAGATGCAATATTCTTTGCCACCTCTCTTTCTCTCTCTCTCCCTCTCCCTCTTTTGTGTCATTTGGTATCAAATCAGAGGCTTTTTGGAAGAGTTCGATGTTTGTAATTATCCATCAGTTGCCAGGAGCATTTTTTTAAATTTCTGTCCTATGTGCGTGTACTTGCTACAAATGACAATCTGGTCTTTGTTGTTGATATATTTGTCTGGTCTGCATCTTTGTTAATAGGCTTATGAGCTTATTCAGGTTGCTGATATTTGCCGCAATAAGAAATGACAAATAAGTGACCTTCACATTGGTTTGGCTAATTGTCTTGATTGTTCAGGAGATATTTTCCAGTTGGACTCATAAGACCGATCACTTCCAGAGAATTCATTCTAGAACTGGAGTTCCTTTTAACTCGATGCTCTTTTTTGATGATGAGGATCGGAACATCGATACGGTAAAGTGACCTGTTCCACTCTTTTTCATATGCTTAAAAGCTTGTTACATTGAGTTATTTTTGGGAGTATCATCTCAGGTTCTCTTATATATGTTATTTAGCTGAAGTTTGTAAATTGTAATGGTCATTACAGGTTTCGAAAATGGGGGTGACGGGCATTTTGGTTGGTAATGGGGTTAATCTTGGAGCATTAAGGCAAGGTCTTACAAAATTCTCACAAAACTGGAATACATCTCAGAAGAACAAGCAAAAATGGATGTCAAAGTTCTCTCAAAAGCCAGATTCATCTGAGAAGATAGACCAGAAATGAAGAGCTCTGTATAAGCGCATATGCTCATTCTTACACCAATTTAACACCCTGAAAAGTGTTTCCATGGCTGTTGTGGATTATTTTGAAAATCCAGATCTGTTTATTAACTGTTACGTATTGTTTCTCAACGGTCAAAAAGAGTATGTTTTGGGGTGTTACCTTGCAATATATACATTTTATACTGATTAAAATTTAAGAGTGACTTGTGTGCATAATATTGTTTGGAGAAATAGTGTGAATATTGCTAACTTCATACTTAATCATGGAAGTTTGTTGTTCAAATCACTGAAATGGCTTTTTAAGGGGATGAGCTTTCGCATTTGATAGCTTGCAATAAGCTTGAGAAAATCCCGATTTTAAGGCCATTAAGTAGTATAGAAATTTCTTTGTTTAGTAGAACCTCAACTGTAAAATGCAAGTTTTTCAGTTTCATGTGAAGCTCCTCTATTTGTTTCGTTTTCACACTTCAATTCAGATTTACAAGCAGGTATATCATCTGTCACATTTTCCATTTCGGATTCTCTTGTTTTAGAATTAGTGCAACCACTACTGCAAGCCTGCTGCATGCCTCTAAACTTGCTGTGTATCTCTGTCCGCCGCTCCTGCATTTCTGATTGGAGATTCTCGAGAATCCTCTAATTCATGAATCTCTTGCTCCAGGTGTGCAATGCTGAATTCTTGATTCTTCAAAGAGTTCCTCCTTTCTTTCCCAGTAAGTTTCTCAGCCTTGCAATCTGCTCATCTCTTTTGAGCAGTCAAGCATTCCTTCTTTCCATCTTTGACTTTTCTTCATCCCACTCATTCTTGCTACGCAATTCAAGTCTGGATACTCGATTTTCAAGGGGTTTCCTCGTGCTTTCTAGATGAGCTGAAGCTTGGTTGCAGATCTGTATTTGGTTTTGAAAGCCATACGTGATTCTAGGTCAAGAAACCAAGCTTATCTGCAATGAAGAAATCTCTTGAAGCATTGTTGAAGAAACCTCTTTTGTGAGCATTTTAAAGATGCTGGAACTGTACTTCCCTTTATGAGCTTATACTAAATTTGCAAATTTATGAAAGTTCAGATTATTTCTCCAGTTTGTTAATTAGAAATAATTTTAATTACCAAATGGATTTAATAAGCCTGTACTTCTGTCTCTGTATTCTTTTGAAGGAATACTGTACATGTGTGTGTTTGAATACAGTTTGTTACGATAATTTCATATATCATAACATATTTTCTTTTTTTTTAAAAAAAAAAAGAATATAACAAGCTGTAAGATCAGAATTTTGTGTATAAACATGCGATGAACAAACCGAGCAAAATGCCCAATAAAGTATGGTAGCTGCAGATGCAAATGTACAAATTAAAGATCACATAGAAAGCATCAAAACAATTTCTTACTTATGCCATCTTGACAATATAATACAAGAAATGCAGACAGAGCTTTCTACATCTCAAAAGTGGATATTCAAAGAATCAAGAGATGCACACAAACTAAACATATCTGAAACAAATGGTAATGCAAATGAAAAGATGGTTTCTGCTGAGTATACAAATCAATGAAAGGGCCCCAGAAGTAGAACTGTGACCTCTATAAGATGATCCTAAGGTTATACTGACAAATTGTTTCAAACTCTTTCTGCCACGAGCAACTGTTCAAGTTCCTCCCTACGCCGCTCCAAATCCTGTTAATGTTCATGAGATTTTTTTAAATAATAAGTCCATACTGAAACCCATGAATAGAATTTCAAGAGGGATGTTTACTTGGACTAATTAATGACAAGAATGAAAGTCGACACTCAAAAGATGAAATGAATCTTCGCATCTAATTTCCTACATAAGGTAGACCCGAAAGCAATCCTAATATTACCGCGGAATGCATCAAATCAGAAAGTCCCCGAACTGTCACCTCTTTAAAATAAATGCTGGATTCATATAAACTTCTACAACTGATTACGGAGCCTCTCAGTCAAATAAATGCTGGATTCATATAAACTTCTACAACAGATTACAGAGCCTCTTAAAAACTTAAAATATAATCTAATTTTTATATATCATGAACTTGAATTTACCACAAAGATACACAACAGGGCAGTAAAGTTTTAGAACATGAATTCAATTGTGGATTTACTCTCATTGATGTTCTACATTAGATGTTACTTTGTGTTTACATCCTTTTTTGAAGCCAAGAGGGATAGATGAGGCTCCACCACTGGGAATAGACATATGGTAGCCACATTGTATATTAGAGTGAACAGGTAGAACCATGAGGTTTTCAGTGTAGTCTGATTCTAGTTTTTCCAAATTTTTAGGCAAAACTCAAAACAAGCATGAAACTTCAAGAATAAGATGCTTTTTAAGGTCCTGGTACTGAAATCGCTTTTATGTATTCTCTATAAAATTGACCTCCACATAATGCTTATTTCAATAACTCAGATGCAGCAATAGGAACAAAAAACACAATCATAGGCTGAAATCGTATGCAGAAAGAAAATATCATTGAACTCTCACGGAAACTACGGTAATACGATACTTACCTCTAGATCCTTGACTGCTTGGTCCCTTGTCATTTCTTTCTGTTGGCGAGCACGTTTGATGCAGCCAATGCATAGAATTCCCTAAAATTTGGTATTGACATTAGAAAATATTAAACACCATCAGTTCCATTTAAACTTCCCACAACAGAAGAACTAAAAAGCTGTTTGGATTTTTTGTATATAATTTTTATCAAATATATCATGAATATCAAGTCTCAACCAAATACTTTATAATAATTAAAAAATAATGATAAAAAATATCAAATAAGTGATACTATTGAGGCTATATTTCCTTCAAAAACAGCCTTAATGATAAATGTTTAACAAAACTAAGAATCAATTTCAGTTAAGAATACTTCATTGACAAATTTAGACACCTGGCCTCTGAAATTTGACAGGAAAATTATTTATGCATTCAGGCACCAACCCACATTAGTAAAGGAAAAATAAAACGTAAGAAACAAAAAGATTCTGCTTAAAGTAAAGGTATTGTGTTTTTCATCATCTTACTGATATGACATAGACTACACCACAAGCAAGAAGCATGTAGCTTGCTATATTCTGGAGAAGAATGAGATCCTTTTGCTTTGCAGAATAGTCAGGGAAAGCTCTTGTCATCACTGCAACACTGAATAGATAGACCACAACTTTAAAAATTCAGTAATTACTAATAGATATGTGTTTTGCTATCAAATTGCCAGCCTTCAGAAAAAGTGATACTTTGATGACAATCCATCCAAATTATATGAGGACGTGACAGAAATGTCAGTTAGATTTACATGTTCAATATCTATCATCAGTTATTTCTGCAATTATCCTGCTTGGCATGGTAAGTGTGAGAACCAACGCATTTTGATTTGTTCTCAACTGGACTGAATTGTTTGTCATAAGGCCATTGAAACCTGACTTATTATTTCAAAGGGCATTAGGGAATGATGCCTAGCTAAGAGAAGAAATAGAAAAAAAGTTAGTATATGCCTGTAAGTTCTCATTACTTTATTAGTATTGTGTTTGATATTTTAGGAGCCTAACTCAAAAGCACGAAAACTCTAGAAGAAGAGAAATTACAAGAGCAAGAGACACAATAAAATAAAATAAAATAAGTCTATAGTATAAGACATACAAGATCTGCAGCATACCCCGGGCAGCCCAGTACTCCAATACCTGCCAATTATTAAACAAAATATAACTTAAGCGAAGGCAAAATGATGTGACAAAATGATAACAATGAAAAAGAACAAAGGAATTACATACACACAAGACTAAGGTTCCTCCAAGAAAGATTCAAAAAGGAAAATGTTCTGGCATTTTAATTCAACAACTGAATACTACTACATGAGGAATAAAAAAAGATGATATAGGAAGCTGTGTAGTGGTCCATCTTTAGAACACTGATTTAACCAGTAATACTGATCTTAATCAAACCAACCTATAATGATCAAATTGACAAACACGAGAACACCCAATGAGCAACTCGAAGATTAATCAAGAATAGCAAAGCAGTAATGAACAATTGATAAAAGTGTTTGACCTGGTTCAGTCATCCATGGGTTAAAAGCAGCAACAAATCTTCACTTGAAACTTGAATCAATATTACAAAGGTATCACTCAATTACAGAGATTCAACAGCACACAACCTCAATTGAATTCATCATCCATCCAGAGCAAAATTGAATGGTATAATTGGGTTATTTATCAGCCCTTGAAAGCTGGAAACAGGAGAGAACAACCGACTTTAACTAACTGGCTTTCCAAATCCATTTAAGTGGACCCCACTTAACAGCTTTTTAACAACCTTTTAAACAGATTTAGTATCATCTTCTACAAGTTTGTTGTCAAAGAAAAGAAAACGTGTTGGCATGCGTCTATCTAAGCTAAACGAAATTCCATTAGAAAATGAGAGAAATTTCTTTAATTCAAGCTAAAAGCATGTGTCTATCTCTAGCTCCAAGGAGGAAACATTCATATTCTCAGTACGGAATCACTCTTTTCCTAGAGGCAGTGCTTCTTCTATATGTGAAACATTAGAATAATAATAATCCCCACTTGAGCTTGATCCACAATAACAGCTCACCAAATTGCTTAAAAATCTTAGAGGAGCGATAGGTTTACGCCACAACAGCTCAAAATGAAAGTGGTCTAAATAAAGAAGACAGATAAAGTCTCTTTCTTGTACAAGTTATAGAAAATTATAATAGCCAAAGCTAAATTATTACTAAAAAAATACTTTACAAAAATGAGATATCTCACTCGAATTCATGCAATTCAACAGTACAACGTAAGTATAATAATGAATTATGTACCAATTTAAACAAATAAATATAAAACGAACCTTCGTGAACTTCAAAACGAACTGCCATTCAGTCTCAGCAAGAGCGACAAAGAACGCAATTACAACCGCATAACACCGAAATATCCCGTCAAATATCTGAAATTAATAAAATAAAACAAATAAATCACGTAGAAAACCAAAAACGACAATAAGAGAAAATATAAAACGACGGACAAATGAACACACGCGTACATCGGATCCGTTCTTGAAGGAGCGAATAGCAGAGAGAACGTTAACAGCAAGGCAGAGGAGAGCCGTGAGGGAAGTCAGCACGCTGAAGCACTTGCAAACCACCAGCAGCGGGTCAGCTCGAGTTCGAAGTCTCCGGCCCGACGACGCTCTCGCCGGAGGTGGTGGCGGTTGTGGTTGTGGCGGTGGCTGTGAGATTTCTCCTACTCTCTCTCCATTTCTCCCCATTTTCTCCCGATTTCGAGAAATTCAACTCTTTATATTGAACAAACCATTTTGAGCATTTTTTTTTTTTAATCTTTTTCTCTCTTTCATCGACTGTGTACGTTGTTGTTGTTGGTTGGTTTCTGGAAAGCGGGATTCTTTCCTTTCACCTGCTGTTCAAGGAAGTCAGTTTTGCGACTGAATAGTGTCAGTTTTTGCGAGGCTGTTAGATGGACACGTGTCGGTTTGTTGCCTTGTGGACACGTGTCCGTTTATGCTTTCTTCGGGCATTTTATGTCTACCGTTAGACACTTGGCTAAATTAATATTAATATTTTCTTGATCCTTTTATCCATTTTTGGCCTTTTAGTTATGTGTCCGCACACTCCAAACTCGACCCTTTTTAAATTTTTTATCTTTTATTTATTATTAAACAATTTAATGATTAATTTTAAAGTTATTATTTATTAATAGTTGTATTAATAATGCTAAAAAGGTAAGAACAAAATTACTCTAATACAAATTTTGGTTATCCAATGAATTATACGAAGTATGTGTTTACCTTTTTTTTTTTCTTCTGAATTACGAGATAGTTTTGAGTAGAGGCCATAATCATGGTAAGATCTTTTAAGATATTTTTAAGTAACAACTTAAATTAATCCGCCGTGCACTCGATCGACTTGAAGGGTAAATCTTTAGTTAAAGTGATGACTTTATATACGAGAGGCTTTTAACCTCTCGACGTTCTTAAAAAAGTGAGAAACCAATTATTCACACTAACCAATTTTAGTTAGATGTGTTTATCTCTTTTGATCAATTGAGTTGTGTAAAATTGTTTTGAAATAATAATTTTATAATAAAAAAATTAAAAAATTAGTAATATAGTGCAGTATGGGAAATCAAATTACAGTTCGAAATTTTGACATAGTCATAAATCTCTCCTTTAAAATTCTTTAATAAAATGCGACGAGTAAAATACCAACACATAAAACAAAAGATTGCAGACATCACTTTTATTAAAATTAATTTGCAAATGACATGTGTCGTTTGATGAATATAAGTGACAAAAGACATATGAGGACGAGAGTAACTTAGGAAATACTAACAAATTCGGATAGAGTGACAACTTATAGGGAATAGGGGTTAAAGCAAATAAGTGAAGCGCCATATGTCAGAATCTATTAAGAACCCGCGGAGATCTCTTTAGAGCAATCAATCCACACCAAGACTTGTGCCTGTTAGTGAGGAATCATGTCATAATTTTTTAAAGGATTTTGTTATCTTACATATAATCATGTAACGTATATAATTAAATTATATAATAGTCGTTAGATTTTATTCAACGATTATAGAAATAATATAATTTTATTATTTTATATTTTTATAATTATTAAATTTTTATTCAACAACTGTTATATAATTATGTAACGTAGCAATCTCTTTTTTTAAATACTTACGAAAACTCAGTAATTTTACTATTATAATATATTCTTTCATTTATTCATTTATGGTTCTCTTGTATCATTTTCCTACAAATCCTAATTTGAGTATTGCGTGTCCTTGCAAGCACACCCCACGCCTTTTTACTCAAGCTCAAAGCAGAGAAGAGAACCCAATTTGTGAAGGTAAAAATCAGTCATTTCATGATAATAAAAGAAAAAAATACTTGAGTCAGGTTGATGTAATTTTCTCTTATTTCTTGTCAATTAATATGAAAGATTTGACTAATCTTTTACTCCAATGTACTAAATTCTAGAAGAGTAAGTCTAATGAGCCATCCCTCTCTTATATGAGAGTGAAAATATATGATAGGTAAAATTAAAATACCTATCCCATTATCAAATATAAATTAAATATATTTTAAGATCACGTATCAAGAATAGCTTAGAAATGATACAAGTATAATAATAAACATCCCAGTCCAACAAATATGAGAATGTAGATAAGAACGATATTAAAATTCATTAAAAACTCTCTCCACTATAAATCATCGTTGAGGAATTATTCATAAAAATATATCTGAATTTTAATTAAACTTAAAAGTAATAGAATTATGCATCACTTGTTGAGATTCAAGACAATAAAAATCTATTTTCAGTGCAAAAGCCCATTAACTATGATGTTAATTTAATATTTTCAGTTAAACATAAACTACTCCTTTATATGGCGTTACTTTTTGAAATAAAGCATCAATATTTTTTTATCTTTATTTTTGGTTTTTAGATTATTTTTCTCTTGGTTTTTTTTCTTGAACGACGTCGCTTCTCTAGTACCAGAAGTAACCAACTTTGCCGCCAACAAAACCGAAAATGTTGACTAGCCTTTGACTCTCGCTATTTCTTCATGTAAGCTTTCTAAGAAAACACTTTCCCAAGAAAATCAGGACACCCAAATTTTCCCAAGAAAATGGATCACAGAATCCTCGAACGCCTCCCTGCCCCACGCTTGCAAACAACCATCATTATATGATTAATTGTCTCGCCTTTTCTTTTTTTCTACCTCTTCACTCTTAAAGCCATATTATCAATTATTTCAGATACTCATTTTCTTGCACCCTTTTCTCCTACTTTTCATTTTCATGCATTTTTGGGTTAATCAAGGTTTCTTTTACCTTTCTTTCTCATGCATTTATGCATTGTCTGGTTCAAGAATCTGCAAAAATTTCATATGTTTATTACTGTTTTGTTCGGTTTATGAAGTTCCCTATGGACTATGGATCAAGAATCTGAAATTTACTCGGACATCTTTCACTCACCGGAGACTTTAAAAGCGAATATGCGCAAATGGAGAGGGAATTCTAATTACCAGACACCATGGAAGCTGAAAGGAAAGTATGCAAGCGAACGTCATTTTTTATCAGAGAGAGTCATTTTTTTACTACTGATCCAGTCAAAGCACATCTCTTCTTTTTCCCTGTTTCTTGTCACAAGATGAGAGGCAAGGTACAGATTAAAATTCGGTTATTTATATGATGCTTTGGTGTTTGATTGTTGTGAATATTGAAGTTTTATAATTGGTTAATAGTTACTGTGAAGCTAATTAATGCATTTTATGATTTCATAGTAATATGATATTTTCATGTTAAGTCTAAGGATGGAATTTTGAACCTATTGGGTTCTTGCTGTTGAATTTTAACTAAGCTTTACATTAGTTATAGGACTTTTGGCCTATAAGTGACAGAGAAAAGGTATTGTAGAGTCTGATTCGTTCGATTTACACAACAAAATCAGATTCTCCCCAAGATCCTTTGCCGAGATCAATCAAGTTGCATTTAACAGATTAATCGATTTTGAAGAATCAATAAACCTCACTAGAATCAAACAAAGGATTATTAACAACACAAGAATTAAGCAACTAAAAGCAGAGAACAAACAACAGAACACAGAGCTGGTTTACGTGGTTCAGCCATTAATGGCTTACATCCACGGGTGAATCCATCAGCAGGCTTTCATTGAAAGATTCAAGGTGCTTGTTACAGAGAGTTAAGAAGAATAGAACAAAGAACAAGAATTAACTTTCCCTCACTACAATTCCTCTCAATATCTCTCTCATGCTCTAGCAGCTTCTACCGAATCAATCAGCTTATAAACCAGTGTCTCAACGACCTTAACAACCCCGAATGCACAGCCTCGTGACACGTGGGTAAGAATTCTGTTATAACGAACTTGGCTTCGATTGGTACTCACATGACTGCTCGCGTGATTTATTTAACCCAAGTGACTCCAAAACGCTCACACAATGCCATTTCAAATCAATAAACAGCCGTGCTTCTCACGTGAGCTTATAAAGTCTTGTATCAACTGAAACGCTGCCGTTTGGTGCAAGGTGCAAGGTGCAAGGTGCAAGGTGCAAGGTGCAAGGTGCAAGGTGTTTGTATTCACCTTACAACCAATGTGTGTGTGTGTGAGAATTTTAATTTTACCCAAGACCTTGAAAGCAAAAACATAAAATAATAATAATAATAATAAAACAAAAAATAAATAAAAAATAAATCAATTGCATAACACAAGAGTTTACGTTAAAAATTCTTATATCGGAGAAAAAACATGGCCGCCAAGAACGATGAGATAAAAATACATTATGTGAAAAAATATTACAATCACTCTAATTTCCTCACACGCAAAATCTCAATAATACCTAATTTCTTAATAGACACACAATGCCATTTCAAATCATAATTTCTCAATCAAACATTAAAAGGTGCAAGGTGTTTGTATTTGTGTGTGTGACAAATAAACTAATTATTATAATATGCAAACAAGTGAACGCAACTTCCTTATATATATTGATTATTTTTTATAGAACAAATATTTCTTTCCTTTTACAAGTTGTACTCCTCTTTAAATAAGTTAAATCACAAAAGAAAAATTACTTTTTCTTTAAATAGGACCCTCATCAAGAAGAAAATATCCTAAAAAATCTTTATTGAAAAAGGGGACATATTTCCTAACATATACATATGTTGGTTGTGAAATTTCAATAACATGCACCAACAGGAAGAATCAATGAAATGAGTTCTTGTAGATAACAGAATCATGTTCATTGCGACAAAGTACATTTTGTGACATTGGGGAAGAAATATTCATAGCTCTCCTGAAGTCTTCGGTTTCAAGACTTGGTTGCTAATTCGGTACCTTTCTATGCATGCAAATTTGTCAGAATCATTAACAGGCTAAAGTTCGTTGTACTCTGCAATTTTTTATTTCAATATTCTTTTACAGTAGATTAAAACCATATTCCGTGCCTCTGATGCACATCATATTGTATTATATGCAGGGAGCTTCTTTTAGACTGCCATTGTCAAGGACTATGTTGAGCTTAATTTTGAAGTATCCGTATTTGAATAGAACACAAGGTGCTGATCATTTTTTTGTCACTTGCTATGACGTTGGCGTGAGGGCTACTGAAGGATTTCATAAGCTCTGGAAGAATTCTATTCGAGTCCTGTGCTCACCGCAGAAGCTTGTTTCCCTCCCTCAAATTATAGAGCCATTTCTTCTTCACGCTGGTGGGAATGACTTCGAGGATAGGTAATTCCAGATGATATATGCTTCATATTTTGTATCATATTAATAGTGACATTGTCGAAATTAGTGAACGTATGATAGCATTTGAAAATGGCACAGTATTGCAGGAATAGCCTTGCTCTTTGACAGGTTATAGCAATTATTCAAAACTAAAAGACCTACTGGCACAGTTTTGGCAGAATGATGAACGCCAAATCCTGTCCAATCAAAGATATAAATGAAGAATTCAACTGAAACGTGTCAAACAAAATTCTACAGGAGTAAGTTCTGCATCTGCCCTGGCGGTTCCCTGGGAAATTTGGCTCAAATAGTAGATTCCATCCACTAGGATGTGTTCCTGGAAAGAAACTTTCCTCTAGCAGCTGATTGTCTGAAATTATAAGTTGATTATCAATCATCATTAGGATTTAAGCACCGGATGTACGAATTGTGTTGAAACAAATTAAAAGGAAAAATGAAAAAAAAATTTTAATATGATCTGTTGTAACATATTATGTACTAATTCTGCTTTCATATTACGTGCCTGCTTCTAATTGGCTCTCCCGTCAGCTTGTTTGCTTTCTGCAGTTATCATATCTGACTTTCACGACCTGCCATTCAATGACAGTCTCGACTGGAAGAAGTTTTCAATGATTATCCGGGAGGATGATGTCCATGGGCTTAACCCTATTTTAAACGGCATCATATCAAAGGGAAAATTCATTGATTCGCATAAAAACACATTCAAGGTATATCAAATTTTCTACTCAGTAATAAGTGCATTCTGCTGCATTTACAGTCTAAATTTCGATTCTCTCTACATGCAACTAGTAAATTTTCTCTGTTGTATTCTCAGAAAAACAATTACTGGAAAAAACGACTAATCAGAATCATGCATCTATAAATACATTTTTCTACCAAAACTTATCAGTCTGGTTTAATTGTTAATAACAGTAGCAACATAACATGCAGAACATTATTTAGTATGCTGATTATGAACTAACAATCAGAAGTGGGTTAAGGTTTTGTGTGGACTGAAGAGAACTATATTAGAAAGTACTTTCTGGGAGCGTACTTCTTCTAATTTGAAAACTTCATTTCGCAAAGTCTTATTTCTTTGATCTCTTGTATCTATTGATCAGGCTCAAAAGCACTTTGAGTCGAATACACCATCAATAGAATATGGCACAACATTTCATATGGTAATGTATGAGCTCTAGCTGCGCCGCCATTTTCTTAAGTACTGACTTTATGAAAACCATACTTCTGATGTTGCTCTGCACTGAACCTGAATTCAAAGAGGGGCGTCAGTTTCCGAAGGCTGACACATGGGCATTTCTTGATTCATTTTCCTTGATCTTGCGACCTCATTTCTGAGAACTTGATGAAACAGTTACTTACTGTACTTTTCTATCTTACGAAATGTTGGAAAAATAGCGCACAAATGCTTATTTTTGAGGCTTGATTTCGAGTGGGATAATAAGTGAGAGCTCAAAGTTCTTTCGGGTACCCCTCCACGAGTACTTCGAAATGGTATATATACATGCTCAAAATAATGCTCCGGTGAACAAGAAATTATTATCCAAATTACATCCCTAGAGTTAGAAAAATTAGAGAAAGATTTATATATAATTACTAAAATATTAAAGGTTTATATATAATTACTCGTACATATGTTCTCTTATCATAGACGCTTATGCTCCTTGGAATCAAAACCATAGTTTTCTTGCTCCTTTTAACATTTATTTGTATCGAAGCATTTGAGCGCACATTGGAAGTTCACTCTAAAATGATTTAAAAGTGTGCTGAAATTGTTTTGTTTTCGTTGTATCTTAGGAAATAGTTGCCAATCAAACTTAAAACAGGTGACTGAAAATTGTTTTATTCTTGTTCTTCAATATTTCTTATTTATGTTTCTGTAACTCTGTCAGAGAATCACCAAAAATCTCATCAAATGAGATTTTATTACTTATTTGAAGAGCCACATCTACATTTAAAGATTCAAAAGATATTTCAATTAAAATTCTGTAAATAAAATATGATTCTCTCTCTTCAAATTTGGAGAGTTGCTTTCTCCCTCTTCAATTTATATTTTATTATTTTTTACTAGAGAAAGAGAGAAAAATACTTTAATTACTATTGACTTTCTTTTTTAAAAAATAATTATTTGATTAAAATAATATTAAATTATTTTTATTTGAAGGGTCTTTTGGAGAATAATATATTTTTTTACTCTACTATTTACCACATAAATAAGTAAATAAATATTTGAAGAGTAAAATTTATAAAGTATTTTGGAGATGTTTGTTACTTGTTTCTAACCTTAATCACATTATGTTTATTATTTTAGGTTGTTGTTTGCTGTTCAATTATTTAACAAGTTATTATACTTATAATGTTTCTATTTCTAACACAAATTCATAGAGATTACATATTTGTTTTTTTTTTTTTTTTTTAGGCCTTTGAGTAAGTGATTTGCAAATTTTTTTTTAACAAAAACAAATGAAATTTCCTGAGATGTGGACCTATTTGATATAAATGAAAAACCTATGCCTATTTGATACAAATAAGAAGACTATGTGCCCACACAAATTTAAAAGGAAAAAAGAACCCCAATGTCATTACCCATTTTCACTTCTTGCGTTTGGATATAATTATGTCAAAAAGTAAGCTGTTGTCTCATATCATAATTTACCTTATTAATCAAGTCGATTTGTAGGAACCCTAAACTTTCCAAATGCGGACTCCCTGCAATTAGAGCAACCAATTGGAAATGGACAAGGGCGACGAACAAGAATCCACCAACACCAAGAAGACGATAGACTAACCCAATATTTAGAGAGTCCAATTGAAAATGGACAAGGGCGACGAACAAGAATCCACCAACAATAAGAAGACCAGAGACTTACCCAATTTGTCAGAATGTCAAGCTTGTGGATTTCGAATCGACTCCTGCACCGGTAACAATAAAATTCAAATTCTATATAGCGAGTGGCGCATTGTTCTTCTTTGTTGTAAATGTCTTAATCGCATTGAATCATCCAAAATTTGTTCTTATTGTTATAAGGAAACAATTGAAGATTTTTTAACTTGCTGCCAATGTAAGCGGTCTGTTCACAGAAATTGCTTTTTGAAGTGCAAGGCTATTGACTCTATGTCATCTTTGGAATCATTAATTTGTGTTGACTGTTGGGTACCCAAATCATTGGTGAAGAGGAGGGAACTTTTGAC
The DNA here is from genome assembly GCA_030444775.1 of Atalantia buxifolia. Lineage (NCBI taxonomy): Eukaryota > Viridiplantae > Streptophyta > Magnoliopsida > Sapindales > Rutaceae > Atalantia > Atalantia buxifolia. Next base: position 541,762 of record CM059838.1, on the reverse strand, counting down.
TTGTAGGAAAATTTGTACCAGTTCTGCCGATTTGGGAATATCAAATTCTGGGGTTTCAAATGGTGGTGGAAGCTGTGCTGTGGTTGAGAGAAAGATTGTGTTTGCTTTGATGGCTAGTGAGATGATAGGTAGGAAACCATTTGTACCGAAGAAGAGTAAGAGTAATACGTTGGATTCGGAGGTGAAGAGGGACGAGGGTGGTGAAATTCATAAAATGGTTGCTAGTGACGACGATGCTGAGTTGGCATTTCAGTTGCATAGGTCTATGAATAGCTCACCTAGAATTTCTAAGAACTTGTGTGTGGTGAATTCAAGTGATTCTCATGTCCCAAAGAAACAGGAGTGTGATGGTGTGTTGATCCTCGGAGGATCAGGTTCTGGAAGCTGTTCGGGCAATGCGTTGAAGTCAAGTGGAGATGAGACTAGTACAAACTTTGATTCCAGACCTTCTTATGATAAGCGTTGTGAATCTACTTCATATAAGCTCACAGTGTGCAATAAACAGCCTGATCGCTTTTTCTTCAAGTACAGAAAGAGGGACTCAAGATGTTTCTTGTTAAAGTATAGAAGAAGGAGCTCAAGTTCCAAACCTGTCCTGGACAATAAATCCGACATTTTCTTGTTGAAGTATAGAAGGAGGAGGAGCTTAGGTTCCAAACCTGTCCTGGACAATAAATCGGACATTGAGATTTGCAATCAAAAGCCTGATCGGTATTTGTTCAAGTATAGAAGGAGGAATAAAAGTTCTTAACAAATTCAGGATGATAAATTTAAGGTTCTTAATGAAAAATTTGTCTCTCTTGTGTAGCGATAAACTTTGACTACAATTGAGAAAGAAAGCAACTTTTCCTATGTAGGACTGTCCTCAGAATCTGGAACATAGTTAATGAATGTGCTTTCCCTCTACAAGAAATTGTAAGCGATTTTTCCTGAGATGAATCTTGGATGGGATTGGTACTTGGTTGGTCTTCCTGTCTCCTTCCGCAAGTATGTGTTGGTTATAACTCTGTATTTGTTTGCTTGTCTTGTGCTTGTTGATTTATGTTTTTCTATATATTGTTTTCTTAGCAATCTTGGAATCTCTCACCTAAACCCATGAAAAGCCTATTCTGCTTTACATTCATTACTGAGATAAATATTGCAGAGTTTTGACGAAGTTGAACAGGTTGGTTATGGTTCTGTCAATGTATGGAAAAACCTAAGCTTTGATAAATGAGTTTCCTACCTAAGTTACATGCAGGTTGTGAAATTTCAATGACGCTCATTTTGTGCTGAAAATAGAAAGATATATAAGAGCAAGATCATGTTCATCTAGAAAGCACTGAACTGGAGTTTTTTAATGTTGAAAAATGTCCATAGCTACTAATTCTTGGTCAATATGTGCTATTTTGGGACCTTTATGTGGCTGTATCTCTACTTTGACATCTCAATGTTAGCTTGTGTTTCGTTTCGCTTTATATATGCTGCAGTTTATAGGGGTTATACTTGGTTAATGCTGCCTGAGTACTCAGGACTGCAGGCTGGAACTTTCAAACTCTCTCTCTCTTTTTGATAACATTGATTGAGATAAGAGTTTCCATTTCATTTTCACTTATTATGTATGATTTGTTGTTTCTCCTGGAGAGATTAATTTCTTAATCCTTTTGTTTGTATGAATTAGGCTCAGAAGCAGTTTTGGGTCATTTCACTGCACCACGGCATTGTTAAGCATGGACTTTCAGTGAATGTTTCCACTTGCTTCTGTGCATTGCATGTCCCTGTGCCAGTCTCACTGCGGCGAGAAGGATTATGTTATGATTTTGCCACTGTTGCACGAGGTGGAAGCCTACTCATTGATCATTTCCTTCTTTGACCTCATTTCTTTATACTTAATGGAAAATTTACTAAACTACTCAATTGTAATTCTTCCCGCGGTTGAATTTTCAACATTCACAAGAAAGATCTGGATTATTGCAAGGGTTATAATTTTTGTTTCCATAATTCCAGCTTTTTATTTCTCATTTTGGCGTTTTTCGTTATTTCTTATAAAAACAAATGATGTCGTCTGTACTGACACATATTGTCTTCTGCAATTCTGTTTTATTTGATTTTTTAGATTTCTAACCAAATGATGTTATCATGAAAAACTAAATAAAAAAAGAAAAAAACTGGAGAAAGTAAAAAGGGCAACCCATTAACAAATCAAATTATCTCAACTAAGGATGGCAGTGGTTAACTTACAACTAAGAGCATTATCAAAAGGTTCTTTAAATAAGATTTTATTATTTATTTAAAGAATCATATCAACATTTAAGATTTTAAAAGATATCTTAATTAAAATTTTTCAAATAAAAAATAGTTTTCTCTCTTTTTAAATTTAGAAAGTTACTTTTTTATTTTTTAATTTATATTTTATTATTTTTTATTAAAAAGAGAAAAAAAAATATTTCAATTGCTATTGATTTTTTCTTTAAAAAAATAATTATTTGATTAAAATAATATTAATTTATTTATATTTAAAAAGTATTTTAGAGAATAATATATTTTTTTATTTTTTTATTTTTTTTATTTATTACATAAATAAATAAATAAATATTAAAATATATAAAAACTTTTGAAGATGATCAAACATGAACATCTTGAATTAGGACTATTATTATGACTCAAGTGAAAGATCTGGGTCTTCAAAAAATCCAATCTTTCAAAAAGCAGAGGTTTGTTTAGGTGCGGCCTCTACTGGATCATATTTTTGCCCGACCATTTTCTTTAAAATTTTAAAATAAATCAATAATTATTAATTATTTGTTTTCAATTATCCAATGGGCTGCCACCACTTTAAAGAGCAAAACAAAAGGCTCTAGTCCTTGCACCTGCTGTCGCTAACGGGCAAGGGAAAGGGCAACGGCACTTTTCTTTTCCTTCTTTTTTTTTTTTAATTTGCATATTTGGGGGGAAAAAAAACAACTGTAATGCGTATGTGTTGTGTGTCACATGTAAGTAATGTACACGGCCACGTAATGGCGTAATGTGCTTGTGCTGTGTTTCTATTTTTTAAAATATAATAATTAATTATCGAACTAAGGAGCGGGTCAGGACTTTTTATAAACTTTTAACTTTAATTGTAATAGAACTGGGCCTATGATGCCTTCAGAATAGCCACTTTTAACTCTAATTTTAATAGAATTGGGCCTATGATGCCTTCAGTCATAGCCACTTTTAACTCTAATTTTAATGGTTGGATTGAATTTTTTTATCATAAGAAAAATTATAAAAATAATCATCTAAAATAATCATTATTAATATTTTTCTTATTATTATTGTTATTATTATTATAAAATTGTAGTAACTTTATTATTTTAGTTATTATTAATTATTATTATCTTTTAAAATATTATCATTATTAATATTTATAATTATTATTATTAATAAAAATAATAATAAAAATAATTAATAATAACTAAAATAATAAAGTCAATAAAATTTAATTATAATAATAATAATTAATAATATCTAAAATAATAAATTTTAATATTAATAACAATAATCAATAATAACTAAAATAATAAAGTTAATAAAATTCATATAATTAATAATAACTAAAATAATAAACATTAATATTAATAACAATAATTAATAATAAATAAAATAATAAAGTTAATGAAATTTATTTTTAATAATAATAATAATAATAATAATAATAATAGTAACAATAATTAATAATAACTATAATAATAAAGCTAATAAAATTTAATTATAATAATAATAATTAATAATAACTAAAATAATAAATTTTAATATTAATAACAATACTTAATAATAACTAAAATAATAAAGTTAATAAAATTTAATTTTAATAATTACTAAAATATTAACAATAATAATATTAACTAAAATAATAAAGTTAATATTTAATAATAATAATAAATTAATAATAATAATAAAAAATAATAAGGATAATAAATAATGATAATAATTATTAAAATAATAAATTTAATTAAAATAATAATAATAATAATAATTAATAATAACTAAAATAATAAATATTAATATTAATAACAATAATTAATAATAACTAAAATAATAAAGTTAATAAAATAATTTTAATAATATTAATAAAATAATAATAACAACAATTAATAATAACTAAAATAATAAAATTAATAAAATTTAATAATAATAATAATAATAACAACAACAATAAGGATAATATTGTTAATAATGATAAATTAACTATTTTTATTAATTATTATTTTTATCATTATTTTTATTGTTAATAATGATAATAATTATTATTATTATTAATTTTATTTTTTAATTAATATCATTTTTATAATAATATTTATACATGTATTAATTAATTGAAAATTACATTATTTAATCTTTTGGGTATTTTGGTAAATTGATTATCATTCCCATTCCTCATTCCCATTCCTATTCCCATTTATTTTCGCTTAAATAAACACATCAATGACATTCCAAAAGATATTCTCATTCCCATTTATTTTTGTCAAGAAAATCAAATCACATTCCCATTCCTCATTTCCAATTCCATAATTCCCAATTCAAATAATTCATTCAAATCATTCCCATTCCTGTAATTGAATTGTAATAGAATTGGGCCTACGAATTAACTCTAATTTTAATAGAATTGGGCCTATGATGCCTTCAGTCATAGCCACTTTTAACTCTAATTTTAATGGTTGGATTGAATTTTTTTATCATTTTTTTTTACCAGAGATCATCTAATATCTGAATATTATATTGAGTGCCGACTAATTCAAATTCCAATCGGATAGGACTACTAATCGATTCAAACCTAATATCACATTGGTCGAATTCGATTCGAATTGGGTATAATGACCATATTGACTCACATTGGAACTAATCTAACTATCATTGAGTCCCGACTAATTCAGATTCGAATCGGGTAGGATTACTGACCACATTGGACTCTAACTAATTCAGATTCGAACCGGGTAGGACTATTGGAGCGGCAAGTGGCAAAGTTCTTCCAACAAGTACTTAATGCAACTGTATTTTCAAGCTTCGAACTGAGAACCTTGGTTAAAATTAGAATAACCTCATACCAACTGATCTACGTGCTTGTTGGTTTTTTTTTTTTATCATTTCCAATATCAAATAAATGATACTAATGGCCCGCGGGGAGAGAGCAAACATTTCCAATATCAAATAAATGATACTAATGGCCCCGGGGGAGAGGAGAGTAGCAAAGCCAACCCATTAACAAATCAAGTTACTGGGGATAAATCATCTTAACTATTAATTAGCACTGCCTTTTCTTATGATTGGTTAGTATTGAGTAGATTGTTCAGACCATTAAAGCATTGCCGTTGAAATCATTTTTAAAATCCCAAAAACAGAAATAAATTGATGGATTGGCTTCTGATTATGAATTATTATGCTTTGCTCAAAGTGCTCTATGTTTCCTTTTGCGAGAAATCATCGCAATTAATTTAAGGCTGAAAACTATCAACAGTCGACACAACTATTCTGTTCCATAAGCAGTTCATGTAGGGTCAAATTGTTAAAACCTCCCATCATCTAGGTTATTTAAGTTATTCTTAGGTTTTAAAGAACTATCTTTTTAAGGCCTCCTCGTGATTGTGTTGCGTGTTGATTAGAAATAATGATATAGATTTAACTAATATTATATTTTTATTTATTAATCACCATTAGCCACATTAATTTTGCAGTTAGTTCAATTATAAAATGGCAATTTATCAATTTGATTAAGATTTATCGTCATCTAACCCCGAATTGCTTCTTTAGATTTAGGGATGTCAAAATATCTACTCGGCCAACGAGTGAGATTGGCCACACTCGAACTTCATTAGATAAACCTGGGGTTAGATGGGAAACCAAAGTTTTATTAAAAAAGAACTATAAAATATATACTATTTTGAATGATTATATTTATTTGGCCATATATTACATATATTTAAAATTCCAAACATTTAAAATTTATATTTTCGAACCCAATTTCATTAAAATAAAATTTAAAAATTATAAAATAAATTAAAAAAACATATATGTATATATAATATTATAAAATATAAAAACTTGATCTTTTAAATTTGGATTAAAAAATCTAGTATAAATTTTCAAAAAATATGTTCGGACGGATCCGAATATTGCCATACTTAGGCTAGTGTTAATCCTAAATTAAGTCAACCCCAAATTTTTTATTAAAAAGAAAAACTCAAATTGTTTTCAATCTGTGGGCTGAGGCATCAGAGTGTCACATGTCTAGTCAGATATATTTTGCATTTAATTTATGAGTGAGACTATTGGCACCCCTCTAAATACCTCTTAACATCCATTTTCTTTATTAACCCCATTATAATATTTACAAATATTATAAAATTCTTTTAAGACCCCTTAAATGACAAAATTACCCTTAATTAAAACTTACTAGCGTAAGCATCATTCTTTAATTATCCTTTATCTTTATTATTAAACTCCATTTCAGCAATGGAGTTTCTTCTCTCCATTGCAACGACTAGTAATAAAATTTTCACCTAAAAATAAGAGGAAAAAGCAATCCTTTTAATTTCTAAAATGTTGGATTGTAATCTCAGGTATCACCTTCGCTAAAGGTTGCTATAAATCGTTGTCCTAATCTCATCTACCTCATTCTATGTCTTGTTCAGTCTATTATTCACTTTATTGTAAGCTTCAAAATCATCAGTTTCACCCTCAAATTGATTCATCCCATTCTTCTTATTCTCCCTTGTGGCATAAAATTTATCCCTGTCATCATTGTTGCTCATGTAATAATGGTTTGCCTTTGCCCTTGATGCTCTTGGATCATATTCTTCATTGGATTTAGATTTCTACATTGCATTTCAAGATCACTAAACATGTTTGCTAACTAAAAAATTATTGACTTTTGAGTAGAAGTTTAATTAAAAATTATTTTATTATGTAATTTTAATAAATGTTAAAATTGTAAAATAATGATAAGGGTTTTAAGAGGTATTTGGAGGGGTGCCAATTACTGAAAATAAATTGTTCAACAAAAATCATAAAAAGAAGTAGAAAAAAAAACCCTAAAATTTGAAAAAGAGGACCGTTGGGGCGAGGCGGCAGCGGGAACCCTTGCAAGACACGGTAAAGGGAGCAAATCCTTTCGTATATATAATACAGAAAAAAACGCTTTTCAATTCTCACTAGTAGTAGTGTATCATTTCAAATCATTCTGAATTGATATTAATTGAATATCAATTATACGCTAAGGTAGTAGCTTTTCAGTTCTCACCAGTTTTATATTTTTTCCCCCCACATTCAGTCAGATATGGCTCTGTATTCTTCTTCACAAACCGGCTACAAGCCGAAATCGCCGCTAAATCTCAAACGAGCGTGATTTGTGCATTTTGGCTCAAAGGCAGATGTAACAGGCATCCATGTCGCTTTCTGCATCCTGAGCCCAATTCGCCGATGATTCGACCCAGAAGAACAGCTCCGACTCCGACCCATACCCAAATTAAGGTTTGTGAGCACTGGATTTCTGATTCTTGCGCCTACGGCAACAAATGCCGATTTTTGCATTCATGGGTTCACTCCGACGATGATGTCGACGACATAACCACCAACAATCCCTCGATGTTGACCGAATTAAACGGTCACAAGAAAGCCGTTACGGGTATCGGCCTCCCAACCGGGTCGAATAAATTGTACTCGGGATCTAAAGACGGCACGGTTACGTTTTGGGACTGTGAATCGGGCCAGTGTGTCAAGATTATCAACAACGGGGCAGAAATCGGTTGTTTGATTTGTGAAGGTTCGTGGGTTCTTATCAATTTGCCTAACGCCGTTAAAGCCTGGAGAGTTAACACGACTAACGGTGATTGTGATGAGTCGTTTGTTCTCGACGGATCAATTGGGCAAGTTAATGCTTTGGTGGTTTATAATGATCTTTTGTTTGCTGGTTCTGAAGATGGTGTGATCACAGTTTGGAAAGGAAGCTTTGAGGCGAATTCGTTTAAACAGGTGGCTGCGATAAAAGCCCACTCTGGTTCTGATCTGTCTCTAGCCATTGGAATCCAGAGGAGGAGGTTGCCGTTTTCGAGTTCTGTGGATAGTGCAATTAGTGCTTGGAATCTGGAGGATTTGGAGTGTGTTCAGACACTATGTGGGGACATAGTGATGCTGTGGTGTCTTTGCTTTTCTGGGATGAGTATTTGTTCTCATGTTCTTTGGACAAGACCATCAAACTATGGTGGAGGCTAACCAAGATGGCAGATTTGAGGCTGTTTACACACGAGGAGCAACGCGGTGTTGTGTCACTTTTTGGGATGCTTGATGCCGAGGCTAAACCTGTCTTGTTCGCATCTTGTTGTAAGGACTCTGCAATTTGCCTATAAGAGCTTCCATCCTTCAAATTGAGGGCAAGGTTGTTTTCAAGAAGAGAAGTTGAAGTTGTTCAAATTGGTCCTGATGGCCTGTTTTTTTCTTGGAGAGAGAAGTCGTTCAGTTGGTTTTCGGAAGTGGTTGTTGTTGGCAAAGCAACAGAAAATGGACACTCAGTGACAGATATATGTATATTCAGAGTACTAAAAACTTGTACAAACACTGCCTGTAATTGTCAATTTTATCAACATGGTAATGCGACTGAGATAGACAAGTCTCCTCATTTTGCAAAAAGGCTTTGCTGCATTTACATAATCACCACCTCCCAACCATTTTCAACAAAATCTATTGTAAATTCTGCAACCATACTGTCTTCTTTTTTGTTATTCTTTACCATTCAAAATTAATAGAAACATTTCTTGCACAAAAAAATCTATTTGAAGGCTTGAAAGGAAAAGGGTATTGTTTTGCACCCACAAAATTTTCTAATGGTAGCAAATTCCCCAAGCCCCCTTATCATTCTCTGTTCTTTGTTGAATCTTTCAATCCTTGAGCAGGTTTTCAAAACTCTCTTCAAACAATCAATCAAAACACACAAAATGGCAAAGAAGAAGTTTTAAGTTTGAATAAGATAAACACAAAGGCTTTGTTGAGGAAGAGGAAGCTCCATCTTGTTTTAGGTTTAGACCATAATCTACTCCACTGTCGAAGGATTAAAAGCCTCTCAACTGGAAAGAAATATTTGAAGAAGCAAGTTCATTTTGTCGGAACCAGTTTATTCCAGATGGATAATGACAATTTGGCGAAGTTGAGGCCATTTGTTCGCACTTTGCTTGAACAAGACAGTAGCCCGTTTGAGGTGTATGCATGCACCGTGGGTATCTGATGTTATCGTAAGAAGGCTGTTAAGCTACGGGATCCAGATTCCATATACTCCAGTTCCCTGATCATTGCTCCTGAAGACTTCAAGAGAAAAGATTAGAAGAGTCTGATCTTAGTACTAGGCCAAGAGACCAGCAATGTTATTCTTGATGCACTGAGTGTGTGTGGGGTGATCAAACTGAGAACTTGATAGCTGTGGGAAATATGACTAGTTTATGGATAGGGAGGTGAAAAGCAATCACAAATCTTGCTCTGAGACATCGACTGATGAAAGAGAGAATGATGGCGCATTAGCAAAAATTCTGAGCGTTCTGAAAACAGTCCATAGAATGTATTTTGACAGTGTTCGCGTAAGAAAATTCGTGGTGGGACTCTTAAGGGGTGTACTTTGCTCTTTAGTGATGTCAAGGATTTTATTCGAAGCAGTTCAAGGACAGAGGAGACGGGAGCAACATGCACGATCGTAATTGACTCCTTAGTTACACATTTGGTCTCTGCGAAAACTGAGTTTTGTTAATGGGCAGAGCAAGAGGAGAATTTGTTGGTGGATTGGTGCTTGCTATTTCCTCTGGCGTAGGCAGTCTGAAGATGACTATCTCTCACATAATCATTGAACAATGACGAGTTCCACATTTCAAGCCATTCTTTGGTCATTCATTTATGTAATGCAATGCTGTTACTGGTTTCGCCAATAATGGCTCTTTATTGTACAACTCTAAATTGATATATCAATACACGATTTTCAAGTTCTTTTATTTTGATGACCTCATTACACGTAGATTGCAGAGTTTGTTGAGATTGCACGAATTTGCAATGATAATGTTGTCCTTTTAGCCACTATGATAGTGTTTCTGATGACTTCCGTTCCCCAATAGCATTGAAGCATTTAGATGACATCCTTGAACGGGAGAAATTTTCAAGATTCTCAATGAGGAATTTTTTTAGCAGCTTAAATGGGATTTTAAAAGCCTCAGATCAAATGAAATGTTCATTGAATTGGATGAAACTACAGTTAAGGTAAATATAAGCAAACGATGCTGCCTTTACCAAAACATTCCGGTATGACAAAAGTTGTTACAAATGCTTTTTAACTTTTGTAACAAACAATCAATGGTCAAGCTTACATCAAAACTAAAATAAAGAAGCACAACAAATTCTCTGCACAATTTGTCTTGAAGTCCCTTGCTGAGTCACCATGCTTACAACTGTCTCGATCTTTTGATTTTAAGCTCTTGCTTCTTGATGCTTTGATATCAGCTATTGGATCACTGAGGATTTAAAACCAAAGCGTTTTCTGCCACGACATCTTCTTTTAGGCATTCTGTCGAATACGTTGGTGCAACCATCAAACGCCGTCATATTTTACTCAGTGAAGGGCTAAGATCATTTCGTCACATGGATTGCCAACGTGGCAGTTGGTTATATAACCCCTGTAACAAACTCTCCTGCCAACGACTTGTGTTAAGCTATACGATTGGCTGCAGCTAGACTTTACTTTACTATAAATACACTAAACAGTCCTCATTGTAGTGTTAAGCTCAGATCAACAAAATTCAGTTTTAATTCTCAAGATTTTCTCTGCTAAAATTAGCCCAGATAAACGTTTCTTATTTCTTCCAATCTCAGTGTAAAAAAAAAAAAAAAATGGCGCAAGAGTTGCATGGAGAAGCTGCGAATGGTGAGTCTTTTGAAAGATTCCTGAGAGAGGCCGGAGAAGAAGCGAAAGGTGATGAAATCTTGAAACTGCTTTTACAATCGTGGAGACTTGTGCGAGATCTTGTTGGAAAGCGGGTGGCAGAAGTTGCAACTTTAATGGAAACCGAAGAAAGGGTGGTCAGTGTTGAAATGCTTTATATGCCAGAATCTTTAAAGAATCGCATCATCCGAGAGGAGAATGGTAAAAATATTGTGTTGGTGATGAACAAAAAAATCGGAAAGACTGATTTAAACAAGAATGACAATCGGCTATTGATGCCATGGGGAAATGTAAGAGATGATAAGTTTCTCAATCAAGAGGAGAAGAGCATTCTTGACTCAAAGAAAGGTGCAAAGAACGGCATAGAGGTCTCAGTGATTCCTCCTTCTCTTGAATCCACTGTTAAACTGAAGTTAAAGAAGTGGAAGACTGGTTATTGTCTCACGGACAAATGGCATTCATTGGTTGTGAATAATCAAGAAAATGGACTGGCAATAGGTGTGAGTGTGAACCTATGGAGCTTCAGGAACAACTCTTCTGAGTTGTGTTTTGCTGTGCAGAAATGTTGAAGGAGAAGGAGGGCCTTATGAAAGCAAGCAGAAATCGCAACATTATTTCGTCAGCTGTTGAGTGTTGGTACTGTTAGATGATATTTTTAATTGTGCAAGAATAAAATTGTATAGGGTGATAGATGAACTGTGAAGAAGATGTAGTCTTTTAAATACATTGAAATGCTTTATAGTTTTGTACGAGGTTCTACAATTTTTTCTTGGAATTCTCTGAGATGAATCTTGGATAAATTTGATACTAGGTTAGTCTTCCTGTTCTCTTACGTTAGTTGTATTGGTTTCATTTAATTAGCAACCTTGGATGGCACATGTCAAGTTACCCCATGGAAAGGCCTGTTTAGATTCATTACTGAACAAAGCTTTCTCTCTTTCAATGCACGAAAAAGCCTGTGCCTTGATAACTGAGTAATGTGCAACGATTCAAAGCACCAGACTGGAATTTTGTGGGGTTGAAGAAATGTCCACATTCGGAGCGCAATGCTCGTGTTTTGTTCTGCTTTGATGTGAGGCTATTCATTTGTTGTCACTTGCCATGCCATTGAAGTGAGGCTACTTTTTCGAGTGGTTTGTAATTACATGAATTTCACAAAATTTTGTCTTCGGGTGCTTGTCAAATGTTTTTCAAATAATTTTCTCTAAGAAATTAAAAAAAAAAAGATTGAATGAAACTCAAATTAATTTTTTATTCCTCTAATTTTTCATAGTTCAAATTTGCGAGGCCATCCAAACAAAATTACTTGAAGAATCATTCGACCAAGCTCTTGGAAATCTTATCACATTGACCACATGTAAAATGTCTTAATTTATTCAGAAGTGGTAACAAATCAATATTAGGTCAGCATTGTACTAGAGTAGTGATATTTGATCCCTTCAATTTATCTCAACAACCTCCCACTTCTCAATTATCTTATTTATTTCTAAAATACCCTCACTCATTTTTTTTTTTAATTCAACAGCTCCAATCTCTTTGTTCCCCGAAGCCTTAATTGCAACTGATTTGGAAATTGACTCCTTCGTTATTTGTGGCCTTTAATCTTCTAGCAATAAATCTGGGTGGTGGAAATATTTTGGTCTCAGTCTAATACCAACAACCCTTGCACCTTTATAAGAGAAGAATTTACATTAATTTCTTATGTTACAGGTGTGATGATGGGCCTAAATATACTAACCATGCTTTGTTGCCTGGTTGGGTACTTGGGTTGTCAGGGTGCAAGGAAGATTTGGTAATTGACTCCTTTTATAGTATGATAAAGAATGTTGTTCATAAGAATGTCTTTTTACTTACGTCTGATGATGCTGTTGTTGCTTCTTTAATCCTTTGTGAAGAATGAATTTGAGAACTGAGTGGGTAGTTGCTGGGCAAAATCCATTGATGAAGAAAATTCAGCCTTCTCACGCATCCATTTGCTTCCAATACTCATCTTTCTCTTGCATTATTAAACGTTTTTTTATTTAAAAGAACGATATGTATTCCCTTATTTAGGTCCTATTTTATATTGAGATACTTTTATTTTTAAGTTATATTTACTGTAGAAAAAATAAAAATTGATAATATGTGGTAAATATGACTTAATTAAATAATAATTTTAACAAAAAATATACAGAGATTATAAGTTTGTCATACATAATGCAAGCGTGCGGTAAAATTAATATGCTTGCAAACCATAATAATAAAAATTTATCGAATATTTTAAACTTGTAATTTTTAAATTACAACTAGCTAAATATAATTATAAAATGTAAATTACATGTGGCCTTTAATTGTATAGATTTAAGTCCTATTCTGAAATGAGTTTTTTTTTTTAATTCAACTTTTGAAAAAATTTTGACATGGGGTTTTAATTGTATTGAATGGTCAAAATTTATTATTATTATCATCATTATTATTCTTTTTATAGTTTTGATCAGTCTTAAAACGTTAAATTAGCTACTCTTTTACTATTTTTACTTAATCTCACGCCCAGCGTATAACAGTCCTCAAATCAATAACTTAAAATGAAATAAGAAAGGAGATTTTAGTGTCTCTTATTAAAATCAGGGAATCTACACAATCATTTCTTCAAACTTTGAGGGTGTAAATATCCTTTCTTGTTTTTTCTCTTTTTTAAAAATCTAATGCTATAAATTAATGAACAATCATATAAATTATGTTAGCCATAATATTATACTGTATCATGCATCTCACGTCTGCTTTATTTTGTTTATTTATTATCAACTCTATTTTTTTTTCTTAATTTTTTAGCTTTTGTTAATGTTGCAATTTGCAGCTTACCAAGTTTATTAACAGCTTAAAATCGGACTGCTCCTTATGAACTGATAATTAAAAATTACGACTGAACGTGGTTGCACATCAACAAGTAGGTGCATATGGATTTGACATTTTTCAAAATCAGCTAATTTTTAAGTATGATTTAAGTCCACGTTAAAAACTAACTAGCAAGTTAGTTGATGACTTACTCTCAGTTGATGTGATATATTTTGGTTCTAATTGATGGGAGAAATTCAGGTTTTTCAATTTTTCAATTAAAACCTTTTTGGACCGATCTCATATAACATATAAGAATTTAGTAATTTAGAAATTGCATTTTGATAATCTGAGAAGACGAACGATTGAGAGTTGTAGATCCGTCTCCAAACGATCTTCCAGGCTATGATTCAAGATCGATCAACACTGGACGTGTGGGCGTCTGTTTCCACACAGTTGTAGATCCGTCTCCAAACGATCTTCCAGGTTATGACTCAAGATCGATCAACACTGGACGTGTGGGCGTCTGTTTCACTACTCCCAATTGCAACTCAAGGCTCTTTAGATGTCTTTTATATTTTTCTCAAAAATCACATTCTCTTCTCGCAAAAGGAGAAAAATACCCCTTTTATAATATCTTATGAAAAACCCTAGTATGTTAGGATTAGGATTCCTATTTTAAAATATAATTCCCCTTTTAATTTAAATATTTAAATATTTAAATTAAATACTTTCTCTCCACTTACGTAAAAATAGAGAGAATGTGTAACTAACTAGGGGACCACCTTGTAAAATATCACAAGTCCCCTTTTACACTTGAATATAACATACTAGGCTTTAACAAATATTATAATTATGATTTTCACCTAATACGCCAGTTTTCTTACTTTTGGGTCCAGTGATGGTGTTGTCAATTAAATGAGCTAACCCTTTGGGATCATTTGGGAACATACAATAGTGGCTACAATAATTAAATTTGTAATTAAACAAATATAATTATTTAATTCCAATTCTACTCCACTATAAGATTGGAACTGACCTCCATAATTGTATGCTCGAATAATAATTCGCCCAAGCCACATTAATTTCTTTACTGCACAATCCTTTATACCACATCATTAATTAAATCGATATCTCAACTGTCCAATCGATTTAATTACATCTTGTTCCTTGATACTTACTGGTTTTCTCTAATGATCATTTTCAACATACTAAATATGTTGACACACTCTCCGAGAAATTCCATGATCAAGTGCCGAAAACCCATCAAGAGATGTGTCGTACAAATTCTATATTGTTAATCTATAACTCCAATACTCATAATTGCCTCCACCAAGATACCGGGTAATCTTGATCACAAGTGTGTGTCGTGCCCATTGGTAACTCAAATGGAATAACAATTACAATCATGAAATCATAACTAACTCAAGATTAAGATTACAAGAAAATCAATGCCTATGAGATTTAATAAGTCCGATAGCCAGGTCATTTCAAGGTTAATTAAATCTCATATATGATCTTGTTCAATGTAGTCGTACTACATCAATAAATTCATACATGATTAAGACAAATCATTCAATGAATTTATTACAGTCTATACCTAAATAAAGTGCCCAACTTTATTTATCAACTGCAAACATAATTTATTTAATCATAAGATAACTTGTATTTATGTCTTCTGTGAATCCACATGGTGATCACATAAATACATATAATATGATTAAATGGACTTTACTCAAAATATTAATGCAATTAAGATACTTGAATAAAATACCTCATTTATTTTATTAATCAGAAAAATTATTTATTACAATTAAATAAACACATATGCTTTTAAAGAGCACATTTTCCCAACAATCTCCCACTAGCTCTTAAAGCATATCTGGCATATAGCACATGCTCTAGGGATCTAAGTGCAAGTTATAATGGTTTCCCACTGATGGCCATTGTAATAAGATTTGCCATATGGCATCTAATGTCATTTGGGTTACTGTTATATAATCTTTCTACACTATTCCCTCGTAAAATGATATTTCCTCTCAATATGTTTTTGTTTCTTGTGGTTCCTTGGTTCCTTAGATTGAGCTACTGCACCACTACTATCACAAAATAGTTTAAGGGGTGCAGTTACTACAGGTACCACCTCAAGATCTTTTTAGGAACTTGCAGAGCTATACAGCTTCTTTTGCAGCTTTAGATGCAGCCACATATTCAAACAATTGTGGAGTTCTGCGATACAAGATTGTTTCACACTCCTCCAACTAATAGCTCCACTTCCTAATGTAAACACATAGCAAAGTAGACTTTCTAGAATCCTTATCGACATAAAGTCGAATCGGTATAACCCACTGAATAAGTTCATCACTGAATACACAAGCATATAATCCTTAGTTCTTTTCGAGATACTTCATTATATGCTTGACAAAGCAGTCCGTGTTCGGTCCAAGATTAGATTGATATCTGCTAACCATCCCAATCGCAAAACAGATGTCTGGCCTAGTACAAAGCATGGTATACATGAGGCTTCCCACAGCTTCCGCATGATAGGAACTCGTCTCATTTTCTCTATCTTCTCGATATTTTGGGTGATTGATCCTTAGAGAATGAAATTCCATGTCACGAATGGTAATAAACCAGTCTTGGAATTTTCCATGCTAAATCTAGCCAATATCTTATTGATATAGACCTCTTGAGATAAAGCTATCGTTTTATTCTTCCGGTCTCGTAGCAACTTGATACCAAGAATATAACTAGCTTCTTCCAGATCTTTCATATCAAATTGTTTTGCTAGCCAACTCTTTATTGTAGTTAATACTCCTACATCATTTCCGATAAGGAGAATATCATCTACATAAAAATTAAGAAGACTCTGATTTTCCCGAATTTTCTTGTACACACATGGTTCATCAATATTCTGAATGAATCCAAACGATTTTATCGCTTGATCAAATCTGATGTTCCATGATCGGGATGCTTGCTTCAATCCATAGATGGATCTCCGCAACTTGCATACCAAGTGTTCTTGGCCTTTTTCCAAAATTCGACATCTCTGTCTATTAGAGTTTCGTTTGTAGCTAGTGGGATCTTGTACATGTTCATCTGAGATAGCCGTATAGGTTTCTCCCAATAACATGTATCTCGCAGGTAACCTAGTTACCCTCCCACTACGACGAGGTTCTAAAAGTGATGGTTCTTCAGGAATAATCCTGTGTTGATCAGCTGGTTGTTCTTTTTCTTCCTGTTCTATAAACGAGTTGAGTTGAAAGTGAGCATCAACCCGATCACCGACGATTCTTTAAGTATTACCTTACTCTTAGGTTTGAAGTTATTCATATAGTCTTCCTTGAGGAAGTAAAATGTGTGCTCACAATTACCTTCCTATCTTGAGGACTATAAAATAAACCTCCCCTTATTCCTTTGGGATACCCCACAAACATGCAAACCTCAGAACGTGAATCCATCTTATCTCCTTTGGTTTTAAGACATCGCCGGTGATCCCCAAATATGGACATGTCGTAAACTTGGTTTGCGACTCGACCATAGTTCTATTGGGGTTTTAGGCACTGACTTAGATGGAACTAAGTTCAAGAGGTAAATCTCAGCTGCTAGTCCCCAAAAAGAGATTAGTAATGTTGAATAACTAAGCATAGATCTCACCAAATCCAAAAGAGTTCTATTTCTCCTTTCAGCTACCCCATTTTGTTGTGGTGTTCCTGGGGCAGTCAACTGAGATATAATCCCATTTTCAACCAGATACCCTTTGAAATCTCCAGAGAGATTTTCACCACCTCGATCAGATCGAAGTTTCTTTATGTTCTTATCTAATTGCTTTTCTGTCTCAGTCTTATACTCTTTGAATTTCTCAAGAGCTTCAGACTTATGACGCATTAGATAAACATAACCGTATCTCGAGTAATCATCAGTGAAAGTGATGAAATACTCATAACCTCCTCGAGCTTGTACATTGATTGGTCCACATACATCTGTATGTACCAATTCAAGTGGTACTGTTGCACGTACACCTTTGGCCGAGAATGGCCTTTTGGTCATTTTCCCTTCTAAACAGGATTCACAGAGTGGCAATGATTCACTCCCTAGTGGACCCAAGAGCCCATCTTTGATCATTCTTTGTATCCTAGTTTGGTTTATATGACCCAAGCGTAAATGCCAAAGGTAACATTGGTTGGAAGAAATATATCTTTTCTTAGATAAATGTATATGCTCATCATTATTGATCACCGTGTCATGCATAGAATGGATCATAGGACTTAAATGATATAAATTATCTTCCAATGTACCAGAACAAATAAGTCTCTTATTATAAAAAATAGAAACAGAGGATCCAAAATTTACAGGTGTACCCTTGTTTTGACAAACAAGCTACTGAAATTAAATTCCTCTTAATGTCTGGAACATAAAGACAATTATTCAAAACTAAAGTCTCATTATTAAAAGATAATAAAATAGATCCAGTCTTCATGTTTGACACGAATCGTCTGTCCCTAACTGCAGCTTGACGCTTCCTTCACTTATTTTCCTGGTTTCCTGAAACCAATAAAGTGAATTACAAATATGATTAGTTGCTCCTGAATCCAACACCCAAGTGTCAATAGGATTCTAACTAAATAGACCTCTATTACAAAAAGATTTCCCATACCTGATTTTACAATCTTAGGGCAATCCTTTTTCCAATGACCTTTCTGTCCACACTTGAAGCATTTGCCTTTCGGCTTGCCATCTTGCTTGGTAGACGATTTCTTTTTCCCAGCTTTCTTCTTACCATTGCCTTTTGGCTTAGGCCTAGAAGAAGAACCTTTTCCAGCAATATTTATGCTTCCTAGAGATTTCTCGATCACGATAGATCTCTTGAAAGAATGGAGTTCGTTCATCAATTCAGTTAAGGTCATATTTCTTTTGTTCATGTTATAATTGACCTTAAACTCTTTGAATGTATCTGGCAGAGATTCTAGCACCATATCAATTTTTGAGTTATCATCAATTTGTGCACCCTGAATCTCAGCCTCATTCAAATAGTCCATCATTTTGAGGACATGATCACGAACTCTTGTGCCCTTCCCCATTTTGCTATTCATAACACCCTTCAATACTGCTTGTCTCGCAGAGCGAGTACTGCCTAAACATCTCTTGAGACTATCCATTATTTCAGTGGCGGTTTCCAAATTCGTGTTTGGTCTGAAATATTAGAAATTGAGGCTAAAATATAGCATTTAGCCATTTCATTGGCCTTTTGCCATTTCTCATAAAGCCTCCTCTCATTTCTATGAGCATTTTCTGGTGGTACTGGGGGGCATGCCTGGGTTAAGACATATTTATAATTTTCAGCAGTCAGGACAATATATAGATTTCTTTTCCAATCTATATAATTCTCGCCAGTGAGTTTGTTTTGATTCAGAATAATAGTAAGTGGGCTTAAGGAAGACATTTCTGAAAAATAAAACATCCATGCATTAATACATTGAAACAAGTAATATTCACAATAAAAATCTAAAATGCAAAAAACCATAAATGCATTTTATTTTATTGTAACGATAATCTAGTACCGCTTTAGCAAGCTATCCGTTGGGGAAGTCATGCCGCCACTTACTAGACCCAATTAACCATTAGATTATTTTCTTTCATGTCGTAACATGATAAATAACTATCGTTATCTTTTTGGGCCAAAGTTTGTTAACAGAGCTTCGTTGGGAAGGTTAATAACAAATTTTGTTGAGTGTATAACCATTGTTTCAATCTACGCATTTCTCATATCATGCAGCCACCGTTAGGGTGATCAACAGATTGAAAAATATTTCGATCTTATCTTTAAAGAAGTTCATCAAATAAAATATCTAATATATATACCCTCCGTAGGGAGCATCACCGTATCATGAAGTCGAGGTATATATATAATTTTATTATTGAACTAACAATGGAGCCCGTGGGAAAATTATCTTGAATTTTCCCTCTCCCACTCAATATTTTAAAATTGGTTTTTCCTTTTAAAACATACATATATTGTTAATTGCATGCTTCCTATAATATTATCTAAGTGATATTTCATATTATCAAGCGTTTGCAAATTTCAAACAATATACATAAATTCATGTTATATGAATGACATATATCATTATGCATAGAGTGGCACTACCTATTCTATATGACATGTTATCATGGCATGTTAACATCCAAAACATAACATATAGAAAAACAATTAAATAATCTTAATTCATGGCTTTCCTAAAATGAAAAATTACATTAAACTTAAGCCTAATTTTCATTGGGCTTCTTGTCAATGTCCATCTTCCATAAGCTCGACTTTGTTAATGAGCTAGGGGAAATTGGGCTTTAAAATTTATTATTGGTCTAATTTTAATTTTGAAAGGAAATAAATAAATAATTAAATAATTTTTTTATTTTATAAATAAAAACTTTTGGACCAAAAATAAATTTAATGTGTTCAATTTTATCTATGCATTTTAATCCATTAAGCCCAATTTCAATTAGGCCTAAAACTAGGATTCATTAAGCCCAAAACTCATTTTGACTTTAATGCAAAAAATTAAAAACTTTTCTGCCCAAAAAAAAAGAAAAATTATGGAACCATAGGGACCTCCATGATAAAAACCATGAAAACCCTAATACCATCTTTTTTCTTTCTCCTTCTTGCCCAGCCGCATCTCCACAAACCAGCCACTGTTCAGACCTTTCTCACCGGACAGCCGCCATCAACGCCTAAATGCACCCAAACGCCTCCCTCGGTGCGGGGAATTTTCGCGCTATTGGCGGCGTTGCGGCGCATCTTTGTGCCCTTACGAGGACCGCGAGCCTTTATGCTTATTTCGCGCAAAGCTGCATTGCTTGTGCTAAGCGGGCGCCTAAATATTCACGCCCGTCGCCGTTAATTGTGCAACGTGCGTGCTAATCGTTCTTTGTTCCCAGCCTTGCCTCAGAATTGTTGGGCGTTTGGCGAAACAAGGGCCGCTTGCGCTTACCTCTCTTTGATTTGAAGCGAAGTTAATGTGCCCCCTTAACTCAAGCCAATAAATGCTTGTGCGGCGTGGTTACCGTTCTTTGCTGAAATTTTCAGCCTTCGTTCTCCGAACTGTTGTCGCGTGATTATTCTCCAGCGATTTACAAATTTCCTAGGCCAATTTTGGCTTACAAAAATTCTATTACAAAAAATAAATTAATTAGAGGGAAACATGGTGATAAGAGACCACCCCTCTTATTACAGATCCAAATAAAAATACAGCAGAGAATCTAACCATGAATTAAGACAAACCACAACATGCTTTATTCATATATTAAACAAATAATATATATCTGAATAAATTGTGCCACTCTAATACATAAATATCAAGATTAATTTCATACGAAATTCTTATATATTAATATGAGATGGCTCTGATACCAATTGATGGGAGAAATTCAGGTTTTTCAATTTTTCAATTAAAACCTTTTTGGACCGATCTCATATAACATATAAGAATTTAGTAATCTAGAAATTGCATGAATTTGATAATAACGAGAAGGCGAACGATTGAGAGTTGTAGATCCGTCTCCAAACGATCTTCCGGCTATGATTCAAGATCGATCAACACTTTGGACGTGTGGCGTCTGTTTCCACACGCTTGTAGATCCGTCTCAAACGATCTTCCGTGGTTATGACTCAAGATCGATCAACACGACGTGTGGGCGTCTTTCACTACTCCCAATTGCAACCTATTTTATATCTCTTAGATGTCTTTTATATTTTTCTCAAAAATCCTGGGATTCTCTTCTCGCAAAAGGGAGAAAAATACCCCTTTTATAATATCTTATGAAAAACCCTAGTATGTTAGGATTAGGATTCCTATTTTAAAATATAATTCCCCTTTTAATTTAAATATTTAAATATTTAAATTAAATACTTTCTCTCCACTTACGTAAAAATAGAGAGAATGTGTAACTAACTAGGGGACCACCTTGTAAAATATCACAAGTCCCCTTTTACACTTGAATATAACATACTAGGCTTTAACAAATATTATAATTATGATTTTCACCTAATACGCCAGTTTTCTTACTTTTATAATATCTTATGAAAAACCCTAGTATGTTAGGATTAGGATTCCTATTTTAAAATATAATTCCCCTTTTAATTTAAATATTTAAATATTTAAATTAAATACTTTCTCTCCACTTACGTAAAAATAGAGAGAATGTGTAACTAACTAGGGGACCACCTTGTAAAATAACACAAGTCCCCTTTTACACTTGAATATAACATACTAGGCTTTAACAAATATTATAATTATGATTTTCACCTAATACGCCAGTTTTCTTACTTTTGGGTCCAGTGATGGTGTTGTCAATTAAATGAGCTAACCCGGGGATCATTTGGGAACATACAATAGTGGCTACAATAATTAAATTTGTAATTAAACAAATATAATTATTTAATTCCAATTCTACTCCACTATAAGATTGGAACTGACCTCCATAATTGTATGCTCGAATAATAATTCGCCCAAGCCACATTAATTTCTTTCTTATGCACAATCCTTTATACCACATCATTAATTAAATCGATATCTCAACTGTCCAATCGATTTAATTACATCTTGTTCCTTGATACTTACTTGGTTTTCTCTAATGATCATTTTCAACATACTAAATATGTTGACACACTCTGGCCGTTTAATTCCATGATCAAGTGCCAAAACCCATCAAGAGATGTGTCGTACAAATTCTATATTGTTAATCTATAACTCCAATACTCATAATTGCCTCCACCAAGATACCGGGTAATCTTGATCACAAGTGTGTGTCGTGCCCATTGGTAACTCAAATGGAATAACAATTACAATCATGAAATCATAACTAACTCAAGATTAAGATTACAAAGAAAATCAATGCCTATGAGATTTAATAAGTCGGTTCATTTCAAGTTAATTAAATCTCATATATGATCCTCGTTCAATGTAGTCAGACTACATCAATAAATTCATACATGATTAAGACAAATCATTCAATGAATTTATTACGATCTATACCTAAATAAAGTGCTGCAACTTTATTTATCAATCATGAACATAATTTATTTAATCATAAGATAACTTGTATTTATGTCTTCTGTGAATCCACATGGTGATCACATAAATACATATAATATGATTAAATGGACTTTACTCAAAATATTAATGCAATTAAGATACTTGAATAAAATACCTCATTTATTTTATTAATCAGAAAAATTATTTATTACAATTAAATAAACACATATGCTTTTAAAGAGCACATTTTCCCAACACTAATATCATATAAAAATTTGCAGACTTAAATCATATTTAAAAATTAAGATGAATACTAGTTTAGTTTATATATTTTTTATTTAAGTATCTGTTTAATAACTATATTTAAAAAAAAGCATCAAAACAGCCCTGGAGTTAAATGCATTATATTCTTACTTTATTTTTTTTCCCTTACAACAACCTTGCAACAATTATCATGACATTAACAAATTTACTTATAACAAAGTTAATTTTTAAATTAATAAATAATTATTTATTCCAATAAATATCAATGTGAAATAACTAATACTTTTTGTATTTGTACAACAATCTTACCAATAATTATTTATAAATAAACTGATGCAGCTAATTTAAAGCAATATCAATATCATTACAACAATCTTACTAATGATTATTTTACAAAAAGTAATTTATCAAATTAATCGTAAAAATAAAATAATAATATAAAAGTTTGTATAAGATTTTTATGTTACATACTTTTAAGATTAATTTGATAAATTATCATTTTTTTATTAATATCCTCAAGAATATTATTGTAAGGATATTATTGAAAAGAAAAAATAAGGGTACAAGTGTATCATATTTAATAGTAAAGGAGTCTTGAGATATTGTTTAAATATAAGAATTAAACGAGCACTTAATTCAAAATATAGGGACTAAATGAGCATTTACCTTAAAAATTAGATTAAAAGTTAAAAGTTATCTTTAGTTTATACGATTAATTTTGTTACAATTTTCTACTATTGATCATCCACTTGCAGTGCACCATTCGTTATTCAAGTGTTTTAACTTTTTAATTTTTTTTAATTTTTGTTCTTGATTAAGTTTTTGTTTCTAAGAAAAAAAACAAGACATGCATGAGAGGGGATAAGAGTATAAGATAATATAATATTTAGATTATTGATAGAGTCACGATCACTTTGTACAAATAAGTGTATACAATCTGATGTGGTATAAAGAGATTGATCATATAAAACTATCATAGGCACACATAATTAGAAAATAATTATTATCAATTTTTTCAGCCAAACTCTTCGGACCACATCAATTTATACACATTCACTATTTATACACATTAACTGTTAGTGACTTTATTGTTATTGTAATATTACATAGAATTTGTTTCAGGGACCTCCCTTGAGGTTTAGTGTATTGACAGTTGGATAGAAAATATTCATTTAATTACAGGGACCTCCCCGACGTTAATATTCCATTAAGTGGACCGTCAGTTGACTATTGAAATTCCAAAAATGCCCTTGCCGTTCTCCCTCACCACACAGCAAGTCTACGCTTTGTTCTCCCTTCCCTCTCTCTCCCTCTCTCTTTCTTTGAAACAAATAAACATAGAGGCTGCAATTATAGGATAAACTTTCCTCAACATCACGAAGGCTGCAATTAATGGACAATGAGCTTCAACTCCCTAACAGTCAACTCATAAATAGCACAATGTCCTACACGAGTTGCCTTAACAAGACGATTACGGCAGCTGTCGAAGACAAGGCTATTGGTGCATGAGGGATATCAGAGCCGACACTGTGTGAGGAGTGCTGAGACTGGCTGGCTGCTGCGTGGTGAGGGAGATTGGAGCTGACAATGCGTGATGAGGAAACTTGGGAAAATTTGAGCAACGCTGGCTGTTGAATAGAGCGAGACGCGTGAGAGAGTTTGTTGCATGCGAATGCGTGGCAATTTTTCTCCCAAAAATTAGATTTTATACTGAGCACAAAACGCACCGTTTTTGTGCTCAATGATGTGCATAAGTGTTGGGAGAATATCATTTTCCGTAGTGCAAATAGATTAAACTCGGACAAGTACCTATGATAATCTCTCTTCATCTTCAAATAAAATACCTTGGAATCGGCAGCAGCGGGAACCAATTTCTGGTCCAATAATTTCAAGATCCCGCCACGGATCTTCGTCAACTCAGCCTCGATCTTTGATCTGTGCTCCTTAATCATGAAGACATGGTCCTGGTTGCCGCGCGACTCCTTCTTCTGCTCGATGGAGGACACAATGCGCCAGGAGGTGCGGCGTGCGCCGATGACGTTCTTGTAGGCGACGGAGAGGATTTGAGCGCCTCGACGGTGAGTTCCTCGCCGGTTGAGGCGGAGGCGACGACTTTTTATTGGAACATTTCCTCGTACCGCTCGGCTTGCTCTGCAAGTTTCGCCATGTATACGTTTTCTTCCCGTGGAGAAGGGGCTGCCATTGTTCCGTTCAGTTGTGTTTGTTTGAATTTTGTTTTTGTTTAAATTTTAAATTTACTTTTGCGTATTTATTCTTTATAGTAACGTTATATGTATTTTTGTATTAACGTTAGGGGAGGTCCCTGTAATTATATGAATACTTTCTATCCGACTGTCAATACACTAAACCTGAAGGAGGTCCCTAAAAATTACCCTATTACATTGAAAACGTAACTAATAGAAATCCTTCATCAAATATACAATGCAGCAACAGCACTATTTCCCATCTATATTTATATCTCTCGACGTTTGAAGCGGAGATCTCTATAAAAAGATTTCGACTGTAAAGGAAATATGTGCTACAAAACTTCACTTTTTTCTGTTGATTCTTATAAAATTGTAACTCTTTCAGCTTGCCCCCCACATAAGGCACGCACAGAGTAGAGTAGCTAGTACTCTTGCTTCGCGCCGAATCCATCTAATTTTATCTATCGTATGGCCATATGCAGTGGTCTCCACTCTCCACACACTAAAATCTACTTAATAGTAATACTAATGCAAAGTTGACATTTTCTTGTCGCCCCCGAAAGAAAAAGAGCAGTCACAGTAATAATAATCCTAAGTCCAAAATCAAGTAAGTTCAAACACTAATACAATGCTGATATTAAGCAAGCCCACACTGGTATTATTGATTGTAATAAATAATAATAACAGAAATAATAGCATAATAATAAAATTAAAGACCAATTAATAAAAAACCAATAACCATAATAATACAATCAAAATAATATTAATAATTACTCACTTGACTCCCGGGTATCACAACCCTCTCCCCCTTAAATGAATTGCATCCTCAAAATTCTATAATTTGTCGCTCGAACAATTGGGGGTATTACATTAACTCAAAAGGAAAAAGTATTTTGCCGTAAGAGAAGACTTTAGGGGAACTAAATTCAGATAGGTTATTATTCTTTTAATTACTTGATTAGCACTTTTTTAACTCTTCTGCTATCATGAACAAAGATTTGAAAATCAGATTTTGGAAAATCCATGGTAGATTTATAATAATCAAAATAATTTATGGTGTTGAGATGGTGGATATATTAGTTATAATAAAGGGATGGTGAATTAAATACTTAATAGAATTGTTAACTTTAATTTTGAGTTCTGACAGTTAATTTGAACAGTAAATAAAGAGGAAGCGTTTGCGAATCGTGAGTCTAGAGCCACACAAAATTGTGTGTTTTAGACTTTCAGTGATTTATAAGGTAAAATATAAATGAAGAAATCTTGGCCCTAAAATATCTTATTTGCCATCTGTCAACGGATCCTCAACATACTAAGAAAAATGAGATTACAAGAGGATCTTTTGGTCAATTTGGGATCTCGGTGGCTGATTAAATAAGTTATTTTTACTGTAAAAAAGAAATAAGCTGCTAACTAAAAAAATATTTAGGTGTTTGGTAAATTGTGTGATTGTGGTTATTGTAAGTTTGAAAAGTAGTGTAAATGCTTATGATAAATTTTATTACGAAAATGTTATTTTATTATATAAATATAATGATCAAAATATAAATAAGTTTAAATTGGATTTTATTTTTTTATAGTATGTTTAATAAATTATTAAGATATATTTTTTTTCTTTACAAACATGTAAAATTACATAAAAGTGGAAAAACCTCAATTCAATAAAATCAAAGTAAGGATAGCAAAAAAGGGTCTTAAGCTAGGCTTTTTCAAACCCAGGTCGGAGCCTACTTTAAGATAAGGGCTCGGGCCGGACTTGTGCTTTTATTTATTTTTAAATTTTTTTAGATTATTGTAAATTTGAAATAAATTAATAATTAATAAGTTGTTCTAATAATAAATAATTAAAGAAAATGAATATTTTAAAATATTATTCTATAAATTAAGAATTTAAATTTTATTTTTTTTAAATTTTAATTATATTATTCTAATTTATAAATTTTATT
Source organism: Atalantia buxifolia (assembly GCA_030444775.1). Taxonomy (NCBI): domain Eukaryota; kingdom Viridiplantae; phylum Streptophyta; class Magnoliopsida; order Sapindales; family Rutaceae; genus Atalantia; species Atalantia buxifolia. The sequence goes on along the minus strand of CM059838.1, from coordinate 514,569 downwards.
TTTTTTAAAATAGTGGGGATGAACCTGTCTTGAGCCCTTGTCCAAATCTTCATGTACCCGTAGACATGTGCCAAGCCGGCTCAAGCTTTTTTGCCCACGCTAAATATAACGAACCTGAAAATATGCCACAGAAATTGCTGATAGTGGCTCTGATATTGCTCCTCCGCGAACGGGGGGTTCCAGCGGTCAATGGAAGTAAAAACATGGTTAATGGAGGTAATTTTGTTATCTTGTGGTCCTATCATTTTCACATTAAGATGAAAATCTCATGTTTAAATCGCATGGCATTTTATTTGATGTTGGACAGCAATCTGTCCATAAAAAAATGCTTGGGCAGGAAATCTCAATAACGATCTAGAGAATATGTTCAATGAGTTCTAAAACTAATCTCCATTCATCAGCAATGTCAATATTAATCATATAAAGAAAAGAAGAAAATTGATACGTGATATGTACCAGATAACAGACAAATCATCTATAAATCGTGACTTGTGAGAAAAGCTTTAGCTCCAACAGTGACAGGCTTAATTCAGCGTCTGGGTACTGTCGAGCACTAGAGCTAAAGGTCCACTTAAATCCGAATATAGATTTAAGATAAAGACGCTATAACAGGAAATCCCAGAGATTTATACAGGTCATAAGGGGAAAAAGACCTAATCAGCATCTAAACAGAAGCAGCCGAAACATCGTTTCTGCCCAGCCTCCCGTTGTTTTTACAACTTGATGCCAGCACCAATGCCATCGCATATACTGCTGTGCTCAAGACTGATGTTTCTAACTTTCTGTTTTGCTCCAGTAACCGTCCAAATTTATATCAAATGCAAAACCATTTCCAAAATATAATATGCAAATCTAGCAATTTACAATATACGACATAAATAAAGACAATGTTAAACAGCAGATAAGCAGAGGCAGCAAGATTTTGGAAAGGAAATGTACGACAAACATAACTAGTGAGAACATGAACCTTCTGGATTTGGCTATAATATTTTCGTCCATTATTGAAACACCAAAAGAAGGATTATAATATATTTGTCACATGAATATAATATGATTTCAGTTTCTTTCCGAAGTAGTTCATCAAGAAAGAGTATAGAATGATAAATTAATCCCAATAGTGGGATTATGCAGTTTAGTCGCATCTTTAAAAGTAGTCTATCAAGAAAGATAACAAACTGCTTGAATAATAATCCCAACAGCGGTATTATACAGTTTAGTCACATCCGCAAACTCAAGATGCAAGGATGGCAATGGGGTGGGAAGGCCTACCCCATTCCCCATAAATTAAAATTTTCACGCCATTACTCATTTTATTTCCCAATAAATTTGGTGGGTTGGGGATAGGGAATGGCGAATCTTCATATAGGAAATAACTTTCTTATCCCTACCCTATTCTCCGTTTATTTATTTTATAACAGGTATGAATATATAATTTCAGTAAATAAAAAATTAAAAACTTCAATAAAATCATCACAATATTATAAAATATTTAAATTATTAAAAAGCCCCAAAAATCTAAAGTAATATCTTGAAATAAAATTAAAATTGCAAAATATTTAGATAAATAATGTTTTAGGATTAAATAAAAATTATATTATAGGATTTTCTTTTAGTTATACCTCATTTATATTAGATAAACATAAAAAAATTTACTGATCAAAAAATTTATTGACCAACATTATAATTGATAAAATAAAAATTAAAAAATAATATTTACATGTAATGGGGATGGGGGTGGGACTCCACAGAGGATTTTGCCATCTTTATCAAGAAGAGTGATGTGGGTAACTTGACCACACATCATCCCACGTCCTCTGTCCATCAGTTAGAGTCTTTACAATTGATGCTACCTCATCCACATGGACACGGATTTGATCCTTGCTATCTCTCTCTCGGATTGTCACTGAGGAAGTTGAATCAACAGTGATAGCAAACGGGGCACCAAGTTCATCTGTTCTTGCATACCGTTTCCCTATGGAGGCACCTGCAAATATTAGAACACAATAACAGAAAGTCAGATGGTCATGGATAGTTTGATACCAAAGAAAAAACAAAAAAATATTTTTAACAGTATCACACATTAAGAGAGAAAAAAATTCAAGTAATCATCAATGATATAATATTCAGGTCACGATGAAACATGAAGAGAAAACATGGCAATAACCCCATATTGAGATGTTTTGAGTATAGTCACTTTGATCCACTATTTGGTCTAAACATGGCCTCTTCATTTGCATGTGCTCTTATCAGGCTATCATGAAACAGAACTAATGACACTCAGCAGTTATCAGAGCATCAGTATTTCATTGTTTTAAGTGATGAGCTAAAATCAACTAATACGTGTTCATTTAGTAACAACTTTTCCTAGGACTATTTTATCAATCAATATGCAAGTTGCCGGAAAAATTCAATATAGTTTATCCAAAGCACAAACCTGTTATGTCAATCTTGGGTGGAATTCCAGCAACCGATAAAGACTTGGCAATGACTTTGGCAACCTCCTCATATTGTTGATTTTGAACCAGAGGGAAAACAGTGCACTTAATGGGTGCCACAAGAGGGGGAAACCTGAAAACATTTAACTGTTCACCCCCAGCTTTACTTGGTCTTGTGTAGAAACAATGCTCACAGAGGCAGTATATAATTCGATCAATGCCAAAAGATGGCTCTGATAGACTCCAACTACTCTACTGATTTTTTTAGAATAAAAATACACAGATTTTACCACACAAACTCTTACACACTTAACAGAACTCCTACACAACCAGGATATTCAAGAGACCTGGAACTCTCCTACATTCACAGAATTATTTTTTTTCCACATTCCCTGTCAAATAACAGACTGCCTAAAAATACTACTGCAACTGCTTGACAGTTTATTACAAACCACTAATACAACTGCTTAACAGTTTATTACAACTCAAACTCCTATTAACTACCCCTAACTGCCCCTGGAAACTGTTTTCCTTCTCTGGTATGTGATATGGACAGGTGGCCTATCAATACCCCCCGCCCAAGCTTTCACCTTGTCCTCAAGGTGGAAATGTGGAAATTGATTCTGAATAACTGAAAATTTTTCCCAAGTAGCTTCAAATAGTGGTAAAGCCTTCCATTTAAGTAAGACTTCAATTTCTCCCAAAGCTGTTGGACGATTATTACGAACCCCAAGCAACTCTTCAGGTTCAACAATCAACTCCATGTCTGCATTTAATTGGGGGTGGCAGCAAAGGAGAGGAATTGGTTATACCATGGGCGCGTCGTAATTGAGACACGTGGAAAACAGGATGAACTTGAGAATCAGCAGGTAGAACAAGCTTATAAGCAACTTCCCCTATACGAGCAGCAATCTCAAAGGGCCCATAATATCTTGGAGAAAGTTTTTCATTCCGCCGGGCAGCCAAGGAACGTTGTCGATAAGGTTGGAGTTTAACAAATACGTTATCGCCGATAGCAAACTGTTCATCTCGACGATGCTTGTCTGCTGCAACCTTCATTTTCTGTTGTGCGCGGAGCAATTGCATTTTAAGTTCATCCAATTGGGCATCTCTACTCTCCAACATATCTTCAACAGAAGAAACCGGTGTACTGCCAGCTGTGTAACGAATTAATGTTGGGGGTGCTCTCCCATATAAAATTTGAAATGGGCTGTGTTTTGTTGAAGTATGGTATGAAGTATTATACCAATATTCAGCCCAAGGTAGCCATTTACACCATGAACGTGGTTGTCCTGATGCATAACAGCGAAGATAAGTGCCTAGGCAACGATTGACGACTTCCGACTGGCCATCAGATTGAGGGTGATAGGCTGTACTATGCTTTAATGCAGTTCCTTGTAGTCGAAAGATTTCTTGCCAAAAGTTACTCATGAACACTCTATCTCGATCTGAGATAATGCTCCTTGGTATCCCATGCAAGCGTATGATCTCCTTGACAAATTTGTCGGCCACACTTCGTGCTGTAAAAGGATGTTTCAGGGGAATGAAATGAGCATATTTGCTTAATCTATCCACGACAACAAGTATTGTATCCATTCCTTCTGATTTGGGCAATTTTTCAATGAAATCCATGCTTAAATCTTCCCATACTATGGTTGGTAAAGCAATGGGTTGTAATAAACCTGCTGGGGATGTTGCCATATGTTTATGCTGCTGACAGACCTCACATTCGCGCACCCATTTAGCCACTGATTGTCTCATTCCTACCCAGAAAAATTCAGCACTAATTCTTTTAAATGTTTTCTCTGTACCTGAATGGCCACCCACCAAAGAAGAATGATACTCCTTTAAAATTAAAGGAATGAGTGTAGAAGTTTTTGACAACATTAGGCGTCCCTTGTAGCACAAATTGTCCTGTACCAAAGAAAATCCCGCTGCCCTTGTTGTTCCTTGCTGCAGGTCTTTTTTTATACCAGCCAAAAACACATCTGCATTGACTTCTTGCTGTACAACTTTCCAGTCCAGCCACTGTACTCCCATCAACGCTTTAAATTCTGGAGGAAGATGAACTCTAGATAGTGCATCAGCCACTTTGTTTCTTGCTCCTGGTTTATACTGGATTTCGAAGGTATAACCCATGAGTTTAGCCATCCAACGCTGATATTCTGGTGCCACAATACGCTGTCCCAGTAAAAAGCGCAAGCTTTGTTGATCTGTACGGACAATAAATTGTCTTCCCAACAAGTAAGGTCGCCATTTTTGAACAGCAAAAACAATGGCCATGAGCTCTTTTTCATATATTGGCTTTGTTCTTGCTTGCTGCCCCAAGACTTGGCTGAAATAAGCTACTGGTTTATTGTCTTGTAACAATACTGCTCCCACGCCATAACCACATGCATCAGTTTCTACAACAAAAACCTTAGAGAAATCAGGTAAAGCTAATACAGGTACCGTAGTCATAGCATGTTTTAAATCTTCAAAAGCTTTATCTGCTTGTACACTCCACTTGAAACTATCTTTTTTTAACTGTTCGGTCAGCGGCCAAGCCATTTCTCCATATCCTTTGACAAATTTCCGGTAATATCCAATAAGGCCCAAAAATCCTCTTAAATCACGGACTGATTTTGGCACTGGCCAATCTAGCATGGCTCGGATTTTATTTTGATCTACAGCTACACCTTCTTTACAAACTATATGACCCAAATATTCTAAATGAGTCTGAGCAAAAGAACATTTCTTCATATTAGCATATAGTTTGTGACAAGCCAGCACCCTTAATACTGATTCCAAATGTTGGACATGCTCCTCCACGTTACGGCTATAAACCAATATATCATCAAAGAAGACAAGCACAAAATGGCGTAAAAAGGGCCGAAATACCTCATTCATTAAAGCTTGGAATGTGGCTGGTGCATTAGTAAGGCCAAATGGCATTACTAAAAATTCGTAGTGCCCGTCATGAGTCCGAAAAGCCGTCTTGGGTACATCTTCGGGCTTAACTCGAATCTGATGGTATCCACTCTTCAAATCCAGCTTCGAAAATAAGGTTGCGCCATGTAATTCATCCAAGAGCTCGTCAATCACCGGTATAGGAAATTTGTCTGGAACTGTTTCTCTATTAAGGGCTCGATAATCTACACAAAATCTCCAGCTTCCATCTTTTTTCTTGACCAATAACACAGGACTTGAGAAAGGACTAATACTTGGTTGAATTATTCCTGCAGCCAACATCTCCCGGACCAACCTTTCTATTTCATTTTTTTGAATTTGCGGGTATCGATATGGTCGTACGCTTATAGGAGCAGCTTCTTCACGAAGAGTGATTGCATGTTCCTTGCCACGCATAGGCGGCAACTCCATGGGCATGTTGAAAACTTCCTGATATTGCTGCAATATCTTCTGGACAGCAACAGGAATTGAGGAATTATCTTGTTTAAGTACTCCTAAAGTACCCAACTCCACCATCAATCCATGTCCTTCACACTTAATAGCCCGCATTATAGCTTTCAAAGAAACCAAAGTCTTATGTAAGGCTGGATCTCCTTCAAGTGTGATTGAAGTATTATTCACCATAAACTTCATAGTGTGAGTTTTCCAATTAATGTGTGTCGTCCCGAGAGTTGCAAGCCATTGTACCCCCAAGATAATATCAGTGCTTCCCAAATCAAGAGGCAAAAAATCTTCAATGATATCAATCCCTTGTAAAGTCACCACAACTCCACGACAAACCCCTTGTGTTTTGGTAGCATTTCCCGTACCCAATATAACACCATAAGGCTCAGTTTGTGTGATTGGTAATTGCTGGTTTTTAATCACCTCATTGGAAATGAAATTATGAGTGGCACCGCTGTCCACTAGGACTATCACAGGTTGTTTCCCAATAAACCCAGAAATCTTAAGTGTCTTTGGGGATGTTAATCCAATCACAGAATTAAGAGATACCTCCACCACTTGATTCTCACTTTCCCTTACTGTTTCATGTCCTTCTGCAGTTTCTTCTATGTTTGCTTCTTCCGTTTCCAGTTCTTCTACTTCAGGTTCAGGCTCCTGTAGCAAAAGCACTTGTAATTCCTTCCGCTTGCACCTATGTCCCGGTGAAAATTTCTCATCACATCTGTAACATAAGCCTCGCTCTCGCTTCCGTTGTAATTCTGCCTCTGATAACCTTCTAAATCCTCCTCCAGCATGTGCAGTAATGTTTGTCCCCTTTGATGAGGTTGGTGTGTCATGGGGCAGAGTAATAATAGGGGAATTGTCCCTGTTTCGAAAAAGATTGGAATTTATGGCTGATCTTGAATACGCAGAAGTGGTAAGCGTTCTATTGGGCCTCAATTCATTTATTTTTGACTCAATTTTCATAGCCAAAGACATGGCTTGTTCCAGCCCATTTGGGCCCATCACTTTCAATTCAGCCCGGATGTCGCTACGCAAACCATTAATGAAAGTGGACTCCATCACTGGTTCTGAGATTTCATCCAAGGTCGAAGCTAATTGCTCAAATTTCCTTCGATACTCACGAACTGATCCTTGTTGCTTAAGAGCCAAAAACTCTTCATATCGTGACCCCGAAGTCGATGGTCGAAATCGAACAAGAAGTTGAGATCGAAGTTCTTCCCAACTCAGAAATGGTCGTCGTTTATTCTCCCATCCAAACCAAACCAATGCTTCGCCTTCTAGTCCGAGAATCGCCGTCTCTAACTTCTCCACATTCGACATGCGATGAAGTTGGAAATACCTCTCTGCCTTAAGGATCCACCCATCGGGATTGTCACCTTCAAATGGCGAAAGCTCTATTCGGCGAGGTCGTATATCCCATCGCGGTGCTGCTCCAGACTCGCGTCCAACATCGCGACCCGTCCCTCGCTGAAAGTTGCGGCCAACATCTCTGATTGTTTCTTGTGGCCGATCCCGTCCACCATTGTCGTCAGTAGGTTCTTCAGCCCCGTCGACTGCTCTTCCTGAAGACCCACCCCGATATCCACTTTGGGTTCCTGATTCTCGGGAATACCCTTCTTGAAACTGAACAATTTGATCCAAACGATTAAGTATTCTTGCCATAGTCTGCTCCATGTGAGGAATCTTCTGAACTTGCTCTCTCAATGACCCAATCTCGCCCTGCATTGTCGATATTACTTCTTCCACCGAATCTACACGCGCCTCCATCCTAGTAACCATGTGCCCTCAACCTGCTCTGATACCAAATGATAGACTCCAACTACTCTACTGATTTTTTTAGAATAAAAATACACAGATTTTACCACACAAACTCTTACACACTTAACAGAACTCCTACACAACCAGGATATTCAAGAGACCTGGAACTCTCCTACATTCACAGAATTATTTTTTTTCCACATTCCCTGTCAAATAACAGACTGCCTAAAAATACTACTGCAACTGCTTGACAGTTTATTACAAACCACTAATACAACTTCTTAACAGTTTATTACAACTCAAACTCCTATTAACTACCCCTAACTGCCCCTGGAAACTGTTTTCCTTCTCTGGTATGTGATATGGACAGGTGGCCTATCAGGCTCAATAACTGATGGTGTGAAAACTCTCTGGAATTCTTTCTTTTTCTCCTTAGAAATCGACAACATGTTCTTAATGCAAACATTTTTTCCAAGTTTGTGGACATAAAACTCCACCTCCCCTTTGGATTCCAATGTGGCCTTCATTCCCAGATCTTCTTTCTCATTCATTGCCTGATGTGCAAGAAATTTAAATATTATTTACTGGTAGCACTTCCTAAACTAATGGCATCAGCCACAGATATGTTACTGCATGTTTATCTCCAGAGCATCAACCACATCCTTTTGACTTCCCTTGAATGCAGGACCGAGCTCTTTTTTCACTGGAGTAATTACCAATTTCTGGAAAAAAGTTACCAGCAATCATGTTACTAACACCCTAAATGAAAATGAAGTGTTCAAGCACTCATGTTTATACAATTAATAACACCAAGAACAAATCTAAGCAGCATAAAACAATACCTCCACTTCCCTGGGTTCTGAAAATTTTTCTTGAGCAACAAGAGCAACACCACTCTTCTCCTGTTTTGTGACAGAAATAAATATTCAATTAGCTGGCAGAACATCAACATTTAGATTGCGAAAACAGTTATACTATACCTTTTAGGTTGTGATGCTTCTAGCACTTACTTGTATAAAAGAAATAATATACAAATAAACAAAAGGCGGTATGAGAGGCAGTAACTATGACATCCAGAGTAGAAACTCTAAAAACTAACAGATGCGGCCATGCCAACCATCTATATGGTAAAGAGTAAACCCCCAATTACCCAAACGCAAGCTAGTGCACACCAAATGACCAAAACAGCAAAGCCTAATTCACATTACATCTCTCTCTCACCAAATTCAGCCGCTCTCTTATACTAGAAGCACATTGCCTCACTCTCACGGTCCTAACCCAAACACACGCCAGCACCGATCACACCCAGCTGCGTGGACAACAATGAAGATGAGACCAGTTCTCAGAAAAACCAAGAGAGATGCAAGTAACTAGATATACATAAATTGAGAAAAGAACGGTTTTAATTTCAATTCTTGATGACAGTAAATAATTTATTTGCATTGAAAAAGTAGGGTGATGTAATTTTCTGAAGGAGGCTTCTCTGTTAAAGAAACTAAGAAAGTGGGCTTGTCAATTCCAGCTTCAGGTAGCCTTGAAACGTGTTGTAAACGTCTATTTCTTTTTAAATTACATTTAAGTCCATTATGATATGAACTAAATCTGAACTTTATACGCGACCAGGTCAATCGGATGAAATTGGATGGGTATTAAGTTCGGATTTATTATCTAGGCTATGACTTTTACTTATATAGAAATGTGAGCACGCAAGTCATACGCGGATCTGTCTGCAATACCATCGCATTCAATCCACCAATACGAACACTCAATCTCAGCATCCCAACAGTCTGCAGCATAGTGAGCCATTTCATTTGCAAGATGCTGCCGGAACCACAAATGATCTTGATCTATACCGAGGCGCGATAGGAAGAGATATACTCTTCCAATAAAGCAGCCAATAGTTTCATTGTTTACAATTCCCTGAATAAAACAGTGCACAGCAAAATCAACAAGTACGAGTCAAGTGAGGAAAGAGCGCAAAATCTGTCATTGGACAGAAAAATGGTAAAACCAAACAAAATTTGAACCAACCCGAGAAACAGCTTCACCAAGGCGAATCTTCTTTGCAGATTGAGCTGACATTTGTTCCTCCCTTGGGAACATCAAGAACTCCAAGTTTTTGACTTCTGAGAATTTAGGGTGAGATTTGTCTTGAGGATTAACGAAGTGCTCGATTTCTGCAAGCGTGAATTCACGGGCTCTCTAAAGGCCTTGGCGAGGTGATATCTGTACATGTAAAAAGATTTTACTAAACTTACACACTCTCTCACATTCACTGCCAAGTACACCCACATCCACAAAGACATGCGCTTGTTTGTAAACGAATCTCAAGAAATCAGTCTAAACTACAGCTCGATAGCAGGAAAAAACATGCAGTTGTAATCTATTAAACACTGTCAATTCTATTCAATACAACCACTTCAACAAAAACAAAAATTCTTTTACTAAACTTACGCACTATATCTCACATTCTCACTGCTAAATACACCCACATACGCAGAGATATGCATATGTTCGTAAAAGAATCTCAATAACAAAGAAAAATTGGCAGTAACAGTCTAAGCTACAACTTGATAGCAGGGGAAAAGAAAAAGGTGAGACTTTAATCTATTAATAAACACTGTTAATTCCGTTTAATACAACCAGTTCAACAAAGACAAAAAAGCGTGCAACCAAAAACAATTACGGTGTAATCATAAAGGAAAGATTAAAAGACCTCATTTCTGAAATGCAGCAAATGGGAGTTTATTCCCATTACTATAATACAAATCTTTAAATTTCACAAATATCCCTTGTGCCGTTTCAGGACGCAGATACCTGCAGCAGAGGAGGAAATCATTACTTAATTAAAAGAGTATAACAGATAACGCAATAGAACCTCAGCGGAATTTAGAAGTACTTGAATTATTGAAAATCCTTCATAAAAACTTCATGCCAATAAATGGATACCAGCAGAGCACTAGCAAAAAACTCACCCAGTGATCAAACCAGAGGGGCCAACTGATGTTTGAAACATCAAGTCGAAAGGATAAGGATCAGACAGGGGATTCTTTGTGTCAGGAGCAGTAATACCATACTCCTTAATCTTGGCACCAAGCTCCTCAACTGATAGATCATCCATCATTGCCAGTGTACGTCGCAATTCTGCAGCCTTCTCCAAAGATAAGCTAACGTCTTCCCGAAGCTTCTCATTGCAGAAATCCTTAAGCAAGTAGTCAGCACGATAACAGGTCCCTGTTTTCTCATCCTTAACCATTAGGTCAGTAAATTTTTCAACATGACCAGATGCTTTCAACACAACCTCAGGGGTCACACACGGGCTGCGAACCTCCGACATATTCTCTTCCGCAGCAAAGTGCTAAAGCAGCCAAAAAAAAAAAAACTATTGAAACCCACAACCAGTAAAATTACTTGACTGGAAAGGAAGACTTCTCCCGTCACTGTCAATATCATTGCTCACGAAAAAATAATTCACAAACACAAAAGCTCGAACAAGGAAAGTTAATAATGATAAAATTTGAAAATCTGAAAATTTACCTGACGCCAGAAAGCAAGCAAGTTAGACATAACGGCACATCCCTGTTGCCCGTAATCATAAAATCCAGAGCAACCATTGTAAATCTTGAATGATTGGTTGACAAACATACGCCGTTCAAGAACGTTATTGACAGCTTCGCTGTCAATGAAAGCATGCCCACTGACGGCGTAATTTCTCACCATACTCACAGCTCCTTTTCACCGACTTCTTCCAGCCTCCAAATTCAACGCCTTGGGCTAGCGACTAAGCAATTGCTCGTTGGCGGCAGTGATGCAGCGGCCACTGGAGTCAAGGTTTGTGGTTGAGAGAGGGAGAGAGAGAGAGTGTGTGACCGGCGGCTGATGGGAGAGGAGAAAGGCCAGAAAAAAGAAAAACACAGACGTATATATAGGGTCCGCCTATAATACAGCCAAAGAGCCGTTTGCTTTTATAAGCAATCCAACGCCTTTTCCGTGCAGGAGAAGGACTGATATACAGCATTATATTCCCTGATGTTTTAAAAAGACATTTAAACCCTTAGTAATGGATTCAATTTGTTCATATAATTAAAAGGTTAATATGGTACATTCTCTCATTAATAGCAGGTAAATTTACCGAAAAATTCTCTTTCAAAAATCACAATATTCAGTAGATTCCTAACAAGAAACCAACTCCTCCGTCAAAAAGACGCACGCGTCAAGTGCCAAAGAAACGTTTTGAGTTGTAAATTCCAGAGACAGAGGGTTACAAAAGACGAACCGATGCACGGATGAAGCAGAAAAAACTTGTTATCATCAGCTGTGATTTTGTGGATTCTGATAATCAGAATGGAAAGAAAGACGACGTCACCACTACAAACGGAATCAGTTTTTCAGATCGTTTCCACGTAGAGGCCACAGGACGAGAGTCCTGACTCATTCCACCTCCATACCCTCTCCTCCGCTCTCAGCAGGTTGTTAATTTAATTTGATTGCATTTTGATTTGAATGGAATCAATTCCATTTGCTGGCCATTTGGTAATTGCTTGCTTTTAACGGTGTTGTATTTCTTTCGCTTTGTGTGCAGTGAGGGGAGGATGCAAAGGATGCTCTGTTGTAGAGTTATAAAACGGCTACTAATGGATTCTCGGCTTAGCATACTCCTCAGCAAGTTGATAAGATTTCCTGTAAGGATTTTCTTTTATTTGGGGTGAAATTATTGGTTATTGATTGTTGAATTCTTGTAATATTGCATTGATCAACTCTTTTATGTTTCGATGATAGTTGACACTTGGCAAAATTGCATTATTTGAGCCAACTTTTTTATGAGGTTGCAAACCATTATAAAAACTACTGTTTTTTTTTTTTTTTTTGACATGCATTATAAAAACTACTTAAAAAGGGTTCAATGATGCGAAAAAGATGGCTCTACTGTTTTGAAAAAGCGAGTTTAGTTAAATATAAAAGCGTTAATGCAGTATCAGCCACGAATGAAGCAAGTCGAGTTGATGATGAAGAAGAAGAAGAAGAAGACGACATTGAATAACATGAGCAATTGAGAAAAATAGGATATTAAATTAAATTTCTACAATAACATTCCAATTATTATTTATAACAAGGATATGTTTATAATTTTATTAATAATTTATGAGTAAAATAGAAAGTCAATATATTGACTTGTATGTAAGAGGGATAATGGTAATTATAAGTTAAGAATAAATTTTCTGTTAAAATTAACGGAATTCATTAACAAATTGGGGTCTAATACTTTAAAAAAAAAATATTAAGGAGTTATGTTCCCTTTTCTAAAAACATTTGGGTGTATTAGTTGAACTAGTGACTAATATTAATATAAGTAAGGTAAAATTTCTAATCTGGTCTTTTCATAAGATACAAGTGATAATTTAAGGGTATATAAGTAAGAATAAGAGATTTTAAAAGTATACAAATGATAATTTTCAAGAGTAAAATTGTCAAATCGCTACAGTTCTGTTAACTTTCAAACAGTAGCTAACGGTTTAGTGGTCGCCAGACAGCTTTTGTCAATTTAGGGTGGACGATTTATACACTTTTAAAGTGTTGTATTATTTTTGTTAAAAATGCAAATTTAGGGTATACAAATTATAATTTTGCTATTTTTTAACCCTGCTTGAAAACCACTCGGTCAAGTTAACGAGGGACAATTTGTTAAAAATTAAATTTTTAATAATATACAGCGTAATTTTTAGGTATTATTACAATAACTATTGTTGACATTGTACTGTACCCTTAGCTAAATTAACAATGTAACTAGACAACTGTAATTTTAGTGCAACACCTATAATGAAATAATTTAGGGAAAAAGATATCTACACTCTTGAGATTTGGGAAAATGATCTTGTACACCACACATTTGCATCAAGGGACACTAAGACTGCTTTGAATATAATATAATTTGACTTTAATAATTCAAAAAAGTTGACTTTAAATTTTTAATAAATACAAATATAATTTAAATAGTTTAATTTTTCAGTAAATTAATAATATTAAAATATTTTTTAATATATAAAATAATTTTTAAAATGTAAATTATGATATTTATTTTAATTATATATTTGTATTTGTTATAAAAATTTTAAATAAATCTTTAGGTTAAATAGATTTTATAATTAATCAAATATATCCCAAGTATTAATAATATTAAAATTTTTTTATACAATATTGAAAATATTTTATTCTTTTTAAATATTTATTTTACTATTATGTTTCTATTTATTAAAAAAAATTAGTTTAATATAGTATAAGATTGTAAAGTACTAAAATATTTTTTTAATATATTGAATTATTTTAAAATGTATATATTGTTACATTTATTTTAATATTATATTTCTACTTATTATAAAAGATTAGAGTCGATTTGTTTTTAATTAAGGGAAATTATCCACCGTCCACCCGTTTTTTCACCCATTTTAAAAAATACACAATTCTTTTTTTTTTTGTTGGAATCCATCTAAAGTTACATTTCTTTTCACTTTTCCACTTCCGTTTGAAGACCGTTATAACTTTGCTAACATCATAAGGGTAAAATCGTCATTTCACAACGACACAGTGGTGGATAGGTGTAAAACAATATAACTTGAAGTGGAGTTCAGCAAAAAAAAAATTAAGAATTGTATATTTCTGAAAAAAATGAAAAAAAAAGGTGGTCAATGGATAAATTATCTTTTACATTTGAGGGTAAAAAATTTATTTAAGCAATATTCTATTAGTTTTCTTAACAGTCCCCCAAACAGAAGTGGAAAAGTGAAAAGAAATATAATTTCAGGTGGATTCCAGCAAAAAAAAAAAAGAATTGTGTATTTTTGAAAAAGTTGAAAAAAGCAGGTGGACGGTGGATAATTTCCCTTGAATTAATAAAGCCAAAAGGCATTATAGTCGAAAGGGGTCTGAGTGTCTCGTAGTGAAAACTCAGGGATCTACATAATCATTTTCGCAAACCTTAGGAAGTGACATTGTCATAATTTATGCTTAATTTATGTAATTATATGATTTAAGTGTGATAATTAAAATTTTAAAGTATAATATATTAATTTGAGTAATACTCACTTATAAATATATATTATATAATTCATGTAGTAATCAATGTAAAATATGATGTATAATCAATTATTACAAATTTATTACACTATTAGTATACAATAAAATAAACTATCACTAAACTATAACAATTAAAAATAAGGCAACATCAATTAAGGTATAAATTATGTATCCAACTGTATAAGTATATTGTTAAATAAATTTATTTTTTATGACTCATAAAAATTATTGCAATTTAAAGCAATAAATAAATAGTTTTAAAATAGCAATTACATTATTGTTAAATTATAATTTTGAATTTACCTATAAGAGAAAAATTTCCCTTCAATATTTAATTTAGGAAGCAAAATTAATGTTTTAATTTTTTTTTTCGTGATTGCATTAATTTTCTAATTTTTTTTACAAAATATTGTTTAATTTGAATTGCATTTACTGTACTTAAAGCATTAATTAAAGATAAATAAATGGTGACTCAATTGAATTGGATTCAAAGTAAAAACTAATTTTGTAAATCTTAAAATTTCAATATAAAAATGAATTTTCACTATTCCTGAAATAATAATATAATAAATAAATAATTTGTATTATGATAACATTAGAAAAATAAAAATTTGAATTGTACAAATTGCATATGCAATTGTTAAAATGAAATTTTAGTTGAAGTGATGAGATATCAAAGATTTTATTTTGGAAAGAAAATAAGTACAATTAATTTGACTTAATAAAGCATGCATATCTATAATGATTAAAAGCTCAAGTATAAACAAGTTGAGTTTAAGAAATCTCATGAAGTCAAGAAAATCAAAAAGAGAAAAAAAAATGTTCCAACATAATTAGATTAGGTAAGTTCCTAATTTTTTAACTTACAATGTTGATTGTAGTTTATAGAAAATTGAATAGGGTTACAATAGTGAAATTTTGATATATTGCAATAAGTTGATATTTACTGAAATATGAGGAGGAAAATGAAATTCACCTTAATAATATTTGTTTTTCATAATAAAGGTTCACTTAAATTTTATAATATCAACTTGGAATTTAACCAATAATGTTGAAACTTAATGTAGGCACTGGGAACTTGAAACACAAAAGTAGTGAACTAATTAAGTGAAATATTTGAACTCATAAGTGGGAAATTTTAATCAAAATATGAGACTAATCTAACCATATATAAAATCTAAAAAGTAAATTTGGTGTATAACCCAATTTATTAAAATCTCACATAAATAATCGGAATTTCAACACAACAATAGTGAAATTATTAGTTCAAACTCATGTATTAATAAAGGAGAAAGTTTAACTAAAAGTAGGGACTCATCCAACAAGAAGTTAAATTTACTTATAATTTAACCCAAAATATTGGTACTTAACAAATTTAGTAGAAATATTAAATTTACAACTCGTGGATTGAAAAGTTTAAACATATAAACCTATAATTGAAAAAGATTAACCAAAATTAGGGATTAATCCAACCAAAAATAAAATTTTACAAAGTAAATTTAATATTTAACCCAAACTTTTGGAATCTTAACTAGATAATAGGAAAACTCAACACAAAACTAGTGGAATTATTAGTTGAAATAAATGAACCTATATGAGAGAAAGTTTAACCAAAATCAGGAAATTTATCCAACGAGAAATGAAATATACTTATAATTTAATCCAAAATATTGGTATTTAACGATTTCAGTAGGAACACTAAACACAAAACTAGTGGATTGAAAAGCTAAAATATATAAACCTATCGTCGAGAAAGATTAACCAAAAGTAGGAACGAATAGAACCAAAAATAAAATTTGACAAAGTAAAATTGATATTCAACCCAAATTATTGGAATCTTACCCCAATAATGAGAACATTGAGCACAAAATCATTGGAATTATTAGTTGAAATACATGAACGCATAATTGAGAAAGTTTAACCAAAATAAGGAATTATTTCCACGATAAATGAAATTTACTTGGAATTTAACCCAAAATATTGATTTTTAACGATTTTAATAGGAACAATAAATGCAAAAGTAATGGATTGAAAAGTTGAAATATACTAACTTGTAATTGAGAAAGTTTAAGCAAAATTTGATGCAAATCCAACCAAAAATTAAATGCTACAAAATAGTTTGGTACTAAACCTAAATAATTGAAATCTCACCTAAATAATAGGAACATTCAACACAAAGCTAGTGAAATTATTAGTTGAAACTCTTATACTAATAAGGGAGAAAGTTTAACCAAAATTAGGAACTTATCCTACGAGAACTGAAATTTACTTGTAATTTAACTAAAAAATATTGGTATTTAACGAATTTAGTAGAAACATTAAACAGAAAATAGTGGATTAAAAAGTTGAAATACATGAATCAATAAATGAGAAAGACTAACCAAAATTAACGGCATGCAAAATAAACTTGAAACATCCACCCATTAAATTGATATTTAACCAAAAGAATTGGAATATAATTTTTTTATAATTTTTTTAACATTTATTTATGTTAAAAAAATTTTAAAATTTTTTTTCTCATTTAACTAATTTTCATGTTTATGATTTAAAATTTTCATATTTTTTCATTATATTTTTTTTAGCATTAAAAATAAATTTAAAAAATTATTTAATGAACAAATGGTAAAATACCTGTCGTTCAAGTTGAAAAAGTAGGCTGTATATCATATGGCCTTGTACCATAAGATGACTCGTCTATATAAGGGTGCTTTAAATCAGCCTGCGAGGGAGGTCAATTTAGGTTTAAATTGATCGTTTGTCAAGTGGGTCTTTATAGCTTTTTTTCTTTTTTTCTTTTTTGTGTTTTTATTGATAAAAACTTTTTTACAGAATTTGTTTAAAAATATATTTTTACAAAATTTATGGGGTATTTTAAAAAAATTAGAAAATTAAGTATTTAATAATCTCTATTAGATAATAATTTTTTATGGCTCCGACTCGAGTTAATAGGCTAAATTAATAACTTTGAAAATTGATAAGATAATATTTTTTCTTTTTTGAAAATCCTTATGTGATTTTGTAGGCATTAGATGTATATATTCTCGGTAATAAATTAATAATTTATTAAAATTACAGATATTATTAACTATGATATTTTATTTAATAAAATATGAATCAATCATGAGTTATTTTTTCAATTTAAATCGATGTTTAATCTTATATATAATCACTACAACAAGAACATGAATTACCAAGGGACAATTTCCTTCGGTAATTCTACAATTCCCTCGGTAATACTTATTAATGAGGAAAAATAACCATTGGAGTCCGTCGCGAAACCTTGTCGTTAATTCTATAATTCCGATGGTCCCTCAGTAAAATGGACTATTACCGAGAAACTTTTTTCTTAGTAAAAATAAAACACATAAGTTAAGTATGACACTAAACTATGCAAAATATGTAGGCAGTGCTTCAGTTGCTGCTTGTGGATATTCAAGAAATGTTAACCAAAGTCCTTTCATAAACATGGTAAACAACACTAATCTATCGAATGGCTTCAGTTGCAAACATCTCGTGATTATCTCTTACTAGCTCATTTTTCTTAGATTAATTAATTATGCCATTTTCTAAATTAGCCGCATCCTTACTAATTATAAATGATAACTGAACATAATGTGAAATCCAAACAAACTAACAAACAAAATTTCATTTATAATAGAAAGGACTAGAATGTGTAGCAATCGAGCATATATACATCTAATGCCTACAAATGCGCTCCTTCATATAAGTAGTCGCTTTGCAAATTCTAAAAACTGCATGTATACACACTTTTTATTTGTGCTCACACTGCTAATGAGCTACTTGATATGTTACAAGCTTATCGACCAGAGCCAGATCCCAGGACCTTAGTTTTGGAGTGTACAAATAATGATGGTAATAGTAGCCGCAGTAAGAAGTACAAACTAGATTTAACTCTCTGCCGGTAAATATTTTCTTCTGTGTTGAACTTTCCAAGTGATGTCTTCTAAACTCTACTTCTTTCCTTTAAAACATTGAGGACAATGTTTCGTTCTGGTTGGGGGGAGGGAATAATCGACAATTGTGGAATCTTAGTTAAGTTTTTACTGATTTTTTTGTTGTAGAAATTAACTGTTGCTAACTTTTTATGTTGAAGATGGCTAAATATGGAGTGTAGTTACTCTAGAAACGCATCTTTTTCGTTTTAAAAAAATAAAAATAAAAGAAAAAAAAATAAAAAAAACAAAAAAAAATTCCAGACATTTTCTTTTTCTTTATTAAGCTTTGATATTCATTTTGTTTTTCTAATTTCTCCTTTATAAATATATATTTTCAAATTTTTGAGTCGAAGATGGTTGAATATGGAGTGTAGTGCCTCTAGAAACGCATCTTCTCAGTTAAAAAAAACTATTTTCTTTTTCTGTCATTTTAAGTGTAACTTTTCGAATTAGTTTTTCTAAATCATTTTCACATTTCTACATGCATATTTTCCTTTCATGTTTAAAATAGGTTTGGGGGTAGAATGTTGTTAAAAAAAAATTGTGTGATTTGTTTTAACATTGGATGACATGATGAATTTCAAATTTTAGTATTTGCATTATCTTTGGTCTTAAGAGATGTTACGCTATGTTTGCTACTCTACATGTTGATATCGGAGATAAATATGAGTTGCTTAAAGGAATGTGAAATACAAGTGTGCAACCCAAGAGGGGGGGTGAATTGGTATTTTAAAATTTATCCTAGCAAAACACACAACAATCCAATCTAATGCCTTAATAAATTCGAAAACAATAAATTCAATAAAGGCACAATAATAAATGAGTAAGGGAGGAGAAAACAAACTCAAGGATTTTTACGTGGTTCGGCTATCCCCGCCTACGTCCACGCCTCCAAGCAACCCAAGCTTGAGGATTTCACTATCCAAGCCTTTCCAAGGCTTCAAATGTTTACAATTGACTTCCAAGGTGTCAATGAACCTTTACAACAAGAGATTATCCCCCAATCTCTTCACTCAAGTGTTTCCCACACTTAAACACTCACAAATTTGATGAGAAAAATAAAGATTACAATAAAAACTCTCTTTAAGAGTAGATGAACAAATTTAAGAACAAAAGATGATTCAATGTTTTTGACTTGCGATTTGAGAGCTTGATATATGTTGTGTGCTCTTTGATTTTGCTTGCTTGAGTTATTGAAAATGAATTGGCTTTGAGTTTTTATAGTTGGAGCTAAAAAACTAGCCGTTATTCACTTTTTACTCATAACCGGATTACCGTTTATGGTATCCGGAATTCCGCTTGCATGTTACCGTTAAGGCAAAAATTTGAATTTTTGAGTATCCGGAATGCCGCTTGTGATATCCGGATTGCCGTTTATGCCTCGTAACCTTTCGCCCCATAACCGGATTACCGCTTAGCACAACCGATTGCCGCTTATGCTCCGAAGCTTTACCCCATAACCGATTACCGCTAAAGACAACCGGACGCCGCTTATGCTCCGTGTTTCTCCCCATAACCGGATTACGCTTTAAATCCGGATTGCCGCTTTTCATCCGGAGAGTTTCTGCCCCATAACCGGATTGCCGCTTTAGCATAACCGATTGCCGCTTTGCTACAAAAGAACGGATGAAGTGCACTGTTTGCGAAAATTACAGTTTGACCCCAAAACTTTCCATAACTGTAGTATGGCCCAAAACGTTATAAAATTTACAATTAAGTCCAATTTCAGAATTTGTAAAAATTACTTTGTGAATCCCAAAACATTCTGAAATTATGATATGACCCAAAATGCTATAAAATGTTTCAAATAAATCCTTTTCCAAAATTTCACGCAATACTTGTTGATTTCAAAGTTTTTAAAATTCTTTCAATTAAACCATAAACTTGAAAAACAACCAATTTCATAAAATCATTTTTCTATTAGATATAAAACCTTTATAATGTGAAAATAATGATTTATTTAAAATGTATGAAAAAATAATTTAAGCTTTCAAAAACTTAATCATTCTTAATTTTGTTTGTTATCATCAAAATCAACATTATGTTAACATAAATGTTAACAGAATGAATATGTCATAATAAGTATCAAGTGAGTTTTTTAGCCTATCATTTTTCTTGGAGAGTAACCTTTTTGCCCATTCTTCATACAGCTTAGTAGTTTACTATTTTATATACGATCTCTAGATTCTTTTGAGTCAACCCCTAAAAAAAAAAAAACAATGCGTTGCTACATCTGAAAGTCTATCTAGCTAGTGGATACAGAAGAATATATAGAGCCCTAAAAGATGATGGAAAGGCAATATTTGACCCGTTTGAGCCTTTTTAGCCATCACTTTTGTGAAATATCCATATTTAGCCCTTTTGAGCCTTTTATAAAAAAAAAACTTTTTTTTGTCAACTTATCATCTTAACGCACTCCAATTTGGAGTATTCCCCGATATCTTATAAGTTTCATCATCTATTCATGTTTGAGAAAAATATAAATAATTGTTTTGTTTAGTAATGTTGTGCAATACCCAAAAAAAAAAAAAACAAAGTTCTTTAAAAAAAAAGAGAAAAGAAAAAAAAAGGGATATCCAACAATAATAAATAAGTGAAATTCACCCTTTAGTTTCCAAAAGATATTATTTTTCTCAAACATATATTTTGTTTTCTCTATTTCCCTTTCTTTGTTAACCATGTCCCTAGCCTATGTTACGTCCTAATAAAAGTTCTTCTTGATTTTAGGGAACTATAGCCTGAAGTAAAAGCTAGTTATATGGGCTATAAAGATGTAGTAATGCATAAAAAAATAAAAAAATAAAAAAAATAAAATAAAATAAAATATATTGGGTTGAGTATTAGAAAGTGTATATTTATAAAAGAGAAAATTTTTATTTTACACTTCAAGTCTCACTAACATCAGTAAATTTTATTTATTTAAGTCCCTTGTTGTTTAATTATGTGTGTTTTGTTTAATTAAGTATTTTATATATTTTAGAGGCATCATGGTCATTTCACAATGAATGAAATATCAGATAGTAAAACGGACGTCACTTTTGAACTCAGGACAGTCAAAAATCTTAGGAGGAGCATAACAGGAAAAATAGCACTGTTCACACAAACGGTACTATTCACATGTACGGTACTGTTCATGCTACTGTTCACGACTCTGTTCCTACCACGTCACTGTTCAAACCGTGTGCAAACCGTGTTACTGTTCACACCGTGTGCAAACCGTGTTACTGTTCAAACCGTGTGGTCAAACCCGTGGTCAAACCGCTGCATCGCTGGATCGATGACGTGGCGCAATCCTGTGCGTCCAAACTGCTTTTAATCCGATGGCCATGATTTACTCAATGTATCTATAAAAAGGGAGCTTCTCCCCCCTAATTTGATACCCCTAAATCCATTTTTGAGCTTAGTTTTCTATAATTCTTCCTCCATCTTGTATTTTCTACATATTTTAATAACATTTCTATTTTACCCCTGGTTCAATAATGAGTAGCTAATTTTCTTTCAAGCTTGGGTTGAAGGTGATGTCTCAACATGTGTCATGGGCTTAATTTGGTAAATTTATTTTCTTTTTCCCTCTAATATTTGTGGATGTTTTGACTTTTCATCGACAGATAGTAATAATCTTGTCTAGATACTGCTCTGGTATAACCGACATCCTAGTACAAGGTTATTACTATTTTGCACGATAAGCCTTTAGCACCGTATTTATTTAAGCGTGGTTCATAAGGAGTGTAAATCACCCTCATGATTTAATTGGCATTAATATGGAATATTTAGCCCATAGAGCATGTTGATGCATATCTAGTACCCAAACACTTTATTTCAATAGTTTCCACTTTAATTTAGTTCTGTCATTACAATTTAAATCCTAGCATAGTTTAAATCAATTTCCCCAAAAATCCAACCACCCACTTACAAAATTAATTCTACACACAATTAAAATCTACCTCTTCATGGGATCGACACTTGACACCATCAATCTATATTACAATAGATTCGTGCGCTTGCGAATTCAACAAAATTGGCACAACATTATCTTATTTTTTATTAATCACAATGGACATAATTTGATTTGTTCAATATTTCAGTTTAGTTAATGTTATTATGTAAATAAAATTTAAAGCAATTAAAAAAATAACTTCAAGAATAATATAAAAATATTAGATTTATACATAATATTGAAAATACATAAATTGTTAAGGGTATTTTTGAGATTTGAAATTAAAATTTTTCATTTTGATTTCAGACTTAAGATAAAAGTGGACTTTTTCTACTTTTTTTATTCAGATAAAATTGTCTGAAAATAAGTGATAAGTTAAAAAAACAAACAACCTAAAATAAACAAATGTCTGAAAAAAAGTTAAATTCAGACTTCAGATTAAAAAACAAACAACACCTTAAACTAATTTTATTTCAATAATTCAATCAATTAACATACTACTTATCATCAAGAAAAGGTTGCACATATGTCATCTTTATGACAAAGGTATACTTATGTCATATAAATTTTACTTGGAATAAAAACTTTGTAACATGTAATCTATATTTTGAAAATATAAACGACGTGTTAAACAAATCATGTCCCTTGTACAAGAATAATGATGATATACTCACAAACTTTTGTACAAATTTATTTTGTATAAACTAATTTAGCATTAACTCATTGGTTGAATAAAAATACAAAATAATAAAAACAAATCACGTAGACCAAGAGATATCTAACAAAACCGATTAAATCACATCACATCAGTTTTAAAAAAAAATTAGATAAGAATTTGTAATTATATTATTACTCGTACAAGAATTCAACTATATTATAAATTTTAAACGGCATTTCGTACAATTTTTATTCCTAAAGAAAACTATTATGCCGTGTCATCTTTGTTTTGAATATTTAAAAGGTTTGCCATTCACATTCTATAGACTTTGACAACATGTCAACAATGTGATGAAATAATATATGACATGCTGTACATAAAAGGCGAAATTACCAACCCTGCCCATTGGTTGAGTGGTGAATAATAGGCATCTCCTCACTTTATATTTTAGGAATGCTCCATCAATTTCACCTATCTGAAAAAAAAAAAACTAAAATTGAGCTAGTAATTAGTAAATAAGACCATAGGAATACAATATTCCATTTATACTAGTTGATATGAAATTCAAGCCTTGGTTGGGTGATTTATTTTTCATTAATTACATTGAAATTTGTATGCTACATTCAACTAATATAAACTCAAATGATAGTCAATTTGTTCAAAAAGTTTGCGTGGACATCATTTTTATGATATTATTTATCTCTCTTTTTTTTCTTTTTTTTTCTTGGATCCTTAATTTTGATTTTTTCGTGTGGGTCCCTTTTTCTTTGTTAGTGTTATTGTTTTTTAAGGAACCACTGAAAAAGTTGTTTGTAAAAATATGCAGACGATCTTATTACCATCCATTAACATAACTTTTATGATATTCTTTATGTTCTTTTTTTTTTTTCTTCCACATCAATACGTAATGTTGACCTTTTTTTTTTTTTGGGAGTCATGGATACCTTGCTTTTTCTTTATTAGTTTTATAGTTTTTGAGTAATCACTATAAGAGTTCTCCGTAATGTTTACAAGAAGAGCTGCCCATTGAGGAGTTCGATTATGAGCAGCCCAAGAAGGAAACCATGTCACATGTTGAGGAGGAAGGAGCTTGTAATAAACCACAAATAAGGACATGATTAAGAAGGTCTATTGGGTGGTTTAAAGACTATGTCGTGCAGTGGAATTGATTTATTGTTACTCTAATTATTTAGGGCTCTATATTTGTTGGTTTATTTTTGCTGTTATATTTTTTGTTACAAGTTGTTGTTAAGCTGTATTGAAACTTCTATAGACAAAGGGGTATATGTAGAGCATAACGAATTTTGTAAAGGTATGGGAAAATGAATTGTTTCTTATCTTTCTTGACTCTTTTTTTATTATCAACTTCTCTCTTCAATCTTGCTCTTTCTCTTTGAATTTTTTTGGAGCTGGCACTCGCTTGAAGAGTGTGAAACTAACCAATACATCCGTTGGTTGTAGAGGGTGTATCAATATATTTAGAAGATCTTATTCGTATCCATTGACATAAATTTTTCAGCAAGGACCCGTAAAATAGTGTAAATTAAGGGAGCCAAATGTACTTGTTTCAAACTTTGTTTAACTTATGCTTTTATTTTAATAAAACATAAATTTTCAGGGAACTACATGATAAATCCCGATGTATATTGCAGGCTTGTATGATGGGCCTCCATGGAATAAAAGGGAGTGGGCCGGTAGTTCCATAGTCTTTCCTCATCAGCAACTAAAATTGGTGGGCCAATGTAAATTGCAGGCTTGGATGATGGGCCTCCATAGAATAAAGGAGTGGGCCGGTAATTCTATAGTCTTTCCTTATCAAAAACTAAAAGTGGTGGGTCCATAAAAGCAAATCGTGACCGTTAGTTCAGTTCCGAAACTTCACATCCACAGTGAAATAGAGGAACTCTTTCGAAAAAGCGTATAAAGAGTGAAGCTTCTCGAATATTGGGAGGTATGGAAGACTCGAGAGACGAATATATAACCGAGGAAATTAGAAAGGTAAAGCAAATTTTCGGAGCAGATTAGCCGATTCGCCCTTCCGAGGTTTGTTATCTATCTCCTTTTCTGTTTCTGTTTTTATTTTTTTATGCTTAATTTTAATATTTCCTTGATTCTTTAGTTTTGAGATCTTATCGGTAGAAAATTCAAAATTTATAGAGATTAATTTATATGCTTGTCTATAAGACGATCTATTTGGATGATTCTGTGATTTATTTGTACTGATTAAAATTTTGTATACTCGTTAATTTTAATTGAAAACTTATATCTGATACTATATTTTGTTTTCATTTATTACATATTATTTGGTTTAGTTTGATGCTTTTTTCTCTGGATTGCAGTAATATAATTATACTAAGGGGCTTTGACTTTATTTTTTTTAATGTTATGTGATGGTAAGTTTTGATGATCATTATGCCGTTTTTCTCTCTTCTTTATAATATAGATTGAAGATTATTGCTTTTGCACCTAATGGTTAATTTTCCTGCATAGTATGAAGTTTTCTAGGAGTTCCTTGTGATTATGCATTGGGGATCATCCAAAGCCTAAGGATAAGATAAGAAATATATACATTTACCTTTGGTGGTGGCATGTGATTGTTATTGCTTGTGAACTCGATAACACACACACACACACACACACACGCGCGCGCGCGCGCGCGTACATGTATATATATATATATATATATATATGTTGTATGTGAAATTACTGTTACTGAATAATTTGTGGGATTATTAGGTGGATGTGAGTGAAGGAATTATTCAAATTGCTTGTCATCTGAATTGTGGGTGTTGCTTTGCTTGCACCTGCACAGAGGTTGCTGCAATTAGGAATTTGTTATGTTAATTTGTTGGGCTGATTGTAGGTTGTGACAGAGAGTGCCAATGAGGGGTCGAAGCTACAGTTACAGTCCCTCGCCGCCAAGAGACTATGGCCGGAGATATCGCAGCCCCAGCCCTCGAGGTCGCTATGGCGGTCATGGAAGAGACCTCCCAACTAGTCTTCTGGTTCGCAACCTTCGCCAGGATTGTAGGTCTGTACCTCTTTATTTTCTTCTATTTGCCTTTCATGGGATATGTCCTTATTGATTCAGTTAATTATCTAATATGGTTAGTGCTTGGTTGCTTTTCCGAAATGTAAATTTTTCAGCAGCATAAGAAACATTAGATGCTTCTACTATTAGTGTGCTTTTCAGGGATGGGCGTGGCATTTTTGTTATGTTTTGTATACAATTTTTTTTGGGTCACTTTGGTGCTTTCAAAACCAAAAATTAGCTGATGATATTGGTAGTCGGGCTTGTAAGGTGCTAGTTGCTGGGTTTATTGTGCAGGTTGTTGAGGTTTTTTTTTTTTAATTTTTATTTTCTTAACATGTTTGTATGTGTCTTTGCGCATAAGGCCGGATTATTGCTTGACTTTTCACTATTAATCATGTAAACACCAGTGGTGGTGCTAGTTATTTTAGAAATTGATGTTCTACCTGTTACTTATTTTTGGTAGCTCTTTCCACCAAAACTTATAAGAGTATTTGCAGACCAGAAGATCTTCGTCGACCCTTTGGGCAATTTGGTCGTTTAAAGGACATCTACTTGCCTCGAGATTATTATACTGGGTAATGATCTCTGCTTTCATGCATGTGTTATTTTTCTGCCTATAACTGAGTCAATTGAATAGAAATGTAGACTTGTCTTTCTACATCCAGTCTGAGTGTTTTGTGTGGGGTTTTTTCTTTACGAACTATAATTGGTTTGTGGGAATTTGGTTGTTTTTATTGAAAGTTTTGAAGACACCAATGAAGTAATTGGAGAACTGTGTTGAAGAGAACAATGAAGTAGTAAGAGTACTCTTTTGAAGACACATTCAAGTAATAAGAGTACTGTTCAAGATGGGTTTAGTGTACATCAAGGTGAGAAGGGAGTTGGGTTTGAGTACATTGTGAAGAAGTCCAAGTCTTGAAGAATTTCAACAGTTAAAATTTTGGCTTCCACAAGGTTAGTGGCCACATATGTTTTCACTTGAATTATATGAAGTATGGGTTTGTGTTTCTCATAAACTTCCATTGTGAAATAGGAGTAAGGATCTTGTAATGATTTGTTGCACTCAGTAATACATTCTTTACAGGATGTTTATGCATTTCGTGTTATTTTTGTGAAACTTAAATATTAATGCTTCAGGGAGCCACATGGTTTTGGGTTTGTCCAGTATATAGACCCAGCTGACGCTGCAGATGCCAAATACCACATGGATGGTTATTTACTTTTAGGCCGAGAACTGACTGTTGTATTTGCCGAGGAAAACAGGAAGAAACCTTCAGAAATGAGGGCAAGAGAACGTTTTAGGTAAGTATGGTTTTATCTGGATTAGCTGCAATTCTTGCTTATATATTTTTTTGTTCGAGAGGTGAATGCTTCATTTTTAGTTGTGAACTATTTTTGTGAATGTTGTTACTTCTAGGCCAAGAACTCAGAATACATCAGTGTTTTTTTTTTAAAAAAATAAAATTGCTGAGATGTATTGTTTGAATTTATTGCTGTTAGGAATCGATCATATGATCGGAGGCGATCTCCACCTCGTTATTCTCGATCACCACGCTATGCACGTGGTTATTCTCGTAGTCCAGATTATTATTTGCCTCCTCCCAGGCGAGGGCGATACTCAAGGTTGTTACTTCTTGTCCCCCTATGATATTGCTTTAATGTAGCATTTCTAATTCATATCAGCTGTTGTGTAGGATTAAATCGATGGAAAGAACCTGTTAACGTTTATGATGTCTTGTGTGTAATGCAGGTCAATGTCACCTAGATACAGAAGGTACAGAGAGCGATCTTACTCAAGGTCTCCCTATGGGTCTAGGAGCTATAGTCCGAGCAGAAGCAGGAGTCGTAGCCTGGACTGCACGAGATGAGCCGATATATGCTTGAGGCTTGGGACATCTTTAGTTTATGTTGCTTTAGTGATGATAATAAACTAAGATCTTTTCCTGTTTATGACTTTGTTATGGAACTACTGTTTGATGGGGTTGATTGCAACAGTTTCTGTAGTCATTGTTCAACCTTATTCAATCTTATTTGAACTGGAAATCCTTGTTAAGTGTTGGCGAAGTTTTAAATGACTGCTACATAAAAGTTTCTCTGGCTTATAAATGCCCCATTCGGGGTTTTAGCCAATGGAGTACCATATTTTACATGAGCATTATTGCAAAATTTATTTGCAGGACATATCAATTGTAGAGTATTTGATCTGGGGTTCGTTTATAGTTCGTCCTTCTGCATAATGTTGGACATGGTAAATACTTAATTGTGTAAAATATAGTAAATGCTTCTCTACCCAATAATTGCGAATTAAATATGGCAGAATGTTGCTATTGGGGATGGCATAATTCCTTGCGAAGAGAGAAGCCTTTGCGGAATTTTTTAACTCGGAGAGAGTATCAGGTTTACTTTATATCTGATTTCTTATTTGGGAAAGAGGGAGAGGTAGTTTTTTTTTTTTAATTTCTTATTCGGTGATAGGGATGAGGTATAATTCTCATTCTCTCGCCATTTCTTTGATTTTAATTTTAATTTTTTAAAATTATTAATGAATAATAAAATTTATTTTAAGTACATTCTAAAGTTTACCAGCTCACAATTCACAAATTAAATTTAGGGTTATTTTTTAACAGTTTTCACTTATCTTTTTCAAATTATTTGCGCTGCAGTTAGCGCCCAGCTAGTCCTTATTTCCTCATAGCGCAGTAGCATGTCATGTCGTCAATGGCCAAGTTGCTTCATCGGCTATTAAAACTCGGCTTGGGGTATTTGTCCCAAAAAGCATGGACAGCACTTGTGTTAATACTATATTAAAAAAAATTACATTATTTAAATTTTTTTTTGAAAAGTATTATTTAAATATTATTATTTAAATTTTACTTTAAAAAATATTATTTAAATATTATATATACCAAAAATTTAATAGAGTAAAATTAAATAAGATCTATTCATAATTATTCTTATTTTATTTCGTATATTTTTAGATTAAATTGATTGTATAAAATTAAAAAAATAAAAAAATATATCAATTATTTAAGATATTCATTTCTTTTCCTCTAACAATTCTAACTGGAATAGAAAAATATTTAGCTAGAAGAGTGCGAGGGTGTTAAGTCATTCCTTTTCCTTCTCCATTGCCATCTCTAGGTTGCTAGTAACAGCGAAACCTTTAGGTATACTATTACTAGTTAATGAGTGTATGAGAGTATTAGTTTGTATTGAGTCGATAATCAAAACTATATTTGTATATATATTGTTTCGAATTACAAAATCAGCAAGTCTCTTTATCCTAAGAACTTAAAAAGTGTATTTTACACAAAATCAAGCACTCAAACTCAATGCAGCAACCAGATTGAACTAAACCCTTGTACTCAGCGGGAACATCAAACTTCCTGAATTTACCATTTCACCCTTCCACAACATAAAATTCCTGTGGCCCACCTTGGTAACCCGATCCAGTAACCAAAGTGCACCCACCCAACTCAACCCCACAAGTCCCAACCTGGACCGCCCCCTCCGTCTCGGCCCAACAAAACAACTTCCCTTCTGTTCCCACTCCAACATTCGATCTCGGACAATGACTCAGCTTCCAGGCGTTGTCAACTCGATTCCACTCACCCGTCCCGAGTTGATACGACTCAGTACTTTCATCAAATATCCCCTGCCTCTCCGTTCTGTACCCACTCACCACCCAACACTCGGACCCAATAACGACGGCCACACACTCGTCTCGCTCCTGCGTCATCCGGGCCAACTCAGTCCACTCGTCGTTGGTTAAATCATAAGCCCAAGCCGAGCTCAAAGCGGTCTTGTTCTCATCATGGCCGCCGGCCATAATAACTCGGCCGTTCAATTCACCGGCTGCAAAAAACGACCTATTATCAGGCATGTTCTTCCCCGAGTCCACCCCCGAGTCGTGAGTAAACGAACACGTGACTCACCGGGTTATAGCTCGCCGGGTCCCACCCAGCCATCACCACAAGCTGCCCTTGCGAGCTCGCCGCTTGACAAAACAAAGGAAGCCCAGCTGGGTACTCGGGAACCGGGTCGAGTCGGTCCCAGGTTAGACTCACCGGGTCAAAAACCGTTACCCCGTAGCTTAGACCCATCGGCTTCGGCTCACCCGATCCCGAATGAACGGGGAACGATTGGACTAAGCAAGCGACCTTGTGGGTCTTCCCCGATTGCTTTCTCAGATAATAAAAATCTCTGCTTTGGATGAGCTGTCGCCGGCGCCGAGAAACTCGAGTAGCAACTCGATGAGTCGAGAAGTGCAACCGAGTCAAGCACTCGAGTGAAATTAATCTTACGTACATATTTGTTACGTGTGTCAATCCATTTATTTTAGGGAAATTTACAAAATTAACTACAAAATTTAATTATTTTTCAATTTTAACCTCCCAAATTTGGTTCTCTCAACATTAGCCAAAACCTAAATTTAAGGACGAAACTACCCTCACCATTCTCACGATTCTCTCAACCAAAACTTTTCACCCTCTCCCGAAAATCTCACCACCGGAATTCTGTTTAGGTTTCGACGGCGTAGATCGGCAGCAGAGAGAGTTGTCGGCGGCTGAAAAAGCTAAATAAGTGTGCAAATATTCGGAGATCTCCAAAATATAGGAAAAAAATTGGAAACCCTAAGTGAGTTGTTATTGTTGTTGTTGTTGTTGGTGTTGTTGTTGTTGGTGTTGTTGGTGTTGTTGTTGTTGTTGTTGGTGCTGTTGTTGTTGTTGTTGTTGGTGTTTAATGGCGGTGGTGGGTGAAATGCATGTGGGAAAGGGAAGAGAGGAGAAAGGGAAGGCAAAGGAAACCGAAAAAGAAGCGAAAGGAAGGCGGCACACATGTCACGCGCGACAGGCGCTGCCTCACGAGCGAGGATGCGCCTGTCGCCCGCATGTCGCTCGCTATAGGCGCGACCTCGCGCGCGAGGATGGGCCTGTCGCACGCATGTCGCGCCTGAGGTCGCGCCTGTCGCACGCGAGGATGCGTGCCAGCCAGCGCGCATCTGCGCGCGCGCTTCCTTCCTGTCACAACAAGAGACGCTGTCTCTTGGTGAGACGGGTGCCTGTCGCACCAAGAGGCAGCGTCTCTTGTTGCTGCCTTTCGGTGCCTGTTGCACCAAGAGGTGCTGCCTCTTAGTGCGACAACATCAGAGTTATTATTTTTTTTTTTGCTTTTGTTTATAATTTATTGACATGTACTATTTTTAACTTGTACCAGATAAATGGACAAATCAAAAATAGCATTGCATAATCCGCCCGAACTGAGAAAAGAACCGGGAATGATGAAGATACCTTATGGAGATCACTTTCCCGGGCGTATACGAGTATGTGCAAATTAGATATCGTCGTTAATGCCATCCGGGAAAAATTAACAAAGAAACAGTTGAAACTGTTCAAAGATGATATATTTGGGCATTTCCTCCAGTTCCGAAGCTATCCGTTCAGTGGCGTGATTGTTCATAATATATTACTTCGGCAAGTGTCCCACGCAACTAGAAATGAAAACAATGAGTTATGGTTTCAAGTTGGCGACCATTTGATACGACTATCAATTGGAGAGTGGTACCTAGTAACGGGACTTTGCTTCGGTAAAGATGTGTTTGTGACGGAGAATAAAACACCGCATAGGTTACTTAAGAAGTATTTTGGCGGCAGATATCGTGATATAAATCTTGGCCAGTTCGAGCAAATATTTATGGATTTAGACTTCAAGACGATGGATGACACGGATGCGCTAAAAATTGCCCTATTTTACTTTGCTGATGGAGTACTAAACGGAAGAAAAGTTCATTGTCAGATCAATTTCGGTTTACTTAATCAGGTGGATGACATAAATCACTTTCGAAGTCGTCCGTGGGGTTGTTTGTCATGGAAAATAATATATGAAAGCATTGATAATGCATTGAACGGCAAAGCCAGTAAGTTTAAGAGGGCATGCGCACAAAATCCGTTGCATAAAATTAAAAAATACAATGTTTATGGTTTTACGGCTGCAGTGCATGTGAGTGAAAAATTTATTTATTTTAATAACTTAGATTTGTTAGAATGAATATTTAATGAAACAGTTTTTGACTTTATAATTTTCCTTGTTGAAGGCATGGATTTTTGAAGCGATTGGAGGACTACCATCACAGTGGGTTATGAAAATTAAGAGGAAGGGTCCTCGGATCGTGCGATGGAAGCCTTTGGCTTCTTCGAATATAAACTTCGGCGAAGTCAAATCATACCTCAACGAGCATCTTGTAAGTCAATTATATGGATGTTTGTATATAACTATTAATGACAATATGATTCTACTAATTGAAAAATTGATATTCTTTACGACAGGATAGCAACATTTTACAAACCATCGAACCGGATGTAAAGGAGAGAATCACAAATTATTGGAAGAGTGTTGAGGAATACGTGTCATATATGTCAAGTTGGGTCCGTAATGTAGGTATCCTTTACAGTATCATTTAAAATATAAACAAAATTGAATTTTTTTTTTGGACTTACTGTTTTTCTGTTTTACTTGGTGCAGCACCAGCCTTCAGTCAACGCGGCATCCATTACAAGGACCAAAGAGGCGGAGCATGACACAACGTTCCAAACAGAACTGCAGCAGAATCCTGTTTAGGATGACTTTGCTGTCGACGACCATCACGAATCTGCAAACGATTCAGATGACAGACATGAGCACGAGGTTACTTTTGTCGTCCTGATCATTTTGTTTAAGCACATATACGTAACTTCAACACTTTCTCACTACTTTCTTATTTCATAATAACAGGCAAGGACTAAATTTCGCAATGATTATTTTGCTCAACGACTTGACAGAATAGAGTGTTCCATTCACGAATTGAGGTCGGAACTTCAGGCAGAACACGCCCATTAACAAGCGAGGTCGAAACTTGAGCGAGAATGAAGAGACGCACAACAGTATAGAGATGCGGTCATGGGGTTTATGGCTTCGTTTAGCGCGGGCTCTTCGAAGGGCGCGTACGGTGATTCTCCGTTTGGCAGCTCACACACGGTGAGCAAGTTTCACCTGCTTCTGTATGTTATTATGCTTTGAAACCTGAAATTAATTTAATATATTCATCTCCTCGAATCGTCAGGCCCCAGATGGCTATGGTCGGACCGGTAATGTTGGATACGGTACAAATACGAATGCGGGTAATGACGATGAGCACACCCCCATGTCGTTGTATAGTCTCTATGGAGACATAAGTGGTGACAGTGTGCAGATACTCACGGAGGCACCGCTCGGCGTTAGTAAGTTTGGACGTCCGTATAGACTGTCATATATCTTTGGCAGTCCATACTTCATTCCTCCTTTGAAGAGAGTTAGGAATCTCAGGCATCTACCCGCACTCAAAATTACGGACTATGAGATTGATGAAAGAACGAGTGTAGATATAAATCCGCTAAGGGGACTAGAAGATTCAAGGCTGTGTGAGGAGTTTGATCAGTGGTTTACCGGTAAAATTTCTGTGGATTGGCCCGTCCAACAGTCCAGAAATTTCTTTGAAATACTCGTGGGAAATGTCCAGATGGGGTGGCTTGGTGACGAGGTAAGTGTGCTTAATAGTCAAAATATTACAATAATGTTCATATTTCCGCTGCCATGAAATCTGTTATAATTTTACTTGGTTTAATTCCTCTACAGCATATTCAAACGTTTTACCACTTGATCAGCAAGAAGCAACGGCAGTTTCCAAATGCACTACCCCAGCGCGTCACGCATACGGATACATATTTTTGGGCATGTTTACAAACTCATTAATCATTAACTATAGTTTCAATGTTTTAAATATCTCGAAATATTATTAATTTCTTACTCATCGTGCAATAGGTGTTCCTAAAGCAATTATGGAACAATGGTAGTTGTGATGTCCATTCATTACAATACGACAACAACTTGAACAGCTATATGGATGGGCGGGAAGATATCATGTCAAAGCCGTTTACGGACGTCGATGTGGTAAGAATTGTCACTCAATCTTATAGAAGTTGTGTATGAAATATGATGATTTAACATTTTATTTATGTAGATATTCATCCCTGTGAATTTGGCCGGCAATCATTGGGTACTAGCTCGAGCGGACTTTCGCGCAAAGAGGGTACGAATTTATGACTCATTGGTTATCCTTTCCGATGACAAAACATATTTGCGTCAATTCAAGCCTCTTCAGGTCGTTTTCCCTCAATGGCTTCAAGATGTTGGATTCTACAACATCCGACTCCGAAAATCTGATCACCAATCTTGGAAAGTAAGAATCGTTAAAGATGTGCCCCTACAAGAACCTGGAAGTGGTGATTGCGGTGTATTTATGTTGATGTTTACAATGTATTTGATGTTCGGGATCAAACTTGATTTTGATGGTAGCCACGCGCATTACTTAAGGAAGAAAATTGTTGTTGATATTTTTACTGGCGATATTGCTTTGTAAGTCATTGTATTGTGTTCAGACTTGATGTATGGATTAAGATTATTCTAATTGGATATAAATTTTTGATATATTCATATATATTTAGCTATAAGTAATTGTTGATGTACTATAATACTTATTATGCAAATTAATATAAAATTAAATACCGTGGATATATGTAATTGTATTCATAAACTAAAATAAGAGTTCAGAATCCATAATGAGTAACAATGATACAGTCAGTTTGGATTCGACACGATGGGATTTTACATCTCTTGCGGTTATGACCTGGTTGGTTGCATCGCCCGTATCGCACAGTTTTTCGGTTAACATCCTCACCGATAGAAGGAATTCTTAACTCTGGACGACGACCAGGTGGTGGTGCTTCGATCGGTGGGTTAACTTTGATTTCCTGAATTTCTTCTGGAATGTCCCAATCTGTCATGTCGCCAACCGGCTCCACTGGGTGTGCATATGCCATAACCAAGGAATCTTTAGAGTAATAATCAGAGCAAAGACTTATGTAATCCACACGGATGGTCAGACAAGCAGCAATTGCATGTGCACAAACAAGCTGATCGAGTTGGAATACTCTACAGGAGCAAGTCCTTTCATGAAGATCAACTATCCCTTCCTTTACACCACCACCCAAAACATGAAATCGATGCTGAGACACAGGACGAACGGTCATTCTTTCGGCCATAATTCTCCTTTCACCGACTATCTCATCTGCCCACGTCGTTAGCCGCGTGCTCATCGATTCAGCCACAATTTTCCTATCATAAAACCATTGCTGTAATGTTTTTCTAAAGTGATCAACAAGATGAGTAACTGGAAATTTTTCGCAGTTCCCTCATTAAAGAATTCACGCTTTCCGCAATGTTGAGTGGGATAGATTTAAAAAAAAATTTACTTTTCAAAAAATTTATTTTATACAAATAAAATTAAGCACACTACATAAGCAAAAATTTAACCATGAAATTATAAAAATATAATGTAAATAAGAAAAATACGATTGACGAAGCTGTGTCCTACGATTCTTCAAAAAAGAAAATTCATCTATTATCGCATCTGAATCGATATTATATGTAATTTCTCTTTCAATATAAATAACCATACAATGTAAAAGAAATTCATTATCCATCTTATTTCGATGTATTATCTTAATTAATTTCATGTCAGAAAATACTCTCTCTATTATTGTTGTTAAAATAGGAAGGGTTAATATGTTTTATTCACTCATTCAACACCTTCCACACTTCTACTTTATATGCTATCATCACCGTTTGTCATATTATAATATTCTAATAGTTTATTATCACATTTTATTATTTTATAATTTTAAAAAGATAAATCACAATTCACATAATCAACTTCTTTTAGTCTTCACAATTCCACTTCATGTGCCAATATGCCATATTGCCATCATTATCATAAATCATATTCTATTCTGTAAACTAAATTTTAAAAGGCAAAGTGATTTGTACCAGGGGCCGCATCAAGAGACTGGGCATTCGGCGTCGGGACTTCAGGTGTGGTGAGAGGTTCAGCCTGCGGGTGCGGGCCTAGCGGTAGCGGCTCGGTGTCACTCATGAGGCAATGGCTGGGCGTCAATTCGAGCACAGCAGACTGGGCATTTAGCAGTCTCTTACCGACTTGAGCAATTGAATTTTGGTTAATTTCAAATTCGGATTCAGTTGGATACTGGTAAGTTTTATGAATTTTGATTTGGGGAAAGTAAAGATTCTTATAATTATTAGATTTTTTCTATAAATATTAATAAAAGTAAATTTATATATTATAATTAATTTTTTTTTTTCAAAAAGCTTCGCCTCTGAGTGGATCACATTGTGACATAAAGAAAAAGATTAAGAAATTTAGTGGGGGTCAAGATTCATGCAATAAGGCCAAACATCATTGGTAAGGTATAGAGCCACATGAATATTTATAATCCTTTTTTTTAAATGTTTGAGTACGACACGGATGTATAATAAGAAATAACACTTGAGAATTATATGTTATGTGAAACAGAACCATATCTCTATTTTTTTTTTTTTAAGTCTTGTTATACATAGATTTACTGACATTATATCAGACATTACAATTAATATTTACAATCATACTACACAACTGGGACCATCACCATACATTCATATACTGAAACACTTGTCCAGATATTTTAAACCCTCTATAATATTCGAGGGATGCTTACACCACTCATATTTCGTAAGGTTGAGACTGTCTCCACTCAATTATGTTGATAATTGAGAGAGTACTGAAATTAATTTCTATAAAACTCTTATGGAGGTTCAAATTTTTGTACTCAACATTATAAGTACAATGCTTGTCCCATTAGACCAAAAGTCTATTGAAAATGTTTCTTGACGTCACTTGACAATTGTGGCCTTGGGTGCAAATGTTGCCGGGCTTTAGCAATTTGGACCTGGGATTGAAGTGATCCATTACATTACAAGCCTCTCCCCACTAAACAAAAACGTGATTTGCTTGCATGTGCATTCCTACAAAAGATTCAATGTGCTTTTAAAGGAAAAGGGAACACGATACACGACGCACGCACAAGAGAAAGAGAGCTTATTCTGAGCACCAGAATGTTGACACTTTTTGGTCAGTTTTTATGGGCTTCGGTATGGCTCCATTTTATTAAAATTTGACATTAGATTAGACTATGCTTCTGTTCCTTTCCTTTTAAAGGGGTTGCTTTCGAGACCATTCCACATTATTCAACTTCATATGGCATTGTCATGGGAAAATGTACCCATTTGGAAGTGAAGCTTAGAGCCCTGCATGTGAAATGTTCGTAAGAAGTTTTTAAAAGTGTTTCAATACATAGTTTCATAATCAATTGTGGTAAATTTCAGCGCACTTACTAATTCCTAAGAAAACTCGGTTCAATTAAAATTAGCAATTTTCAAAATTATTCATTGAAGGGGTGCTTCTCACCTAGAGGTTAAAATCTCCTTACGACATTTGTGAGAGTATACTTAAATCACACCCTAATTGTGCTATAATTAGATTAAATGCAAGTCAAACATACCTCTTACGACTCGCATCACATTTCATTTGTGGCGAGTATTAGGAGTAAAAGGAATATCACACCACCAGAGATCTTTAAATTAGAAAATTTTATCATATGCATATTCATATTAAGATCACCACTCATAGCATAATCAATAGTTGCTATCAAACATTTTGAAATTTTTTTTTTGATTGAATATATGTGGAATTTCAGACAAAAGCTATGGTACTATAGTTGTATGGTAGCACAACTGGATCCAGTTATTAGATCAAGTTTACAATTGTCATTAGAACTGAATTTAATGACTGGATCCAACAGTGGTACCATACAATTGTGGTAC
This sequence comes from Atalantia buxifolia, assembly GCA_030444775.1. Classification (NCBI taxonomy): domain Eukaryota; kingdom Viridiplantae; phylum Streptophyta; class Magnoliopsida; order Sapindales; family Rutaceae; genus Atalantia; species Atalantia buxifolia. The sequence goes on along the minus strand of CM059838.1, from coordinate 476,534 downwards.
CATAACTGGACCCAGGATTTGAATAGTCCTTTCCATATTTTTGATATTTTTATAGCAGAATGTGAACGTGATAAAAGTCACTTGACGTGTGTTTAAAGCATTGGAGGTGGGCCAATGGAACTTTAATGAGCTTGTTATTGGATTTGACTAAGAATAATGATACTTGATCACCTCAATTTATCTTACCAACACTCATTTCTCAATTAATCATAGTCATTTATAAAATTACCCTTATTATAAAATAAAAATTATAATTAAAATATTATTTTCTATCTTTTTTTTTCTCTAAATTGTGAAATTTAACCGATTGCCTTGTAAATGGTTTTGAAAGTTCTCTTTAATTAAAATTTAGCAACAACTTGAGCCCTTGTAGTTGACTTTGTCGATCTAGCAAATTTATTTTGCTATGGAAATCGAAGAGTATTTAGATGACAATTATGAATTGAAAGTATACTTTAAATCAAAACAAAGTTTTGGTTCATTGACTAAATGGGGCCAATGATGGAAGAGATGTGTTCAAAATTCTTGATTGAACCCACTTCATAAATTCCGATTCCAGTATATTTCAATCTAAAGACTCTTAAAAATCAAACTTTTGAGAAAAAAAAATTATAGAAAACGAGATTTAACAAACCAATAGGCCATATTCTTAAGGTCGATCACATTCTTAAAGCCACTATAATGGGTATTTTTTGATTAAAATTTTTGAGATTATTAGTTTTTGATGTAAAAGCAGGGAAAAAAAACTTTAAGGTTAAGGAGATAAGAATGATGATGCTTGGAGAGAGAAAATGCAGTTGAGAGAGAAAAGAAAAAAATAAAATTTAATTTTCAATAAAGGGCGATTTTGGGAATAAATGAAGTTATTGAAAAATGGAGATGGTCAGATAAAATTTAATTGTTCGACTATCACTACTCTTTGGCTACACCTAATCGGCTAAATCTTTTTTAAAACAAGAATTAGCATATTTTTTTGCACAATTTAGTGTAAGAAGATCAATAGATTATTTTCGTTTGACATAAAATATTTATTTAACATTATGCTAAAAATAAGATGTTTTATTGTGAAAACCGTTATCGGAAAACATAATTTAATTTACTTGAATTTTTCATATAAAGAATTACTTCTCTCCTTTCCCAATTTTGTAAATGCTGACAATTTTTGTCTAACCAAAAATTGACCTTTATGTCTATGCTGGAAAAAGGAGAATCTAGATTTGGAAGGACGATCGAGATGGCCGTTCATATGTCAATATACCACAAGTTTATTTTCTTTATACTTCATATTTTATATTATATTAGAAAAGAAAAATATAAATATAAGATTAAATTACGAGATTTTTTATGAAGAGGTTCAAGTCCCGTGTGTACATTAAGGGAGAAAATTTTCATTCAATCATTTAGAAGCATGTTTGGTCCATTTTGAGCTCGGATATATGGATTGTGTCATAATAGACCTAACTAGGTGAAGTCCCAACAAATTCTTGAATCTCGATTGTAATTTGTAAATGCTAGTAATTATCTAGGTAAAATTCTAAAATTTGACATTAGATTAGACAATGTTTCTGTTCCTTTCCTTTTAAAGGGGTTGCTTTCGGGACCATTCCACATTATTCAACTTCATATGGCATTGTCATGGGAAAATGTACCCATTTGGAAGTGAAGCTTAGAGCCCTGCATGTGAAATGTTCGTAAGAAGTTTTAAAAAGTGTTTCCATGCATAGCTTCATAATCAATTGTGGTAAATTTCAGCATACTTACTAATTCCTAAGAAAATTCGGTTCAATTAAAATTAGCAAGTTTCAAAATTATTCATTGAAGGGGTGTTTCTCACCTAGAGGTTAAAATCTCCTTACGACATTTGTGAGAGTATACTTAAACCATACCTTAATTGTGCTATAATTAGATTAACTGCAAGTCAAACATACCTCTTACAACTTGCATCACATTTCACTTGCGTCGAGTATTAGGAGTAAAAAGTATATCACACCACGAGAGACCTTTAAATTAGAAAATTTTATCATATGCATATTCATATTAAGATCACCACTCATAGCACAAACAATAGCTGCTAACAAACATTTTGAAATTTTGTTTTTTTTTTTATTGAATGTATGTGGGATTTGAATAGTCCTTTTCATATTTTTGATATTTTTGTAGCAGAATGTGAACGTGATAGAAGTCACTTAGACGGTAAAAGCATTGGAGGTTGGCCAATGGAACTTTAATGAGCTTGTTATTGGATTTGACTAAGAATAATGATACTTGATCACCTTAATTTATTTTACCAACACTCATTTCTCAATTAATATAGTCATTTATAAAATTACTTTTATTATAAAATAAAAATTATAATTAAAATATTATTTTCTATATTATTTTCTCTAAATTGTGAATTTTAACCGATTACCTTGTAGATGGTTTTGAAAGTTCTCTTTAATTAAAATTTAGCAGCAACTTGAGCCCTTGTAGTTGACTTTGTCGATCTAGCAAGTTTATTTTGCTATAGAAATCGAAGAGTATTTAGATGACAATTATGAATTGAAAGTATACTTTAAATCAAAACAAAGTTTGGTTCATTGACTAAACGAGGCCAATGATGGAAGATATGTGCTCAAAATTCTTGATTGAACCCACTTCATAAATTCCGATTTAAGTATATTTCAACCTAACATTATCAATGAAGACTCTTAAAAGTCAAACTTTAACAATTCGAACAGGAAATAAAAAAAATTTATAGAAAACGAGATTTAACAAACCCATAGGCCATATTCTTAAAGGTCAATCACATTCTTAGAGACACTCTAATGGTTATTTTCTGATTAAAATTTTTGAGATTATTAGTTTTCGATGTAAAAGCGGAGAAAAAAAGCTTTAAGGTCATGAAGATAAGCATGATGATACTTGGAGAGAGAAAGTGCAGTTGAGAGAGAAAAGAAAAAGTTTAAAATTTAATTTTCAATAAAGGGTGATTTTGGGAATAAATGAAGTTTATTGCAACATAGAGATGGTCACACACACACACACATATATATATATATATATATATATAGGGTCCAGTTAAGTTGCGTACCACACTTTTTTGTCTTTTTGTGACCTAACCGTTAAATCCAACTAAAGAATTGTAAAAGTAAAAGCAACGGCAGAATGTATTTACTTAGGTAACTAATATTGCAGTCCCTCTAGTTTTCTAAAAAGTCAGAAATAATAATATTATTATTATTTTACCCTCCCACCCCATCAATAGTTATCTTCATCTCTACTTCTCATGCAACCCGTGATTCATATTAGACTTTCATGTTATTTTTTCTTTTTATCTTAGTTGTTTTATTTTATTTTTTTAGTAAATATTTTTATTTATTGGCCAAGTTACTAAATAATACGAATAAGGAAGATATAGGGAATTTTAAGTACAATTTTTATTATTGATATTGGGTGATTATAATATATGATTTAGTTGCGCATCCAGGAGAGCCACAACCTCTTAAATACAACAAAGCCTATAAACTTTAAAAAGACAAATGCCTTAATTTATTCCACAAGTACATCAATATTTTATAATTCTGTAATTATTACTATTATTTCCATGTCTACTTCTATAATTAATTATCCATAATATTGAGAAAGTATATAACATTAAAATTGAGTATAAAAATGATTAGGAGATATTATTATCTTGTTTTTAGTGTAAATTGGATAAGGTTTTATAAAAATTTTGACAATATCAAAATGAAAAATAAATAAATATTAAATAAATGCTTGGATAGTCGTTTAAATTTCATTATGGAGTTTATAAATAATATTTTCAAAATAATAAATTTGTATATGTAAATTTGAAATTACATAAAATTATTTATACCTTAGTACACATACAAAGTTTATCAATTATTTATTTAATGTGAAAACAAATACATTGTATAATTTATTCTATTACTTAAATTTAAAATTATAAAGATTGAAACTTAAATTTAAAATTGTAAAGAATGAATAATAACTTAAATTAATAGAATATGGGAGAATACCTTTAAAAAAATTTAAAATTAACTAAAATTTTAAGCTTCTGACGTAACATTTTTATTTTTTGTTGTTATCATAAGACCAAAATTTATTCTAAAAAACTCATTTTAGAGTTTCCTTTGGGTAAGAAAAACATCATTATCACATGATAATTTGGTAGCCTAGGTTATATTATTTTTAATTTACTTATTCATGCCAAACACCTTATTGAGATTAAATTTTAGTAAAATAAACCCATCCCGCCATCTTTAATCGCATTCAGTAGGCCCTAATTGATTAGATCTTGTTTTAGAAAGTAAGATATAACTCTTTTTTTATTATAATGGTAAAGAAAAAGACATAAATACAATATATATCCTCTTGAGAAAATGCAAGTATTATGTTTTTGAGGTTTTGTGCTTAAGAAATTAATTTAATTTATGTACTTAGAAGACTCTTATTTTTTATGTTTTAGAAGAATTATATGTTTGATAAGGAATAAATTAAGATTTAAGGTAAGACAAAATGATTTGAGGAGACAAAGAGAATAAATTTTTTAGAATTTGAAAATTATTATATTTTAATTGGGGTTTATTGCATAAAATTATTAAAACTTATGGTTTTTATTATTTATAGAAAACAATAGGGATTACTAAAGAAAACACTAAATAAGTTTTTTAAAAATTTGAAATTATTATATTTTAATTGAGGCTTATTGCATAAAATTTTTAAAACTTATAGTTTTTATAATTTACAAAAATAATAGGGACTGTTAAAAAAAGTACCAAATTTAGGGGTTTGGTATAACGGCTGCAAGGTAGTTTGGTCCATATATATATTTTAATTGGGATGGTCAGATAAAATTTAATTGTTCGAATATCACTACTCTTTGGCTACACCTAATCGGCTAAATCTTTTTTAAAACAAGAATTAGCATACTTTTTTGCACAATTTAGTGTAAGAAGATCAATAGATTATTTTCGTTTGACATAAAATATTTATTTTAACATTATGCCAAAAATAAGATGTTTTATTGTGAAAACCGTTATCGAAAAACATAATTTAATTTACTTGAATTTTTCATATAAAGAATTACTTCTCTCCTTTCCCAATTTTGTAAATGCTGACAATTTTTGTCTAACCAAAAATTGACCTTTATGTCTATGCTGGAAAAAGGAGAATCTAGATTTAGAAGGACGATCGAGATGGCCGTTCATATGTCAATATACCACAAGTTTATTTTCTTTATACTTCATATTTTATATTATATTAGAAAAGAAAAATATAAATATAAGATTAAATTACGAGATTTTTTATGAAGAGGTTCAAGTCCTGTGTGTACATTAAGGGAGAAAATTTTCATTCAATCATTTAGAAGCATGTTTGGTCCATTTTGAGCTCGGATATATGGGTTGTGTCATAATAGAGCTAACTAGGTGAAGTCCCAGCAAATTCTTGAATCTCGATTGTAATTTGTAAATGCTAGTAATTATCTAGGTAAAATTCTAAGTTCTAACCATTTTTTTTTATTATAAACATCAACAAATTACAATATGATATTGAAAAATAATAGGGAAAATTACGTCTGTTGTTGAAATTCATAGCTCCTCAAATGCAATTACAATTGATTTATGTAATTACTCATCTAGATGCAACCATTAAATAACTGATCATAATGTCTAGTGCTGTAATTTTATTTTTCCTTTGGTTTTAAATACCATTTATTATTTATAGAATTCATAGTTGCAGTTTCAAAGAAGTGGCTAAAGCAATTGAAAGCAACAAACAAAAGTTTGTAAAGTCGTACCAGACTTACCAGTAAGATCATAATTGCAAATAGGAAAACGATGTGGACACGTCACCAGCATTGCCTCCCTTAAAAGCTCCCTCTCTTTGTAAAACCCACAATTTCTTCTTTGCTTGCCTCACGCGCCGTTTTCCTGTCAATTTTTCACCTCTCTTTTTCGCCTTTTATCATATTTCAGAGATCCATTCATTAGTCAAGATGATAAATCATGAAGTTCGGCTTATCTTTTTAAGTAAGAATTTTATTTTTAAAAAAATATTTGAAAAGAAATATGACCCATCTCCTAAAACATGTGAATAGCTAAAATTGATATAATAAATTATAAAATAAATTTGTAATATAAAATAAAAAAAGATTAGGTGCATAGATCACTTTTCATTACATCATAATTTTTGTTGGCTAAATTGTGATGATTAGTTTAGAATGTAGAAAGGACCACACCCACCTTTCTAATCTAAATGATTATGGTAATTTTCTTTAGCTTTGATGGAAGATCTCTCGTTGGACTAGTTTGTTAACCAACTAAATCTTTTTACTTCATCAAAATGAGTTCTTTATGTAAAATTAATTAATTTTTAGGCTTTTGAGTAAGCAATTATTTTTCAATAATTAGCAATCTCCTTGTTCCAACTATTACCATAGGACATCATAAACCTATCTCCTTAATGCATTTTATTCCATTAGAAAAACTAGTATGACTTTGGATGTGATATGTTAGTCTCATGTCATCTTGTGGTCCATCAAACTCAATACTACTACAAACATGCATGCATCATTAATCTTATATGTTACTTTCTAACATACTCGTTGGAATTAAATAAAAATTTTGTCGATTGAAATTTTAAAATAATCAAAAAGATCATTAAAAGAGAGGTAATTTAGGCGTGAAGCTGCTCTTAACAATGCTTTAAAAGTATTTATTCACTTTATAGTGTCGAAACACAAATATTTAACAATAAGTAATTTTACAAATAACCATACATGAGTTATACATTTGACTTTTCATGGTAAGATGGAACTTTAAGTTTTTTTTTATTTAAATGTAAATAATGTACGGCTACTAAATCCAGAAAAAAAAAACCAAAATTAAAAAAGAATTTCCCTAGGTTATCATTACCCAATCACGCGCCCCAAAAACTGCGTGTTCAAGAAGTGCACAGAACCAAAGACAGAGAAGGAAACAAAACTCCTCTATTTTAGGAAGTAGAGCGAGAGCAAGTAAGCGTTCCTCTCGTTTTGTTGCTGCTGATCCTGCAGCCACCGTAGTATTTTTCGTTCTGCTCTTTGATAATGAGTCGGCTCGCTCCATTATCGGAAGAGCCCATTGATGAAGAAGAACAACACAGCAACAGCAGTAACAACACGAAGTACTCTTCCAAGAAAGGACTTTCGTGGAAGCACTGGCTCAAGAATCACTTGTCTCTTGTTTTTTTCATCAACAAGAAATCTGACCTCAAGACCCTCTTAAGCGTTCTTGGTTGCCCTCTCTTCCCCGTTCCCCTTCTTCCGAAGCAACCCCTTAACCAGGTACGTGTATATCTATACATACATTCATACATACATTTACATTTACATTTTTCGATTTGATATGCAAAGTACGAATATCATCCTGCAAAAAACTGATTGTTTAGTTGTGTAAATGGATCACAGATTTTATCATTTTAAGGTCATTAACGTGTGCGACGTTATGGATTCTTTTGATCTTATTTTACATTGAGCTTATTGTTTATTTTTACTACTTATTATTATTATTATTATTATTGGTAAAGAGATTAATAAAAAAAAATGCGGGTGTTTTCATACCTAAAAAGATATTGTTAGTATTTTTATTGTTCTTGATTCAACTAGTGCTTTTTTCCACTTTGTGCACATGCTCTGAAATCCCCACCAGTATCCCACTGAGAAAAAGAAAGACTGAAGCCCAGAACTTTTATGGGTCAGTTTGATGTATTTATTCAGGTTTTTTAGAAAGTAGATTAAGTCATTTACTGTATACATCATCTCATTTCACTCAAATTAAATAACTATACCAACTTTACAGCTTCATATTTACCTAAAATCCCCCCAAAAATAATAGTAAAAGTTGCATCCCTTATTCATTATTAAATGACTTTACCAACTTTATAGCTTCGTATCACTTATTCATTGTTAAAGTTCAATACACTCCGGGATTTTGTATGCTAATGACCATTCCTTAGATAAATTTGTTTTAGGAAGAAAAGCTACTTTCCTGTAAATAAAAAAGATAATCATGTAACTCATAAAAAAAAAATTAATTAATGGATTTTATTAAGTTACACAATAATATAATTTACAGTCACACCAGAGTTATTCTCGATAATAAATGTATTTTAGTTGTCAAACACTCTTTAAGTTATTGAGAACAACTCTTGAGTAGATGTAAATTACATTATTATGTAACTTAAAATTACACATTATGTGCATTTAATAATTTCACATTGTGGGTAAATTTCTTTCTATTCGATCAGATTTTCAAGTCTTATTAATTTCGACCTATTATTAATTGTAATGTTACAGTAAATGAGCTCCAATAATTCATTATCACTTAAATTTTAGAGATTTAATAGTTTGTTTTAGCAGCAGGTATGTTCATCAGCACAATATATCATACAACACTTCACAGCAGCAACGGGTTGTAGGAAATTAGAAGGGAGAGTGAAGAACATTTTTGCCACTGGGAAAGTGACAATGGGCATGGGGGATGATTTTGGCGGCTCAGCCGGATCAGTTGCCGTTGCCAGTGCCGGAGCCAGCGCCTCCCTGGGAGGGGTTTCAGAAAAGGGTTGCTTCGTAATGTGGCAAATGGTTCCTAACAAGTGGTCATTGAGCTTGTTGTTGGTGGCCACAAAGTTGTAGCTGGTAGTGATGGCAATTTGGCTTGGCGCCACACACCATGGCTCAGCTCACATGCTGCCAAAGGCAGCGTCCGCCCCCTCCGTCGTGCTCTTCAGACAAGTCTTTGATATTTTATTTCTAAAATGTTAATTATTATTTCTTGAAGTATCTTTGTCAGGTTTTTGTTTTTTTGATAGAACAATTGTACTTCTGCATTTTTTAATTCTTGTCACTTGGGATAAATAATTACGGACAGCACCTTTAGCTACTTTCTAGAGTAACATGAATCATGCAGGCTAACTCAGATCTTGGCATGTGAGTGAGATATAGTAATGTGATCTAGACTTTTATTTTTATTTTTTTTCATTTATGAAGGCTTGTATGAAGAATTGTCAATGAGATTATACACCCACTCAGATTTCTACTTTAGTTCATGTGAGATTCAGGATTGGAGCAGTCCACACGCCCGATTGTTTACTTGCCTATGTGTAGAACTCGCCCTTAAAAAAGGACTTGGACAGGAAAGTGCCATGAGATTATATTTTCACCATTACATTGATGAAAATTATTAAATGTGTTAATAAGGCGATGAATTTGAATCAAATTGATGACGATGCTAATTGTTACAGCATTTACCTTTTATTAACTTGATAGGTGATTGCTCTTTTCATATGTGCGTGTATATATTCTGTACTGTAAATTACTTTCAAGTTGTTATTTGTTTCGGCACCAGAGACTAGAAAAATGGTTCGTCCTTGTACATTTTTAAGCCTTTGCTTTGCATTCTTTTGATAGATTTGGCCATGTTGATTACGTAACTTTTTTCCTCAGAGAAGCATGAATCCATGAGTGAGTCTGTGCAAACTGCTAACCTCCAGAGTCGCACGGTATGATTTTATTGGTCATAAATTTATTATCTTATTTATTCCATTTCTCCCACAAGTCTGTTACTTTTGGAAGATGTGCTTAGGCCGTTATAGCCGTTGCCTGATTTCCCGCCTCCAAAGTCTTCATTTATGTTCATGACAGCATTACTGGTGTGCATATTAGGTTTTGATGCTCATTGGGGTATGTTTATAATTGTTGCGCTTATGCTTAACTGTGAAAGCTAATGTTTACCAACCATGAAGCACTAATACTCGATAGTTAGTGATTCCATTTTACATCAGGTTGCAGTAACTGAAGTCCCCGTTAGTATTTTAATAGTTTATTTGCTTGAGAATACAAGCTGGCTACAAGAGCTCTTATTTTCAGTGAGTTGAATTGATTTGAACTGTAAGTCCTTTTTGCCTTTTAAAGAACCTCTGTTTTATTCTCACATTCTCAGGCATTTTATGATGTTGAGAGGAGAGCAGATTGGTCTGCTTTCAATGACTATTGCCAGTATGTGAGTTTCTGAAATTCTTTTAATTTCACTTGCTTGAAGGTTGATAGATTTTCCCAAGTACATTTTGTCTACATCATTTTTTATGGGATTTATCTTCTTTTTTGCCTTCAGTTACATTTCATATATGTGGCATATTAGATTTGTACATATCCTTTTTGTCCTGCTTTGAGATTCTTTTAGCAATATTCAGTGCATCTAAAGGTATTAATTAAGACTTGTTAGGGCAGAATTTGTACCTTCTTCATTAGCTTTCCCGGAGTAACTGTTGGTATCAGTACATGGTATGAAACAATAAAATAACTCAGTATGATCAATTCTTAAAACTAATCGGCATTTTTGAGTATATGGTATCATGCATCATGTTAAACATAACATGGTGCAAATTTTAAATGGATGGATAAATTCTTAAAACTAATTGGCATTTTTGGGTATATAGTATCATGCATCATGTTAAACATAACATGGTGCAAATTTTAAATAGATGGCAAGTCGTCAAGTTTTTTATATTAGGGGCAAACACACAGGATTTTCCTTTAAGCCATTTAAATTACCTTCCATAGCTATTTTGGGTTTATTGCCAACAAGAGCAGTGATGCTATTTGAAATATTTTGAACATGATGGTGGTGTTTCTATTTTTAGTTTTCTGTGGGACTATTGATTTACCAACAGACATGGTCTCCTCAAGTCCAAAAGTAGTTTGTGTTTTCACGTCAACATGATTTCGTAAATTTATTGTAATTTTTAACACTCTTTCAGTATCTGTTCTCATTTTCATATTGCATTTCTTTAATTTTTCATTTTAAATACATTTTCTAATTTCTACAAAGGAGTCAAGGATTGAAATACCCTCTTCTGGTGAAGTGATTCGCTTGTATGATTATATCAGGAGCTGAATCTGCTGACAGTATTGACATACTTCAACCTGCGAGTTTATCCCCTAAAATGATTTTGAAGGTAAGAATCTAATGTTAATATTGATCATGAACACTGTAGAAATTTTTTAAATAAGAAAGAATTGTTGGTAGAGCATTTTAGATCATGAATTCTATTCAAATCAATTCATTACTTCGTTGCACCAAGTAATTGGAGCTTGAGAACCTATTATTCCTACTCCTACATAAAAAAAAAAAACTCTTGTCAATTTAGTTATTTTCTGCATGTGATTTGATCACAGAAACAATAATTGTTGATCTAGTTGCAATTTAACCTTATTTATGTAGTGCATGATCAGATATCAATTGATGTAGACTACAAAATAGTAGAAAAAGTAGGACAGTTAGAAGAGAAGAAAAAGAATTAAAGAGAGATAGAATAGAAGATTATTGGGGAAGGAAGAATCTAGGGGGATTGGCGAAATAACAATTCAATGATCACTCAAAACTGGTTTAAGTGCATTTTAGTGATTGTTAAAATGTTCATAGAAATAGATGAAATGCTCGGATAAGCCAAACAGAATTTTGTGCCAAAAGAAGAGAGAAAGTAAGAAAGGAACTGAATGATCTGAATTTGGACTGCAGATCCGAATGCACATATTATGTGGATAGACAACACAGATGCAAGATTGAAGGCCCTCCGTGCTGTTGAGGAAGGTTTGTCCTGTACCTGCACAGCTTTCGTGTTTGTTTGTTTCCGGTTTCTTAGCCAATTTTGGAATCTCTTGTGGGTCACTTCTATAGCACGCACGTTAGGGATCTGAATTTTCATCTGTTGAGTAGCCAATAAGAATGAAGAAAAAGAATCGATTACTTTCACATTAAAAGTTTCACAGGATTGTTAAAGAAAACAAGGGAAATTAGCAGGCAGACCTGTGAAGATGCATCCATTCAAGATTAACGTTTTCATTCGTCAAATCCCACCATGCAAAATAATAATAATAATAATAATAATAATAATACTTCATTTTTCAATCTCCCCATTGCAGCCTCTTCATTTTTTGCCTTGATCAGCACAAAGATCTTGCCCACATCAGGTACCGTTCGTAAAATCTTCTCTATAAGCACTGTAAATTAAAAAAAAAAAAGAAATATATGTAAATTATAATACGGGAAAAAGGTTTCTGGAAAAAAAAAATGATACCCTTTGCTAGAAACCCAGCTGCCCCAGTAACCTAAAAATTTTTGGCTTTGAGAAATTTGACAATGCCAATTCCATCTTGCAACTCTGCCAAAGAAGTGGCTTGTCCACCAAAAGGCACCAAATCTTGAACAACAACCTCAGCTTGGCCTTTCCCATTCGGAGATAAAACTAAGCTTCCAGCAGCTGTATCCGTTACCGTTGATCTCTCTTTCAAAGCCGAAGAAACGCCACTGGACCATGTCGTTTTGCCACCACCTTAGCAATGCATTATGCTTCTTTTCCTCCTCAGCAAGCACTGATCACAATTGTTTTCAAAGGCTTTGACAAATTTATTTGGTGCAACTGAGAGGGAGTTAAGGAACAAAGCCCCCATCATCACCACCGCCACACTGCCAAGAAAATAAAAAGTAGAGATGCTTGAGATGAAAGATCAAAAAGCAAAGCATAAAGCCAATGAACCGAAAAGATTTTGCAGTTAAGGAAATTGGTGGCTTAAAAACTTAGATATAGTGAAGGGTGTGGGAAAAAGCTTGCAGGGGGCTTAGAAAGCAACTTTTTATTTACAGACAAGTATCTAAATTACAAAAAGAAAAAGTCGATCAAGAAGTTGTCATTTAGCCCTTGATGCCCGACATAAGGTATATTATTATTATTTTCTTTGTGTTGCATGTAGTAAATATATATAGTACAGTGACCTTCATACAGGGTGCATTTATATAGGAAAAAAAAAAGTAACCATGCAATTATATCTTCAGGCAATCCCCCTGCATCAGTACTTGTCATGCAACCTTATCACCTATTCACTTTGTCACACGTGTGGGATCCGTGACCAAGCCTATACAGTATAAAGTATTATTATCTTCCTTCATTCACATCAAAATTAGACGTGCAAGTGCCCCCCTTCTTTATTCTCTATGGACCACACTCGAGAAATATCGAAACATATGTTTTTCCAATTTTTGGGTGGTACACACAAATTTTGTATGGCATTTCTATTGGATTGTTGCTTTCAGTACTAACCACTATGCCATTTGTAAAAACATGTAGCCAGGACCACTTAGAAAATATAATGAAATGTAAAATCTGTCTAAAGTTTTCCTTGCTTCTCTTTTGATTACTAATTTTGTGTGATATGATTTTTTCATGAATTTCTATAGCTTTCAAAGAAAGGGCGAGGGACGAAAGGGTGTGGGATATGGGACAGGGATGACGATGGGTTGGGCTTTGATGTTGTATCATGCAACAGTGAGGTGATAGAATCTAACAGTCTCTAGTTAGAAATGAGGATAAAACGGTGGTACCATAATTTTCTACAGTTTCACCCAACCGTTGGATCAACTTAAAGTTAAGTGGACTCCACTCATTTAAGTGGATCCAACGACCTGGCAGAATCTGGGCAATCAGGCTGCCATCTTCTGATTCTTACAATGTAGATCCTAGAAATGATTACTAGTTAATTAAATAGTATACGTGTAGATTTTCTTCTATGATATTTCAGATGGATGGATCCAAAAATAAAATCGTATGGATGATTAAGTTTTTAAATAGATAACATTATACTGTGTGGGAGGAGATTACTATAAATTGAATGAAATTTTACGACGTTGCTACTTACGATTGAAGATAAGAAAGAACTTAATTCTATCTCACTTCTAAAGTTACTATCAAAGCATATGCTACAACATTAATGTATAGTACAAGAACATGTCATATCTTAAAATTTGCTAACCCTAAATTTCCCTTATGCTCACACTCAAAATTTTGTTTTAACTGGAAATTTTAGTGAGGGTTTGAGCTCACTACAAGAAAAATAGTTTTTTTTTTTAAAATAGTTTTTTTTTACCAACATTACTAATTGCAGGAAAAATTAGTTGAAAATATGATTATTTTCGATTGTAAAAATTAATTCATCGCTAAATTAATATGATTTGCTTATTTGCGGTTAAATTCCTTGGATGCATTATTGCATATTGTTCTGCAACAAATCATCTTTCAAGCATCATTTTTCTTTAGTTTAAAAAGAAAAATCACAAACTATTGAATAGCAAAATTAAATGTGCTCTACCTATTAATTAATAAACATCATCTTGTAATTTTTATGCTATTATTGTCTCTCTTGTACTGTACTTTGTTTATTTTATTTATTATTTAATAATTTTGGTATGTATTTGCAATTGCATTGATGGTGACTCATGCTACTTATGACAAAAGACATGTTATAAATGCTATTAGTTATCCATATACTCCTATGGTGAGCTTATGAACATATTATATAAATCCTATTCTATATGATACTAGTAAGAATATAATTGGTTGTTATGAAATAAGCTGATTTTATAAAATTTATCAAACACTATGTTTATCAAAAATTATGAAATAAGCAGTTTATTGAATTTCAACCGCAATCCCAAATTGGCCCTTAGGGGTGCTCACGAATCGAATTTTACGGATTGGACATCAATCCATATCCAATCCAGAATTTTGCGGACTATAAATTTTTAATTCAATCCAATCCACAGATTGGTTAAATTCAATCCAAATTCAGATTTGATCTAATCCATATCCAATCCACCATTTTGCGGATTGGTTTATGGACTGAAAATTTTTAATTTCGTCCAATCCACGAACTAACTAAATAAAAAAAGTTAATATAAAAATAATTTTACTATCGATCAAATTTAAAATTGAATAAAATTTAAATAAATTAATTGTTTAAATAAAGTTAGAAAATACATTTAAAGTTTCAAAATATAACACACCAAAATGAATAAAATCTCATTCGTTTACATCAGAACATGAAAAGTTTCTATTTAGGAAGTTATATTTGTTTATTTAGTTATTTTTTATTTTATGTTATTATCGAATAAGATATAATATAATGTTAATATAACTATATTTTAACTTATTTATTTACTAGCAAGTACTAATGCCGTATTTACAAATTTTATTTTTATTTAAATAAATACTTTTTATTTTTTACGGATTCGTAGATTTTTACAGATTTACAGATATAGATTCATATCTAATCCACTGATTGCAGATTATTAAATTTTTAATCTAATTCAATCCATCAATCCACAGATCAGATTTTTACGGATCACACGGATTGAGCAGATCAAATTAGATTCTAAACACCCCTAGTTATTATGAGATTTATCTAGTAGCAATGAGCTGCAAGAATTTTTTTTTTGTCTGAACCACGAGGTGGTCCTGGGTGGGCTCCAACTATGGGAGGTACCTTTAAGCCTGTACCACAACCCAGACTAATCCCTGCTCGCACCGGGTCGGCCTGTAAGGGGTAAAGTACTGGCCAAAGTGGTGACTCCATACAAGAGCGGGGTTTGAATGCCTGACCTCTCTTAAGGAGTGAGAGTGCCGAACCACTCACACCAACCAACTTTCGTTACGAGCTACAAGAAGTTTGACAAGGCATTACGAAGCTATGAGATTTTTTTTAATATTATTTAACTATATTGTTCGACGAGGGAAAGAAAAGGGTTAGATTGAAGAAAATGGACAGTCTGAAGCGAGAGATGGAAGGAAATAGTTTTGGCTACAACAAATTAAATATACATACAACATCCGTCTTAGTGATTATGCAATTTTAGGGTATCTTGAGAGGAAGCAGCGAACAGAAAATTCAAAGGAAGCCATGAAGAAACTGGTTTTAAATATCCAGGGAATATTTGGTTTTCGACCTGGAAAGGTGTGTAGAAGACAGGGAGAAAGCGGAGGATGACTATTTCACCGGATTAGTTTATGCAACAGATATTATCTATGCGTCTCTTCAAGTTGAATTGTTGAATTATCTATTTACAAGGCTGCCGAATTCATCGGCTTAGAGAGTCATTTTCTCTGTACTATTGGGCTCTGTCCTTTTGAGCTTTCAGGCAGTTTTAATTATCAAAGCTAAGCCATTAAATTTTTGATACTTTAAACTTCCATTACGCAGCAGTACCAGTTGTAGCTTAAAAGCCGTAATACCAAATCCAAATGTAGCCTAAGAATTAAAGTAATCTCCAAAACTACCATGCAATATAGAATGAGAATGAAGGAATGGAAATGAAACTTATGTTTACTTGGTAAAATACAATTTGGAAATAGGAATAAAAGTGTGGGTTCCATACAATTTGGGAATAAGGAATGAAAATGTCATGGGAGGGTTGGGAATGAAACATAAATTTACTTTTGTATCTTTTTAATTTTTTCATATTTCTTAAATTATCCTTATTCAAATCATAAATAATTTTATTATTTTAAATGTCATTAATAATAATAATTATTATTATTATTATTATTAAATTTTATTTATTTTATTATTTAGTTATTATTAATATTATAAAAATAATAATTAATAAAAATAATCAATTTATCATTATTAACAATATTATCCTTATTGATGTTGTTGTTATTATTATTATTACTTTTATTATTATTATTAAATTTTATTATTTTAGTTATTATTAATTATTTTTATTATTATTTTTATTAACATTACCATTATTATTACTAATAAAATAATAATAACAATAATTAATAATAACTAAAATAATAAAGTTAATAAAATTTCATTTTAATAATAATAAAATTAATAATAACAACAACAACAATAAGGATAATATTGTTAATAATGATAAATTAATTATTTTTATCAGTATTTTTATTGTTAATAATGATAATGTTAATAAAAAATAATAATTAATAATAACTAAAATAATAATTATATTATTATTAATTTTATTTGTTAATTAGTATTATTTTTATAATAATATTTATACATGTATCTAGTCAATGAAAATTATATTATTTAATACAATGGGTATTTTGGTAAATTAATTATCATTCCCATTCATCATTCCTATTTATTTTGCTAAATAAACACATCAATAGCATTCCAGCATATTCTCATTCCCATTTATTTTTGGTAAGTAAACATTAAAATTTCATTCACATTCCCAACCTATTCCTATTCCTTAGAAGTAAACGCAACATAAAAGATTACTCCCGAACGAGGTGGGCTCAGCCACATTATAGAGTAATACAATGAACTATTTTAAAATTTGTAATTTTAAAAAATCATCGGCTGCGTCGTTGGATTGGAGATGAATCTCTAGAATTGTTTTATTTTTTTATTTTTTTTGAAAATTAATCTTCTATAATATTTGTCATTATTGATTTTTAAATTAGCTGATTTTTAAATGGATAACGATATTTTTCATGTTCGCATAAACAATAAACTCTCGCCATTCCCAAGTAGCTGACTTTTTATGGTTCAACAGAATGTCCATTCCCAAGTAGCTGATTTTTATTTTTTTTTGAATAATAATACATGAGAATTTCAAGAATGAATTGATCTTTTATTTTGTAAGTAAGAATATCACAAGCACATTTGCAATGTAATGATTGAAAAGTTACTGCAGTTACAGTAACTAAAATATTTCCCGGGCAAATTCTTGCCATATGTTGTACTTCTTTCTACCGATAATACTACTACACAATACAAGGCCTGTACTAATAATGTCCACGAGGGAAAACAGTAAATTTACTCGGTAATTCACACGACTTTCTTACGCAGCTGTCGTGACTCTCTCTGTGTAGCAGGAAGAACAAGGTTTCATTAGTATGATTGTCAGCTGCAAGGTAATGGCAATTATAATCTTGCAACCAAATCCGCACGTCAACCACGAGCAGCTGGTACAGTGCTTGTGATTCACTGCTAAGGCAAATGCGGCTAGACAGAATACCATCCTTTCTTTTCAGCATGTCTAGCCCAATTCCTCCGCAGAGAAAAACTCAGTTTCCCAAGCTCATGAAAAAGTAATTGGGAGAAAAATCAGGATCCAACTAATTTAGGGCATAGTGAACACGTTCAAGGAGTTGCACCACCTGATTAACAGGGATAGGCGCAGAAGGCAGCAGTTTTGAACTTGCTTTAATTGTATCAAATGAGCCAAGTGGGAATGACAACACAGGCTCTTGTTGTGTACTTGTAAGCTCCAAGAACTGCGCCAGCATGTCTCCGTCAAGTATCTTGGGAACCCCAACCTGCAGCCAGAAACAAGTTCAAATGAATCATAACAGAAGCAGCGAGCAGGTGCGAGTACAGAACAACCTGCTCGCTGGAATTAAAACTGTTGTTTCCTAATATTTTAAGCCGATATATTACCTAAAATTTTTATTTTGAATTCCACGTGAACGGAAAATTTTACAAAGAGCAGATAGAATGAACCAAAATGCAGTGCCTACAATGGTTCATAATGACAAGAATCTCTTTGCAAGAAACATGCCAACTCCTATTGAGATAGGACTGGATGGTACATGAATGGCACAACAATGTTTCTGGCCTGAGGTTCAAACTTAATGCACGCTTGCAATTCCAAAAACAATATTAGCAAGGTTTTACTTTCTTACCGGGTTTCCAAGGCTACGAAACTCGTTGTGGTCGTTTCCAAGCAAAGGTGCGGTTAAAGGATGGATAGCAAGCCTAGCTTGAACCGCTCCTAAGAGTTCATATTCTTCACTGCAAATATGTGATGGTTATAAGTACTCTAAACAGGCATCCTAGTTCGACGTAAAAAATAATACCAAGGCATAGCACCTTCATAGTATATACTTAATCTACAATTTAACTCAGCTCAAATAAAAGCATCAACCAGATTAATTAGGGTTGGCGAGCTTGTTAAAAATCACCCAAAATGAAATGAGCCCCTCTAAGAGTACACATTCTTTCATCTTATTAAGTTTGTAACCACACCATGACCATACAAACCTGTCTTTATAATACTATCAGGTCATAAAGAACAGAAATAAGTTGTTAAAATGTATGGCAGTGGATGAAGCAGGCAAACTCAATCAAAGAAAATTGTTGGAAGGGAAGTACTCCTATAGATAAAAGTTTATCACCACATAATTAATATTCAATTAGAAACATTCTATCAAGTCTCTAGATCGACATAGATCCTCACCATTAGCTTGTCCTGTGAAAAGAACTATTTCTTATGCATGTCTTACAGATTTACTGTGCTATCATTTCTGGATATATGAAGAATTACTACATGTACTTCTGCCAGTGTCATCATCCGATCCATAGGAGTTCCATCTAGCATATTCCTATAATGCCAAATTTGCTAAAATAAAACATACCTCGATATAGGAATGAATATCACTATGCTTCCTAACAACGTGCTGGCTATAATAGTTGTTTGTGAAGACTCAAAATTTGCAAGGGGACTATCACAGTCCCTCAAGGCATCATCAGCTGGGAGTTTGTATATAAATGACCCCTAAAAAGGAAAAAAGAATAGAAGACGAGAGAAAAATATCAATATTATTTGAGACTAGGTAAAAGAAGAAGCTACAAGATGCCGCAACTAACAATGCACACTAGTTGTCAAAAAAGCCTCTCAAACTAGAATCTCAACAAAGCAGAAAATAAATACTAATAGTTCAAGTAACCTATCAAAAGATACATCAGGGGACATAGTAGTCCAATTTTGACCAACCTGCCGAGAGAGAGGGGGGAGGGGTGGGAGAACAATATGCCATTACCAACAGGACTGAAAGAAATTTACTATTACTACTATATGATTATGTATGAACTAAAGAAATTTACAGCTGCTACTTAGTGATTGTGTAAGAAGTTCTTCCATTCAAATTCTAATGGCACTCCCATTAATGTACCATGTCTGCCTAACCCATAGGCGGGAGTAGTCCTCCTCAACGTCCAATTGAATTAACACATGTCGATTATCTAGTAAAGACACCTTGAAAGTTCCCTTCAATCTCAAAGAAGTAAAATAATTATGAATTAATTCCATATTAGGTCTGTTATAAGAAAATTTACTAACTAGTGTCAGCTTGAAGAGAATGGCCATTGCTTAAATTTTCACAACACAAAATTACAAGTTAGACTCTTCCTCAAACGAAGTAACGGTCTTGATCGGAATCGTCGAGCTAATTGGGCCGTTCATAATATCCATAAGAGATTTTTTATTGGGTTCGTTTTTATTCAAATTGGGGACGGAATTCAAAACTCAGGCATAAGATGGTGCAGACGTGGGCTGAGTAGCATTTTGGGTTAACGGGTCATGTGGGGGAATTATTAGAAACAAGTATGGAGGGCATTCGGGAGGGCTGGGTGTTGGGATCGGAAATGGATTGGGCTTGAGTTTGATTAGTGGGAAAGGCTAGCGGGGAACACACATGGGGGACACAAATCATGTGCAGCCGAAAGTGGTTCATGTGCATGTGGAGCAACATGATGGCTGCCGCACGCATGAAGACTTTTGGGCTGGGATGTTTGCTGATCTTGACTGGATTCGGTGGTGGTTCCATGCATAGGAAGCTGACAAGCGGAGGTCAACAGCTGCAGCTGGCTGTGAGCACTGTCCCGCGTGCATGCGTGCGAGATTTTTGGCACGTGGGGGTTGTTTGTGTAGGAGGCGGTTGTGGCTGACTGGATTTAGCCACGGTGGTTGCATCTTAAAAAGTTTCTTGTAACGGCTGGCTGAGCACCTCCCGAGTGGTCATGTATGGCTTGTGTTGGCTGCGGACTAGAGGCTGGAAGCTGGTTTGTGTTAGCTTGTAAAGGCTTGGTTCGATTTCAAGGTGATGATGGCTCGATGGTTGGAAGGTGGTCATGGCTAGTTAAGGTTGAAGTTGACTGTTGGAGGGATAACGATGGCGATGGCGGTTGATTGGCTGTGTTTGAGGAAGTTGGTGGCTGTTGGGGTTGGATGGCTGGCGATTGGCTTTTGTATTTTGAACGAGTTTGCCTATGAGATCTCCTAAGAAAAGGGGGTTCGTTTATGGAAGTTTGGGGGGGGGGGGAGCCGGTGGTGGCTAGCTGCCATTACCATTAGCCGGTGAGTTCATGAGAGCCGGTGAGTTGCTGCATCATGGTTGATTTGCTGCATCATGGCAGCCTTCATGAGACGTTTCCTCTTGTTCACTTACTGCAACAGAGATGGTTGAGGGTTGCCGAAGTTTCGAGAGGATAGAGGCAGTGGATGTTGGTTGTTGGTCTGCATGGTGGTGGATTGGAGATGGAGGGTCTGCATGGGAGTGGTTTGGAGAGGTATGTGGTGGTTGTGTGGATGGATCAAGGACATTTTGCAATTAAGAACTCAAAAGATTCAATATTTCTTCAACACGCCTACGGGACAAGTCAAAGTGAATGAGAGTGTGTATATATATATAACATGAAACAACCATTTAAAGTCTAAGGATATGCCAGTAATAAAGAGAAAAAAAAAATCACATCAACCTTTAGAAGAATGCATTCAAGAAGCACGGTGATAATCACAAGCAGCAGAATTTATAAACCATCAAATTCTAGTTTGATTAAGTTGTGCAGACTCCATTGTAACGTACACCACATGGCACATGGAACCAGTAAATCACTAAATACATCCTCAATAGTATCTATTCAAAACTTGAAACAACATTAGTAAAATAGCAACAATACATCGTCCAAAAGTTTTTTTTTTAAAGTACTGATCAAAAAAACTTTCTGCATCTACTTCTCCACTATCAAGTGTTCAACGATTTTCCTTTGCCACTCTCTCGATCTCATCATTCTTCTTTATCGCGTAGCTGAAAATGGAAGTGGTAACAATCAGTTTCAAGAAATTATAAGCAAAGAAGTAACAGAGCAGAACCAAGGCCGCGATTGGTTACCTGTTAGATGAACCCTTGGCAGCATTAATGAGTTCATTGGCCAAGCATTCGGCAATAGCATGTTACGGAAGGCAGATTCACGAGCACTGTGACTAAATAGATCGCTTGATTCACACAGCGCAATGGGGAAATATCAACAGCCTAACGCCTAATTAGGGTTTTTTAATTACTTTTTAATTTCTTCCAATATCTTATGTTCACCTACATATCCAATTGTAAATGAGTAAATTTGAAAGATATTGATGGAGAAAGAGATTAAGATAGAACCTTCTTGGAAAAAAAAAACTAAAGTTTTTAAAGTGCTTTTCGTGACTTTTTGCATGTTACCTAACCAAAATGTTAGATATTCACATTTATTGTAACCAAGCTATTTGTTGTGATCTTATATTTCTATTTACTAATATTTTATTAATAGTTGTGTTTAATTATTTGAAGTGCCCGAGAATAGTAATTGATGGTTTATGCTTTCATACTTGATGACATTTTTTATGTCACAAAAATAGTATTTTAATTCTTCATTGTGTGAGCTAATTTATAGATTTCTAAATATAAAAAAAAAAGAATTTCTTCAGTCAGATATTGTGTTAGTAAAATTTTAATAAACAAAGATTTTAACAAAATATATCTGATTGCTTCTTTGTCAATTACGGTTTTTGAGAAAAATACATAATTATCTCGACAAACAAAATTTTTAAGATCATGTTATGAGAAGAATAAAGTAAAGTTGTTAAGTATGTTTCGTGCATGGCTTGCATGCTCAAGCATAGTCTTCATATTTGCTGTTAGGCTTAGGTGTTCTCTTTGACTTATGTGGCCCCTTATCAGCATGTGATTTCATGATTTTAATATTGGAGTTATTTTTTCTTTTCTTTTTTTCCTTTGTACTATTGATTGGGATTTAGTGGTTCTGGAGATAGGATTTATTCAAAACTAGTATTTGGCTTCAAATTTGCAGTTTGATTGCTCAAGAGTTGTGTATGAAAAATAATATATATTTCACAATACCCAAAATATGGATGAATTAATATGTCTTGATCTGTAGTAAAAACTTGGTTTGATTGTTTATGTGATTCTTGCGTAGGATTATGGTTTTATGGATAAACTGGAGGAAACAGAGCAAGGTTTAGTTGTGTTGATATGTTTGTATAGTGTATTTTTAAGTTTGGCGAACACTGCTTGTCAATTGTTTTTTTTTTTTGTAATGATGTGTTCTTCCCAAAATTTTTTAGTACTTTATCATCTAGCATTTTGGCCAACTTGTAAATATTATTAAATTTTTTTTTTGTATTTTTATTGGTAATTTTGCCAGTTCGAATTTTTTTGTGTAGATCTTTTGATCGTATTCAGATTCTGATTTTATCTGCAAAGTATCCCTAAAACTCGAGAAGAAACATCCTAATAAACTTATGCTGATTGAAAAAAAAAATCAATATAAAATTTTAAAATCAACCTCTTTTATTTGCTAAAGACTTGAATCTATTAAAATATTTTGATATATATGAGGGTGAATGAAGGATTGGTAAATGAATGAATGAAAGTGTCATAGAATTTCTTTATCCTAATCTGCCACGGTAAAGCTTAGATAAGACCCAACAATAATATTTAAGATGAATGTTAACACTTGTTGCAGACCACCCATCAACGCTCTTTATAAAGAGTTATAACCAAATTTTATTTTTTAACAACCCTCTCTGTACACAAACTTTTCGATTAATAATTTGTATTTTTAAATTATCTGATTTTGACTTCTTGTAAATCTCAATCTATAGGTGAGTGACATTGCTTTAAACGATTACATTGGAGTCCAAGCAATCTATGTACCTCACACAGCTGGGAGGTACTAATTGAAGCGGTTTACGAAGGCACAGTGCCCAATTGTTGAGAGGCTCACAAATTCACTTATGATGTGGTCATTGCATGGTAGTTTTGGAGATTACTTTAATTCTTAGGCTACATTTGGATTTGGTATTACGACTTTTAAGCTACAACTGATACTGCTGCGTAACGGAAGTTTAAAAATTGATGGATTGAATTAGATTAAAAATTTAATAATCTGCAATCAGTGGATTGGATATGAATATATATCTGTAAATCTGTAAAAATTTACGAATCCGTAAAAAATAAAAAGTATTTATTTAATTATAAATAAAAATTGTAAATACGGTATTAGTACTTGCTAGTAAATAAATAAGTTAAAATATAGTTATATTAACATTATATTATATCTTATTTGATAATAACATAAAATAAAAAATAACTAAATAAATAAATATAACTTCCTAAATAGAAACTTTTCATGTACTGATGTAAATGAATGAGATTTTATTCATTTTGGTGTGTTATATTTTGAAACTTTAAATGTATTTTCTAGTTTTATTTAAACAATTAATTTATTTAAATTTTATTCAATTTTAAATTTGATCGATAGTAAAATTATTTTTATATTAACTTTTTTTTATTTAGTTAGTTCGTGGATTGGACAAAATTAAAAATTTTCAGTCCATAAACCAATCCGCAAAATGGTGGATTGGATATGGATTAGATCAAATCTGAATTTGGATTGAATTTAACAAATCTGTGGATTGGATTGAATTAAAAATTTATCGTCCACAAAATTCTGGATTGGATATGGATTGATGTCCAATCCGTAAAATTCGATTCGTGAGCACCCCTAAGGGCCAATTTGGGATTGCAGTTGAAATTCAATAAACTGCTTATTTCATAATTTTTTATAAAAATAGTGTTTGATAAATTTTGTAAAATCAGCTTATTTCATAACAACCAATTATATTCTTACTAGTATAATATAGAATAGGATTTATATAATATGTTCATAAGCTCACCATAGGAGTATATGGATAACTAATAGTATTTATAATATGTCTTTTGTCATAAGTAGCATGAGTCACCATCAATGCAACTGCAAATACATACCAAAATTATGAAATAATAAATAAAATAAACAAAGTACAGTACAAGAGAGACAATAATAGCATAAAAATTACAAGACGATGTTTATTAATTAATAGGTAGAGCACATTTAATTTTGCTATTCAATAGTTTGTGATTTTTCTTTTTAAACTAAAGAAAAATGATGCTTGAAAGATGATTTGTTGCAGAACAATATGCAATAATGCATCCAAGGAATTTAACCGCAAATAAGCAAATCATATTAATTTAGCGATGAATTAATTTTTACAATCGACAATAATCATATTTTCAACTAATTTTTCCTGCAATTAGTAATGTTGGTAAAAAAAAAAACTATTTTTCTTGTAGTGAGCTCAAACCCTCACTGAAATTTCCAGTTAAAACAAAATTTTGAGTGTGAGCATAAGGGAAATTTAGGGTTACCAAATTTTAAGATATGACATGTTCTTGTACTATACATTAATGTTGTAGCATATGCTTTGATAGTAAACTTAAACCAGTTTTGAGTGATCATTGAATTGTTATTTCGCCAATCCCCCTAGATTCTTCCTTCCCCAATAATCTTCTATTCTATCTCTCTTTAATTCTTTTTCTTCTCTTCTAACTGTCCTACTTTTTCTTCTATTTTGTAGCCTACATCAATTGATATCTGATCATGCACTACATAAATAAGGTTAAATTGCAACTAGATCCTGAGAAGAGAAAAAATAAAGTAAAATAGTTAAAAGAAGAAGAGGAAAAGCTAACCACAATCGTGGTTATAGAAGGATGGAAGCATATAAATTGCATTCCCAACCGCGATTTCAGATTATATGGAAGCTGCAGCTGATGAAAGAAGATCTTCATACAATCCTCTAGCCAATTCAATACGAAACGCACTGATACGAATTCGAGCCAGTACATTAGTGTACCATTGCTTGTTTAGAACTTGTAATGTCAAAGACACTATTCTCCCAAAAAGCCATTGGCATAGAGCTAGAAAAAGTATAAGATAACAAATTATTCATCTGTTCATCATCTATACCCGCCTTTTTGGAGGCACTCCTTAGCATAACAAAACCCTCTTCCATCTGAAAATTCTCATAAAAGTAAGATGGCTGCCGCAAATTTAAAATTTCACCACAAAAAACACATATATGCACAAAAATAATGGCAAAGGATGCTAAACCCCCAATCATCATGGTCATTAATAGATCAGCCCACTAAATATTTATTATCTAATTATTGCTTCTATAACTATGAATAATGCATTTCCTTCGGTGCTCCAGCAACAATTATTGTTTCTGTGATCAAATCACATGCAGAAAATAACTAAATTGACAAGAGTTTTTTTTTTTATGTAGGAGCAGGAATAATAGGTTCTCAAGCTCCAATTACTTGGTGCAACGAAGTAATGAATTGATTTGAATAGAATTCATGATCTAAAATGCTCTACCAACAATTCTTTCTTATTTAAAAAATTTCTACATTGTTCATGATCAATATTAACATTAGATTCTTACCTTCAAAATCATTTCAGGGGATAAACTCGCAGGTTGAAGTATGTCAATACTGTCAGCAGATTCAGCTCCTGATATAATCATACAAGCGAATCGCTTCACCAGAAGAGGGTATTTCAATCCTTGACTCCTTTGTAGAAATTAGAAAATGTATTTAAAATGAAAAATTAAAGAAATAGTGAAATACAATATGAAAATGAGAACAGATACTGAAAGAGTGTTAAAAATTACAATAAATTTACGAAATCATGTTGACGTGAAAACACAAACTGCTTTTGGACTTGAGGAGACCATGTCTGTTGGTAAATCAATAGTCCCACAGAAAACTAAAAATAGAAACACCACCATCATGTTCAAAATATTTCTAATAGCGTCACTGCTCTTGTTGGCAATAAACCCAAAATAACTATGAAAGGTAATTTAAATGGCTTAAAGGAAAATCCTGTGTGTTTGCCCCTAATATAAAAAACTTGACGACTTGCCATCTATTTAAAATTTGCACCATGTTATGTTTAACATGATGCATGATACTATATACTCAAAAATGCCAATTAGTTTTAAGAATTTATCCATCCATTTAAAATTTGCACCATGTTATGTTTAACATGATGCATGATACCATATACTCAAAAATGCCGATTAGTTTTAAGAATTGATCATACTGAGTTATTTTATTGTTTCATACCATGTACTGATACCAACAGTTACTCAGGGAAAGCTAATGAAGAAGGTACAAATTCTGCCCTAACAAGTCCTAATTAATACCTTTAGATGCACTGAATATTGCTAAAAGAATCATAAAGCAGGACAAAAGGATATGTACAAATCTAATATGCCACATATATGAAATGTAACTGAAGGCAAAAAAGAAGATAAATCCCATAAAAAATGATGTAGACAAAATGTACTTGGGAAAATCTATCAACCTTCAAGCAAGTGAAATTAAAAGAATCTCAGAAACTCACATACCGGCAATAGTCATTGAAAGCAGACCAATCTGCTCTCCTCTCAACATCATAAAATGCCTGAGAATGTGAGAATAAAACAGAGGTTCTTTAAAAGGCAAAAAGGACTTACAGTTCAAGCCAATTCAACTCACTGAAAATAAGAGCTCTTG
This sequence comes from Atalantia buxifolia, assembly GCA_030444775.1. Lineage (NCBI taxonomy): Eukaryota > Viridiplantae > Streptophyta > Magnoliopsida > Sapindales > Rutaceae > Atalantia > Atalantia buxifolia. The sequence goes on along the minus strand of CM059838.1, from coordinate 449,186 downwards.
TAGCCAGCTTGTATTCTCAAGCAAATAAACTATTAAAATACTAACGGGGACTTCAGGTACTACAACCTGATGTAAAATGGAATCACTAACTATCAAGTATTAGTGCTTCATGGTTGGTAAAAATTAGCTTTCACAGTTAAGCATAAGCGCAACAATTATAAACATATCCCAATGAGCAACAAAACCTAATATGCACACCAGTAATGCTGTCATGAACATAACTTGGATTATACGACACTATCTATTCTGAGAAGTTCTTGCAAAATGTTCAAGCTCTTCTCCTACCACCTTGGATACCCTGTAAAGACATTCACTACCCTTGTATAAATTACAACATGGTAAGCTTAGATAAGGGTTTCACAGTAATGAGTAATGCCTTGAGCCCTTGACTCTAACAAAGCATAAAGGATTCACAAATTGTAATCTCAGCTAGCAACAGATGGCATTAATGGCTAAAAAAAACAACTCTGTTCATCCTTATAAACAATCTGTCAAAAATCCTCCACCATTATTTTTTTCTCAAAGCTTCACAACATAAATGTTAACATTATATGGCACAAACTCTCCTTGGGCAAAACATTAAAGGGTTTAATAGGATATGGGTCCCTGATTTTTTATGAAATAGCAAGTAAGAACACAGATTACATTTTTTCCCGTGTAGTCCCTTGCCTTCATATAATGATAAAAATCCTATAATACAATCAGCGATTTAACATTATACTCATCAAAATTTTGAAAATGAATTAAGTCCCCTTAATAAACTGATATCAAGGTGTGACTGAAAAATCAATGATGTTAATCGGCCAGCAAAGACCCACAGGAAAAATTTTCAATTAATCAATGATGTCCTTACCTGTGACTTTGTCCCATAAGAAAAAATTTTCAGTTAATCCATGATGTCCTTACCTGTGACTTTGTCAAAACTCAGAGACCCAAACCTAAACTTAAAATCCAGTTAGTCACAGAAGCATAACTGCAAACGGGTGATGGGTACATCGTAAACCTCAAAATCCACGAAGAATTCTTTTTCTTTTTTTTTCCCCCTGAAAGAAAGCCCATTTTACCTTAGCGTTATCTTTGCACACTTCACTGCAAAAGCGAGCATTATGATGTTGAAAATGCTGCGAACTCGAAGTAATCTTTCTGAGACAAAAGTAACACACACTGTTTAGCGTGGAAAGAGTCGGGTGAGTTATAATGGGCTTGGCAGTGTGGATGAGATCGCCGGCCCCGATTCTCCGAGTGGCGAAGACGCCGCATTCAAATTTGATTCAAATTAGCATCGTCATCAATTTGATTCAAATTCATCGCCTTATTAACACATTTAATAATTTTCATCAATGTAATGGTGAAAATATAATCTCATGGCACTTTCCTGTCCAAGTCCTTTTTTAAGGGCGAGTTCTACACATAGGCAAGTAAACAATCGGGCGTGTGGACTGCTCCAATCCTGAATCTCACATGAACTAAAGTAGAAATCTGAGTGGGTGTATAATCTCATTGACAATTCTTCATACAAGCCTTCATAAATGAAAAAAAATAAAAATAAAAGTCTAGATCACATTACTATATCTCACTCACATGCCAAGATCTGAGTTAGCCTGCATGATTCATGTTACTCTAGAAAGTAGCTAAAGGTGCTGTCCGTAATTATTTATCCCAAGTGACAAGAATTAAAAAATGCAGAAGTACAATTGTTCTATCAAAAAAACAAAAACCTGACAAAGATACTTCAAGAAATAATAATTAACATTTTAGAAATAAAATATCAAAGACTTGCCTGAAGAGCACGACGGAGGGGGCGGACGCTGCCTTTGGCAGCATGTGAGCTGAGCCATGGTGTGTGGCGCCAAGCCAAATTGCCATCACTACCAGCTACAACTTTGTGGCCACCAACAACAAGCTCAATGAGCCACTTGTTAGGAACCATTTGCCACATTACGAAGCAACCCTTTTCTGAAACCACTCCGAGGGAGGTGCTGGCTCCGGCACCGGCAACGGCAACTGATCCGGGTGAGCCGCCAAAATCATCCCCCATGCCCATTGTCACTTTCCCAGTGGCAAAAATGTTCTTCACTCTCCCTTCTAATTTCCTACAACCCGTTGCTGCTGTGAAGTGTTGTATGATATATTGTGCTGATGAACATACCTGCTGCTACAACAAATTATTAAATCTCTAAAATTTAAGTGATAATGAATTATTGGAGCTCATTTACTGCAACATTACAATTAATAATAGGTCGAAACTAATAATACTTGAAAATCTGATCGAATAGAAGGAAATTTACCCACAATGTGAAATTATTAAATGCACATAATGTGTAATTTTAAGTTACATAATAATGTAATTTACATCTACTCAAGAGTTGTTCTAAATAACTTAAAGAGTGTTTGACAACTAAAATACATTTATTATCGAGAATAACTCTGGTGTGAATGTAAATTATATTATTGTGTAACTTAATAAAATCCATTAATTAATTTTTTTTTATGAGTTACATGATTATCTTTTTTATTTACAGGAAAGTAGCTTTTCTTCCTAAAACAAATTTATCTAAGGAATGGTCATTAGCATACAAAATCCCGGAGTGTATTGAACTTTAACAATGAATAAGTGATACGAAGCTATAAAGTTGGTAAAGTCATTTAATAATGAATAAGGGATGCAACTTTTACTATTATTTTTGGGGGGATTTTAGGTAAATATGAAGCTGTAAAGTTGGTATAGTCATTTAATTTGAGTGAAATGAGATGATGTATACAGTAAATGACTTAATCTACTTTCTAAAAAACCTGAATAAATACATCAAACTGACCCATAAAAGTTCTGGGCTTCAGTCTTTCTTTTTCTCAGTGGGATACCGGTGGGGATTTCAGAGCATGTGCACAAAGTGGAAAAAAGCACTAGTTGAATCAAGAACAATAAAAATACTAACAATATCTTTTTAGGTATGAAAACACCCGAATTTTTTTTTATTAATCTCTTTACCAATAATAATAATAATAAGTAGTAAAAATAAACAATAAGCCAATGATCAAAGTGCTCTGTATTGAGAAATTTAATTGCAGGGTGTTATCCGTGGAGCCTTTGTCAAAGCGCGTTGATGTTACCTTGAAGACATCCGATTCTAGGACTGCTTCCCAATCTGAAATCAATAATTGAGTTATCTACATGTTGGAGACATTGTTATCGGGCAGATCAAGCGGTTGGAATCATATGGTTTGTTCATCACAATTGACAACACGAACTTGGTAAGGAATAAGGAATAAGTAATAAATGACTGGTTGTAATTTGAATATTGTAGTATTCTTTGATGCCCTTTTGGGGACTGCATCACCAAGTACACTGATTCTGAAACAACCAAAAATAGAAATGGAAAATAAAAGGGCTTAATCCATGGATCCTGGTCCTGATATTTACATGAGTTATGAATTGTGCCGCCCATCCATCGTTCCAGGTTTAATTAATGACCATTATTTTGTTCAGATGGATGGTGCAAATGTCCTGTTAGTTTCTTTCTTACCTGGAAGTGTTTATTTTGATATTATTCAGTTTAAACAATCTGCATTCGTTAGATCATTTGTCAATTATTTTCGTGTATGATTTGTCATTTTGAGGGTTAATGTGCTTATTTTTGTTGATTGCTTAGGTTGGATTATGCCACGTTTCAGACCTTTCAGAAGATCATGTTGACAACATCGAGACTATATACAGAGCCGGGGAGAAAGTTAAGGCGAAGATTTTGAAGGCAAATAACAGTAATGTGGTTATGTTATGTCGACCGTTAGTTTATAGGCCTTACATCAGTTAAAACTAGTGCATAAAATCAACTGCTTACTTTTCTAGTGTTTTCTTCATCTATGATGCCATGCGACTGAAGGTTGATATCTGGATTAAAGCAGATCACTAATTGATTTTAATATTTAGTCTCTAATAGCTGGAAAATATTGATTGCTGTTTTTCTCCTCTATTCTTTATGCTAGGTGGACAAAGAAAAGCGCCGAATTTCACTGGGAATGAAGAGTTCGTATTTTAAGAATGATGCTGATAACCTTCAAATGTCTTCAGAAGAAGAGTCTGACGAAGCCATTGAAGAAGTTGGTTCTTATAACAGGTCATCATTATTGGAGAACAGTTCAGTTGCTGTTCAAGATATGGATATGGAGTCTGAAGATGGAGGATCTCTGGTTCTTGCTCAAATAGAGTCTAGGGCTTCCGTTCCTCCTCTTGAGGTCAATCTTGATGATGAGCAGCCTGACATGGATAATGTAATTAGTCAAAATCAGGGACATACTGATGAGGCAAAAACCATAGTTGAGAAGAACAATCGACATGCAAAGAAGAAGGAGAAGGAAGAGAGGTTTCTCAATTCAGACATGTTTGACTTTTGTTCCTCATTTAACTGCTAGTTATTTGGGCTTTTTAATAATCTTGAAACTATATTTGATAGGGGACAAGAAATAAGAGCTGCTGAGGAAATGTTCCTGGAAAAGGATGCACCAAGAACTCCTGATGAATTTGAGAGGCTGGTCAGGAGTTCCCCAAATAGCAGTTTTGTTTGGATAAAGTACATGGCTTTCATGCTCTGCACGGCCGATGTTGGGAAAGCCCGCTCTGTTGCTGAAAGGCATTCTTTTTGCTATGTTGAGTTTCAAGCTGGTTTTGGGACGGTGTGTTGAATTTTGATGACGAGAAATTATATGATCATTTATTGATTCAACTAATGATGAATAAATAGGCTAAATAAAGTCAAAATTAATGTGCGTTGTCCTGTTCAATTACATCTGGTTTATTGATTTTCATAAATAGGAAAATGAAGACTTCAAAAATTGGGAAAAAAAGGGGAAAAGAAATGGTAATAACCTAGTGAATTTGTGATTCCTCATTTCTCTAGTATCTAATTCTATTTCTCCAAAAATGATTAAAATATCCTTTTGGTTATATCCATTATCTAGTCATGTTTATATAGGAAAATCGGTCCAAACTTCTCTTGACTTTGTGGTTCTTAACTTTAAACAAGCTGTCTCGCGGTAGGTTGTGTTCAGGGCATATAAGAATGTCGCCTGCCCCTTTATTTATCTCCATCTTTTGCATTTTTTGCTTTTAATTCCCTCCTGGCGGGGCGCTGGGGAAAAAGAAGGAATTATGCCACCCATGATTTTCATTTCCTACAATCGGAATGTAACTATTTGCTCAGAATCAGGTGGATGAAACAGTTCCTATCATGTATAAGATATTATGGTGTAGCTAAATGGCTTAAGTTTCCGATGATCCACAAAGGCTAATGTGGTTTATTTTCTTCATACATTGTTATAATTTGAGGTTTATATTTCTTCAAAGTTTTTGTTTGATAGTGATTTCTTTTATTTTCTTTGTTTAATTTGTTATTTATTTATCAGCAAATTAATTTGTGATGGAGTTATCTTAATATTTGCACTGTTGCATCCAACTTAATTTTATTTTTCATCTTTGTCTTTTCAAGGGCTCTACAAACTATTAACATTCGAGAAGAGAATGAGAAGCTAAATATTTGGGTGGCTTATTTTAATTTGGAAAATGAATATGGAAATCCACCAGAGGTAATTAAACAGAGAGCACCTTTATTTATTCATTTATTTTTTTAAATCTTGTAATCATGACTTGAATTGGGAGTGTCATTAATTTATTTTCTTTCAGGAAGCTGTTGTAAAAGTATTTCAAAGAGCATTACAATATTGTGATCCCAAAAAGGTCCGTTTAGCACTTTTGGGTTTGTATGAAAGGACTGAGCAAAATAAGTTGGCTGATGAGCTTCTTTACAAAATGATCAAGAAATTCAAGCATTCGTGCAAGGTAATCATTGAGCTTCTATCTTTTCATTTTACCTCAATTTTGGGCATCTTTGGACATACAATCTTCACATCACCTGGAACTTTCAGGTCTGGTTAAGGAGGGTGCAGAGACTTTTGAAGCAACAGCAGGAGGGGGTTCAGGCTGTGGTGCAACGTGCTGTGTTAAGTCTTCCTCGGCGTAAGCATATTAAATTCATCTCACAGACAGCTGTTCTTGAGTTCAAAATTGGGGTTGCTGATAGAGGGCGATCCATGTTTGAGGGAATCTTGCGTGAATATCCAAAGAGAACAGACTTGTGGAGTATTTATCATGATCAAGTAAGTTGCTTTTAACATTAGGCACTTTCCATGTTTTCCTCTTTTTTTGAGGCATATCTTACATTCTTATATCAAACTTGTCAGGAGATTCGACTCGGAGACATAGATTTAATTCGTGGATTGTTTGAGAGGGCTATCAGCTTGAGTCTCCCACCGGAAAAGATGAAAGTACGTAAATTTTACTAATGGTCTTCTGCAGAATTATATTATGGCTGTCCCTGGTCTTCCGTAGAATTATATTATGGCCGTCCCTTCCTGTTTTGCCTTACCTGTCTTCTTTCTGGTTTTGCAGTTCTTATTTAAGAAGTATCTTGAGTATGAAAAATCTCTTGGTGATGAAGAAAGGATTGAATATGTGAAACAGAAAGCAATGGAGTACGTAGAGAGCACACTATCTTAGTTGTTGTTGATCTACTCTTCTTTAGCCGGGGTTTCAATCTGCAGTTTTCAAACAATTGGAGTTGGCTGTTTGTACTGTACAGCGACGAGGAATTCGTAAGTTACAATCATAGCAGGGAGGTGGTTGAAATTTTACTTATTAGTTGATGCAGAGGATTACTGAGATTTCATTAAGATATTGCTCAGGACCACATTTGTCTCCCTGTACAATTTTGCTTGGTAAAAGCTTTACACACAGGATATACAAATTTACTGATTCTTGGTCAAAACTCAAACCGCTCCTCAGATGATTCTGTTGAGAGGGGTCCCGCAAAATATTGCCATATGCCTACTTCTTTCTACCGATAATACTACTACACAATACAAGGCCTGTACTAATAATGTCCACGAGGGAAAACAGTAAATTTACTCGGTAATTCACACGACTTTCTTACGCAGCTGTCGTGACTCTCTCTGTGTAGCAGGAAGAACAAGGTTTCATTAGTATGATTGTCAGCTGCAAGGTAATGGCAATTATAATCTTGCAACAAATCCGCACGTCAACCACGAGCAGCTGGTACAGTGCTTGTGATTCACTGCTAAGGCAAATGCGGCTAGACAGAATACCATCCTTTCTTTTCAGCATGTCTAGCCCAATTCCTCCGCAGAGAAACTCAGTTTCCCAAGCTCATGAAAAAGTAATTGGGAGAAAAATCAGGATCCAACTAATTTAGGGCATAGTGAACACGTTCAAGGAGTTGCACCACCTGATTAACAGGGATAGGCGCAGAAGGCAGCAGTTTTGAACTTGCTTTAATTGTATCAAATGAGCCAAGTGGGAATGACAACACAGGCTCTTGTTGTGTACTTGTAAGCTCCAAGAACTGCGCCAGCATGTCTCCGTCAAGTATCTTGGGAACCCCAACCTGCAGCCAGAAACAAGTTCAAATGAATCATAACAGAAGCAGCGAGCAGGTGCGAGTACAGAACAACCTGCTCGCTGGAATTAAAACTGTTGTTTCCTAATATTTTAAGCCGATATATTACCTAAAATTTTTATTTTGAATTCCACGTGAACGGAAAATTTTACAAAGAGCAGATAGAATGAACCAAAATGCAGTGCCTACAATGGTTCATAATGACAAGAATCTCTTTGCAAGAAACATGCCAACTCCTATTGAGATAGGACTGGATGGTACATGAATGGCACAACAATGTTTCTGGCCTGAGGTTCAAACTTAATGCACGCTTGCAATTCCAAAAACAATATTAGCAAGGTTTTACTTTCTTACCGGGTTTCCAAGGCTACGAAACTCGTTGTGGTCGTTTCCAAGCAAAGGTGCGGTTAAAGGATGGATAGCAAGCCTAGCTTGAACCGCTCCTAAGAGTTCATATTCTTCACTGCAAATATGTGATGGTTATAAGTACTCTAAACAGGCATCCTAGTTCGACGTAAAAAATAATACCAAGGCATAGCACCTTCATAGTATATACTTAATCTACAATTTAACTCAGCTCAAATAAAAGCATCAACCAGATTAATTAGGGTTGGCGAGCTTGTTAAAAATCACCCAAAATGAAATGAGCCCCTCTAAGAGTACACATTCTTTCATCTTATTAAGTTTGTAACCACACCATGACCATACAAACCTGTCTTTATAATACTATCAGGTCATAAAGAACAGAAATAAGTTGTTAAAATGTATGGCAGTGGATGAAGCAGGCAAACTCAATCAAAGAAAATTGTTGGAAGGGAAGTACTCCTATATATAAAAGTTTATCACCACATAATTAATATTCAATTAGAAACATTCTATCAAGTCTCTAGATCGACATAGATCCTCACCATTAGCTTGTCCTGTGAAAAGAACTATTTCTTATGCATGTCTTACAGATTTACTGTGCTATCATTTCTGGATATATGAAGAATTACTACATGTACTGCTGCCAGTGTCATCATCGGATCCATAGGAGATCCATCTAGCATATTTCCTATAATGCCAAATTTGCTAAAATAAAACATACCTCGATATAGGAATGAATATCACTATGCTCCCTAACAACGTGCTGACTATAATAGTTGTTTGTGAAGACTCAAAATTTGCAAGGGGACTATCACAGTCCCCAAAGGCATCATCAGCTGGGAGTTTGTATATAAATGACCCCTAAAAAGGAAAAAGAATAGAAGACGAGAGAAAAATATCAATATTATTTGAGACTAGGTAAAAGAAGAAGCTACAAGATGCCGCAACTAACAATGCACACTAGTTGTCAAAAAAAGCCTCTCAAACTAGAATCTCAACAAAGCAGAAAATAAATACTAATAGTTCAAGTAATCTATCAAAAGATACATCAGGGGACATAGTAGTCCAATATTGACCAACCTGCCGAGAGAGAGGGGGGAGGGGTGGGAGAACAATATACCATTACCAACAGGACTGAAAGAAATTTACTATTAGTACTATATGATTATGTATGAACTAAAGAAATTTACAACTGCTACTTAGGGATTGTGTAAGAAGTTCTTCCATTCAAATTCTAATGGCACTCCCATTAATGTACCATGTCTGCCTAACCCATAGGCGGGAGTAGTCCTCTTCAACGTCCAATTGAATTAACGCATGTCGATTATGTAGTAAAGACACCTTGAAAGTTCCCTTCAATCTCAAAGAAGTAAAAAAATTATGAATTAATTCCATACTAGGTCTGTTATAAGAAAATTTACCAACTAATGTCAGCTTGAAGGGAATAGTCATTGCTTAAATTTTCACAACACAAAATTACACGTTAGGCTCTTCCTCAAACGAAGTAACGGTCTTGATCGGAAATGTCGAGCTAATTGGGCCGTTCATAATATCCATAAAAGATTTTTTATTGGGTTCGTTTTTATTCAAATTGGGGACGGAATTCAAAACTCAGGCATAAGATGGTGCAGACGTGGGCTGAGTAGCATTTTGGGTTAACGGGTCATGTGGGGGAATTATGAGAAACAAGTATGGAGGGCATTCGGGAGGGCTGGGTGTTGGGATCGGAAATGGATTGGGCTTGAGTTTGATTAGTGGGAAAGGCTAGCGGGGAACACACATGGGGGACACAAATCATGTGCAGCCGAAAGTGGTTCATGTGCATGTGGAGCAACATCATGGCTGCCGCACGCATGAAGACTTTTGGGCTGGGATGTTTGCTGATCTTGACTGGATTCGGTGGTGGTTCCATGCATAGGAAGCTGACAAGCGGAGGTCAACAGCTGCAGCTGGCTGTGAGCACTGTCCCGGGTGCATGCGTGCGAGATTTTTTGGCACGTGGGGGTTGTTTGTGTAGGAGGCGGTTGTGGCTGACTGGATTTAGCCACGGTGGTTGCATCTTAAAAAGGTTCTTGTAACGGCTGGCTGAGCACCTCCCGAGTGGTCATGTATGGCTTGTGTTGGCTGCGGACTAGAGGCTGGAAGCTGGTTTGTGTTAGCTTGTAAAGGCTTGGTTCGATTTCAAGGTGATGATGGCTCGATGGTTGGAAGGTGGTCATGGCTAGTTAAGGTTGAAGTTGACTGTTGGAGGGATAACGATGGCGATGGCGGTTGATTGGCTGTGTTTGAGGAAGTCGGTGGCTGTTGGGGTTGGATGGCTGGCGATTGGCTTTTGTATTTTGAACGAGTTTGCCTATGAGATCTCCTAAGAAAAGGGGGTTCGTTTATGGAAGTTTGGGGGAGCCGGTGGTGGCTAGCTGCCATTACCATTAGCCGGTGAGTTCATGAGAGCCGGTGAGTTGCTGCATCATGGTTGATTTGCTGCATCATGGCAGCCTTCATGAGACGTTTCCTCTTGTTCACTTACTGCAACAGAGATGGTTGAGGGTTTCCGAAGTTTCGAGAGGATAGAGGCAGGGATGTTGGTTGTTGGTCTGCATGGTGGTGGATTGGAGATGGAGGGTCTGCATGGGAGTGGTTTGGAGAGGTATGTGGTGGTTGTGTGGATGGATCAAGGACATTTTGCAATTAAGAACTCAAAAGATTCAATATTTCTTCAACACGCCTACGGGACAAGTCAAAGTGAATGAGAGTGTGTATATATATATAACATGAAACAACCATTTAAAGTCTAAGGATATGCCAGTAATAAAGAGAAAAAAAAAATCACATCAACCTTTAGAAGAATGCATTCAAGAAGCACGGTGATAATCACAAGCAGCAGAATTTATAAACCATCAAATTCTAGTTTGATTAAGTTGTGCAGACTCCATTGTAACGTACACCACATGGCACATGGAACCAGTAAATCACTAAATACATCCTCAATAGTATCTATTCAAAACTTGAAACAACATTAGTAAAATAGCAACAATACATCGTCCAAAAGTTTTTTTTTTAAAGTACTGATCAAAAAAACTTTCTGCATCTACTTCTCCACTATCAAGTGTTCAACGATTTTCCTTTGCCACTCTCTCGATCTCATCATTCTTCTTTATCGCGTAGCTGAAAATGGAAGTGGTAACAATCAGTTTCAAGAAATTATAAGCAAAGAAGTAACAGAGCAGAACCAAGGCCGCGATTGGTTACCTGTTAGATGAACCCTTGGCAGCATTAATGAGTTCATTGGCCAAGCATTCGGCAATAGCATGTTACGGAAGGCAGATTCACGAGCACTGTGACTAAATAGATCGCTTGATTCACACAGCGCAATGGGGAAATATCAACAGCCTAACGCCTAATTAGGGTTTTTTTAATTACTTTTTAATTTCTTCCAATATCTTATGTTCACCTACATATCCAATTGTAAATGAGTAAATTTGAAAGATATTGATGGAGAAAGAGATTAAGATAGAACCTTCTTGGAAAAAAAAAACTAAAGTTTTTAAAGTGCTTTTCGTGACTTTTTGCATGTTACCTAACCAAAATGTTAGATATTCACATTTATTGTAACCAAGCTATTTGTTGTGATCTTATATTTCTATTTACTAATATTTTATTAATAGTTGTGTTTAATTATTTGAAGTGCCCGAGAATAGTAATTGATGGTTTATGCTTTCATACTTGATGACATTTTTTATGTCACAAAAATAGTATTTTAATTCTTCATTGTGTGAGCTAATTTATAGATTTCTAAATAAATAAAAAAAAAAGAATTTCTTCAGTCAGATATTGTGTTAGTAAAATTTTAATAAACAAAGATTTTAACAAAATATATCTGATTGCTTCTTTGTCAATTACGGTTTTTGAGAAAAATACATAATTATCTCGACAAACAAAATTTTTAAGATCATGTTATGAGAAGAATAAAGTAAAGTTGTTAAGTATGTTTCGTGCATGGCTTGCATACTCAAGCATAGTCTTCATATTTGCTGTTAGGCTTAGGTGTTCTCTTTGACTTATGTGGCCCCTTATCAGCATGTGATTTCATGATTTTAATATTGGAGTTATTTTTTCTTTTCTTTTTTTCCTTTGTACTATTGATTGGGATTTAGTGGTTCTGGAGATAGGATTTGTTCAAAACTAGTATTTGGCTTCAAATTTGCAGTTTGATTGCTCAAGAGTTGTGTATGAAAAATAATATATATTTCACAATACCCAAAATATGGATGAATTAATATGTCTTGATCTGTAGTAAAAACTTGGTTTGATTGTTTATGTGATTCTTGCGTAGGATTATGGTTTTATGGATAAACTGGAGGAAACAGAGCAAGGTTTAGTTGTGTTGATATGTTTGTATAGTGTATTTTTAAGTTTGGCGAACACTGCTTGTCAAGTGTTTTTTTTTTTTTGTAATGATGTGTTCTTCCCAAAATTTTTTAGTACTTTATCATCTAGCATTTTGGCCAACTTGTAAATCTTATTAATTTTTTTTTTGTATTTTTATTGGTAATTTTGCCAGTTCGAATTTTTTTGTGTAGATCTTTTGATCGTATTCAGATTCTGATTTTATCTGCAAAGTATCCCTAAAACTTGAGAAGAAACATCCTAATAAACTTATGCTGATTGAAAAAAAAATCAATATAAAATTTTAAAATCAACCTCTTTTATTTGCAAAAGACTTGAATCTATTAAAATATTTTGATATATATGAGGGTGAATGAAGGATTGGTAAATGAATGAATAAAAGTGTCATAGAATTTCTTTATCCTAATCTGCCACGGTAAAGCTTAGATAAGACCCAACAATAATATTTAAGATGAATGTTAACACTCTTGTTGCAGACCACCCATCAACACTCTTTATAAAGAGTTATAACTAAATTTTATTTTTTAACAACTCTCTCTATATACAAACTTTTTTGATTAATAATTTGTATTTTTAAATTATTTGATTTTGATTTTTTGTAAATCTCAATCTATACGTGAGTGACATTGCTTTAAACGTTTACATTGGAGTCCACGCAACCTATGTATCTCACATAGCTAGGAGGTACTCATTGAAGTGGTTTAGGAAGGCACAGTGCCCAATTGTTGAGAGGCTCACAAATTCACTTATGATGCATGGAAGAAACAATGGCAAGAAATTGATGGCTGTTTTGATTGTCAAGCATGCCATGGAAATTATTCGTCTCCTTACTGATCAGAACCCAATTCAAGTCATTATTGATGCTGTCATCAACAGGTACGGTTTTTCTTTTTCTTTTTTGATATGTTGCATGCGTATATATGTCATTAATTATGGCATATTTAGAATTGCTTTTTTATTTTCTTTATTTTTTTTTATTTTTGGATGTCACAGGGGCCCTCGTGAAGATGCCACAAGAATTGGCTCTGCTGGTGCTGTTAGGCGGCAGGCTGTCGATAATCAGCCCCTTGCGCCGTGCGAATCAGTCGTTATATTTGCTTATAACCGGTGCTCGCGAATCTGCTTTCCGAAACATCAAAAGAATTGCTGAATGCTTGGCTGATGAACTCTGCCATGAGTTCATCTAACAGGCAGCGTAATTTGCTAACTTTCTCATTCGCTCAATGCGAAATTACATGGATAAAGCTAAAATATTATTAATTTTTGTTAATAAAAAAAACCTTATTCACACAATTTTCCTTTAGCTGCGTTTTTTAATTGTGTCAGCTACGCAAAGAAGGATGAGATTGAGAGAGTTGCTAAGGCCAATCGGTAAATACTTTAAAAGAAAGTAAGTAATTCCTCTTGGTTTTTTTTCTTTTTCATCCTTGGACATGACATGAATTTATGGTTGTTGATCTTGTAGCATTTAGAGCTAATGCTCTCCTTATTAATTTGTTTTGCATGCAATGCAATCATTTGGGATTTTTCTAATGCAATAATAATGTGACTATAATTACTCTAATCGATTAGAAGGTTCTAGGTGGTTATATTATTTCGTCCTAATAGTAAGATTTTCTGTTGTATCTCTGTTTTAATTTTCTCTTTTTCAAAGAAGTTAGAAATAATTAAATTTATGATTTGAAAATTCTAACTTAAATTTAATAATATCTCCTAGATATGTGAGGCGTTGGACTCCAATCTAATTATTCAAGGACACTCACCTATAGATTGAGATTTACAAAGAGTCAAAATCAGATAATCTAAAATACAAATTATTAATCGAAAAAAGTTTAGAGTTCTTAAAAAATAAAATTTGTGATATAACTACAAAGAGAGTTGATGGGTGGTCTGCATCAAGAGTGTTACCATAAAGCATTCATCTTAAATATTATTATTAGATCCTATCTAGATTTTACCATGGCAGATTGCAATAAAGAAAATCTTATAACACTTTCATTTATTTATTTATAAATCCTTCATTCACCCTATATATCTTAAGAATTTTGTTCTATATTCAAGTATTTTGCAAATAAAAGCGGTTGATTTTAAAAATTCATATTGATTTTTTTTTTAATCAGCATAAGTTTATTAGGATATTTACTCTCGAAGTTTCAGAGGATGCTTTGCAGATTAAATCAGAATTTGAATCCGATCCAAAGATCTACACAGGAAAATTCAAACATATCTAGACTATAATTATAACAAAAACCTAGTCACTGAGGAAATATGATTGCGCCCCCCACCCCCCAACCTTAAACGGTCTTAATGGCCTCTCCGGCCGTCGGTGATGGCAACCAGCCATCACCGATCTCCACCCTCTCTGCCAAAGAACGAATTAACTTGGGTTTGAACCCTCCTAAGAAATCATTTAGACGACCCCCAAAATTCACCAATGATCCACCGCCTGACGTCCAGCTGCCACCACCGCGAATCAAACCGCCCTAGCTGCAAAATGTCCTTGATCCATCCACACAACCACCACATACCTCTCCAAACCACTCCCATGCAGAGCCTCCATCTCCAATCCACCACCATGCAGACCAACCACCAACATCCACTGCCTCTATCCTCTCGAAACTTCGGCAACCCTCAACCATCTCTCTTGCAGTAAGTGAACAAGAGGAAACGTCTCAGGAAGGCTGCCATGATGCAGCAAATCAACCATCCCTCTACGAGCCGGCTCTCATGAACTCACCGGCTAATGGTAATGGCAGCTAGCCACCACCGGCCCCCCCCCCCCCCTCACTTCCAGAAAAGAACCCCCTTTTCTTAGGAGATCTCAAAGGCAAACTCGTTCAAAATACAAAAGCCAATCGCCAGCCATCCAACCCCAACAGCCACCAACTTCCTCAAACACAGCCAATCAACCGCCATCGCCATCGTTATCCCTCCAACAGTCAACTCCAACCTTCACTAGCCATGACCACCTTCCAACCATCGAGCCATCATCACCTTGAAATCGAACCAAGCCTTTACAAGCTAACACAAACCAGCTTCCAGCCTCTAGTCCGCAGCCAACACAAGCCATACATGACCACTCGGGAGGTGCTCAGCCAGCCGTTACAACCCCTATGCACTCTCAAAATCAGCCCGTGCTCCATGGCCATTTGAATCAAGAACCTTTTTAAGATGCAACCACCGTGGCTAAATCCAGTCAGCCACAACCGCCTCCTACACAAACAACCCCCACGTGCCAAAAAATCTCGCACGCATGCACTCGGGACAGTGCTCACAGCCAGCTGCAGCTGTTGACCTCCGCTTGTCAGCTTCCTATGCATGGAACCACCACCGAATCCAGTCAAGATCAGCAAACATCCCAGCCCAAAAGTCTTCATGCGTGCGGCAGCCATCATGTTGCTCCACATGCACATGAACCACTTTCGGCTGCACATGATTTGTGTCCCCCATGTGTGTTCCCCGCTAGCCTTTCCCACTAATCAAACTCAAGCCCAATCCATTTCCGATCCCAACACCCAGCCCTCCCGAATGCCCTCCATACTTGTTTCTAATAATTCCCCCACATGACCCGTTAACCCAAAATGCTACTCAGCCCACGTCTGCACCATCTTATGCCTGAGTTTTGAATTCCGTCCCCAATTTGAATAAAAACGAACCCAATAAAAAATCTCTTATGGATATTATGAACGGCCCAATTAGCTCGACATTTCCGATCAAGACCGTTACTTCGTTTGAGGAAGAGCCTAACGTGTAATTTTGTGTTGTGAAAATTTAAGCAATGACTATTCCCTTCAAGCTGACATTAGTTGGTAAATTTTCTTATAACAGACCTAGTATGGAATTAATTCATAATTTTTTTACTTTGAGATTGAAGGGAACTTTCAAGGTGTCTTTACTACATAATCGACATGCGTTAATTCAATTGGACGTTGAGGAGGACTACTCCCGCCTATGGGTTAGGCAGACATGGTACATTAATGGGAGTGCCATTAGAATTTGAATGGAAGAACTTCTTACACAATCCCTAAGTAGCAGTTGTAAATTTCTTTAGTTCATACATAATCATATAGTACTAATAGTAAATTTCTTTCAGTCCTGTTGGTAATGGTATATTGTTCTCCCACCCCTCCCCCCTCTCTCTCGGCAGGTTGGTCAATATTGGACTACTATGTCCCCTGATGTATCTTTTGATAGATTACTTGAACTATTAGTATTTATTTTCTGCTTTGTTGAGATTCTAGTTTGAGAGGCTTTTTTTGACAACTAGTGTGCATTGTTAGTTGCGGCATCTTGTAGCTTCTTCTTTTACCTAGTCTCAAATAATATTGATATTTTTCTCTCGTCTTCTATTCTTTTTTCCTTTTTAGGGGTCATTTATATACAAACTCCCAGCTGATGATGCCTTTGGGGACTGTGATAGTCCCCTTGCAAATTTTGAGTCTTCACAAACAACTATTATAGTCAGCACGTTGTTAGGGAGCATAGTGATATTCATTCCTATATCGAGGTATGTTTTATTTTAGCAAATTTGGCATTATAGGAAATATGCTAGATGGATCTCCTATGGATCCGATGATGACACTGGCAGCAGTACATGTAGTAATTCTTCATATATCCAGAAATGATAGCACAGTAAATCTGTAAGACATGCATAAGAAATAGTTCTTTTCACAGGACAAGCTAATGGTGAGGATCTATGTCGATCTAGAGACTTGATAGAATGTTTCTAATTGAATATTAATTATGTGGTGATAAACTTTTATATATAGGAGTACTTCCCTTCCAACAATTTTCTTTGATTGAGTTTGCCTGCTTCATCCACTGCCATACATTTTAACAACTTATTTCTGTTCTTTATGACCTGATAGTATTATAAAGACAGGTTTGTATGGTCATGGTGTGGTTACAAACTTAATAAGATGAAAGAATGTGTACTCTTAGAGGGGCTCATTTCATTTTGGGTGATTTTTAACAAGCTCGCCAACCCTAATTAATCTGGTTGATGCTTTTATTTGAGCTGAGTTAAATTGTAGATTAAGTATATACTATGAAGGTGCTATGCCTTGGTATTATTTTTTACGTCGAACTAGGATGCCTGTTTAGAGTACTTATAACCATCACATATTTGCAGTGAAGAATATGAACTCTTAGGAGCGGTTCAAGCTAGGCTTGCTATCCATCCTTTAACCGCACCTTTGCTTGGAAACGACCACAACGAGTTTCGTAGCCTTGGAAACCCGGTAAGAAAGTAAAACCTTGCTAATATTGTTTTTGGAATTGCAAGCGTGCATTAAGTTTGAACCTCAGGCCAGAAACATTGTTGTGCCATTCATGTACCATCCAGTCCTATCTCAATAGGAGTTGGCATGTTTCTTGCAAAGAGATTCTTGTCATTATGAACCATTGTAGGCACTGCATTTTGGTTCATTCTATCTGCTCTTTGTAAAATTTTCCGTTCACGTGGAATTCAAAATAAAAATTTTAGGTAATATATCGGCTTAAAATATTAGGAAACAACAGTTTTAATTCCAGCGAGCAGGTTGTTCTGTACTCGCACCTGCTCGCTGCTTCTGTTATGATTCATTTGAACTTGTTTCTGGCTGCAGGTTGGGGTTCCCAAGATACTTGACGGAGACATGCTGGCGCAGTTCTTGGAGCTTACAAGTACACAACAAGAGCCTGTGTTGTCATTCCCACTTGGCTCATTTGATACAATTAAAGCAAGTTCAAAACTGCTGCCTTCTGCGCCTATCCCTGTTAATCAGGTGGTGCAACTCCTTGAACGTGTTCACTATGCCCTAAATTAGTTGGATCCTGATTTTTCTCCCAATTACTTTTTCATGAGCTTGGGAAACTGAGTTTTTCTCTGCGGAGGAATTGGGCTAGACATGCTGAAAAGAAAGGATGGTATTCTGTCTAGCCGCATTTGCCTTAGCAGTGAATCACAAGCACTGTACCAGCTGCTCGTGGTTGACGTGCGGATTTGGTTGCAAGATTATAATTGCCATTACCTTGCAGCTGACAATCATACTAATGAAACCTTGTTCTTCCTGCTACACAGAGAGAGTCACGACAGCTGCGTAAGAAAGTCGTGTGAATTACCGAGTAAATTTACTGTTTTCCCTCGTGGACATTATTAGTACAGGCCTTGTATTGTGTAGTAGTATTATCGGTAGAAAGAAGTAGGCATATGGCAATATTTTGCGGGACCCCTCTCAACAGAATCATCTGAGGAGCGGTTTGAGTTTTGACCAAGAATCAGTAAATTTGTATATCCTGTGTGTAAAGCTTTTACCAAGCAAAATTGTACAGGGAGACAAATGTGGTCCTGAGCAATATCTTAATGAAATCTCAGTAATCCTCTGCATCAACTAATAAGTAAAATTTCAACCACCTCCCTGCTATGATTGTAACTTACGAATTCCTCGTCGCTGTACAGTACAAACAGCCAACTCCAATTGTTTGAAAACTGCAGATTGAAACCCCGGCTAAAGAAGAGTAGATCAACAACAACTAAGATAGTGTGCTCTCTACGTACTCCATTGCTTTCTGTTTCACATATTCAATCCTTTCTTCATCACCAAGAGATTTTTCATACTCAAGATACTTCTTAAATAAGAACTGCAAAACCAGAAAGAAGACAGGTAAGGCAAAACAGGAAGGGACGGCCATAATATAATTCTACGGAAGACCAGGGACAGCCATAATATAATTCTGCAGAAGACCATTAGTAAAATTTACGTACTTTCATCTTTTCCGGTGGGAGACTCAAGCTGATAGCCCTCTCAAACAATCCACGAATTAAATCTATGTCTCCGAGTCGAATCTCCTGACAAGTTTGATATAAGAATGTAAGATATGCCTCAAAAAAAGAGGAAAACATGGAAAGTGCCTAATGTTAAAAGCAACTTACTTGATCATGATAAATACTCCACAAGTCTGTTCTCTTTGGATATTCACGCAAGATTCCCTCAAACATGGATCGCCCTCTATCAGCAACCCCAATTTTGAACTCAAGAACAGCTGTCTGTGAGATGAATTTAATATGCTTACGCCGAGGAAGACTTAACACAGCACGTTGCACCACAGCCTGAACCCCCTCCTGCTGTTGCTTCAAAAGTCTCTGCACCCTCCTTAACCAGACCTGAAAGTTCCAGGTGATGTGAAGATTGTATGTCCAAAGATGCCCAAAATTGAGGTAAAATGAAAAGATAGAAGCTCAATGATTACCTTGCACGAATGCTTGAATTTCTTGATCATTTTGTAAAGAAGCTCATCAGCCAACTTATTTTGCTCAGTCCTTTCATACAAACCCAAAAGTGCTAAACGGACCTTTTTGGGATCACAATATTGTAATGCTCTTTGAAATACTTTTACAACAGCTTCCTGAAAGAAAATAAATTAATGACACTCCCAATTCAAGTCATGATTACAAGATTTAAAAAAATAAATGAATAAATAAAGGTGCTCTCTGTTTAATTACCTCTGGTGGATTTCCATATTCATTTTCCAAATTAAAATAAGCCACCCAAATATTTAGCTTCTCATTCTCTTCTCGAATGTTAATAGTTTGTAGAGCCCTTGAAAAGACAAAGATGAAAAATAAAATTAAGTTGGATGCAACAGTGCAAATATTAAGATAACTCCATCACAAATTAATTTGCTGATAAATAAATAACAAATTAAACAAAGAAAATAAAAGAAATCACTATCAAACAAAAACTTTGAAGAAATATAAACCTCAAATTATAACAATGTATGAAGAAAATAAACCACATTAGCCTTTGTGGATCATCGGAAACTTAAGCCATTTAGCTACACCATAATATCTTATACATGATAGGAACTGTTTCATCCACCTGATTCTGAGCAAATAGTTACATTCCGATTGTAGGAAATGAAAATCATGGGTGGCATAATTCCTTCTTTTTCCCCAGCGCCCCGCCAGAGGGAATTAAAAGCAAAAAATGCAAAAGATGGAGATAAATAAAGGGGCAGGCGACATTCTTATATGCCCTGAACACAACCTACCGCGAGACAGCTTGTTTAAAGTTAAGAACCACAAAGTCAAGAGAAGTTTGGACCGATTTTCCTATATAAACATGACTAGATAATGGATATAACCAAAAGGATATTTTAATCATTTTTGGAGAAATAGAATTAGATACTAGAGAAATGAGGAATCACAAATTCACTAGGTTATTACCATTTCTTTTCCCCTTTTTTCCCAATTTTTGAAGTCTTCATTTTCCTATTTATGAAAATCAATAAACCAGATGTAATTGAACAGGACAACGCACATTAATTTTGACTTTATTTAGCCTATTTATTCATCATTAGTTGAATCAATAAATGATCATATAATTTCTCGTCATCAAAATTCAACACACCGTCCCAAAACCAGCTTGAAACTCAACATAGCAAAAAGAATGCCTTTCAGCAACAGAGCGGGCTTTCCCAACATCGGCCGTGCAGAGCATGAAAGCCATGTACTTTATCCAAACAAAACTGCTATTTGGGAACTCCTGACCAGCCTCTCAAATTCATCAGGAGTTCTTGGTGCATCCTTTTCAGGAACATTTCCTCAGCAGCTCTTATTTCTTGTCCCCTATCAAATATAGTTTCAAGATTATTAAAAGCCCAAATAACTAGCAGTTAAATGAGGAACAAAAGTCAAACATGTCTGAATTGAGAAACCTCTCTTTCCTTCTCCTTCTTCTTTGCATGTCGATTGTTCTTCTCAACTATGGTTTTGCCTCATCAGTATGTCCCTGATTTTGACTAATTACATTATCCATGTCAGGCTGCTCATCATCAAGATTGACCTCAAGAGGAGGAACGGAAGCCCTAGACTCTATTTGAGCAAGAACCAGAGATCCTCCATCTTCAGACTCCATATCCATATCTTGAACAGCAACTGAACTGTTCTCCAATAATGATGACCTGTTATAAGAACCAACTTCTTCAATGGCTTCGTCAGACTCTTCTTCTGAAGACATTTGAAGGTTATCAGCATCATTCTTAAAATACGAACTCTTCATTCCCAGTGAAATTCGGCGCTTTTCTTTGTCCACCTAGCATAAAGAATAGAGGAGAAAAACAGCAATCAATATTTTCCAGCTATTAGAGACTAAATATTAAAATCAATTAGTGATCTGCTTTAATCCAGATATCAACCTTCAGTCGCATGGCATCATAGATGAAGAAAACACTAGAAAAGTAAGCAGTTGATTTTATGCACTAGTTTTAACTGATGTAAGGCCTATAAACTAACGGTCGACATAACATAACCACATTACTGTTATTTGCCTTCAAAATCTTCGCCTTAACTTTCTCCCCGGCTCTGTATATAGTCTCGATGTTGTCAACATGATCTTCTGAAAGGTCTGAAACGTGGCATAATCCAACCTAAGCAATCAACAAAAATAAGCACATTAACCCTCAAAAATGACAAATCATACACGAAAATAATTGACAAATGATCTAACGAATGCAGATTGTTTAAACTGAATAATATCAAAATAAACACTTCCAGGTAAGAAAGAAACTAACAGGACATTTGCACCATCCATCTGAACAAAATAATGGTCATTAATTAAACCTGGAACGATGGATGGGCGGCACAATTCATAACTCATGTAAATATCAGGACCAGGATCCATGGATTAAGCCCTTTTATTTTCCATTTCTATTTTTGGTTGTTTCAGAATCAGTGTACTTGGTGATGCAGTCCCCAAAAGGGCATCAAAGAATACTACAATATTCAAATTACAACCAGTCATTTATTACTTATTCCTTATTCCTTACCAAGTTCGTGTTGTCAATTGTGATGAACAAACCATATGATTCCAACCGCTTGATCTGCCCGATAACAATGTCTCCAACATGTAGATAACTCAATTATTGATTTCAGATTGGGAAGCAGTCCTAGAATCGGATGTCTTCAAGGTAACATCAACGCTTTGACAAAGGCTCCACGGATAACACCCTGCAATTAAATTTCTCAATACAGAGCACTTTGATCATTGGCTTATTGTTTATTTTTACTACTTATTATTATTATTATTGGTAAAGAGATTAATAAAAAAAAATTCGGGTGTTTTCATACCTAAAAAGATATTGTTAGTATTTTTATTGTTCTTGATTCAACTAGTGCTTTTTCCACTTTGTGCACATGCTCTGAAATCCCCACCGGTATCCCACTGAGAAAAAGAAAGACTGAAGCCCAGAACTTTTATGGGTCAGTTTGATGTATTTATTCAGGTTTTTTAGAAAGTAGATTAAGTCATTTACTGTATACATCATCTCATTTCACTCAAATTAAATGACTATACCAACTTTACAGCTTCATATTTACCTAAAATCCCCCCAAAAATAATAGTAAAAGTTGCATCCCTTATTCATTATTAAATGACTTTACCAACTTTATAGCTTCGTATCACTTATTCATTGTTAAAGTTCAATACACTCCGGGATTTTGTATGCTAATGACCATTCCTTAGATAAATTTGTTTTAGGAAGAAAAGCTACTTTCCTGTAAATAAAAAAGATAATCATGTAACTCATAAAAAAAAAATTAATTAATGGATTTTATTAAGTTACACAATAATATAATTTACATTCACACCAGAGTTATTCTCGATAATAAATGTATTTTAGTTGTCAAACACTCTTTAAGTTATTTAGAACAACTCTTGAGTAGATGTAAATTACATTATTATGTAACTTAAAATTACACATTATGTGCATTTAATAATTTCACATTGTGGGTAAATTTCCTTCTATTCGATCAGATTTTCAAGTATTATTAGTTTCGACCTATTATTAATTGTAATGTTGCAGTAAATGAGCTCCAATAATTCATTATCACTTAAATTTTAGAGATTTAATAATTTGTTGTAGCAGCAGGTATGTTCATCAGCACAATATATCATACAACACTTCACAGCAGCAACGGGTTGTAGGAAATTAGAAGGGAGAGTGAAGAACATTTTTGCCACTGGGAAAGTGACAATGGGCATGGGGGATGATTTTGGCGGCTCACCCGGATCAGTTGCCGTTGCCGGTGCCGGAGCCAGCACCTCCCTCGGAGTGGTTTCAGAAAAGGGTTGCTTCGTAATGTGGCAAATGGTTCCTAACAAGTGGCTCATTGAGCTTGTTGTTGGTGGCCACAAAGTTGTAGCTGGTAGTGATGGCAATTTGGCTTGGCGCCACACACCATGGCTCAGCTCACATGCTGCCAAAGGCAGCGTCCGCCCCCTCCGTCGTGCTCTTCAGGCAAGTCTTTGATATTTTATTTCTAAAATGTTAATTATTATTTCTTGAAGTATCTTTGTCAGGTTTTTGTTTTTGATAGAACAATTGTACTTCTGCATTTTTTAATTCTTGTCACTTGGGATAAATAATTACGGACAGCACCTTTAGCTACTTTCTAGAGTAACATGAATCATGCAGGCTAACTCAGATCTTGGCATGTGAGTGAGATATAGTAATGTGATCTAGACTTTTATTTTTATTTTTTTTCATTTATGAAGGCTTGTATGAAGAATTGTCAATGAGATTATACACCCACTCAGATTTCTACTTTAGTTCATGTGAGATTCAGGATTGGAGCAGTCCACACGCCCGATTGTTTACTTGCCTATGTGTAGAACTCGCCCTTAAAAAGGACTTGGACAGGAAAGTGCCATGAGATTATATTTTCACCATTACATTGATGAAAATTATTAAATGTGTTAATAAGGCGATGAATTTGAATCAAATTGATGACGATGCTAATTTGAATCAAATTTGAATGCGGCGTCTTCGCCACTCGGAGAATCGGGGCCGGCGATCTCATCCACACTGCCAAGCCCATTATAACTCACCCGACTCTTTCCACGCTAAACAGTGTGTGTTACTTTTGTCTCAGAAAGATTACTTCGAGTTCGCAGCATTTTCAACATCATAATGCTCGCTTTTGCAGTGAAGTGTGCAAAGATAACGCTAAGGTAAAATGGGCTTTCTTTCAGGGGGAAAAAAAAAAGAAAAAGAATTCTTCGTGGATTTTGAGGTTTACGATGTACCCATCACCCGTTTGCAGTTATGCTTCTGTGACTAACTGGATTTTAAGTTTAGGTTTGGGTCTCTGAGTTTTGACAAAGTCACAGGTAAGGACATCATGGATTAACTGAAAATTTTTTCTTATGGGACAAAGTCACAGGTAAGGACATCATTGATTAATTGAAAATTTTTCCTGTGGGTCTTTGCTGGCCGATTAACATCATTGATTTTTCAGTCACACCTTGATATCAGTTTATTAAGGGGACTTAATTCATTTTCAAAATTTTGATGAGTATAATGTTAAATCGCTGATTGTATTATAGGATTTTATCATTATATGAAGGCAAGGGACTACACGGGAAAAAATGTAATCTGTGTTCTTACTTGCTATTTCATAAAAAATCAGGGACCCATATCCTATTAAACCCTTTAATGTTTTGCCCAAGGAGAGTTTGTGCCATATAATGTTAACATTTATGTTGTGAAGCTTTGAGAAAAAAATAATGGTGGAGGATTTTTGACAGATTGTTTATAAGGATGAACAGAGTTGTTTTTTTTAGCCATTAATGCCATCTGTTGCTAGCTGAGATTACAATTTGTGAATCCTTTATGCTTTGTTAGAGTCAAGGGCTCAAGGCATTACTCATTACTGTGAAACCCTTATCTAAGCTTACCATGTTGTAATTTATACAAGGGTAGTGAATGTCTTTACAGGGTATCCAAGGTGGTAGGAGAAGAGCTTGAACATTTTGCAAGAACTTCTCAGAATAGATAGTGTCGTATAATCCAAGTTATGTTCATGACAGCATTACTGGTGTGCATATTAGGTTTTGTTGCTCATTGGGATATGTTTATAATTGTTGCGCTTATGCTTAACTGTGAAAGCTAATTTTTACCAACCATGAAGCACTAATACTTGATAGTTAGTGATTCCATTTTACATCAGGTTGTAGTACCTGAAGTCCCCGTTAGTATTTTAATAGTTTATTTGCTTGAGAATACAAGCTGGCTACAAGAGCACTTATTTTCAGTGAGTTGAATTGGCTTGAACTGTAAGTCCTTTTTGCCTTTTAAAGAACCTCTGTTTTATTCTCACATTCTCAGGCATTTTATGATGTTGAGAGGAGAGCAGATTGGTCTGCTTTCAATGACTATTGCCGGTATGTGAGTTTCTGAGATTCTTTTAATTTCACTTGCTTGAAGGTTGATAGATTTTCCCAAGTACATTTTGTCTACATCATTTTTTATGGGATTTATCTTCTTTTTTGCCTTCAGTTACATTTCATATATGTGGCATATTAGATTTGTACATATCCTTTTTGTCCTGCTTTGCGATTCTTTTAGCAATATTCAGTGCATCTAAAGGTATTAATTAGGACTTGTTAGGGCAGAATTTGTACCTTCTTCATTAGCTTTCCCTGAGTAACTGTTGGTATCAGTACATGGTATGAAACAATAAAATAACTCAGTATGATCAATTCTTAAAACTAATCGGCATTTTTGAGTATATGGTATCATGCATCATGTTAAACATAACATGGTGCAAATTTTAAATGGATGGATAAATTCTTAAAACTAATTGGCATTTTTGAGTATATAGTATCATGCATCATGTTAAACATAACATGGTGCAAATTTTAAATAGATGGCAAGTCGTCAAGTTTTTTATATTAGGGGCAAACACACAGGATTTTCCTTTAAGCCATTTAAATTACCTTTCATAGTTATTTTGGGTTTATTGCCAACAAGAGCAGTGACGCTATTAGAAATATTTTGAACATGATGGTGGTGTTTCTATTTTTAGTTTTCTGTGGGACTATTGATTTACCAACAGACATGGTCTCCTCAAGTCCAAAAGCAGTTTGTGTTTTCACGTCAACATGATTTCGTAAATTTATTGTAATTTTTAACACTCTTTCAGTATCTGTTCTCATTTTCATATTGTATTTCACTATTTCTTTAATTTTTCATTTTAAATACATTTTCTAATTTCTACAAAGGAGTCAAGGATTGAAATACCCTCTTCTGGTGAAGCGATTCGCTTGTATGATTATATCAGGAGCTGAATCTGCTGACAGTATTGACATACTTCAACCTGCGAGTTTATCCCCTGAAATGATTTTGAAGGTAAGAATCTAATGTTAATATTGATCATGAACAATGTAGAAATTTTTTAAATAAGAAAGAATTGTTGGTAGAGCATTTTAGATCATGAATTCTATTCAAATCAATTCATTACTTCGTTGCACCAAGTAATTGGAGCTTGAGAACCTATTATTCCTGCTCCTACATAAAAAAAAAAACTCTTGTCAATTTAGTTATTTTCTGCATGTGATTTGATCACAGAAACAATAATTGTTGCTGGAGCACCGAAGGAAATGCATTATTCATAGTTATAGAAGCAATAATTAGATAATAAATATTTAGTGGGCTGATCTATTAATGACCATGATGATTGGGGGTTTAGCATCCTTTGCCATTATTTTTGTGCATATATGTGTTTTTTGTGGTGAAATTTTAAATTTGCGGCAGCCATCTTACTTTTATGAGAATTTTCAGATGGAAGAGGGTTTTGTTATGCTAAGGAGTGCCTCCAAAAAGGCGGGTATAGATGATGAACAGATGAATAATTTGTTATCTTATACTTTTTCTAGCTCTATGCCAATGGCTTTTTGGGAGAATAGTGTCTTTGACATTACAAGTTCTAAACAAGCAATGGTACACTAATGTACTGGCTCGAATTCGTATCAGTGCGTTTCGTATTGAATTGGCTAGAGGATTGTATGAAGATCTTCTTTCATCAGCTGCAGCTTCCATATAATCTGAAATCGCGGTTGGGAATGCAATTTATATGCTTCCATCCTTCTATAACCACGATTGTGGTTAGCTTTTCCTCTTCTTCTTTTAACTATTTTACTTTATTTTTTCTCTTCTCAGGATCTAGTTGCAATTTAACCTTATTTATGTAGTGCATGATCAGATATCAATTGATGTAGGCTACAAAATAGAAGAAAAAGTAGGACAGTTAGAAGAGAAGAAAAAGAATTAAAGAGAGATAGAATAGAAGATTATTGGGGAAGGAAGAATCTAGGGGGATTGGCGAAATAACAATTCAATGATCACTCAAAACTGGTTTAAGTTTACTATCAAAGCATATGCTACAACATTAATGTATAGTACAAGAACATGTCATATCTTAAAATTTGGTAACCCTAAATTTCCCTTATGCTCACACTCAAAATTTTGTTTTAACTGGAAATTTCAGTGAGGGTTTGAGCTCACTACAAGAAAAATAGTTTTTTTTTTTACCAACATTACTAATTGCAGGAAAAATTAGTTGAAAATATGATTATTGTCGATTGTAAAAATTAATTCATCGCTAAATTAATATGATTTGCTTATTTGCGGTTAAATTCCTTGGATGCATTATTGCATATTGTTCTGCAACAAATCATCTTTCAAGCATCATTTTTCTTTAGTTTAAAAAGAAAAATCACAA
Source organism: Atalantia buxifolia (assembly GCA_030444775.1). Classification (NCBI taxonomy): domain Eukaryota; kingdom Viridiplantae; phylum Streptophyta; class Magnoliopsida; order Sapindales; family Rutaceae; genus Atalantia; species Atalantia buxifolia. The sequence goes on along the minus strand of CM059838.1, from coordinate 421,406 downwards.
ACTATTGAATAGCAAAATTAAATGTGCTCTACCTATTAATTAATAAACATCGTCTTGTAATTTTTATGCTATTATTGTCTCTCTTGTACTGTACTTTGTTTATTTTATTTATTATTTCATAATTTTGGTATGTATTTGCAGTTGCATTGATGGTGACTCATGCTACTTATGACAAAAGACATATTATAAATACTATTAGTTATCCATATACTCCTATGGTGAGCTTATGAACATATTATATAAATCCTATTCTATATTATACTAGTAAGAATATAATTGGTTGTTATGAAATAAGCTGATTTTACAAAATTTATCAAACACTATTTTTATAAAAAATTATGAAATAAGCAGTTTATTGAATTTCAACTGCAATCCCAAATTGGCCCTTAGGGGTGCTCACGAATCGAATTTTACGGATTGGACATCAATCCATATCCAATCCAGAATTTTGTGGACGATAAATTTTTAATTCAATCCAATCCACAGATTTGTTAAATTCAATCCAAATTCAGATTTGATCTAATCCATATCCAATCCACCATTTTGCGGATTGGTTTATGGACTGAAAATTTTTAATTTTGTCCAATCCACGAACTAACTAAATAAAAAAAAGTTAATATAAAAATAATTTTACTATCGATCAAATTTAAAATTGAATAAAATTTAAATAAATTAATTGTTTAAATAAAACTAGAAAATACATTTAAAGTTTCAAAATATAACACACCAAAATGAATAAAATCTCATTCATTTACATCAGTACATGAAAAGTTTCTATTTAGGAAGTTATATTTATTTATTTAGTTATTTTTTATTTTATGTTATTATCAAATAAGATATAATATAATGTTAATATAACTATATTTTAACTTATTTATTTACTAGCAAGTACTAATACCGTATTTACAATTTTTATTTATAATTAAATAAATACTTTTTATTTTTTACGGATTCGTAAATTTTTACAGATTTACAGATATATATTCATATCCAATCCACTGATTGCAGATTATTAAATTTTTAATCTAATTCAATCCATCAATTTTTAAACTTCCGTTACGCAGCAGTATCAGTTGTAGCTTAAAAGTCGTAATACCAAATCCAAATGTAGCCTAAGAATTAAAGTAATCTCCAAAACTACCATGCAATGACCACATCATAAGTGAATTTGTGAGCCTCTCAACAATTGGGCACTGTGCCTTCGTAAACCGCTTCAATTAGTACCTCCCAGCTGTGTGAGGTACATAGATTGCTTGGACTCCAATGTAATCGTTTAAAGCAATGTCACTCACCTATAGATTGAGATTTACAAGAAGTCAAAATCAGATAATTTAAAAATACAAATTATTAATCGAAAAGTTTGTGTACAGAGAGGGTTGTTAAAAAATAAAATTTGGTTATAACTCTTTATAAAGAGCGTTGATGGGTGGTCTGCAACAAGTGTTAACATTCATCTTAAATATTATTGTTGGGTCTTATCTAAGCTTTACCGTGGCAGATTAGGATAAAGAAATTCTATGACACTTTCATTCATTCATTTACCAATCCTTCATTCACCCTCATATATATCAAAATATTTTAATAGATTCAAGTCTTTAGCAAATAAAAGAGGTTGATTTTAAAATTTTATATTGATTTTTTTTTTCAATCAGCATAAGTTTATTAGGATGTTTCTTCTCGAGTTTTAGGGATACTTTGCAGATAAAATCAGAATCAATACGATCAAAAGATCTACACAAAAAAATTCGAACTGGCAAAATTACCAATAAAAATACAAAAAAAAAATTTAATAATATTTACAAGTTGGCCAAAATGCTAGATGATAAAGTACTAAAAAATTTTGGGAAGAACACATCATTACAAAAAAAAAAAACAATTGACAAGCAGTGTTCGCCAAACTTAAAAATACACTATACAAACATATCAACACAACTAAACCTTGCTCTGTTTCCTCCAGTTTATCCATAAAACCATAATCCTACGCAAGAATCACATAAACAATCAAACCAAGTTTTTACTACAGATCAAGACATATTAATTCATCCATATTTTGGGTATTGTGAAATATATATTATTTTTCATACACAACTCTTGAGCAATCAAACTGCAAATTTGAAGCCAAATACTAGTTTTGAATAAATCCTATCTCCAGAACCACTAAATCCCAATCAATAGTACAAAGGAAAAAAAGAAAAGAAAAAATAACTCCAATATTAAAATCATGAAATCACATGCTGATAAGGAGCCACATAAGTCAAAGAGAACACCTAAGCCTAACAGCAAATATGAAGACTATGCTTGAGCATGCAAGCCATGCACGAAACATACTTAACAACTTTACTTTATTCTTCTCATAACATGATCTTAAAAATTTTGTTTGTCGAGATAATTATGTATTTTCTCAAAAACCGTAATTGACAAAGAAGCAATCAGATATATTTTGTTAAAATCTTTGTTTATTAAAATTTTACTAACACAATATCTGACTGAAGAAATTCTTTTTTTTTTATATTTAGAAATCTATAAATTAGCTCACACAATGAAGAATTAAAATACTATTTTTGTGACATAAAAAATGTCATCAAGTATGAAAGCATAAACCATCAATTACTATTCTCGGGCACTTCAAATAATTAAACACAACTATTAATAAAATATTAGTAAATAGAAATATAAGATCACAACAAATAGCTTGGTTACAATAAATGTGAATATCTAACATTTTGGTTAGGTAACATGCAAAAAGTCACGAAAAGCACTTTAAAACTTTAGTTTTTTTTTTCCAAGAAGGTTCTATCTTAATCTCTTTCTCCATCAATATCTTTCAAATTTACTCATTTACAATTGGATATGTAGGTGAACATAAGATATTGGAAGAAATTAAAAAGTAATTAAAAAAACCCTAATTAGGCGTTAGGCTGTTGATATTTCCCCATTGCGCTGTGTGAATCAAGCGATCTATTTAGTCACAGTGCTCGTGAATCTGCCTTCCGTAACATGCTATTGCCGAATGCTTGGCCAATGAACTCATTAATGCTGCCAAGGGTTCATCTAACAGGTAACCAATCGCGGCCTTGGTTCTGCTCTGTTACTTTTTGCTTATAATTTCTTGAAACTGATTGTTACCACTTCCATTTTCAGCTACGCGATAAAGAAGAATGATGAGATCGAGAGAGTGGCAAAGGAAAATCGTTGAACACTTGATAGTGGAGAAGTAGATGCAGAAAGTTTTTTTGATCAGTACTTTAAAAAAAAAACTTTTGGACGATGTATTGTTGCTATTTTACTAATGTTGTTTCAAGTTTTGAATAGATACTATTGAGGATGTATTTAGTGATTTACTGGTTCCATGTGCCATGTGGTGTACGTTACAATGGAGTCTGCACAACTTAATCAAACTAGAATTTGATGGTTTATAAATTCTGCTGCTTGTGATTATCACCGTGCTTCTTGAATGCATTCTTCTAAAGGTTGATGTGATTTTTTTTTTCTCTTTATTACTGGCATATCCTTAGACTTTAAATGGTTGTTTCATGTTATATATATATACACACTCTCATTCACTTTGACTTGTCCCGTAGGCGTGTTGAAGAAATATTGAATCTTTTGAGTTCTTAATTGCAAAATGTCCTTGATCCATCCACACAACCACCACATACCTCTCCAAACCACTCCCATGCAGACCCTCCATCTCCAATCCACCACCATGCAGACCAACAACCAACATCCACTGCCTCTATCCTCTCGAAACTTCGGCAACCCTCAACCATCTCTGTTGCAGTAAGTGAACAAGAGGAAACGTCTCATGAAGGCTGCCATGATGCAGCAAATCAACCATGATGCAGCAACTCACCGGCTCTCATGAACTCACCGGCTAATGGTAATGGCAGCTAGCCACCACCGGCCCCCCCCCCCCCCCAAACTTCCATAAACGAACCCCCTTTTCTTAGGAGATCTCATAGGCAAACTCGTTCAAAATACAAAAGCCAATCGCCAGCCATCCAACCCCAACAGCCACCAACTTCCTCAAACACAGCCAATCAACCGCCATCGCCATCGTTATCCCTCCAACAGTCAACTTCAACCTTAACTAGCCATGACCACCTTCCAACCATCGAGCCATCATCACCTTGAAATCGAACCAAGCCTTTACAAGCTAACACAAACCAGCTTCCAGCCTCTAGTCCGCAGCCAACACAAGCCATACATGACCACTCGGGAGGTGCTCAGCCAGCCGTTACAAGAAACTTTTTAAGATGCAACCACCGTGGCTAAATCCAGTCAGCCACAACCGCCTCCTACACAAACAACCCCCACGTGCCAAAAAATCTCGCACGCATGCACGCGGGACAGTGCTCACAGCCAGCTGCAGCTGTTGACCTCCGCTTGTCAGCTTCCTATGCATGGAACCACCACCGAATCCAGTCAAGATCAGCAAACATCCCAGCCCAAAAGTCTTCATGCGTGCGGCAGCCATCATGTTGCTCCACATGCACATGAACCACTTTCGGCTGCACATGATTTGTGTCCCCCATGTGTGTTCCCCGCTAGCCTTTCCCACTAATCAAACTCAAGCCCAATCCATTTCCGATCCCAACACCCAGCCCTCCCGAATGCCCTCCATACTTGTTTCTAATAATTCCCCCACATGACCCGTTAACCCAAAATGCTACTCAGCCCACGTCTGCACCATCTTATGCCTGAGTTTTGAATTCCGTCCCCAATTTGAATAAAAACGAACCCAATAAAAAATCTCTTATGGATATTATGAACGGCCCAATTAGCTCGACATTTCCGATCAAGACCGTTACTTCGTTTGAGGAAGAGTCTAACTTGTAATTTTGTGTTGTGAAAATTTAAGCAATGGCCATTCTCTTCAAGCTGACACTAGTTAGTAAATTTTCTTATAACAGACCTAATATGGAATTAATTCATAATTATTTTACTTCTTTGAGATTGAAGGGAACTTTCAAGGTGTCTTTACTAGATAATCGACATGTGTTAATTCAATTGGACGTTGAGGAGGACTACTCCCGCCTATGGGTTAGGCAGACATGGTACATTAATGGGAGTGCCATTAGAATTTGAATGGAAGAACTTCTTACACAATCACTAAGTAGCAGTTGTAAATTTCTTTAGTTCATACATAATCATATAGTAGTAATAGTAAATTTCTTTCAGTCCTGTTGGTAATGGCATATTGTTCTCCCACCCCTCTCTCTCGGCAGGTTGGTCAAAATTGGACTACTATGTCCCCTGATGTATCTTTTGATAGGTTACTTGAACTATTAGTATTTATTTTCTGCTTTGTTGAGATTCTAGTTTGAGAGGCTTTTTTGACAACTAGTGTGCATTGTTAGTTGCGGCATCTTGTAGCTTCTTCTTTTACCTAGTCTCAAATAATATTGATATTTTTCTCTCGTCTTCTATTCTTTTTTCCTTTTTAGGGGTCATTTATATACAAACTCCCAGCTGATGATGCCTTTGGGGACTGTGATAGTCCCCTTGCAAATTTTGAGTCTTCACAAACAACTATTATAGCCAGCACGTTGTTAGGAAGCATAGTGATATTCATTCCTATATCGAGGTATGTTTTATTTTAGCAAATTTGGCATTATAGGAATATGCTAGATGGAACTCCTATGGATCGGATGATGACACTGGCAGAAGTACATGTAGTAATTCTTCATATATCCAGAAATGATAGCACAGTAAATCTGTAAGACATGCATAAGAAATAGTTCTTTTCACAGGACAAGCTAATGGTGAGGATCTATGTCGATCTAGAGACTTGATAGAATGTTTCTAATTGAATATTAATTATGTGGTGATAAACTTTTATATATAGGAGTACTTCCCTTCCAACAATTTTCTTTGATTGAGTTTGCCTGCTTCATCCACTGCCATACATTTTAACAACTTATTTCTGTTCTTTATGACCTGATAGTATTATAAAGACAGGTTTGTATGGTCATGGTGTGGTTACAAACTTAATAAGATGAAAGAATGTGTACTCTTAGAGGGCTCATTTCATTTTGGGTGATTTTTAACAAGCTCGCCAACCCTAATTAATCTGGTTGATGCTTTTATTTGAGCTGAGTTAAATTGTAGATTAAGTATATACTATGAAGGTGCTATGCCTTGGTATTATTTTTTACGTCGAACTAGGATGCCTGTTTAGAGTACTTATAACCATCACATATTTGCAGTGAAGAATATGAACTCTTAGGAGCAGTTCAAGCTAGGCTTGCTATCCATCCTTTAACCGCACCTTTGCTTGGAAACGACCACAACGAGTTTCGTAGCCTTGGAAACCCGGTAAGAAAGTAAAACCTTGCTAATATTGTTTTTGGAATTGCAAGCGTGCATTAAGTTTGAACCTCAGGCCAGAAACATTGTTGTGCCATTCATGTACCATCCAGTCCTATCTCAATAGGAGTTGGCATGTTTCTTGCAAAGAGATTCTTGTCATTATGAACCATTGTAGGCACTGCATTTTGGTTCATTCTATCTGCTCTTTGTAAAATTTTCCGTTCACGTGGAATTCAAAATAAAAATTTTAGGTAATATATCGGCTTAAAATATTAGGAAACAACAGTTTTAATTCCAGCGAGCAGGTTGTTCTGTACTCGCACCTGCTCGCTGCTTCTGTTATGATTCATTTGAACTTGTTTCTGGCTGCAGGTTGGGGTTCCCAAGATACTTGACGGAGACATGCTGGCGCAGTTCTTGGAGCTTACAAGTACACAACAAGAGCCTGTGTTGTCATTCCCACTTGGCTCATTTGATACAATTAAAGCAAGTTCAAAACTGCTGCCTTCTGCGCCTATCCCTGTTAATCAGGTGGTGCAACTCCTTGAACGTGTTCACTATGCCCTAAATTAGTTGGATCCTGATTTTTCTCCCAATTACTTTTTCATGAGCTTGGGAAACTGAGTTTTTCTCTGCGGAGGAATTGGGCTAGACATGCTGAAAAGAAAGGATGGTATTCTGTCTAGCCGCATTTGCCTTAGCAGTGAATCACAAGCACTGTACCAGCTGCTCGTGGTTGACGTGCGGATTTGGTTGCAAGATTATAATTGCCATTACCTTGCAGCTGACAATCATACTAATGAAACCTTGTTCTTCCTGCTACACAGAGAGTCACGACAGCTGCGTAAGAAAGTCGTGTGAATTACCGAGTAAATTTACTGTTTTCCCTCGTGGACATTATTAGTACAGGCCTTGTATTGTGTAGTAGTATTATCGGTAGAAAGAAGTAGGCATATGGCAATATTTTGCGGACCCCTCTCAACAGAATCATCTGAGGAGCGGTTTGAGTTTTGACCAAGAATCAGTAAATTTGTATATCCTGTGTGTAAAGCTTTTACCAAGCAAAATTGTACAGGGAGACAAATGTGGTCCTGAGCAATATCTTAATGAAATCTCAGTAATCCTCTGCATCAACTAATAAGTAAAATTTCAACCACCTCCCTGCTATGATTGTAACTTACGAATTCCTCGTCGCTGTACAGTACAAACAGCCAACTCCAATTGTTTGAAAACTGCAGATTGAAACCCCGGCTAAAGAAGAGTAGATCAACAACAACTAAGATAGTGTGCTCTCTACGTACTCCATTGCTTTCTGTTTCACATATTCAATCCTTTCTTCATCACCAAGAGATTTTTCATACTCAAGATACTTCTTAAATAAGAACTGCAAAACCAGAAAGAAGACAGGTAAGGCAAAACAGGAAGGGACGGCCATAATATAATTCTACGGAAGACCAGGGACAGCCATAATATAATTCTGCAGAAGACCATTAGTAAAATTTACGTACTTTCATCTTTTCCGGTGGGAGACTCAAGCTGATAGCCCTCTCAAACAATCCACGAATTAAATCTATGTCTCCGAGTCGAATCTCCTGACAAGTTTGATATAAGAATGTAAGATATGCCTCAAAAAAAGAGGAAAACATGGAAAGTGCCTAATGTTAAAAGCAACTTACTTGATCATGATAAATACTCCACAAGTCTGTTCTCTTTGGATATTCACGCAAGATTCCCTCAAACATGGATCGCCCTCTATCAGCAACCCCAATTTTGAACTCAAGAACAGCTGTCTGTGAGATGAATTTAATATGCTTACGCCGAGGAAGACTTAACACAGCACGTTGCACCACAGCCTGAACCCCCTCCTGCTGTTGCTTCAAAAGTCTCTGCACCCTCCTTAACCAGACCTGAAAGTTCCAGGTGATGTGAAGATTGTATGTCCAAAGATGCCCAAAATTGAGGTAAAATGAAAAGATAGAAGCTCAATGATTACCTTGCACGAATGCTTGAATTTCTTGATCATTTTGTAAAGAAGCTCATCAGCCAACTTATTTTGCTCAGTCCTTTCATACAAACCCAAAAGTGCTAAACGGACCTTTTTGGGATCACAATATTGTAATGCTCTTTGAAATACTTTTACAACAGCTTCCTGAAAGAAAATAAATTAATGACACTCCCAATTCAAGTCATGATTACAAGATTTAAAAAAATAAATGAATAAATAAAGGTGCTCTCTGTTTAATTACCTCTGGTGGATTTCCATATTCATTTTCCAAATTAAAATAAGCCACCCAAATATTTAGCTTCTCATTCTCTTCTCGAATGTTAATAGTTTGTAGAGCCCTTGAAAAGACAAAGATGAAAAATAAAATTAAGTTGGATGCAACAGTGCAAATATTAAGATAACTCCATCACAAATTAATTTGCTGATAAATAAATAACAAATTAAACAAAGAAAATAAAAGAAATCACTATCAAACAAAAACTTTGAAGAAATATAAACCTCAAATTATAACAATGTATGAAGAAAATAAACCACATTAGCCTTTGTGGATCATCGGAAACTTAAGCCATTTAGCTACACCATAATATCTTATACATGATAGAACTGTTTCATCCACCTGATTCTGAGCAAATAGTTACATTCCGATTGTAGGAAATGAAAATCATGGGTGGCATAATTCCTTCTTTTTCCCCAGCGCCCCGCCAGAGGGAATTAAAAGCAAAAAATGCAAAAGATGGAGATAAATAAAGGGGCAGGCGACATTCTTATATGCCCTGAACACAACCTACCGCGAGACAGCTTGTTTAAAGTTAAGAACCACAAAGTCAAGAGAAGTTTGGACCGATTTTCCTATATAAACATGACTAGATAATGGATATAACCAAAAGGATATTTTAATCATTTTTGGAGAAATAGAATTAGATACTAGAGAAATGAGGAATCACAAATTCACTAGGTTATTACCATTTCTTTTCCCCTTTTTTCCCAATTTTTGAAGTCTTCATTTTCCTATTTATGAAAATCAATAAACCAGATGTAATTGAACAGGACAACGCACATTAATTTTGACTTTATTTAGCCTATTTATTCATCATTAGTTGAATCAATAAATGATCATATAATTTCTCGTCATCAAAATTCAACACACCGTCCCAAAACCAGCTTGAAACTCAACATAGCAAAAAGAATGCCTTTCAGCAACAGAGCGGGCTTTCCCAACATCGGCCGTGCAGAGCATGAAAGCCATGTACTTTATCCAAACAAAACTGCTATTTGGGGAACTCCTGACCAGCCTCTCAAATTCATCAGGAGTTCTTGGTGCATCCTTTTCCAGGAACATTTCCTCAGCAGCTCTTATTTCTTGTCCCCTATCAAATATAGTTTCAAGATTATTAAAAAGCCCAAATAACTAGCAGTTAAATGAGGAACAAAAGTCAAACATGTCTGAATTGAGAAACCTCTCTTCCTTCTCCTTCTTCTTTGCATGTCGATTGTTCTTCTCAACTATGGTTTTTGCCTCATCAGTATGTCCCTGATTTTGACTAATTACATTATCCATGTCAGGCTGCTCATCATCAAGATTGACCTCAAGAGGAGGAACGGAAGCCCTAGACTCTATTTGAGCAAGAACCAGAGATCCTCCATCTTCAGACTCCATATCCATATCTTGAACAGCAACTGAACTGTTCTCCAATAATGATGACCTGTTATAAGAACCAACTTCTTCAATGGCTTCGTCAGACTCTTCTTCTGAAGACATTTGAAGGTTATCAGCATCATTCTTAAAATACGAACTCTTCATTCCCAGTGAAATTCGGCGCTTTTCTTTGTCCACCTAGCATAAAGAATAGAGGAGAAAAACAGCAATCAATATTTTCCAGCTATTAGAGACTAAATATTAAAATCAATTAGTGATCTGCTTTAATCCAGATATCAACCTTCAGTCGCATGGCATCATAGATGAAGAAAACACTAGAAAAGTAAGCAGTTGATTTTATGCACTAGTTTTAACTGATGTAAGGCCTATAAACTAACGGTCGACATAACATAACCACATTACTGTTATTTGCCTTCAAAATCTTCGCCTTAACTTTCTCCCCGGCTCTGTATATAGTCTCGATGTTGTCAACATGATCTTCTGAAAGGTCTGAAACGTGGCATAATCCAACCTAAGCAATCAACAAAAATAAGCACATTAACCCTCAAAAATGACAAATCATACACGAAAATAATTGACAAATGATCTAACGAATGCAGATTGTTTAAACTGAATAATATCAAAATAAACACTTCCAGGTAAGAAAGAAACTAACAGGACATTTGCACCATCCATCTGAACAAAATAATGGTCATTAATTAAACCTGGAACGATGGATGGGCGGCACAATTCATAACTCATGTAAATATCAGGACCAGGATCCATGGATTAAGCCCTTTTATTTTCCATTTCTATTTTTGGTTGTTTCAGAATCAGTGTACTTGGTGATGCAGTCCCCAAAAGGGCATCAAAGAATACTACAATATTCAAATTACAACCAGTCATTTATTACTTATTCCTTATTCCTTACCAAGTTCGTGTTGTCAATTGTGATGAACAAACCATATGATTCCAACCGCTTGATCTGCCCGATAACAATGTCTCCAACATGTAGATAACTCAATTATTGATTTCAGATTGGGAAGCAGTCCTAGAATCGGATGTCTTCAAGGTAACATCAACGCGCTTTGACAAAGGCTCCACGGATAACACCCTGCAATTAAATTTCTCAATACAGAGCACTTTGATCATTGGCTTATTGTTTATTTTTACTACTTATTATTATTATTATTGGTAAAGAGATTAATAAAAAAATTCGGGTGTTTTCATACCTAAAAAGATATTGTTAGTATTTTTATTGTTCTTGATTCAACTAGTGCTTTTTTCCACTTTGTGCACATGCTCTGAAATCCCCACCGGTATCCCACTGAGAAAAAGAAAGACTGAAGCCCAGAACTTTTATGGGTCAGTTTGATGTATTTATTCAGGTTTTTTAGAAAGTAGATTAAGTCATTTACTGTATACATCATCTCATTTCACTCAAATTAAATGACTATACCAACTTTACAGCTTCATATTTACCTAAAATCCCCCCAAAAATAATAGTAAAAGTTGCATCCCTTATTCATTATTAAATGACTTTACCAACTTTATAGCTTCGTATCACTTATTCATTGTTAAAGTTCAATACACTCCGGGATTTTGTATGCTAATGACCATTCCTTAGATAAATTTGTTTTAGGAAGAAAAGCTACTTTCCTGTAAATAAAAAAGATAATCATGTAACTCATAAAAAAATTAATTAATGGATTTTATTAAGTTACACAATAATATAATTTACATTCACACCAGAGTTATTCTCGATAATAAATGTATTTTAGTTGTCAAACACTCTTTAAGTTATTTAGAACAACTCTTGAGTAGATGTAAATTACATTATTATGTAACTTAAAATTACACATTATGTGCATTTAATAATTTCACATTGTGGGTAAATTTCCTTCTATTCGATCAGATTTTCAAGTATTATTAGTTTCGACCTATTATTAATTGTAATGTTGCAGTAAATGAGCTCCAATAATTCATTATCACTTAAATTTTAGAGATTTAATAATTTGTTGTAGCAGCAGGTATGTTCATCAGCACAATATATCATACAACACTTCACAGCAGCAACGGGTTGTAGGAAATTAGAAGGGAGAGTGAAGAACATTTTTGCCACTGGGAAAGTGACAATGGGCATGGGGGATGATTTTGGCTGCTCAGCTGGATCAGTTGCCGTTGCCGGTGCCGGATTTAGCGCCTCCCTCGGAGGGGTTTCAGAAAAGGGTTGCTTCGTGATGTGGCAAATGGTTCCTAACAAGCGGCTCATTGAGCTTGTTGTTGGTGGCCACAAAGTTGTAGCTGGTAGTGATGGCAATTTGGCTTGGTGCCACACACCATGGCTCAGCTCACATGCTGCCACAGGCAGCGTCCGCCCCCTCCGTCGTGCTCTTCAGGCAAGTCTTTGATATTTTATTTCTAAAATGTTAATTATTATTTCTTTGAAGTATCTTTGTCAGGTTTTTGTTTTTTAATAGAACAATTGTACTTCTGCATTTTTTAATTCTTGTCACTTGGGATAAATAGTTACGGACAGCACCTTTAGCTACTTTCTAGAGTAACATGAATCATGCAGGCTAACTCAGATCTTGGCATGTGAGTGAGATATAGTAATGTGATCTGGACTTTTATTTTTATTTTTTTTCATTTATGAAGGCTTGTATGAAGAATTGTCAATGAGATTATATACCCACTCAGATTTCTACTTTAGTTCATGTGAGATTCAGGATTGGAGCAGTCCACACGCCCGATTGTTTACTTGCCTACGTGTAGAACTCGCCCTTAAAAAAGGACTTGGACAGGAGAGTTTCATGAGATTATATTGCCACTTAAATTTTTTTTAGCCCACATAGGATTTAGATAGAAACATTTGCGGATTGTAGATGTGGGATTATACCGAACATTTTTGGGATGTTGTCGTGCAATCGAAATTCTAAATTTAGCATCCCCAAATAATTTTCGGTAGTGTTTATTTATCCTTTTTATGTGGGATATTGAGAAGAATTTCACTTGAGAGTTATATATATCATGGTGTCAACTTGCTGCCTCTGTTCTTCTCACACACAGATTTAATCAGATCTTGTTTCATGGATGTTTTGTCAAACTTGGAATCAATTAGTTTTAATTATGGGCGCCCCCAAAAAAAAATGAATCACTTCAATTACTGATATGAGACGGCCCTATATTGTGCTGAAGATACAATAATTTATGTATGTAGGGCCAAACCTACTACGCAACAGTTGCATGGTGCAACTGCTGCGTTTAACCGTTGGATCCAGCTCATGGTGACAACTGTAGCTGGATCCAATGGTTAAAAGCAGCAGTTGCACCATGCAACTGTTGTATAGTAGCCGGACCCTGTATGTAGGGACTGGACCCTATTGCAGTAGCATCTGTATTCTCTACAGCACAGTACATGGGAGAGAAACGAATTTCCGACATTGATTGGTTTGTCTTGAAATTTGCTGCTAATCAAACGGACTTAGCTGATCGAAGTGATAGCATGGCGGAGATGATCAAGCATGTAATCTTTGGTTACTTCAGCCAAAGAAGTGGGCTGCTAGTGTACTTAGAGGACTCATACATAACAAGAATTCAATCACCTGGAACTCAGCCTACTTACTGGGAAACCACAATGGCTACTAAAATTGAAGATTGTAGGGCAATCGGGGGTGTGATGATTGCTCATTCGGGCCAATCAAGTGTGATCATCACGCACTTTGGAGATAATCTGAAAGCAGGCCTTTCACTCACGAGGATGGAGGAGATTTGGACCATTGATGATCTTGCATTTAACGTGGCCGGATTGTCACTTGATTGCTTCATTCCTCCTAAAGAAGTGCAGAAAGATAGTTCCCAACATTGGTTTTAAGGGGAATCCTGTTGCTGGTGAGTGGTGATGTTGTCAAATCAGTTTCATGCAAATTTAATCTTTTTTTTTTCTTTGTTGTAGTGAATGGTAAGAGGTGCCAAAGTTTAAACTTAATTTTTTTAATCCCTAATTCAAATTTAGATAATTAGTTAAATAAATCTACTCGCAAGTCGTAAACCAATCAATCACGCCCTTGGGACACATTCAAATTTAATAATTTATGATAAATTAGTAATTGAATAATTAAAATAGAAAAGTTGCGTGATTGCTCTTTTCATATGTGTGTGTATATATTCTGTACTGTAAATTACTTTCAAGTTGTTATTTGTTTTGGCACCAGAGACTAGAAAAATGGTTCGTCCTTGTACTTTTTAAGCCTTTGCTTTGCATTCTTTTGATAGATTTGGCCATGTTGATTACGTAACTTTTTTCCTCAGAGAAGCATGAATCCATGAGTGAGTCTGTGCAAACTGCTAACCTCCAGAGTCGCACGGTATGATTTTATTGGTCATAAATTTATTATCTTATTTATTCCATTTCTCCCACAAGTCTGTTACTTTTGGAAGATGTGCTTAGGCCGTTATAGCCGTTGCCTGATTTCCCGCCTCCAAAGTCTTCATTTACAAAAGAGGCAGCTTTGCTCCACTGCAACGCACAATGGGAAACCCAGTCAACCCTCGCCGCCGCCAATCCAAGTCGCGCTCACCGAGTCCGCCGGTCGCGGCGTCTTCGCCACCCGGAGAATCGGGGCGACGATCTCATCCACACTGCCAAGCCCATTATAACTCACCCGACTCTTTCCACGCTAAACAGTGTGTGTTACTTTTGTCTCAGAAAGATTACTTCGAGTTCGCAGCATTTTCAACATCATAATGCTCGCTTTTGCAGTGAAGTGTGCAAAGATAACGCTAAGGTAAAATGGGCTTTCTTTGGGGGGAAAAAAAAAAAGAAAAAGAATTCTTCGTGGATTTTGAGGTTTACGATGTACCCATCACCTGTTTGTAGTTATGCTTTCTGTGACTAACTGGATTTTAAGTTTAGGTTTGGGTCCCTGAGTTTTGACAAAGTCACAGGTAAGGACATCATTGATTAACTGAAAATTTTTCCCGTGGGACAAAGTCACAGGTAAAGACATCATTGATTAACTGAAAATTTTTCCTGTGGGTCTTTGCTGGCCGATTAACATCATTGATTTTTCAGTCACACCTTGATATCAGTTTATTACGGGGACTTAATTCTTTTTCAAAATTTTGATGAGTATAATGTTAAATCGCTGATTGTATTATAGGATTTTTATCATTATATGAAGGCAAGGGACTACACGGGAAAAAATGTAATCTGTGTTCTTACTGGCTATTTCATAAAAAATCAGGGACCCATATTCTATTAAACCCTTTAATGTTTTGCTCAAGGAGAGTTTGTGCCATAGAATGTTAACATTTATGTTGTGAAGCTTTGAGAAAAAAATAATGGTGGAGGATTTTTGACAGATTGTTTATAAGGATGAACAGAGTTGTTTTTTTTAGCCATTAATGCCGTCTGTTGCTAGCAGAGATTACAATTTGTGAATCCTTTATGCTTTGTTAGAGTCAAGGGCTCAAGGCATTACTCATTACTGTGAAACCCTTATCTAAGCTTCCCATGTTGTAATTTATACAAGGGTAGTGAATGTCTTTACAGGGTATCCAAGGTGGTAGGAGAAGAGCTTG
Source organism: Atalantia buxifolia (assembly GCA_030444775.1). Lineage (NCBI taxonomy): Eukaryota > Viridiplantae > Streptophyta > Magnoliopsida > Sapindales > Rutaceae > Atalantia > Atalantia buxifolia. The sequence continues at coordinate 405,870 of CM059838.1, read as the reverse complement.
AACATTTTGCAAGAACTTCTCAGAGTAGATAGTGTCGTATAATCCAAGTTATGTTCATGACAGCATTACTGGTGTGCATATTAGGTTTTGTTGCTCATTGGGGGTATGTTTATAATTGTTGCGCTTATGCTTAACTGTGAAAGCTAATGTTGACCAACCATGAAGCACTAATACTTGATAGTTAGTGATTCCATTTTACATCAGGTTGTGGTAACTGAAGTCCCCGTTAGTATTTTAATAGTTTATTTGCTTGAGAATACAAGCTGGCTACAAGAGCTCTTATTTTCAGTGAGTTGAATTGGTTTGAACTGTAAGTCCTTTTTGCCTTTTAAAGAACCTCTGTTTTATTCTCACATTCTCAGGCATTTTATGATGTTGAGAGGAGAGCAGATTGGTCTGCTTTCAATGACTATTGCCGGTATGTGAGTTTCTGAAATTCTTTTAATTTCACTTGCTTGAAGGTTGATAGATTTTCCCAAGTACATTTTGTCTACATCATTTTTTATGGGATTTATCTTCTTTTTTGCCTTCAGTTACATTTCATATATGTGGCATATTAGATTTGTACATATCCTTTTTGTCCTGCTTTGAGATTCTTTTAGCAATGTTCAGTGCATCTAAAGGTATTAATTAGGACTTGTTAGGGCAGAATTTGTACCTTCTTCATTAGCTTTCCCCGAGTAACTGTTGGTATCAGTACATGGTATGAAACAATAAAATAACTCAGTATGATCAATTCAGAAAACTAATCGGCATTTTTGAGTATATGGTATCATGCATCATGTTAAACATAACATGGTGCAAATTTTAAATGGATGGATAAATTCTTAAAACTAATTGGCATTTTTGAGTATATAGTATCATGCATCATGTTAAACATAACATGGTGCAAATTTTAAATAGATGGCAACTCGTCAAGTTTTTTATATTAGGGGCAAACACACAGGATTTTCCTTTAAGCCATTTAAATTACCTTTCATAGTTACTTTGGGTTTATTGCGAACAAGAGCAGTGATGCTATTAGAAATATTTTGAACATGATGGTGGTGTTTCTATTTTTAGTTTTCTGTGGGACTATTGATTTACCAACAGACATGGTCTCCTCAAGTCCAAAAGCAGTTTGTGTTTTCACGTCAACATGATTTCGTAAATTTATTGTAATTTTTAACACTCTTTCAGTATCTGTTCTCATTTTCATATTGCATTTCTTTAATTTTTCATTTTAAATACATTTTCTAATTTCTACAAAAGAGTCAAGGATTGAAATACCCTCTTCTGGTGAAGCGATTCGCTTGTATGATTATATCAGGAGCTGAATCTACTGACAGTATTGGCATACTTCAACCTGCGAGTTTATCCCCTGAAATGATTTTGAAGGTAAGAATCTAATGTTAATATTGATCATGAACAATGTAGAAATTTTTTAAATAAGAAAGAATTGTTGGTAGAGCATTTTAGATCATGAATTCTATTCAAATCAATTCATTGCTTCGTTGCACCAAGTAATTGGAGCTTGAGAACCTATTATTCCTGCTCTTACAAAAAAAAAAAAAAAAAAAAAAACTCTTGTCAATTTAGTTATTTTCTGCATGTGATTTGATCACAGAAACAATAATTGTTGCTGGAGTACCGAAGGAAATGCATTATTCATAGTTATAGAAGCAATAATTAGATAATAAATATTTAGTGGGCTAATCTATTAATGACCATGATGATTGGGGGTTTAGCATCCTTTGCCATTATTTTGTGCATATATGTGTTTTTTGTGGTGAAATTTTAAATTTGCGGCAGCCATCTTACTTTTATGAGAATTTTCAGATGGAAGAGGGTTTTGTTATGCTAAGGAGTGCCTTCAAAAAGGCGGGTATAGATGATGAACAGATGAACCAATGGCTTTTTGGGAGAATAGTGCCTTTGACATTACAAGTTCTAAACAAGCAATGGTACACTAATGTACTGGCTCGAATTCGTATCAGTGCGTTTCGTATTGAATTGGCTAGAGGATTGTATGAAGATCTTCTTTCATCAGCTGCAGCTTCCATACAATCTGAAATCGCGGTTGGGAATGCAATTTATATGCTTCCATCCTTCTATAACCACGATTGTGGTTAGTTTTTCCTCTTCTTCTTCTAACTATTTTACTTTATTTTTTCTCTTCTGAGGTTCTAGGTGCAATTTAACCTTATTTATGTAGTGCATGATCAAATCCCACCATGCAAAATATTCAACATAACAATAACAATGCCATAATCTTAATTTTATGTTTCTTTCACAGGGGAAGACATTCGGATATGCTACATCGATGCAAGTATGGCTCGTGATGCTCGTCAAGCTCTCTTAAGCCAAGGGTTCGGTTTTCAGTGCAAATGCTTCCGGTGTTCATCTGGTGACTAAGAAGCGTTTTCTCGTGTTTTTCTCTTGTTTTAGCACTTTGGTAACTGAAACGATCTCTTGCCGAGATATCAGTAATGTTATTGATCTGCTGGCAGCGATAAATTGTTATAAACAGGGAAAAAGAAAAATGAAAATTTTATTCACTCTTTGATCACGAAATCTTTCTTCCCTGTCACAAATTTCTTTTAGATTTTGCATATTATTTGGAATAGGTGCTTTCATTTAACAACCTAAATCTGTTCATTTAATTTCCATAAAATTTAACAAAATATTAAAGATATCAAGTTCTCATTATACATCTATATCAATTTCATAGATATGTAGAGTCATAAATAAAATTATCCCAAAATAAAAAAGAAAAAATTATTGTCATTTTCATAATTTTCAATGATTATCTTATTAGAAGATTAGCCACAAAGCTAGACTGATTTCGATTTTCCTTTTACTTCATGAAATAATAATTGTCGTCCAAAGCACTAAATAGTTTTAATATTTGTTAATTATTTACTATTTGTCAGTGTTAATCATAAATATATGGTTTAAACGAACGATTAGAAATTTAACTTAACATAAGTTCCTATTGTAAATATTAGAAATTTAACTTAACATAAGTTCCTATTGTAAATATATCGTCTTAACATAAGTTCCTATTGTAAATATATCGTCCAAACAAATGACTCAAAATTTATCGAAAAATAAAATCATCAATCACCGAAATTATCGTAAGAAAGGAACTTAAATTTCACGCAACATAGTCCATCCAATTAACCATGGATTCACCCAAATCCTCGCCTAACTCTATATATGATTTTGAAAAAAAAGAAAAAAGAAAATATAGGATTACGCATTCAGTTATTACAAAGTCAAGACAGAAAGGAAAAAAAGGAAAAAAAAATTGACTTATTATAATTACTTGAAAGTCCTAACATGTGATATAGTAATTAAAATTAACAAGAAGCACATATAATTTTATTAGCTACACATGCATTCCTCTTCCCTTCATGACGTGCCTCCTTAAGCCTGGTATATGAACATTTGTGATGTATTCTTTCCAGTCAATGCTCCCCACACCAAATCCAAACTTTCTCTTCTCTTCTTCGGACATTTTCTCCATCAATCTCTCTGTATTGCTGTTATCAAATCTGCCAAAATATAGATGATCATGCATTTAAATTAATATTGGTTCATAACATACAATTTAACATCAGATAGAGATTATTTTTTTTGGGGGTTTCTTGACTTCTTGATTAGTAAGAAAAATGTTGTTGATGTAGGCTGCGGCGAGTAGACTGGCTTTAAATTTACGCAAGTTAGTTTATAAATTTAGATTTAGACGCATAATAACATGTAGTTTTAAAGTTTACGACGAGTCTAATTAAGGAGGAATCTGGAGCTAGTAGTGTAAAAAGGGGTCAATATATATAGCATTGTGCATGGTAATAGAGAAAGCCTAATTACCTTCCTCCATAAAAGGTGTATGGCTCATATATATTAGCCAAGTGCTTCGCTTGCTCTACTGTCTTTCTACGAATAGTTTCAAGTTTCTGAGGCAACCTCCCATCCAAATTAGCCGTGGATGTCAGCCCACTTCGCTGAATAGCATCTCTCCAGAGGTGAGCTGAAAAATCTTCCATGGAGCTGAAGAGCTTCATTGATGGCACACGAATTGGCCTGCCCTTCGTGTCCGCACACGGCGAAGCACTGTAGTGTTCATGAAGCAGTCTTGCAATATCTTGAAACACTAGTGGATTCACAACAGATGAAGCAATTTGGTAGACATTTATATCAGGTTTTGGAATCATTCCGTGCTATTGCTGCCAATGTTGCGTTAACAACCATGTCAGCCGGGACCTGCAGCAGCCAATTTTGTCATGAAACCACAAAGTTTTCCTGTGTTTGTAAAATAATGGCTGCACAGCCAAACCATAGCAAGAGATTAATTTATCAATGGTTAATTAAAATTTTACTTACTACGTCAAGAATACCATTTGGGTCTACTAAAAATCCTGTCAGCTGCCCTTTCCCATAGTATGAAATTATTGGATCCATCATCCTTTAAAAGTCAGAGAGAGAATTAATTTTTTTTTTTTTTGGGGCAAAGCAAATGCAATTAATCTAAATTAATTAAAATGGTTGATAAAATTAAATGCATCTGTTTCCTTCCATCCAACCGGGAAACGGTTCTTTGCAAGTGCTCTCAATAACACTTAGTCGAATTATCACAACCGGTATGTCTCCCCTCATGTTATCAATCACCATTTCTCCCATCGCCTTCGTGAACACATAAGTGTCTTGCCATCCATATTTTCTTGCCCTAATCAAGTGATTTATCCCCCCGTGACAAGTGGTATTTGAGCAAAGCTTAAACAAAAAGTTCGTCGTACAAGACAAAACAGAGAAAAAATAAAATAAAAGTAGATCACTTCACCTTTCTAAACCCAATTCTTTCATTTTCTGAGCCACTTCACCATCTTTGGAGAATTCTTTTGATTCCAAAGCCAACTTCATTTCATTTTCAACATCCAAAGTTGGTATAAGCCTTCGAGAGTTGGAGACAAATTTTTCTTTTGCTATGCTATCTCCCATGCAAAATGGGATTTCTATAACTTTGCCTTGTCTTTGTCCATTTACGTATGCTGTTCACGAAAGAAGACAAATCTAGCTTTTATTATGTAATTTTTCTTTTAATTTTTAAGCAACCTTAACAAGACAAGAAAATTTATCAAGAAGAAATTAAACAAGCCAAAATTTTTCAATTTTCAAAAGCTTCCAATCTCCAAAACTGGCTTTAATTTTGGTACTTGCCTGTTGACACTTGCACAAAGAGCTTAAGTTTATTGCATTGCTTTGCAAACTCCATTAGCCGGCAAGGTCCCCTTGTGTTTATATCAATAGCAATATCGTATCTGCATGCAATTGCGAAAACTCATCACACATGCTATCGCTGTAAAGTTTTATAACTACTTGAAATTGGCCGTAATCATAGTTATGAATTAATAGTAAAGGCCATAACCTTTCATCAAAAGTTGTATTAGCCGCGGAATTTACAATTACGTCAACTTCTTTTGCAATCACATCAGCTAAATCTTCTTCTAATCCAAGATTATTTTCACAAACGTTTCCTACCGCGGGAACCAGCTTGCTTAACATGAAACCTTGGTAGGATTTTCCATAAGTTTGCTTCAGACACTTGAAAAGCTCTGCATTAATAATCTATGAACACTACCATAAGTTAAATTTGCAACACAAATTAATTAACCACATAGCAAAACCTAATTAATTACAAAATGCTAATTCAGAGGGTAAATAATACTTCATTTTTCAATCCCTCCACTGCAGCCTCTTCATTTTTTGCCTTGATCAGCACAAAGATCTTGCCCACATCAGGTACCGTTCGTAAAATCTTCTCTATAAGCACTGTAAATTAAAAAAAAAAAGAAATTAAATCTAAAAGGTTTCTGAAAAAAAAAAAATGATACCCTTTGCTAGAAACCCAGTTGCCCCAGTAACCTAAAAATTTTTGGCTTTGAGAAATTTGACAATGCCAATTCCATCTTGCAACTCTGCCAAAGAAGTGGCTTGTCCACCAAAAGGCACCAAATCTTGAACAACAATCTCAGCTTGGCCTTTCCCATTCGGAGATAAAACTAAGCTTCCAGCAGCTGTATCCATTACCGTTTATCTCTCTTTCAAAGCCGAAGAAACGCCACTGGACCATGTCGTTTTGCCACCACCTTAGCAATGCATTATGCTTCTTTTACTCCTCAGCAAGCACTGATCACAATTGTTTTCAAAGGCTTTGACAAATTTATTTGGTGCAACTGAGAGGGAGTTAAGGAACAAAGCCCCCATAATCACCACCGCCACACTGCCAAGAAAATAAAAAGTAGAGATGCTTTAGATGAAAGATCAAAAAGCAAAGCATAAAGCCAACGAACCGAAAAGATTTTGCAGTTAAGGAAATTGGTGGCTTAAAAACTTAGATATAGTGAAGGGTGTGGGAAAAAGCTTGCAGGGGGCTTAGAAAGCAACTTTTTATTTACAGACAAGTATCTAAATTACAAAAAGAAAAAGTCGATCAAGAAGTTGTCATTTAGCCCTTGATGCCCGACATAAGGTATATTATTATTATTTTCTTTGTGTTGCATGTAGTAAATATATATAGTACAGTGACCTTCATACAGGGTGCATTTATATAGGAAAAAAAAAAAGTAACCATGCAATTATATCTTCAGGCAATCCCCCTGCATCAGTACTTGTCATGCAACCTTATCACCTATTCACTTTGTCACACGTGTGGGATCCGTGACCAAGCCTATACAGTATAAAGTATTATTATCTTCCTTCATTCACATCAAAATTAGACGTGCAAGTGCCCTCCTTCTTTATTCTCTATGGACCACACTCGAGAAATATCGAAACATATGTTTTTCCAATTTTTGGGTGGTACACACAAATTTTGTATGGCATTTCTATTGGATTGTTGCTTTCAGTACTAACCACTATGCCATTTGTAAAAACATGTAGCCAGGACCACTTAGAAAATATAATGAAATGTAAAATCTGTCTAAAGTTTTCCTTGCTTCTCTTTTGATTACTAATTTTGTGTGATATGATTTTTTCATGAATTTGTATAGCTTTCAAAGAAAGGGCGAGGGACGAAAGGGTGTGGGATATGGGACAGGGATGACGATGGGTTGGGCTTTGATGTTGTATCATGCAACAGTGGGGTGATAGAATCTAACAATCTCTGGTTAGAAATGAGGATAAAACTGTGGCCAACCGTTGGATCCACTTAAAGGTAAGTGGACTCCACTTATTTAAGTGGATCCAACAGGTCTGACAACCAACTGGCTAAGACGCATTCACGCACGCACCACAGCCGGACCCTAGAAATGATTGCTAGTTAATTAAATAGTATACGTGTAGATTTTCTTCTATGATATTTCAGATGGATGGACCCAAAAATAAAATTGTATGGATGATCAAGTTTTTAAATAGATAACATTATATTGTGTGGGAGGAGATTACTATAAATCGAATGAAACTTTACGACATTGCTACTTACGATTGAAAATAAGAAAGAACTTAATTCTATCTCACTTCTAAAATTACTATCAAAAGCATATGCTACAACATTAATGTATAGTACAAGAACATGTCATATCTTAAAATTTGCTAACCCCAAATTTCCCTTATGCTCACACTCAAAATTTTGTTTTAACTGGAAATTTTAGTGAGGGTTTGAGCTCACTACAAAAAAAATAGTTTTTTTTTTTTTACACCAACATTACTAATTGCAAGAAAAATTAGTTGAAAATATGATTATTTTCGATTGTAAAAATTAATTCATCGCTAAAATTAATATGATTTGCTTATTTGCGGTTAAATTCCTTGGATGCATTATTACATATTGAAATACAAGTTATGCAACCCAAGAGGGGGGGTGAATTAGGTTTTTAAAATTATGCAATATAATTCGCACAACAATTTAATCTATTGCCTTAATCAAATAAAAAAACAATAAATTTAATCAAGCACAATGTTAAAAGAGTAAGGGAAGAGAAAACAAACACAAGGATTTTTACGTGGTTCGGCTATCCCCGCCTACGTCCACGCCTCCAAGCTCACCCGGCTTGAGGATTTCACTATCCAAGCCTCCCAATACTTCAAATGTTTACAATTGACTTCCAAGGTGTCAATGGACCTTTAAAACAAGAGATTATCTCTCCAATCTATTCACCCCAAGTGTTTCATAAAATTACAGTTTAGCCCAAAACTTTATGTAATTATACTATGGCTCAAAACACCATAAAACTTTACAAACAAGTCCAATTTCGGAACTTTTAAATAATACTTATCATCTCAAAACTTATTAAAATTATAATATAGCCCCAAAGATATTAATATTTTTCAAAGAGGTCCTTTTGGAAATTTAACATAATATCCATAATTTTTAAAGTTTTCAAAACCTTTCACTTTAGTCCAAAATTTGAAAATATAAGATTTTCCTCAGGCGGCTAGCCGCTAGCCTTAGGCGGTTAGCCGCTTCTTCTCTATCCAATTTTGGATTTCAAGTGTCTAGATTTCATTCAGGTCCTCAAACTTCCATAAATTATAGTACGACCCAAAAGGTTTCAAAAGTTTGCAAATAAGTCTAATTTCGAAATTTAAAAATATTTATTAAAATCAAAGATTAAAAAAAAATTTCATTTTAATTCAAATTTCTCAAATCCACAAAACACCTTATCTTATAAATATAAAGCATTTTAGTTTATAAAAAATAATTATTTAAATGAACTTTTGAGCTTCTTAAATGCTAAATCATGCACCAATTAAATCATACCGATTTTACAAGAATTTTTCGCAATAATTTGTTCGTTGAGCTTTAAACTTCATTCTTGATTTCGCCGTTGTCCGATGAGTGTCTTGAGCTTGATTTCACTTGATTCACTTGCATAAATATTATTCTTCAAAAACTAGTGAACACGTGAAATATAATATTTATTCAATCACTTAAGACAAATGTTGTTATCATCAAAATTACATCATGTGTAGCCTTTTAGGCTAACACATATTGTTCTGCAACAAATCATCTTTCAAGCATCATTTTTCTTTAGTTTAAAAAGAAAAATCACAGACTATTGAATAGCAAAATTAAATGTGCTCTACCTATTAATTAATAAACATCGTCTTGTAATTTTTATGCTATTATTGTCTCTCTTGTACTATACTTTGTTTATTTTATTTATTATTTCATAATTTTGGTATGTATTTGCAGTTGCATTGATGGTGACTCATGCTACTTATGACAAAAGAGATGTTATAAATACTATTAGTTATCAATATACTCCTATGGTGAGCTTATGAACATATCATATAAATCCTATTCTATATGATAATAGTAAGAATATAATTGGTTGTTATGAAATAAGCTGATTTTAAAAAACTTATCAAACACTATGTTTATAAAAAATTATGAAATAAGCAGTTTATTGAATTTCAACCGCAATCCCAAACTGGCCCTTAGGGGTGTTCACGAATTGAATTTTACGGATTGGACATCAATCCATATCCAATCCAGAATTTTACGGACTATAAATTTTTAATTCAATCCAATCCACAGATTGGTTAAATTCAATCCAAATTCAGATTTGATCTAATCCATATTCAATCCACCATTTTGCGGATTGGTTTATGGACTGAAAATTTTTTATTTTGTCCAATCCACGAACTAACTAAATAAAAAAGGTTAATATAAAAATAATTTTACTATCGATCAAATTTAAAATTAAATAAAATTTAAATAAATTAATTATTTAAATAAAGCTAGAAAATACAATTAAAGTTTTTAAAAAACACACACCAAAATGAATAAAATCTCATTCGTTTAGATCAGTACATGAAAATTTACTATTTAGGAAGCTATATTTATTTATTTAGTTATTTTTTATTTTATGTTATTATCGAATAAGATATAATATAATGTTAATATAACTATATTTTAACTTATTTATCTACTAGCAAGTACTAATGCCGTATTTACAATTTTTATTTTTAATTCAATGAATACCTTTTATTTTTAATTAAATGAATACCTTTTATTTTTTACGGATTCGCAGATTTTTACAGATTTACAGATATATATTCATATCCAATCCACTGATTGCAGATTATTAAATTTTTAATCTAATTCAATCCATCAATCCATGGATCAGATTTTTACGGATCACACGGATTGAGCAGATCAAATTAGATTTTGAACACCCCTAGTTATTATGAGATTTATCTAATAACAATGAGCTGCAAGAATTGTTTTTTTTTTTGTCTGAACCGCGAGGTGGTCCTGGGTGGGCCCCAACTATGGGAGGCACCTTTAAGCCTATACCACAACCCAGACTAATCCCCGCTCGCACCGAGTCAACCCATAAGGGGTAAAGTGCTGGCCAAAGTGGTGACTCTATACAAGAGCGGGGCTTGAACCCCTGACCTTTCTTAAGGAGTGAGAGTGCCGAACCACTCATACCAACCAACTTTCGTTACGAGCTACAAGAAGTTTGACAAGGCATTACGAAGCTATGAGATTTTTTTTAATATTATTTAACTATATTGTTCGACGAGCGAAAGAAAAGGGTTAGATTGAAAAAATGGACAGTCTGAAGCGAGAGATGGAAGGAAATGGTTTTGGCTACAACAAATTAAATATGCATACAGCATTCGTCTCAGTGATTATGCAATTTTAGGGTACCTTGAGAGGAAGCAGCGAACATAAAACTCAAAGGAGGCCATGAAGAAACTAGTTTTAAATATCCAGGGAATATTTGGTTTTTGACCTGGAAAGGTGTGTAGAAGACAGGGAGAAAGCGGAGGATGACTATTTCACCGGATTAGTTTATGCAACAGATATTATCTATGCGTCTCTTCAAGTTGAATTGTTGAATTATCTATTTACAAGGCTGCCGAATTCATCGGCTTAGAGAGTCATTTTCTCTGTACTATTGGGCTCTGTCCTTTTGAGCTTTCAGGCAGTTTTAACTATCAAAACTAAGCCATTAAATTTTTGATACTTTAAACTTCCATTACGCAGCAGTATCAGCTGTAGCTTAAAAGCTGTAATACCAAATCCAAATGTAGCCTAAGAATTAAAGTAATCTCCAAAACTACCATGCAATGACCACCATGTACTATATAATAAAGCTCAGCTGAGGGAGTTTCTCGGTGTCGCAATAAGCATCTTGGTTTTATCACCTCAACCATTCAACAATCATATTTTTGTCTCTGTCTTTTTATTTAATTGATTCTTTGAGATTTCACAATTTCGGTAGGTCAAATTGCTTAACTTGATTCTAAAGCTTTCAATAAAATTTTTTTATCATGAGTATTACTTTTTCATTCAACTTATTTACTTATATCGGGTCTCCCTATATCTATTAGGCAAGGCATCTCTGGAAACTTCACCCACAATAGCTTTGATGATCATTTTTCACCCACATGCCGCCAAGTGTTGTGCCCCAACCCACAAGCTTCATTCCCATCATCATTTTTTAGGCTGCATGGAAAGATGAAGAAGGTTCAAGGGTTTTCTTGTGAACAAATTAAAAAAAAAAATTCTGACTGTCGGCTGGTTTAGCAGTATCTCTAGCAATTATCGTCTTGTATAAAATTACCGGGAGGTGTACAAATGTAAAAATATATAAATTGTAATTTATAATTAAGGTATTAGGATGGAGCTATTTTGTGTTGAAAATAAAAGATTGGTTCAAACCTCACTCACTTTATCTATATAAAATGATATAAGAGTTTTTTTTTTAATCTTACCTGACTATTATCATGCCATTTAAGTCTATCTATTGGCACTTAAAATGATTTGTTAAAAATCATTTGTTAGGGTAACAATTGGATACAAGCACTATTGTTAATTAATTTTTTAAATTTAAAATTTTTAATAAGGTAAACTTTTTAGGATAATTCGACAATAAATAGAATATCGTTCTACTTAACTCTCATCTAACAAAAA